>CM050508.1:125798896-127114521 GCA_027563665.1 Antrozous pallidus | reverse complement strand
GCTATATTAATTATTTATTATAGACTGCTGATGTAAACTGTTAGCTCTGGCAGGTCACAATTTGTTCATGTATTTATCCGGCACTCGAGTTTTTGGAGTCTGAACGGGGATTTCTGAAAAGGAGCAATTTGTACAATTTAATTCCACGTGCTGCTGGTGAATGTAACACCAAAGGAAAAAAGCTTAGAAAGAACCTTCCCGACCATCATTAGGTGGCAATTTCACCTGAAGTTTGGGAGCCGTGCTGTCGTCTCCCCTTTCTTTGTAAGAACTGAGCACAGAAATGATGAGTGTGAATAGCTGGGTTGCCTTGCCTTTTCGTCTCCAACATGTTTCCTGCACTAACTCAATAAATGCCTGTCTCTGCCACCTCTTGCAGCCAGACCGCCTGGTGCAGGGAAGCAGCAGGTCAGGCGCTGCTCTTTCTTGCTGGTCTGCAGAAGGCCACGTGCCCATATGTTCCTGGGAGATGGAAAACCATCCTGTTGCTGCTGAGTAATCACAACAAAAGCACATGCAGCCACATTCCCCAGATTCCTGTACAGTAGACTAATCCACTTAATCCCACTGTTAGCTTCCCCAGACGGGAATTTCACAGTCTCTTTTGATTTAGTGGTTTGTAAAATCTCTGATTAAGTGCCTCTACCCTCCATTATTGTCTCTCTATTCCCTAAATGATTTTGTGAGGAAGATACCCAGGAAGTTGAAACAGGGGTCAAAATGCCCTCTTCCTTTTCCATCTGGTTTTTATTTATTATTGCTATTTTTGAATTTTAAGCTTTTTTTTAATTGACTCTACTATCATATGACTGTATTTTATTTTTTTTAATGATCAAATGTGCAATATGTGCAAGGACCTCCCAGCTAAACTGATCTCAAATTTAGCTGTCTTGGATTTCTATGTTACCATTTTAAATTGGCATCTAAGAATCCACTACTCTGTTTTTAGAAGGGCAGAGCAGGGGTGATGAAGTCAGATAGACTTGGCCTTAAGACCTCATCTTGTCATTGGCTAGCTGTGTGGTTATGCACAAGTCACTTAACCTCTATGGCCTTAGTTTTCTCTGCCAAAAGTGAAAATTAAATGCCATAGTATATATAAAGTACCTACTAGTATATACCTACACATAGTAAATCCTCAACAAATTATGACAACTATAGCTATCATTTGTATGAGTGCACATGTTGTGCACAGCAATGATTTGTTTGGGGCATTGTATTAAGCCCTTTGATGTGCTTTTTCTGGTATGTCTATTTAAAGTAAGCTTTTTGAAGTTAAGAGCCTGAGTTTTCTAATTATTTTGTAATTGATAATTGCATTTAGTTTGTTCTATTGTCTCCCTGATTTCCTGCCTCTTAAAAATGCTGATCAAAACATTTGGGGAAATTTAACTTGGACCAAGTACTATGAATTACAGAAATAATAGATATTTAATTGAAAAGCTGCTAGCTATATTGAAGTTCCTCTTGAAATTTTAAGTTGAATGGGAAAACAGTAAAATTTGTGCCCACCCAAAAGGAGAAATTCAAGATTCAAAACAAACAAACAAAATAACAAAACATGCAAAAAAGAAAAGCCAAAGAAAAGGGGGTTTTGCTGTTGTTTGTTTTGTTGTTGTTGTTTCTCTCATGTAATTATCTCCAAGACCTTCCAGACTAATGAATGCATTTCTAATACTTCTGGGAGAAAGTTTCTTCATTTTTCCATATCTTCCCAACAAAGGGAATTTTAAGTTTTTTCCATTGACACTGAGGAGTATGAGCAATCTTAATATAAACATAGCTCTGCTTAAACTCACTCCAATTCTATCTAATAAAAGAGTAATATGCAAATTAACCATCACTCTGCTACACCCACAAGCCATTCTTACCAGCCAATCAGGAGTGAGTATGCAAATCAACCCAACCAAGATGGTTGCAGCCATGGAGAGACCAGGAGGCTTGGGTTTCCCTGGCAATGGAGAAAGCCAAGCTTTCTGCACAGCCTGGCAGGAACAGGCTTTCACTCAAGGGTACAAAGTTTTAATTATAGAAGTAAATAAATCTCAACAAAAATGGCTTCGGATATGAAGCCAGCAGGAGGCTTGGCTCTGCTCAAGGCTACAATTCAATTATAGAAGATAAACCCCAGATACCAAGGCCTCTGCTTGGTTCACCAGGGGATATGGCCTTCCTGAAAACTACCACAGGCCCTTCCCACAGCCCACCCCATGCCCCAAGGGAATCCCCAACCTGATCCAGGACACCCTTCAGGGAAAACCAGCTGGCCCCAACCCATACACCAGGCATCTATCCTATCTAATAAAAGAGTAATATGCAGATTGACCATCACTCCTATACACAAGATGGCTGCCCCCATATGGACACAAGATGGCCACCACAAGATGACCAGCAAGGGGGGAGGGACCAGGCCTATAAGGGAGGGCAGTTGGAGGCGATCAAACTTGCAAGGGATGACAGTTAGGGTGACCAGGCTGGCAGAGGAGGGAAGTTGGGGCAAGTGGGCTTATAGGAAAGGGCAGTTGAGCGGGGGAGGGACCCAGGCCTGCAGGGGAGAGCAGTTGGGGAGGACCAGGCCTGTAGGGGAAGGCAGCTAGGAACAAACAGGCTGGCAAGGGAGCAATTAGGCATCAATCAGGCTGGCAGGGGAGTAGTTAGGGGGTGATCAGGCTGGAGGGCAGAAGAGATTAGGGGCGATCAGGAAGGCAGGTAGGTGAGCAGTTGGGAGCCAGCAGTCCTGGATTATAAGAGGGATGTCCAACTAGCAGTCAGACATCTCTAGGGGTCCCAGATTGGAAAGGGTGCAGACTGGGCTGAGGGACACCCATCCCCATATACAAATTTCATGCATTGGACCTCTAGTTCTATAAATAAAGCTCCAACCTCTCAACAGAAAGTAGAAAGCATAACAGTTCTTTAGTATTTAAAATCAAATTACATGTGGCTCCAGGCTCCTGTCCAGAAGGAGGTCTAAGACCATCCAGTGCAGGTCTGCTGGGCTCTGGGCTACATTGCTAAATCACCACTGGATGTTGGCAAGTTGCTGAACCATTCTGTGCTCAGCCTCTTCATTAGTAAAATGAGGGTATTACTGCTTCTCTTGTCTATAGAAGGTTGTTGTGGAAGATTGAATTAAACCATCTGTGTAAGTGCTTAGAACAATGAATGTCTTATGTCAAGTATTCAGAAAGTATCATTTTGATAATAACTTTGATGATTATTATTATGAACTGAGAGTTCATAATATGTGACACCAGTGAATGGAGCAGTAGCATGATTCTTAGTCTATAACTAAGACCCTCCCTCACCAATTCATTCTTCTGTTCTTTGATGCTCTATCCTGTGCTGGTCTTCAGTCACCAGCTGTATACCTGTGTGTACTCTGTGCATGTTATAGAGTGGTTGCCTAAGTCAAGCTCAGTCCAGGTGGACCTTCATGTGGAACTGTACTTCAACAATACAGTCCCCCCAAATCCATAGCCCATCCCCACCAGAGGATTAGCTGCCTCCCTGTAGCAGAATGGAGACAAAGTTTTCCTACTCACTCAACTGCCCAATTTCATCTCTCTCTCTCTCTCTCTCTCTCTCTCTCTCTCTCTCTCTCTCTCTCTCTGTTTCTCTGCCAATGGCTTCCTGGGCAACCCAGTTCTATAGTTTGAGGACCATAGTCTTATGTCTAAAGAGTTTGATATGACCCAACTATTTATTACATATTCATCTGCATGTAAAATGATGCTATTTTGAGACAGTGGCTGAGAGCTTGAAACCCTAACTCTGTTTATGACTCTCAACTCTGTTAAAACTACCCTGCTCCAACTACACACTAGGCAAATTTTGGATTAGTTTTGGTCCCAGGCATTCTTTTGTTTAGCTTCAGCAGCTTGAGGCTATCAACCAACACATAAAATATAGCACCCAAACCAGCTTAAAACTGTCACTTCTCTCTTGCACACCCAGCAGTGGGAAAGAGCTTCCATTCTCAACACAGATCCTCTCGGTAAAGGGGAAAAAGAAATCAATCACCAGTAGTGTTTCTGACTTTCATGGGACTATTCCAATTTATAATACTAAAAAC
Source organism: Antrozous pallidus (assembly GCA_027563665.1). Classification (NCBI taxonomy): domain Eukaryota; kingdom Metazoa; phylum Chordata; class Mammalia; order Chiroptera; family Vespertilionidae; genus Antrozous; species Antrozous pallidus. The sequence continues at coordinate 127,110,446 of CM050508.1, read as the reverse complement.
TAATCTTTGTTGTGTTCACCTATACTCCAGGTATTGCTTGAAATACTTGAAATCTATTAAATTTTTTGATAACATAATAATTGCATGAGGTAGTGTTATGGGTTGAATGTTTGTGTGTCCCTAAATTCCTATATTAAAACCCTACACTGCAGTGTGATGGGATTAGGAAGTGGGCTTAGGGAGGAGATCAGGTCATGAGGTGGAGCCCTTTTGGTAAGATTAGTGCCCTTGCCTAAGAGACCCAGAGAGCTTGTTGCCTTTCTCTCTGCTCTCAGCCAGGAGAGGACACAGCAAGAAGACATCTGCAACCCAGGCAGAGTCTCCCACAAGAACCCAACCCTGTGGGCACTCTGACCTCAGACTTCCAGCCTCCAGAACTGTGAGAAATAAATGTCTATTGTTCAAATCACCCACTCTATTGTATTTTCTTACAGCAGCCCTGACAGGCAGAAAGTGTTATCTGCCCCACACTACTGACAAGAAAACAGGCAGTGAACAGACGAGTTTTCTGACAAAAATCACACAAGCAGGGATGCCAGCAAGTAGGGCTCTTTCCAGAGCCCTGCTTTTACATACAAACATTAGACAAGACATAAACAAATGTCATGTCACACATATTCTTGGTGTCTTCAGTTTTGGAAAGTCCAGGAGGGCACCTGCGGTGTGGAGATCTGTCTGCAGCACCGGCTCTGTGTGAGAGATTGGCTGTACAACAGAAGGAAGCCCCATGATTCAGTTCTCAGGTCTGGGACAGTGAGGGACAGTGAGGGTGGGCTCTTGCTTTATCTCTTGGGGTTAGTGGCTGGTTAACAAAGTTGTAGATTTTGTTTGTAGGGAAAAAAACATCACAGAGAAGTGTAAACTTCGGTTAATTAAGGTTGGAGCAACATTGACAAACTTGTTTTAAAAAAAAAAAGGAAGCTTCGCTTCTCTCATTGTCCGGTAATTCCCCCTGCTCCTACCTGGTGCCTTGCATCAGAAGGGCCATTTACTGAGCTCTCAGCGGTAAACTTAATAGAGATTGATATCAGCGACAAATTCTGTCAGCTTCCATGCTGCAAAACTTAGTCACTGTGCAAAATGGACCAAGGAAAATAAATAAGCCGAGGAATGACAGAGTGTGTAAATATTGATGTGGATGCTGGGCGCAGGGAAGTTTGATGAAGCAGAAGAGACTTAGTGACTGCAAGTTCCTGCGCATGGACCAAGTGCGGAGAGGTCTCCTCACATCCACTTAGTTCTCACATCCACAGTATTTCCAGGGTCGGAATGCATGCCGGGCTAAGCTGTAAGTTCTCAGATTCCAAAATATCTCTCTAGAAAAAAACATGGTTTAATTGGATAAAAATTGCTATTACAAAAATAGTACTGTATACAGAAAAAATTAAATATATACTGGAATAAATATAATAATAATAAGAGATACTTACATCACCCAAAATACTAGCTTGGAGCATTTTCCAGACTTTTTCTCCGTGCTTAGGTATAAATTTCCTAATTTCAAAGAGGCAAGTTTTTCAAAGTTTGGTATTTTGGAAAATAGATAGAATATACGAGCATTCCCTTTTGTCCAAAAAGGCTGTTATTAAGTTAATGTTGTTTCCTACAAAGAAATATGTGGGTCATATATTTGTAGAAAAAACATTGTACATAGTAATTTTTTTTCTTTTTTCTTTTTCATTGTGGTAAAGTATAGCACATAACATAAAATTGATTATTTTAATCATTTAAAGTGTATAATTCAATGGTATTAAGAACATTCACAATGCTGTGTAACTATCACCAATGTCTATTTTCTGAATTTTTTACCATCACAAACAGAAACTCTATTGGCACTAAATAATAACTCCCTTTTTCCCTCTTTCCAGGACCTGATAACCTCTATGCTACTTTCTATCTCGATGAATTTGCCTATTCTGGGTACCTCATATAAATGGAATAATGCAATATTTGCCTTTTTGTGTCTGACTTATTTTATTTTGCATAACGTTTTCAAATTCCATCCAGGTTGTAGCATATGTTACAATTGCATTCCTGTTTACAATTGAATAATATACCACATTTTGTTTATCTATTGATGGGTACTTGGGCTAATTCCACTTTTTGACAATTGTGAATAATGCTGCTATGAACATTGATGTACAATATCTGTTTGAATTCCTGTTTTCTAGTTTTTTAGTTATATACCTAGGAGTGGAATTGCTGGATCATGTGATAATTTGTTTAACTTTCTGAGGAGCTGCCAAACTATTTTCCATAGTGGCCGTACTATATGCATTTCCACCAGTGATTCATAAGGGTTCGGATTTTCCCACATCCTCATCTTGTTATTTTCTGTTTTGTTTTGTTTTTAATAGGTTATCCTAATGGGTATGAAGTAGCTATATACACTATTTTGAAATCTGCTTTTTCCTGTTAGTGATATATCCTGGACATCTTTTCATGTCAGTTAATATTCTTCTACAATCCATATCTATTGTCATTTTAATGGGTGCATTCAGTTGTATGCATGCATGCACATGCATACTTTTTAAATACAATTATCTATTGTCAATTTTTGTTTTTTTCATGTTATTAATTGAGACAAATGTGAATACTTTGTGGCTATTTTTTGCACTCGTTGTTAGTTATTTTATTCACATAAATTTCTTGATATGTTATTGTTGAATCAAAAATGTAAATGTGTAAGGCTTTTAATGCATAATTCTAAATTGCCTCCACTTAGTTTTAAAAGGAAAAATCAACAGTGCTTCAGTGAAGAACCACTCATACCTGCAGACTTAACTGGAAAATATCCACACTTATGAGGAATAGAGAATGTGATATGAGAATGTGGTGGGTGAAATAGAAAATATAGTCAGCTCTTTTGTGAGATGGCTTGGCAAGTCTGGAAAGATGAATTTCTTTATAATATTCATCTGGGGTCTGGGATAAACTTTTTCCAAAGAAGTGTGATTACTTTCTTTTTAATCCCATTTTCAGATTTCTCCTCTACCATTTTTTGCCTGGGATGCAGTAGGAGAATGAAAAGAAAATTGAGTAAAAGTAGACACTCCACAGAGAGTTTCTCTGGCAGTAACTTAAACTTGAAATCCTAGATAATCTATGCAAAATTTCTGTAGAAAAGAAACAAAAACTTTTTGATAGGTATGTATAACTAGCACATGCAAAGCACCAAACCTATAGTCTACTAATTCTCTGGGGAATTTTCTTACCTCTGAAAAATTGCATAATTTTACCAAAAGCATCACATTTTATCCCTCATTGCTCATTAGGGTAGATGCTGCAACACTGATCAGAGGACAGGTACAAGAGCCATCATCCTAAGATTAGAATTACCTGTTTTAGCTAATTCACCTGTCTTAGTCCATTTGGACTGCTGTGGCAGAATACCATAGACTTCCCATAGCTCTGGAGGCTGAGAAGTTCAAGGTTAAGGCTCTAGCAGGCTTGGTTTCTGTTTAGAGCCTACTTGCTACTTCAAAGATGTCTGTTTTTTCACTATAACCTCACATGGTGGAACAGACAAAGGAGATCTCTGGGAATCTTTTATAAAAACACTTAATCTCGTCCATGACAGCTCTGCCCTCCTGATCTAATCACCTCCCAAAGGCCTCACCTCCTAATGTCATCAAACTAGGAATTAGGTTTCAACATATGAATTTAGGAGAATATGAGCATTCATCCTGTAGCATCATCATATTCAAAACATTGTGGTCCTGCCCAGCCAGTGTGGTCCAATGATTGAGCATTCAATTCTCAGTCAGGACACAGGCCCAGGTTCAATTCTCAGTCAGGACACATGCCCAGGTTGTAGGCTCAACCTCTAGTTGTGGGCATGCAGGAGGTATTTGACCAATGATTCTTATTATTGATGTTTCTATCTCTCCCTCTCTTCCTTCTTCTCTCTGAAATCAATATAAACCTATTTGAAAATAACAATGAAAAAAATGTAATCCTTAAAGCGGTGGGTCTGAAACTTTTCAATGTGCATCAGAATCACTAAGGGCTGTTGACACAAATCACTGGGCCCTCCCCCTGGAGTGTGTGATTCATTGGTTCTCTGTGGGGCCTGCATATATGCATTCCTTACAACTACCAAGGTGCTGCTGCATAAGGACCACACTGTGAGAACCACCAGCTTAGATGATGTTGCTGTCACTCACCTCCCTTAGAGCAGCTTTGATGATCATTAGATGAGTGTTTAAGAGCAAGGAAGATGAATAATAAACAAAACGACTATGTAGATTGTGATAATTGTGGCATAGAACTACAACTATGTTTATTCATGGGACATTCCCCCCCCCCAAGAGAATTATTGGAGTCCTCATACTTAGAATTGGCATAAACAGACAATAAACTTTGCTGCACAGAAATTATAGGTGTCAATCTGGATCATATAGTAATGCTGATAATTAAATTTTTCATTGTGCTTCCTTCAGTGGCTCTCCTAATATTTTCATTGTGTGCAAAAATAATGCTGATGGATGGCTTAAAATCTTTTCAAAGATGTATATAGTGTGTTCCCAAATGAAATATGTAGTCCTTGTGGCAAGGATCCTATTTTCTATAACTCCAGAGCACCTGGCATCTGGTCAGTGTTCAATATATATTATTTGTTGTGGAGCGGATGCGAGTGAAAGACCAATGGAGCCCAGACCAAATTAAAATGTAGGGAGCCTTTATTAGCTGGCCTGGAGACTGCTCTGCCATCCTGACGCAGGGAGATCAGAGAGCAGCCCCGACCCTTTGTGCAAGACCACTTTTAAGCACATTAACCACATCCTGTTTTTGTAGAACAAGAAACTCAAAACAAAACAGTTTTTCCCAAGCAACGTCAGAGTCATGCCATTGATGACCATGCCACCCACAGAGTCATCCTGTTCTTCAGAAAGGTGACAGTGTTCTATCTTGCAAGGCCTATGTGCTGGGAAGGGGCCATGAGACCATATCTCAAGGCCCGACCTGGTGTCAGCGCTGACTACTCTATCTGGGGCATAGTCCACGGCCTCAGTAGTGCTCAAAAATTCCCACTCTATAACATTTGATCAATTCCAAGTAAGGGAGTCAATCTCTAAGGTGCATTAGAGCCATCAGGATATGAGACAATGACATTTTATGAAGGGTGGGAGGTGTATAGACTGTCACTTGCCCTTGTGTGACTCTTGACTTGGCCATGTGACTTGTTTTAGAACAGCAGAGATGTGCTGGAACTGAGGCTACATAAGTACTTGCACATTAGGGCTTGTCCTCCTGAAATTCTTCTTCTTAGACTCCATCTACCATGCTATAAAGAAGCTTGGGCCAAATCACTGATTGATGAGCAACTCCATGGAGAAGGACCTCAGAGGATGAGGCCACCCAGGATGTTCCAGCCCCACCTCTCAGCTGTTGCACATGGTGATAAAAAACCACCTACTGAACCTTGACCACTACAGATTCACAAAAAACTAAGAAACTAATGCAGGGGAATAGGGCAGTGGGAGGTTGTTACAAAGTAATGGGTAACCACAACAGGAGGAATGCAAGAGCAGTATATTTTAAAATCCAAAAAGGAATTGAATGATCACAAGTGAGGAGATTTCCCTGAGATCATTTCTATGATACTTGTACAATGTTGTCCTTTGTTGAAATCTGGGGGGAAGAAAACTAGATGTCATGAGAATTTCATTCACTTATTTGTTCACTCAACAGTCTCCTGTTGACCTTCTATTATATGCCAGGCTCTATGTGAATGGAGAAGAGGGGGAGGGAGGAAGAGACAAGGAAGCCAGTAATCAGGTTCATTGTGGTAAGTGCTACGAAGGACCATACACAGCCATGGGGGAGAGTGGGGAGGAAGGTCAAAGCTGAGGCAACTTCTCAAGATAGGAAATCCCAGAGGGAAAGATCTGGTTGGCTAAGGACTTCTGTGAAACCATGACTTGGGTGATTTAATTCCAGGTGTCTTTATGGAAACTCAGGATAAAAAATAAAAACAAAAATACCTGGAGAGGCAAACAAGGAGGAGAGACAATATGTTATTTATATAAAGATTACGAACACAGCTCTTCACAAGCTATGAGCAATCCTTCCTGGCTTCCTTAAAACACATCCTGGACGTGTGGCCAAGAAACTGTTTCCTTCAATCCCTGGATGAGACAATGCCTCATGTGCTGATGCAATGGCCCTCCCTGACCCTCCCCAGCATAGAAAGCCAGAGCTCAGATTCTCACATACCTTCGTCCCTGCCCCTGACACTAATAACCTGGGGATTGCCAGCTGGAAAGCTGGGCACCTGTGGGGGCCACCATGAGAGAAACTGTCCCAGAAGGGAGGAGCTAACTAGGTGAAGATATGACTCTGAGTGCCATGTCCTAATTTGAAGGGAGGGAGATTCTGGCATTGAGCCAGAAAACAGAGCCAGCATGAAAGGAAGAACTCACTTGGAGCTGCTGAAGTGGGTGTTTTCCAGCTTATTTAAACACAGAGATATGGAATTCAAGCAGGGAGGAGAAATCTGAGGACCAGATGGAGCTGCCGGGTATCAGCAATGGAGTCAACAATGCCCGGCCGGGCACAAAAGGAGGCATGCAGGGAAGCCATAGAAAGAACAGTGCTTGGATTGGGTGGTTCACCTTATACTCAGTATTTTATTTCTATTCTGATCTTTCCGAGACACAGGTTGAGGTTATTGGTTTAGCCCTACATTAAAGAAAAACCACAATCCAGCCTTTCATGGGCCTTCAGGGGTACTAGGGAAGCAAGTCAAACACACAGCTAACATGAAATAGAAGGACCTTCACTGATGAGAATTTATTGAGTGCCTATTATGAGGCAGACACTGTGCTGGATTTTAGGGACACATTGAGGAGGATCACCTACAGATTTCCTGCTCTTAGGGAACATCCATTCTAACTGCCATGGAACATGTGGAAGGTACGAAGGTGTGTAGAGCACAGGATGATCAGAGGTGAGCGGTGGTATAGTGAGAAGCTACAGAAACTGTCTTGGAGCACCTCTCGGCAGCTCGCCTGCTCTGTGATCTTGGACACACCCCTAAAACTCTCATTTTCCATCTGCAAATCAGTAATAACAATACAGACCCTGAGGGATCCTATTGAGGAGTCAGTAGGTAATGTCAAGTAGTAACAGTTTGCTAGAGGGGGAGACAAACTCCATGCTGTAGACCAAATAGGGATAGAGATCCTGTGTGTGGTGGCTCTCAGGGGATGTGACTGCCCATGGATAAAAATGTGGAAATTAAACAGAAAAAAAAAACACTCAGGAAACTTAGAGGAAAGAGAGAGAACATGTATGCTGTTCCTTTCCAGCATAATTCTGTAGTTCATTGCTTCTCCCTCAGTGTGATTTTGTGATTCATGTTTCTCTGGACATGATGTAAGGTGCTCTGTGATGTTTATTGCACTGTGTGTACTGAGCCATGTTCAATGTCAGAAATCTTGGAAAATAGTCGTTGGTTTAATTTTAACTCTATATAAACAGTGTCCTAATTTGAAGACGCCTCAGGCATCTCAGCCCCTACATTTCCTCCTTCTCTTCACCCTCATCTTTTGTCTACAGTCCAACTGTCTCGCCTTTATCTCACATATGGACTTTACAAATAAGCGTGGGGTGATCTGTGTGCTCAGCTAACTTGAGAAGAGAAAAAGTATGTCAGCAAAGCAATCCAGCCAAGTCATGAACCTCTGCAGGAAGGAGCCACATCCTCCTTTCTAGTTGTGAAATGTTATCACAGCAGGGGAATGAGGGCCAGGCAGGGACTCACTCAACACAATGCAAACAACAGGCTGTCCAAAGGAGAGCCCCCCTTCTGTCCCTCCCAGCCCCAGCTCCAGCTGTATTTTTTTCTCTTAAACAGTAAGTCAAGTTCTCTCTTAATTCTTTGTGTAAATTAAGTGAACTAGGAATGCTGCCTTTGGCTGAAGACTACCCTCTGGTTGTTATGGCTTTTCCCTCCTTAATTCCACACACCATCAAGGAGGTCGAGCATCATTTAGATTTACAAGTGTGTCCCACGCTGAACCACAGAGGATAGAAACCACCCTCTCATTGCTCAGGCACAAACAAAGAATCTAAACTTCCTACTGAGAACCCACTCATGAGAGATGAATTTCAGTTACTTAACGCATTGTTTGGTTAGGAGTATGTCAAGGAGGAAGGGAGAAGAGTCATGTGTGGGTGTGGTGGGATGAAGGGATGGGCAGGAAGCAAGGGTTAAAGTGTCTGGCCAGGTTATGAGAAGCAGTAACCTAGGTCAGGGTTCAGCAAACTTTTTCTGTAAAGGGCCAGATAGTAAATAATTTATACTCTTTGTGAGCCCCTTGGTCTCTATCGCAACTACTCAACACTGCCCTTGTAGGACAAAATCGGCCACAGACAATTGGTAAACGAATGAGTGTATCTGTGTTTGAATAAAAGATGGTTTACAACAGGCAGCCGGAGGATTTGGTCTGTGGGCTGCAGTCTTCTGAGCTCGGACCTAGAAGAATGCCCTTTCCCTTTGGCTCTTTCCATGATTCTACTTAACTAGCCATATCTGGCAGAGGAGGCCAGTTTGCCTCTGCTCCCCAAACCTTTCTATGACTCTGCTTTCTCCACCCTGCTCTTTCAGTACAAACCCCATGGCTGGAACTGGACATTTACCTTTACAGGGTGGCAGGGTAGCCTCCTAAATGAAAGCCAGCAGGGGGTGCTGACTCCAGGTGTCATGATTTTGTTGGTAAATTTCCCACCACTTGCAGGAACCAGACAGGTAGATATTATAGGTGCTGAAACTCACCCCACCCCTTGTCAATTCAGAAAAGGTATATGGACATTCCTTAAGCAATTAGAATCATAGAATTATCTTATTTTTCACCTTATTTTCTCTTTCCAGTTCTTTTATAATCTCAGTGTTGATACTGACTTTATCCTTTAGCTTTTCTTTTATATTTTCTATCTCTTTACACATTCCTCTTCAGCCTAATATTCTAACCCATAGTTCCTTCTTTAGCTGCCTCCATTCCACTACTTTCTCCTTCCACTGTGATCTTTAATCCAACATGAGAACATGAATAGTGGTCTCGACTCATAAATATACTGTTTGTCTTCAAATTCTACCTTTGTCTATAATTATAGGCATTACTTAACCTCTCTTGGTCCCAATAACCTCAGAGCACCTGTCTGTCAGCCGGTGTGGCTCAGTGCTTGAACATGAACCTAGGAACCAGAAGGTCACTGCTGGATTCCTTGTCAGGACATATGCTCAGGTTTCAGGATCCGTCCCCTGTAGGGGCATGCAAGAGGCAGCTGATTTATGATTCTCTTGCATTATTGATGCATCTCTCTCTTCCTCTCTGAAATCAATAAAAATTTAAACAATTAAAAGAGAATAGCACCTATCTCATGTTGTGAGAAATAAGTGAGTAATGTTGTGGAGCACTTAGGACAGTGGTATATCTGAACCCATATTATTTTCATACCTAGTGCTTCAACTTTTCTTATCTTTCTTCACACTGTTTTATATTGATAATACCTTCCTGTATTTCACCACTTACATTTATCACAATCAGTTTGAATCCCAGCCCTTCTAATACTTCTGCAACAGAAGGTATTTATTGTCTTTATAGTCTTTTTTTTATCAGTAGGACTCCTCCGAGGTCTAGCTGTGCTGGGGCGAGCTCACAGTCCCCTGAGAATAGCATGTGCAGTTCTCCAATGCTGTGTGAGGTTAAGAAGGCATCACATAAGCCATAGGGAGCCCTCAATCACCCCAGGACCACTATCTGTCATTCCACAAGAACCTCTCTGGTTAGCTTTCACTTTGACCACTCAGAATGAATCTGCACTGGGAGGGGGAGGTGGAAGTCTTCAGATGGGAGAACCCTGAGGGGCTCAGGGTGGGGGAGTGAGAGCCTGGGGGTGGCTGCTCAGACATCATTACTCCCCCTTCCATTGGGGTTTCTTCTGCCAGCACTGAGCCAATGCAGCCAATCTGTAATGTAAGGGCAGTCAGTCTACTAGAGGTGGGCGTGGGGTGGAGTGAAGCAGAATTCCAAGTTTTCTTTCAACCTCTTTCCCCACTGCCACTTCTGGTCACTCTCCCCAGCACCTAGACTTTAATCCCCTGCCTCCCACATGCACACCAAATGAAGATAAGCTTCGTCATCCAGTGACTACTTGAGGTTTTATGTGGTTGTTACTGTTCTCAGTTCCTGGAACCCATCTTTCCCCTCAGGTCAATGGTTTCTTGAGGATTGATTTTGGTGGTGGGAGCTTTCACACAGTGCTAGTTCTCTATCTTAGGAAGAACCAGAAAGTAGAATCATAAAGTTCAAGGAAATTGAACTTTCTGCCGGCTCTCTGTCTTAGGTATGAATCTCCCATGATTGGTCAAATAAGATGCCTCTGGGGCTCTTCCACAGCTCACAACAGAAACATGAACCTGTTCATTTTTTAAAAAACATTTACTTAAAAAGAACACTATACATAACAGTGCACAGGTCATTTTTCACAATTGGAACATACCCAAATAACATGCATCCAAATTTAGAAACTTGACAAGTAGACTTGCTAACTTTAATTCACTAATTGTTAGATAAGTCTTCGTTATTTTAGCTAAAAGCTCCCTTCCTCTGATTTCTACCAACTGTTTGAGCACTATAGAGTTTCACAAAAATAAATGCAATATTTTCTTACGTTTAAGCATTTGAAATTAAATATCTCACTCCCCATAAGTTTTTCCTTTCAATTATATAATCTTACTTCTTTCAATCAATTTTGCTATGACAAGATGGTTTTACTATGATGAAATAAGGAAATGTACAGGGCAGAAGACTCATTTAGGCAAAGAGATGTTTGGAGAACAGATGTTTGGGGACAGGAAGTGACTCTCTGGTCTAGTTGGGAGCCATATAAGGCGAAAAACAGAAACAGGCTGGTGTCTGTCAGCAAAAGAAATCAAATGACTCTCAGTGGGGGTTTGGTGGCCCTAGGCCTCCCAAGTGGGAACATGAGGTAGAGAGAAAGCAAGGGACCACCTGCTGTCCAGGCAGATGTCTTCCTGGAGGCCAGATGCAAGTAGTTGAAGCCCAAGAACCCTGGCAGATGTAATCAGAACCCACAGTGGGGAGATGACCACTCAACTGAGGTGGAGCTGGGCGCATGCTCCAGCTGTTTCCAAGACTCGGCTGCCACTCAGCCACTCTTCTGAGGGCTAAAAAGAGAAGCAAGTGGCTGCAGTTCTCACTGAACAGCCCAGGAGATGGGATAAAGCATTCCGTTTTGGAGGTGACACAGATTTAAGTTTATAGAATGGGGTACCCACGGAATTAATTCCCAGGGTATAAATATAGTCTAAATCCTTGTGTGGACAACATGCAGTCTGATTTTGGGCCTTCTGCCAATACCTGGGGCCCTGCAGTAGGGCCCTGGAGCTGGTGAAGGGACTGGCCACGTGGGTCTGCAAAGGGAACGTACTCAGCCAGGACCTGTCTTAGCCTTTCTATGCCCAGGCTTGCAAAGAAGAGCATGAAGTTACCTGCTCCACGAGAGCCTGGGGAAAACCAGGGCCATCTTCTTGTTCTTCTCCTCTTCCTCCTTCTTTTCAAAACACTGGGTCAATTTAATACAAGGTATAAAAAACAGGGGGAAAAAGTTTTTTAAAAAAATGTTTTATTGATTTTTTTTACAGAGAGGAAGGGAGAGGGAGAGTTAGAAACATTGATGAGAGAGAAACATCAATCAGCCGCCTCCTGCACACTCTCTACTAGGGATGTGTGATGTGCCTACAACTAAGGTACATGCCATTGACCAGAATCGAACCTGGGACCCTTCAATATGCAGGTGGACGCTCTATCCACTGAGCCAAATTGGTTGAGGTGGAAAAGAGTTCTTAAATTGTGTGTTCCCAGTTACCCATTATATTTATGTAGATATTTGGTATGTTCCTTTTTATATTATTTCTCCTTCAATTTAGTTGTTGTTCTTCCTATATGCAAGGGATGACTGAAAATGATAGTGGTGGGATTAGTCTCGCCCACTTACATAAATTACCCTGCGTTTGCTAGTAGATATGTGTTTAAGATCCTCTTATGTATATACTTCTGGCCTTTGGTCTCCTGAATTGTAGCCACTCTTGCTCAGGAGGAACTATCCATTTCTCTTTGCCACGTACTTAACTTGCTGCTCACAGATGTTTCCCCTAGCATTCCACAGCCAGACCACACAGTTTAAAATGTCATGGGCATTGGCCATGGAGTGTCCAAAAGACTGCTAGAAAAATAATTGCTTGTTAAACAAAGCTAGTTTTTTGTTTTGTTTTGTTTTTGTTTGTTTGTTTGTTTGTTTGTTTTTGCATATTGCAATAAGGGGAATATCACTTTGATAGAATTTAGAAGCATCTCAGAAGGGAGAGGTCAGGTGTGGATTATTCAAGGTTCAGAGCCGGAGCTGGGAGATTTTAAAGTGGGTCTTGCAAGGCAGAGAACTGGTTGGGATTGGACAGAATGTCTGACGTAATAGCTACGGATTGGTAGCACACAGAGGTGAGAATCTAAAAGTGAGCTATGATGAGTGACCTGCTGGTCTTCCTAAGTTAGCTATTTTAGTAGTTTCAGCCTAATTTTTCAGGAGCAGATATTTGTTAGAACAAGTAGCTAAGTTATTTTTGCCTGAACCCAGCATTGTTCAGCTCAAAACCAGGAAACTATACTTTATCCCAGAATTGTTTAGCACAGGAACAGGAAAATATGTTAGTTTCAGTGCTTACGGGTTTGCAAAATTTGCTTATAATATAATTTATACATGCAGAGAAAGTGTGGTTTTAATATTTTGCTCACAACTGGTCTTCTCTTCTGGGTGTGCTTAGTGGGGAAATAACAAAGTCAGTGATGCAGTCATTTAAACAGCCCTTTAGCTAATACTCAACCTCTCTAAGTAAAAATGCCCAATCTCTTTGATTGTCACACTTCCACTCTTCTCTCCAGCTCTGCTTCAAGACTGTGTCTGGGTGTATGAGAAAGCAATGTGACTTGGGTATTGTCTTAGACAGCCAAGGCTGGTTCCTGTGGCCTCCAGAACAATGACTGTTGGCCATCTGCTTGCTCTCTATCCTGCTGGACTTACGGCTAAGGTTGATGGGCCGGGATAGCACTTGTTCTGATCCTCTCACTTGGAGGCCTGGCGACTCTCTCTGGGTGAATTAGTCTCCTCTCGGCTTTGGCCATTCCTAACACTCATAACACTTATTCTTCACTGTTTCCCAGGAATGATGGCCTATACCACAGATTGGGTGGCTTATAAACAGAAGTTTATTTATTACAGCTCTAGAGGTTGAAAGTCCAAAGTCAGGGTACCAGCATTGGTTGCATTCTGATGAAAGAAAGCTATCTCCTGGCTTGCAGACTGCCGACTTCTCACTGTGTCCTCACATGATAGAAGGGGCAAGGAATATCTGTGGGGTCTTTTTTATAACAATCACATTTATGACCTAAGCACCTCTCAAAGGCCCCACCTGCTAATACCATTTCATTTCCCATTAGTATTTAAACATATGCATTTTAGGGGGAGGTCACACACATTCAGTCCAAGGCACCCTGACATAGGGCCCAAGATGAGACCAACTGCTCCATTTTAAGCATGTCTACTTAAACTCCTATCTAATAAAAGAGTAATATGCAGATTGAACATCGCTCCAACACACAAAATGGCTGCTCCCATGTGGTCAAAGATGGCTGCCCTCATGTGAACACAAGATGACCATCACAAGATGGCCAGGAGGATAGGGCAGTTGGGAGGGACCAGGCCTGTAAGGGAGGGCAGTTGGGGGCAAATAGGCTAACAGGGGAGCAGTTAGAGATCAATCAGGCTGGTAGGGGAGTGGTTAGGGGGTGATCAGGCAGGCAGAAGCAGTCAGGGGCAACCAGGAAGGCAGGCAGGCGAGCAGTTGGGAGCAAGCAGTCCTGGGATTGTGAGAGGGATGTCTGACTGCCCTTGAGGGGTCCCAGATTAGAGAGGGTGCAGGCTGGGCTGAGGGACACCCACCCCCATGCATGAATTTCATACACTGGGCCTCTAGTAAAAAATAAAAACCCAACCAAATGAGTAAAGCAAAGACCATTCTGAGCTTGTTGTAGCAAGGGAGCCAGCCACGTCATTTGCATTTTAGCCGAGACTCAAAGACAGGCAGAAGAGGGGGTTAGGGGGAGACTTTAGGGGTATCCTGATTGGAGGAGGCAGTTGGCATGGAGAGGCTGTAGGCTGGCTAACTAGAACTAGAGGTAAGATTTGCTAAGTGACTGGTTAGAGGTGTATATTGAGCTTTCTCTGGTTGGGTCTAAGTTGGAAAACAGAAACAAAAATTAGAGAAACTGTCAGTAATTAATCAGTTCTTGGCCATTTGGGGCTGATTGTTACAGAAGTTTATTGTTTAGCTTCCTGGATTGTTACTAGAGATAGCAATCTAGCTTCCTACAAGACTGACTCACAGCAGACTGCCTTTCTAGACTGATTATTATGGATAAGGGGATGGTTTTCTGGGCAGACTGCTGCAGATGGTTCATCAGAGTTCTATTTTTAAATATACTCTGTCCATTGTCTAATTGTATATTCTATCTCTCACTAGGGGCTGACATAATCTTCCAAAGTGCAAATAGAGCCTATCCTTAAGCCCACCCCATCCCCTTAACAAGGGGGAGGTCTTCTATTTCCTCTCAGTGCCCCCTGGCTCTTGACATATGCATCAACTTCTTTTGAATATTCTTTTTTTTTAATATATTTTATTGATTTTTTACAGAGAGGAAGGGAGAGAGATAGAAAGTCAGAAACATCGAAGAAGGAGAAACATCGATCAGCTGCCTCTTGCACACCCCCTACTGGGGATGTGCCCGCAACCAAGGTACATGCCCTTGACCAGAATCAAACCCAGGACCTTTCAGTCTGCAGGCCGATGCTCTATCCACTGAGCCAAACCGGTTTCGGCTCTTTTTTTTTTTTTAATATATCTTATTGATTTTTTTACAGAGAGGAAGGGAGAGAGATAGAAAGTCAGAATGAATATTCTTGAATCAACTCCTCACCTCTCCTCTTCTCATTCTTTTCATCATCATTTCCTGGGACAAGAAGGTCAGGACTTTCCTGCCTTCCCCATAGCATCTCCTTCTTCCATGGAGTAGCAAGCCTCAAGGCTTATGCATACCTTCAGAGGAATAACTTTTCTAAGATGCCTCTGGTCAGTGCTTAATAGGCTAAAGGGGGAAATTATCTCAGATAAAAACTAGTCTTCTTGCAAGACCACTGGCTTGCTTAAAATTTTTTTGTTGAATATCAAAAGCTGAATGTCAATATTTTTTTTCTTTGCATATCATATATGACAGAGACCTCTGGGCAGATGACCCTGAGACCAATTAGGAAGAAGGACCTATACTTGCAAACTGAAACAGAAAATTATATTAATATTTGTTCAAAATATGGCTCCAATTCCAGAAGGCACTCTTTGCTGTGTTCTTATAGAATTCTTTTGTCCTGCTTGCTTCCACTGATTTTCTTTGGGGAAACAGAGTTTAATAGGAAGAAATGAAGCTATTTCTTGAGCCTGGTTCAGAAATGATCCCTTTCTCTTCATTTTAAGTGCTGAAATATAAAGTCTCTTTTATCTTCTCAGTACAGGGCTCCATCTTCTCAAAAGTGTCTCCACTGGCATTTCTATTTCTTCCCCATTATTTGAGCTCCCCACCTCCACTTGCTTGAATCTTAACGGAAAATAGATCTGTAACCCACCCCTTTTTAAGGATCTTGTTCTTAGGGCTTCCCACTTACCTCCCCTTTACTGCAAATTCCCTTTAAAGTTTGTGTGCACATGTGTGTGTGTAATAATAGGCCCTGCATCCATTCCTTTTCTTGATCGCTCTTATAGACTGCATGTAAGAATAATTTTATATCTGACTTTGGCTGTTACTTCATTCCCTCTGGTTCTAACCCATTATTTTACATTTTCACAGGCTTATTATGACTCATTGGGCAGCCAAAGAAACATAATGAGTCCAAGATGATTGCACATGGTGGTGCTCCACAAATAGATATTAAACAGCTCATGAAATCTATAAATGTCCTCACTATCCTGGGTGCATTATATAGCTATGAATCAATAATTCAGCCAAGTTCTTTTATCCTTTCTAAAAATTTAGCCTTCTGGACTCTTTTCCTCCTGGAAATGGAAGCTATAAAATATTTGAAAAAGAAAACTGAGAGAGAAGAGGAAGGGAGAGAGAGAGTAATACTAAGGGGGGGGAGAGTAGAAAGTATTTTAATAGCATAAGACTTTTTTTTCTTCACAGCTTTTCAACAGTTGTCCACATAAATAATAAACAATGTTAGGCACAAGTAGACACTCACCAAGTATTTTTTGAATGAGAAAATAAGTTTTATGATTACTTTTTATTGAATTTAAACGCATTGGTTTTGATAATAACCTTTATTGAATATTCTGTGCTTATAACCATTCATGAATTTACTCATTAATTCTTAAATATTAGGAAGGAAGTGATATTATCCCCATTAGTTGAGTAATAAAAACAGAAGTCACTGAAGAAAGAGCAATATACAAGCCAAATGTTTGATGAAAGCTAATAATCAGAGGGAATTCATTAATACACTGAAAAGAATGAATGAAGAGTGAATTGAATTTGGATTCTCCTTTAGGATTTCCTGTTTACAAAATTATTTCACCATCTATCAACTTGCCTCACCTCTAAACCTGAGAATCATTCTGGACTCACTACTACCATAAGCAATTCTCCATCAAATTCTCACTATTCCTCTTGGTTCTCATATGCATCCACTCATACCCCACCGCCACAGACAAATAACAAATTGTCATTTATCCTTGCCTTGATCATTGAATAAACTTGCCAAACAATCTTCCTGCTTCTATCTTGTTTTCTTTCGCACTGCTCACCCAGAGTAATCTTCTAAAATACAAACCTGGCCCTAACTGGTTTGGCTCAGTGGAGAGAGGGTCAGCCTGTGGACTGAAAAGGCACAGGGCATGTACCTTGGTTGCAGGCACATCCCCAATAAGAGGTGTGCAGAAGGCAGCTCATCAATGTTTCTCTCCCATCATTGTTTCTGACTCTCTATTACTCTCCCTTCCTCTCTAGAAAAATCAATCAAATATATTTTAAAAACAAAACAAACTAAAATACAAACCTGATTATGTTACTCTTCTGTTTAAATTTTTTTTCAATATTTCCTATTGTCTTCAAGGTAGAATCCAAACTTACTAACAATTTTGTAAACCAAAATTCTAAAGAGGTGTAGAAAAGAAGAGACTATTTGGTGAAACAGTTTACAAATGGGGGAAACACAGCCTCTAATGGAAACCGAAAGAGCACTCCACTGAGACAAAGAGGTCATCTTTTAAATAAAATATTCCTGCCCAGGGACTCAATTAGATCCACTTCATGTAAATGAAGTATTCAAATTCATACTGTTCTGATTGGTCTGAATTGTGCAGTCTAATTGATTGGTATTAATGCCTTCTGATTGGTTGTTATGGAGCAGTTCTGATTGGATGGCACAGGTCTTAGTCCATTGGTCAAAAAATGAAGCCAAGGCTTTCCTCAGATGGAGTAAATGAGCAGGACATAGTGTGAGAAGCCAAGAGTCCAGTCTGACCTTCTTCCTGGTATACAGAGTACATAAGCCCCTGTCAGAAATTATTGCTAGACTTTAATCATTCATAAAATATAGGCCCTCAGTTGACTAACTCAGCAGATAAACTCCTCAGGTTCACACCAAATGAATCTTTCTTCTTAGGGTCCACAAACACAATATACAGAATCGTTCATGATCTTGCCCTTTCCTTTCTCTCTCCCCCAGCTTCATAGTTTACCACACCCCCCGCACACCAATTCTTTCCTCCAGTTACCTTGAATATTGCACCTTCCCCAGAAAACCCTTGTGTCTCTGAACATCCACATTTTACTCTCTTAAATGATCTCTTCCTTCTCATCATTTCTTTAGCAGACTGGTTGCAAGACATCTTTCAAAACTTAGCTTTGTTTTTTTCTGAGACATTTTTTTTTTGTTCATCTGACTTGCCCTTTCCCTCTCTTCATCTCTCTATTGCCCTGACTACCTCTAATGTACACATATCTCAAAAGTGGGTTTTATGCATGCATTACCAGGGTCCCAACAGGAAACAGGTGGCACATTCTGATCAGTCTAAATTTGAAGAGGACTTATTTATAAGGGACCTCTTAGGAAATTGTGGGTGGGTATAAGTGGAACCACAGGAGCTGATGTAGAAACTAGACCAGTAACAGCCACAAAGCTGCCACCATCCCTGGGTCAAAGAAAATAGGGGAAGGAGAGAGTAAGTCATTTAGGATGAGCAATAACTTTGATTGAGTTATCCTTCCAGAGCTTCCATGCTCTCTCTCTCTGATCTTCTGAAATGGTCCTTATTGATGGAAGCCAAAAAGATGCTAGAGAGCCCAGGAGCCTTGTTGTCATGCTCCATATAGACCAGCCTCTTAGGGAAGACCAAAAGGTAGTAGGAAGGAGGAAAGACATTTCCTCTACCCCTTTTTACCCCACTTTTCCACCTTTTTAAAAACTTGAATTTAGAGGGGTGATAATGGTTAATAACTTATATAGGTTTCAATTATACAATTCTACAATGCATCATCTGCATATTGTATTGTGTGTTTACCACCTCAAGTCAAATCTCCTTCCTTCAACATTTATCCCTCCTTCACCCTCTTCTATCTCCCCAACCCCTTCTCTCTGGCAATTATCATACAAATTCTGTGGCTGGCCCTGAGAATTACACTAACAAAAGATAGATTAAGAGGAGAAAAACATGGACATTCTATTTGATGTTAACATCTTTACATGACACAGGGAAATTCATAGAAAAGAAATGAAGACCCCAAAAAGTGGATAGTCCTGAGAGCTTAAATACTATTTCCATAAAGAACAATAAATTGAGGATATATGACAATACAAGTGGAAGAAAAGGGTTATTTTAATAGGTTTGCTTGTACAGATGCATCTTGGTATCATCACATTTGGGGCAATGAAAGTATTCACATACTTTTGTGTAGAGAAGGAACTTTTCTCATGGGAAATTTATATCCTACTTTGAAGGTAGAAGTTGAAAACAATTGATATGCCAAAGTTTAAGGTAGCTAGCCTGCTTGCTTCTCCAGAAAGTTATAGCTTCACATACATAACAGTGGATCAAATCATTGCACCACCAGGAATTAACACCTCTTTATTCCCCCTGATACTGGATTGAGGGCAGGGGGAGCAAGGGAGTTAAGGACATGAGCAACAGAAGTCAAAATGGCACAATAGGATATGCTGAGCCATAGAGGCCAATCAGCTTAACCTGAGAATGGGGTTGTTGGCTAGGAAATGGACCTATCAGAAGCCTGGGAAAGCTTCGGAAGCTGATTGATTATTTTGAGAAAGCTATTGGTTTTAACACCAGGGTGTTATTGGGTGGGAGGATCAAAGAAGCACTCTCTCCCACCCAATAACACACTCATCTGTTTGTTCCTTCACTATCTTGCCCAGAAACATGACCACATAGGTCTAGCAGCTACCAGGGCCCTTGGCAGACCTCTAGGGTTCCAAAGGGCTAAGCTTTCATATGAAACAGAAACTCTGGACCCTGGCCTTTGTTTTAACCTCAATGAAGACAAATTAGACATTTCCATGGTGGGACAGAGGAAAATGGAACATTGGGTTCCCAGGAGAACTACTATGATTTTTCATCACAAATAAATCTTGCCATTCCACAATCTCCCAGAGCATGGGTCCTTGGAATGCTTTCCTCAAGATCCTGTGGAAGACCCTGATTTCTACCGACAATAGCATGTTCCAATCCCCTTCAGTGGAGAAAGGTCAGAAGTGGATCAGGAGGGACACAGCATTCTTCTGTGACTTATTGGGGTTACTAGCTGGGACCCCAGTTCTTTTCGCCAATGCAGAAAATATTTTAAAATCAACAAAAATAAAAATAAAGCAAAATGAGGTTTATTGAAGATACATTGCAAACAAAGTGCAAACCAATTGAGAGAGCAACAAAATGGCTGGACTGCTTTAGCTCACTGGGAGGTCAGAGAAAAGGGGGTCTTGGAGACAGGTTCAGGGAGTTAGCTTAGGCAGGTGAGCTGCTGCTGCCCATTTCTCCCTGGTTACAAGTCTCATGAGGTCCCTTAGAAGTTTTGGGATGTGTGCCTATGAGGGAGTAGAAGGGGAAAGGGAATGGCGTCACCGTGCTCCTTGGAGGTAGAGCATGTGAAAAAGAGCATGGCCTCCAACTCTTGGGCTAAAAAAAAGAATTTTCTGGGTAGAGCCTTTCATTTGTATTCAGAGATGATTGACAAAAATTACCTTTCCTCTGGGCATGCACTTATCCATAATGTGTAGAGAAAAACCCAAGAGGGCAGAGTTAAAACTGAAATGCAAATTTTATTATAATTAGTCTAAAACCATAGTACAGTCACATTGTCAGTGAGGTCATCTTTTTCTCTGAGCTTGTGTCAGGAACCAGCTGGCTCCCAACCTGTCTGCTGGGCCACCCATCCAGGGGTGGTCTGAAGGCAGTGTTTGTCCAACCCCTGTTCAAGAACCCAGGGCAAGCCCCAACCCAGCCTCTTATATCTAACCTTCTACCTAATACTTCTTGTGTGCCCCACAGCCTCCCATGCACACATTTGCAACCCCACACCCCATGCTGAACTCATTGTTTAACTACTTGAATCTAGTGAGTCTGTTAGAAAGAAGTTTGGACTTTCATCTCTTTACCCCAGTGCCTACCACAGTGACTGCATGTAATACATTCAATAGCTATTCTCTGAAATGAAGTAAAAATTTTTTTGAATGTATATAGTGCCAGAATTGTTAGGAACCTTAGAAATAATTTAGTCCACTCTTCTAATTTCAAATATGAAAAATAAGATAAAATTAATTAATTTGGACCAAAAACAAAAATAGAAAAGAGAATGAAAAAAAGAAAAGGAAAAGAAAAAAGAAAACTTAGAGTTAAATGGACTTTATCCAAGGCTGGTAATTAATAAGTAGTAAATTCAGGACTAAATACTACTTCTCCCCATTCCCAGTCTTCTTCTGATAGTTAATTTTAACTGCAATCTCAGGCTATTTATAGGAAGAAAAAAAATCCATGAGCTTTTTCATAAAACTAAGATTCTTATGTTTTGGCAACAAGATAGAGACAGTGAAAAGGGTTGGATCTGCCTGCTTTGAGCCCTTTGCCAAAAGCAATCTTGGAGCTCTCTGGATAATCAACACTCTCAAACCTAGCAAGGTGCCAGGAGCTGGAGTTGAGAAATGAAGCAGGGCGCATGAATAATGCGTTTATACAAACTACCTCTGGGGGTGGGTGGTGAGGGTAGTTTTGCTTTAATATCCTGTTAGCACATTATCTTGAGTTTCCAAAGCCTTTCTTGGTTCCAAACCTACAGGTAGTGATGGTGGGTGGGAGGGAGATTGGGTGAGATGTTCCCTAGTTGAGAAGCAGAGCTGTTGGTGCCTCCTCGCATGATGATTCAATGATTGGCTGCTGCTGCTACTGTCGCTGATGTTTCCCTCCTGGAAAAAGCAGCCATTGCTTTGAAAGTGATTTCATGCCAGGAACATAAGATGGGCACGTTTATTTTACTGGATTAGAATCATCTGTTTATTTATCTGCCCTCAGAGAACTGTGTGCTTTTACTTTTTATTTTATTTTACTTTACTTGGTAATCCTCACCAGAGGATATTTTCCCATTGATTTTTAGAAAGTGGAAGGGAGAGGAGAGAGAGAGAGAGAGAGAGAGAGAGAGAGAGAGAGAGAGAGAGATCAATCGGTTGCCTCCTGCCTGATGGAAACTGCAACTGAGGTACATACCCTCAGCTGGAATCAAACCTGGGACCATTCAGTCCACAGGCTGACACTCTATCCACTAGCCAAACTGTGTGTTTTTATAGGGCAGAAATAATATATTCTGTCTGGGTAGCACCAGACCCCAGTCAAGTGTCGGATACGTAGTTGGTGCCCAAAGAAAGAAGGAACTACTGGTGGGTTTTAGGTCATGGATTTAGTGATGAGGGGCTAGATCCTAAGACCTGGCATCCTTAGTGCTCCAATGTCCCCCCATATCTCTAACAGAGGTGATTTCTCACTGTCATGTGGCTGTGAAGATTCTAAAAGATCCATGGAACATGAATTGCAAAAGTTGGATACAGCTTAATTTTTCAGGAGCCACCCTGGACAATGTGGCTTAGTTGGTTGAGCATTTTCCCATGCACCAAAAAGTCAGAAGTTCAATTCCTGGTCAGGGCACATGCCTGGTTGGGGGCTCAATCTCCAGTAGGTGACATGCAGGAAGCAGCTGGTCGATCTCTCTCTCTCTCTCTCTCTCTCTCTCTCTCTCTCTCTCTTTCTCTCTCTCTCTCTCTCTTCTTTCCTCTTTAAAATAATAATAATAAAACATTAAAAATTTTCCCCCAGAAGCCATCATTGTATGACTTTGGACAAATTAAACCACTTACATGAAACTCAGTGGTAAAATGAGGAATTTAGAAATTATGACTTACAATATCCTTTTTTTCTCTGAAATTCTCTTTAATTTCCCTGCTGTTAAACACTTCAGTTTTCTTCTTTGGCAGGTAGAAGCCAGTCTAGGAAGCTCCCACTAAAAAGGATGCAGGGTGAACTATGGATTTATGATCATAACCAGTTTTGTGACTGACAAAATAAAAGCAGACTGTTTTTCTTAGTTTCTTAGAGGACATGCAATATTTGAAAATCATCTTCTTTCTCCCATTTTCATGAAAAAGCTATTACATCCTATGCATAACTTCTCTACTTATAGACAGAATTTTTAATGCATTTCTTCTTTTCTGGAGGTGTAAGGGAGAATTCTCATAGCTGGAGGAGTGTGGAAGTCAGGTACTGTGGGAGAATGCAAGTGTGACTGTGGGACTACACATAATTCATTAAAATGTGTGGTTTATGAAAACCATTTTGCCAAAAATGAGCTCTGAGGGAAGGAAAAGGCAACAGGGATATGGACGTGTCAGGGTAAAGGGGGGAGTAAGAAGAGCTCAGAGAGAAGGAAGTCTTATTTGTTGCTAAGTGCTGAATCCCACATAAGAATGTATCATGAGCCAATTCAAGGAAATTAAAATACAAATTGGTGGAGCGCAAATCTATTAGGCACCGTTATTATGTAGTGGCATTACTATTGCTTAATTTTTTATACTAATTGTGAATATCCTCCAATGACTTAAGAAACCTTGGGGAAACTTCTTTTGAGTTATCCTCTCTTCTCAGTTTTTATCTTTTCTCAAATGAAATGGCAGTAATGGAATAACATGGTGCTTTATTCCTTTCTGCCAATACTGTGAATTATTTCAGAAACCAACTGCATTAGTTGGGGTAACTGTAGCTGTGGAAACAAATAAACCCAAACTTTAGTGACTTACACAACAAAAAATTATTTCTCATCACAGAACAGTCCAATGCAGGTGTTCCTGGTGAGCACACAACGCTTCTCGATGAGATAACTCAAGGGTTGAGGCATCTTACATCTCACAGCTTTACTATCTCATAGGAACTTGATGTCCTGGTATCTAAATACAGAGAGAGCCTGGCTGGCCTGGTTCAGTGGTTGAGTTTCGACCTATTAACCAGGAGGTCATAATTTACTGTATTTTTCCATGTATTAGACACTATTTTTTTCTAAAATCGTTAGATTAAAACTTGAGGGATGTCTTATACATGGAAGTCAGCCAAGGAGAGAGCCATGCATTTGGTAGCTGCCCATACCTTGTCCAACAGGCTTCCTCCAATTGGGAGCCTTCTTCTTACTGATGTCAGCTGATCCCTTAATTGCAGGAGGAGATGGAGAGTGTGCAAATGCAAAGGGGACCAAAGCTTCCTGAGCCCATAAAGATGACAAAAAAAAAAGATAAATACTGGTAAGTGATTGTCTTACTCTGCAAAATTCAAATGGAATGTAATTAGCTATGCAGAAGAGCATGGAAACATAGCTGCAGAGAGATAATTCAGACCTCCTCCCACCGATTGTTTGATCAAATAGTGAGAAAAATGGAAGAACAACTCCTTAAGATGCCAAAAAAGGAAGGCCTTAAGAGGAAAACGAGTAAATTGTTCAAAAGATTGATTTCTTAATTTTGGGTTGGAAAAGTGGAGGGCATCTTATACATGGAAAAATACAGTTAATTCCCAATGAGGACATATGTCCAGATTGCTGGCTCTTTCTCCAATATGGGGTGGGGTGTACAGGAGCCAACCCATCCATGATTCTCTCATTGATGTTTCCATCTCCCTCTCCTCTCCCTCTTCCTTCCTCTCTGAAATCAATATAAATCCTATCTAATAAAAGGGTGATATGCAACTTGACTGTTATTCCAACACATAAGATGGCTGCCCCCATGTGGTCAAAGATGGCTGGCTCCATGTGGACACAAGATGGTCACCACAAGATGGCCAGCAGGGGAAGGAAGTTGGGAGGGACCAGGCCTGCAAGGGAGGGCAGTTGGGGGGGACCAGGCCTGCAGGGGAGGGCAGTCAGGGGCAAACAGGCTGGCAGGGGAGCAGTTAGGCATCATTCAGGCTGGCAGGAGAGTGGTTAGGGGGTGATCAGTCTGGCAGGCAGAAGCAGTTAGGGACAATCAGGAAAGCAGGCAGGTGAGCAGTTGGGAGCCAGCAGTTCTGGATTGTGAGAGGGATGTCCCACTGCCCTTGAGAGGTCCCAGGTTGGAGAGGGTGCAGGCTGGGCTGAGGGACACCCCCACCCCGATGCATAAATTTCATGCACCGGGCCTCTAATATTTTTAATAAAAGAATAGCTCCCTTTTATTAAAAAATAATAATAAAATAAAAATTGAAAAAAATAAACACAGAGAGAGAAAATGAGGATGAAGAAGCTATATTGACTTCTCAGTTGCCTGGGCTCAGAGTGACAAATACTACTTCTCCACTCTTGAGTTTGGCCACATCCACTGGGCTATGTACTTTCATATCAGTGACCTGTGAGACCTGCAACCAGGGTGGGCCAGTGGGAGGGGCAACCAGTCCTGGGAAAAACCCTTGATTCTAACTTCAGGAATCCGCACCACAGCCTCTTTTTCTCTACCTAAATAAAACTTGCTTTGCTCTCACTCAGACTTATTCTCAAATTTTTTCCTGCACAAGTGAAGATCCTGGAGGGACCCTGGCTCAGAACTGGTCTGGTGACACTGAGACTCCACTGGTGTTCTTTTCATGCTATGGTGCAGCCTTAAGAGAACATGGGCATGTAAGCCAATACCAGCAGACATTCAACCCCCATGGGAAAGATACTTAAGTAAATACATTTATACATATACTATGTGTGCTTTTTTTTTTCCTTTTTGGTCATCCTTGCATTTTCCTTTCCCATTTGAATCTTTTTATTTCTTGGAACATGAAAAGTCAATTTAGGTTCCCACAAATTTTTATTAGGGCATAGTATTTGGTGGGTGACTAGTCAGTAGTTGGTTTCTTTTTTCTTCCCACAAAACTAGTGCTGACAAAAATTTATAATAGCATAAAAATACCTAGAAACAAAGTTATTAAATATATACAAGGTATCAAAGTCAGAAAATGTAAATATTATTAAAAGAAATTTAAAAAGACCTAAGTAAATATAAAAATGCATCATGCTTATGAATGGGAAGACTTATTGTAAATAAGTAAAATCTCTCCAAATTGATTTACAGAGTCAGCTAATTCAAGTCTCAGGAAGCTATTTTGAGGAAATTGTCAAGTTGACTTCAAAATTTACATGAAGATTCAAAGTCTCAGGAAGAAAAATAAAGTGAGAGAATACCTCGCCTTGCTGGAAAAATGCACCAACTTAAACAAAGTGGCATTGGTCATGGCTAGAAAAATGGATAAAAACAGAAATAAAAATGATACAAAATAGAAAATCCAGAAACAGATACATGCATGTCCATATATTTGGCCTGGAGAATAGATAATCTTTTCAATACATGGTACTGGCTTAGTTGAATATACATATAGAAAAATGAATCTTGGTCTGTACCACATACCACATGGAAATGCCAATATCAAATGTGAAAGGCAAAATAATAAAACTTCTAGAACAAGATTTGGCAAATATTTTCTGTGAAGAGCCAGATAGTAAACATTTTGGGCTTTGCAGGCCATACTGTCTGCCATTATAGAGTAAAAACAGTTGTAGAAAATATGTAAATAAGTGAGAGTGACTTTGTTCCAATAAAAAAAGATTTGACCATTGTCTGTAGTTTGTCAACCTTTGTCCTAGAAGATAACATGTCTTAAATAGACATTAAAAACTACTAATCATAAAGAAAAAGATACATTGCATTCCTCTAAATTTGAGATTGTCGGTTCATAAAAAAATACCACTAAAAGAGGGAAGAAACAATCTGCAGAGTGGAAGAAGCTATTTGCAATACATATGACACATACCAGGAATATATAACTATAAATCAATAAGAAAAAGACAAATACCAGATGAGATAATCAGATACTTCACAAAAGAAAGTAGCCAGATTCACAATAAACATTTTAGAACATACCCAACCTCATTAATCGTCAGGGAAATGAACATCAAAACCGCAATGAAATACTACCATATACTTACCAGAATGATCATAATTTAAAAGACTGACAATACCAAATGTTAGCAAGGATTTTGAGCGTTCACACTATGGTGGAAGTGTAAATTGGCACACTCATTTTGGAAAACTCATTGGCAAGTTTCTCTAAGCTGAATGTATGAATTATCTCTGCCTCAAATATTTCACTCCTTGTCTGTTCCTCCCCAGAAACGTGTGCCAAAAAACATATATAAGAATTTCATGGCAGAATTATTCATTATAGCCTCAAACTGTAAATAACCTACATGTCCATTAAATGAACAATAAAATAAGTATACTATGGTATATTTAAACAATGGAATATTATATAGCAATAAAAAGAAATAAACTCCTATTATACACAAATACATGGAAACTTTGAAATATAATGCTAAGTAGAAGTAGCCAAATCGGAAAGAATATATAACATTTAATTCTACTTGTATGTGGCCTAAACACAGATAAAACTAACCTATGGTGTTATAAGTCAGGAGTCAAAGAGAGTGTGATAATTGAAGGGAGAAAGCCTGCAGGGAACTTTGGGGGTACTAATAATGCTCTGTTCTTTGACCTGATTGGTACTTATATGGGCATTTTCACTTTGTGACGGGTCATTGGGCAATACACAGATATGTGTGCTTTTCTGTGTGTATCAAATAATCAAAAGGTTTTAGAAAGAAAACTCCAACAACTAACTAGTTACTAACATTTTCCAACTGTGTTTCAACCCCAAGAGTTGGGCAAGACACAGTAGCTATACAAATGCTTAAGTAAGATTGAAAAGAAGCTGGACAAAGAAATGTGACTTGGGCCCTGTCCCAGTAGCTCAATTGGTTGGAGTGTCCTCCCAATTCATGAATATTGTGGATTTGATCCTGGTTAGAGCACAGACAGAAATCAACCAATGAATGCATCAATAAGTAGAACAATAAACCTCTCTTTTGGTCTCTCCCCTTCTCTCTCTTTCTCAAATCAATAAATAAAATCTAACTAACTAAATAAATAAATAAATGTGACTCGGAAATGCCCATGTAGCAAAGACCCAGATGCCTCCAATATATTAAGCTTTAAAGGTCATCTGGTCTAGTGGCTACCACACTAAAGGAATCATTTCTGGAAACACCCAGAGGGTTTCATCTCAGCACTATCTGATCAAGAGAACAAGGTCATGGAGTTAGAACTGTCACACAAATCTGTTCTTCTAGCAACTGGTCTCCCTCTTTCCTGCTGCTATCTATGGTTAAGTCTTGCAAGAAGTGGTTTTACTCACAGGACAAATGACTCTCTCTCTACACCAGGCAGCTTACACTTAGCTTTCCCTACAGATGGGATGGACTGATCGAATATATTTAGGGCTCTGTTGTATTTTAATATACAATAGCTGAGAACTCTATTCCTGAGTGGGTCGCGGAACTTTACTCTTTATAAGACAAATAAAGGTAGTTTTTATCTCTCCAATCAGAGTAGAAGAATTATTTCTTTTCTTTCATGTGCTTAAAGTCTTAGGACCTCTAAAACTTAAGTGAGATCTCCTAAATTCACTTCCTGTAGGTATTCTACATGAGCTAGAACCATATTGGTGTTAAGCACTTTTTTGATGGAGGTACAATTTCTCTTCTGTCATTGCCAAGGGAAGCTAACCCCGTGCTTTGTTTTCATAAACTTCAGGGGCTCAGAGATATCTAACAGGATGGCAAGCAGGGGCAGCTTCAAACTTGTCCCTCTAGTGTAGCTTAATAGAAAAACCACAGGCTTTAGAGTCAGACAGATTTAAACTCAAATACAAGGTCCAGAATCACTAGATGTTTGACCATGGACAAATTAATTTCTCAGATTCAGTTTCCCCAGTTATACTAGTAAAATAAACAAAGTAGTGTTTACTTTATTTTTTAAAAAACATATTTTATTGATTTTGTACAGAGCAGAAGGGAGAAGGATAGAAAGTCAGAAACATCGATGAGAGAGAAACATCGATCAGCTGCCTCTTGCACGCCCCCTACTGGGGATGTGCCCACAGCCAAAGTACATGCCCTTGACCAGAATCGAACTCGGGACCCTTCAGTCCGCAGTCCGACGCTCTATCCACTGAGCCAAACCGGTCTCGGCAAATAGTGTTTACTTTATACAGGCTCTGTAAATAAAACAATCTATATAAAGTTCCAAGTATGATGACTGACTCAGAGTAATAATAACAATTACTAATAATTATAACAATAATGCTTAAATAGTATTTACTGTGCATCAGGCATTATTATATGTGCTATATACATGTTAATTCACTTACTTGTCAAAGAAAGCCCCAGAGATAGGTCTTGTTAATATCACCAATTTATAAATGGGAGCCATAACACAGAAAAGTTAGCTAACTTGCCCGAGGTCAGACAGCTTGAACAGGGCAAAATGGGGATGCTGACTCAGGCAGTCTGGCCAATGAGACTATGTCTTTATCCACAATACCAATGGTTTCTTGCCCCCACAAGTGGAGGCAATAAACATGGGTTACATCTATCTCACAAATCTTAATGGCATATAATCAATTTTTATAGTTAAAAAGAGAGAAGTAAAAAAGATCCCTACCTGTTTTCCTCTATTTAACAGCTTCTATACCTTGTTTTCTCCTCCTCGGTGAAAACGTATAGAGAGGTTTGGTTAGCTCCCCTTTTATTAACAAGCACACAATGACCACCTACTACATGCCAAACACTGTGCTGCATGATAGGGAAACAAAGGGTCACTCAGCTGCTTCCCTACTCACCCCACTCTTTTCAGATCACATGGAAGTGCTGGGTTGTAAAGACTGAAGAATCAGCTTTGGACTATTGATGGACCACTGCAGACAGCCCTGCCTCCTCACTCAACTTTCAGAGAGGCTTGTGTAAATGCAAACCAACCCAACCTTGAGTTATGTCAAGAGAACCTTCTCCAGCCTGGACTTGCTTTGCTGGTTTGCTCCCGAAACAGCAAGCACATTGTTCCTAACTCCTGGACACATTCACCAGCCACAACTCCTGACTTTTCTAGGCATTGCTTTGCTTTTGTGTAACAGGCTTTCGTTTTAACTCCCATCCATAAAAAAATTAATTAAAATGCCGCTGCAAGCACAGAACCCACTCATGCTGATTAGCAAGAATGGAAAAAGAAAAAGAAGTAAAAGCATAGTCCATCATTTGCCATACCTGGGTTAGCAGAGTCCTGGAGAATTTTGCTGAAGATGGAGTTCAAGACAATCCTTCCTCCAACCCAAACACTCCCATTGAGGGCATAGATGCCTCTCTGGGCTCCCACAGCTCTGCAGGTCAAAGGAAAATCCAGCCTCTGAGGATATCCCTTGCACAACTTGAATAACTCACTACAAACACAAGGCACATTTTGTTGCTGCTCACAGCCTTCTTCTTTCATATCCCTCACTCCATCTTTCTCCTTCCCACATTACTTCTTTCCCTGACAAACCTGGGAAACCTCCCTAAAAATAGAACTTTTTGTGACCATCCAGGTTCCAGTCCACCTTTACGAGGGCTTTGACAGATAACACTCAATGTAGTAACTGGGACTTGGAGAGCTTTCTCCACACC
Organism: Antrozous pallidus; assembly: GCA_027563665.1. Taxonomy (NCBI): domain Eukaryota; kingdom Metazoa; phylum Chordata; class Mammalia; order Chiroptera; family Vespertilionidae; genus Antrozous; species Antrozous pallidus. The sequence goes on along the minus strand of CM050508.1, from coordinate 127,080,207 downwards.
TCTCTTCCTGTCTTACTGCAATCCCCCAACCCCCAAAGCCCTAATATAAGTGGTGTGTACCGAGATGGAAGAACTCAAAGGACTTCTGAATATTTGCCTGTAGGCTTTCAAGCCAAGCTTTTATCTGGAGAATTTTCCAGCGATGGACCAAGAGCAACAGTGATTACAATAAACCCAAACTACTTAGTGATCTGTGGGCAGTTTCCTGGGATGCATGTGATGTTCAAATAAATGTTGGTATTTCTTCTAAACTAGATGCTCTTAGAATTTATGAAAAGGGAGAACTGTAGTTCTCCAATCTGCACCATTTGCTTCCCTCATTGCACCCTGTCCACTGCTGTTTGCTCTGCAGAGCAAATAAGTTAATTCCAGAGCAAAGGAGTTAGTTCCAAAGCTCGAAGGGCTGGGAGGCAGGAGAGAGCTGACAGCTCCCAGCAAGGGAGCCCGAGGGGTTTCTGCACAGCTTTCTTGAGCTACAAGATTGATTTTTCTGTTGGTCTCCCTAAGTGTCAGGGAATCTACAGTCCTCCTTTCAGGAAATAGCAGACTCTGGGGACACAGCAAGAAAAGAACTAAAACCATATTTGAAAAGTTTTCCAAAGTTGGTAAATGCCATATAAGGTCCCCATTGGCTTTGATTTTTTTCTTGGACTAGAGGGAGGGGGAGCATGAGGTAAATGAGTTGTTAGAAACTTTGGCCAAGGTTAGTTAGTCTGAATTAAAGCTATGGATGCAGAATCTCCCCCAGGGCCCTGGAGCTGACTTTGAGTTGAGCTCTGGCAGAAGGATCTATGGAGTGGGAAAACAGTTATGCTTGTGCAACAGGTTGATACATTCTTTCACACTGAGAATCTTTATGAGATGACCTAGGAAGCTTGAACTTTAAAGAGATGAGAAGCCATCTGTGCTGAAGGAAAGCTAGATGGATTCTGAGTCTTAGAACAAATATTGCCTCATGTGCCTTGTCTTATGTCCTAGATTGGATTCCCAAAAGCAGCCCTGAGGGATCCATTTATGGAATGTTCCCAGGAAAACCTGCTAGATGGTTTGGGTAGTTGGCAGCTGAAAGGAAGAATGCCAGGTAATGCAAAGAATCATGCATAGCCCCAGGGAAGGAAGTGGTGAAGTGTGACTTTAACACTCTCTGCAGAGCTTCCTGTGATACTCACTGTGGTCCTGATGAAGAATCAGGGAAGCTGGAGTATTATGCCCCCCTCCCACCTGTCATTAACTGGTGAGGGCTTTCATCCCTAGAAGAATGCAAATCCCCATTGTTGCTTTCTATAAGCAGGCAAAGTCACTCGAGGTGCCTCAGGGCAACCCTCTGACCAAGAGACACAGTTGGAGCTGGTGTGCGCGAAATGATAAAGGTTTCCAAAAGATGTGGACAGAGCACCAATTGCATCAGCTATCTCTTGTCTTGACCCAATAACCTAGGCTTGGAGGTCTTCCCTTGGGATCAGGTATACACAGAGTAGCTACAATTATATGTAAGAGAAACTCTGCTGAAGCAATGCATGGGGCCATAGGAACGAAAGGAACCAGGTGAGCACCAAGAGTGCCCAGACCTTGTCATTGATCCCAGAGTCACTGTTACCCAGTGGCCCTCTGGGTTCATGCCCATCATCTTATCTCAACATGTTATGTGCCACACACACACACACACACAAACACAACTGTTTGACTGTACGGAGGGGTATGTGTATGGGGAGGTCACACGAGGTAGAGGACAACATACATCTCTGTTTTCTCCTCTCTACATGGAAAGAAAGCATAAAGCCAGATACCAAAGAACCAGTGTATCTTTCTGAACTTTCTGGCCATCCCTCAGTCTGGAGTTTCTACAGTGGAGTAGGAAACATCTGGACTAGAGATATCCAGCCAGCCTATTCACATGACCCAAAGGCTCGACTAGAGCTCAGAGTCATTAGCACTGCAGCTGAGACTTCTGAAGTCACAGACCTTGTCACTTTACAGCAAGAAAGGGCTTCTTGAAACCTGCAGCTCAGCTTTGGCCTCTCAGTGGTGGCATGCCTCATGGTGGTGGCCTGTCAGTCAACCTGGACAGGAGCAGAAGCATCAGATAAAAAGGTAGGTCTGGGATCCGTTTTGTGCAGCATTTGGAGGTTATAAGAGAGTGAAAGAAATGAGGCAACAGCCCAGAAGCAGAAGCGCCCAAGCTGTTGGTTTTGTGCAGGTGCGAATCCTGCTGGTTCTGCCAGGCCACCATGGAGCCTCTGGATCCTCCTCAAACCTCTTCTTCAGACTAAAAATAATCGCTTACACATAAACAAACAAGTATATTTAAATCTGCCTCAGAAACCACCTTCCCGTTGGGGTTCAAGGCTCTCTGCAAGTCAACTGGCAGATCACAAAAGCAACTGCAACTGCTTGGAACTTTCCACCACAGACAGGCAATTGTGACCCCAGGTGATATCAAATTGTGGGTGGGAAAGTGACTTTGGTTTGGGGATTAGAATCTCTAACTGCTTTGTGGTTTCAGAAGGCAAGAGAGGCCAGAACCTAAGAGAAGGGTGAGAGCTTAAAAATGCAGAGTGACTAGCTCCCACAGACCCACATACTGTGAAGGTCATTTGTGTGGCTTCTTGGGGGAAAGTTTCACTCACCAGAGCACCATTCCGTTGAAAAAGTTTGCCAGCAGAAGCACAGGAGACCCAACACTCAGCCTGCCCCTTGCTGTCTGGCGGATTCCAGATGGGGACAGTGTGTCCCCCTTTGAGGGCAGGCAGAGATGGAAGAGGAACTGACCAACTGACACTAATATGAGAGAATTTGACATAAAAAAGTATTTCTTTTAAAGGGGCACCCATGGCAGATGATCCTTAAGGGACAGCTTCTACCTAATAAAATACCACTGTGTTTCTGCCGAGATAGGTTTTTTCTAACTCACTGATCAGACGTCAGACATCTCTTCTTTCTTCTTGACACTTATCATCATTCCATGAAAGGAAGAGAGTGGCTCAAATAAGGATTTGCAATGAGAGGAAATTGTGTGCATGCATGATCCACACCCCCAGGAGTCAAAGATAGGAATAATTATAAAAGCGTGTGGGATAAAGAAACAGAGACAGAGAGGAGCTAAGACATGCGCACAAAGGCAAAGGGTTGAGACCTATTTAAGTGGTCCAGGCATTTTACTGGGCACCAAAGTTTAGGTTGCTTGACTCTTTGGGATTGCTTTGGTGATGACCTAACGCTTCCTGCTCTGATGAAATGGTGGAAGCTCAGTCCAGTGAAATAAGCAAGAAGCATGCTCAGGAAGACATGCTCTGACCTCCCAATTCCAAGTTCTTTCTTAGCCTCCCACCTCTGTTTGAGTGGTTCCCCCACTTTGGACCTTCAGCCCCAGGAATGTAATTTCTGTCTGAGTAAAAGAAGAATTCCTCACGCAGCGCCAACATCACCCCCCTTTTTCTCACCTCAAGAAGAGAGCAGGGAAGAGGTGAGACCAGGCCTGGGCTGCCCAGAGATGAAGTTTTGAGACGTGAGGTCATATTGGTTCCCCATCCATGGCTGCAACCCAGGGGAGCTTGGCAGGGGCCATGAGGGAGGAGAGTGCAGGCTTTAAGATTTCATTATGTTTGGTCTGGATGTATTCCAAATACAAATTAAACTCAAATGAAAACTTTATAAATTTTACATTGCCAAAGTGTGCCTGTGTATGTTTTGGGGGAGTAATGATAAAGGGAAAGGGATTGATGGCAGGGGGAGATGGGAGCAGCTGCGATACAGCTAAACAACTACATCTTAACCTTGATGGCACTCAGAGCATCTGGGTGCTCAGGGTCCCCAATAAGAGGAGGGATCTTTACCACCCATTCTCTGATTTTGTGTTTCAATCGCACACCACTCCAGGAGTTTGGCTGGAACACCTGAGCTCCAGGTTACTCACCTTCCTTATCTCTTTACTTCCCTGACCCTTAACTCCCCCAATTGTAAATTAGAGGTATGAGTCAGAGAACAGGCATATTTCCATTCAAAGAGTTCGGTTCCAGGGCAGTCAACAGACCATGTGATTCCTAAGTATCAGCTGCCCATGCTTCCAAAATGGATTTGAAAAATGGGAAATGTTGAGTGGCTGGCTCAATGCATTTCATTTCTGTCTTTTTCAAAGGATGCTTCTTATTTCAGGCAACTGCCTCTGCAGTGAGTATGTAGCGTGTGAAAGCATATGTTTGCAAAACAGATGAAACATTTGCGTATAATAGCATTTCCACAGCAGTTAGTATAAACTTATCTTCTGCAAGTGATTAGGAGTGGCTTTTGGTGGGTGTCTGTGAAATGACAGATTGTGCAATTTTTAGAGGGGAAATGTGTGTAGGAAAAAAATCCTACAGGCAATAATATTTTGACCTTGAGGGGGAAAATATTCTAGTTTGTTTATATAAAATAAATTTCGCTCCAAAGTTTACATTCAGAAGAACTTTGGTTGCTTGCTCATAAATAAATTGAGAGCAGAACTGTTGATTACTGAGGTTAATGTTCTTTTACTAAAGTGAAAATATTGTATGTAATTAGGTTAAGAAGAGATTTCAGAAGAAAGGGTGACGATTTGAGTAATCTCAAAGTCAATGCAAGCACATTTGGATTTTATTAGCTAGCTATTAGAGCAGTCTTTGGCGTTTTATGCGTGACACACAGTGTTAGGATGTTGCTATTGAAAGTCATTTGTGTCCGCTGTCTGGACTAATTGAGCGACAATAATAAAACGCTGTTTTTAGATAAACAATGGGTGGCAGAGCTCCATTGGTCCCTGCAGGGAGCGTGTTTATGCCTTTCAAAGAGCGACTGGCTGAGCTTGCATGACACAGTCATTTCACAGAGGAAAGTCAAGTCGTTTAAATCAAGTAAATTGATCGCAGTTTTGAAATGGAAATCAGTAATCGCAGTTTGAAGCTAGCTGCCTCGTTGTCAATGGGAAGCTAGAGGCACAGATTGCCGTCTGGTTCTGTCCCAGATCTCATTCAAAGGCAGGAGGCCCCAGAGCAACATAGATTGCAAGTTAGCAATACAAGGGGATAAAATACCAGGTCATATGTTTTGTTTAGTGTGTGGGTGCCGAATAGGCTGATATGGAAATAGCACCATAAACCCAGCTGCCCACTTTGACTTCCTCTCTCCTGTGTGGAAACAAGATGGGTCCAAGACAGATGGACAAGCAGAAGGCTCCAAGGAGAATGGAAGTGGGTAGCTTGCTGCTGCCCTCACACAACAGGAAATCATTTCTCTTTAGGAGCAAGAGCATTTACCTACCTTCTCCCCCCCCCTACCCCCGCCCCTTCCTTCTCCCTCTGTGCCCTTTGGAATAAAGCATGTCTAGAGATGAATCTCAACTTTGTGTAGAGATTAAGATCTGTGGTTACACACTAAGAAGAGAAAGGCATTTGCAGTTTGGTCTCTGTAAACGCACTTTATCTCAACGTAGGCTCATAGAATCGTCAGGCTTGTGTAACTGCCACAGGGAGTGGCGGGGTGTGTGTGTGTGTGGAGGGGGGGGGGGACACATAATCTAGGTAAGAGCAGCATGCTTGCTTGGCAAACATAGTATCAAGATAAGATTGCTGCACACCACACAAACTAAACACAAACTAAATTGTATCTCTCCCCCCTCCCCCTGCTTACACAATATTCCATTTTGTTGTAACCACTGGGCTTTAGGGAGTTGGGTGCAGTCCACTGTCCACTGATGTTTTGTGTTTTTATTCAACAGCTGTTGCTTGAGCACCTGCTGGCACCAGGTCCTATGCTGGTTGCTGAGGAGACATCTGTCAAAAAGACTAGTCTATGGACCATGAACTCTTGTGGGGACACAGAGAGGCAGAGAGTACAGTGAAGTAGAATGTTGGTCTGTGAGGCATGTTCAGGAGGCCACAAAGGGCTTCCTCTGCGTCTTAGATCAGGCTTCCATAACAAAATACCACAGTCTGGGTGGCGTAAACAACAGACACTTATTTCTCACAGTTCTGGAGGCTGGAAGTCCAAGACCAAGATGCTAACACATGTAGATCTTGGTGAGATACAGTTCTAGGCTGCCTTCTCACTCACATGGCAGAGAGACAGACAGACAGACAGACAGACAGACAGACAGACAGAGAGACAGAGACAGAGAAAAAAGAGAGAGAGACAGAGAGACCTAATTACCTCCCGGAGGTCCCACCACTACCCTGGGGGTTAGGGCTTCAATGCTTGAGTTTGGGGAGGAGCATAAAAACATTTGCCCTGTACCACTAGTGTACCTACCGAACCCCAGATCAGCCAGTTCTCTTTTAAGGTTCCTCCTTGTGTCAGTCAGAGCCAACTTTCTAGTCACCCCTGTTTCCTACCCTATATGCCAGAGCAAATTTCCTTGCTTCCAGATTGTTGTTCAGCCTTTCTGTCCATTCTTCTGAGCCCAAACCACTCTGACAGGTTAAGACCACTCTTTACCCAATCATCAGTTGATGAGCCCTGTGTGTCTTGCCATATTGATATATCATAGCTCGAGGACAAACAGCCAGGAAGACTTCTCCACCTTCTCTTACAAGTGCCTCTTTCTGACTTTCCCCCATCCTGGACACATTATTCAAAAGGTATCTGTGATGGTTAACTTTATGTGTCAACTTGGCTAGGCTGTGTCTTCTGTAGATGTGGTTAACATATAAATCAGTAGACTTTGAGAGAAGCAGACTGCTCTTGATAACATGTACAGACTCAGAGGACACTGCATGAAGCTAAAGAGGATTCTTCTCAAGCCTCAAAATGTAGTGGAATTTATAATGCCAGTTTTCAAACTTGCTTGGGATCCACAATCCTTTTTCCTTCTGACCTCTCTCATTTGGAATAGGGATGTCTATCCCACAACTGCATTATATTTTGGAAGCAGGTAACTTGATGTCTGTTTCACTGGATCACAGATGAAGATGAATTGCTCCTGAGTGAATCCTTCTATGAGTCTCACTCATACCTGATGTAGATGAGATTTAGGACTTAGAGTTGATGCTGTAATAGGTTAAGACTTTGGGGACTGTTGGGTGAGTATAATTTTGCATGTGAGAAGGATATGAATTTGGAGAACCAGAGGGTGGACTGTAATGGATTGAAATGTATCCCCCTGAATTCATGTGTTGATGGCCTAACCTCAGAATCTGACTGTATTTGGGAGTAGAGTCATTGCAGATACAATTAGTTGAGGAGGTCATACTGGAACATGGTATCCTTGTAAAAAGGAGTAATTTTCACACACACACACACACACACACACACACACACACACACACACTCACACACACACACACACACACACACACACTCACATGCGTGTGTAAACATTTGAAGATTGGAGCTATGCTACCACAACCCAAGGAACAGCTGGAAGGTAGAAGAGAGGTCTGGGGCAGATTCTCCCTTAGTGCTGTCAGAGGGAATATGTCCCTGCAAAGACCTTGATCTCAGACTTCTAATCTCCAGAACTGTGAGACAGATTCTGTTGTGCAAGTCACCTGTTGGTAGTACAGGGTGGGCCTGCCTCTCAGCCCCACGTCTCTTGCCCCTGTGAATTCTGCATCCTGCCACTAGCACAAATATCAGCATGCATAGGATACAGCCACATGGCGATTGCTCTGGCAAGCACTCTTACAAAATTAAGACAAAAAGTGTTAGTGGTTTATGGACATTAGCATCTGAGCTATAAGGATCACATTCTTACTGAAACACACATTAATGTAAAAATAGTGAAAGGAGAGAACACAGCCTCCAAAGTTATTCTTGTCTTTACTGGAAATGCTGGCAACTTTAGGTCCAAGTTACTCAAAAAGGCCCAGGTGCTTTTTAAATTAACTAGCTCTGAAAAGGAAGACCCAGTTTGTCTTCTCTTTGAGTGAATGCTTGTAATAAATTGGGAACATGGAGCAGGGCAAAAGCACCAGTTCAGGCGTTCAAGACCTAAATTCACATTCTGGTTGGGTTTCCAACCAGCTAGTGATCATAGATAAATAAATGACTCATAAAACTCATTGAACATCATCTTTTTTTTTTAATTTATATATGAAAGCAAAAGAGCCTAACTTTGGAATGTACAAACTTTTTCTTTAAGTTACCTATTCTCTAAGGCCTCTGGCTCCTGGAATGGAGTGGGTATTTTGAAATTACCCAAATAATTTTGAGTATGAAATATTCTAATTCTGCCATGAGAACCCACCATTATCACATGAAGATGGTTTTCCTTACAGATGCTCCACTCTGATGAATATGAAATACTTTAGACTGTGGGACCCACCGCTGGTCTCCTGAGGTCTAAAATGCCTGTGGCCACCTAGAAGAGCATCCATGCTTTGTGAGGCCCTGAGCTTAATCAAGTTGGGGGCTCTTTCGAAGGAGTAGAAATCCTAAATACAAATACTGAAATAAGCACAGGGCCTTGAAAGGATGAATCCAACAAGTGTCCATTCGGGACATCAGGAGAATAACGCCAGGACTTTGGGCCACAGTGAGAGAAGGAAAAAGAAGAGCAATGAAAATAAATAATGTAAAGGACAACCTTCTAAACCTGATTTAGTATAACTGGAGCATCAATAAGTCTCTGTATTCAAATACTTGTGACTACTAGCAAGATTACATACCTTGTTTGTTTGTTCATTTCCTGCTAACTGACCAAAACTAAATGCCTGCTCAAGCTAAAAATATTTTATCCATTATTTCTTTTATAACGTGATAGTCAGGGTGAGTTTGATGTGATAAAACTCCCTCATGTGAACAGGGCTCCACTTGTGGAGCCTTCCCACTGGTCATAGTAAACCTGGGCTGATGACCCGGGCCTGTTTGCAGGGAGCCTGGGGCAGCTCCTCCTGCACAGGAAGAAGCCAAATGCTGAGAACTTGACCTGTAACGATGCCCGGTGTGAGAAGGAAGGAGCAATGCAGACATTGATTCAGCACATATTTACTGAAACATGCCTAAGTCCACAATTATATTTCTGAAGCCCTTGAGGCCAGATGAATTTCAGAATCCAGAACGTTTCAGATTTTAGCAGACAATATAGTGTACATATACCAAATATTCTATAACATCCCAGAGGGGTCTGAGGCAACACCATGTGAATCAAACACAATATTTCCACAGTCCCATATCAGTAAAATGTATGAATATTCACACTGACTGGTATAAATGGAGCCTTATGGCCCTTCACATGGTTATTTTTATAACCAACGCTGTAATAAAAATATTTCTGTTTTCAGAGACTTTGGGACTTTAGAATTATGGACACGGGGCTGTGGACCTGGGCCAGGTGCCAGGTAGCATTTGAAGTGCTGGGGAAACATGGACCAGGTTCCTGAAGGAGGTGGAGGGTCTGAATGAGGAGTGGTTTCCTAGCTGGGCCACATCAGATACAGGTTTAAGCCCCACAGGGAGAAGGCAGATTTTAAAGAGAAGAAAACAAAACAAAATAATAGAAACAGTGTTCCATTAAAAGCCTTATAAAACAGTGCAGCATAAGCTTGGGTGCCTCTAAAAAGTCTCCAGCCCAGCTAGCATGGCTCAGTGGTTGAGCATCAACCTATGAACCAGGAGGTCATGGTTAGGGCACATGCCCCGGTTGTGGGCTTGATCCCTAGTAAGGGACATACAGGAGGCAGTCGATCAATAATTCTTTCTCATCTCTCTCTCTCCCTCCCTCTTCCTCCCTGAAAAAAAAATATTTTAAAAATAAAAATAAGTCTCCAACAGAGGCCTGGTCAGGTAGCTTAGTTGGTTAGAGCATGGTCTGATAGGTCTCCAGTCAGTGCACAACAAGCAAGAAGCAACCAATGAATGAATAAAGAAATCCATGTTCTCTCTCTCTCTCTCTCTCTCTCTCTCTCTCTCTCTCTCTCCCCCCCCCTGCTTCTCTCTCTCTCAGAACAATAAATAAAATGTTTTTAAAAGTCTCCAACAGAAAATTAGAGAAGAAAATCAGATTCCTCCATCCTGTCAACAATAGAAAGCTCAATGGTTCTCATATCCTGAGGGCCAAAGGCATCAGCTGTGGTTGGAGATGTGAGTGCCTTGCAGATCAGGCAGGGCGCAGCTGATGCCAGCCAGAAGTAGACCTCCATGGAGAAGACCCACTTCTAGTGATGTGTGCACAAATGTGATTGTCAGGGTGGGGATGACAAAGAGGCATTGTGGGATGGGTACCAGAATATTTTCAGGTCTGAGAAGGCCTGTAGGTACTGCCAGTTAGCAAAATATGTGAGTGTGTATGTGTATATGTACTTATATATCTGAACTGTTTACATATAAATGCATATATATATGTATATATATTTATATGTGTATATTTGTATACTAGTGGCCCAATGCATGAAATTCATGCATGGGGGAGGGGGGATTCTCCCTCAACCCGGCCTGTACCCTCTCTAATCTGGGACCCCTTGGGGGATATCCGATTGCTGGTTTAGGTCCGATCCCACATGGAGTCAGACATCCTTCTCATAATTCAGGATGGCTGAATCCTAACCACTCACCTGCCTGCGTGCCTGATCACCCCTAACCACTCTGTCTGCTGGTCTGCTTGCCACCTACTGCCCCCCCATGGCCTTCTAGTCCCCAACTGCCCCATCTGCCTGCCTGATTGCCCATTACTGCCTCTGCCTCAGCTCTGCACCATGGCTTTCTCCAGAAGGTCGTCTGGAAGGTCTCCCAGTCTAATTAGCATATTACACTTTTATTAGTATAGATATAAACTCTTGGGAGAAGACTTTCTCTCTACTGACTTAGGTTTGAGTGGTCAGTGAGTGCAAATTTCCTGCCGATCCAAATTCACAGGAGGAAAGAAAGGTTTGTTTGCTTCTAAGTAATAAGTAATGCAGTGAATCCTCAGAGGTAAAAGTTTATATATCAACTTAATAAAAAGTGCATAAGAGATATTTAGGGGTTCAGTGAGGAAGTAGGGAAGGTCTGTTGGATTTTTCTTGATGCTAATGGGGTGGGTGGTTGGTCTCCTTCGTGGAAATGACAGGAAACCTTCTTAAAGGGAGTAGGTGGCAGCTGTATTTTTCAGAAAGCTCTGCTTTCATTAGCTAAAGGAAGTTCAGATAAGGTTTCAAATATTTTCACTTTAAAATAATCTTTATGCCAAACTGTGATGCTTTTTATACATATACATATCCTATCTAATAAAAGAGTAACATGCAAATGTGACTGTATCTTGACTCCTGATTGGCTATGGTACCAGCCAATCAGGAGTGGAGGCAAGGCCAAGTGGTAGAGCACCAGCCCCAGGGTGGAGATGAAACAGTGGTGGCTGCGAGCGCCCAGCCCCCAGGCGCTGTGAGGGAAAGTGGCTGCAGCAGCAGCAGTGGTGACAGTGGCAGGGAGTGCCCAGCCCCAACTGTGAGCAGAAGTAGCAGCAAGCAGCCGGGGCTGAGCTGAGCAGGGCAATGGCTGGGTGCCCAAGCCTAAAGCCTCGCCAGAGGCTATAGGTTTTGGGCAGGCTGGGGGTGAGCCATCAGGTGGACATCTGCTGAGGGTTCCCAGTATGTGAGAGGGGGCAGGTTGGGTTGAGGGACCACCCACCCCCAGTGCACCTCAGAACCATCCTATCTAATAAAAGAGAAACATGCAAATATACCTTCACTATGCTACCAGCCAATCAGGAGCAGGAGGACGGAGTGATAGGGCAGTGGCAGGATGGGAGGTCAGGGCGGGGCATGGCTGCGGCGAAGGGCTGAAGTCACCCCTCTGGAGGCTACCCAAGGTCTTATTTCAGCCCTGATGTTGGGCTGCTTCCCCAGACCATAAATTCCCAACACACTTCCAGCCAGAGTTAAAGGGGGCTTCTTCTGTTTTTAAGGCATCACCATATCCCATGCCTGCCAGGCCTCTGTGAAAACACTACTCCTTAGGTCTGGGGTGCTGAGAGCTGAAGCAGAGAGGCTGTGAGGCCCAGCTCACCCAGGATGCTGGCCCCCCCATCAGCCCCTCCCAATTATCCTGGCCCAGCCTTCCCTATGCATACTTGCTCACAGAGAGTGTGAGATGGTCATGGAAGCAGGATGGGAGGCCAGTGGGGGCGTGGCCGCAGTGAGCAGGATGGGAGGTTTACACCCTCCCCCAATCCAGAGGGGCTTGACAGGAGACCTCAGGCCTCGACCCCCGCCCTGGCACCAGGCCAGGGGACCTGAGACCATGTCCTCCACCCAGTGGGGCTTGACGGGGGACCTCAAAGTGTACTTCCTGTCCTGGTGCTGGGCTAGGGGACCTCCGGCTGCTCCCCCAACCTCAGCTCCAGGCTGGGGGACCTCAGGCCGTGCCTCCCACCTGGTGCAGCTTGACAGGGGACAGCAGGCTATGCTCCCAACCTGGCAGGGCTTGACAGAGGACCTCAAAGTGTGCTTCCCATCTTGGTGCTGGGTTAGGGGACCCCAGACTGATCTCTCTACCCCACAGGGGTTGACAGGGGACCTCAAGGTGCATCCCCACCCGGCACCAGGCTAGGGGATCTCAGACCATACCTTCCGCCCCAACATCAGGCCAGGGGACCTGAGCTTGTGCCCCTCCTGCCAGGTTGGGCTTGACAGGGGACCTCAGGCTGTACCCCCCACTTAGCAGGGTTTCTCAGGAAACCTGAGCCTGCGCCCCCATGCCAGTGGGGATTGACGGGGGACCTGAGGCTGTGCCTCCTTCCCAGTGCTGGGCTGGGGGACCTGAGGCTGTGCTCCTCTACTGGTGGGGCTTGATGGGGGACCTCAGGCCATGCCCCCTACCCAGTGGGGCTTGACAGGGGATCTCAGGTTGTGTCTCTCACCCAGTGGGACTTGATGAGGGGCCTCAGGCCATGTCCCCCATCCTGGTGCTGGGCCAGGGGATCCAAGGACGCCCTCTGCACTGTGGGGCTTGACAAGAGTGGGACTGGCCGTGTCTGGATCTACCTCAATGCGGGGAGGGGGTAGGAGGGGGGCACAACTGGTTCTGGGTCTCACGTGATTTTGAGGCACATGTGAATGAGTGGGGACTTGACTCTGGGTCCTGTGGTGAGCCCCAGACTCTGACAGGAGGAAGGTTTTCATATACATTTTACTAATTTTCTTTAGTCTCTGATACTTCTATTATAGAGAAAGAGCAAATAGCAATATTAAATTATTTCCTCTAATTAATACTATTTTAATTTGCACGAATTTCGTGCACCAGGCCACTAGTATATATATACATATACATATACATATACATATACATATACATATACATATACATATACATATACATATGTGTGTGTATGTGTGTGTATAGTAGAGGCCTAGTGAATGAATTCATGCACAGGAGAGGTCCAGCCAGTCCACCCTGATCAAGTCTGATCAGGCTAGGCTGGCAGTGGGGGAGGCACTAAGGGTAGTTGGCTGGCTGACCCTACCACCAATTGGGGTGGGGGGCTTATAGGAGGAGAGCTGGTCAGGGGTAGGGGTCAAACTCCCAGTTGAGGGGACAATTTGCATAGTAGCTTTTTATTATATAGGATATATATCCTATCTAATAAAAGAGTAATATGAAGATTGACCATCACTCCAACACACAAGATGGCTGCCCCCATGTGGTCAAAGATCTTACCTCCATGTGGACACAAGATGGCCACCACAAGATGGCCAGCAGGGGAGGGCAGTTAGGGAGGACCAGGCCTACAAGGGAGGGCAGTTGGGGGTGATCAAGCCTGCAGGGGAGGGCAATTAGGGGTGACCAGGTTGGCAGAAGAGAGAAGTTGGGGGAGACTGGGCCTGTAGGGACATGCAGTTGGGGAGAACCCAGGTCTGCAAGGGAGGGCAGTTGGGGGCAATCAGGCCAGTAGGGAAAGGCAGTTAGGGGCAATCAGTCTGGCAGGGTAACAGGCATCAATCAGACTGGCATGGGAGTGGTTAGAGGATGATAAGGCTGGCACACAGAAGCAGTTAGGGTCAATCAGGAAAGCAGGCAGGTGATCAGTTGGGAGCCAACAGTCATGGATTGTGAGAGGGATGTTCTAATCAGGCCTAAATGGGCAGTTGGACATTGCTCTCACAATCCAGGACTGCTGGCTCCCAACTGCTTGCCTGCCTGCTTTCCTGATTGCCCCTAACTACTTCTGCCTGTCAGCCTCATCACCCCCCAACCACTCCCCTGCCAGCTTGGTTGCCCCGAACTGCTCTCCCCTGCAGGTCTGGTTACCCATAACTGCCCTCTTCTGCAGGCTTGCTTGCCCCCGCAACTGCCCTTCCCTGCAGTCCCTATCACCCCCAACTGCCCTCCATTACAGACCTGGTCCCTCCCAACTGCCCTCCCCTGCTGGCCATCTTGTGGTGGCCATCTTGTGTCCACATGGGGGCAGGGTCTTTGACTACATGGGGTCAGCCATCTTGTGTGTTGGAGTGATGGTCAATCTGCATATTACTCTTTTATTAGATAAAATAAATGCCTGGTGCATGGGTGGGGGCCAGCTGGTTTGCCCTGAAGGGTGTCCCGGATCAGGGTAGGGGTTCCCTTGGGGCATGGAGCAGCCTGAGTGAGGTCCTGTGGTGGTTTTCAGGCCACCCATGCCCACCAGCAATCCAAGTGGAGGCCCTGGTATCTGTAATTTATTTATCTTCTACAATTGAAATTGTGTAGCCTGGAGCAGAGCCAAGCTCCTGCTCACTCCATGGCCACAGCCATTTCTGTTGGAATTTATTTATCTTCTATAATTGAAACTTTGTAGCCTTAAGCAGAGGCTAAGGCAGGTCAGGGCTTCAGAAAGCTTGGCTTCCTCCATTGCCTGGATCAATCCTAGCCTCCTGCTCTCTCCAGCTCTGTGGCTGCCGCCATTTTTGTTGGGATTTATCTTCTATAATTGAAACTTTATAGCATTAAGTGGAGGCCTGGGCCAGCCAGGTTGTGTGGAAAGCTTAGCTTTCTCCATCACTGGGGAAACCCAAGCCTCCCTCCTGCTCTCTCCATGGCCACAGAGATCTTGGTTGGGATTAATTTGCATACTCACTACTGATTGGCTTATGGGTCTAGCAGAGGTATGGTCAATTTACATATTACTCTTTTATTAGATAGGATACACACACACACACACACATAAAATGTACATTATCTTACCTAATAATAGACAAACATGTAAATTGGCCATTCCTCTGTTATACCCCAGCCAATCAGACTGAGTATGCAAATTAGAAGGCCAAAGATGGTGGCTGCCTAGCTGCTCCAGGCATGGAGTGGCCAGACAGGGCAGGATGCCTGGTATGAGAGGGAGGGTGGTGTGCGAACAGATCAACAGGAGCAGAGTGCTGCAGCAAAGTCGAAGATGGCAGACTCTGTTTGGAGCGAAGGCTTCGGTACCTGGTGCCAGAGGAAAACCGGAGCTGGAAGCCAAGGAAAGAAAGCCCTATTGCACAAATCTCTTTGTGCAACAGGCCTCTAGTATAAATATATATGTGTGTGTAAAGATAGATGATAGATAGATGATAGATAGATAGATAGATAGATAGATAGATAGATTTAAGGAAAGAAAAGTTTCTATTGGTCAATCATGAGCACATTGATTCAGGTAGGTGGATTATAGCATTTCTAGACCTTTCAGGTCCATATTGAATCAGCCTCAGATGAATGTCCTAGATCAGTGGTCGACAAACTCATTAGTCAACAGAGCGGCAAACCTTAGCTAGCGAGCCCCATGTGGCTCACAAGCCACAGTTTGCTGACCACTGAATTAGATGACTATTGATGACAATTTTTTAAATCTCCCTCTTTTATTCCTCTGTCTTCTCTGCCCAGCCCAGGATGCTATCCCAATCTGTGGGGCCTCTGGGACCAGGACTGAGGAACAACTGAGATGGGGAAGAGCAGGTATGAGTTGGAGTGATTGGCTGAGGGTTTTTTCATGCTATGATGGGCCATGCTAGGCTCATAGATCCACCATGAACATTAGAGGAAATCAACTACTTGTGGCTCCTGGCCTTTGCCATCCAGGCCACTTTCCCAGGGAATCTCAAAATGCCAGCATGAGAGGAGACACTTTTCCATCAATAGCTGTGAACCTGCAGGCGTGATGAGCTCAGGCATTCACTGAGGCTCCACAGACTACAAACTCAGGGTATAGACGCCCTGCTGCAGATCGACACAGGATCTCAGAACTCCTCCTTTCCTGCTTCAGCCCCCCACCCCCACTCCAGTGCTCCCAAAGATGGTTCTGGATATTTCTTTTTTTTTCATATATTTTATTAATTTTTTACAGAGAAGAAGGGAGAGGGATAGAGAGTTCAAAACATTGATGAGAGAGAAACATCTATCAGCTGCTTCCTACACAGCCCCTACTGGGGCTGTGCCCGCAATCAAGATACCTGCCCTTGACCAGAATCTAACCCGGGACTCTTCAGTCTGCAGGCCAACAGTCTATCCAATGAGCTAAACTGGCTAGGGCATATATTTCCAAGAATTAGTGTAATGACATTTCTCTCCTCCTTAGGGCATGTGTGGACTTACCCCCTTGAGCTCCGCCTCTCGCCCCAAGTTCCATATCTCATTGCTCAGCCCCATAGCATTTTCCACACCACCCACATGGCCAGCCACAGCCACTGGGGGCTTCCAGCATTTAGCAGGGATTTCACCAGCAAAGGGAACAACTCTGCCTAGAGGCTGATTTGTTACTGAAGAAAGGTGAAGGAAGTTCTGAAGAACAGTTCAATTCGGGAAGGGAAAAGCTGCTCTGGTCACACTTGTGGCCAAGTCTCTTGCTAGTGTTTTGGTTCTCTTGGTAGACTGCTCTTGCTACTGTTTATCCAGCGGGGAAGCACTTTTAATAGATGTCTTGGCTGACACGGATCCCTTCGCTTTGTGAATAGGGCAATTACTAAACAATGAAGCTATTACATAAGGAGCAGGGAGTTGGCTGGAGCCAACAAATCTTGTACTCTAGGTTTACAGAGCTATAATTATCCCAAGTTTTAAAACACAATGGTATCTGCTGAAAGGGAACATCTGGGAGGGAACCAAGCCATCCCAATTAAATGAATCATGCGCATCCCAGGGATTGCATGACTCCATGTTAATGGGGTGGCGATTTTTGTCAATGTCACTCAAGTTAACAAATGTGCTGAAATGTTTAAGCAGAACAAATGCACAGGGAGGGGGAGGAAATCAGATCAAGGGGAGAGGTCTGTTTTATAAGATCAACTACAAATTGGCTGGAGAAAGCATTCCAGGCTGCTGTCGTGAACACTAATCAAGAGAGAGAAATGCTTTATAAAGCTTTTCCCAATTGCCATTTCATTTCAAAATAAACTCTTTCAACCTCCAGGAGACCCTGTGTGAAAGAGTGGGATGGGGTGGGGCAGTGTCAGTGGGTAGGACTGAGTCGAGTAGTGTTCTGGGACATACCATAAAGATTAGTGGAAATCAGATCTTAGGAGATTTTGGAGCCTTTATACTAAAAATAGATTTGGCCCAGATAGTAGCATTGGATTCTACTTTGAGAATGCAAGTTATAATATGTTCTCCTCCAAATGATCAGTCCCAGAACTAAGTGTGGTCTACATGCTCCTGAGCACCACCTGTAGTCTAAAGGTCTCCACCCCACTTATCCCTTCTGTTTGGGGCAGTTCTTTTAGGTAAAAAGTGAAAAGAATAGTTATAAGAGCAACAATAAAAACAGACCGAAAAGACTCTGATGCATCATCTTACACCTAAGAAAATGTTAGCTATGAGCAGGGGTGAGCGTTTCAGGTGGGGTGGCTGCTATGTGGTGGGGATTGCTCTTTCCATTGTACTTCTTTACTGTCTGCTTGTGGGCAAAGCAGCAGGGACACACAGGAGCTGGCCCAGTTCTGAAAGCAGAAATGATTTGGGTCCTATGGCTGATGACAGTAGGCACAGGAGGAAGGTGGTAGATTTTCCAGGTTTTCCCTCCTTGTCCTCCCTGGTCTTTTGCCAAGTCCCCTGCTTCATGGGGTCCCCTCAGTGTCCTGTTGATTCCCTCTTGTGATGATATTATTCATAAGCACACCAGAAAGTGACGACAGAGCACTTGTTCCACTGGGTGAAAAAGTTTAAGTCTATTTAACAACTTTTCTTAATTATTGTCAAAAACAATATAATAGAAACATGAAACAATTAATAATTAAAAACAGTTACCAATTAACCCACCACCTTAATACCGTCTGAGCCAGACTTGAGCCTTTTTTTCTCTGAGCTATACCTGACTTTTCTATCCTGCATTGTTAGAAATTTGCCTATTTCTAAGTTTTGTTATTAAAGGTAATACCTCACAACATATATATTAATTTTAGCTTTTATGAAAGATCGGCCTAGAAATTTTGGACTCTGATGAATAATGTTATTGACTGAACTATGTCACCCCTAGATTCATGGTATAGTCACATCTCCCAATGTTACTGCATTTGGAGATAGGGGGTGATTAGGTTAAATGAAATCATAAGGGGGCCTTAATCTGATACGACTGGTAACCTTATAAGAAGAGGTAGAGATATCACTCGCTCTCCCACACACTGAGAAAAAAGGCCATGCGAGGACACAACAAGAAGGGAGCCATCTGCAAACCAAGGAGAGAAGTCTCACCAGAAACCAACTCTGGTGACATCTTGATCTTGGACTTCCAACCTCCAGAACTGTGAGAAATAAATTTCTATTGTTTAAGACCTCCAGTCTGTGGTATTTTATTATGGCAGCTCCAGCTGACTAGTATGCATTGTGTTTAGGTTGAAAGATAAGAAAGAGAAAAGCAGTCCTGGACATCCCGGAGCCGGCCTCGTGCTTACAGTTCTCCCGTGGAACATAAACAATTTTATAGCACTGAACACCAGAAAAGGCCACTCTGAGTCCATGATGGATCAGGACAAAAGCAAGATGACTCCATAATCATGCCTGTACCCAGATAAAATTGGAATGTTGCCCAAACCACAAAATGGATCAAACACGTTCCTGTCCTGGGTAATACGAGTACCTGTTGCTTCTTTACCAGTTCTAGCTTTAGCCTCACTCCATTCCTTCCTCCTTCTAGATGAGATTTATTCCTAAATTGCCCTTACCTCCCAACAACATCTAAAACAAAGCAAAGCCTCACTTCCTTAAATCCTGCCCCAAATACCAAACACAGGTAAAAATCCTATTCTAAGTCCTATCTGAAACTCTTAATATGCCTCTCTATGGTTCTATGAACATTAAACTCAACATGGTCAAATTCTGATGATCAGTGCCTAAGGGTGCTAACAAAGATTTACATGTTTTAATGTTTTTAAGTAAGTATTTAACATTGCTTATTGTTATGAGGTGAATGTTTGTTTACCCCCCATATGTGTGTGTTGAAGCCCCAGTGGGATGGCATTTGGAGGTGGGGGCTTTGAAAAATAATTAGCTTTAGATGAGGTTATGAGGGTGGAACCCTTATGATAGGATTCATACCCTTACAAGAAGAGGAAGACTGATATCTTGCTCTCTCCATGGGAATGTACCCAGGAAAGGCCCATGTAAGGAGACAGAAAGAAGACAGCCATCTATAAGAAGAGAGCTTTTTCCAGCAACCAAATCTGCCAGCACCTTGATATTGGACCTCTCAACCTCCAAAACTGTGAGAAATAAATGTTTCAATAGTTTGGTTTTAGTGCCTCATGACACATCTGTCAGAATGGTACCTGACTGTGTTTGGCAGTTCACCAAAAATGCTGAAAGATATCATATGCATACTCATCCATCTTCTTGTTTCTCACATGTGGTTGATTATGAGAATACAATGGAGATACTTTACATATTTCTATTGCCAGATCAGGTAATAGAATATATCAGTACTGTCTTTACTACTAAAAATAGAGTCACTAGCATCTTTAAATCTAATCAAATTAGAAAGTGAATTCCCAGAACCAATTCAGAAAACTCATCCTTAAAATTCTGTTTCTCTAGAACCACTCGCAGTAGTAGTGATGGTTGTACAACGTTGTGCCATTGAGTTGTGCACTTAAAAATAAGTTAAAATAATGAATGTTATGTTACTTATGTTTACCACAATGATAAAACATAATTATAAAAAAAGAAAAGAAGTAACCCAGAGCCCAGAATCAGGTTTTATAGGTGGCAGAAATACCTCGAATTCAGAGTTTAAATCAATAGAAAATGTTAATCCATTTGTTGGCTGGATGAAAGTAAAAACTCAATATTTTTAAAGTTTTAAGAAATAAATGTGAGCCTAAGGTTTTCTGATTTTAATTTTACGTTCATGTTTCTTCCCCTTCTCTCTCTCTTTTTAGTAGTTTGTTCTTATGTTTCTATGCTAATATGCACTTCTATTTTAATATTTGTAGTATAATTTTCTTCTTGGCAAAATTAAAATATAAAGATTCAATATTAACCTACTTCTCCAAGTATAGATGTAGAGAATAACAAACATGGCTCTCAGAAATTTCACACGTGCACCTGCTAATGTAAATTCTAAACTAGCTTCACCACATGTCTATAACGTTGCGGTTCAGGTTGAAATCTCCCCTCTGCTCCCATCTCACCCAGCATTTTCCTTTTGCCTGTTTTTCCAGAGCTCACAGGGGTAATCCTGGTTTGTGATTTAAGTCCCAAAGTCATTGGTACTTGCTAGTCTGCTCCCTGCTATCTCTTTGGGGTTTAGTAGACAGGACTGGAAAGTAAGAGGGCCGCTGGCAATTAAAATTCTACTTTTCTTTTTGACACACAGGAATCTGCAAAGTGAGTTTGCAGGGAGTGCACTTTTTCCAGCTTCATGTTACTTGTACTTTCTGTCTTAGGTACAATCTTTTCCAAATGCTTGAGGGTCACAATATGATTTTCCCATCCTGAAAATCTATTTAAAAGAGATTCTTCATTTCTCTCCATCCACCTGCAGGCACTGCAGATGGCAATTAGCACGCTACACAGCCCTCCCCATAATATCATTGATTTTTGCCTGCATTGCGTCTACATCTACTTCACAACTCAAGACATGCCAAATCACACGCCTCTGAAGTACTTGTTGCTAGCAACAAATCTATCCTCCTAAGTGGCCAGCCACAGGCTATATTTGGAAAGTCAGAGCACTTTACTCCTCCCTGGCCCACTTCCTTGAGCTGAGATATCTTCAAATCTTAAAGCAACCTCATCTATGTTTTTTTGGTTCTACTTTTTAAGAGACAGCTCTGGCCTTAGCTGGTTTGGCTCAGTGAATAGAGCATCAACCCGTGGACTGAAGGGCCTCAGGCTCCATTCTGGTCAAGGGCACATGCCTGGGTTATGGGCTTGATTCCCAGTAGGGAGCATGTAGGAGGCAACCAATTAGTGATTCTCTCTCTCATCATTAATGTTTCTATCTCTCTCCCTCTCCATTCCTCTCTGAAATCAATAAAAATATATTTATTAAAAAGAGAGAGAGAGACAACTTTCTATCAACTCTGCAAAAACACAAGTGACACAAAGACAGAGGAATGATCAGTTTCTTTCCCTCTACTCCTTTCTCTTCTGCAAAAATGAATATTATTAGTAATTCCTACCTTACCGGACAACAGTAAATATTTAATGAGATAATCAAATATTAAAAATGGGCAGAGAATGGTGATTGAAGATCTGGCACATGGTCTGCATTCCACACTTAGCTACTGCTAGGTATTTATACTCCTTTTCTCAACCTCTCTCTATTTCTTTTAAATTGAAGTAGAAGCCACACAATATAAATACAACCATTTCAAAGTAAATAGTTGAGTGGTACTTTTACAATGTTGTACAATAATATCTCTGTCTAGTTCCAAAATATTTCTATCATTATGAAAGGAAAGCCTGACCAGACCAGCATGGCTCAGTAGTTGAGCCCCAACCTATGAACCCGGAGGTCATGGTTTAATTTCAGGTCAGGGTGCATGCTAGGGTTGTGGGTTTGATCCCGGTAGGAGCGTGCAGGAAGCGGTCCATCAGGATTCTCTTTCATCATTGATGTTTCAGTTTCTCTCTCCCATTCTCTCTGAAATCAACAAAAATATATTCAAAACAAAACAAAAGGAAACCCTGTACCAACTAAGCAGGCACTTTCCATTTCTTCTTTCCTCTTGCAAACAATGACCTCTCTGCCGCCACAAATTTATCTACTCTGGATATTTCATACAAATCAAATCATACAATACATAGTCTTTTGTATCTGGCTTCTTTCATTCAGCATAATGTTTTGAGATTCATGCATGTTGTTTCATGTATCAGTACTTAATTCCTTTTTATGGCTGAATAATATTCTGTTGTATGGATATATCATCATTTGTCCCTTGATGAAATTTTGGGTTGTTTTCACATTTCGGCCCTTATAAAGAGCGCTGCCTACTACATTCCGTATGTACATGAATTTGTTTAAGTAAGCACCTGTCTTCAATTCGTTTCAATATATATCTAAGAGTAGAGTTGCTACTCTCTTTTATTTCTAATTCTTCTCTCAGTGATCCATGTCTACAGGACCATTAATGATTACCTGTTTTAAAATTCCTGGCATTGTTTACTTGTGCTTCTTCTCTGTTTTAACTGATAAGCCTTACCAGTAATTCTAAATTTTATTAATATTTTAACGAACCAATCTATCATTTATGTGGATCTTATCTATTTATACATTTGCATTTTTTTCAATTATTGTATTCCCTTTGGGTTTGTATTCCCTTTCTGTAACTTCAAGAGAGGGCTGTTAGACTGATGCTGTTGAGACTCTGGCCAATATGCCCTGGATCCCCTTGCTGGTCCCATGAACACCAGCCTGACTTCCAAGGACCAGCATGGGAATTTTTGTAGGAGGGCTGCACTCCAACTGCCTGAACATATCAGTTAATAAACACAGTGGACTAGATATGCCAAGGAAGTAATATATCTCTGGGGGAACCCTTAACCAAAGATCAATGGCTGTCAGGGTATAAACAACTCATTTTCTTGTCCTTTGTCCAATATAATTCTGAAACATGGCTTTCTAGAGTTTTCCTTGGCAATCTAACTGCAGTCACCTGATGTCATGGAACCTTAATAACATACCTTTTATTAGCTACTTTTCTTTCCCTGGCTCAGTTTCTATCTTTTTACCCAGAAACTTCCAGTGATAAGCTGAATCATGCCTCCCCTACCCCTGCAACATTCATATGTTGAAGTCTTAACCCCAATATCTTAAAAGGTGACTATAAAACTCCCTAAGAGTTTTTAGGGAGGTGCTTATGTTAAAATGAGGTAGTTGGGATATGCCTTAATCCAATATGATTCTTGTCGTTATAAAAAGAAAAGATTAGGACACATACAGACAGAAGGAAGATCATGTGAGGACACAGGGAAAAGGCTACTAGCAACAATCCAAGGAGAGAAGTCTCAGAAGAAACCAACACTGCTGACAGCTTGATCTCAGACTTCTAGTCTCCAGAACTATGAAGAAATAAATTTCTGTTGTTTAACCCATCCAGTCTACGGTACTTTGTTAGAGCAGTCCTTAAAAGCTAATTCACTCCTAATAAACTGTTTTCCCTTGAATCCTTGGTTTGGGATCTACGTCTGTGAAATCTAAACTAAGATTCAAAGTTAATTGATATCCCAACTTTTCTTCTTTCCTAAAATGTATTTGAAGCTATGCATTTTCTTTTAAGCATGGCTATAGCTTTGACATGTTGTATTTGTAATATAATGATTAAGTTTTGACATATAGTATTATAACTTTATTTGAAGTTTTTCTATATTCCATTGGAATGTCTTCTTTGACTTATGGATTACTATGACTTATAAGGGTCTCATTGATTTTATATATACTCTAGCCATGATTTGTATTATTGCTGCTCACAACTCAATAGCCAGAAATAGTCATAGGGCTCCACCCAATGACAGGGGAGCCCAAAGCACAAGCTACTATATTCTGGTTTTAATTTGTATTTTCCAAATAGTCAAGTTGATCTAGTCTCTTTTACACCACTTGTCCCATGATCAGTTTGTAATTTATAAAAATTAATGGCTGTTTTTTATAGTCAGTATTGAGAATTAAGATCTTGGCTGCATATTTCAAGTCTTTTCTCCATTCCCATGCCTTATAAGGATTTTTCTGAATTGAGTTTCATGAGCATGGCTGGGTCCAATGGTCCCAAAAGACTTATTCTGCATTCTAGCTGCATAGCTGCTTCATAGAACAAAAGCTAGGGGTATTTCTGACTTGCATGCACATCTCTAACCAGAGGTTCAAAAACACCCATATTACCCATCATCTGAATCCACTTGTGATGTGCTTTACAAAATGGTTTGTCCAGAACAGTGAATATTAGGTACATATTGTATGGAAGAAGAAAAGATTCAATAATGAAAATAAGTCTTTTGTCATTAAAATACAAAGAGAAAAACTCAAGAAGGCCATGACATTTTGCTTTGGAAGATTGTCATGTGTTGAAAGGGATGAAGTGGCCCTATGAGACAAAACAGAGAGCTGGGAACATCTGAGAAAATTGTTTGTGAACAAGTTCCCAAAGCTGATTTTAGACACATTCAGGTGATGTAACAATGACACAAGCCCTGGGACTTATCTGACTTGGCAAGGCTGATACAATGGTGCCTCAGCATCACTACACTTGGTCTACTCTCAAATGCTCTGGAGGCTATTCAGTTTGTAATCCAGCACTTACTACTTTCTCATTTTGGTCAAGTAGAAAACCCCATTTGGGTCAAATAATTCTCCCAGGCCTGCATTTCCTTCCACTTGCTATTACTCTAAAGTTTAGAGATTCAGATGAGTTCCACATCATGCATTAGTTTTATCTCTCAATAGCAGAGATTTTATTTTTATTCTATCCTTGAACAATTTTTTGTTTGTTTTTACACAATGTATTTATTTATTTTGTCAATTCAGTTTATTGTAGAATATAAACTTAGGTCTTGCATTCTCCTGAAGGTTGAGAGGAACCTTCATTTTGTGAACATTTTCAATAGATTGCTTCCAGGCCACGAAATAGGAAATTCAGGGGAAATAGTATCAAGGCAATTTTTTTTCTTCTTTTATTTTTGTTGGTGGGAACATTTCTATCAAGAAAGGTAATTTCCTTTCATTTTACTAGATCCAGAGGTGTGAAGGTACCTTTGTTACCAATTCTGTATTCATAATTATTTTAGTATCAAGAGACTTCATTGTAGCAATTATTGATGAAAACAAAAGCTGGTGGCTGTTTGAAAGAAGTGGCAGCTGCTCTCAAGAGAGTTGCCTCACAGTCATGCTTCCTGTCTAAAGCTTCTAATTGTCTTTCTGAGAGTTTTACTTCCTTTTGTGTCTGAATTATCCTTACACTTACTGGCCAAAAATTGTGAATGAAAAAGGGAAAGACACAGAAGATGCCTAATGTATTTCTGTGATTGGGCCAGAAATTAAAATCTTCCCTTCTTTCATCCATATTTGATCATAATTCACATGTTTAAGGTAAATAATTTCAGGTTTTAGTAAAACCCACTACAGCACATAAACCCAAGCTCTTAATGAAGTAGTAGTAATTCTTACGGTAATCGCCATAGAGTTATTTCTGAATTGCATGCACACTGATATATCTTGAGAGGCAGAGCCAAACAAGCATTTAAACCTAAGAGTGAATAAGAAAAATCCATTTATCCATGGAATAATTATTGAATACCTACTATTTTAAAGGCATTGGTTCACTACACTGCGGGGATGAATAAAAAAATTTTAAATAGATGAATACAAAAAATGATAACTGTTTGAATAAGGACGAAGGAGAAGTGAAGGATTCTGTGTCTCATGTGGTTCCAAAGGCAGATAGACTGTACAGATTAATTTCAAAGACAGCTGTTTTCCTTCCCTCCCATCCAGCTCCACCATGGTTTCACCTTGCCCCCTAGAGACTCAAGTTTCACTTATATTTCAGAAGGAAACCAAAATTGATTTTTCCTTAGGACCAAAAATGAGAACATATATTCGAATTCTCTGTTTAGGTAAATGAATTTTTTGTTTGTTTGTTTTACTTTTACCCCGTACTAAGGTTCGATATTGTCCTTGGGGCTATGATTTACGCCTCCCAAAAAGCAAAAATCTAAGTGCGCGCCTGTGTGTGTGTGTGTGTGTGTGTGTGTGTGTGTGTGTGTGTTTATGGGGTAGTGTAGGAAGTTTATTTCTAGGATTAAAATGCAAAGTTTCTTTTCTTATTTAGTAATTTCCACCTTTGTTAATTCTGAATACATCTAAACTGTTTTACTAAGAGTTTATTTTCCTCAGTGTTCTTTTTAAGATTTCGAAGATAAGCTACGTTTTGAACTGGCCCACAAACTACTTACTCAACAAAACTTTTATTTGGAAAATGAAACTGGTTATATGCATCGGAATTGGCTTAGTCATTAAAATATATTCCACATCTAATCCATTTGTAGTGGAAACATTTTGCATTTATTTATTTGATGGGGGGGGGGCACTTCTTATCATGTGTTTTTGGTCATCAGTTATGTGTCACTCTCAGGATATTCTTTCACCTTTCTTGAGCTAGTGAAACCTAGGGGAATCATTAGAATCAAGTTGACTCCATTCATTTGGATGTATTTCACAGGGAATCCTTTGTATCAGCTGAATCACTCACATCAAAATATCCATGGGAAGTTCACATAACCTCATTTCCCTCTGTTAATGTTCCTGACTTCAGCACATGACAGAAATATACTTAAAAGATATATGGCTTCCTCTCAATAAGAGCCTAGAGTACAGAAACAGAGCCCCTTGGGACAATGCAAAACACTCATGAACTCTGGCCACTGGAAGACAAACAATGGGGATCTTATTCTTAATTTAGTTTCCAAGTAAACGTTTTCCTGGTATCTTCCTTTCTCTGGAGCAATCACACTGCCCACTGATGGAGTAGCAACTTACCCTGCTACCATAAATTCCCACTTTGCTTTACCTTCCATTTTCTTTTAGCATATCCAGATTTTTTTTTCTCATTACACATTTCCTTCAGAATTCTTCATAATAGCAATGAAAAAATAATTCATTTCCTCTTAAAACCTGATAACCAGTTGACTAGAAGAAGAGCTACAGCTTGGTATAAATTGAAATGGTCTCCATATGGTGTCCTGTCTAGCAATAATCCCAAAGTTGATCTCATAGTGAAGATGACCCAGAGACTCACACACTTAGAAAACCATCCAGCTGTGTTGATGCTTAGCTGGATGTGGCTATTTATTACACTGAAACCCATGAGCCATGAGTGATTCACACAATTTATTTGGGGTAAAAGTTCTCACCAAAGGTGCACAGCACCAATTTCTTCCTTCAAGGAAGTCTTCACTGAACCATCTCTACTGCCTCATCTTGTGAAATGAGTAAAGTCTCTGATAAGAGAACTGGAAAAGAGGAAAGAAGAAGGGGTGTGGCAGAAGGATCAAAAGGGTGGGAAAGGTGGTTTCTTTAAATATCCAGATCTCCTTATGCTCTCATCTGCTGTTGATCTAGAAGAGCAGTGACTAAGATGCATTACCTAATTCCACAGCTGCCCATTAAAGCCCCAGGGGCACCAAACTATCAGCTTTCTTCTATCAAGGAAGATCCATTAATCCACCCACAAATACCACTATATCTAGGCTTTGCGTGTATCAAACCGTCTTTCAATGGAGCCAATACAGACAGTTTTTTCCATTTTTGTAGCACATCTCTATGTCTTTCCTTAAGCACCAGATAAAGTAGTTGGTCTGCAAAAATATGGTTGTGGTGGTTGTTGAATGTGTGTTGAATGTATGTAAGTTGAATGTGAGTTTTGTACCTCTTCACTGTAATGCTAAAAGGTATGGGAGCTTTCTCTCCTAGTCCTGGAGAACCCAACTGGAATATTTGTGATATTCTAAGGTATTTTTTTTATGGTCACAAGGTTAGTTGTCAGACAGAATTACACTTTCCTCCTTCCCCAGAAAAAGCCTGGTAGTCATTCTATGTTAAATCAGTTTGATTCCAAAGATCTACTGGTTTACTTGTGGCTCTTCTTTACTTCTCTTATCCAAATAGTGTCCCATTCTAATTATTGGCCCAGGAAAAGTCAATATTGAGAACCTGGTCAAGCAGGTCAGGCTTGGATTTCCATTATAACCCTGGGACTACCTATATGAGCACTTTATATCACAGAGAAGGAAGTCTGAAGGATAGGACAGAGATATCTCAGAGAGGTCTCTGCCAATCTTTACCCCCACTTTATGTGAACATATTCCCCCTCTGCTCTTTCTTCTTCCCTTTTAAACACATAGAAATTCAGAGAAATGAACATCATTTTCATTGACTATTGCCGCACACAGAATGGAGATAGCAAGGCCAATCTATAGCTTTCCCACAAAATCTGAGGAGATGTAATGTAGTGTAGACAAAAAATAAAATAAAATATGTGCAAGTACAACATGTTTTGCTTATTGTGATTTGTCAATAATGTTGATTGAACTGAATTAGATAAAAACAAGTGTTATACATATTTTCTCCTGCCAATGTGCTTTAGAAGTAGAATTTTGTTTCATTTTTTCTCTCATCTTGCAACATCTCCAAATAAATATATTGTATAACTCCAACATATATTTTGTATTGGTATAAAGTGGTATTGTGTTAAAAAGGTTGTCACAGTTTTCTGATCAATTCCAAGGCTGATATAAACATTGAATTCGAAAGAGTAAATACAGATGGGTGACAAAAATTAAAATTGGAAGTTGAGATACATTTGCCCAGTCCAAATCCTGTTTTCAATCAAGATTTTGGCATATTGTTTTAGAGAATTCCCAACCAAGATAGCATGAAATAAAAGCCAGATGAGTGAAACAAATACAGAGCTATGGGAATGCAAAGGAAGAGATGATCATGTTTGTGAGAAAGTTCTGAGAAAATTTTCACAGACAAGATAATATTGAAGCAAAGAGCATAGTTTTGCCTTACATAGTACCTAGAGCCAAGTTTGACAATTAGTAAATTCTCAATAAGTAGTTGTTGAAGGTAAAATGGAAGAAAAAATGAAGGGATGACAATCAAATTTTTAATATTGGAAAATATCCATGTCAGGGCACAGGAAGAGAATTTCAAAGATTTCAAAGAAGTGAAAAAGGAAAAAAGGATAATCATGCAAAGTATGAAGACGTGTCTAAGAGAACTTGTTTGACAATATTTCCTTGTACAATAGAATAATATAATTCATAGTGTGGTCCTCAGACCAGCAGTATAAGTATCATCTGGGAAATTGCTAGAAATGCATGTTCTTGTGCAAATCCCTGATCTACTAAATCAGAATCTTTTGATGTGGGGGCCAAGAAATCAGTGTGGAATAAACTTACAAAATGATCTTTATGCAAACTAGAATTTGGAAAACAATGTATAGCATATTTCTGGAAAATGAGTTGCTTATGGTTATAACTAAGTTTTATGATTCTGAGATTTCAAGATTTTTGTTCTAGATTATTCCCAGAATTAAGTTGCAAGAAATTATCATATTAAATTGCTAAAGTTTAAATTATATTTAAGCCATTCAAGTAAACAGCTTATGCCATGCTTTATTTTCTAAAATCTTTCTTACAGTGTCTCACTTCATTTAGCATGAGAAGGAAAGCGAGGTTAACTTTACTCAGCCATACCTAAAGATCACTCAGATTTATTAGATAACTCAGCTCACCTTGTTATCTACAGTCTCTATGAAAATTAAAAAATATTTTGAATTAAACAAAAATTAAAAATGTAACATTTCTAAACTTGTTGATTAAAAATGAAGCAATGCTTGGAGAAATATTCATGACATTAAATTATTTATTAGAAAAGAAGAAAAACTTCAATTTAAAAATTTAACTTTTTATGTTAACAAACTAGAAGTAAAAGACTTGGGGTGGTAAACAGACAATACAATACACAGATGATGTGTTATAGAATTGTCAGAAATAAGGCGAGCTCCAAAACCAGGGTTCCTGGCAGAATACAAAGCATACTCAGGAGCCAGACAGCAAGGCAAATATCTTTACTCCTGCAAGAGGGTGTGCGCACACACACAACTTGTGGTAGCATGTACACTGAGCTGAAGTCTGCGCGGAGCTTTATCCTTGATGCAGTCAAATGTTCCCCAATCCTGACTGGAAGAGTTTAGGCTCACAGTCTTGTGCCATTGACTAATTTAAAGGAACAAAGGAGGGGTTGACCTTTGCTGTTTCAAAATGGCGGCCCCCAGGGGAACTGTAGGTCAGGCAAGCCAAAATGGAGGCTGCCTAAACTCCCTTCTTTGACAGAAAATATTTCTTGTTTATTTTCACATAATGTACACCTGAAACCTGTATAATTTTATTGACCAGTGGCACCTCAATAAATTCAGTAAAAAAGTAAAAACAAACAACAACAAAAAACTAGAAAAAGAAATCTAAAGAAAGCACAAAGAAAAATACAATATAGATAAGGACAAGAATAAAAATTGATGGAATTCATATATTTAAAAAAAAAATTAATGAAATAATTTTTTGAAAAGGTCAACAAAATTAATACCCTTCTAACCAATATGACAAAGAAAAGAAAGAAAAAAGACACAAATTGCTGCTATCAGGAATACAATAAGGTACACAGTTACAAACCCCAGAGACATTAGAAAGATAAAGGGGTATTACAAAGAACTTTGCAAACATAAATTCAACAACTCTGATAAAAGGGATCAACTATTTGAAAGACACAAACTACCAAACTCACCAAGAAGAAGAGGAAACTTAAAGGGTAAAGGGACCAAAATTCTGTCCCCTGAAGTTGCTCTTTTTAAGTTTTTTTTCTTTTTTGGATATTGATCTTAAGTTGTTTATTAATAAACAAAGAACTCAGAAAAAAACCTTTGAACCTCCCCCCTCACCCCTCTACCCCCACCTTTTCCATCTTCCCTCTCCCCCCCCTCTGCTTTTCCTGCTTTAGGAAGGAGATCTCAGGATGCTGCCTTAGCCTAATTTGAACTAAGTTGGTAAACTAAAGGGCTTCAGGCTGCTATCTGCTACTAGATAGCCCCTGTGGATGATTGTTTCTGAGTCACCTAGCAAGGACTTTCCTGCCACTGTGTTCTTCCACTCACTCAACTACCTGTAAACCTTCCATTCTCACTTCTAAGATCTAAGACCCCATTCTTCACCCTTTCTCTTTTGTCCAAAATGTTTTACATACCCAATGTTGCCTCAATCTCTTTGGAATTTTCATGGAATGATCATGCCATTGTGAATTTCCATGCACATGTACTAAATTTTTATTTTCTCCTGTTAATTTGTCTCTGTCCATTTGGTTATTGGCCAAGTCAAAAGAACTAAGAAGGTGGGAGGGAAAGTATTAATATTTTTATAGTCCCCACAATGGCTTTATACTTATTAAAGAAATTGAGTTCATAGTTTAAATATTTCCAACAAAAGAAATATCCAGACCTATATGACTTTATTCATTAATTCTATCAAACATTTAAAAATGAAATTATGCCAATTCTATATAAATCTTCCTGAAAATTAAAGAGTACAGCCTAATTTTCAAACCATTCTTTTAGGTCACCAATATCCTACTGTTAGAATTACCAAACAGATAAAGACAGTTATGAAAAAAAAAAGACAACTGGGGAAGACTATCCCCCATTAGCATGGATTTTAAAAATCCTGAAAAACTGCTGGCAAATCAAATCTAAATATACATATAAATCGTAATCAACATAATCAAATAGATTATCGGAGTAAACCAAGACTTGTTTAATATTATGAAGCCAATCAATATAATCAATTATATTCAATAGATAAAAAGGAAAATAAATAACAAAAACACTGTCATATTGATTGATGTAGAAGAGTTATTTGAAAAACTCAACCTCTAAATATTCTCAACAAAGTAGTAAAGGAAGAGAACTTTTTAAATTTTATAAGGGGCTTTTTCCATGCTATGTTCATGGGACAGAAGACTCAATGTAGGCAAACTTTCAATCCTCCACACTTAATCTAGAATTAATATAAGCTCTAACAGGATTTGTTTCATTTTGCTTGAAAGTGTTATTGGTGGAAGTGGCATTCTTTTGATGTCTCAAGGAAAAGAATTTCCAGAGACTCCCATGGGAGGATGAATGATATTTATTTGGATGGAAATAAACCCCTGGGTTTCCAATGTCCCATTCTCCTTCATCTTGTCATGGATAAAATCCAACCCTGTCTACAGCCAGAATAAAAGCCACTGCCATAGTTTCTGCTGCATATTAAAGTCCAGTCCAGTCCAGCATCCTGTGCGTATAGTTCACAGAGCTATGGGCCATGCAGCCGCTAAGGCCACATGGCTATGCGGAAAGAAGGCAGGAGCCAACATGGGTCACTGAGCAAGAGAGAACCAGAAAGAAGTAACTCTTTGTCTGGAGATTTTAACCAGGATCTTCTTCAAACTAACCAATTTACTTTCCAAGATTTCCATTCTTCCCCAGACTAGACTGAGAGACAAGCACCTCCCCTGTGCCACACTGACTTCTGCTGCACATGTGCTGATCTTCCCTTTTATCCCCTCTTTGCCCCCCAACAATTCAATACCTGATGGGGGGAAGGGAGGGGTGTTAATCCCCTTGGAGGAACAATGCTATGTGAAGTTACAGTTTCCTGGTAAAGCTTCAAAGGTGACCATACTTACAACATCTAACTTCCCTTTGCTTTTTTTCCTTGCTTAATGTTAATAACTAGCTAATTATGACAATGCGATAAAAGTGTTCTAAAACTTATATGGAAAGTCAAATAAAACAAACTATAAAGTTGACAGACTGACACTCATTTCAAAAATCATAATGTGCTTATTGTCTTGCAAATATTGTTCGCAATGTACCCTTGACCTGAAGCAGCTCAGTTTGGTGTATACTCATCCTCAGTAGCACACTGTGATTCCTTTCCTTTTATGTTCACAAATACTTGTGTGCCTCTGCTACCCAAGTGGCAAAATTAAATATCATATGGATGTGTTTGAAAGTTTTAGAAATATCTATGCCTTCCGTAGGCACCATTTTATTTGAGCTAATGCCTACCAGGTCTGTCTGCTCTGGACACTAGAATCTTGACCAAACTTTAATTGGATTCTCTGAGTTTGGCTTAAACAATGCATTAATGCACCACTACTGAGCATATTTTGCTATATTTACATTTGGATTGAAATATGATATTATCTCTGTCTTCATGGGCTTCCCAACTTAGTGAAGAAGTCAAACCACAAATAAAGAGATTAGTGAAAAATTTAGATGGGACTAGAAAACAGGTCCAAGACCAGTAATGGAAGCCCTTAACTGTCATGCTAAACAGTTATAATTTTATTATATAGTGATGATAAACCATTGAACACTTCAAACAAGGGAGAGCTCTTGTGATGCTTCAATTCACTTATCTACCCATTCATTCAGTAAGTGTCATTATTTACCAAACTTTAGGTGCTACTTAGGATTCAGAGAATACAAAGGAAACTCAGCCATTACCCTGTCTCCAGCAAGTTCACAATACCAAGAAACACTGTACTGTGTGTGTGATGCTGATTGGTTTACAAGTAAAGCAGGATATTATTTTGATTACCTCTCTTGGCTCCCCCTTTATTCAACATGCTTTAGATTAACATCCTCTGGTTGAAAGCAGAAATAGGCTGATATACCTCTTGGCTTTTGTTTTCATAAACCTAAACCCCAAAGGGGGAAAATATTATAGACA
Source organism: Antrozous pallidus (assembly GCA_027563665.1). NCBI lineage: Eukaryota > Metazoa > Chordata > Mammalia > Chiroptera > Vespertilionidae > Antrozous > Antrozous pallidus. The sequence goes on along the minus strand of CM050508.1, from coordinate 127,046,577 downwards.
AATATTGATGGTCAGAGGGAGATTTGAACAAAAAGGTATAAGCTTTTCTCCCCTATCTTCTCTCTACTAGACAAGAACCATCCTCATATTGCAGGGAGGAGGTGAAGAGAGGGGGAAGAAACTGAGTTCTGTGAGTCTCAGAAGAACCAAGCCAGACCTGACTCCCCAGCACCCTGCTGCGACAGTGGAGAGACTGCAGAGAGAAATGGATATATCAATTGTCTATGTAGCATATGAGACCCAAGGTAAATTTGCAAAGATGTTTCCATCCCAAATATGCACAAAAGCAGCAGAATGCCAATGCACGCTATACACGTGGTTGTATAGAGACAGACAGTGGTACTCGGGGATACAATATGTGAACAGAGAGGCTCCATCTTCTACCCACCCCAGCACTGTGGCACAGTCCAGGGGTGGGGAGAGCTGATCCCAAACGTGACTACCTGGCAAGGACAGATAATTCTTTAAAATATATATATATATATATATATATATATATATATATATATATATATATCTCCCTTACAGAAGGGAAGGGAGAGGGATAGAGTTAGAAACATCCATCAGCTGCCTCCTGCACACCCCCCATTGGGGATGTGCCCACAACCAAGGTACATACCCTTGACTGGAATCGAACCTGGGACCCTTCAGTCTGCAGGTTGAAGCTCTATCCACTGAGCCAAACTGGTTAGAGCAAGGACAGATAATTCTTTAAGATCCTTACCAATGCCTGGGAAGAGCACTTGGCAATCAAGCACTTCTCTGTATAAGACCAGTTGGAATTCAGGGTTATTGCTACTCATTCCCATTGGGCTCCTTTTGACTTCTTTGAGAACAAGAAGAACAATTTCAAATTCTAAATTTGCCCTGTGTTCATCATGGACAGCTATGATGAGTTGACACCAGAGTATTTCAACTTCTTGTGTAGTATGACTGACTCTGAGTACCTGCCCCTAAACATCTCCTGAAAAATGCTCCAGTAGAGCAAAATCTTGAAGGTCACTCTTAAAAACAGTGTTAAGAAGCACCTTGAGCTCTTCTGTGAACTGGCAAAAGACAGGGAACCATAGGATATTTTATGAGGCATTTTCTAAAAACCTAAAGCTTGCAATCCATGAGGATTGCAACATTGGCACTGCCCTTCTGAGCTTCTGAGCTATCATACCTCCCACTCTGGAGATGACTTCTCTCCCATGAAGGAGACCCGGAAGTCCATCTATTACATCATTGGTGAGAGCAATCGGCAAGTTGCTAACTCTGCTTTTGTGGAACCAGTGTGGATGTGGGGCTTCAAAGAAGTTCCTATGGCAGAGAATATCAATGAGTACTGAGTGCAACAGCTCAAAGGGTTTAAAGGGAAGAGCTTTGTCTCAGTTACCAAGAAGAGCCTGGAGGTACCTGAGGATGAAGAGAAGAAGAAAATGGAAGAGAGCAAAGTCAAGTTGGAGGACCTCTGCAAACTTATGAAAGAAATCTTGGATAAGGAGGTTACTAAGGTGTTGATCTCCAGTAGGCTTATGTCTGCTATGGGCTACATGATGGCTAAAAAGCACCTGAAGATCAACCCTGTCCACTACGTTGTGGGGCCTTTGTGGTAAAAGGCAGAGGTAGACAAGAATGACAATGCTAAGGATCATGTGGTACTGCTGTTTGAGACTGTGCTGCTCTCTTCTGGTTTTTCACTTGAGCTTCCCCAGACCCACTCCAACCACATCTGCCTCATGATCCAGCCAGCCCCAGGCACTGATGACAATGAAGTGACAGCAGAAGGACCCATTGCTACTTACTGTTCCTGATGAGATACCCTCCTTGATGAGGATGCCTTTCACCAGAAGAAGTAGATTAGGAATTTCTTATCTTCTTCCCTCTGTATATTATCTTTATGGCTCCCCCAGTAACCTTGAGTGGTCCTAGCCTACCTGGTTTCTTCTGCCGATGTTGTGTGTCTTTTCTCTCCTGCCTTTCTGCCTGAGGCAGAATGCAAGGGCTTCAAACCTTCTCTTCCCACATTTGACATTGGTTTTGGATGTTGTGTATTGTGGTATCTTTTGTTGTTCAGCTCAACATCTTGCCAGTAAGTCTCTTCTATAGTTTCTTCAATGCCATTTAAAAAATTGTGATTTCTTAGGCTCCATTAATAGAAGGAAACCATTTGAAATAAGGAAAATGATGGTGGTGAGTGAAGTCTGGAGGACTATTTTCAGTTCTGGCCCCAAGTTTTCAAACTAGCAGAACTGAAATTATTTTATATGACAGTGACTAGAATACTTAGAACGATTGAAGGCAATGGGAATATATTTAAGAGAGAAGGAAATTTCTAGACGTTGACTTCAAATATTTGAAAAGCTGATGTTCACTTATTTATTCATCCATGTGAGTTCTGCCATATGCTAGGAAACATTCTTCCAGCCTGTGGACAGAGTAATAAACATGATCGATTCCCAATTCTGTGGAGCTTATATCTTTATATCTAGCAGTGGGGGGTGGGGTGGGAGGGGTAGAGAACTGATTTTCTCTTGATGGATTCACTGTAGAAATAGAACAAATGAATAAAAGTCATCAGGAGATAAATTTTAAATGAATACAATGAAGAACTTTAAAGTGTTAGAACCAATAAAGTGTAATGAACAATTTGTTCAAACCCCTCAAAAGGTGATGAGAACTAGCATCTCCCCAAAAAAAATGTTTAACAGAGAAGTGAATTGCATTGGCTCTGGTTAGAATTTCAACTATAATCCTTGATAGCTATTGACATTAACCTCTCTGGGCTTCCATTGTTTCACAGGTAAAATCTGACTAATAATAATATACTGTATAGGGTGTTGTGAGGATTGAATGAGTTATGTGTGTAAAGTGCTTAGACGATTATCTGTAAAACACAGTAAGTGCTACATAAGCATTAGCTACTATTATCCATTTTAACCAATTTTTTATTTTGAATAAAATTTAAACCTATCTAAAAGTTGCAAAAAATAATATAATGAACATTATATACTCTTTACCTAAATTGATCAGCTGTTAACATATACCACCTTTATTCGATCTCCCTCTGATTGGTTTGTTTCTTTGTTATTGGATCATTTCAGTATTAGTTATACCTTCACCCCTACACATTTCTCTATATAATGTCTCACATAGTCATAACAAATTACCATACGCATGAAATTTAATACTGATACAATTCTATTTTCCAGTAAGTGGTTCATATTCAGTTCTCCCCAATTGTCCCAAAAATGTCCTTTAGCCTTTAAAAAAATAATAATAATCCAGTCAAGAATTGGGTGTTACATTTAATTGTCATAATTTTTAGCCTCTTTAATCTAGAGATATTCACTAAGTTTTTTTTGTCTTTTATTACATTGGCATTTTTTGAGGAGTCCAGGCCATTTTTTGTATAATCTACCTCAATTTAGATTTGTCTGATTTTTTCTCATAATTAAATTAAAGCTTAACATTTCTGACGGATATACCATTCAGGTGATGTGGTTTTTCAGAATATCACCTGAGGGGACACATGATGTCAGTTTGTCCCATTATTCCCATTTGATTAATATGGTGCCTGCCACCTTCCCCCTTGATTATTACTAACTCATCTGTGGTGTCATATTCTGAGATTGTGTGAATTTCCTAGATGGTCTTTCATCTGGTAATGTTAGCATCATGGATGGTTTTATCTCACAATGGTCAACAAGATAAACAAAGATTACTTTGGTTCAGGAAAAAAAGATTGCCATAGGGTACAGTGGGAGCCTATAGCCAGTAGTTAGCTCTACTTAGTAAAAAGCAAATTATAAGCTTTGGTAAAAATGCACATATCTGACAATTACTAGCTGAATGACAGTGGGTAAATTTCCATAAATTTAATCTTCCATAAAACGGGAATTATATTTTCTATCTGAAGAGTTCATTTGTATATTAATGCAAAGAGAAACTTGAAGATGATGATGATGGCTGCACTATTGCAGGATGAATTTGATTAAGTGATGAACATTATTGGATTAAAGAAGATGGTACATTTAATCAGATGTTGACTCTAAGATTTACAAGATGTCATTGAAATTAAGGCATTGCCTCCTAGGTTTGGACAAATTAAGAAGGGTAAGAGAAGCCAGAAGGAAATAGAGATGTTTGACCTTTGTCATATTCAGACTTTGTCAAAATTGGTGGTGATGCATCCAGTCTGAAATGGATGCAGAGTGGTAAAATTTAATGTTTTACTGTTTGCATAACAATCACCTAAGAAGACTATAAAAACTGTAAATTTCTAAGCTAAGCTGACCCTTTAGAGATTGGGTAAGGTTTTGGCCCACTGCCAGGGTAGATAAAGTGTTACATGAATCTAAAAGGTGAGCTAAGGGGAGGAAAGTTAATTTGTGTGTCATCAGATTATAGATAGTAATCATGTACTTGCATGTGATAGCATTGGTCTGAATCCTTGTCTTTTGTGCATAGATTAAGACAATTCAACATGTACATTGCTCTGAGAGAGTTAACACAGAAACAGCCAGCGAGGTCTGTAGCCAACTCTGAGAGTTGTACTTCAGATCTATGCTGTCTAATATGTGGTCACTAGCCACACATGATTCAGCTAGAATGAAAGAAGCAATAGTTAATACTTTTAGGATATACTTCTCTAAGTTCTCAAGTACTTTTTTTAGTTTAATATCCTGGCCAGTTCAGTTGATTGGAACACGGTCCCATAGACCAAGGGGTCCTGGATTCTATTCCTAGTCAGGGCACATCCAGGAGACAGCCAGCCCATTGATGTTTCTCTCACATTGATCTTTCTCTCTCCCTTCCTCTTTCTCTAATACACACACACATGCACACACACACACACACACACACACACACACACACACACAAGTAGCCCAGTGCACAAAATTCATGCATGTGGGGATGGGTGTCCCTCAGCTCCGGGCTGCACCCTCTCCAATCTGGGACCACCCGCAGGGGATGTCCAACTGCCAGTGTAGGCCCAATTCCAATTTGACCTAAACTGGCAGAAATCCCTCTCACAATCCGGGACCACTGGCTCCTAACTTGAAGTGGCAGAAGTCTTTCTTTATTTTTATTTATTTAATTATTTTTTAGGGCAAAAGTTTATGATTTTTAATTAAAACTGAAAAACTGTCAGGATAAGAATGACAGAGGACCCATCCTAGCTGGATGGGATCCTGAGGGTGAGGAATGGGGAACATTGTTGAGTCAGTTGTCGGAATTCAAATGGGGTTTGTGGATTGAACCTTAATACCATTTGAACGGAGATTTCCTCACGTGGTTGGGTGGAGAATTGTTTGGTAGGGGTATCTGCTTTTGGGAAATATACAGGGGAGTATCTGGGCATTTTGTCATGTTTAGAGCATGCTCTCAAACAGCTTAAAAAAAGACTTGGGAAAAATGGCATATACATATACAAATGCATACACTCATACACAGTCTATCCTTGCTATCACCTTTGTGTACCTGCCTACTTGCTAAGATCTGTAATTCCAGAATCAAGGCTTGTAGAACTTCCTCTGCCATTGGGTCACAGCCAGGGTGTAGGAACCCTGCAGACAGACCCTCGGAACAGTCCCAGCTGAGGCCCAACAGGTGCCACTGTTTTATTCTTTCTACTCCAGTATGTGAACTGGTCTGTTTCACGACGGGTTCTGTTGAGGTTTTGGCATTGCTGTGCTTCCTGGTGGTGTCTGTCTGTGTGGGATGGCCAAGCTGATGCTCCAGGGCCTGCTGGTTCCCTGAGCCCGAGAAGATTGTGTGGTAAAATACGGAGAAAAGATCGTGTCATAAGCAAGTTCAGGCTGCCTTGGTTCAATCTTAAGGAATTAACAACACCCATCACATATGATGTACTTTCAATGGGAACACAGAGAGTGCTGCCCTGAGCAAGCATGGTGCCTGCTCATCAGGGCCCACAGACCAGCAGTGATGGCCACTTGCAGGTGACATCATGCAGTTGTGACTTTGAGGCAATGCTGAGGGTGAGTCTGGCTGCCAAGGCCACGTCCTGGCCCACATCTGGGCCTACATCTTACAGTGAAGCTGGTGGTTGGGCACCAACAGGAGGCTCAGGGAACTGACATAGTCATGTCGGTACTGCCGCAGTTTCTTTATGCACGTTTGAACCATCTGGATTCTTCCGGAAATAAGGGCTTTCTCTCCCACTCTGGACAGCTATGTTCCCCCTGTGGCACCTAAAGACCTGGGGCCTACCTGGCACTCTGACTAGCTGACCTCACAGGCCACTGCCCACAGCTTCATACTTCTGTGGCCCTCCACACAGCCCACTGGCACCATCCAGCGTGGTATGTCCAGCGTAGTTGGTTCATCTACATAGCCCCCAAGGCTGCCCGGCCACAAGCTCTGGGGCCACTCACACCTGGACTTTGCTTTCCTGCACTTGGCAGTAGGCCCAGTGCACCTGCACAGAGCTCCAGCCCAGACTCCACTTTCCCGTGCCTGACAGTGGGCCCAGTGTTCTTGTGCAAAGCTACTACCTAGATCCGTCATCTGTCTGGTCATGATGGCCCTAGTCTAATATTAGTGTGTGATATTAGTCATCCTTTTTAATAAAAGAGTAATATGCAAATTGACCTTACCTGTGCTACACCCAATAAGCCATGCCCACCAGCCATTTGCAGTGTGATGGCCGGCCTACATCCAGGTCCAGAAAAGGGCCTTTTCCGGCCCTGGGTGTAGACCGAGGCAGCAGGCTGAGGGCGGGGCCAGGCAGCGATGTAGGGCCCCCAATCACAGGGCGATGGCAGGGTAAATTTGCACATGCTGGTGGGGCAGGCAGCACCTGATGTAGCCTGCAGGGTCCAGGCCACCATGGATCTGACAGACCTGGCAGGCAGCACCTGATGCCCCTGGGGAGTCAAGATGACCATAGGGACCGGGCAGGCTTGGCAGGCAGCACCTGAAGCTGCCTGCGGGGTCCAGGCTGCGATCAGGACTGGGCAGGCCTGGGAGGCAGCACCTGACTCTGTCCATGGCAATTGGGACCAGGCAGGCGGCATGAAGAATGCCTGATGTTGCCTGCTATGTCCAGGCGGCAATAGGGACTGCAATTCCAGCAGGCATCTCCTGATGTTGCCTGCTGGGTACAGGCGGAGATCGGTATGGGGCAGGCAGCATAGATAGTGCCTGACGTTTCCCATGGGCTCCAGGCGGCGTCGGGACCACGAAGGCCCAGGGGACAGCGCCTGATGTTGCCCATGGGGTCCAGGCATCGATCAGGACCGAGCAAGTGGCATAGACAGTATCTGACGCTGCCCACGGTGTTCAGGCAGTGATTGGACCAGGCAGCTTCAGCAGGCAGCTCCTGATATCGCCCTCAGGATCCTGGCAGCTATCTCGGACCCAGGCAGATGGCAGGGACAGCGCCTGACACCCCCACATGGTCCAGGCAGCGATTGGGACCGGGCAGTTCCAGCAGGCAGCTCCTGACGTTGCCCACAGGGTCCAGGTGGTGATCCGGACACGGCAGTTCCAGCAGGCAGCTCTTTATGTTGCCCGAGGGGTCCAGGCAGCGATCCGGATATGGCAGGCGGCATGGACAGAGCCTGAAGTCGCTGGGGAGGGTCCATAGGCAAGGGTAGCCAGGGTCTCTGGGATCACTGTCTGCCCTTGGGCCACCTGAGGACACTGGTGGAGCAGGCCTGGGTTAAACATTTTAATGAAAATGGGATGCCTGTGTCCCGCCCCACCATGCCCTGTCCCTGGAAAGGAGAGGGAAGTGGGCAGTTAGGAGGCACCTGGGCTCCAAAGTGGCTGGGAACAACCTGCAGGCATGCTACCAGAAGGAGATGCTGAATCATGAGGATGCAGAGGGCTGGCTGATGGAGGTGAGCAAAGGTGCAGATGAGGCGGCTCTTGCAGGCTCTGAGGTGGAAAAGTGCATCGACAGCCTGATGGACAAAATCACCTTTCTGAAGAAGGTGCACGATGAGGAGATCGCCAAGCTGCAGGCGCAGATCCAGTATGCTCAGATCTCTGTAGAGATGGATGTGTTCTCCAAGTCTGACCTCTCCACTACGCTCAAGCACATCCACGCCCAGTACAAGAAGCTGGCTGTCAAGAACATGCAGAATGCCGAAGAATGGTACAAGAGCCCCTTCACCATGCTGACCGAGAGCTCTGCCAAGAACACCTATGCAGCGTGGGCCAGGGACTGCTCAAGGCCAAGACACTGGAGACGGAAACATGTCGAGGCATGAACGAAGCACTGGGAAAGCAGCTGGGAGAGCTGGAGGATAAGCAGAACTCCAACATTAGTGCTATGCAGGACACAATCAACAAATTAGAAAATGAGTTGAGATACAAATAGTGAAATGACACGATATTTAAAAAAATACCAAGACCTCCTTAATGTGAAGATGGCTTTAGACATTGATATTGCAACTTACAGGAAACTCTTGGAAGGTGAGGAGACACTGCTCAGTTTCACCAGTGAGGGAAGCATAGCCAGAGGCTACTCCCAGAGTTCCCAGGTTTTGGTGATCTGCCTACAGTGGTTTACAGACTAGCTCCTACTTGATATCTGCTCGTTCTTTCCCTTCTTAATACCCTTGCCATGTCCAGGAGGAGAAGATTGAGGTGGAAGAGACCACTGAGGCTGCAAAAGTCAAAGAAACTAAGGATGAAACCTCTTCTGAAGGAGAAGCTGAAGAGGGGGAGAAGGAAGAGGCTGAGGAAGAGGAAAGAGAAGAATAGGAAGAAGGTGCCAAGAAAGAATTTGAGGATGAAAAGCAGGAAGGAGGTGAAGGTGAAGGAGAAGATACCCAAGAAGCTGCCCAAAGAGATAAAGGTGCTGGGGAGAAGCAAGCAACCAAGAAGAAAGATTGAGCCCCCCTTTCCTTAATTATTTCAGGAATAATCCTGCCAATAATCAACCCCATCACCAACCAAGCAGTTGAGTCCCCGATACTATATGAATTAAAGTCGGACATTAAATGTAATGCTATGACTTTTCTCCTTATACAAAGTGTCAGTTTGCTTGCAGAGTGGCTTTCTGGCTTGCTGCCAGCCTGTGCATAGTTCACGCTTATGAATTCAGGACCTACGAAAATGTGAATAATTCAGATGTTTATAATAAAAACACATGAATACATGAATTCACTAATGTTAATGTTAAAATTCATGGAAAAAATAGTCCTTTGAATCTTTGGTGCTTAGAAATTAAAGATCTTAAATCATGTGCAATAAAGAGTAAATAAAGTTACACTGAATGACAAAAAAAAAAATACATTAGGGGCCAGGGAATGTTCAAAGACCTGGGAATCATCACCAGATCAGGAAGGGAAGTCACAGGGTGTATATTATTGTTACAAATATATTTCCTACTACTTACAACACATACAATTTAATGTATTAGATGCCTTCCTATCTCATGAAGTACGTATTCTCATACGTAATACTGATAGATATGTTATAGTTACGGCAGTATGTCATATCCTATCTATATTAATAAAAGGGTAATATGCTAATTAGACCATGAGATGTTCCAGATGTCCTTCCGGACAAAGCCATGGTGGCAGGGCCGAGGCAGAGGTGGTTATGGGTGGGTGATCAGGCCAGGAAGGGAGGGCAGTTGGGGGTGATCAGTCTGGCAGGGTGGTGCAGTTGGGGGCAAGCAGGACAGCAGGCAGAGTGGTTAGGAGAGATCAAGCAGGCAGACAGGTGAGCAGTTAGGAGCCAGTAGTCCCAGATTGCAAGGGAGTTCTCCTACTGCCAGTTTAGGCCCGATCTCACAGGGGTCCCAGATTAGAGAGGATGTAGGCCAAGCTAAGGGACACCACCCCCTCCACTACCCCACCATGAACGAATTTTGTGCACTGGGCAACTAGTATACACACACACACACACACACACACACGGACATACTCTAGAGGCCTGGTGCACAAAATTTGTGCACAGAGTTGGGGGTGTTCCTCAGTCCAGCCTGTACCCTCTCTAATCTGGGACCCCTAGAGGGATGTCTGACTACCCTTTAGGCTCCATCCAGATACGATTGGGCTTAAATAGGAAGATGGACATCCCTCTCCCAACTGCTTGCCTACTTGCCTTTCTGATTGCCCCTAACCACTTCTGCCTGCCAGCCTGATCACCCTCTAAACACTTCCCTGCCAGCCTGATCAATGCCTAACTGCTCCCCTGTCAGCCTGTTTGCCCCTAACTGCCCTCCCCTGAAGGTCTGGTCCCCTGCAACTGTTCTCCCTGCTGGGTCCCACCAACTGCCCTTTCCAGCAGGATTGATTGCCCCCAACTGCCCTCTCTTGAAGTCCTAGTCCTTCCCAACTGCCATCTCTTGCTGTCCTGATCACCCAAAACTGCCCTCCCCTGCTGGCCATCTTGTGGTGGCCATCTTGTGTCCACATGGGAGCAGGATCTTTGACCACATGGGGCAGCCATCTTGTGTGTTAGAGTGATGGTCAATTTGCATATTACTTTTCTGTTAGATAAGATATGAGGCCCAGTGCATGAATTTGTGTATGGATGAGGTCTGGCCAGCCTGGCCAGGGGGAGGAGACATGGGCGGTTGGCTGGTCTGCCTGCTGGTCGAACTCCTGGTCTAGGAGATAATTTGCATATTAGGCTTTTATTATAAAGGATATACACGGAGTGGCCAAATTATTATGCATTGACAGATCATAATAACCTGGCCACTCAGTGTGTGTGTGTGTGTATGTATATGTGTGTGTGTGGGGGTGGGTATGTATAATATATATATCCTATCTAATAAAAGAGTAATATGCAAATTGACCATACCTCCATCCCATAGCCATGCCCACCAGCCAATCAGGAACAGATTATGCAAATAAACCACAAACAGGATGGCTGCCACCACTGAGAGCAGGAGGGAGGCTTGGGTTTCCCCAGCAATGGAGGAAGCCAAGCTTTCCACCTGCCCTTGCCAGCCTAGGCCTCCACTATAGGCTACAAAGTTTCAAACAAAAATGACTGTTGTCACAAAGCGAGCAGAAGGCTTGGCTCTGCTCCAGGGTACAAAGTTTCAATTGTAGAACATAAATTAATCCCAGATCCCAGGGCCTCAACTTGGGTCACTGGGGTGCATGGCCGGACTGCAAAACACCATAGGCCCCTCACCCAGGCTGCCCCACACCCCAAGGGAATGTCCACCCTGATCCAGGACACCCTTCAGGGCAGCTGGTCATCACTTATTCACCAGGCCTCTATTCTATATAATAAAAGAGTAATATGCAGATTGACCATCACTCCAACACACAAGAGGACTGCCCAAAAAAAATCCTGCTTCCATGTGGACACAAGAAGCCTACCACAAGATGGCCAGCAGGGGAGGACAGTAGGAAGTTCCAGGCCTGGAAGGAAGGGCAGTTGTGGGCCATCAGACCAGCAGAGGAGGGCAGTTGGGAGGAACCAGGCCCGCAAGGGAGGGCATTTGGGGGTGATCAAGCCTGCAGGAGAGAGTATTTAGGGTGACCAGGCCAGTAGAGGAGGGAAGTTGGGGGCAAACAGGCTGTCAGGGGAGCAGTTAGACATCCATTAGGCTGGCAGGGTAGTGGTTAGGGGGTGATCAGGCTGGCAGGAAGAAGCTGTTAGGAGCAATCAGGGAGGCAGGCAGATGAGCAGTTTGGAGCCAGCAGTCCTGGATTGTGAGAAGGATGTCTGACTGCCCCTTTAGGCCCGATCCTACTGGGATCAGGCCTAAAGGGGCAGTCAGACATCCCTTGAGGGGTCCCAGATTGGAGAGGGTGCAGGCTGGGCTGAGGGACACCCCCTCAGTGCACAAATTTCATGCTTTGGGCCTCTAATATGTATGTAAGTGTGTGTGTGTGTGTGTGTGTGTGTGTGTGTGTATATATATATATATATATATATATATATATATATATATATATATATAACAAAATATATATGGAAAACAAAACTTGAATTTTAAATTTTTTAAAAATAATATAAAATTAGGAATTTAGTTCCTCTTTAAAATAACTCATTTTAAGTGCTCAACAAGCATACATGGCTAGTGGCTATTCCAGTAGGACAGTGTAGATATAGAACATTTTCATCACCACAGAAAGTTTCTATTAGCACTGCTGAGGAAGTGTTGATAACTTGCCAAAACCCATGCATGGTAGAAAATAGTTGTTACTGGTCTCACTCTAACGACCATGAAAGATGTCTAGTGAATAAAAGACTAATTTTTTTGTCTTATTGCCAACTGAAGGAAAAAAGACTGTGGCAAGCCAGGAGATGTTTGATGAAGAAATGGCATCTATTTATACCCATCCCCCCTCTTTAATGTGGGGAAGGTGAGCTTCCAAACCCTAAGGTCCTCCAGAAGAAAGCTACCTAAAATATTCTCTCTTAAGAGACTATTTTCTATGTGCTATTGTTGGATCCTACTCTCCTTCTGGCCCCTTTATTCCCAGACAGCTGACTGCCAGGATGGTTGGCAGTGCCCAGGTGTGATACCAGGTAGTTGCTTTTCCTCTCTGTGTGCCATGTTGGCCCTCTCTAAGTGTAGTTCGCCTCCATCTGCTCCTCTCGCCCTCCCATGCTGCAGAGTTAGGTGTTGTTTTGTCCCCTGGAGGAAGCCCATATTGTTCTATTCCTACCACAGAAAAAAACAAATCAGGAGTAACAAGAAAAAATATGGAGTGTAAGCATGTGTTTCCAGGTCATCAATATGCAAACAAACGTGCATGAAAATGAGTGTTAATTTACTGCATGATTCAGTGTTTGCAAGACTATCAAGTCATTTCCCATAGGCAGCCCAACAGTCATCACAAGGTAATGAATTTTTATTATAACCATATATGATGGTTGAACCAGCAAACAAATGATCAAAGAAAAGAACAAAATAGTAACAATGGTGGTAACAATAATGATAGCGTAATAATTAACTGGCAATGCATTTGTAACAGGGGTCAATTGGCTAATATAGTTGTCTCGGGCAATTACAACATATCTGACATTCTTATTTTTGGGTTTTGCTTTCATTTAAAAATATTTCCTTGATGAAAATAGAAAAAGTTGAATGGATAGTAGTTTGTGTTTTTATTTATGTTTTTCATATTGGGTTTTGGAGGACCTTTAAATTTTGTTTAGAATGTTTTGCAGAACTTATTAGATCAGAAAAAGACTCCTGTTTTTTCGAAATTTTATGTTTGTTTTTAATATATTTTATTTGATTTTTTACAGAGAGGAAGGGAGAGGGATATAGAGTTAGAAACATCAATGAGAGAGAAACATAGATCAGCTGCCTCCTGCACACCCCTATAGGTAATGTGCCCACAATCAAGGTACATGCCTTTGACTGGAATCAAACCTGGGACCCTTCAGTCTACAAGCCAACATTCTATCCATTGAGCCAAACTGGTTAGGGGTATATTTGGTTTTGAATTATCATAATCATTCCCAGTTTTCTCATTCATTCTTATACATCATTGACGTAGACGTTGTTTTAGTTACCTGCAAAACTCTAGGTGGATTGTGCTTTCACATGGACTAAACCATTCAGAAGCAAGACCATTTCAAAGATAAAAAAATATTTTAAAAATTCATTTTATCTTTTTTTTATCCCTCTTTACTGTTTTTCTTGTGTCATATTTTTTATTTTTTATTTTTCTTAGTTGTGGTCAAGCCTATTGTAATATCTGATGAAAGGAGAGTTGATCTGATTCTAGCCATGTAAAAGTATATATGAATTCAGCTTGTCCAAAAGAGAATTCTGAGCAATGTAAATAGAGTTTAATATTTCGTTAGCTCTTTTTCTTGCAAAGTTGTCTTAGTTCATGCTCATTTTCTTTCCCTGAGTGTTGTTAGTAATCTCATTTTAGCAAGTATCCTCTAGAAGTTCTCAGTCTAAACAAATATTTATGGTTAAGTCCTAAACTCTGGAAAATGGCTTTGTATGTATGCTGCCGTGTGGGGGGGAGGGGGTGGTTAAAGGGAAAAGCTGACTTTGTCTTGACTTTAGAAACATAAATGAACCACCGCAAAACATCATTCAAACATACTCACATGGATGTTTATTAGAAGGAGGACCCCTCAGTTAAGCTAAGGGAGAGGGTTAAGAGACTGCGGGGGACTGTGATCCCACATAACTAATGGGCACACTTTTCCCAGACAGAAGGGCCATGCGTTAGTCATAGTGGTAAATCTGTAGTGACAGACGTTTGTTCTATATTTGTGAATGACCTGATTTGGCATGCATGCAGCTCGTTCCTCTGACAATAATGGTAACATGGTGTGAGGGAGGGGGAGGGAAGAAAGGAACTGGAATTAGGGGAGGAGGCACGGTAGAGGGAAGAGAGAAACCCAGGCAGAGAAAGGGAGAGGGGAATGGACTATTAAACAGTGAAATATCAGAAGCATCTAAGGGTGATTCGAGGGGAACCTGTCTTTAGTAGAGCATTATTTTCATTTGGAAGCAATTCTAATTGGGGAGAATCGCCTTTCTTTCCTCCATGTTCCCTCCCCCTTCTCTCCCTTCCCTCCCCTGCAATCTCTAGGGAAGATAGATATTCAGACAGCTGTCAACTGGTACAGGATGCTTCTGCATCAAGGAATCCCTTGCAATTTGCAAAACTTGCCTGGCCCTTTACCATTTGCTGCAATCCTTCAATCCCTTCAGGTAAGAAAGAAACTGGCCCAGAGTGATGAAAAGAACGAAGGCTGTCAATAATTAGAAGAGAAGTAGCATTATGCCCTCTGCTACTTCCCTCCCCTCAAGGCATTCATTCTTAAACTAACAAATATAATCCTTGGCAAGAGCAATTATGATATGCAAAGACACCTCTGCTGAGGGTGAGCTAGGAATGGTGGACAGAGCACTGAATGGATGACAGTGAGGATACAGACTTGCTGTGTAATCATGGATAAGTCACTGCCCCTCTCTGGCCTGTTTCCTAACCTGTAAAGAAATAATTCAAAAGAAGATATCTAGGGGCCTTTGAGCATGAAAAATCACAATTCTTGTGGTAAGGACATAGATAGGTAAGTAGGTAGCCCTAGTGCCACCTCTTCAGTCATCTTTTCTGACCTGACTTGCCATCATCTGAAACATTTTGTTGATTTCTTTATAGCTATTTCATTAACTGACTAGGATGCAAGCTTCATGCAAGTAGGAACAGATTCTACCTAATACACAATTTCTTCTTTAGGGGAGAATATATATATTCTTTATATTATTTATATTCTCTTTATAAAATAAATGTTTGCGGAGTATTGAAAGACTTTATCCAATTAACTTTCTATGTTGAGTATTTTCTGTTTGCAAGCAATAGACACATACTGCCCTCAGTGAGTGGGCATTTATAAGGAATACACAAGCAAGGAAGGGGTTGGGAAACTCCTCCAAGCCCACAAGGAGGCTCTCTAGGGAAATGGAGAGTGGCTATTACCACTGAGGTTCCAGTTAGAGTTTTATACCCTGGCAGCCCCTCTGGCAATGCAGCATTTACTCTTCCTGTTACTATGATCAAGCAGCATTGCTCTTTATTCCAGGCTCTGCCATTTCAATGAGATAATTCCTTGCTCACCACTTCCGCTGGTCGGACTCCCAGCTCAAGGTGGGGTCTGAGGTCAAACTTCTCCAAAAAGGCTTGATTGTTTTACCTAATCACTATCCAGTATACAGAAGCCCTTCAGGGCAAAATTGCCCTGATACCAGTACAAAGGGAGCACATCAAAAGCAACTGTATAGCTTTTTCAAAGTATACTTCCTAAAACCCATTGATAGGTAATTAATTAGAACCTCCATCTGCTGTTGCATTGGGCATCTGGTCTTTTGAAAAGACTCCCCAAGTGATTTTTCTATGCATCTCTGGACCAGAGACACTGCTTTTGGGCCAGGTGCTCAGCCTTGGTCCAAAAATGTTATCAAGCTAAAGGGATTTGTCTAATGAAACACAAACAGGAGTTTGCAGCAAAGAAAGTAAAGGTTTATTTAAGGAATGGCACCAAACCAGGAGTCATAAGAGAGTTGGTTCTCTGATGGCTTCTAGGGAAGGGTTATATAGGGGTAAAGTTTTCATCATGGTGGGGTTAGATACATGGTCTCCATTGACTGTTTAGCACTAGGGTAGGGAGTAGTTGATCACTGCATCTGGTCCTGATGTCAGCCATAGCATCACTCTGTCTGGTTTCACGAGGGCATGGTCAGTGGGGTGATTTGTTTTTTTGGGTCTAGAACTGAAAAACAACTAAGGCCTAGATGTTACATTTAGTTTGAGTAAAACTTTGTTTCTATGGTCAATAGACCAGGGCTTTGTTCCCAAGATTATTTGATGCTGACCAAGACCTCATTGTTCAGAGGGCTTACTGATTAAAGAAGTGGACATGCAAAGGAAATGTGAATGAGTCAGTGTGTCCTAGCTAGACAAGGCCAGTTTGAATCACAAGGAAAAAAAAAAGGTCAGGTTAAAGAAATAAAGTTTCTTCATGGCTACAATCCACTCTTTCTGGGAAGTAGAGTCCTGGGTGCAAAGCATGGCAAGCACTCAGAACTCCACAGAATCCTTTTAAATGCCCTATCTACCTTTCCATCAATCTGTCTATCTTTTTTGCTATCTATCGACATACTATGCATCACCACAAGTGACAGTGTTTCTAAAAACTGGAAACTGAGGAGGTACACTGTAGCTGTGGTAACAGAGAACATAGAGCATGTAATTCTAGATTTCATCTCACGATTAGAATTTAGCTTCTCAAAATAATAATTCTTTATTCTACAGTGTTTCTTAATCACACTACCTCCAAGGCAGTTATAGCTAGAAAGGAATTTATTCTTTTCTGGGTCACACGAGAGCGGCTCACTGAATGACTTATGAAATAAAACTGCTGTTCATTTCCTTTATCAAAAAGAAGCCAAGGAAAACAAAGATGAAGAAGGAGAAGGAGAGAAAGAAAAAGAAAAACAGGAGGAAGAGGAGAAAAACAGCATCAGACAGGCTAATTTCCATGGCTGACATTTGGAGGTCCTTGGGAAAAGATGGGCTACAGGAAGCGAGGAAGACAGGGCAGTTATTTATCCAACATAATGTTTCCTGAGTTCCAATTTGTATAACAAATAGAAGATACAACCTTTCACTGAACTGAACATCCAATAAGGGACACACATGGAAAGGATCTACAATGTTAAAAATGATAATATATATTAAGAATACTAAAGGCCTGGTGTACAAAATTCATGTACGGAAGCGGCGGTGTCCCTCAGCCCAGCCTGCGCCCTCTCCAATCAGGGACCTCTCAAGAGATGTCCAACTTCCCATTTAGGCCTTATACCAATAGGATTGGGCCTAAACAGGCAGTCAAACATCCCTCTCACAATCCAGGACTGCTGGCTCCCAACTGCTCACCTGCCTGCCTTCCTGATTGTCCCTAACTGTTTCTGCCTGCCTGCCTGATCATCTCCTAACCACTCCCCTGCCAGCCTGATCAATGCTAACTGCTCCCCTGCTGGCCCGATTGCCCCTAACTGCCCTCTCCTGGAGGCTTGATCACCCCCAACTGCCCTCCCCTGCTAGCCATCTTGTGACAGCCATTTTATGTACACATGGGGGCAGCCATCTTGTGTGTTGGAGTGATGGTCAATTTGCATATTACTCTTTTATTAGATAGGATAGAGGCCTGGTGCATAGATGGGGGCCAGCTGGTTTGCCAGGAAGGGTTCCTGGATCAGTGTGGGGGTTTCCTTGGGGCATGGGACAGCCTGGACAAGGCTCCTGTGGTGGTTTTCAGGCCAGCCACCCCCCCCCCCCCAGTGACCCAAGTGGAGGCCCTGGTATCTGTGATTTATTTATCTTCTATAATTGAACTCTGTAACCTTGAATGGTTCCAAGCTTCCTCCTTGCTTAGTGGCCACAGCCATTTTTGTTGGGATTTATTTACCTTTTATAACTGAAACATTGCAACCTTGAGTGGAGACCTAGGCTAACCAGTGTGTGTGGAAAGCTTGGCTTCCTCCATTACTGGGGAAACTCAAACCTCTTGCTCACTTGTGGCCGCAACTATCTTGGTTGGGTTAATTTGTATACTTGCTCCTGATTGGCTGGTGGGCATAGTGGAGGTACTGTCAATTTGCATATTATTAATTTAGTAGATATGACGAGAGGTCCAGTGCACAAAATTCGTGCATGGTGGGCTGGGGATGTCCCTTAGCCCAGCCTGCACCCTCTCCAATCTGGGATGCCTCAAGGGATGTCTGACTGCCCGTTTAGGCCCTATCCTACCAGGATCCTACCAGGGCCTAAACGGGCAGTCAGACACCCTTATCACAATCCAGAACTGCTGGTTCCAAACTGCTCACCTGCCTGCCTCCCTGATGGCCCCTAAACCCTTCTGCCTGCCAGCCTGATCACCCCCTAACCACTACCCTGCCAGCCTAATGGATGTCTTACTGCTCCCCTGACAGCCTATTTGCCCCCAACTTCCCTCCTCTGCCAGCCTGGTCACCCCTAACTGCCTTTCCCTGCAGGCTTGATCACCCCCAACTGCCCTCCCTTGGAGCCATGGTCCCTTCCAACTGCCCTCCCCAGCTGGCCTGATTGCCCACAACTGCCCTCCCTTGCAGGCCTGGAACTTCCCAATGGCCCTCCCCTGCTGGCCATCTTGTGGTGGCCATCTTGTGTTCACATAGAGGCAGGATCTTTGTCCACATGGGAGCAGCCATCTTGTGTGTTGGAGTGATGGCCAATTTGCAAATTACTCTTTTATTACATAGGTCAGAGGTTGGTGTATGGGTGGGGGCCAGCTGGTTTGCCCTGAAGAGTGTCCCAGATCAGGGTGGGGGTTCCCTTGGGGTGAGAGGCGGCCTGGGCAAGGGGTCTGTAGGTTTGCAGGCCAGCCACGTCCCCCACCCCCCCAACCCAAGCAGAGGCCCTGGGATCTGGGATTAATTTATGTCTACATTTAAAACTTTGTAGCCTGGAGCGGAGCCAAGCCTTCTGCTTGCTCTGTGGCAGCAGCCATTTCTGTTTGAAATATTGTAGCCTAGAGTGGAGGCCTAGGCCAGCAATGGCAGATGGAAAGCTTGGCTTCCTCCATTGCCAGGGAAACCCAAGCCTCTGTTCTCTCTAGCTAGGTGGCTGCCACCATTTCTGTATCTTTTATAATCGAAACTTTGTAGCATTGAGTGGAGGCCTAGGCCGGCAACGACAGGTGGAAACCCAAGCCTTCTTCCTGCTCTCAGTGGCGGCAGCCATCTTGGTTGGGGTTTATTTGCATAATCTGCTCCTGCTTGGCTGGTGGGTGTGGCTGAGGGCATGGCTTGTGGGTGTAGTGAAGGTATGATCAAATTTTCATACTACTCTTTTATTAGATAGGATAGCCCAGTCAAAGTGGCTCAGGGACTGAACATTAGCCTATGAACCAGGAGGTCACAATTTAATTCCCAGTCAGGACAGATGCCCAGGTTGCAGGCTCCATCCCCAATGTTGCGCTTGCAGGAGGCAGCCAATCAATGATTCTCTCTCATCATTGATGTTTCTAACTCTTTCCCTCTCCCTTCTTCTCTGAAATCAATATAAATAGATATTTTTTAAATGAATATAATATGTGACAAGACTACTTACTGTATGGTCTCAATAGATGCTAGTTCCATTTTACCTTAGACAAATAAGTTGATTAAACACTAATTGTCTGTATCAGACTTGCCTAACCTTCAATCCATCTTCCTTCTCCTTTGCCTGCCTCTCCTTGATTTTTCAGGTTACCTTGCAGCTAGGATGGCCACATCAAACAGGAGAAGTCTGCTGGTATTTTTCCTCTATCCTTTTGTACTATGATAAATAGTGTCCCAAAATAATTCATGTCTACCTGTAAATGTGATCTTATTTATAAATAAGATCTTTGCAGATTTAATTGAGATAAAATGAGATCCTACTGGATTTGGATGAGCATTAAATCACTAATGTCCTTATAAGAAGAGGGAAATTTGGACATGAAGCGCAGACACAGAGGAGAGAAGACCATTTGAAGATGAAGGAAAAGATTGGAGTGATATAGCTACTTTGAAATGCCAAGGATTGCTGGAAAGACCAGAATCTAGAAGATGCAAGAAAGGAT
The DNA here is from genome assembly GCA_027563665.1 of Antrozous pallidus. Lineage (NCBI taxonomy): Eukaryota > Metazoa > Chordata > Mammalia > Chiroptera > Vespertilionidae > Antrozous > Antrozous pallidus. Next base: position 127,026,522 of record CM050508.1, on the reverse strand, counting down.
TATTTTTTATAAACTTCAGAGGGAGGATGGCCCTACCCACACCTGGATTTTGGATTTCTAGCCTCCAGAACTGTGAGAGAAAAAATGTATATTGTTTTCAGCCTCCCAGTTTGTGGTACTTTGTTATGGTAACCCCAGGAGACTTCCTCTTCTTACTTCTTAGAGTGAGGCTAAGCTGCCTTGAGGAACAGCAGGCTTCTGATGAGGACCTAAGCCACATTCTAGGTAAAAATGGAAGACCAGGAAGACAGTAGAAACATGCTTCCTTGGGACAAATTCCTTAGACTCTAGATAAATAAATCGTAGGTGTTCCAAATATTGTCACTCAAGTTTTCTGTTAAGGGTGGAAAATCTTGACTAATGCCCTTTGTGAAGAAGAAATGACATGAAAATAACCTGAGTTCATGTCCCAGCCATGTTCTTAGGCTGATGGGTAGCCCTGGGAAAATCATAAAAACTTCTTAAAAGTCATTTTATTCCTCTGTAAAATAGAAACAATAATATCTTTAAATGAGATAGTTTATGAGAAAGCCAAGGGCCATCAATAGGAAAGAGAAAGCTAATACCAATTACCGAGATTGAAATCCCAAGGGACCTGGATCCTGTGATGAATATCAATATACAAGCAATATAAAGACTGTTTTCCCCACCTCTATCCTTGCTGGGACAACCACCATCTTTTTTTCCTTGTTTCCCCCCAATAAGGAGCTCTTAACAGCCCTGGTAAAGGTACTTTATAAAATATAAAGAATCATACCAACATTGGGGGTTAATTACAAATTAAATAGCTCCACCACACAAATTATATAAGAAGTGTTACTGGGCCAACCTGGTGTGGCTCAGTGCTTGAGCATCAATCTATTTGATTCCTTATCAGGGCATGTGCCCGGGTTGCAGCTTCCATTCCCTGTGGGGTCTATGTAGGAGGTGGCCAATCAGTGGTTTTCTCTCATCATTGATGTTTCTATCTCTCTCTCCCTCTCCTTTCCTTTCAGAACTGTTCCTGGGATAAAGGGCTCTGCATGCTCTCATCTATCCACAGAGAGCAGCTGTGGTTTTCTTCAAGTTCTTTCTGGGATAGTCCCAATCCATCAATTTCCCAAACCTTGCCTTTCTTGCCCAAAGTATGTCCTTCCCATCCCAGAATGCTCCCTTTGATGTGAGCAAATACAAGACATGAGTTAATAGCCTGTGGTGTCAAAACTTCCCAGTTAGAACCAACAGCAAAAAAGATAAGGATGGGCCTGTTTTAACTTTTGATTACTTGATGTAATTAAATGGCATCGAGGGGAGGCCACAGAAGCACACAAAGCTCCATGGAAGTGTGAAGTAGTTGCTGAGCTTTCTCAGAAGGCCATGTTCAACAGACTCCCTCTTTACCCACTTCCCACTTCATAGCAAAGGCTCTTCATGAGGAAGCTCAGTTTTTATGAAGGGCTGCACCTTAACCATATTCACTGCATCCAGACACAGGCCCATGTTTGTCCTGGGGTCCCAGCTGCATTCGTTTCATGTTCTCAGAATTCAATTCAAAACTCCTGTTTGTCAATTCAAGTCTAAAAACAGGCAGGCCCTGGTCTGTCTTTTGCCCTCCCTTCCACCCTTGCACACACTCTCACCATGTGGAGCTATATTTCCAAATATAGTTCTGCAGCCCGTGTGTTAGGCCTTCTAATGTGATCGTAATTGCTCCTGCTATTTTCCAAAATGAAAATCAACCTCTGAAGAGCAGCTGGTTTGTTGTAAAGTTCTTCTCCCTCCGATTACATCCTCCATTCCTACAAGTCAGTCAAAGCCTAGCCTTGACTGCTTCATCTGTGAGCAGGGCCTGTGGGACGCACTGGAGGAATGTGCTGATGGCAGGGAAATGGAATAAGCGTGCTATTGTGTACTTTATTATATTTAAGGGAATAGGAAGTAGAGAGGGGGGAGACCTGTTTTAACTTTTTATTTCTAAGATATCTGTTATGTGTTGTGCTTATTGATCATCTGAAAAGATAACCAGGTTTTTATATGTCAGAGCAAAGCTTTTTTCTAAGAATCACTCCAAAACAACAAAGGGAACACGAAGCAAAAATACAAACTCTGTATTCTTTAAGGACAGGAGCCATCTGTAATCTGAACCACAGTATATGAATGAGAAACAGACGGAGGAATGGTAAGGCACTTAGAAGATATATGGAAAGTCAGACCTAACCGCCTGGGGTGACATCATAAGGAGTCAAGCTGATCCACACTGCACAGCACAGGAGCCTCCAGGAGTTGAGAGGCCCACGTGGCACAGTGTGCCAGGGGGTACATGGCCCTGCAAACAACCCACATGGGAAAAGGGTAATAATACCAGCTACCATTCGTGAAGCATTTGTTGGTGCCTGTCCCTTTACACACATTCTCTACTGTAATCCTCATAATTAATAGCATTTTATAAATGCAAACACTAAGGCCTAGAGGGATATAGTAATTTGTCCCAGATAACAAGAGAAAGATACTAAACCAATGATTAGCTGACTCTTGAACAACACAGATTTGAACTGCACTGGTCCACTTACAATTATTTCAGTCAACAAATCACATAGCCTAAAATAGACAATGTAAGCTTTCAGTATCAGTAAATACTGTACAGTACTATAAATGTATTTTCTCTTTCTTATGATTTGCTTAATAAAATTTTATTTTTCTAGCTCGCTTTATTGTAAAAATAGAGTATATAATACATATAATGCACAAAATATGTGTTAATGAACTGTTATGTTACTGTTAAGACTTTTGGTCAACAATAGGCTATTAGTAGTTAAGTTTTGGGGGGAATCAAAAGTTATATGTGGATTTTTGACTATACAGAGATTAGTCCCCCCAGCCACCCCCTCCCGTTGTTCAAGGGTCAATTGTATTTTTAGCTCAAAGCCGTATCAGTAGCCTCCATCACCTTTCTACGTGAAACCAAGCCATGAGTACCAGCATTCCCATGTTGATTATGTGGCCAGGTTGTGATATGGTTGGTAGGCATGATAGCAAGTGCTGGGCAGAGCTGCTGCTGTCTGGGATCAGGCTTTACTGTTTTGTTTAAGGTGATTGTTGTTTTGAAAATTCCTATAGAAATGAAAGTGTTACCACCTCCCCCCTTGCCATCCCTCAACAGGATCTAGTCTGGAGGAGCCCTCCTGCTGGGATGAAAGTGTGCCTAAAAAGTGGATCAAGCACACTGGCCTGTGTCATGAGAGGGAGGGTGAGGCATCAGGGGGACTGCTAATCTCTTCCTAAGCTTGCCTGTTTGTTACTGCCCTGCTACCTAGCTTGCCTGTTTGCTACTGCCCTGCTATCTATACTGCACCACCCAGAGCAGGTACATACCCCATTGTTGCTTTCTGTCCCCACAGGTTACCCACAGCACAAAAATCTGGGTCATGAAGAAACAAAGCATCCAGTGTTAAAACTGCAAAAACACTGTAGTGCTTTTCTCTATCTTATTTATGTTTTCTATTCATGGCTCAAAAGTCAGTCATCAGACACTTGATGAGAATGTACTGTGTGCACAGTCACCATGTTCGGTGCCATGGAAGTGAGAGACAGAGGGCATCATGTCTGCTCACAAAAGCCATAAGCAGCCAGAGAGCTACAGCATCAGTCCTGCAGAGGGACAGGCAGGGATGAGGTGTGTGCAACTGAGAGCTAGTGAGGAGGCCTCAGTGTTATTGAAATTGTCTCATTGCCTTTTTGTAGCTCTGGATCTTCCATTAAATTACGAATCTTTTTCTTTTTCTTTTTTTTTTTGTCAAAGGCCTTATTTGTGTTATTTCTGAAACCAGTTGCCAAAACCACAGCAATATTACTGCAGAGTGAAGTAAGACTTTTCCTACCCAGATCTGAAGACCCTACTCTTATGCATAGTGTGATTGTTCTCAAGGACCCCACTTCAATTTCAGCTAAAGAATTAACTGTTTCCTATCTACCTCTCTCTCACATTTGCAGTTTCCACCCTGAAATGAAAACCTGTGGGAGAAGATCCGAATCCTTCAGTTGTTGAGTCCCTTGACAAGGAGCTGCTCTTGATTTATACTATAACCAGGCATTGATTCATCTACACTAGTGTATAGGGAGTCTCAGAATGAGCCCAGGATGGGTCAGCTGGGGTTCAGGCCTGCTGGGACACATCCAGACAACTGAAGTTTATTTGCACAGGGGCTGAGTAGCCTCCTGGGAGAGCATTAAGGGAGAAATAAACCAGGCACAATGAATTTGACTCAGTAAAAAGTCTTAATCATTTTAGGCAAGGGGCAGTTCTCTCAATAATGTGATCTCTGACATGTAGATGTGTCTCCTGCTCCAATACCCACTGGCCACTTGTTTGCATCCTATGAGGAAGTGGCAATGGGGATATGTGTAAATAAAAAAAAAAAGGGCTGTTTCTTGAAATTCTTAAAATCTTAAAGCCCAAGTAAAACTGCTTAAAATTAGAAGAAGACATTCTTTCTGTCAAGCTGCAAGGCTTTGGTTCGGCAAGTGCTCATGATGCTGGGGATGGTGCTGCCTAGGCATGAGCAGTAGCACCAATTCCAGAAATGCTGTTTACAATGGAGTAGCCATACCACCCACCTGCTGGGCAGAGCAGTGATGTTGTGGGACCATCAACCAGAAGAGACAACATGGCCTGGTGGAGCAGCAGATGTGATGGCCAGCAGCAGGGATTTTGGTGTCAACAAGGGACAATGGAGCCAAATGAAGCAGCAGGGGAGGCGCAGTAGTATCTGCACGAATGTAAATAAGACCATCTATTGGCCCTCTCTGGGTGGGAGCTGGGAAGGGTTGAGGGAAGAGAAAGTGTAGGAGGTGGAGAGGAAAGCCTTGGGGGCTGCCATTCTGGGTAAGGCTTATGAATGAAAGAACTAGGGATGTTTGCTGTCATTCTTATAGTCAGGGATTTGAAGGCATTTGAGGAAATTTGGATTTCTTCTATTTACTCATACAAACAGACATAAACACACATACTGACATGTATATCCTATCAAAAACATGCTATGGATGTAAATGCTCCCTCATATGTATCAAAGTGATGTTTGTATATGCATTATAAATTGTTAAAACCAGGTGGGGGTGGGTAACAGTTGTGTGAGGGGGTCTAAATGGGTGAATATTAAGGTCTTGACATCTAGCTTCACCCAGAGAAGTCTGCTTTTACATGTTATATGCTTTGTGCTACTGCCTACAATTTTTATTAGGAAAGGTTACCATGCTAAAAATTTTTTTTTAATTTTTTAAAAAACTTATTTTATATAATCCAATCAAATGAGAAAATGGGAACAGAGATCTCAAATAACTTGCCTGAGGTTGTAAAGACAACAGTAATGGATTAATGGCTCCAGTCCAATTTTTTGTTTTATTTTATTTTCATATTACACCATACCGAGAATGTATATACACTAGAACAATGAAGTCTGGATATTGTACAGAACTCTGTGTGTTTCTCAGTTTTAAATGGTTGGAGGTTTGAGAATTGGCTTATTCGATCTTTAATTCTTTTAGCTATAATTTTATAGCAAGATAAATATTAGCTTTGGGGGCAGTAATGTAGATTAAATTAATACAATTTGTATCAAATGACCAGAGTTAATACAATTTTATTTTCAACTTTAAAGTTGAATTTAGAGTCTATTAGACATGTTATACTAATCAGAAATGTAGGAAAAAAATAAGATCATTGTATTTCAGAATGGGCTTTAAAAAACAATGGTGCAATTTTTTAAGCACAGAAAGAGAGCAAAAAAGATGACAAGAAAGTTCCAAAAGTTCATGAGAAAATGTTGAGAGAATAGAATTATTCACTGAAGAAGGCAAAACAAAAGAGGCTAAATCATTTTCAAGGATGTAAAGAATCTCTTAGCAGAGATGAATTACTTTTCTCCCTGACAAGGAAGATAGAATAACTGCAGATCTTTAGAAACACCATGAGAGAGTGAGGTAGTAGAGTCAATAGAATTGAAATGGTAATACACACCTTTGAGGTTCTCTAGGCCTTGGAGAGTTGCAAAGCTCAGATGTTAAGTGACCAGTCCAGGAAGGAAATGGTGGCTAAATGATTACTGGTCGCTGTTATTTCAGAAAATATCAAGTGTCACCATATGTTGAAAGCTAAAGGTAATAATTTATCAAGGAGAAATATGGGTAGGGAGGAGTCTGAAGACACCACTTTCCATATGTATGCTATGATGGTCACTTGGAATACCTGCTCACTCTGTACAGCTGGCTCCCTGACCAGGTCTTTGTGATCCTCTACACTCTCTCTGACACTCCTGCTATCCAATTAGATTCCCAGCTACTGGATGGATGGTCCTGTGACTGAAGTCCATGACACTAAAAGTAAGATAAAACACTTAAAAAAAAAAAGTTAGGACTTCTAGTCAAAATGGCAGAGCAGGCTTTCCATAACCACATTACAATTAATTTAAATGCAGTTGTGGCTCAGCAGTTGAACTTTGATGAAGGAACCAAGAGGTTGCAGGTTAATTCCCAGTCATGCTCAGGTTGGTAGCTAGATTCCCGGTGGGAGGTGTGCAGGAGGCAGCTAATCGACAATGTTCCTCTTTCATTAATATTTCTATTTCTCTATCCCTCTCCCTTGCTCTCCCTCTAAAATATCAATAAACATATATTTTTTAAAGTACAGCTAAATTATAGAAAACCACCCTTAAGAACCACTGGAAGACTAGGTAAACAGAATTTTTGTAACTAAATACATAAAAAAGAAGCCACAATGAGATTAGTAGGAGAGACAGGAAAACAAAATGGGCTAGTCACATAACCACTGTGACAGCTAAGAATTAGGAGGGATATCTTGACTGTAGGAGGTTTCCATAAAGAGCTAGGGGACACAGCCCCACACCAGACTCTCCAACCCAGAGGACCAGTATCAGGAAGAGGAGTCCCCACAACAGCTAGCTATGGAAATCAGCAGGGACTCAGCCTGAATGAGATGGAGAGCTCAGCATCCTCTTCAATAGCCCAATCATAGACTCATTCACTCGCACTTTCCTTAAGCTCCAGAAAAGGAATAGCAGCTCAAAAATGGACATTGTGGCAGGAACTGAATTGTCTGGCTTCAGTGCAAGGACTGGAGAAACAGCTCTCACTGGGACTGAAGTGCTGGCAGGTGTCATTTTTCATTTGCTAAGTCCTTTCTCCATCCATCTGGTAGGTTCCATTGTTCCTTTGCTGAGCCCTCCTCTTCCATAGTCTGCAGGCACAGGTGGGTGCCAAATCTGAGTCTCCATTAACCTGGCTAACACTGCTCTTGCCACAACCAGGTGATACTCTTGAGACCCTGCACCAGTCAAATCACACACCAAACCTGTGCCCCTTTCGGAGGCTAATCCACAGAGGCAGCTGGCCTGGGTCCATACTGTGGACTTTTCTAAAATCTTTCAAAGGCACACAAACTCTAAACAAGCAATAACTGGCCTCAGAATGCCCTGTACATCTTGCCTCAAGCCTGGCAATAGTGGCAACCAGCCTCAGTTGACAGAAAAACCATTTCCAGACACCTCTAAGCTGAGCACAGGCATCTATCAGCTTCAGAAATCTGGTAGATCCTACCAGGTGGCCCTGGACCAGACACAGGGAGTGGCTGACCTTAGCCTGCACTGAGTTACCTCCCAAGAGACCACAGAACCAACACACCTGGTGGCAATTTTCAGACCACATAAGAGCACCACACAATTAGCACTACAAATGACAAAAATAAAGGATTTCCTTGGCAAAACACCAGAGCCTGGCTAAAGCCAATCCTTTTTTGTGGGGTCTACCATAGTCTTGGCCAGTCCTCAGAGCCAGTCAGCCCCAAAGTCGATCTCATCCATTGATGTAGCAAAAACAATCAAGGTTTAACTATAACAAGAGATCACACACAACCTACCAAAGGGACACTCCTGCTGCACCCACCTCATATGAACAGAAAGACTGTGCCATTGACCTCCATAGGACGCCTATAAGATGAGACCACTCTGCCAAGACCAGGAGATATAGTAGGTCTACCTAATACACAGAAACAAATAGGATTAATCTAAAATGGAAACAAAGAGCATGTCACAAATAGAAAAATAAAATAAAAAACTCCAGAAAAAGAAATAAACAAACTGAAGGTAAATAATGTATCTGACACAGCATTAAAAACACTGGTTATAAGGATGCTCAAAAAACTTAGGAAAAGAATAGCTTATTTCAGTGAGAACTTCAACACAGAAATAGGAAATTTAAAAAAAAGAGACATGGAAACCATAAAAAAAATCAATTAGAAATAAAGAGTACAATAACTGAAATAAAGATTACATTACTTTAGAGGGAATCAATAACAGATTGGGTGAAGCAGAGGATAGAATCAGCAGTTTGGCAGACAAGTTAGGATAAAACACCCAATAGGAACAGCAAAAAGAAAAAAGAATCCAAAAAATGGGGGTAGTTTAAGGGACTTCTGAGACAATATCAAGCATTACAACCTTCATTTCATAGGGGAATGAGAGAGTGAGTAATGGATTGAAAACCTATTTAAAGAAATAATGATGGAAAACTTTCCTTACTTGGTGAAGAAAAAGACATACAAGTCCAAGAAGTGTGGAGAGTCTCAAATAATAGGCTCATACCAAGACACATCATAATGAAATGCTAGTGGTTAAAGACAGAAAGAATCTTAAAAGAAGCAAAAGAGAAGCAGCTAGTTACCTACAAGGAGGCTCCCAAAAGACTGTCAGCTCATTTCTCAACAGAAACTTTTCAGGCTAGAAGGGATTGGAACAAAATATTCAAAGTGATGAAAAGCCAGGACCTACAATCAAGATTCCTCTTACCCAGTAAAACTATAATTTAGGATCAAAGGAGCAATAAAGAGTTTCCCAGACAAGAGAAACTTGAAGGAGTGCATCATCATCAAACCAGCATTACAAGAAATGTTAAAGGAACTTCCTTAAGAAGAAGAAAAAACTATGTGTAAGAAAACATAACAAAGAAAAAATTATCACTGACAAAAGCAAACACATAATAAAAGAAGTAGATCAACCAACACTAAAGTTAGTACAAAGATTAAAAGGCAAAAGTAGTAAGATTGTGTGCAATTACAATAGTAAATTAAGGGATACACACACATACACACACGCACGCACACACAAAGTAATATATATATAGTGAAAACCTAAAATGGAGGGGGTGAGTCAAAAATGCTGTAGATTTTACAATGTGTTCTAACTTAAATGATCATCATCTTAAAATAAACTATTATAAATATGACTTGGTATAAATGAAACACATAGTAACCACAAGCCAAAAATTTGCAAGAGATATACAAGAAATAAAGAGAAAGGAATCCAAACATATCACTATAGAAAGTTACCAACATACAAAAGAAGAGAGTAATATAAGAAGAAAGGAACAAAAAAGATCTATAAAAACTATCAGGAAATGACCTATAAAATAGAAATGACTTCATACATATCAATAATTACTTTAAATGTATATTTATTAAATGTTTCAATCAAAAGATGAATGGATAAAGAAGATATGTTCCATATCTACAATGGAATATTACTCAGCCATAAAAAGGAATGAAATCTTACCCTTTGTGACAACATGGATGGACCCAGAGTATATTATGCTAAGTGAAGTCAGTCAGACAAAGACAAATACGATATGATTTCTCATATATGTAGCATCTTAGAAAAAAATAAGTGAACAAACAAAATAGAAACAAACTCATAAAAAGAAAACAAACTGATTGTTCTCAGATAGGGTAGGGGGGTTGTGGGATGGGTGAAAAAGGTGAAGAGATTAAAAAGTACAAATTGGCAGTTACACATCAGTCATGGTGTTGTAAAGTTCAGCATAGGAAATATAGCCAATCCTATCTGATAAAAGAGTAATATGAAAATTGACCACACCTCTGTTACACCCACAAGCCACGCCCACAAACCACATCCTCCAGCCCATCAAGAGCAAATATGCAAATAAATCCAACCAAGATGCTGCCAGCCACAGAGAGCAGGAAGCAGGCTTGGGTTTCCCTGGCCATAAATGAAGCCAAGCTTTCCACCTACCCTTGCCTGCACAAGCCTCCACTCAATGCTACAAAGTTTCAATTATAGAAGATAATGATGGCAGCCACAGAGCTGGAGAGAGCAGGAGTCTTGAGTTGCACCCAGAGATGGAGGAAGCCAAGCTTTCCACCTGTCCTGGCCAGCCCAGGCCTCTGCTTAAGGCTACAAAGTTTTAATTATAGAAGGTAAATAAATTCCAACAGAAATCGCTGCTGTCATGGAGGGAGCAGAAGCCTTGGCTCAGCTTCTACTATTGAAACTATAAAGTTTCAATAGTAGAAGAAAAATAAATCTCAGATACCAGGTCCTCTGCGTGGGTTGCCAGGGAGCGTGCCAGCCTGCAAACCACCACAGACCCCTCGCCCAGGCTGCCCCATGTCCCAAAGGAATCCCCACCCTGATCCAAAATACCCTTCAGAGCAAACCAGCTGGTCCCCACCCATTCACCAGGCCTTTATCCTATCTAAAAAATAATAATATGCAGAATGACCATAACTCCAACTCACAAGATGACTGCCCCTATGTGGACACAAGATGGCCACCACAAGATGGCCAGGAGAGGAGGGCAATTGGGAGAGACCAGACCTGCAAGGGAGGGAAGTTGGGGGTAATCAAGCCTACAGGGGAGGGCAGTTAGGGGTGACCAGGTCGACAGAGGAGGGAAGTTGGGGGTGACCAAGCCTACAGGAAAGAGCAGTTAGAGAGGACCCAGACCTGCAGGGGAAGGCAGTTAGGGGCAAACAGGCTGACAGGGGAGCAATTAGACATCAATCAGGCTGGCAGGGGAGTTGTTAGGGGTGATTAAGCTGGCAGGCAGAAGTGGTTAGGGGCAATCAGGAAGGCAGGCAGGTGAGCAGTTGGGAACCAGCAGTCCTGGATTGTGAGAGGGATGTTCGACTGCTTGTTTAGGCCTGATCCCAGATCTGGCCTAAATATGGGTAGTTGGACATCCCTTGAGGAGAACCATATTGGAGAGGGTGCAGGCTGGGTTGAGGGACACACCATCCCTCACCACCCGGGGCATGAATTTCATGCACCAGGCCTCTAGTAACATGATAATAACTATGTAAGATGTAATCTAGACTTAGGCAGATCACTTCATAAGTTATATAAATGTCTAAACACTATGCTGTACAACTTAAAACTAATGTAATATAGAATTTCAAAATTAATTTAAAGATTAAATTTTAAAAAATTTTAAGTAACAATACTGTGGGGTGGCCAACTTGTTTCACTTAGTATAAAACTATTTCACTTAATATGTTTTCACTGTGGGTTGCCACCACCCCTACTTCATTTTCAGCAGTGGTTAAGAGGTAGTTGGACTGTGTGTCACCTAGGGATGTAGGTCATTTTGGCTATGACAATGTGTATTACACTAAGTGAAATAAGTCAGACAGAAAAAATAAATACTGTGTGATTACACTTACATCTGAACTTTAAAAAGGAATAAACTAAAACAGCAATGCAGTCATGGATACAGAGAACAAATCAATGGTCATCAGAGGGGAGGGGTGGGAGGCTGGGCAGAAAAGGTGAAGGGGAATAAGAGGCACAAACTGCCAGTTAAAAAAATGAGTCACAGGGATGTTGTATATAGCACAGGGAATATAATAGTAGTCAATAATCCTATCTAATAAAAGAGTAATAGGCAAATTGACCATACCTCTGATCAGGCCATGCCCACAGCCACTCCCATCGGCCAATCAGGAGCAAATTATGCAAATAAACCTCAACCAAGATGGCTGCCACCACTGAGGACAGGAGAGAGGCTCGGGTTTCCCTGGCAATGGAGGAAGCCAAGCTTTCTGCCTGCCCTTGCCAACCTAGGCCTCCACTCAATGCTACAAAGTTTCAATTATAGAAGATATATTCCAACAGAAATGGCAGCGGCCACAGAGTTGGAGAGAGCAGAGGCTAGGGTTGCCCGGGCAATGGAGAAAGCCAAGCTTCTGTAGCCCTAGCACCTAAGCCTCCACTCTAGGCTATAAAGTTTCAACTACAGAATTTAAACAGAAATGGCTGTCACTACAAAGTGAGCAGAAGGCTTGGCTCCATTCCAGGCTACAGAATTTCAATTGTAGAACATATATTAATCTCAGATCCCAGAGCCTCCACTTGGGTCACTGGGGGGTGTGCTGACCTGCAAACCACCACAGGCCTCTCTTCCAGGCTGCCCCATGCCCCAAGGGAACCCCCATCCTGATCTGGGACATGCTTCAGGGTAAACCAGCTGGCCCCCACCCATGCATCAGGCCTTTATCCTATCTAATAAAAGAGTAATATGCAGATTAACCATCACTCCAACACACAAGAGGGCTGCCCCCATGTGGTCAAAGATCCTGCCCCCATGTGGACACATGATGGCCACCACAAGTTGGGAGGGAACAGGCCTGCAAGGAAAGGCTGTTGGGGCGATCAAGCCTGCAGGGTATGACAGTTAGTGGTGACCAGGCTGGCAGAGGAGGGAAGATGGGGGCAAATAGGCTAGCAGGGGAGCAATTAGACATCAATTAGGCTGTCAGGGTAGTGGTTAGGGGGTGATCAGGCTGGCAGGCAGAAGCTGTTAAGGGCAATCAGGGAGGCAAGCAGGTGAGCAGTTTGCAACCAGCAGTCCTGGATTGTGAAAGGAATGTCCGACTGCACGTTTAGGCCCGATCCTACCTGTGGGACATCCCCTGAGGGGTCCCAGATTGCAGACAGTGCAGGCTGGGCTGAGGGACATCCCCCACCTCCCATGCATGAATTTAGTGCACCGGGCCTCTAGTATCCTCATAACTTTGTATGGTAACAGATGGTTACCATACAAAGCTTATTATGGTGAGCACTTCATCTTACCTAATAACAGACAAATGTGTAAATTGACTGTACCTTCACTATGCCCACAGCTAATCAGGAGTGAGTATGCAAATTGACGCATCAAAGATGGTGGGTCAATTTGCATATGCTGGCACGGAATGGCGAGTAAGGGTGGCGGGGGGGTGGATGGTGGAGGGAACTATAGGAGCAATGCTCCAGCTAGGAGTGAGGACTTGCAGGCTCCCAGGCAGCTAGAGGAAAGAAGGCCTATTCTTGCATGAATATCTAATAGTATATAAATGTCAAATCACTATGCTATACACCTGAAACTAATATAAGTATGTCAACTATAACTTAAAAATTATTGGGCAGTGCTAATCATGGTGCCAACCTGTAAGGACCTGCATCCCCAGCAAACATCCATGTAAGGTGAAGAAGGGCAGCCCAGGTAGCTGGACTTGCACCCAGTAGGGCTACATCTTTTCCTCATAGAAAGAACTGGCTCTTCCTAATGTGTCTGTGATGAGGAAAACAAAGTCCCAATAACTGACAGATGTGGGGCCACTATCACTTGCAAGGTCTGTAGCATCAGTCATGCTTTGCTGAAGTACACACCCTCTCTGTGGGATCCACACAACTTAAGAACTCTTTTCGAGGAACTAGCGTCAGGGAAGATATCCGAGCTACTGAAAAAGACAAGATTGAAATTTACAAGGGTTTTCACATAGGTGATACTGTCTTGGACAAAGTGACCTCTCTAGGTGAAACAAATTACAACTACCTGACCATGACTGAAAATGAACAAGGGGTGGTGGTGGCCACTGTGACTCAGTTGTTCAGATGGATTCCATCAGCTGGTGTGAGATTCAGTGCCCTAAGGCCCACACAAAAGAATTCTAGAAAGTGGCCCTTGTACAACCTGGATTCTTGTAGACCTAAGAAGCAACATTTTACTCCAGGGAGAGGGGTACCCTGTTTCCAAGAGCACAGGTATGGAAGGAACAGTAAAATGCTATTGTCTTTATTCAAACACCTGGGGTCAGAGAGATACCAGCTCTAGAAAAAGTCTGCTGGAAACTTACGGTACTCTGTAGATGCAACAATTTTCTTATGAACCTTTCAGTGGAATAAAATCTTGGGTGATAAGTTTCTCTTCTGGAGGCTCCATTAAAAAAACAACAACACGGTATAATGTTGAAAATAGCCTATTCCTTCTGACAGTCTTATACTAGCAAATACGTAACTTTTGCTGTGATAAAACAAACAAAAAAACAAACAAAAAGAAAACAATGACACAGGGGGAACAATTAAGGGCAACCAGGCCTGCAGGGGAGGGCAGTTGGGGAGACAGGACTTGTAGGGGAGGGAAGTTTGAGGCAACCAGGCCTGCAGGGGAGGACAGTTGTGGGTGACCAGGTCAGCAGAGGAGGGCAGTTAGGGGCAATTGGCTGGCAGGGGAGCAGTTAGGGGGTGATCAGGCTGGCAAGCAAAAGTGGTTAGGAGCAATCAGGCAGGCAGGCAAGTGGTTGGGAGCCAGCAGTCCTAGATTGTGAGAGAGATGTCTGACTGCCTATTGGGATTGGGCCTAAACATACAGTTGGACATCATTTGAGGGGTCCCAGATTGGAGAGGGTGCAGGCTGAGCTGAGGGACACCCCCCTATTGTGCACAAATTTTATGCACCGGGCCTCTAGTTAATTAATAAAAAGACTTTGGGTTCATATAATGTCTTGATCTCTTAATATGCTTCAATAAATATATGAAACATGATAATTAATCCATCCCCTGTTTCACCTTTGCCTTATTAGAGAAGGAATTTGAAGCTGGTGGCAGTGGAGAAGTGATATAGGAAGTGGAAACTCCTGTGATGGGGTTGTGATAAGAAACATACTCACATGCAAAGTGACTGAGATGGTTCCTAGCCTAATCCTTAGTACTTGGGCAATGTCCCTAACAGGAGAACAGGACATGATCCACTGTCTGTTTGTCCATTTTCCAAGTTCCTTTTCCTCTGAGTCCAGGTGTCATGTTGCTATATCATATCTGTGTCTAGCCTTGCAGCCCCAGGTCCCAGTGGTAGTAAATATTTGTAAAGAAAAAAGAAATCAGAAATACGGTTATATTTCATGTTAATTTTAATGGACCCAGAAGATATATTAAAATCCTATAAAATAAAAGGGTTATTTATGATTGGAGAAATATTTTTGGGTTTAATTACTCTGAAGACATTGGCATAATAAGAAAGTTAAATCCAAGATTTCATAATGGTGCATTTGCAAGTTATTAATTATGAAAACAACCAAACAAGCTGACTTGACAATGACACTTCAACTCACTAGCTTGCCAGATGCCCTAAAATTCTTGGATGACTTGGTGTCAGGTGTCACACTCACTTTCAGAAAGAAGGCAATGAGCAACTGAGACGGGCTCCCCGGGACAGACCCTGACCTGACTGATTCTCTTGCTATTCACACCTTTCTCAGTCCTGGTAAAGTCGTTAGCTAGAAAACTCAGTTTTGGCTGGTGAGGCACTGTCTTGCAAATTCCAGGGATGTAGCAGGAGCGGGTATTAATAACTTCAGTGCCTGGTGGTGACTCAAGTCTCTGCAGACTGGCTGTTTCATTTACAGCCCAGCTCCATTTATGACTGCACTCTGTCGCACGCACTCCTCCCTTCCAGGGTCTCACATGCTCCTTCAGGGCTATTAGACACACCTTTGTCTTCACGCCTCTAGGAGTATGGAACACCCAGGGGGCAGCATAGGCCCCTTTGAGCGTAAGCTGTTGAATTCGCCTGCTTTGACTGGTTTTCTGTCACAAGTTCTCTGTTGGGAGCAGCTGTGCCCAAAATAACTCAGGCTGGGAAAATGACAACTTCTGCAGATTTACTTGGAGACATCATCCGGAAGCATCTATATGTTCTCCCACTTTGGTGTGTGGAAAAGGATTAAGAGACATTCTGTATGCTGCTAAATCTGAAGCGTCTGATTAATTACAGCAATTTTCTATGGATTTTTAAAAATTGACATTTTAGAGAGTGACCTGAGCAATTATTTCACTGCTTATTAATGTGAAACAAAAAGGGAGAAAAGGGCGACAACATCTTAGGTTAAAGATGGAGCAGAAATCATGACGGTGAACCAAAGAATTATAATAGTACAAAATATTTTTTAAGCAAGATAGTAAGATAAAGAAGAATGTTAGTTAAAATGTATTTAAAGACTAATTAAAACTTTACTCCCTTCAAGTGCGATTTCATTCCTAGTATGTGGCAAACTATTTCTCTCTCACTCTCCCAATAAGAGTCACAACCAATCCATATATCTTCTCTTTTCTCCAAGTCCTCAAATAGCTCAAGCTCAGTTACTGCTCAGCCTAGGCCTGCTACCTCACTCCTTTTCTCACCCCCTTGCTAAATTGTATCCCACCAGAAAGGCCCTTCCGAACACACATCACTCCAGCCAGCCTTAGTTTCTCTCAGTTCTGCCCCACATCCCGGTTCTGCACAAACTCATGGGCCAAAGGGGCAGCACAAAATCCTTTTGGACAGTTGGAAAAGGATGAGGCTATGAATAATTACTGCTTAATTTTTTTTTCTGTCATACATGAAAAGGCCTAATACAGTGCCTGGTCCAGAGTAAGAAAGATGATTTATTTTAAAATTCATTTATTTGTTTATTCATTCATTCATTCATTCATTTTAATCCTCACCTGAAAATATTTTTTCCATTGGCTTTTTTTTAAGAGAGACTGAAGGGAGGAGAGAGAAACATTGATGTGAGAGAGACGCATCGACTGGTTGCCTCCTGCATGCACTGGGGATGGAGCCTACAACTGTGCTAGGTGACCTAGCTTGGGAATCAAACTCGAGACCCTTCGGTGTGAGGGCCAAAGTGCTAACCAATGGGAAACACAGGGCAAAAATGTATTAATATTAGTTGATAGACACATAGAATCAGCTGGTAACATCTCCCCAGCTATAGCAGCCATCAATATCATCATTATTGAAACCTTCTCCACTGATAGATATTCTTCTGTGATCTCCCTTTTTCCTTCTTTCCTCCCTCCCTTGCTCCCTTCTTCCCTCTTTTCTAACCTTTTGGCACTGTCTTAATCCAATCACACTGCTATAATATTGTTTTTACACAATATAATATTATAGACTGGGTGTTTTTTAAACAATAGAAATTATTTCTCACAGTTCTGGAGACTGGGAAGTCCAACATCAAGACACTGGCAGATTCCCTGTTTGTGAGAGTCTGCTTGGTTCATAGACAGCTGTCTTTCATTGTGTCCTCACTTGATGGACAAAGTAAGGGAGCTCTCTGAAGTCTCTTTTACAAAGGAATTGGTCCCATTCATAAGGGCTCCACTCTCATGACCTAATCACCTCCAAAAGGCCCCATCCTCTAATAACACATTGGGGTTAGACTTTCAATATACAAATTTGGGGGGAAATTCAAGGATAAAGATGTTGGATGAGAGTAGGTTTTCCAGACATTGTGATTTATCTGATTTAAAAAAAATAGTCATAAGATTGGGCTCCTTCAAATATGAGGAAGAAAAATAGTGTTTTATGTTGATTTCATACATACCACATCTTATCCTATGCCCTAGAAAAGCACTAACCCTCTCACTTATTACAACAATCATGTGAAGTGTGTATGCAATTACAATGGAGTTGCATGATGCATGCATTTGACTCATTCAATCAATGTATACTTCACAGAGGGAGGGGTACAAGAGAAAGAGAGAGAATAAATTTAATATAATGGGTACAATGATTTTGCTCCTAATTCCACTTAGTAAACTTAGGCCCCAGAAGACACAGCAGTTATTAGCTCCCTCAAGCTATCCCTGTTCTCATCGTACCTCCCATCATGTTAGTACTGAAAATGATTCTGGTGATTAAATTTACAACACAGTTTTTCCCCCATTCAAAATGGCCCAAAAACTGAGGCCAAGAATTTCATTTGTTTTACGGTTGGAGAAAAATCTGGCTGTGTTTGGGAGAGAAACTTTGCAGGCATTTTGAAACGTTATCAAGAATAAATTTTGATATGCTGCCTCATGTGTTTCATTTTGTCTGATATCTGAGACTCTACCTCCATTTTACAGAGGGGAAAATTGAGGCTTGGAAAAGCTAAATAACTTGCCTCAGGCCAGGCATCTGGGACTGAAATGAGATCTGAGCCAAGTCAGTCTTGACTCCACAGCACATGTTCTTCCCACTCTGCCCAAATCCAGCTCAGCTCTCTCCTTGACATTCAGTTTCAGATGGTCATCCCTTGGCTGTCTGCATCCTCTCCCTTCTCCTTTGTTTCTAAAGCCTCAGTTCAGAACTATTTTGACAATCACGAGGGACCAGGGGGTGTTCAGTAGCCCACACTGTTACTGCCATTCTAGTTATTTCGGGCTTTCACTTATTCCATGACTGCACTGCCATTTCAGTTGGTCAGACATCCCTCCTGGTACCCATACTTTACTGACTGTTATACATTTTGAATATTACTTTGGCCATACCTCTCACAAGACTGTAGAGATATCCATATATAACAGAAACAATATTCTAAGTAATTTTACAATGTTTTTGCTGCATGAGCCATTGGCAGTCACTGATATCTTCATTTTCCAGAGCCATGAATTGAGGTCCAAAGGGCATGCCTTGCCCACGGCCATAAGAAAGTAAAGTCTGGACTTGAATGCTCCTGACTGCATTGCCTTATGCTGATTTCTATGCACAGTCCTGGAGTGCCCACAGCCAGCTGCCTCGGTCTTTGCTGAGAATTTAGGGTGACAACTGATGAAACTCTCTTTGTGAGAATGAACAGTTGCAGGTGAATCCTGTGAGAACAAATGAGAACTTGATTGACTTTATTCAGAAACATGTGCCATAGTCACAATGCTGTGAGGGGTCCAGAGTCACCGATGGCATCAGGACCTCTTCAGGGGCTATGCGTCTGCTTTGTTTTGATCCATCCCACAGCCCTCACTAATTGCACTGGCACGTGGGTGGCCCAAACCCTTCACTTGCAGGAGGACTTCCCAGAGAGGAGCAAGGTCTCCTGCCATCATGTCCGATGTCACCATGTAGGATATTAAAACTGACTCAAGATTGTGTTGAAAAATGTTTTTCTTTCCAGTATGCTAATAAGAACAAGATGATATCAAATGGATGTGAGTCCTGGCAGGATTTTTCTGTGGCTGTCTTCTAATGAGCTGTTCTGTAATGAGGGCTAGATGTGCACACGTATCTGTGTGCTAGTTTAAAGACCTTTATTTCCCCCCTATTCTCACCCTCTTCTAGGTCCTGGCTTTAATTCTTTTAAACGGTAACATTAATTGGCTGTTAAGTAAAACAGGAGAGAACACAATAGATTTATGATATTTTGAGAAGCTCTGCCAGTTCTCAAGCATTTGGAGAAACAGGCTTGGCTTTATGGGGTAATTATGATTTAGTGTTTTCTCTCGCCCTGTTGAGTCTGTGGCCTGCCTCTAAAATGGATCTAGGATGAATGTCAAAGTCAGGATTTACAGTCAAACCTTTTCAACATATAAAGCCCAGGACAAGTTTATTGTTTTATTTTTTCTAAGCAATATTTCTGTCTGCATTTCTGTGCTGTTAGGTTTTGTAGGGTCTTCCCACCCTCCCACTCCACCCACCCCCCTTTGAAATGGCATCTATAAATCTCTTCTCCTGATAAGCCTGCTGTATCATCAAAAAGTGATTGTTTTTGCAAGCAATCACAAGAGAGCATGCCAATTTAAATAATTCCTTTCGTTTCCTCTCCCCTTCCCCCACCTCCCGCCTTTACAGGAGAACTGCTATCATCTCAGGTTTTCTACCCTTTCAGAAATGAGCAGCAACCAACGAAGCTTGATGAGCCTTAGGAGTAAGATCTTTATGCTTCTTCTTTCAAGTATCTTTTTTCCTGGTCTCTTTGAAAAACGCCGTGTGTTCAGCGGTTGCCTTCAGGGGAGCAGACCCCAGGGATCTTCCCTCTCCATGGGTTCCCGACTTGGCTCCCTACTGACATGAGATCTTAGGCAGTTACTTTTCCTCTGGGAGCCTCCCTTCTTTCTCTTAATTTATAAAATAAAGCAGGGGATGGTTTATAAGGCCTTTCCTAATTCAAAAATGTTAGCATATCCTATATATGGCCCCGCAGTACTATATTAGGTTAGGCCACATTGGTGCATGCTGTTGAAGGGGAAATGTCAGCCTAAAATATGCCACTTTGGCACATTATTTTAAGTAGAAGGCATTTCAGTTCCTCCCAAAAGAACTCAGTTGTCATAAATCCCCTTGCTAGGGGTGATTCTAATCTTCTCTGGAAGATGTAAAGTGGGCACTACATTCAGACAGACTCAGTCACATAGCTACCATATATCACATCTGTTCTCCTAAGGACCCATTTACTTTTACAAATAATTATTTGTTTTCTCATAAGTGCCCTTTCCCCTTCCTTCTCCTATTAAAATAATATATAACCTCCAAATTCTAATCACCTCATTGAATCACATTTTTTTTTGTAAACTCCCATGTATGTATGTATGTGAATAAAAATCTGTCTTTTCCCTTGTTGATCTGTCTTGGTGGTTTAATTGGCAGAGCCCTAATAACAGAATATGAGGGGAGAGGAAAATGTTTTTTTTTCTTTTTTCTTCTTGACATTTGTGTGTGCTTGAAGGTTACAGAAGTGGGAAAGGGGATTAAGCTAGGAGTAGTATTTTTCTTTAAACAATCATTTTTATGAGGGAGCTCAGTGAGAGAAGCTCACTCAGCATGGTTGTTATCTCCTTCGAGAATCTTTCCACAGCGTCCTTCAAAGGATAGCCATTCCATCCCAAGGTAAGGATGGAAGCACAACACGGGCTAATTTTTTGAGGAGGACTGAGAGGTGAAGAGGGAGACAGGGATTCATGCCAATTTAAGAGCAGCAATATTTCAGTACAGGCTCAGGCCACAGCTATCTATCTATCTATATTGATCTATCAATCTATCGATCTATCTGTACTATAAAATAAAGAGCTAATATGCTAATGGTTGTAATGCCCTCACACCATAGAGACTAATCAGCGAGAGGCTGCATGCACATGCTTGTGAGCTGCAGGGCAGAGCTGCCACATTGTTCTGGAGATGAGGTAGAAGCGGGGAGGCACCCCGAGAAGATGGGACCATCTTGTGGCAGAAAAGGAGGGGGTGAGAGCCCGTAGCACCCCCTCACCAGTCCTTCACCTCCCACTGCTTGCACTCAGAGCACCCCACCACCCACCTGCCAGAGGAAGGAGCACAGCACAGCAGGCAGGAGGCTTCCATGCTCTCCTTCAGCTCCCTGATGGGGCAGAGCCACCATGTTGCTCCAGAGATGGGGTAGAAGCAGGGAGGTGTGCAGAGGAAGTGGGACCAGCCAGAGGCAACTCCAAGGACCAAGGATGGGGCTTGAAGTAACCAGAGAAGTCTGGAAGGGTTGGGGGCAGGGCCAGATGTACTCAAACTCTGGGTGGAGAGGTTAGGGTGTCAAGGCAGGCGGCATGAGTACAGGTTGGCAGGGCCCCACAATTTCGCATGCTGGACCACTAGTATATATTAAAGCCTAATATGCAAATTTTCCCCATAGTAGTTCAACCAAGAGACTGATCACTCACTATGATATGCACTGACCACCAGGGGGCAGCGTGGAACAAAGGAAGGCCCCAGCCAACAGCCGGCAGCTGGGGAAGGAAGGTCCTGGCTGGCAGCCAGAAGATCCTGATTGGCCCTGATTGCCAGCCAGGCCTATGGACCCTACCCATGCACTAATTTCATTCACTGGGCCTCTAGTTTAATTATAAAGAATTTTTTTCTTAGTTTAATTTTGTTTTCTATCTCACTGAACAATTCTTGGTAGTTGTATCCAGCAAGTTGGGAGGAGGATAGCTGTACCTCTGACCTATTCTCTGATGTGTTTTCATGGAGGAGACCATGTAGTGACTCAGACAAGAGTCTAGAAAGAGCTCCCAATATCTGGTTATATATTCTATGCAATATATTATTTATTATATACAGTGCCATCAACTGTGTAATGCACCTAAGTGTCATCCTATATTATATACAGCTTTATAATATGACATAATTTATTGTGGCTACAATTTATTGAATATTAACTATATGCCAGGCATGCTATTAAGCTTTTATTTTATGTTTTCTCATTTAGCTTAGATGATATAGTTTATATAAATGGTAATTCCAAATAACATTTGGTATTAATAATTTCTTCCAAGCATTTTTCCTGTTTCCAGGATAAAGAAGTTAAAATACATGGAAAGGAACCTAACAACAATAATGGCCTTGCAAATAAATGAGAATAATGAAATAAGGATCATTAGCAATTCCAACCCTTCCTTCTCCCACCCTTGACCAAACACTTGCGCACACACACACACATTTTTAAAGGTCCAGTGTGGAATAACTTAAGGGTTCCATTATGTTCTAAAATCTTCCTAGCTGGAATAAACTGGCTTTGGAGACTCCCTTATCCCCTTGACTTTCTCTCATATGCCAATATATTTAACACATAGATAATTTATGAAAACAGAGTAGATACTTTTTAATAATTAAGTGATAGATAATAGGAGTGTGTGTGTGTGTGTGTGTGTGTGTGTGTGTGTTTAATAAAAAAGCTGTAAGAGCTTGGAAAAGGAATGGAGACTACTGTGGTTAGTCATTCACATATTTATTTGGGACAACTGAAAAAGACTTTGCATCTTATACCCCATTACCCATAACTGGAGGCCCCTCCACATTTGTCTGTTTGCTAGTCAGGGTCTTTTCCAGAAGGCGTTTGGGAACCACCATCATTCAGAGGGAGAGCCAGATGTCTGCCCCATTCTCAATCACCCAGCATCACCCACTCTATTCTCTCCAAATTACAGTGCAAACAATAACACAGGTACAATTAGCTAAGGCACTAATTACAAAGCGTAAATGTGTAAAGGATATAGAATGATAAATGGCAAATGTAGAACATGTTGTGTCATATCAAGTGATCACTCTGGCTGCTGAGCCCAGAAACAAAGGAAGAATTGTGCCCTGTTTGTCTAACATGCTCTATATCTAACAAATTGGAAATCCTTCTTAATTAAGATATTGTTGAATGTCCTTTGTTAGCACATTTTAACAATGTTAATTAGGAGGTTGGAGTGATCATTGTTCGACTAGCAAACAATTAGGGTGATTTGCACTGTAGCTTTGGAGAGACTTCTGAGCAAACCAGAAGTTTCCTTTCTTTAGGGAGGGAAGCTGTGAAGCAAAGGAGGGAACAGGAGCTGGGAGAAAGGGCAATGTTACTCTTAACACTTTAGGCTGTGGGCCAAGGCAAAGCATGAGGAAATGTTAGCTGTAGGCCTGGCAGCTGTTAGAAAGCAGCGTTGGCCTTGACCTGTGGGAAAACTGGATTTGTGAATGTAAAGCCTATCTCCACCATGGTTCTTGTCTTGATAATTTAGGAGAGTATGGCCAGAGAAAGCAAAGTCATTAGGTCTCTTAATCATCTGGTCAAATAAGGATGCAGATGGGGTTCGGGACGTGCTATCGCAAAGTATGGCAACTTGCCATGTTGAATATTTTAAGCTGAAGGAGCTTCAAGAAACAGCCAAGACAGAAGGTCACTTTGACCTTCTCATACCCTTCACCCCTGAATGAGGTCATGAGACCCTCCCCATACCTGGAAGAGAGGATCACCCTTGTCCCCAGACACACAGGCATTGTATCTCTTCCTCAGCCCACTGCGCACCTCTGACCCTCTGTCCCACCACTCATCCACCACCACTCACTCTCCATCCAACTTCATGTAACGATATTCTGGTCTGACAGTTTCTTCAGGTTTTCATCTCCTTACAAAGTCTCCTGCATCATATCAAACTTATATAAATGAATGTTTATGCTTTCCTCCTAATAATTTCTCTTTGTCAGTTTAATTCTCAGAACCAGCCAAGGACCTTAAAAGAGTCAATGAAGCCGGGCGGGCTTGGCTCAGTGGTTAAGCATCAACCTATGAACCAGGAGGTCATGGTTCAATTCCTGGTCAAGGCAGATGCCCAAGTTGCCGACTCCATCCCCAGTGTGGGGTGTTCAGGAAGCAACCGATCAATAATTCTCTCTCATCATTGATGTTTCTATCTCTCTCTTCCTTTCTGAAATCAATAAAAATATATATTTTTTAAAGTCAAGGAAAATTTTCTTTTACAGTATCTTCCTAAGAAAGGAGAACAATGCCCTGTCATCATTTTTCAGAATTTTCTATTATTTTAGCACCAGATGAGTTGGAGCCCCTCCTGCTATAGCCCCCAACTCATTCCACCTTTGGGATTCCAACACACATAATGCAAAACAGTGGGCATGTTTTTTTTCCTTTTCTTTTAAAGGGGAGCAGAACATGCCACCCCAAAATGTGACTGGGAGTTCAGGACAAGTCACCCCAAATATTCTGCTTTGATATAATGATGATTTTGAGCTGCAGGCACTTGAAAAACAGCAATGGCAGGGAGAGGCTTTCTCTGAATTCTCCTCATCTGTTTAAAGATGGAGCCTCCAAATGGTATAAATTGTCATAAGTCTTCATTCCTCCTCTCCTAGCACTTCTATCAACCAGGGAAAATCAACCAGGGAGCTGAAATTGGTTTGGCCCAGTGGATAGAGCATTGGCCTTTGGACTGAAAGGTTCCAGGTTTGATTCTAATCAAGGCATGTATCTTGGCTGTGGGCACATCCCCAGTAGGGTGTGTGCAAGAAGCAGTGATCAATGTTTCTCTCTCATTGATGTTTCTGATTTTCTATCCCTCTCCCTTCCTTTCTGTAAAAAATCAATAAAATATATTTTTTTTTAAAAAGAAAGAAAATCAACCAGGGAGGCTAGAAGTCAATACCACAACAACACAAACTATCGTTAAGTGCTCATACCTTACCCATTCATCTTTCCTAAAAGTCATTTACTTTTCCTTAAGAGGCCTCCAACCCTATTCCTCCTTGCCTGTTTAGATAGTATTCAAACCTGAATTCTAAGCCATTCAAAGAAATACTCATTTTCCCCTTGGTATCTCCCATATTTACATGAGTTATCCATGTTAATAAACTTCTTTTTGTTTTTATCTTGTTAATCTGTCTTCTATTACAGAGGACTCAGCTAAGAAATCAGAAAGATAGAGGAAAAGTTATTTTTTTCTCCCCTCTACTGTCTTTCCTTTAAAAAAAAAGTATTTTTGTTGATTTCAGAGAGGAAGGGAGAGGAAGAAAGAGATAGAAATATCAATGATGAGAAGGAATCATTGATCAGTTGCCTCGTGCACGCCCCCTACTGGGGACGGAGCCCACAACCCGGGCACATGCCCTTGACCAGAATCGAACCTGGGACCCTTGAGTCCACAGGCCAATGCTCTATACACTGAGCCAAACCAGCTAGGGCTGTCTTTCTTTTTTTTTTTTTTTATCACCCCAAAGCGACAATGGAGGTGTTAGGCTTAAAAGGAAGGATGGAAGGAAGGAAGGAAGAAAAGAAAAAGGAAGGGAACTTTGACAATGCAAATATGAAAGCAAAGTATATTTAGAGAGGGAGCAAAAAAACTGGCTGTTTGAAAACTACCAGAGAACTTGAGTGGCTTTAAGAATCTCATTCTCTTTGGCAAATGTGCTTGTGAAGAAGGAGGACAGGCATCACAGCAAGAGAGGCATTGATTAGAAATTAAACACAGAGACTCTGGATTCTATTCTTAGTTTCATCAATGATTTATCAATACAAATTCAAGAAGAGTCACTTAACAAAACTCACACCTGCTTACAGATGGTACCAGGTATCTTAGTGTAGTGATTTCCTAACTACACTCACTCAACTCTAGAGGATAAAACATTTAACAGATTTTTGGCAGTTACTCTGGGCCAGGTACTGTGTTAGATACTTTACATAAATTTAATCACAGCTAGCACTTAGCTTCAATCTAAATGGCCCCGACCCATTTAAGTGGCTCTCAAGTCTCTTTCATCCTTGGGGGACTCCATCTGCTGGGGGGATAAAAAGCCCTTTTATGTTCTATAACTTCACAGACCACCCACCCCAACAATTTGCGCTTTGTCAAAAAACCCTCCATCCAATTAACAGAACACAATTTTGAAGACATACTGATGAAATAAATTATTCATGCATGTCAGAAATCAAATATAGATCAGGTCACCTTATAAATTGTTACGATGTCTATAATTTGCTTTAAAGTACTTTAGCACAGACAATGTAATATCATCTATGTGTTAGCCTAATTCACAACCTTAGTGTAGGACCTGCTCTAATAGGAATCTACCTTTTAGGGGTGGGAAGTCAGAGCTCTCATTGGGAAGTCCAGCTATAGTAGTCCCCCTTATCTGTGGGAGATACCTTCCAAGACCCCCAGTGAATGCCTGAAACTATAGATAATGCCGAACCCTATATGTACTGTGGTTTTTCCTATATACAGATACCTATGATAAAGTTTAATTTATAAATTAGGCACAGTAAGAGATTAACGATAATAACTACTAATAAAATAGAATAATTATAACAATATACAGTAATAAAAGTTATGTGAATATGCCCCCTCTCTCTCTCTCTCTCTCTCTCTCTCTGGCTCCCTCTCTCTCTCTCTTTGACAACTAAGATGGCCACTCAGTGACTAATGGATGGAGGAGCGGTACAATGTGGCTACACAGAACAAAGGGATGAGGATCCTCATCCTGGGCAGGATTTCATCACACTACTCAGAATGGCTCGCAATTTAAAACGTATGAATTGCTTTTTTCGGTAATTTTCCATTTTATACTTTCAGGCCATTGTTGACTGTGGAAAACTAAAAGCTTGGAAAGTGCAACTGTGGATAAGGGGAAACTACTGTCATACAAATTCAGTTCCATTATCTTATCTCGATCAATACCGGACAGTTTCGAAAGATCACAGCCAAGGTCGGAAGTGGGTCTTCACTGGTCACGTTAGTGGCTTGTTAAGTCACACACTGGCTGTTATAAATGGCCTCTCATTGGTAAAATTTGATTGGAGAGTCACATAGCAGTTAAGTGTAGGAATGAACTGTTTTCTGTCTCTGCTCTGGTATAAATACAAACTCATGTGTGCCTTTGTTCCCCTAGCCTGCCACCTCTGTTGGTTCCCATTAAGATATCTAGTGCCTGGCACAGAGTAGGTACTCAACCCACATCCCTTGAGTGAATGATAAAAAGTGCTCTATCACAACTGGGGAACATTCATCTAGGGTGGAAAACCTGTCTACCTTTTTCAAGATCTGATGGAAAAACTTGACAGGTTTGAAGGTTGAACCCTTCAAAAACACTGGAAAACCATTCACTTCCACTTAGAACTCTTGGTCAATCTAAAGCAGGTCAACTTTTTCAGCTTTTTATCCAAGGAAGGCAAAGGAGACCATCAACTCACCCAAATGTAGGCACACTACACAAAGGGAGTGGAGAGAATATTCAGGCTAGGAAATGCTGTTGGCTCATTACCATGACAAAGTTTGTAACAACTTGGACAGGAAGCTGAACAAAAGGCATCCACCATTCTATTTGTAATTCTAGGATTGTATTTGTAATCTTTCATTGCAGGAGAAAGAGGCTGCCAGTAAAGGCTGAAGCACAATAGGAAGGGAGAATCCACAATGCTGGGAGAGACCTAAGGGATCAGGGACCGTGCTCACACACGAGATGTGTGTGTCTTCCCTGTGTGTGGACACAGTTGACAAGATTAAATTATTGTCTTGAGTAAGAGTTTAACATTATTAACCTATAAGATGGTTTTTAAAAATATATGCAACATGGCTGGAATGCCAATTTGAAGTGAAGAAGCATTTAAGGAAAATGAATAGGCTGAGCAACAGTATTTTCTTGGAGCAGAGCAAGCCTTTTTAACTTGTTCGCTTAGGGCCTGAGAGTAAACTAACATTGTAACCTGCGAAGGAAGGCACCGTGACTGTGATTAATAATGCAGAGGGGGAAGCTCAAGAGTTATTGTGCTCTGTAGTTTTTTTTTAATTTCTTTATTGATTAAGGTATTACATATGTATCCTTATTCTCTCATTGCCCCCTACCTCCCATTCATGCCCCCACCTCCTGTTGTCTGTGTCCATCCATTAGGCTTATATGCATGCATATAAGTCCTTTGGTTGATCTCTCCCCCTTACCCGCACTGTCTCTTACCTTTCGTGAGGTTTGACATTCTGATTGATGTTTCTCTGTGTGCTCTGTAGGTTTTAGTGTCACGGAAGCATTAATTGTTCCAAAAGTCACTGACAATTTTGGTTAACAAGTGATATAAATGGAACAGGTCATTCTGTAGTTCCGTGGGGTCGGCCCTCCTTTTTCTCTAGCTGCTCAATGCTTCAAATTCAGATTCATTGTCATTTGATCCCCTTTTGTTAGCTATCTAGCTGGTAACTTTTGTTGGAAATTGCATGTTGCTCTGTCCCTGGAGTTAGAGGAGCAAAACCATTGCTTTTGTTCAGCTGAAAAAAAATAAAAACCACTGCAATCTGGTCTATTGTCCCACTGCAAGACCAGGCTTTTAATTGGCACTTTGGCATTTGGCATCAGTATTTAAAGAGGTGTGCAATGAGAGCTTGGAAGTAAGGTATCATTGGGCAAAAGTAACTTCACCTCTGGGTTAACCTTGCCTTGAAATTTCCCGGATTCCTAGAAAATGTGTGTGGTTGTTGTCAGTGGAGGGCAGACAGGCCTGCCTTAGATTTCAGGCCTGCAGTTAATATGCTGCACTAACCATAATCTCTGATGCATTGATCTTCCTTCCACCCCTCTGGCCCCTGATGGGCATTAACAAAGTGGCTCCTAACCATACTTCTCATTCTGCTTCCTTTGGTTTCCATCTTATTAGGTGCACATGAATACAAATGTCAGCTTGTCAATCCCATTTATGCTTAGAAAGTGAACACCTGAGGATGAGACAAACAATTAACATTGAGCAAATTCAATGCAACAAACATTTATTGAACCTCTGACTGTAATTGATCGAAAGTGCTGAGTCATTAACAAAACCACTTTGGTGACTTTCACTACCAAGTCAAGGTGATTCTTCTAGTTAGCCAGGAGAATATGTGTTTATGTCTGCCAGTGGAGTCTGGGAAGTTTGGTGTTGATATCTAGCTGTGAGAATTAAGAATCCTGTGGAATGCTATAGAATGTTGGAATGCTATAATATGGATTAATTTGGAGAGTATTTCTTTATGGCAACAGTATTGAATGTATAGATTCCACAACTGGGATATTTATTCTACCTCTAATCTTCATTCATCTAGCCTGCCAGTTCTCAAACACTAAGCGTCAACTCTCATTACACTCACGTAAAAGAGTAAAAAATCTTTTTCTCCTATCTTCCTAGGTTTTAGAGCTGAAACATTGAAAATTAGACTAACAAAAGACAGAGTAATAAAATAAAAGCATACATATTAGCTTAATATACTGGCAAGTTTTATGTGACATAAGAACCTTCATAAGGAGATGAAGACCCAAAGAAACAAGTGTTTATATACTAGCTTTGATAAAGAATGGGTAATTGTGGAAAAAACATAATAGGATAAGAGTATGAACTCTAGGTTGTAAATTAGGGAAGGTCTTTTTCATTTTAATTAATCTCAGGGTGCATACAACTTTGGGGATAAGGATGTATTTTTCCTCCAGGTATAAAGAGGGCACTTATTCCATGAACGTCTTATGGCCTATTTCAGGGTAGAAGGGGGAGGTCAGAGACCCCCTCCAGCATTTGCTGTTTCTATGATCTTCAGCTTCAAATGCTCAGTATGCCAAGTTGCCATATTTTGGTGTAGTGTGTTCTGAATCCCATCAACATTATATATATACTTTAATAAATCATCTGCTTCTGAAATCTCTTTACTCTTGGGTAAGGCAGTATCCATTTTATAGTAGATTGGTGAATTAATGAAGAGAAATACACTTAACTTTAAAAAATGTCTATAAAGAGAATTTTCTTCAAAGCCAAAAGGATAGGATTGAGTTGTTTGTTTATCCTTATTAATACCCTTGGACTAACAACATTTTTATTGCAAGCTTAATTCTGGAAATAGAAGATTCAGAAGTGTTTATTAGCATATGAAACCAATATAAGCTGATAAACATGTGCTTCTTATATCATAGTACTTGTGTTAATTGGTGTATTTTCTAAAAAACAGCAATCCATAAGCATCAAAGGCCTTTTAAAAATGTGCACACCTATGTACCTAGTAATTCTCCTCCTAAAAATTTTTTAGAGGGAAATAACTGGACAAATAGATAAAGACATGTGACTAAATACATCAGCGTAGACTCTTTTATAGTGGAAAACATTTGGAAACTCTTTTAATGTTCATCAATATAGAATTGGTTGAATAAACAATGATATATTCATCTAATACAATTCTATATAATAAAGCCCTAATATGCAAATTGAACAAAAAAGGCAGAAAAATCAGTCGCTATGATGCACACCAACCACCAGGGGGCAGATGCTCAACACAGGAACTGCCCCCTGGTGGTCAGCATGCTCCCACAGGAGGAGTGCCACTCAGCCAGAAGTAGGGTTCATGGCTGGCGAGTGCAGTGGTGGTGGTGAGAGCCTCTCCCTCCTCTGAGGCAGCACTAAGGACCCCTTGGAGGTGGACTGCAAGAGGGTGCAGGCCAGGCTGAGGGACCCCTTCCCCCCAGTTCACCGATGTCATGCACCAGGCCTCTAGTGCTATATAATTAAGAATGCTGTTATAGTAGAAGTAAATATATTATCTTGCAATAATTCACATAGCATGTAGAGTACAAATACAAGTTGCAAAGTTCTCTATAGTGTGACTCCATTGTTGTAAGTAAAACATTGGACAGTTGCACATAAAAAGTTAATAGTAAAGCTGAAAACCAGTGAGTTGAAAAATAAATTTTAAAATAATCTTGAAACAAATGAAAGTGCAAATATGACATGCCAAAATTTACAAGATACAACCAAAGTAGTTCTAAAAGGGAAGTTTATAATGATTAATGTTTACATTTAGAAAAAAAGAAAGATCTTAAATAAATAACCTAACTTTATACCTCAAAGAAGAACAAACCAAGCCTGAAGTTAGTAGAAGAAAAGAGATAACATAGATCATAGCAGTAATGATAATACCATTGTAATTAACTAAGTATTATTAATAGGAAAGGACCAAAAGGGAGGACATACATTATAAGCATGGCCATACATCATGCTCCCTAGGGAATCACCATCCCATTCCTTGTAGAGCACTGGAGGAAAGGATTGGACAAAGAGGAGATGGATGCATGCCTGTTAATCAAAACTGGAAAAAGAGATCATTGGCCAGAATAGGCAGAGTCACTGCAAGCCTGAGAAATTTTGGAAATACATAATCTCCTAAACAAAGAAGTTTGTGCTCTTGTTGCTCTTGGCTCTTGGCTCTCTTGTATTAGTACAGCCCATGGTCATGCAGACCCCACACACAGTGGACTAATAGACTGCAGCAGGAAACATAAGCTAAGCTAGGCTGATGCTGGACTGAACTTGGCTTCAATATGGAAAGGAAACTCTGAACACTGGCTCTGATTATAGTTCTGCTAAAGCCCCTGTTCCTTGCAGGGAAGGAGGAGGGCAAATGGAAATGTGACCTTGGAAACTCAGAGGTTTGATTCTATATAAATAAAGCTATCTACAATATCTCATCTTCCTGTGCAAGTTTCAGAAAATTTTCTCTGAGGATATCACAAGAAACCCACCTTCATGAGCAACTAGATGGGATGAGGACCTCTCTCCACTAAGTAATAAGTGAGGTAAAGAAAATAAAATAAAATAGAAAACAACAATAAGAGTAAGAGTTTATGTTTTGAAAAAATAAATAAAATTGACAAATCTTTAGCTATACTTACCAAGAAAAGAGAGAGAACTCATGTAAATAAAATTATAAATCAAATAGGAGACATTACAATAGACATCACAGAAATAAAAAAAAAGATTCTAAGAAAATACTATGAATAATTATATGCTAATAAATTGAACAACCTACCAAGACAGACTCATGGAAAAATAGAAAATCTGAGCAGACAATAATAAATAAAAAGACTGAATTAGTAATCAAAAAATTTTAAATAAAGAAAAGTTCTGGACCAAACAGCTTTACCAGTGAATTCTACCAAATTTAAAGAAGAATTGGTGCCAAATAAATCTTTAACTCTTCCAAAAAAATTCAAGAGATAGGAACACTCTTAATTTCATTTTACAAAATCAGCATTACCCTGATACTAAAGCCAGATAAAGATAATACAAAAAAAGAAAGAAACAAAGAAAACTGCAGACCAATATCCCTGATGAATATAGATGCAAAATTTTCAACAAAAAACTAGCAAACTAAATTCAGCAGCACATTAAGGAATTATACACCGTAGTCAAATGAGATTTACCCCTGGAATGCAAAGATGGTTCAACATATGAAAATCAATAAATGAGATATGTCATGTTAATAGAATGAAATATAAAAATCACATGGTCCTCTCAATAGAAGCAAAAATGTATTTGACAAATTTAAAATCCTCTGATGATAAAAACTCTCAATATACTGGTCTATAAGGGACATCAACATAATAAAGGTCTTATACAACAAGCCCATAGTTAACATCAATGGTCAAAGGTTGAAAGCTTTCTCTATAAGGTCAAGAATAAGGCAAATGTGCCCACTCTCAGCACTACCATTTAACCTGGTACTAGAAGTTCTAGCCAGAGCCATGAGGTAAATCCTATATAATAAAGAAGTAATATGCAAATCAACCATCAAGCCCTCACAAGATGGCTGCCTATGACCAGGCTAGCAGGAGGGTTAGTGAGGGACAACCAAATGACTGAACAGCAGGCTGCATGAGGCAACCAGGCCAGTGCAGGGGGCCATGAAGGATGACCAGGTAGGCGGAGGTGGGCAGTTAGGGGTGACCAGGCCAGTGGAGGGGGCAGTTAGGAATGACCAGGCCAGCATGCAGAGTCAATAAGGGGTGATCTGGCCGGCAAGGGGTAGGGTGGGGACAGTTAGGGGTAACCAGGCAGGCAGGTGAGCAGTTAGGAGCCAGTGGTCCAGGATTGTGAGGGGGATATTTGACTGCTAAACCAGAAGTCAGACATCCCCCAAGAGGTCCAGGATTGGAGAGGGTGCAGGCTGGGCTGAAGAGACCCCCACCCCCATGCACGAATTTCATGCATTAGGCCTCTAGTAAATAAATGAGTAAATACAATTATCTTTGTTTTCAGATGACATCATCTTGTACACAGAAAACCCTTAAGACTTCACCAAAAACACTGTTAGAACTAATATTTGAATTCAGTAAAGTTGCAGGTTGAAACACCAGTTGAAAATTACTACTCTTATAACTTGGTCTACACATTGGTAACTAAGTTATCACAGGAGTGGCATTGGGTGGTGAAGCAGCAGTATCCTCTGCTTCATCCATCCATTTGAGGAGACATCAGCTGCCTGGCTATATGTACTTGGTGGTCTGGCTATTGCACAGCTAATAAGACAAAATAAAAGCTGAATCTGACTGGCGCCAACTGGCTTTCAATAATAAATACCTTGGTGCCAGCAAGGCCTGGGATTTCTTCACTACTGGTATAGATTAAGAGACATTCTTAATGTGCCTTCCCTGCATTGCTACCACCCAACAACCCTTGGGAAACTAGCTGTAGCTACACCTTTGTTAAAGGAGGGAGTTGTGAGAGTCAGGAGTGTGATCAGCCTAGTAAGTACTCACCAAGCAAAAGAAACTGAAGCTTTGTGAATATTTCACTTTCCATCACTTCCCCAGCATCTAGCACAGTGCCCAACATCTACTGAGCTCTGAATTAACTATTATTGAATAACTGGATGAAAGAATGACTGAATGGTAGTTCTTCACATTTAAAGGAAGTCAGCACAGGTTCAGAAATGAAAAGCCAACTTCAGAGGCTGTCAGGTAATATCGTGCAAGGATATAAATACTGCAGCTTTAATTATTACTTACTGGCTCATCAGCAGCCCTGTGAGGCGGTCTGCTACAGCCATGAGGTTTTCACACCGTCACTGTATCATATACATCACTCAGATGGTCCCTGGTTTCTACTCATCCAAGTCACTCTCTATGCAAACCACAAGTAAAGCAATTGAGGAAAACATCAGTGAAATAGCAGACTTTTCTACATTTTGTTAAGAAGCCAGGCAGAAGGATGTATAAAAATTGAGGGTAAAATTGAAGCAGATGTAACAAATACTGTTCCTGTCTCTGTATTTGTGTGTGCCCGTGTGCACATTCTTAAATAAGATAATTTAAGAGATGGTAATTGACAAAGGGGAAACAGGTATTTTTAATGGATTCTCCAATAAGCGAAAACAAACATTAGACAAAACCAGAATGTGCTCATCTGTTCCTCTGCTTTCCTGCCTGGTGTCTTCCCAACCCACTGTCTTTCAAAAAAGCCCTTGAGAAATATTCTATTTAACAAAACATCTGAATCTGACTTTACCATGCTTTTATGGAAAGGCAATTTCCTTTATGCATCTCCTAACTGCGACCCCATATTTCTCTTGGCCTTTGACCTTGCTTTCATTTCTCTTTTTATGCTATATTTCTTCAACTTCTTTTCCTCCCACTTAAGTATTATAAGCTCCTGTGGCTATTATCAATCACGCTCACATTTTCTAAAATAAAATGAGACATAGTCTGAGAAGTGTAAATGCTGCCATGGGACTGTGTGGTTGGCTCCTTCAGGAAGTAGAAAGGCAGATGGAGTTAGAAGGCAAGAGATTTATTAGGTTGATACGGTAAAAGATAAAAGGGGATGGTGAGTGGTGGGGAGAGCCTTCAGGCTGCAGGTCTAATATTTGTGAAAGAAGAGTCAGGGTTCTACAAGAATGAGCAGGAGGTGTGTGTGTGTGTGTGTGTGTGTGTGTGTGTGTGTGTGTGTGTGTACTATATATATGAAGAGAAAAATTTATTTCAAGAAAATTGACAATGCAACATACAATCTTGGGGGCTGACAAGTTTAAACTCTGTGGGACAGGCCAGCAGGCTGGAAACTCAGGCAGGAGTTTATGCAGAATTCCTTCTATGGGAAACTTGTTTTTGCTCTTAACTGATTAGATGAGTCCCATACACACATGGGAGATAATCTCCTTTACTTAAAGTCATCTCATTGTAGATTGACTTAACCATATCTACTAAGTACTTTTACAGCACCACCTAGATTAGTGTTTGATTATATAACTGGTGACTATGGTTTTGTCAGGTTGACATATGAAACTAACCATGACGGGGGGAAGGAAGGAAGATTGGGTAGGAAGAGACTCCATATAAAGGTCAGCTCTGAGAAAGTCTTGGCTAGCTAATGGGAAGTTCTGGGGGCAGAGTCCAGATTAGGCAAAACCCTAAACCTGCAAATTGCCCAGGAAGAGCATGGCCTCAATTCAACGATTATGGCAGGTACCAAGGGTTCTGCAGCTGGAAATGATCAACTGACTGCACAGTTGACCGGAGAAGAAAAAGAGATCTGGAACATATAGTTATTACACAGTCCAATATTCCATCCTCTTCTCATACCTTATTTTGACATCTAATTCCTCCCTTTCATGCTGTACATGAAACAGCATTTACAATCATGGTCTTCTCTCCTCTTCTTCTTAATTCTATTCCAGTGTTTCCTCCAGGTCTTCTCTCTTCTTCCGCTTTCTTCATTTTTCTTTAATTCTCTCTCAGATCCCTCCCTGTTTATAAAGTTGCTGTGCCACCTCTCTTTGCCGGCCCTTTAAGAGGACTGGGCCTCTTGAACCTACTGATATGTGCTGGAGGAAGCTTCTCAGCACCCCTTCTTAGCCATGGAAAAGAGGGGCAGGCTGGCGGCAACCCAAATGCATGCTTAAATAATGGGCACTCCAGTGCCAGAAAATTAAAACACAGCATGGAATTGCTGAATTCACAATTTTATTGTCACTGATTGCCTGGTGCCTCTGCTTATTGAGAAAATCTTCACAGCTTCTTCCATTTTCCAGGGCTTGGTTAATGTGCAGATCATTCTAGTGGTAACTTTTTATTCCTCCTCAAACTATTTTTCCTTCCTTTCCCTCCCAACCAGGCAAAACAGAGAAAAATAAATTCATAATCATCACAAAAAGTGCTTCATATTTCAGTTCATTGTTTACCTTTATTAGAATGATAATATTTTATAACTAAAAGTTTCTTACAAATAATCTATACCAGCTTCGTTCACACTTTGCAGAGAAGGAAAGTGACTTGTTAAAGGTCACATGGGGAAGTTGTGGGAAAGAGAGCTAAACTCGAGTTCTTGACCCCCCAGCTCATGGGTATTCATGTCTCCCTTAAACTCCTTCAGTTTAAAATGGATTAAATGGAGAGGTAGATAAGATGTATGCATTCTTTCCCATTTACAGATAAGGAAACTGAATCTCAGCCCTCCCCAGGAAGGCAAGGGTATAATCAGGTCTCCTGACCCATTTATTACTATTTTCAACATATGATTCTATCCTTTGCTAAGTGTCAAAGTAGTTAGCTTCCTTGTTAGATTTAGAGGTGGAGCTGGACAACTTAGCACACAGAAATATAGCACCTGTGGCATCTCCCATGGAATAATATCCACATTGAATAATATCTATCATTTGTCTGGTGAATCACAATTTCCAAAATGACCCTGTAATGTTTATTTCAATTTGTCAATACAATCCCTCCAGGAGGTAGGTAGGCCATGTTTTAATAGCTCCATTTTTATGGTTAAGGAAACAAAGACTCAGAAAGTAAATAAATTTTCCAAACCACTTATTAAGTGAGGAAATCAGGATTAGAAGCCTGGATCTTCTGACATCCAGTGCTCTTTATATCCATCAACTAGCTTGTGGCTGCTGGAGGTTTCTGGTAGTATACTCTTCCACATGCAGCATGAAATGTTGGTAATGGCCTGCTTCTATCCTCAATGCCATCATTCTGGTTCATGCCAATGTCAATTCGACTTGGATCCACAAAACAGCTTCCTGCAAGCCTTCTTGCTTCCATCCTTGCTGCCCCAATCCACATTCCTGCTGTGCTGTGTTGTAGCCAGTTTGACCTTCCTGAAGCAATCTTCCTTGTACTCTCAAATAAGCATGTTTATAAAGTGGATGCACATACTCTTGTTACCATAGTGAGAGTAGGTATAAAACATACACAGAAATAGAAAAATGTTAAGTATGCATTTCATATTTTCTTACTATTATTCTGTTTTGGAGAATATACTCAAAAGTGCAAGTCTAGCCTCTCCCTTGCTAAATGTCAACACTGACCTAACATTAAAATCCAAACTGAAAATGAGGCTCTTCAGGATGTGGCCCTGCCCTTCTCTCAATTCTAATTTTTTTGCTATTTCTCACCTTAATTCCACACTCCAAGCAAATAAAAACACTTCCAATTTCCCTGCTTCTATTCCTCTATCTATCGGCTTCCTTCTCTGCTGTCATTGCCTCCTGGAACATGATTGTCCTCTCTCTGCCATCTTGCTTTTCTTCCTCCTTTTGCCAGCTAATACTGCCTGGTCCCTCAGGTCTCAAATTAAGCTTAGCTTCCTGTGGAAGGCTGTCCTGCAGCCTCTGAGATGAGGAAGGGGCTTCTGGGGCCCCTCAGTAGCACTTACCACACTGAAAAGTCACTTTCATTTTCTATTTACTTGCCTTTATTTCCCAGTAGGTCCTGAGTTTCTTGAGGGCAAAACGTGGGATTTGCTGACCATTTACTCTCTAGTGCTATCAAAGTGCCAAGTGTGTCACAGCTATTTGTTAAAGGAATCAATGAATATCTGCTCTCACTGTTTCTATTCAGTGGGAAATAGGGAATGCAGCCAGCCTGTCCATCACATAGTTCTCATGGGATGTAATATTTTTGACATCAACTTTCTCTTTTAAACTGCCCAGCAGGGAATCTTCCCCTTATCTGGGAATAAAAGTGTGGATATGCCATCCCCTATGACTTTCTGTTCACTCTTAGGTTTTAGGAAAATCACACAGTCCTTTTAAGTCTCAATCACGTCTCATATAATTTAGTAAGTAATGGTATACAGTCCAATACACCAAGCAACGTCAGGATTCACAGGAAGATCGTCGGGGAGGAAAAAGTTTTCATTCACCCCATAGGGTTCCTGGCTGGGTCTGAACATTAGTCTGACAAAGATTAACAGAAGAAAAGTGTGCAAATGTATTTAATGTAAGTTTTACATGACTTGGAGCCTTCATGAGGAAATGAAGACTCCAAGGAACAGTTAAACCTGGGTGCTTTGTGCTGGGTGTGATGAAGAATGGATGACCATGGATAAGTGTGACAGAAAGTATGAGGTCAGTGCAGTGGAGCCAGGGCAAACAGCAAGGACTGTGTGTCCAGATTTTTCTCAGTGTCCCGATGTTCTTGGAGACATGGTTGATCCTCTCTGAGTGTGGGAGGGCGCCTCTCACCTGAGGATTTTATGACATGTTTCTGGGAAGAAAGGTGGGGAAAAGGTCAGAGTGACATTCCTGCTTTTGCCATTTCCTCAGACTCCTTCAGTTTAAAATACATCCAGGGCCCTATGTGGGGTAATGTGTGCTGAACCCCAATGAGATACAACATTTCCTTCTGCACCAGCTATACTAGCTGGGGATGAAAACACGAAAACCAGGATTTGTGGCCCCCAGGGGCTCACCAGAAGGGGGTTGGCATAGGTATCTTTAGCACCTCTTTCTACCCTGTGAATGCACAATTCCATGAAAAGGAAGAGATTACAACAGTCTGAATTTCCTTGTCTTGATTGCTGAAAAATATTGGGTTAAAAAAGTTAAGGTGAATGAAAACCTTCCCTGCCAGATCTTCTCTAGAATTACCCTTTCTAAATTGCAGATAATTTCCCTAAATTTTCAAGTCAAGGATTCAGTTGAGAAGGCTGTGATCTGCATCCCATTTATCAATGCTCTATCTCTTGCTTATCTAAAAGGTGAAATTTTCCATAGTGATCAGTTTGACTCTTAAAAATTCAGTTAATGACTTTTAAAAACACATAGACATCTTAAATGGACTGATCTGTCCCCCTAATGCTGGCATTTATTATTCCATTTCTCAGGATGTGTTGCAAGATAGCAGTTTTATGTGGAACCCCTCTAAGGTAACTATGGCAAGATGAGACTTCCTGCCTTTTATAGTAGAAAAATATTTTCAGGGGCATTGCTTAATAGGCAGTTTTAAAAGACCCAAATGAAGTCATAAAATGCGTGCATGTCTCTAACAGTATGTTCATAAGGATATCATGAAAAGGCCTTACTAAAATACTTACAGTCTAGAAGTGGAAAAATGAAGGCATTTTCTCCTTGAAAGCAGCAGAGGGTTCTTTGTTTCTCAATTTAATGGAATTCTAATACAAAAACACCCTGTGAGATGAACTATTTAAATAACAATGCCAGGTCTGACAGAAAAATTCACAAAAACAAGGAAATTAACACTTAAACTGAGAACTCAGGGCAGCCATGCTGCCCTCAGCTCAGACTATTGAGCTTACAAATTAAAGAGAGAGAAGACCTGAAGGAAGGCAAAAACATGTCACTGTGATTACTAGACACATGTGTAAGAATTTGGGCTTCGACATTAGTTAGAATTTTTACTCCTTAAGAAATATTTTGGAGCTCTAAATGCAATTCTTTTGTTTTATTTGATAAGGTGTGTGTGTGTGTGTGTGTGTGTGTGTGTGTGTGTGTGTGTAAAACTAAATGGCATTTTAGAGATTTAAGTGTTCAAGTCCTCAAAAAGTAAATAGACCATATGGTCTATTTGTAGAATAAGTAATTGCAGACTTATTAAAAGTACATGTTAATTTTACTCACTGACACTCCATGATAATGGCTTCTTAGGAATCTCAGCCATTCTGCCGATTACACTTAACCGCTTCTGGTGCAGGAACATCCCGTCCTGAGCAAGATTCAAGTTGACCCAGTCCTACACCAAAATCTAAATCACTACTTTTCAGTGATGTAGACAATTTAAGATGATTTTCTCTATTGCCCTTTAAATTCTGATTTTTTAATTATTAAATTGATTGGGGTGACATTGGTAAACATGAACAGATAGGTTTTGTTGTAGTGCACCCCCATCTTACAGAGGATGCCTCAAAAGTCGAATTATGGAGTCATTTATTAAAAGC
Organism: Antrozous pallidus; assembly: GCA_027563665.1. Classification (NCBI taxonomy): domain Eukaryota; kingdom Metazoa; phylum Chordata; class Mammalia; order Chiroptera; family Vespertilionidae; genus Antrozous; species Antrozous pallidus. Next base: position 126,986,438 of record CM050508.1, on the reverse strand, counting down.
TGGCGGCATACAAGGTCTGGAGCAAAAGCTGTTCCAGACTTCGCAGCCCTGAACAGCTCAACACGTCTGGCTTATATTGGCAGAATATCACAAAAATATTGATTACATCTTTGGGTCTGGAACTAGGAACCTACTTTGCAAAAAAAAGCATTTTTACAGAAGCAAAAATTGAGCAAGTTAATATCTAAGAATCACTAAATCAACAGAAACACATTATCTGGGACCACATGGACAATTTAGAATAATTATGCTATCCAGATTCTAGAATCACTGAGTCAACAGAAATGCGCTATCTGTAGCTACTGAGGCAATTTAGGGTATGTTCTGGTTCCAGGACCACTGAGTCAACTGAAACTCAGTTATCTGTAGTTACTAAGACAATTGTGATAATTGTCCTGTCCTAGTTCCCAGAGGAATGTGCTTCGATGACCAGTGAGATCACAATCATTGGGATATTCAAGTCATCATCAATGGAGTATTGGATAGCATACATAAGTTCTAGAAAATCAAAATAACTTTCTATTGTTTTAGCAAACAAATAAGTACAGAACCCAAACACCAATTTCTACTTGAGATGATTGCTACCATACTTCAGTTTCATGTGTGGATATCTATGATACAAGATTTGTATACTGCACCATGTTCCCACCACCCAAAGTCAAATCTTCTCCTGTCACCTCATATTAGGACCCCATTCTGTTGCCCTTTAAATTCTTATTTCAAGCCAGAAGCAGATAAAGCAGAAAAGAAATTTCTGCTCCCCTCAACATCTTAAATTGAAGGGCAAAAAACCACCAATCATTTCACAGGGGGTAAGACAGAAATTTCCTTGAGTAGCTTCCTTAAAATATATAGTACTTATGTACGTTAACCAGAATAAACCACTGATACTTGAACATGGGTATCAGTGGGGCTAAAAATAATATTAATAGTTTTCCTCCCACCTTCAAAGTTCTGACTGAGCCAATAATCAAATTAACAGAGACAGATTAATAAGAGAAAATAAAAAATTTAATATATATGTATAGGGAGTTCACATAGACATGATCATCCCATGAAAATTTCAAAAACTGTGAGGCAACCTTGGGTATACAAGACATTTTTGGACAAAGGAAAAAGGGTGCAGGGCAGGGGGAGGTATTAGATTTCAGAAGTGAGAATGGATGATTTACAGGCAATTGAGGAAAAGCTAAAGAACACACATGGCAGGAAAACCCTTGGGAGGCAACTCAGAAACAATGAGATGGGAGTTGGGGATGGAAGCGGGGGGTAGATCTAGCTAACAGACACCAGCCTGAAACCCTCTTATTTACCATACTAAATCCAAAATATGCTAAGTCAGCATGCTAAAAGAGCTCCTTCTTGAAGCAGGTTTGAATATCCTAGTCAGGAAAAGGGAGAGTGTCAAAGTTTCTGTTATTGGTACAAGTGGAGTTCTTGGGATGCTGAGAGGAAAAGACTTTTCCGAGACACCCCCAAAGAGGATGGGATTTCATAGAAAGAAAGCTTTATTGGTTATATAAAATTAAGAGGATTTCCCTTCCCAGGTCCCATCACTGTTTGTCTTTCCATAATAGAAGTCCAATCTTATCTTCAGTAGGGCCAGAATTAAGGCTTCTGCTCAGAATTTCTGCTCTGTATAAAAGTCCAGTCCAGTCCTACATCTGGCTTCTTTAGGTGTTCCCAACTGCAGTCTATTACATGTGAGGTCCACATGGCCATGGGCAATGTGGCCACTTAAAGACACAGACTATGGAGAGAGAACAGGTGAGTGCATGGGCAAGTGCTGGTCATGGAGCAAGAGAGTGCAAAAGCAGAAGAGAGGGAACTCTTTGGGGATTTTAACTTTCCAAGATTTTGTCCACTTTTGATGGGGTCTACCCCTTAGGCAACCTATTGCTCCCCAGGCTAGAGTGACAGACAAGCACCTTCCCCACATCACCCTGACTTCACTGGCATGTGCCCATCTCATCCTTTGTTGGATCTCTTCCCCCAGTGATCTGCAGGAAATGGACTAGTGGTTCCCAGAGAGTGTGAAGCTATAGCTTCCTGGTTAAGCTGCTCAGGTGACCATGCTTATGTCTGGCCTCCCCTTTGCTCTCTTCCTATTACTAATATTAACTAGCTAATTATGATGATAATAGTCTGAGTCTTCTATTTCCTAATAAACAGCTTAAAATCAATGTCCTTCAAAGCAGCTAAGGGTGGCAGAATTTTGGTCCTTTTAGTAGATTATTACTTGAATGTAGATTATAACCCAGGCCTTAACTCAGAATATTAAACTTCATTTTCTTAGACTTTCTTTCTTTAACCATCAAAGTCTCTTTAGAGTTTCTCAATTATACCAGAGATCCTGGGCATCCATGGAGTACCTACCATTTGAGAATAGAATTACAGAATATAGTTCTCACAACCTGGGCATGCCAATCATTAAATTGAGATCAATAAACCACCAAAGTTTTGTTGCCCCTGAGTATATAAAAGTCAAATCAAAGCCACATGTTTCTTTAATAGAAATGTATTTATTATTTTGATGATGACAAATGCTATATGTGCCTAGTTAAAAAAATCAAACAAGAAATAATCTTATGTGTATTCTTCCAGAGGCAATTTAAATCTGTATTTCAGCAAAATATAATATATCATGAATATTTGAATAGTTGAAGCATCAAATATGAACCCTGAAACAAGGCTTATAACATGCATCATGCATTGAGTATCTGCTTTGATGAGCATCTACTAGTATGTGCTCTGGTGGTATTATGCGCTTTATACATTGTGATGGTCAGGGTTCCTGGATTCAAGCAAAGACACTAACTTATTAACTCTGAGCTGGAAAGGAATGCATTGTTACAGACTCAGAAGTTCATTGAACTGAAGACTGGAAAACTTGGAAAATAAGCAGAAACCAAGGAGAGCTGGACAGTGGGAACTCATCCTGGATCTTGTCACAGTATCTGTTCCCAGCGTCACCATGGTTACTGGAACTCCAATGTTTTTCCTTGAGTATGCCTGCCTGCTTGTGTGCACTGGCTCAAAGAAATACACGAGCAGGAGTTTGCAATATACAAAGAAAATAATAGTTTAATATTGATTTGGCCAAATTGGAGGCAAGGAGCACATGCTTCTAAAAACCTGACTCCCGAATATTGTGTAGGTTATGTATTATATAAAGAGCAAAACTGCAAGATACCATGGCTTAGGGGTTCAGGGTGGTGCTGGAAGCTGATTGGTAGGAGGTACAGTGAGGGTAACAAATCATTTCTTCAGGTCTTTAGGACCTCTGTGAGGTCTTTTCCTGCATCCCTCTGTCTGGAAAAGTAGCCAGGGGATCGTTCCAAGTCCAAGCTCAGGAAATGTTATCATTAGTCTGTCAGAGGTCCAAATCATGTGATCATTAGTCAAGTCCTGGCTACTGTCTTCTAATGCTGTGGGGGTTGCTATTTGGGGGGAAACCCAGGTCTCTGAAAAGTATATATATATAAAGGGAGAGATGATTTCTAGAGCTAGGATTTAAAGCTAAATTTAATCAAAGTCATACAGATCTTCACTTTTAGAACCATCAGATTCTGGACCACCTGAAGTAATTTTGCAGCTCTACCCCAAATAGAAGAGCCTGAGGAATGGAATATTGAATCCTGCTTTCTCATCAGAACTCATACAATAAAGGATTCCTGCAGGGTATCCACAAAACCAAACAAACAAAGCCTACCACTTCTCATTATCTTGTTTAACACACACACACACACACACACACACAAAAAAAAAAAAAAAAAAAAAAAAAACTGGTAATGAGATTCAGGAGATGCTACCACAGAATATGGCACCTTGGCATACTGACTACTTTAAGTCAAAGGAATTTGAGCAATGACAGGTTTAGGAAAAACTAACTTTCTGACCTTCCCTTGACCAGGTCATAAGACTCTCATGTGAGAGTTGCCCTCCCCATATCTGGAGGAGAGGAGCACCCATATCCTATTTAATAAAAGAGTAATATGCAAATTTGACCATACTTTCACTACACCAGCCACAAGCACCTGCCATGCCCACCAATCAGGAGTGGGGTGGGGGCCAAGGTGGCCTAGGCCACAGGTGGGCGGGGCCAAGGCAGTCGGTGAGGTGGAGGCAGGGCTGAGGCATGCATGAGGCAGCCAGCAAGCATGGAGGAGGGGGGCCCAGGGTCTGGTATTCACCATGGCCAGGGCAAAGGCAGCTGTGTGTGAGGCAGGGGGCAGGACTTAGGCAGTGCGAGGCACGGGGGCAGGGCCGCTGAAGCAAGCGCAAGGCAAGGGGCAGGGCCGCTGATGCGTGCATGAGGTAGGGGGCGGGGCTGCCAAGGTACACATGAGGCAAAAGGCGGGCCGCCAAGGTGCAGGGGGCTTGGCCGAGGCACAGAGGGGTGGGGGGTATATGCCAAGGTATGGGGCTGGGTGGTCGCTGCTGGGGCTAAGGCTTGAGCTGGGGGAGCGGGGCTGAGGTGTCTGGCAAGTGTGGGGCCCCGGGAGCCGGGTAGTCACCAGTGGCCAGGGCTAAGGCCAGGGCTGGGGGGTGGGGGGGCAAGGCAGCCAGAGCAGAGCCAACCATTGGCCCCATTGAGGGGACAGGTTGGGCTGAGGGATCACCCACCCCAAGTGCACAAATTTCATACACTGGGCCCCTAGTCTATACTAATAAAAGGGTAATATGCTAATTAGATTGGACATCTTCTGGACAAAGAAGGTGGCAGGGGCCGAGGCAGATGCAGTTAGGAGTGATCAGGTGAGCAGGGGAGGACAGTTAGGAGGTGATCAGGCTGGCAGGGAGGGCAGTTAGGGGTGATCAGGGCAGCAGGCAGAGGTGGTTAGGGGCAGGCAAGCAGTTAAAAGCCAATGACTCTGGATTATGAGAGGGATATCTGACTGTTGGTTTAGGCCCAAACCCTCAGGGATTGGGCCTAAACCGCCAGTCAGACATCCCCTGAGAGGTTCTGGATTGGAGAAGGTGCAGGCTGGGCTGAGGGACCCCCACTGTGCACAAATTTGTGCACCAGGCCTCTAATCCTATATAATAAAAGGCTAATATGCAAATTGACCAAACAGTAGAATGACTGGTGGCTATGATATGCACTGACCACCAGGGGGTAGATGCTTGATGCAGGAGCTACCCCCTGGTGGTCAGTGTTCTCCCATAGGGGGAGCACTGCTCAGCCAGAAGCTGGGATCATAGTTCACAAGCACAGCGGCAGTGACAGGAGATTCTCCCACCTCTGTGGCAGTGCTAATGATGTCCAGGGAGCAGGCCTATGCTGTCAGTCGGATATCCCCCAAGGGCTCCCAGACTGTGAGAGAGCACATCAAACTGAGGGACCCCCCCAAGTGCATGAATTTCATGCAGCAGGTCCCCCTTGATAATTTAGGAGATTAGGAAGAAACTTAGAACTTAGGAAGAAAAATATATTTGCTCTCTCTATGTGCTAAAGAGGCTGAGTTAAGTATTGCCATTTTAAAGAAGAGGATCTTGGGTCCTAGAGGTGAAGTGCCCAGAAAGAGAAAGGAAGCCTAACACTCTCTTATCCCAAAGCCTTATTTCCTGGCCCCAGCCCTTTAACTTCACTTCTCACTCCAGGTGGAGGGAATTGCATGTTGTGTATGTTTTGGATCATAATCTTACTAATGTTCTGAAGAACAGGAGGAGAAAAACCCAAACAAAATTAAGGAATTGTTCCCACCCCTGCCCCCCACCAGTTGCTCTCAATCTCTCCATCTCTAAGAGAAGCTAGAGGGAGGAGAATTAAAGCTGGGCATGCCCACCATTCCTTCCCTTGTTTCCTTCCTTGATCATCTTAGCACAACATTGCATTAGGAATTTCACAGAGAATTTAGGCAATGGCATCAGCATTCAGGCCCATCTCCAAGGAAAATTTTCTTCCTTTTTCCCCTCCCTGCGAATATTCACCACCAGTTTCACCTTATGAAATGTATTCACAAATAAAAGTTCTTGATACTTAAAACATGTCTCTTCACCATCAAAGGAGACTGCTTGGTGATGAAAGCCTTTTGGCGGTAACAATGACCCTCAAGAGAGTGGCTTGTTGTTCTAAGGAAACTTCTGATCCAGGTTTCATCTGAAGAGTTGGCTTTGTTTTAAGAAAGTCACAAAACCAAGATAAAGGGTGCTTGGTATGAACTGAAGTCTGTGGCTCTGGGCCTGGCCAGCCAGGGCACTCCAGCAAGATACCTTAGAAAAAGAGAAATACTTCGTATATTTCCTAAAGTCTGGAAATGAAATCCCCCCCCCATTACTTTCAGAGTGGTCTAGATTTCACTTTCTTTTCAAGCTTTATTCCACTTTTATAGGGAAAAAATGCTTGGATCAGCACAAAAGATTAATACATCAGCAATTCTGTTATTGTGTATATTGATTCTCAAAGGGCCAGAACAGAACCTCAAAGAGGAGTGTAGGTGGAAAATACAGGTAGGCAATATTTTACCAGCCATATTTATGAGGCATTTAAAGGATCCCAGAGGGATGCAGTTTAAAATCTATCAAAGTTTTGGGTTTTCTTCTTTCCCCCCAAAAAATGATGTCAAAAACTGTTCATTTTGCAACTTTCTGTAGGATTTGAATGCTTCTCATGAATGGTACCTAGAAGGAAAATAGTGACTTCCCACCTAAAATGGAAGTGGTTGGGGGGTCAAGGAGAGAAAACCTAAGGTGCTTTAGTTTTTCATTTTGCACTTATCATTTTAGGCTCAGAATGTGCATGTTCCAGCCCATGATACACGCAGTTCCCTTCAGTCTTATGTAGAGTGAGTTTTACTATCGTCAGCTACATTTTAAGAACCAAAGTGTTGAATCCAATTTCTTTAATTTGTCCCTGTCCTTTTTCTGATCTCATTGTTTAGAATGGTCTCGAATATCAAATCCCAAGAAATAGGTTTGCTGAGTGCTGCAAAACCAAGCCAGGCTATTTAAGGATGGGTCTGGTTGTTCCCATTGATTCATTCATCCACAAACATTTATGCAGTGTTCACCCTGTGCCAGATTTTATTCCAAGGTCCTGAGGTTTAGAAATAGCCTTTAAAAAGCTCACCGTCCTGAGGCGATGACAGAGAGGGCAGCGTGATCGCAGAACAGTGTGGGAAGTGTTATAAAAATAACTGCTCTTGAGCATTTACTATTCTGGTACTTCACGTGGTACTGCATGCTGTCTCTGATCTTCCCACCACTCTCCACTAAGTTTTCTTTTCCCCCTTGTTTGAGGAAATAGACTGAGAGATGTTCAGAAACTTGCCTAAGGATACATCGCTATAAATATTAGCACTGGGATCCAAACTGGGGTTTTGTATTCTCTCAAAAGCTCCTGTTCTTTGCATGTTGCTGCTACGTGTGTGAAGAGAACAAATTCAAAGAATCCATACCCTGCGGAAGCTCCAGCCAAGTTGTTAGGAGGAGGAAGAGGAACCCCCCCTTCTCCTCACCTCCCCATCACCCCCTTAGACAAAGCCTTAGAAAAACTTGCCCAGACTCCTGAGTTTTGGGAAAAGGAAGGTGACAATCCCACCTCTGTTGGTTGCTATAGGAAAAGTAATAACTGAGTCAGGGGGGAACAAAGGCAATAATCAGGAAGCAGTTGAGGGCTGAAGAAAAGGTGACAGTTTCTCTTGGTCAGATTGGGTCCAGAAGAGAAGTTGTCTGTGGTAATGACACCCACCAAACTGTCTCAGAACAGATAACTTCAGCTTTGTCACTTTAAACAAGCACATCTCCTTCCCTAGGCTTTGGCTAACGGGTTTCTCACATGGCTCAAGACAGCCCTGAGGAACCAGAATTAAACAGAGTAAAGCTTATTATCTTGAAGGACAGGAGGTTGTAAGTCTCATTTGAAATGATTTCTGAAACACATTCTTACTCTAGGATTTGTTAAAAAGAAATAGTGACAAGTATGTTACCACATTTCTCTTCCTTTTTTTAAACTATAAACTCAGAAATGAATAGGGCACTAATAAGCAAAATAAACGAAATGAATTTAAGATTACAATTTATACAGACACTATTATGTGTGCAAATCTCATAAAAGTACAGATTTCTAAATTGCAACCCTTCATTTAAATTTCTTATCCAATAAAATCACTGCATTTTAATTAATATAAATTCCAAAATGTTGTGCCCAATCGAGGCAAGTCATAAGGCAAGTTGTTGTAATACTATACTTCTATTAAGAATAAACTCTTAGAAAAGTGGTATCAAAGTTGTTTGAAGCCACTCAAAGCAATGGGAGGGAGTAAAGGGTGGGCCAAAAGTAGTTTGCAGTTGTTCATATGGAAAATAATACAATAATTAATAAATAATAATATAAAAGTAGTTTTATACTTGTTCATATGGAAATAATACAATCATTAATAAACAATAATGCAAGAATAAACCGTGTTTCCCATACTCATAACTGTAAACCTACTTTGTCCACTCCTGTATATGTATGTCAAAAGCAGCATCATTGCTTTGGAACTGTTAGCTTTTCACTTACTGGTCACTGAGTGTCTACCATGTGACCAGGTCTCTACACATATGAGCCTGGCCCAGACATTAAAATACACATGTGCTGAGGGTGTCATTTGGCTCTCACACATACCTGGTATGTGTGATAAACACAACACTCACAATTTCCATTGTCTTGTGGCCCCACTCTCCCTGGAGAGTGAGTTGAGTACTTTGATAGATAAAATTTTTACAGAAAGAAAGGTGACAGCAGCTGAGAATTGTCACAGCATTTTCCCAGCACCCAATGCATAGGAGAAACACCAGGGCAGACTAATCAAGCTTTTGTATCCAGACTGACCTTTCTCTTGGCTCATAGGGTCTGTGGATCCAAAGCAAATTAAATTTTTTTTCAACTGTGCCAAAATTAAGTGTGCCTGAGTAATTTACCTGAATGTTCTGGCAAACCCAGTTTGGTTGATTTTCTGAAGGCCATGGGAAGGGTGTGGGAAGAGTGAGGCAGTTCACAGGAACCAGTTCTCGATTCATTTCTCCTAAATATTGAGGAGGGTCCTAGAGTATTGTTTAAGAGTTAGTTAAAATTCACATCTTGATGTTTATTCTATTCCCATTTAATTTGACCTCCTTAGAGCCCTCCTGAGAAGGTTCACCCATTCCCTGCCACCAGTATCTGGCCTGCCCCAGTGTTCCTCAGAGCACTGCCCTTTGCCATCCACCTCAGGGACAGACCTCTTTTCTCCTTTGACCCAGAATTGTGCTGGCACTCAAGTGTTGCGTGTTGGCTGAAGTCTTTCCTGAGAGGGGAGCCCCACACTCCTGAGGGGGGAGGTCCACCTCATGAAGGGTGGCCCACATTCCTGAGGAGGGATCCTCACACTCCTGAGGGGGGAGGACCACACTTCTGTGAGCCCCACACTACTGAGGGGAGCAACCCACACTCCTGATGGGGAGAGGCTCACACTCCTGAGGGGAGAGGCTCACACTCCTGAGGGGAGAGGCTCACACTCCTGAGGGGAGGCCCACACTCTTGAGGGAGGAGGGGGCACATTCCTGAGCTGTTCTAGGGAGCTGTTCCCTCTGCTGCCCCTCACCCTCTCCTCCCATTCCATGGCTCCCTTTTTAATGTCTATTTTCTAATTAAGCCCGAGTCATGACAGATGGTGGTGTGGGCTGGTTAGTGCACACTTTGGGAGCATCCTACAGCACCTGAGGGGTACATTCATAAGAAAGGGCTTCAGCTTCAGCTGAAATGGCTCCCTGTGATCACAAATAAATTGAAATAAGAGGAACATATGAGGTAGGGGACAGAAGGAGAAATGGGGAGGGGAGGGAGTGCACACCAATACTCCATTGCTGGAACATTTTTTAAAGTATCTTATTTTAATTATGTTAATTTTTAAGCCAGTCTCAATCCACAATTTAATAGTAAGGAGAGCTGAAGGAAGACAAAAGATGACTTTCACACCTCACTGCACTGACCATCACCTCCGCCCAGTTTAGTTTCTAGCGATCTTGAACCACATAAAGAGGCAAAAGCCTTTCACTGGAAGGAATAAATCAACTTGCACCCTCCAAACTGCTGCTGGGGTTGCTGACAATGGACAGAACTATGCCTCTGTCTCAGCCACAACTCTCACTGAGTGGTTTTGACAAGCTTTTTCAGACATTCCAATTCGATGCCAAAAGTTGCCCATAATTTTCTGTCTCTTATTTATAGGAGGCATCACCTCTCCTCCCCCTCCCCACTACCTCTTCATCATGTGTATGCTCACATGCACACACATTCTCCTTCCCCTCAGATTTGTAACATGATTGGTTTATTTTTCCAATGTATAGCTTACTCCTTCTATTCTTAAGACAATATTTATGAAACATCTATTAATGTTAAATTTTGAGCTGGGCACTGCCCCAGAGATGCTAAAAATCTACAAGTGGTAGGAAACCTGTCTCACCAGCCAACTTTAGGTTACTTGAACTCTCTATCCTCAATTTGCTTATTTCTACAATGGGCATCTCCTAACACACATCTGAGAAGGCTGTTCTTACTAGTAAACATGATACGAGAATTATAAAATCTTTACATATGTTAGGCTCTTTATTGAATGATTAAGATCACATATAGATAAAACACTGCATATTAGAGTTTTCTGATCTGCCTCTTCATGTTCAAAGTTGCCTCCTCCTCTTTATGAAAATACCTCTTTGGCCTCCTTAGCACTACCCCTTCTTTCACCTTCCCCACTTGTGACAGAGCTATGTTATCTTAGTCTGTATGATTTTGTTTTCTTCTTCTTCCTTCTCCTTGCCCTTCATTTTTATCTTTTTGTTATTGTTATTATTATTTAATATTATTAACTGAAGTTCAAATGTCACAGGTCAATTGCAGTTTAAGTAGAGACCTAGAAGAGGCAAAGGAAGCAGAGGAGATGGAAAACCTGAGAGTCAAGGGCACAGTCACCAGACTGATGGCCAAGTTATTAGAAGTGAATACTTTCAAGATAAAACTACTTGAACTTTCTTTGGACAATTTAGTAACAATAAAATGATGCGTTATTTCTGCCCTGGCTTTCAGCCAGACTAGCTTTGGGATGTGTGATTCATCTCTCTGATGAACTTGATATCCAGAAGTCAAGCTAAACCTCTTGAAGAATTTCCCTCTGCCCACTAAAAATTTGCAAAACAGACAAGTACAAATATTTGAAAGTTATAAAATGAATAATGCAGTCTTCGGTTCACTAATCATGCCAACATTTCAAGATCTTCCTGGTCACATGAAGTCAGCTCATGTACCTCTCTTCTCCATCCATAGAGTAGCTTGTTCTCTTTACCAGCATTCCCTCTGTGAGGGGTGGGCTGGGCAGCCCTGCTGTATTCAACAAGCCATTTGCACAGGAGCTGATAGGAGGGATGTACCCTCTCCTAATTCACACAAACGCCTCTTGGTATGAGCTGCAATCAGCCTACTCTTCCCCCATATTCTGTGGAGAAAATGGCCTTATGAAAACCACCTACTCCTTGCTTCTCTTGAGCATGTTTTAAACCATGTAGATATTCATCCACTTTTCCCCTTCCAGGCAGTATGTGTAGTGGAGAAAGTGTAAACATTTGGATTTAGACTGAACCTGGCTTGACTTCTATATCCACCACTTTCCATCTAGATGACCTGGGTAAATGACATGCTTCCCTGAATTTCATCTTCCCATCCATATAATGGGCACAGTAATAGCTATTCTGAAAGAATTTCTGAAGGATTAGAAATAGTATAATTCATATACCTCCCACAGAAGGAAAACAGCCTTTTATAGTCAGCAGATCACCAGGAAATGGAAAAATACTTTTCTGGAAGTTTCTAAGAAAAAAAAAAAGAAATGTGTGCGTGGCCCCTACCTTAAACAAACTACACCAACATCAGCAGGGTTTTAAAATTTGTATTTCATGTTAAATCTAATTATGCAAAAGTACAGATTTGCCAAACAAAAGTATGTTGCCTCCTTTTTAAATTATCTTTATAAAAATGAATGCAGTCTTACTACTTGAAAGGAGTTCATTTTCAGTTTGTTTGTTGCTTTTCCAAGGAAACATATAGCTCATAATGAAGTCTACCTCTGGATTTTGGATGTGCGCATGTCTCTTACAGAACTGAACATTACTAACAATGATAAAGGTAAAGCGTCTGCAGATGACAAATGAATCAGAGGTGCAGAAACAAAACCAACTGATTAAGTCATATATCACCAGAAAAACTTGGGGCATAGAATAAGAAAAACAAGTCAATACTTCAAACGTTCAAAATGGGCCTTGGGATTAGTTTTTCAAGAGAGGGGAATGAAAAGAAGAACTTAGTTAAATTGGTGAAATGTCAGAGCTCAGAAGGACCTAATGATCACATGGCCAAAGCCCCTGGTTGGACACATGGAGAAACTGAGGCCCAGGGAGTCAACAGCTTATTTATGTGGCAATGCTAGTGCCACCACCCATGATTTCTGACACTGAAGATATCTCCATTTTATTCATAGCAGTATCAGCTATTGTCCTAAGAGAGCCACATGATTTGGTTGGTCTAGGACAGGAATTTCAGGTGTAAATCTTCCTGGTCTGATGTTGTTTAGGAGAGGTGGGGTCTATGGGGGAGGCATTTCCTCTCCCCAGTGTTCTGTGTGGCTCACCATGTCTTTGTGTGACCATGCTGTTTGGTACATATTAGCATTTAGTAAAACTTTACTGGATGAACAAATTTTGAGTGTGCACTTTCAAATCTTATTAGTTTAAGAAGGGCAATGATGATGAATATGGACTATTACTGGTTAGCAAGAAAAGAGAGCAAAGATGAAGGGGGGTTGGAGGGGAGACAGTGTACAGTACACATATAAGTAAAAAGATTAAGGGTTCATCAGCCAGAAAGAATGATTTTCCATCTTGGCCTTAGCCCACACTGCCAGATGACCCTTTGTGAACTTGGTTTTTCTCAATTGCAAAATAGGATAATAATGTCTATTTCACATGGCTTTATGAAGGCTTCCCATGATAATATTTATTAACTATTTGGCATCATACCTGGCATAGAGTAGGAGCATAAGAAACAATAACTGAGACAGGAAGAGAAGCAGATATTGTGGCTAAGTGTACTATTTAAAAGAATGGTGTGCAGAGAAGTAAACTGTATTACAGCATCATATTCCAACAAACTGATGCATCTCCACATCCAATCGAATCCTTAGGTTTAATATGAAGTGCGCACTCCTACCCACTTCTGGTCTCAAATCACTTCACTTGCTTTCACTTTCTCCTCTCACACCCATCATGACTGCACTTGCAAGCTTGAGTGCTCCATCTGATCGGGTCTCTGGATGTCACCACGATCAGGGGAACGAAGTCAAGGCCTGAGTCCCAAGTAATGGTCCAGTCTTAATCCATGGGAGACTCTTTCCCAAGGCATAACAATCTCACATCTCTACTAAGGACTCAGGCTAGGAGATGCTCAGGGGAAATTTCACAATGCGGGCACCACTCAGAGGGCAGAGCCACTGGGACAAATCTCCAAGCAACTCAGTAATATTTTCTAGTGTGACCAGAGTAACACTCGAGCCATCAGCCCCACCACAAGCCATCATTCCCACATTCCCCAAAGTAGTCATTTACTGCAGTGGCTTGGATTGTTTCCCTGTTTGAGAACACAGGTTTGAGCAAGCACTCTAAAAAAAGCAGAGGGGGTAGCTTGTGGCAGTGTGAGAGCCACAGTGACAGCGGGCCATAAGCCTATACTTGCATAGTACAGCTACGGGGCAGCAGAAGCCAGCCACTCTGATGAACCTGCTCAGGAAAAATGCAAACCACAGCTGATAATATCACACACTTGACCTGAGAAACCACATTGGAAAGAGAGGCTTTCCATGAAACCCACCATGGTGTAACAACATATAAGCATGGGGGGGCTCAAAACTCCCACTTCTCCCTAGTTATAAGGATTTAGACCCAACATCTAATGCTCCAACTTTTAAGAGCTCCACTTGAGGGAAAGGCCCCCAAACACCTTGCTCTAAAAGCCAGTGGGGCTTGTGTCTGTGAGACCACAAAACCATAGCAAACATCACAGAATTTATTGTTAGCAAAGCTAGAATTTAAACCCAGGTCTGACTGACTCCCAGGTTCACGTTGTCATCACAATAGTGGGCCTTCTCCATTTCCTTGGACTTAATTTTTATTCTCAACAATAGGGGGAAGCTATAGTATAGGGGTTTGAATGGTAGCTCCCTCAAATAATATGTCCACTGGAATCTTGGATTATGACCTTGATGGAGAAGAAGGTCTCTGCAGATGCAATAAAGATAAGGATCTTGAGATAAGATCATCCTGGTTTCTCCTGACTCCTAAGTCCCAAGACAAATGTCCTTACATGGGAAAGGCAGAGGGTGATTTGAAACAGTCAGAAGAGCTGAAGACATACAGAAAGTAGTGTGGAGATGGAGACAAATGTTGGAGTGATGCAGCCACAAGTCAAGGAATGCCTGAAGCTGGAAAAGACAAGAACAGATCTTCCCCTGGGGCCTCCAAGTAGAACCTGGCCCTGCTGACATGGATTCACATTTCCAGCCACTCTCACTGTGAGAGATAAATTTCTGTTGCTTTAAGCCAGTGGTCGGCAAACTCATTAGTCAACAGAACCAAATATCAACAGTACAGTTGAAATTTCTTTTGAGAGCCAATTTTTTTTTAAACTTAAATTTCTTCTCACACCACTTCTTCAAAGTAGACTCACCCAAGGCGTGGTATTTTATGGAAGAGCCACACTCAAGGGGCCAAAGAGCCACATGTGGCTCTCGAGCCACAGTTTTCTGACCACTGCTTTAAGCCACCCTGTTTGTGATAGTCTGTTACAGCAGCCACAGACAAGTGAGAAAGCTCAGGGTTTCCTGTACCTGCTAGGCTTCAGGCACAGGAATGAATGTGGGGCACACTGGGCCACCAGCTTCTAGATTAAGCTGACCCCTGAGTAAGCCCGGTGTTGTCACCAGCAATGTTGCCTGGAGAGAAAGCTCTCTGTGGATGGGGCATGTAGGGGTGAGGGGGCCCATCCACGGCCCTGGCCTAGGGCTGTGTCGTGGCTGGGACTGGACAGATCTGGGTTGCTCACATTGCGCTGACTCCTCAAGGACCAACTGACCAGAGAAAGGAGCCGTGGAGACTTGAGGAGAGAGAAAGCACAGGATGGTCAGCAACACCTGGATGCTTCTCAGGAAGGCCCAGCTTGTCCCCTGATGGGGTTTGCACTCTGGATAGGCCCTGCTCTCTGCTGTTTGGTGGAGAGTCACAGCAGCAAAGTAAGGCTTTTTCTGTAGGATAACATCTCAGAAACCAGGGGACTGCCTGCGTTGCCAATGGCATCCTGTTGGAAAGATCCACAGCTCTTGGCAGAAACACACTGGAAATGCCTGTGAGAATGAGGGCCCTCACGCCAGAGCTCTGTTATTTCTCAAAACCCACAAGGGAGCCCTGTTTCCAGACCCAGGGCCCAAGTGCTGGCTGCAGCTGAGCACTGAGCATGACCCATTTCCCCGGTAACCCCAAAGCATGGATCCCGAGTTTCTCTACACTGTGTGCTCTTTCTGTGACTAATGGTCCTAAGCTTTCCTGTGCATTGATAAGCAGAGGCACCCTATCTCATATTCATGTTTTTAAAGCACTGTGTGGTCCTCATTCAGACTCACAGTCACCCTGGCAATAACAAGGTGGCAGTGGGGAAGAGCTATGGTTTAATAAAGCCCAAGCCCAGCGTCCTCCCGGTGCCCACACTCAGGGCTCTAATAAAGTCCTTTCATCATCCCAGGGCTGCTGTCTTCATCCCGGTGCTGGGAATGGCTTTCCCAACTGACAGGATATGCTTTATTAGGACTCAGGACACCGCTGAGAGTGGCCACAGATTCCAGCCGCCCTGAGCACGGTGGGAAAGAGCATCGTGTGGTGTGGGATTGCACTCTGAGAACCTCCAACCTAATCAGGTGGCAGGACTTGCTGGCAATCGTGAAGGTTCTAGAAGTTTCTAGGGTGGCTCCTGTCCAAGTTTGCCTTCAGTAAGTAGCCCAGGCGGGCTTCATCACTCCCTTTAAAACATAGCTAACTTGTTTCTCCAACCCTCTTTCTGTGCCGAGAACAGTCTTTTCCCTCCCCCTCTGAAATCAGTAGACTGGAAAGGAGCCCCCCAGGGGCATCCCTTTCTCCAGCTCCCACAGCACTTTATAGGATGCGAGCCAAGAGCTTTCAGCGCCCTTGTATATATTTACTCAGTGAGTCGCTTGTGCTATTACTATGTATGTTTTTGTGAAGTGTTTTTATGCTGTTTTTATAAAGTGTTACTTTTTAAATTACAAAGTCATTCATCACATTGGTTAAAAATTCAAGTGTTCATGCAATGTTATGAGTTAGAGACTGAAAGAACCCTGTAATCACGTACTCTGGAGGTCTGTGAGGTTTTAATTTTAATTTTCCATCTTAGTCACGGGAAAACAAAGAGATGGCTGCCGGATGGGAAATCGACAGGAAATCCACACCAGAACCAGGTAATTCTCCTTGGCACACCAGACTGAGCCTCGGTTCCTGCAAAGGGGTGTGTGGGTTCTGATTCCTGTAAACACTTCATCCACCAGGTAGCACCACATGCTTTCAGCTGGCAGGGCCCCCAGATTCTTGGCAGGTGTGAATGAAGGTCAGTGTAGTGTTAGGTTGTGTGCTGAAATTGGGGTACTACGGACTGAATTATGTTCCCTCACATTCACATGTTGAAGCCCTAACTTATGTGACTGTTTTTGGAGATAAGACCTTTATAGAAGTAATTAAGGTTAAATGAAGGCATAAGTGAAGGACCCTGATCCAACAGGGTTAGTGTCCTTATAAGAAGGGACACCAGCAAGCGAGCTCACTCTCTCTACACTATGTGACCACCCAAGAGAAGGCGGCCATCTTCCCTCCAGGAAGAGGGCACTCACTAAAACCTGACAGTGCTGGCATCCTAACCTTGGACTTCCAGCCTTCAGAACTGTGAGAAAATAAATGTCTAGTGTTTAAGCTGTGCAGTCTATGTTACAGCAGCAGAGCTGACTAAGACAGAACAGGAGAGAAAACATTGCACTCAGCCTAGCTGTACCTCAGCCAGCCCTGCACATTTGCTTTCTTGCTGCCACCACTGGGACTCTGAAAATGGGATTGAGAGGTGGGTGTATCCTCTTACAGACATGCATGTCTCTGGACTCAATCTCCTCCTCCCAGTGGAGATGTCAGCTTCTCCTTTCTCTGCTGCAGTCCAGGGGCCAGATGGTCCCCAGGTGACACTGAACCTGACTTTCAGGGGAGACAAAGCATACATCAGACACCTCTGAATTGTATTCACAGTGGGTTCCATGTTCCCAACTGACTTAGCTCAGATATACATTCAGTCAGCAAAGCCAATGCTCATAGTAGCCTGTTTAAAGTTTAAAAGTTCTCCTTCTAACTCTTGAAAATTCTAAGCCTGTTCCAAGACTAAATTATTGAATTATTAATTATTTAGCTTCTCCACCTCCCTCTTGTTCCCACAGGATCAGTTGTGGGTCCCAGGTTTGTCCCATCAACTTTGGATCACGTAAACCCTACAACCAGCTCCCACAACAGGAGCCCACATGGAATTTAGAAAAGGAAATAAATTAAAGAAAGCCCAGGAGGTATGCAGAGTTGAAAGAAATATTCTAGTTTTTGCTGTCAATCTTTAGTAAATACATCACCAGTACTACCTAGGTATATTCCAAGATGCGGGGTATCTTTTTCAAGTGTCAATGAGTGGAAGAAGCTGAAGGAAGCTGAGTAACAGCAAGGAAAGGCTCCTAAATTGGTGCTTCTCAGGTTTTTCTGCTATGACCCACAAATATAAACTTTATATCATTATCCAGTAGCATGTACACACATACAACAACACCATTTTTCACAAAACATTGCTACCTCTATTGCCTGGGAAGAAGTCTGATAACTACTCTATTCTTGAAAATGTTGGTTGAAAACTAAATTGATGTGATAGTTAATTTTATGTCAACTTTACGTTTTTGTTATCCCTGGGTTCTTAGGCCTTTGGACTCAGTAAATTACACTGCTCTTTCCTGGGTCTTCGTCTTGCTGATGGTGGATTATGGTATTTCTTGGCCTCCATAACTGTACAAGCCAATCCGATCTAATAAAAGAGTAATATGCAAATTGACGATACCCTTCGCTACACCTACAAGCCAGGCCCACCAGCCACGCCCACCAGCCAATCAGGAGCAAATAAACCCCAACCAAGATGGCTGTGGCCACTGAGAGCAGGAGGGAAGCTTGGGTTTCCCCAGCAATGGAGGAAGCCAAGCTTTCCACCTGCCCTTACCAGCCTAGGCCTCCACTCAGTGCTACAAAGTTTCAATTATAGAAGATACATAATCCAAGAGAAATGGCGGCAGCCACGGAGCTTGAGAGAGTAGAGGCTAGGGTTGCCCCGGCAATGGAGGAAGCCAAGCTTCTGTAGCCCTAGCACCTAGGCCTTCACTCTAGGCTACAAAGTTTCAATTATAGAATTTAAATAAACCCAAACAGAAATGGCTGTCGCCACGGAGCACGTAGAAGGCTTGGCTCAGTTCCAGGCTACAAAGTTTCAACTGCAGAACATAAATAAATCCCAGATCCCAGGGCCTCTGCTTGAATCACTGGGGTGTGTGGCCAGCCTTCAAACCACCAAAGGCCACTCACCTAGGCCGCTCTACACCCCAAAGGAACCTCCACCCTGATCTGAGACACTCTTCAGGGCAAACCAGCTGGCCTCCACCCATGCACTAGGCCTCTATCCTATCTAATTAAGAGTAATAAGCAGATTGACCATCACTCCAACACACAAAAGGGCTGCCCCCATGTGGTCAAAGATCCTGCCCCCATGTGGACACAAGATGGCCACCACAAGATGGCCAGCAGGGGAAGGCCGTTGGGAGGTTCCAGGCCCTCTAAGGGAGGGCAGTTATGGGCGATCAGGCCAGCAGGGGAGGGCAGTTGGGAGGGACCAGGCCTGCAAGGGAGGGCAGTTGGGAGTGATCAAGCCTGTAGGGTACGACAGTTAGGGGTGACCAGGCTGGCAGAGGAGGGAAGTTGGGGGCAAACAGACTGTCAGGGGAGCAGTTAGACATCCATTAGGCTGGCAGGGTAGTGTTTAGGGGGTGATCAGGCTGGCAGGCAGAAGCAGTTAAGGGCAATCAGGGAGTCAGGCAGGCTAGTAGTTTGGAGCCAGCAGTCCTGGATTGTGAGAAGGACTGCCCATTAAGGTCGGATCCTACCAGGCTTAAAACATGCAGTTGGACATCCCTCAAGGGATCCCAGATTGGTGAGTGTGCAGGCTGGGCTGAGGGAAACCCCCTGCCCCTTGTGCATGAATTTTGTGCACCGGGCCTCTAGTTCCTATAATAAAGGCCTTTTCCATATCTCTCTACATACTTTATTTGCTCTGTTTCTCTGGAGAACCTAACTATTATAAGATTTTATTCATAGACAGCAGCATTTGCAAGGATGTGAACAAGAACCGGACATACTTTGGTCAGAGAGAGCATAGTGTAGTAAGTTAAGAGCCCTTTCTTTGTAAGCTAGTGGTGACTCTGGGTTTGAGTCTCAGCTTTGCCCTTTAATCAGCTGTACAGACTTATTTGGGCCCTCTAATATCTGTTATTTCCTCACAAGGCTGTGATAAGATTTTGAAAGATAAACTATCCAAAATGCTTAGTACAGCTCCCCATAAACAGTAAACTCCTGGTGAAATAATAATAATTATTACCTAGATGTCTATTGCACAGATTCATGAATGGGTAGGGTATCTCAGCCTGGCCAGTAATCCGGGCCAATCGACTGGACCCTAGAAGCAAGCTAGCCTACTGGTCGAAATGTCTGCCCAGTGTGCATCTTAGTGACTAGTTGAGTGGTCAGACCCCTAGCATATTACGCTTTTATTATATAGGATGGGCAAATGCATAATGGGTCATCCAGACATTGGTAGTGTGCCAACTCCTGCAGGCTCTGAGCTTCTGCTATAGGCTGGTCAGTCTCATGTGACAGGGCAGGCAGTGAAGTGTCTTATAGATGGGCTCCCAGGATGTGGGTGCTGTGATATCCTATACAATAAAGAGCTAATATGCTAATGGTCATGATGCCCTCACACTGTAATGACCAATCAGCAGGAGGCTACACGTGCAGCAGGTGCAGGTGGGCAGCGACTTGACACCGCATCCTCACCCAGCGCCAGCCAGGGACTTGACACTGCATCCGCCGCCAGCAGGGCTTGACAGGGGTAGGGCTGGCAGGGTCTGAGTCTCACCCAGTTGGAGTGGGGCCAGCCAGGTCTGCGTCTCTTCCTTTTTAATATGTACAAATTCTGTGTGCTGGGCCACTAGTTTACTAATAATAAACAGATTGCCATTTTGTTTACTGCTAAGAGACTCAAGAACATGTGGGTCTTAACTCTTGGCTCCTGCTCTGCCATTTTGGGCCCTTCTCAGATACATGATCTTGTGGAGAATGGACATCAGGAGGCTGAATTCTAATTCCTCTCAGGGGCTAATGTGTTAAGTGAGCTTGAACAGGCATTTTGTTTTTCTGTCAGTTTTTACAATAACAGGAATCACAGTGCCTGCCTACCCTCCCTCACAGGCAGGCTGAGAGGCATGATGAGTACATTTGAAAATATGGAAAGAGACAGTGAACTACTCATGGACGGGCATATTATCAATACAAAGGTTTTGCTGTTTATCATTACTGTCTGTCTTTCCTGGTGATTCCATTGTGAAGATTTGTGGTTGGTACTTCATCTTTTCTTTTTCCTTTGTAAAGAATAAAATTCATTTCTAACTACCTTTTAAAAGCCAATTTATGCTTTAGTCACTTGATTAATAGGACTGGGAAGACCAGCTTTCCAATCAAAGTGCTTGTGAATAATTCAATGCCTGATATTAAAAGAGGGGCGTTGCCTCCTGACATGGTTTACATATTTGTGGAGCAAATATGAGCTGCCCTTCCACCCAGATGGATGTCTGGCCCAGCTTCTCTACCTTTATTTTCTCCCTCTCGCTGGTCCTGAGCCCTCTCCCAGTCCCACAGAATAACCAAGGCTACCCCAAAACCTGTGCCCTGCCTGGAGTTCAGGTCACAGACCCCAAAGAAAGGGATTATTTTTCTAAATGGTCAACCCAGAGGGGGTGCCTTTTTCAAAATGGCACCATGTCACTATAGCAGAAGCCCTACCACTAAATGAGAAACTTTGGGAAAATACAAGTCCAGGCAGTTTCTGCATAGACTCCATGGGTCATGACCACAGGAGCCTGGATGAAAGGGACCATGTACAATGCAGCATCCTCTTGGCCACAGCTACCCCCTAGACCTCAGGAGAAGAGAGCAGAGCTGCTCTCCCCTTTGCCTTTCAGTGCCTGCAGCGGGTCAGATTGTGGCCTCAGGTCTGGGTGTCAATCAGGTCCAGGCCCTCAGTGGACTTGGAAGTTTAACACTTCAGTGCCCTCATTTCAAAGCGTGTTGTATAGATTAAATGAGATATATGTGTAAATTATTTCCCATCAGCAACTACAGTACTCAAGAAGTGCTTATGGCTGTTTCCTTCCTTGGGGACACTCCCTGTCCATTCTCAACACTTACCACTCCAGTTCCTTTGTCACTTTTCTGCCTTCCTCTTACTGTTCTTCCTCCTCTTCTCTCCTTCCCATGCTCAGGCCTCTGAAAGGTTCACATAGACTGCAGTTGGGTCCTGGATCTGTAATGATATCTGTATCTCAGTATTATAACTGGCTTCATCCTCCCTTAGTTTTCTGGCTTTCTTTCTTTTTTACCAACTTCCTTTAGTTTGAAGGAATAAGTGAGAGTACATATGATGATTTTTTTTCTCCTCCTATTGCAAGTGCTTCAATGAATAATATCTTAGGGTGTTCAGTATATTTTCCTAAAATGAGGTCAAGTTCTCCAAAGCCATACATAGGATCATGTTGGTGATATTGGCACCAGGCCTTCTATGGCTGCGAGGTCCCCAAATCTGGCTGGGCCAACTCTGGAAGCCAGTGATGAAGTTCTGATAACCTTAAGCCAACTTGGAAAAAGGAAGGTTAATGCTGGTATTAGTCATGGTCGAAATTGTAGTCTTCAATATCATATGTTTGGAGGCATAGCTAGAAGTCTGCTCTTGTCATTGAGTACTTCCACGACAATTAAAGATTGTCATAGAGTATATTGTTTTACAATTAAAATAATGTATCACACTTTACTTTGGCTTCCTCATTCATCAGATTGTAGAGATTGGGGCAGACACTTCAGTCTAACTAACAATTACCTGTTTTATCAGAGTTAAACTCTAAGGGAAAAAAAAACTGCTATCTTTTCCACAGTTGTCTTAAAAGTATCTAGCAGAATGCCAGCATATATAGCTTCTTAACAAACGTTTGTAGAATAAGTAAATGAATGAATTAATCAATGGATGAATAGACAATCTGTGCTTAAAATGATGTTGAACACCATGGTGTACCAAGATGAGGAGGCTCAGAGTCCTCTCAAGTCAGCAATGGAGGCCACACAGACACACACCCACAGTGTGTTATAATAACTGCTATGATTGTATATATGAGTCTTATGGGAACATGAACGAGGATAATAAATTAAGTTGTGTGTGGAGTGGAGAGAGAGTGGAGGGAGTGTAAATATTCCATCTTTACAAGTCACATATAATTTTTTTAACCGAGAGAAAAATGTTTTAATTTGGAGGGTAAGTTATTTATAACACAATTCTCAAAATACAGTTAAAAGCTGGAGAACCAATCCTATACCAAAGCTTGGTGATTAGAAGGGGCAGAGGCTGCTCCCTATGGCTGTAGACCTCTGTCCCTTGTCAGACACTCAGGGCCAGCTCCTGGGACCCAGCCTCATGGCTGAACTACACTCTCCTGTGCCTGACACCCAAGTGAAAACACACTCCACATTTCCTCTTCCATTCTCCTTCATTAAATCTGTAGAAAGACTTCAAGAATCAGCATTGTTAACCAGATGGGTATGGATGGATTTTTCTTCTTTTTAAAATTTTTAATATCTTTTTTCCCCTCTCTCTTCCCCTTTCCATTGTAATTTACTTTCAATATTGTTTTGTATTGGTATCAGGTGTACAGCATAGAGGTTAAACTGGTTGGATTTTCTCAGATAGTTAGTCTAGCCTGTGGTAACCCAAAACATCAGAATCACTCAGGGTGTTTGATAAGAATGCAACTTTCTGCTTTAGAAGCTCTGGACACAGAACCCCAGAATCTAGATTTTACTAATGCAAGTACCCTAGATGAGATTATTAAATTAATTGACTTTATGTTTAGATTAAAACAAAAAAAAATCTGAACAGATAGCACTGAGTTTCCATATACCCACTGCTGGTGACGAACATTTTTTTTTTCAAACAATTTTTTTATATTTTATTGATTTTTTTAGAGAGAAACAGAGATGGGTAGAAAGTCAGAAACATTGATCAGCTGCCTGGGGATGTGCCTGGAACCAAGGCACATGCCCTTGACTGGAATCAAACCTGGGACCTTTCAGTCTGCAGGCCACTGAGCCAAACCGGTTTTGGCTGGTGATGAACATTTTAAAAGTTTATCATTTTTTTTCTGGTTTGCTATTACAGATTTGCAAGGAATACTTCCCTCTACATATTTGTGATTTTTTTCTTGCAGGTATTTTGTTCAGTTGCTCAGGCAAAGAACCACAGGTTGCGTGGCTTTAACAGGAGGACCTATTGTCTCACGGCTCTGGAGGCCAGAAGTCCAAGATCAATTGTCAGTGTCAAGGCCATGCTCCCTCTGAAGCCTCAATCCTAGCCTCTGGCAATTCCTTGGCTTGTGGTAGCACGAGGTCAATATGGATGTGGTGTTCTCCTTGTGTGTGTGTGTCTCAGTGTCCAACTTTCCTTTTTATAAGGACACCAGTCATGTTGGGCTAAGGGCTACCCTACTCCTGTATCACCTCGTCTTAATCACATCTGCAATGACCCTATTTCCAAAGAAGGTTACATTCTGAGGGATTAAGAGATTAGGACTTCAACATATGAATTTGGGGACGAACACAACTCAGCTCATAACAGGCACTGATCTCTAAACTTCCATAATCATGCAACTCTATCATGCATGTACCAAAATAAATGTGCCATTAAGTATCTTAAGATTATATGTATATGCTTATGTGCTAGTGTGCTCACTCTAAAACTTTCCTATGTCAGTTCCCCAGGAAACAGACACCAAGGCTCTGAGATTTGCATGCAAGAACTTTCCCAGGAAAAGCAGGATGGAGCCTAGAGAGGGGGAACTGCAATGTGGTGGCCCAAGGGGGCTCAGCTGGTTCCTCAAAAGTTCAGGGCTTGGGAAGGCCCTTTAAGAACTTCTATAATTTTGGCAAGGGATAGGCTGAGTACATCCACACTGACCAGTCACTGGATACAGGCTACTCTCCTGGGCCAAGGACAATCCCCTGATAGTTTTGGGCAGTGGGTCCTGCCTGCTGGGGAATTGGTGCCTCAGCTCCTTCCACATAGACTCTTGAGAAGAAATTTAAAAGGGTGTCATAAAGTTAAATATAAATAGAAGTTATTATATTTTCTGTAATATCCAGTGAGTCTTACATATCCCCTGGGCTATACAGACTCTGTCTTCTAGATCACTGTTGGGTCATAGAGAATATGTGTTTCAAACTTTAACAGACATCAGCTACTGTGGTCTTCCTAAGTGGCTATACCATGTTAGAGTCTCATCCAGAGTATGCAATGGTACCTGGTTCATTTCCTCATAGTCTCACCAAAACTTGATATTATTAAACTTCTTGAATTTTTACCAATGTGGGACACAAAAATTTCTCATCAGTTTGTGTTTCCTTGATTTCCAGAAAGATCAGGAATCTTTCTCTTTTGTAAGTTGTACCTTATCTCTCTCTCTCTTCCCTCCTCTCTCTTTGAGTTCTGTGTCTTTTCCTTACTGCTTCATAGGCATTACTTAGATTTTTGAACATTGGACCTTAATTCATTCTTATACATAGTAATCTCTGATAGCCACACTCCTGTTCTTTGCCTCCC
The DNA here is from genome assembly GCA_027563665.1 of Antrozous pallidus. Taxonomy (NCBI): domain Eukaryota; kingdom Metazoa; phylum Chordata; class Mammalia; order Chiroptera; family Vespertilionidae; genus Antrozous; species Antrozous pallidus. Next base: position 126,961,339 of record CM050508.1, on the reverse strand, counting down.
TACTCTCTTCCTAGCTTAGTGTGACAGGTTTCTCCATGAGTTTAACCAGACAACTCTGGTATCCTCTACATCCATGATTGTGAACCTATGACATGCATATCAACAGGGACACGCATAGCCATTTTTTATGACACACTGCCAAATGCGGTCACATACAGAGAAGTATAAGGCCGCATGCCAAGAAGGACTTTCATCCTTGGCTACTGCACAGCCAGGTACAGTAGCCGAGGATGAAACATTTGCTGTAGTGTACTCTGTGCCAGAGGTCTGTAGGACAAAACAGCAGAATTCCAGCACAGAGCGTCTAGTTCTGGGACTTCCAGTTAGGAAATTAGGGGATCTTTGACCTCACTTCTGGCCGGTGGAGCTGGAACCAGTGGAATGCCAGGGGAGATGCATCTCTGGGGCCCTGTGATCTCCATTACCAGCAACCACATAACCACAGCATCCATCATCCAATCTACTGTTCTGGGAAGTCGTGGATTTCTAATTGACCATCATTACTGGGATAAGTGAGGGAGAGGCTGGGAGAGGCAAGGGCCTATGCTATGGGTGCCATATCCCTCCATTAGAAATAAAGTCAGCCATCTTAATTTATATAAGAAACACCATTTTGCAGCACAGTGCAATCTCCATTTCACCACTATTCCTATTGTGCATCCTTATTAACCCCTATTTCTGCTTATTAACCCTACCCTTTCCTAAAAGACAGTTACATGAGCCATCTGGTGGTCAGTTAGGCTAGTTACCCCCTAATTGCCTGCAGGGCTAACAGGCTATCTACAATTCTATCTTCTGTCACTGCCCCCATGATAGAGAACCCCAAAAAATAAAAACCCAAGGTTAAGTAAAGGAAGTGGAGGTACAGTAGCCAACCTTTGCAAGAGACATGGATCGAGATGTATGGCATTATAGAAAAAATGGTAGATCATTTTGCATTCTATGTACTGAAACAGTAGTAAGCAGAACATGGAATATAGACATTTTGAAACTAATCATTCCCAGCTCTTGAAAACAAGTGAGAATAAAAAGAAGGAATACATTTCCAGGCAGCTACACCTTTATAAGAGCCAATCTAATTTCATCCTTAAATTTATAAAAGGCTCTACAAACGTAACATCTGCAAGTTTGAGCATTGCTCACTCCATAGCTCAGCATGGAAAAGCACTCAGTGAGGGGGAATTTATTAAAGAAACTCTCCTAAGATGTGCACCAGTTCTATTTCATGATATGCAGAATAAAGATGCAATTATTAAGAGAATATTTGAGTTACCACTCAGTAGAAATATCATAAAAGACCGAATAATGAGAATGAACACAAACGTACACGATCAATTAAAGAGAGACATAAGTAATTGTAAATATTTTTTTATCTCTCTTGTTGAAACTACTGATGTCATATCACATGCTCAGTTGGCCATTATTGGTCGATATTCTGATGGTCTCAGAATGAGAGAAGAGTTGATAAAGTTAGTATCAGTGCCAACAAGTAGATCAGGAAGCAAAATATGTAAGGTTGTTATACAAACATTCCATGACCTAAGCATTGATATCTCTAAAGTTGTGTTAGTGACAACAGATGGGGCACAAAACATGGTGGGAAAAAAAGTCAGATTTGTCAAATTGTTTATGGAAGCTATTGGACATCTGATTGTGCCTTTTTATTGTATTATCCATCAGGAGATTTTATGTGCCCAGGCAGGATTCACCAACTTAAATGACTTAATGTCAGTTGTTACAAAAAAAGCTAATTTAATAGCTGCTCTCCCCCTTCACAAGCAAGAATTTTCTGCACTTTTTCTGGAGGTTGATTCCACCTACAGTGGACTGCTGATGTACAGTAATGTAAGATGGCTGAGCTGAGGCAAAGTTCTTGAGCACTTTGTGGAGTGCTTTGAAGAAATTAAGGTATTTCTTGAGGATAAGGATCTGGGAAACTTTTCTCAGCTCAATGATGATAAATGGGCCAACACCCTGATATTTTTACAGATCTCCCCGTTCATATTAATGAACTGAACTTAAAGCTACAAGGTTTTGGTAAAAGTATTGACATTATATTTGGATACATAAAAGCTTTTGAAAGTAAACTTAAAATTTTCAAGCGAGATGTAGAAACAAAAACTTATAAATATTTTCCTCAAGTAACAAAGTATTTCAAGAAGGCCAGTACATCTGTACAAAATGAAATGGGAGCCTTGCATATAAAGTACCATCATGTTTTAGACTTACTTGACCAGTTCAGTGATAGATTTAATCAATTTGGAAGCCTAGAACAGACTATAAAAATAATTAAGTATCCTGATGTAGTAGTCTACAGTAGTTTGGAATTAAATGGTTTCCAATGGATGAAAATTGATGATTTGGAGATGCAACTTGCAGAATTTCAAGACAGCATCTCGGCTCAGGTGTTTGTTGACTTGAGGTCAAAGCTTGAGAACCTGGAAAGGTGCCGCTTGGAGAATCAAGAGGAGTTCCTGGAACTGATTACCAGACACTTTTAGCACCCTGAAAAATATAGCATGGCTTTACTCACAATTTTTCCCTCTAAGTACTTTTGTGAGACCTTATTCTCAGCATTAAATAATATCAAATCCAACAAAAGAAACAGATAGACAGATGAAGTTAGTAGCGCTTGCCTGAGCTTGAAGTGTACAAAATACAAACCTTCAATTGAAGGTTTAGCCAATGAAATTCAGCAAAAAAGTCACTAAAAGGCAGGTTAGTTAAAGAATTCTCCTCCCCCTCACTTATCTTAGTTCAAGGCACCCCACACAAGTTAAATAATATCAACACCAACAAATGAAACCGACTGAGAGATGAACAAAGAAGTCACTAAGCAGGTAAGTTAAATAATTAGTTTTTGGTTTATTAAATACAGTTATATATTACAATTATACATTTTTGTTATTTAAACTATAAATATCACAAAATTATTATTTTTTCCTTGAAGTGTCACACCACCCAAGTTATGCTCGGTTTTTTGGCGAATTTTGACACACCAAGCTCAAAAGGTTGCCCATCCCTGGTCTCCGTGGAGCTGAAGCACTGGAGATCTATGTCCCAGTTTTATCATTTATGAATTGTGTGCTCTTGGGTGGATAATTTTATGTTTAAACCCCAGCTTTCACATAAGAAAAATGGGAACAATTCCACTTCACAGAGTTGTTTTGAGGATTTAATGACATTCTATATGTGGAAATATTTATTATTATTATGGGTTATTTTTATTATAAAAATATAGAAGTTATATATTCTCTCCTCTCTTCCTGGGATTCATTCATTCATTCATTCATTCATTCCTATATTACTCACTAAATGGGAATTTATTATTGTTAACCACTGCTGTGTTAAGCATCTATCCTAATAAAAGAGTAATATGCAAATTGACCATACCTCTGACCAAGCCATGCCCACAGCCATGCTCACCAGCCAATCATGAGCAAATTATGCAAATAAATCCCAACAAAAATGGCTGCCACCATTGATAGCAGGAGGGAGGCTTGGGATTCCCCTGGCAGCAGAAGAATCCAAGCTTTCTGCCTGCCATTGCCAGCCTATGCCTCCACTCAACACTACAAAGTTTCAGTTATAGAGGATACATTCCAACAGAAATGGCAGACACCACAGAGCTGGAAAGAGAAGAGGCTTACGGTTGCTGGGGTGATGGAGGAAACCAAACTTCTGCAGCCCTAGCCTAAGCCTCCACTCTAGGCTACAAAGTTTCAAACAGAAATGGCTGTTGCCACAGAGCCAGCAGAAGGCTTGGCTCCACTCCACACTACAAAGGTTCAATAGTAGAACATAAATTAATCCCAGATACCAGGGCCTCCACTTGGGTGTCTGGGGGGTGTGGCTAGCCTGCAAACCACCATAGGCCCCACCATTGCTCACCCAGGCCGCTCTGCTCCCCAAGGAAACCCCCACCCTGGTCCGGGACATTCTTCAGGGCAAACCAGCAGGCCCCCACCCATGCACCAGGCCTCTATCCTATCTAATAAAAGAGTAATACTCAGATTGACCATCACTCCAATACACAAGAGGGTTGTCCCCATGTGGTCAAAGATCCTGCCCCCATGTGGTCACAAGATGGCCACCACAAGATGGCCAGCAGGAGACGACAGTGAGAGGTTCCAGGTCTGCAAGGGAGGGCAGTCATGGGCCATCAGGCCAGCAGGGGAGAGCACTTGGGGGTGATGAAGCCTGCAGGGGAGGGCAGTTAGGGGTGACCAGGCTGGCAGAAGTGGAAAGTTGGGGGCAAACAGGCTGGCAGGGGAGCAGTTAGACATCAATTAGGCTGGCAGGGTAGTGGTTAGGAGGTGATCAGGCTAGCAGGCAGAAGTGGTTAGGGGCAAACAGGGAGGCAGGCAGGCGAGCAGTTTGGAGCTAGCAGTCCTGGATTGTGAGAAGGATGTCTTACTGCCCGGTTAGGCCCAATCCTACTGAGATCAGGCCTAAAGGGGCAGTCAGACATCCCTCGAGGGGTCCCAGATTGGAGAGTGTGCAGGCTGGGCTGAGGGACTCTCCCCACCCCCGTGCATGAATTCCATGCACTGGGTCTCTAGTATATATGTAAACAGGTAATATGCAAATTAGCTGGGCATCAGGACTGGCTCAAGGAGGCTGCATCACAACCACTCAGGAGGAGCTGCGTGGGCAGATGGGAAGGAGGTGACTGCGTGCTGCCCCCAGCCCCAGCAGACACACACACACCAGGGGTGAGGATATGCTCCAAACAGTCACATGGCACAGCTTGGAGCATGCCCCTGGAGGGTGGTGGCAGTGGCTGGAGCAAAGCAGCCCAGGTCCCAGATGCCTGGCGGCAGCTGGAACAAAACATCCTGAATCCCGGGTGCCAGGCAGCAGCCAGAGCAAAGCAGCCCAGGTCCTGGGTGCTGGAGGGAAACTAGTGCTGGCAGCCAGGGGAAGGAAGGCCTATTCTTGCATGAATTTTCATGCATCAGGCCTCTAGTTGGTAGATAATATGTTTCCCATCCTGATGGACAGAGATAGGGAAAATATAAAAAAAAGAGTCCACTCTATTTTTAAGGATAATGGGGAAACTCTGTATTTCTTTTCATGTTTTACTCTTTGACTCAAAGGAAGATGCTTTCATCCTTACAGTCTCGGGCTGGAGGAAGGGGACATATTCACATATGCCTTCTGCATTGTGATGAATCAAAACTTGAAACATTCCCCAAGCTCTGCCTTAGACTTGGGCAGGATTGTTGTGCTAACAGTTGAGGTAAACTGGCCATTTTTCCAGCTCTCTCTTCCCTTTTCTACCAATAAGTAGGTGGAGAAGGACACTTGCTGTGCCTGGGCAGCTGGTTGCTTAAGGGGATCTGGTGTCTGCTCTGCAGGTTCAACCTTATCCTCTCTCTGCATGAATCCCTGGGTGTGAAAGCCATACATCAGATACTTGTGATGAAAGGGAGCACAGATTCAGCTCTGAAAAAAAAATCGATTTTCTAACAATGCTTTTTATCAGAAAGCCTTGCCTTTTTAGCAAGCAGGTTGTTTTTTTTGTTTGTTTGTTTTTGTTTTGTTAAGCAGGGTTTTGTCCATCTCTTAATAAAGGATTGCTTTCCCATTTCTCTATCAGTCTTAACCTTAGTGCTTCACTGGCTATAAAAGCATGGTCTGTTAACCTTAGTGCTTCACTGGCTATAAAAGCATGGTCTGTTCAGGAAATGGTGAGGAAATCCATGAAACTGAAGGTTCAATAGGGCCCACAGGGTGGAAGTACTAGAAAGGTAAGTTTTGACCCAATTATAGATGCATTCGTATGCCAAAAAAATATACTAGTGGAAATCAAAGTGTCTGCAATATGAGGTTTATGCTTAGGTTTACTTTTTTGAGAAGAGAAAGACAACATTAGTGTCATGGAATGATAGGTGGACAGAAGCTTCTATTGTCAACATGTTCTGTTCCTCTCTCTGAGCCCCCTTCTCTAGCTGACCACCACCGTCTCTTCAGGTTAGCCAGCCCAGGCATATTGAAGCTGTGCAAATAAGTCTGCCAACTCTTGCCAGCATTCTGACCACAAGGTTAGAAGAGGAAATCACACAAAACAAACCAAATGGCAAGAAAAGAAGTACAAAACCTGTTTTCCTATGCAGCCGAGGGTCTAGTTTTCAAATGTCTTTCCCTTCACTCACAGTGGCTGAAGCCTGGGGCTCGGCTATGCGGGCACCTTTCAGGGCCTCTGTCCTACACTCTCTCCAACTGCACTGCTACACACTTTCCATTCCTCTGAGATTTTAGTCTCTTCTATTTTATTTTCCCTCTGCTCTGTTACAATCTTCCAGTGTATTGGAGATTACATATTTTGGTGACATTTAAAAATGATCACCATGATAGTTTAGTTAAAATGCTGATTTTATTATTATTCAGGTGTGGTCAGGTCAACAGATCTGGCCTTTGAAAAAATAGCTTATTATTCACAGCTCCCAAGAGGGGTGGGGCAGGGCCACTAGGCAGGGAGGGAGCACAGGGAAGCATCAGGGTCTGAAGGAGCCAGAGAGAGGAAGAGGAAAACATGGGCAAAAGCCCTCATTGTGGTTTTTGTGGGAAGAAATAGACCAGGCAAGGTAAGCAATCTTTCTGTCTTAGTTTGAAGTGCTGCAACACAACACCATAAACTGGGTAGCTTAACAAGGAACATTTCTTTCTCACAGCCCTGGAAGCTAGGAGTCAGGGATCAGAATGCCAGCCTGCTGCGTTCTAAGAGAACCTTTTTTTTAGGGCTGCAACTTTTCATTGTATCCCCACGTAGCAGAAAGAAGGCAAGCTGGCTCCCTGTACTCTTTTTTAAGGGCATTAATTCCATTCCTGTGGGCTCTACTTCATGACCTAATTACCTTGCCAAAGCCCCTCCAAATATCACATTGGGATTAGAATTCCAATATATGAACTTGGGAAGGCGAGCACAAGCATTTAGTCCATTGCACCTGTCATGGGGTGATTAGGGCACAGGATGGCTGCCCAGAGTGTGAAAGCCCCCAAAAGGAGGTGGTTGGGGGTTGGGCTCTGGACTTATTAGTTTGCTTATGAAAAGTGTACTCCCAGGAGAATCCTTTACTATCTCTGGAAATTGGCTAGACCTGGGAGGGACAGCGAGGCCCCAAGATGTCAATGCATTAGAGTAAAAAGAGATTACTATACCCTTATGATTAGTACACTCAGATTCTTAACGGAATGGAGTTAAAGGGCAAGTACTTTTGTTCATTTGACACTATTTCTCTTTATGGGCCACTATCTTCCCTTTCCTAATTTTTTTCTTTAACAGCCACAAAGTTAATTCTCTTTTAGAGGGTCCCTTTTCAACCAGAGCATGGCCTCCATCTCAGTACCATCTCTGTGCTGACTGTCTCATGTGACAAAGACATGAGCTTGCTGGGTATATCTATTTACGACTGTGGTTAACAACCATTCTTTTAATGCATCTGCCTTTCCCTAGATTAAGGGCAGAAGCCATGACTTGTTGATTTTGGTAACTCCAGCACTCTCCACAATACCTTGCATGTAGTCAGGGCTCAATAAAATTGGTTAAAATAGATGTTGATTAAGTAATACATCATATGGTATCAGGCAAAGTTTTTTTTTCCCCAATCATCTAGCTTTATTATTGAAAATAAAGTCTTGGAAAACACACCTTGCTCAAGACTGCATAGCAAACTATGAGAGGTTATCATAGTAACCCATGTCTGTTGGAGATTACAGATTGGAGTGACATTAAAAATGATCTCTATGATAGTTTATTTAAGTACTAGGGACCCAGTGCATGAATTCTTGCACTGGGGGGGAGGGGGATCCCCACAGCCCAGCCTGCCCTCTCTCACAGACTGGGAGCCCTCAGGGGATATCCTACTGATGGCTTAAGCCACAGTCTGGCCTTCCTCTGTGGGAGGCAACCTGGCTTATCAGGAGAAGGTGCTAGTCCCCATCACCCCACTGCTGCGGCCACTGCCTGCCATCGCAGCCTCCAAGGTGTTTTCATCAACTTGGACTCCAGTCCCTTCTCCATGAAAAATAACAAATTTCTTTAGGCATTTTCAATATGTGTCTGTCTTTTATAGGATATGACATTCTTTCTTTTTTTTTTTTTATCCTCACCTGAGAATATGTTTTCCATTAATTTTTAGAGAGTGTGGAAGAGAGAGGGAGAGATAAAGAGAAGCATCAATGTGAGAGGGACACTTTGATTGGCTGCCTCCTGCATGAGGCCTGACCTGGGCCTTGGCCAGGAAAGAGCCTGCAACTAGGTGCATGTCCCTGATCAGAATTGAACCCGATCCTGTGGTAGACAGGATTACTCACTGAGCCAAACTTAACCCTCCAGCAGCTGGCCTTCATTTTTTCCTCCAGGAGTGAGGTGAAAAAACCCTAGATCACTTTTTTGGGTTCTTATTACCCAAGTTACCAATAACATCACCAGTGGCATACAGCCAATGAGTGGTCAGAAAAGGTGTTTCCTCTGCAGCTCACACACAGAGGCAGGACTGCTGTCAAGCCAAGGCTGGCATCCCCCTGGCCCTGTCTTCAGGACTGCTCAAGTCTCCACCATAGCTTGGGCAGGGCACCCCCAGCTCCACTCTGGCCCTGCTCAAGCCTCTGTTGCCCTACCCCCAACCGCTTGGTGCCAAGGCCTGTAGGCCAGGAGTGGCCAGGGGGTCATTCTGGGATCCTGACAGATCAGGGCCTATGTGCGGGCCTATGGGCTCAGAGTGACTTGGGTCCTGAGAATGTTCCTGGGACCCAGGCCGCTGGGCACCTGCATATGCAAAATAACCAGCCATCTTTGATGGGTTAATTTGCATACTCACTCCTAAATGGCTGTTGGACATCATGGAGGTACAGTCAATTTGCATCTTTCTCTTTTATTAGTATAGATTTTTATGGTGTTTTAGCAAGAAGTTTTTAAAATACACAAGTGTGATCCTCAAGTAGTCTTACCTCTCTACTAGGCATGGGAAAATGATATGCAAAGCTAAGCAACACTTTGTTTTCAGCTGAGCTTTTAGTCCCAAACCACAGTGTACCTCTATGGGTTGGGCCAAATCCTACCTAAGTGCATTCTGCCTGGAACCACAGAAGACAGAGACTGGGTGTCATTGTTTCTTTCCCTAAGCCAAAGCTGCCCTGAGTCAGCCAGAGGAAGAAAAAAACATCTAACTTGACAGTAAGAGAGGGATCATTTCACAGTAGTCCAGGGACAAGTCCATCTTTTACATGCAATGCCTCCATTCATTACACGCACCACCGTACTGGCCAATGAAATATCACAAAATGTGACCAATGACAGTAGCACCTCCTTTTGAGGCTGAAGTTCTCTCTACCCTACCCCCAACCCAAGGAAAGCTAGGAAAAGAAAGAGAGGCTTGAGTTATTTTTTCTAGAAGCCAATAATCCAGTGTTTATCCAAGCTCACCCGACTGGGCCCCACCACATCATCTCAGGTTATGAGTTTTAATTTCACTTCTGCCGTGACTTACCCAGCACTCAGATTACCTCCTTTGTAATCAAGTTTTTCCATTGATCAAAATAAGAGACAATATTAAGGTTTCCATCTCCATAAAGAATGAGACATGTAGAAAAAAAGCTGATGGTAAAAATTAATTATAATGCATACAACATGGTATTGAGATTCTTAAGCAACTGCTTATTCTATGAGGCAAAAAATATCCTTAGATCTGAAAAATTAATGTTTGCTATAGCCTATGTATGTGATTCCACACTATGTGAAACACATCTATTATTACTTCCCAAAGGCATTGGAAAGCTATATTCCCCTAGGGTACAACACCTGCTGTTTATTTGTTTGCTTGTTTGTTTTGTTTTGTTTCTACAAAGTTAACTTTTAGTCATTTCCTTTAGTTTAAGGCCTCCTACCCTCTCTCCAATATTTACTCTATTGGACTTCCCCAGAAAATCTTTTTGACCATCTCCCTCAGACTCACTTCATACAGCCTTGCTGATCTTCTTCACCCACCTGTTGTTGTTTTTTTCCTTTTCTGAATCTGGTCTTAACCCTAATGTATGTACTTTAATCCCACTGCAGAAATGTGAGTAACTAATTCCAGATTTTACTCCTTTGTACTTATACCCTACACAATTAAGGTCTCTTCTTGCTTTTTCCTTAGAGTAGATGTTTCTGAAGACAGAGATAATTTCTGGGGCTTTGGTTAGAGACACCTAGTCAAGAGCAGTTATTTGCAGAATGAGCATTCAGTAAACATTAACGATTCGTGGTGACAAAGTAAGTCAAGGTGCACTTACAGTTGGTGGAAAACAAACATTAATTCTCCTCTCTACTTTTTCTACATTTTAAAACCCTAGGTGCTTAAGTTATTTTTTCCCCAAATTATTTTCTAGGAATCTTTCCTTAGGCAATATATTTTAAAGCTTAAATAACTTCTTCAGATGTTGGAAGTTATTGGACATGTAAAAATATATATGACCTTGAGCTAATTAAACAGCCTATTATAATAAGAAGCCAATTATTCTGCCCAATACAAATATATATTAATTTTGTATTATGAGAAAGTATTTAGTTATGGGTCTATGTACATATACATTTGTTAAGTAGTCAAATGCCTAAATTAAAAATGGCAAGCTGAAAAAATTCTGAGTGCAAAGGTGTGATTGATTTGAAAATAGCCCATTTAGAAAAGAGTTTGGCCTTTAATTGGCTAAGTTAAACAAGGTGCAATTACCACTAACTCGGTCCCCAAAGATTGGCTCTAATCGTGTCATGTTTAACTTGGCTGGTTAAGTTGCAAATAGTGTTCTTTTCTCATTTGGTTCATTTGGCTAGTATAATGCCTTTCTATGGCTGACATTTTCTTTCCTAACTTAGCCTTTACTGCCAATGGAAATTTCACAGATTAGGAAATACTGTACCTTTTTATTTCTCCAGAAAAACAAACAGCAAAATGTATGTGTGGTTGTTGTTTTTTAAAGAATTTCTGATGCAGTTTTATTAGTGCACAGTTGTTCAAATGTCAAAGGTTCATCATAAAATTCATGTGTATATGTCAAAACTCTTTATTAATCGACTGTCTCAAAATGCTCTTGCAAAATTTTGTTTTGCTTTGTGTTAATGGTGAAGAAGAAGAATTTTTCTATTTGCACCAACTTTAACCTCCTCTGTACTGAAAGGTGAGAAGTTTAACATATATATTCAGTGGTTAAATATTTATCTCAATTTCTAAGAGCATCAGAATTCAGAGAAGGCCAATTTCTTTTTTCAGGACAAATATTTCCATACACAGTACATAAAAATAACATCTACCATGGAATGTATTAACCTAACAAAATAGGAAAACTTTTTCTCTGGTAGAGAAACATACATGCATATGCATGTATGTTAAATTCTTATTTATTTACTGGAAAACAAACATTTAAAGAGTGATTAAATATTCTTGGTTCTATATTAGTCACCAGATATGTAGAAATTAGTAAGACATAAATTTTGCCTTTAAGAAGCCTTTTATACATACTACTAAGAGGCCCAATGCATGAAATCCTTGTAAGAGTAGGCTTTTCTTCCTCCAGCTTCTCTCTGGCTGTGGAGAGTGGCTATAGATTTCAGAGAGGATCAAGCCTTGGACGTCATGACTTGTGGCAAAGCCACATACTATTACAAGTCCTAGCTTGGAGGCCAAACCCCTCCCAATGCGATTATAGCCCAAAGGCTATGGTTGTAAGCTAGACCTTATAGTCTGACCCTGCAGTCCTAGGTAGCTAAGGGATGTGAGTTGCAGGGGGAGTGAGGGGAAGGTGCAGCAAGTGCTGCCTAAACAAATCTTGATAGAGTTCAGAGATTGGCAACAATAGGAAAGAAGCAGAGTTGAAATTCATAAGAACATTGTAAACATCTTGCCCTTATTTTGCTTTGTGTGCTCTTACTATAAAATAAAGCTTCAGTTTATAGGCTATGTCACTGTTGCCTCATCCAGGCACAGTGACCCACCTGGCCCTAACTGTATTCTCTTGCCTGTTTTCTTTAATCCTTCACTGCCTCTCCTCAGGTTCACCCCTGGCCATGCTGGACATGGTTCACCTGGCACCTGTAACCTGGGCTTCCCTCTGGCTGCTGGCAGGAATCCAGCACTTAGGCCTCACTCCAGCCCCAGTTTTGTCTGGAAGGATATTTGAAATGACATCTGGAATGATGTCTGGTCTAATTAGCATATTACTCTTTTATTATTATAGATATATTTTTATTTACAAGTGAACAAGTCAGGGACAAAATGGCTTTAGATTCCAAGTTTTAGCTTTTTATTCCTCATTTTCATTTATAATATAGGTTCAGTTTGCTTTTAGTATCTTTCTTGAATATCACCATGCTATTCTGTTTGCTGTCTCTCCTCAGTAACACTTTCTCTTTCACTTTGGGTCCCACTAATCTCATGATCTCTCCAAACTCAAAAGGAGCTCTTAGGAAAAAGCTAAGTAGTCTACTTGTTAGAGCAAATCATCTAATAAGAATTCTCTGTATTACCTCTCTATGAAAATTTATCTCAAGTAGAGCCAGCAAAATCTTATGCTTATGAGAAATAATTTTCAGGTTCCTTCAAGTATACTATTTTACTTAAGAATAAACTACCTTTGCCCTGGTTGGAGTGTTGTCTCATATGCCAAAATATTTTTGGTTCGATTCCCTGTTAGGGCGCATACCTAGGTTGCCAGTTTGATCCCTTGTCAGGGAGTATATGGGAGGCAACAAAACAATGTTTCTCTCACACATCAATCTTTTTCTCTCCCTCTCCCCCTTCCTTGCTCTCTCTGAAGTCAACAAAGAGAGAGAGAGAGAGAGAGAGAGAGAGAGAGAGAGAGAGAGAGAGAGAGAGAATAAAGTACATTCGTCAAGTCATTTTAATCTAAATTTATGACTAAAATTCTAGCACTTTCCACATTTTCTATTCTACCAAGTCAGGATCTGCTTTCATAACAGAAAGTGAGTGGGAGATGCCTAGCTACAGATTGGGCATTGGGATGTCTAATCTGCTTATTTATTATCAAAAGTAATATCCTGATGTGGCTTTATCTGATGTGTCATTTCTGAAGGATCCGGGCTTATGGTCTAAAATGATAAATGTTCTGCATCAACATATTGCTCTACTGTAATGCTTTGACTTTCAGTAATGCATGAACAATAACATGCATCTGAGTATATAATGTCTGTTAGCCACATTGATCATTAAACATACCAGCAAGTGAGCCAACAAATAAAAGTCAGCCACCACATAATGAATGAAGCCTCTGGACTAGCAAGCATAGCATTACAGAAGTGTCAGTGATATAGGCTCTCTGCCATAAAGAATAATTTACAATTAAAACAGAATGCTTTCTTCTGGGATTCAGGAGAAGGTATCTGTGTGACAGGAATGCCTGCCACCACAGCTATTTTTTATTGTTTTTGGAACAAACTCTTACCAGAAGCCCACTATGTAAGTAAGTAAAGAAGTGAGTGATCTTATTGAAGTTGGAAAACAAGATGCCAATCACCCCTCCCTCCAAATATACCCTATATTTGTACATGAGCCACATGTGTACACACAGATGCACACACTCACAAGGTGTGGTCCCTGATGAGCTTGACAGAGCATAGTCAGTAGATCTCTGTCTATATTTACCCTGATAGATCCGAAAGTAATCATAATTGGGCTTTGCTTTGCTTCTAAACTATAAATTTGTAATTAGTTCCAGAAGAAAATGATACTCAAAGCAAGAATGAGCTTGGGAGAGAGAGAGGAATCTGATTTGGAATGTCTGTGTGTGTTTATAAAATAATATGAGGAATACTGAGAATCTTGAGTCCTGAATTTTAGCTTTGGCCCTGACTAATCTGCATACCTTGAACAAGTCATGTAAGCTCTCTGTCCTTCAGTTTCCTCCTATTTATAATGAAGAATTGTAGGAAAATATTTCTGCCTGCAATCCTTCATGTGTGCTACCATATGTACGAAAATACATTCCAAAGACAAATATTAGGGTGACTAAAATTTCATTCCCATGAACATTCAGTTTATTGGGCAATAAATAAAAGAAGAAAACAAGATTATTCTGCAAAATACAGCCTGTCATTTCGAATGACTCTGACCGATCTTTCATCAAGTATTCCCTCTGTGGTAAAACTAATTCTTGGATTTAGAAGAAACTTACCACATGGTGCTTCAACTTCATCAAATGTCTTAAGCCGCCATCCATATAGAAAAGGGGTGCAGGATTGGAGCCAACCATGCAGTCAGGTGTTACAAGCTCTGGCCATTCACTGTATGCGTGGGAGTTGATTCCACCCCTTTTCTGGATTTCCAAGTGGATCAAACATACAGCATAAATGGACCAAAACAAAGTGGTGCTAATTTAGAGCGCCAAGTACATTAAGCATTCATTACACAACAATGTGAAACAACTTTAAAGCACGGAACCCCTTGGAAGGCCACAAACCATATTCAATTACCTTCTGCATAAAGTTATCTGTCCAACTCCTATTGGAACTCTCTACCTTCATCACTCCTATTTATTTGGCTGCTGCCTTTTCACTCCAGCCTTTATTTTTCCCCAATAGAATAAAATGTTTGAAATTTTGTTATGTGTTGAAATTTTGTTATGAAATGTTGACTATGCGTTCTGAATGAAAATGAAATCAATAGATATAAAAGATACACAGTCAACAAGACATTGAAACATGCTTCAGGATGATTCCAAATGTGTGTATATATGTAATTTGACTCACTTTCAACTAAACCACTCCTTTTGGGAAAGATCTTTTGAGACATTCTATTATAACAATTCTGGTACTATTAATTTTGGAAATTATTTGAGAATCAGCCCTACTTAATTAGCTTGACTAATTGAAATTTTATATATAAGGTTAAGAATATTTCACCTTGACACTATTTTTTTTCCAGGTTTGTAGATTCAATGAATAATCAGGGTGATTTATGTAATTTAAGATCATGCTGCATTTAAGAAAAAAGGAAAACTTAGGATTTTCTTTCTCCAAAAAATATTAAAACCAATCAATCATTTATTGAGTAATTGTCTAACAATGGTGTGCCAGGCACTGTGCTAGGTAGTGAGTAGACAGAAAGGAGTAAAATAGTCTATACTTGTGAATCTTCTTTAGATGAATATTTTGGTAATAGGCAACATGTTGTAGAAAAATATAGATTTGAGAAGCTATATTTAGACATGCCTTCTCCAAGTTTTAGTGCCACTGAAATTCTATGTGATGGAAACAAGAACTCTGTTTTATCAGAAATTATCAGTACAATAAAAATGGGCTAAAAAAAATAGAACAGATGGAGAAAATTGTCTAGATTTAATAAATAAATTCCTATAATATTTGTTATTTTTATAACAAATGCTCCTCTGAACTTAAGTTTTTGTGACAAAGAAGTGTTATCTAATAAAATAATCAAATTGAAACTATATGCCATAAGAATTAGAATGACATAATTAAAAAAGGCAATAGCTCTTTCTTCTATTCTGGGCATGAAGAATTATCTCTGAATCTCAGTGATAATCTCATTTTTCTTCTCATTAACACTGAAGAAATCTTGCTATTTCACCTTAGAATTAAGTAACATTTATAATTACTATATTTTTCCAAGACAGGCTAAATTTGTGAGGGCAGAGACCATATCTGTTGCCTCTCCCATGTCATCCTAGGGGACAACATGGATAATTTTGTTGAAAGACAGTCTTTTAAAAATTCTTGTGAGGTTTAGATGAGAAAACATATGACAAGTTATTTTAACATCATGAAATGTTATTTTTAAGTTAAATAACTCACTTTGAGACTTAGAGATTTTGCAGTTTGAGCAAATGCTTGACCTCTATTTGGGAATAACTAAATTACTTACTAGGAAGACCTTTGGACCCAAACTTTGAGAACAAAATCTGGGTAACTGCACCAGAAGTTTTCCAGTCTTGCCCTGAGACGATCTCCCTGTCATTTTAAAACAACATTTTAAAATGAAGCTTTACCCAGATTGGCACCGAGATAGGATTTTACGATGTCCAGTGGCTGAGGTACATGCCCCAGGAGGTTTGTTGAGTTTGGCTTTGAAACAAGCTGCCTTTATGTGATGAATAGCCAGGATGCAAATCCACACAGACCCAAATTAAGAAAAGATTTGGACCACCACCTCAGAACTCACTCGCAGAGGACATGTAGCCTGAACCAGTTGCCAATCCCACTCCGTTGTTACTGAGGAGAAACCAACTATCACCCCAGCTACCTAGAACAGCATGTCTTCACCAAGTCCACTGCAGTTGGTTTCCTCCAAGTGGGGTGTTCATCACTGTCCCCACCACCCTTCTAGCAGAAGACCCTGTTATTAATTACTCACAGCTCCAAGTGAGCTCAGCATTTCAAGGAAAAGTATTTCCTTGAAAGGTCCCTTAAAAACACCTGGCTTCACAAACACCTGTGGCATCTCTGGCCCCCTACTGCCTGCCTAATTCCCATCCCCCACCCCACAGAGATTGCCTCATGTCTGTGAGTTCCACATCTCTGTTATAGAAGACCAAGTCACCATCAGCTAGCAGGTTTTGCCTCATGTCTTAGCCAGTTTCCAGATATGATCATCTCTCCACCAATTCCATCTCAAGGCAAATCTCATGCAGCGGTGACCTGTCCTATTTTCATCACCAAGTCTCTGAGGCTGGCTCGAGACAGTTCCACATAACTGCCCAAAGAAAACCATGTGGGACTGCAGCAGGATGACCACGCAGCCTGGTCTCATGGCTCAAGCGTTTCCTTTGTTTCCCCTCTGGGACATCAATATGTATATTTTCTTACTCTAAGAATGCCCTATTAAAACCCTCAGGGGAGACAACTATCTGCAAAGGACTTTGACCACCAGCATACACATTCCAAAGTTTGATGATGTGTCTAAGAAACAGTCACATATATTTTTACAGAGGCACCTCTAACTTCCTGAGAACCAGCATCACCCTGCTCACACCTGGAGCCCTGCCAAGTATTCTTGACTAACAATTGTACCCAGATGTCATGCCAAACCATTGATGTTCAGCATCCTACTTTCTGGATGTGAAAGACTTGATAGGAGTGTCATGATTCCTCAGGGTTCTGGGTCCTGAGTAATGTAGGATGGAGATAGGCCCCAGGGAAGACTTGAGTGGGGAGAACTGGGTGACATGTGCATTCACATATGTGCGTATGTGTGCATACGCACATATGAGTGCATGTCTGTATGTGCGTGTGTTCGTGGGGGGGTGATGTTGTGAATTCTAGAAGGGAATGGATAATTCTTCTGTCGTGCTAGGAAATCCAGAAGACATATCTGATAACACTTTTAAACCTATTTCTGAAGGCTGACAGAAGGCTGAGATATTCCTCTCATTTTCATCTTACCTCCTTCCTTCAGGTTCTCCTGGAAGGGAGCGGGCTACTCTCCTAGCTAGCAGCCCAGGACAGCCTCTTGTCCCTATGGTCCTGGAAGATGTAAGTAGACAGCCTAGCTTTCTGAGCCAGGACTGCAGAAGCTCCCAGCCATGCAAACCACACCTGTCCATATAGACATGGCAGACCTCTTGGAGTGTCCGGGGACAAACCCAGAGTAGCAAACACCTAGCAGCCAGGAGACTTAGGAAATGAACGGAGTAACTATAGGAAGAAGTTGAAGCTCACACTTTGTTGGAACAAAATGACATTTTATCAACTATTGGAAAAACGAGTCACTACTGCTCAATTCTAAGGGGCTTATATGGTATTTATTTTTTATTTTTAAATAATTTCAGGCTTAGGGAAAAATTGTAATAGAACAAAAATTCCCATAATAGCTTCACCCAGTTTCTCAAAATGTTAGTATTTTGCCTTTCCACATTTGTTTTGTCTTTCTCTTTGGATGGATGGATAGATAGATAGATAGATAGATAGATAGATAGATAGATAGACAGATAGATAATAGGTAGATACATAGATATACATATATATGTGAATAGATATATAATTTTAATATTAACTAGGGGCCTGGTGCACAAAATTTGTGCACCGAAGGTGGGTGATCCCTCAGCCCAACCTACCTCCTCACACATACTGGGAGCCCTCAGGGGATGTTCTACTGACCCCTCACCCCTGGCGGAAGCTTTAGGCCTTGGACACCCAGCCATCACCCTGCAATGGGGCTGATGGCTAGCTCTGCCCCACCTGTCTTGGTCCCACCCACATGGCCCAGGCCTTAGTTTTGGCCGCTGGCAACCACCCAGCCACTGCCCAGCAACTGCCTAGCCCCGGGGCCCCATGCTCACTGGAAGCCTCGGCCCTGACCCCCCCCTCCCCCAGCCCAGGCCTTAGTTCTGGTGGTGACCTCCCAGTCCTGGGGGCACCCCGCACTCAGCAGTCGCACACGCTGGCCTCCCATCCCTTGTGCATTCAGGCACCATGCCAGCCTCCCATACTGTGCACCGCGCACAGCACCGAACAGCCTACCATCTCACGCACCGTGCCGGAACTGACTCCCGTCCCATGCGCCGCGGCCCCACCCCCCACCAGCCTCCTGTGCACCTTGGCTCTGCACCCCTGCCTCTCACCGCTTGGCCCCATCTCCCGCTCCTGATTGGCTGGTAGCATAGCGAAGGTATGGTCAAATTTGGATATTACTCTTTTATTACATAGGATACTGTATCTAATAAGATATATAATTTTCTTTTATAACTGTTTGAGTTGAAGGAATTATATCCCTTTATTCCCGAATCATCCTATATAATACTAGTGGCCCAGTGTATGAAATTCATGTATGGGGTAGGGGTGGTCCCTCAGCCCAACCTGCCCCCTTTCACATACTGGGAGCCCTTATGGGATGTCCAACTGATGTGTCACCCCCAGCCTGCCCAAGGCCCTAAAGTCTCAATTTTAAAAAAACCACCTGTAAAACACAGTGTAGTTCAGGAGTTTTTCATTACGGGTTGGGTTCACCAAGAAGACCATGTTGCAATGTAAAGCGGAGAAACTTGGTGGAAGTACAAGCACCCCTGTAGGTAGCCAACGTGGGCTCAGGCTGTCAGGGGTACCAAACCTGTTGCCTAATACTGCTTTGTCTACTAAAGGAAACACTCTTCTCTTGTAGTCCTTTCTACATTTTTTTTCATAAGCATCCCTTTAGAGAAGACTTCTTTAATGTGTCCCTTCCTTTCCCCCAAAAGAGGGATGATCGATTATTTCAAGGAGCAGCAGAGGGTGGGGGAGGAGGCAATGAGGACCTAGGTCCTTGCAATCACCAGAGAACTCTGAACTCGCTATGTCAGAAGACAATCCTGTGGAGGGAAGAGCAGAGCAAATGGAAAAGTCTGTGTCCTTTTAAGCTTCTCCTGGATGCAAAGGCTTTGATCCTGTGATGTGTCTGACAGTAATTTTCTGCATTTCTGAGTCAGATAGGATATGAGTGAGCAGATTCAGGAAGCTATTGTTCCTTAGTGAGTTTTTCTGTCCCATTTTCACTGAATTGACCAATACTCTGAGCTCTGTGGTGAACATGTTGGGACTGTGACCTGGGTTTAGGCGAAACGTCAATTAAAGCTGTGAACTAAGGGGAAAAAAAGAGCTGCCTCTGCTGCCACCCTCCCCACCCCCCCCCGCCCGCTTCTGCGCTCAAGCAGCTGGGAGGCTGGGGGACGCCACCACCACCGCCCCCCCCCCCTCGTCCTCGGCCACTTCCGCGTTCCACGCTCAGTGCTTCAAACTCTCTCCTACAGAGAGTTCACAGCTTTAATTGAAGTTTCACCTAAACCCAGGTCACAGCCCCAACATGTTTACCACAGAGCTCAAAACTACATTTCCTAGAATTCCTGCTGCTTCCAATATCCTGCAGCACTGCCCAGTCCTGCCTCCATGCTCAAGCTGCACCACAGCCATGCCCCCACATGCCTCGCTGGCCTCGCTTCCTGTCCTGCTGGCCATGCACCCTGCTCCTGATTGGCTGGTAGCATAACCAATCAGGAACCAAGGTACAGTCACATTTGCATGTTACTCTTTTATTAGATAGGAAAAGAGAAACACGCAAATTTGACTGTACCTTCGCTCCTGATTGGCTATGCTACCAGCCAATCAGGAGTGGGGGCAGGGCCAAGTGGCACAAGTGCCGGGCCCCAGAGGCGGAGATGAAATGGTGGTGGTGGCGGCAAACACCCAGCCCCCAGGTGCTGTGAGGGGAAGCAGCAGCAGCAGCAGTGGTGGTGGCAATGGCAGGGAGCACCCGGCCACCCACCTGACTCACAAGTGGAAGTGGCGGCGAGCAGCCAGGGCTGAACAGGGTGATGGCTGGGTGGTGAGTCATCAGTTGAACATCCCCTGAGGGCTCCTAGTATGTGAGAGGGGGCAGGTTGGGTGAGGGACCACCCAGCCCCAGTGCATGAATTTTGTGCACCAGGTCCCTAGTTCTATATAATAAAAGCTTAATATGCTCAGTGTCCAGTCATTTGGTTGGCTGTTCACCACTCAAAGTGTAATATGTTAACGATATGCTAAAGCCGCTCAACCACTCACTATGACATGCACTGATCACCAGGGGGTAGATGCTCCAACCATAGGTTAGCTTGCTGCTGGGTCCAATCAAGACTGAGCAAGATGGGCTAGACACACCCTGGAGCCCTCCTGCAGATCCTCCCCAGCTGGCCAACTTCCCACGTCCCTTCCTGGCCCCAATCATGCACCATTGGGATCTCTCAGCCTGGTTTGTGCCCTCTCACAATCCAGAACCCCTCAGGAGATGACAGAGAGCCAGTTTTGGTCCAATCCCACAGGCCAGACAAGAGACCCCACTGGTGCATGAATTAGTTTGGATAATATTATCGAATTGGTAAACCTTATTCAAATTTCTTTGTCTTATTAGTGGCCTTTATAACAAAATGAAATTTTTTTCCTGGTTCAGGGATCAGTCAAGGATCATGTGCTGCATTTAGTCATCTTTTAGTCCTCTTTAAACTGACATAGTTCTAAAGTCTTTGTCTTTCATGACCTTGATATTGTTGTACAATGCCCCTGAATCTGGATTTGTATCACGTTTCCCTTAATTATATTTTTATTATGCACTTTTGGTGGGAATGTCACAGAAGGGATGTGTCCCCCTCAGACACTGTATTAGGAGGCACATGATATCAATTGGTCCCATTTGTGGTGAGCTGAATTTTAATCACTTGGTTCAAGTTCAGTCTGTTGGTTGTTTCTCCACTGTCAAATTACTGTTTTTCTCTTTGTAATTAATAACAACTTGGTGGGAAGACACTTTACAATTAAGTCAGAATCCTATTTGTCCTAAAGTTCTCACCTTCCAGTTTTAGCATCTAGTGATGTTTCTTGAATAAATCGATTGTAATTGTAATGTTCGCCAAATAATAATTTTCTAATTTCATCATTCCCTCTGCATTTATTAGATGGCATTCCACTTTCCTTTGTGTCAATTTTTTAATGTTTAAAGTTATATCATTTGACCTTTATAAAAGGCAAGTGGACTCATGGATTCTCATTTTATTCCATGGATAATAATCTAGTTAATGTGAAATTTATTTTTAAACACTGCTAGTAATACATTAGATCTGAGAGGCATACAGAAGTGGTGTCTGCCTTTTTCAATGGACTCTGGAATACATTTTCTTAGAGAATACTCAGCAATGGAACTTGTTAGTGAGATTTGTTTGGATCGTGGTAAATAAAGAAAATTGACTTGGGGGTCACACAGAACTGCCCAGTTTGCAGTTATTTATTGTAGGTGGTGTTGAGAAATAACATCTTTCCCAGACATCTAATGTTTTGGACCTTCAGATTGCCACTGTGACTGATGGAATGAATTTAGACACATAGGGGTTGAATGGTATATTGACCAACTTGACGTCATTGAGATCAAGTCAGTAAAAACTAATTTTGGAACTCATTTGACCTTTATAAAAGGCAAGCTAACTGATCATGGAACTGTAAGTTGAAGATTACCAAAGGTCAGGGATGAGGAGCCTTTTGAAACAACTTCTGTGGCATTCTAGATTCTAGACCTCTCTCATCATATGGACATCCTTGTTTTCCTCCCCTAACTTTCACTTTTATATACCTCCTGCTCAGCTATTCTTTCTCTGGAACCTCTGACTTTTATTATAACTTTTTTCTTATTTAATGGCTTGCAGCTGAGGCACCCAAGGACATAACTTTACGCAGAAAGCTGGGTCTCAGATGTAAATATTGTACTTGCTGAACTCTTCTGAGACTTATCAGTGCATAATCACTTTTAAGTTATCATTTGAAGGATCCTGTACTTGTCAAAACTCTTTGTTTGCAAGCAACAGAAATCAACTCTAGTTTAAACACAAGAAATATAAAGAAGCATCAGGACAAATCCAAGGACAGAAAAGTCAACAGATCTTGGACATAGTTTAAGTCAGACATAATTGCTATCCATAGTCTCTGTATTTGTTGTCTCTGGCCCTGTTTTGACATCAACTTTATTATTTTCTCTCCTTTTTTCAGACTGACTTGCCATGACTCTCTGGTCCACATGAAAGAATACAGCTGACCCTTTGGATAACAGTATCTATGCAAGCCCACCTGAGGGACAGTGAAAGTTCAGAAACTGAGAAATCTTTTTCTGTGTATTAGGTAAATATTGGATGGATGTGCCCCAGACTTGTTATCCTAAATATTCCTTCATTTATGTCTTAAATTGTACTATTAATGTCACTATTGTGTATTAGGAGTCTTTCTTCAAGCATATTGAATAAAATCTTAAACAATTTTGAAGTAAATTGTTGGGAGGGAAACCTATGCATAATCTATCATCTAGTGATAGTAATTTAAATACTTGGACATACATTCTTCTTTCCTTAACTCTATATGTATATGTCTCAATGTGTGCCTGTGAGTATTCATTAACAACATAGGTACAATATTTACAGATATTGATTTATACCTTGTTTTTCCTACTTAATTATCACTGTTACCTTGCCATTGGCATTTGCTCTAAAACACAATTTTGAATAGTTATATGGTTTTCCTTCATATGGCTGTACTATAATGTAACCAATCCTCTATGTATTATACACTTTTCAGGGTGTCCCTTCAGCCCAAAAGCCAACCCAGAGAACTAATTGCCTTTGTTCTGAAGCTATGATATAGTGTTGACTCTGCCCCTCTAGTCAAAATATATCAGTCTGGGGTGGATTCATGATTCAAGTTCACCAGAAAATTCTCTCTCCCAGGAACTTGGAATTGAAACCTATAGACTCCCAGTTTGCTTGTTTTTGGATTGGTTTTTTTTTTTGGGGGGGGGGGAGGTTATGCACAATTTTGGGTAGTTGTGGGACAGCGATATCTTTCCATTGGGAAGGAAAAGTAGAAGCAAACAGTTTACTAAAACACAGATGAATGAAGCAGGAACAGAAGACAGAAGAAAAGTAACTTCTTAGATTTCTTTTAATTTTTATCTTCAGGTTTTAGTTCTGTGGTGGGTTGGATAGACATTGTTTCTCCCTCACCCCAGAACCTCAGAATACAGACTTAAAACAGGGTCCTTGCAGATGTAATTAGTTAAGGATCTCAAGATAAAATTATTCTAGTTTAAGGTGAGCCCTAAATCCAATAACTTATGTTCTTATACAGCAGGGGCACACAGACTGAATGAATTTAGACACATAGGGTTTGAATAGCATATTGGCCAACTTGATGTCTGTGAGATCAAGTCAGTAACAACTTAACTAATTTTGGAGACAGAAGTAAAGATTGGATTTATGTTGCCACAAGTCAGGGGACACCTTGGGGTCCCCAGAGCTGGAAAGGCAAGAAAGGATTAGCCTTTGGAGCCTCCAGGGAAAGTATGTCTCACTGACACCTTGATTTCAGACTTCTGGCTTCCAGAGTGTGTGAGGAAAAAAAATTTCTATTGTTGTAAGCCATGTAGTTTATGATACTTCACTATGGCAGCCACTAACACAGCTCCCTTCCTGAGGTGCAGTTACATTATTCATCTTCGACTCAGGCAAGGGGGACTGTCTTGATACCCTTGTTTTGGAGGCCCTATCTTGAGATCCATGTTGTACCCCACTCTCATTCAAGCCCTTCTAAGAGGGACTAAGGAATGTACCCATCTGAGATCTTTACTCTCCCTTTCTAAACAATACTCCAGGTAACTAGACACCCTAAATTCCCAGCCCAAATATCCCAAGCCCACCTGAGGGTCTTGGCGAACCTCTTTCTGGGTCTGTCCTCACAGAGCATTTCACTGTGTTGGTACATTTACTCTAGATCCAAAGAACATGCTAGAGTGCTTATTTTCAGAAGGTGAGGATGAGCTTGAATGGGTGGGCTGGTGAGGTCCCTCAAAACACAGGATACACCAGGAGGTGAAGAGAAAAATGGTGAGTCAGGGCCAGGGGCCAAGCAACCTACAATGAGAGTGTGGCTCGCCCTGGGCTGCATTTTCTGTCACAAAACTCTGAGAAGTCTAGCACTGCAGATTGTTTTCAAGGTGCACTTGTCAAGGTAGGACACCAGAACCTTATGTTTGATTATTTGTTAGCATGGTGTATAAATTTTAAATATGTAGGCTTTCAGATGTATACCTTTATTGGTCCTTTTGTCCCAAGCCACAAATGTCAAAGACAGGCTGCCACATTGTGTTTCTAATCTCAGTCCCAGAAGATATGTTCGTCTTTGCATCACCAACCCTCCTCCTTTCCGAAGGCAGGCTTGTCTTGGCTTTTTTCCTTTATAAAATTTTAGTACCACTCTTTAAACTATTAGGTGATTTTCAGTTTGGGGTCATTATAAACTACACTGGAGTGAATCTTAGTATGTATATTTTTGTGCATATCCACAATTATTTATTTCTTTAAATATATATTTTATTGATTTTTTTTACAGAGAGAAAGGGAGAGGGATAGAGAGTTAGAAGCATTGATGAGAGACAAACATTGATCTGCCTCCTGCACACCCCCTACTGAGGATGTGCCTGCAACCAAGGTCATGCCCTTGACCAGAATTGGTCCATAGGCTGATTCACTGAACCAAACTGGCTAGAGTCACAATTATTTCATTAAGGTAAAGTATTAGAGAGGGAATAACTAAGTCAAAGGGTATACAGATTAAGACTTTAATACGCCAAATTCTACCCATAGGCAACATAAAAGAGAATACCTATTCTCTCCATCCCTGTCAATAATTAAAAAATATCTTTTATGGGTTTTCTCTTTGAACTTCAGATGCACTAAGTTCTTAGTGTAAATAAGTTCATATGATCACTCTTCTGCTCATTGGAAGATTCTAGAAAATATTAGACCCTGAATTTGGACCATGCCAGATGTGCTTCAAGGGTTTGGAAGGAATACACCGGTGTTCACAGGTGGTGAACTGAGGGCAATGAAGAGGAACCTCCCTCACCTCCCAGCCTTGCTCAGGCCCAGCACTGACTGGCCTTCCGCCTTGAGGGTGTCAGAGTCCCCATTCTCCTTTCATATGGGAGTGAAGTATCTTTCAAACACCACTTTGGAGGAAGAATACCAGGGGCCCCTCTACATGTCCTAGACATCTGATTTGTGTTTTCTGGGGTGATATAGGGT
Organism: Antrozous pallidus; assembly: GCA_027563665.1. Taxonomy (NCBI): domain Eukaryota; kingdom Metazoa; phylum Chordata; class Mammalia; order Chiroptera; family Vespertilionidae; genus Antrozous; species Antrozous pallidus. The sequence goes on along the minus strand of CM050508.1, from coordinate 126,935,767 downwards.
AAATGAATGAGCGAGGATGGTACAGAAGGTGTACATCTGATGGGTGATGTCACAGTCACCAGCTTGGGGAGCTCAGGCCTCTTGAAAGGGGTTGACAAAGTCTGTAAAATCACACAGGTTAGAAGGGGTAAAAAGTCATTATTTCAAGATGAAGGGGAGTTAAAAACCTAAGATATTCATCAGTAAGCTTTTTTGGCAGTTAAGACCACCCTATATTCTCCCAAATTCTCTCTCACACACACATACACAACACACACACACACACACACACACACACACACACAAGTATTCGCATTCACACACACAAATGAACTGCATGCAATTCTTTAGCCTCTGCCTGTGGAAATAAAATCAATATTGTGTTCCCCATAAAGTATTTATTTAATTTGAAATTGCATTTTATAGTCCATTTACCCTACTGGAGTAGCCCAAAGTCAGTTACTTCACTCTGTTCATTTCCAAGCAGCAGCTCACTTTTCATTGTTCTCCTTGTCAATGTTAAACTTGTGAAAGGGGCTTTGAAATAGATAAGAAAAGCTCCAAGCGGGAAACTGCAGCTCTGAGACGCTGGGTGAGAATAGGAATGTGCAGGCATGTGCACACACAACACATACACACACACACACACACACACACACCACTTCTAAGGTTATTATTTAGTTTCTTCCTTTTTTCTTCATGCTACAATGATCTGAAAAAAGACAAAAGCTAAAGATATATGCAGCTTAGCACTGTGAGTGTGTGTGTGTGTGTGTGTGTGTGTGTGTGTGTGTGTTCATATAATCATGTTGGGCAATTGGGTTATGATGTCAAAATTGCAGACATATAATCAGAGTGTTGTCATAAAGTCTATTCTCTCCCAAAGGGGCCTATGTTTAACTTGAGCAATCTTCCTTCCCATCGTCAGTTGATTTAGTCCTTGCATGGTGTATCATAGCACAATTCCTTCTCCAAGGAAAAGAGCACTTCAACAAAACAGTAATTATGCTGTGCTACAATAGGTATTACAAACACCTGTTGTCCAAAGCATCCATGTTCAGAGGTGTTTAAAAGATTTCATTCATAGTTACTACATGTGGCAGCAACAAACTCAGCCCACAAATGCATGTAGATTTAAAAAAATGTATTTTTCTTTCATTTCCTTGAACTTGATTTGAGTTCTGAGACCCATTTGTTCAGGAACTTGGGTCATACTCTTGGTCAGTTCAGGGTCCTTTGTTTCTCCTGAGGTTGTATGTAAATTCCAGGGTGACAATGTTCTCCTACCAAGATGTCAGACAGGGTATGGGTCCCCATTGCTCTGGATTCACATTGGCATCCACTGAGAATGCCCACTGACTGGCCCGGCCCCAGATACCCATGTGCACAGATAGCTGCTTTCTCCCATTACTCCATTGTGCTGTCTTCTCCCATTCACAGGCTTATTCTGTGGCCCCTTCAACACTGAGAACCCGAAAACTCCAGCCACTTCCCTGCCTCTCCAGGTCAACAGGGTTCTTTGGCTGCTCCCACTCTTAGAGGCAGCATACTACCCCCTCTGGACACCCTCCATAGCCCTCTCTGCTCTGGAGTCCTCCTTACTCACCAGGCTCTCCTGAAAGGGAGGCACAGGTTCTCTTTCCCATCCCCCTGACTAACTTGAGGCTCAGAGCTCTCCTAGCAAATGCAGGACCCTTTCTGAGTGTTCCCATCTCCCTTCTGACACTTATCTCCAGCTTGGGGAATCCTTGGGTGCCTCGCCAAATCAGAGGGATCCTTCAACTGTTTCCATTCCCTGACTCTGAAAGCATTGCATTGAATGCCCTGGCGCTGCCCCTTCCCCTCTCTTCTGAGCCCACCCTAGGTGGCTGTAGTACTTTGTCTTTGTTCATGCACAATGCAGAGCCTGAAGTTTCGAAGAGTCTATATCCAACCCTCCCACTCCCAGGGTGATCTTTAGCCAGACAGAAGGGGGAAGAAGTATAAAAGCCCAGCTCTCTTATTTTGAGTTGGCACAAACTCTATTATACTCAGAATTCCCTTGTAGGATGAGGCCAAGGCTATCAATAACACCCCTCTGGGCATTTTCATCTGTAGAGTGACACTGGTGTGCCACTCAGACCACCTCCAGGGCTACAGGGTTTGTCTCCAGATCCTGGGAGTGCTGTGGGCAGACAGCTCCAGGTGGGGACCCTCATGGAAGTTTCTCAGCTGAAGAGAGTTGCCTCAACCCAAAGTCATGCCCCTTCTGAAGGCAGCACTCATCCAATGACTGGTCAATGAAAGAATATAAAGACCCCAACACCTTGCCCCAACTTGGGACAATGTTAACGGGCCATTCCACTTTTAGAGCTCTTCCTGTGGTCCGCTGAGGCCTTCGCTGAGATGGCCTAAGACATTTGGCCCAACTCCTCTCCCACCCTTCCTGCTAGAGTCCCTTTCTTTTCACAGGGGTTGCACTGAGTGCATTCCCCAGTGAACGTCCTGCACAGGACTCCACAGGTTGATGCGGTAGTCAGGAATAAGCTTGGGAGGGTGCCCTGGAAAAAGTCATTTAGCTATCCCGAGATAAGATTTTTTAAAACCGGAAATTATGTTTGATAATCATTTTCAGATCTTTGACATAGTTTCTCTTGTGCTCTTCAGTCAAACTAGCTAAGAGTTTCCAGTTAAACCAGCGTAATTCTGAACAGGAAAAAGACACCATCAAATTAGTGGGGTGAGGTGAGAAAGCAGGGCTCAGTTCTGACAATGAAATGTCCCCACAACAACGTGATTTCAGGGTAGAGGGCTATCATGGACTCTACAGATGTCCACAAGGAGGCTTTGTTCCCTCCCATGGAAGATACCACAGCACTCAGCCCAGGACTCAGAAGAAATTCTTCCTCGCTGGTATGAAACCACAGCTGGAATTCTCTGCTGATTGAAAAACAGGACTAAGACATTCATCCTTTCTAACCTTCTCTGCTGTGGAAATCATCCAGGTCTAAAGCCAACAACTTTGGGGGCTAGGGGAGAGAGGCACCTTGTTGATAACAGCTCTGGAAGCACGGCTTGGATCTGGAATAAAATATTTATAATTCCTCTCTTGGGGCAGTGAGCTTAGTACAATGAATCCGTGAGCTTTGGCTCTCCCAAGGTATTTTTCTCCTTCTCCCTGGCACGGATAAAATCTAAACTGTACTTAAGAAATGGTGTTAAATGTGTTAGTTGACTGAATCTGGCATTTATAATGCAATTTAGCAAAGTTTTATATTGACAGCATGACATTTTTAAAGGGCCTTTTCTGATTAACAAGGTTCGGAATCGCTCCCTTGATTATGCTTGCAGAGTGAGTATAAAACGCCACGGGCTCTGGAAGCAATGAATCGGGCTCTGTTAGCATGAGGCACAGTTGCTTTCTTAGTGACCATTTCGGGGGAGGATCGGGCTGGGGCTACATTTTTCAGGACAGAAGAAAATCTGTTTTCTTGTTTGGGGGAACTTTCTGTGAGAGAAGGGCCTCCAAGGGCAGAGCAGTGGTTGTGGATTTCAAGCCCAAACTGAAGAAGTGGTCTTTTCTCAGTGTGCAGACGTTACCCGCCATCTGCTTGTCTGGATAAAGCCCAGGTATCTAGCATGGGGTGACTGGGAGAGGGATGGAAACCCTCTTTCCAAAGACCAAATGGAGAAAGCTCTTGATTTCTCTTAGTGTCATTGCCGTTACTGTTACTGTTACATTAAACATATCCTGGAGATCTTCTCTGTATCCAACAGTCTTCTTTGGATCTCAGGGAGGAGAGAAGGGAGACACATCAGTATCTGTTGCAAATGGAGCCATGCACCATGGAGTGGGTTGTAGATTGGCCCAGCTGGGTCTCAGGGCAGCCAGCTGAAATTAGCCACTATTTTCTGAGCATCTGCCCACACCATGCTAATGTGCTATCCACTTAAAATAATTGTGTAGACTCTACATTACCTAAAATATAACATTTTAATTGTATAGTTCAGTGACATTAAATACATTCATATCGTGCAACCATCACCCACCATCCATTGCCAGAACTCCCTCATCTTTTCAAACTGAAATTCTATACCTTTAGACAATAGCTGCCCACCCTCCTGCTTTCTCTCCTGCCAACCACCATTATACTTTCTGTCTACATCAATCTAACTAGTCTAGAGAACTCATATAAATGGAGTTATATAGGACTTGTCTCTTGTATCTGGCTTCTTTTGCTCAGCATAATGTCTTTAAGGTGTTGTAGTGTGGGTCAAATGACTTTCCTTTTTAAGGCTGAACAATATTCCATTATATAGACATAGCGCACTTTGTTAATCCACTCATCCATCAATGGACATTTAGGTTGCTTCCACCTTTTGACTACTGCAATTAATGCTCCTGTGAACAGGGTTGTGTGAATATGTGCCACCTAATTTCTAGGATGTCCCTGGAGCAGAGGTGTTGTCTCCATTTTACAGGTGATAAAAATGACACTCAAAGAAGTGACCTGCCTAAGACTGTACTCCTCATAAGTGGTGATGCTAGGCTGTGAAGTCACATCTATCTGCCTCTGTCCATCCCACCTCCATCCCCTGATTCAGTTCAACCCATGTGCTATGTCCCCAGCCCCAGCACTTCTGGCAGATAGCAAGTGTCTTCTAGGACAATCTCTTTCATCATCATCAGTTGTGATATGTTTTCCTTTTTATGGAGTGACCAGAACCTGGCAAGAATCCAATAGCAGATTCTCAGAGAGTTCAAAGATGCCAGGTGCCCCTTCCTCCACATGCAGGGGGGGAGTTGGAGAACTTAGGAGATACTTCCAGAGTGTGCGGTCCCCTGAGATCCATCTGGACAGAGGAGGGAGAGCCAGGAGATCCGGAGAGGAGAGACCTGACTCAGCAGGTGGCACAGGTATCCAATTCTCATCCCTGCATTTCCAACTACCAAAGTCTTAGGGAAAAAAGGCTAATGAAAGCAGGGGTGATGGGGAGATGTTTCTGATGCCTAAGATTACATTCCAACCTCTGGGCCTTGGGCTTTGTACTAGTGTTTCAAGAAATGCTATTTTTAACCAAACAGAGAATGTAGCCTGTGTAATTACTGGTAGACAAGTCCAAAATGATCCTATTTGCAGAGTCTGGTTTGTGTAGGCTCTGGAGGGTATCCTGATGGAAGGGAAGTCAGGGGCTCACCCAGAGGTGGCTGGGTGAGGTGAGGACAGCCAACACTTAGCCTTTTCCCCCTGTTCTAAGAACATCTTAGGTATTATCCCAGGCAGTCCTACCAAAGCATGTGAACCAGGGACCACCATTCCTCCACTTGACTGAGAAGGACCCTGAGGTCTGAGAGACCGCATGGCTTCACCAAAACACATGTACGGTCAGGGGAGGCACAGGGCTGGGGGCCTAGGTGCTCACACATCACACTCCCTGCCAGTAAGCCATGCCTGCTCCCTTTCCCAGCAACAAAGAGCACTCCAGTAGACTTTAGAGAAAGGGTGGTGTGAGCCTTTAATTTCCATCTTGAAAGTAAGTCTGTCTACTTACTTGGGCACGCAAAAAAGGTGTGTGTGTGTCTAGTGTGCGTGTAATGGCACAAGGGTGTGTGCCACTTAACACTGTGCCCGTTAGAACTGAACAGAACAGACTGTGGGGAGAGAGCACCTGCTAGAAGCACCAGGTGGTCTGTCCGCAGCCCAACTCACTGTGTGGGTGGCACCGCAGGGCCTGGCCCCCACATCTCCATCTCAGTCCAGGTGTGCCTTTGACCAAGAGAAGGTGGAGGCCGAGTGTGCCTGAATGTTAGGGGGAACCAGGTGAGACCAATCCAGGAGGAAATTGGCACTGGCTGATGGTCTTTGCAGCTGGGGCTTTCCACAGTCTTCCAGAAAATTCTAATTCTCATGTAGGAAACACACTTGTTACTTTTAGCAAATGAAGGAACATAAGGGGGTAGAGGTCATGCTTCACTAGCTTCGAGCCCCCATCATTACCTACAATGGACCACTCCCTGCTCATTTCTCCCTTACAACACTGTTGTTTTTAAAAGAGGCTTAATTAGGAGAAAATGATGTCAACAAATATTGCCTAGGCAGTGCTCCAAGGTGCCTGGAATTCCCACTCCTTGCCAGCTCCTTAGAGCCAAGAATGAATATCCCCTTCCCACCTTCCCATCTTTCTTCCCTCTTCCCAGGCTCACCCAGGTCCCAGAGAGGGAGTGGAACACCTGCTCAGTCCCAGCACCCATGATCTCTAACACCAAGCCCCTCCCTCAGATATTGATGGGTTGGATAAACCTTAAGATATTAGAATTCGACATCTTCCCCGAATTCATTTTCTTTTCTTTTTTAGAAAGAGGAAGGGAAAGGCAAAGGGCACTGGAAACATTGATGAGAGAGAAGCATCATCCATCAGCTGCTCCTGCGTGCCCCTACTGGGGACTGAACTCTGGCACATACCCTGATCGGAATCAGACTGACCGCTTGGTTCATAGGTCAACCACTGAGCCACATTAGCTTGGCTACTGTTCATTGTCTTAGTTATTTTTACTAGTAAACACGTGCAACTGTTCTTTTTTACTTCCTCTGTCTTGGGGCGGGGGGGACTTTTTCATATCACATTAGAGACCACTACCACCCACACAGTTTTTCCAAAGCAGAAAAGGGAAATCCCCTTCCTACCGGTCTCTGCTCTCTGTTCTCTCTTTGGTTCCCATTGAAGTCGTCAGCACTTGTGTCCCTTTCAGGGGATCTGCATCCTGAGGTGGAGGAGGGCACGGTGGCTGCTCACCATTTCTCCCAGTCCCCCTGCCCAGATGAGGAGGGCCAGAAGGCAGCCTAGCTGTGGGGTGAGACAGGCCAGGGTCGGATTCCCATCCCAGCAAATAGAATCTGTGTGGGCGCATTAACCAGCCTCTCCTCATTTTCCTCATTTAGAAATTACCTACAGCGTCCACTGCATTAGAACCTCTGTGAGGGTGAAGTGAGATGATGCATAGAACCTTCCTGGTATGAAAGGTCCTAAGAGGTCCTCTGGAGCTGCTGGCAGAGGAAGGGGACAAGGTTAAATCCAGGGTTTAGGATGCCACTCATCTCTCTTTTTCTTTCCATAAGAGTCACAATAAATGACTTTTCTTGCCCCAAGAAGAGACTGAAAGCCAGTTGTTACAACCATTTATTATTTCCCTCAATTTGCAAAAGCTACCAGCTGCCTCCCTTTATGTATTCAAAGTGGTAAGTAGCTAGCACCTCCAATTTTTTCAGGAAAGAGAGATAAGCCCAGTGTGAACACCTCTAGAGAGCATATTGACCCAAGAAGACTCATGGGCGGAGATCTGAGCAAGCTGCAACAGACACTTAAGGATTCCTCACTGCATCACACACTTTCCAAGAGAGACTGAAATATAGGCTCTCACGGGACAGAGGTCTGTGTCTGTTCAGGTCACTGATATATAGAAAGCTCCCAGAAAAGTGCCCTCACTTTTAAAATTCTTTATTTTTTTAAATTTTAATATTTTTATTGATTTTAGAGAGGAAGGGAGAGGGAAGGAGAGATAGAAACATCAACAATAAGAGAGAATCACCAATCAGCTGCCTCCTGCATGCCCCCCCAGTGGTGACCAAGCTCACAAACTGGGCATGTGCCCGGACTGGAAATTGAACCATGACCTCCTGGTTCATAGGTCTATGCTCAACCACTGAGTCATGCCAAATGGGCAAGACCATGCTGATCCATCCTCCTATCTAGTGGCCCTTGTGACAAATGAAACAAAACTGGTAAGACCCTGTCCTCATTCTTGCTGGCCTGTACTCACAGTTGGTTATCTAGACATTAACTTCCATCTCAGCTCCTCCTCTCTCTTTCAGATTGGGTGGTTCAAGGCCAGAGATACAAAGGAGGGTCATATGTACCCTTGGTGAGGACTGCTTGGCTAAGTTATAAACTCTGAACCTGCAAAGCAATTTGGCCAACTATATCCCAATAGGATATTTCACTTCTAGGAAAATATGCCTACAAGATCAAATTATTCCCAATATATCAACATTCACAGTCTGTTTGCACTAAATAGGGTTTCGATAGAACTTGTATCAGTATAAATATTACTTTAGCTTTTAACTGCTAATTATATCAACATAAACTTAATTTATAGTGATAATCACAGTCATAATGTGCTACTGCCAAACATCCCCACTGATGCTTTGAGACATCATGTAAACTCAGCCATTAGCAATCATGTAAATGCTCCCATCACTCATTATGATACTGGCTAAAGAACTTCTCTAATTGACTTCTTCCTGAAGTCCATAGTAAGCAAGAACAACAGAAGGCAAGGCAATGTTGATCAATTTATTACAATAAATTTGTTTCTTACAACAACCCATACTGAAAAGTACAAAGTTGCAAAGAAAGACCTCAGTCTGGCAGTAACATATTCTCAGTTTGAACTTGGTTTTGTCACATTATATCAGTTGAGTCATAACACTCTCACTCAGACCAATGCCAGATAACACTTAGTTCAGACGACATGCTACGTCTATTGCTCCATGTCAAAGTTGCAAAAAAGAAAAATTTTCTTGCATCTTCTAAATTCATACAGCTTTTTAATTCAAACAATTCAAAGTGCTTTACATATCTCAATTATTGCTCCTTTTTCTGCCACAGTTTAGAGCTATCTTTTGTTTATGCCACCCAGTACCCACTCCCACCCCAATTTTATTTGGGCAACCCTCCACCCAACACTGTCACTTTATTGTTCTCATAAAGAAGACCAACCTCGCCTTCATCTGGGAGGAAGCATGTAATCAAGGATCATCCAATCAGCATCTTCCACCAGCAGGCTCTCCACAGTGATTGGTTCAGAGGAGAGTACATGACCCAAGTCTGTACTGTTAAGGTCAATGAGACTCAAGTCCAGGAATCACACTTTCTCTTCTCTTTATTGGATATGAGGCTCAGAGGAAGGCCCTGTGGGTACAGCCCAATCCACTGACACCCCCACTCCCAAGGGAGATCCCAACTAAGAATGAATCAGCTCCTAGGAGACCACAGCTAAACTGAGAGTAGAAGAAAAGCAAGGGTCCATGACACTTAAGCTTCTGAATCATGGTGTGTCTGAAACCAACCCTTTCCCTAGTCTTTTCAATTATATGAGTCAAGAATCTCTTTTTTGCCAAACCCCATTGGGCTGTCCACTGTCATTTGCAGCCAAAAAAAATCTTAATTGCTACAGCTAGCAGGTGGACACAGGGTGTGATTACATTCATCTAAGATAAAGAAATGGCAGCATAGAGAAATGGCATCCCATCAGCAATAGAGCATATACATTAGATACAGAAAGTGGCCAGATCCTAAGTATTCCAAAGTGCAATCAAATACAAGAGTTTTTAATACAATTTTAAAAACCAGACACTAGAGCTGCAGACACAACAACCTATGTTTTCCCTCTTCAAATATTTCTGATTCTCCAGTTGGCTCCTCGCAGAAGAAAGCAGAATCTCTGGAGAGACTAAAAGAAGCTTCAGAAGAGATGTAGGGAACTCAAGGGAGATGCAAGGAGGAGGGAGTTTATTCGGAGTTAGAGAATTGATCAATTCCAAATTCACAAAAAATTGGTGAGGGACTGAAGTCAAATGTAAGAAGCTAGATGTGTAAGATCCTCTTGTACTTGGAAATCTGGTTTGGTGTGCACAGCCCAAGTGTGAGGAAAACCAGGTCCTCGGGGCTTTTGAAGAAGCAGTTTTCCATCTTCGAATTGCATGCATCCAGCACCCTACCTAGGGCTCTCTGAGATGGTGCCGGGGGCATGTTATCTGTCATGGTCCCCCCAATTAGCACTTTGAATGCAATCACAACAATGAAGTCCATGACCTCATCTGCCAGGGGTGGGATGGCTTCTACAATTAAGCTAAAGTTCAGGTTTTGGCTAATAACAGGAGAGGAATGTGACAGGGAAGGGAATGCTTACTCATTAACTCATGCTAATGGGTGCAATAAGCAACCAGCCACCAGCCCGCCAGTGTGGGAGTCAGGCAGGCCGTGTCACTCTGATCTCAGAGTGTTTGCGGGTTTATTTCACAACATTACTGAGGTCTGGCAGTTATCTAATAGGCAGCGGTTTTGAGGGAAAAGAAAAGGATAATCTTGTTTTAAGTGCCAGTCTTAGGTCTCAATATTTTATGAAATAGTCATTAATTTTCAGTACAAGGCTGGCGATGATGTTATGGGGCCATCATGTGTATGCAGAAAACACTCCCTGGATATTCCTCAGAGTTTGGTGAATGTGAGGAAAACAATTATCTCTTATTTATGTAAGGCAAATGGTAATTATTACACCAGTCCAAGTTGTCTGAGATCTGTCACTGCAAAGAAAGGGACAGACTGACTATGACACTGGGTAATAAAATAGCATGAAGCAATTTTGCTTCTTGCAGAAACCATTTCTTGAACACAAATGTACCGAGGACCTACTAAGTGCCACCTTGCTCTATTCCAGGTTCGACACAGCAGAAACAGCCTTGCCCTCTGGGAATTTGCATTCTTCTAACCACAGGAAATTAGGTGTCAGGACACCCTCTTAGGTCTTGTCTATAGGGAAGGTATCATGGATCAACTGGGTAATAAAATAGCATGAAGCAATTTTGCTTGTTGCAGAAACCATTTCTTGAACACAAATGTACCGAGGACCTACTAAGTGCCACCTTGCTCTATTCCAGGTTCGACACAGCAGAAACAGCCTTGCCCTCTGGGAATTTACATTCTTCTAACCACAGGAAATTAGGTATCAGGACACCCTCTTAGGTCTTGTCTATAGGGAAGGTATCATGGATCAACTTCAGCGACCCAACCAAGTCTCTTACCACTTCTGGCTCTGGCGTCACCCAGTTTGAGGCTCGGTGACCTAGGAAAGTGCTGCCGTTCATGTACACATTATGCTTGAGCATTTGGGATCTTAGGGATTAACCTACAACACTGGTACAGACTTTTCTTTTTAGGTCAGTCGGATAAAACCGGCATGTAGACCGGATCCCCTAAATCCCTGTTAAATCTTCTCCCTCATCTGGTCATGGACAGTGCTTTCCCCAGCCCTGCTCAGCTGCCTTGCAGGTCTGCAGTGGAAACACACAAAGGAAGTGAGTGGATCAGGCCATTTTTTATGTGACTAAAGGATAAACAGCTTAAAACAGATTCTCCAAACATAATGGATCATTTGTCAAAAATGATGTCTATGAAAAACCATTGCAGAGTTTTAAGGACTGCAAAAATCTGCAGTGTGATCAGGGTCATCTGTCATGGGGGTCATCCTGGCTGGACTCTCTGTGACAACAGCAGCAGATGTGATCCTAAATTGATGCTTCCATTTTAACTATTAATAACATGAAGGCAAGTCCCAACTTCCCTCCAGAGCACCATCTATTCAAAATTAATTTATTAAAAATGCATCCTACTCATTAGTGCTAAGTAGGTTTATGAAGAGCGGACCATCCAGGATACATACATGTGTAAGCCCTCACGCTGATGTCTGCGCCATGTTTTCTATCACTCATATGGAACCTTGGCTCTGTGTGTCAATATTTGCAGACTACCACTTTGGAGGTTATTTATTTCCCGTGATCCATTTCTCATGGTGACATGATTTCCAACATCATCTGACAGGTGGTAGTTGGCACCAATCTGTATTAACTTCAGTTTACACTGAAAATACTCTGCTAAGTGAAGGCAATGTTCATATTACAGTCTGGATGTATGTTGAATGCTAGGGGGAGTCTCAAAACTTCTCATCTTCTAAAAATAATGACCATTTTGGCTTTTTTTTACTATGTTTTTTTTTCTATTTGTTTAGATTGTCAGCTTCTTTAGAGATAGCTGGTAACATCAGTCACAAGATAAAGGCTTTTAAAAAAGATCTTTAACAAGAACTCAGCTAGTCTTCTGTAGAATGTCTCTATTAACCACATCATTAGTTAGGGAATAGATTGTGTTAGTAGGAAGCAGAGGGGAGGGCGACCAAAAATCTTTTTAAGAGTAACCAAAAAGGCTAGTTTAGGAGCTAGCCTATTAGGCTGCAATTGTGTTTTCCTTAAAATTGTGTAATTCTTTGACTTAAGAATTAAGAAACATGTAAGCCAGTTTCTAATTTTTGAAAAAAAAAATTATTTGCCTATTCATTGGATTTTAGTTCTAAGGAAGTTAAAAGTGTGTAGCTCATGGTTTCCAAGTTCTAGTGGTGCAAGCCATACTCAATCCCAGATCTTTCTGTAATATCAGTCTCCTGGCTCCTTACTCATCATCCTTTGTGAGTTTAAACTTTCTATTATCTTCACTCACTTCTTATCAATGGGGAGGGGAGAAATGCAGCACTTTAGAGTTAAAAAGGGCTCATTCACTGATACATGTTGCTTAGAGACTGATTTAGTTAGTCCCTATGGAGTGCCAGGCATTACATCAGCTATTATGGAAGCTAGCATGAGTAAGTCATTTCCATGCGTCAAGTTTTCATAATGCAGTATGTGCATGTGTGTGCACATTTGTGTTGTTGTTCGGACAGTTGCCAAGAAGGAAAAGCAATCTAGAATGTTCCCTAAGTTTGGTAAGGAATCGGATGCCATGTCTGTCCTGGATACCAAAGCTTGGGAGAGAACAAGCTTTCCACTGTGGTCTGCAGCCAGTGATGGGCAACCTTTTGAGCTTGGTGTGTCAAAATTAGCCAAAAAACCGAGCATAACTTGGGTGGTGTGTCACTTCCAGAACAAAACATAATTTTGCGATATTTGTAGTTTAAATAACAAAAATGTATAATTGTAACATATAACTGCATTTAATAAACCAAAAACTAATTATTTAACTTACTTGCTTAGTGACTGACTTCATTGTTCATCTGTCAGTCTATTTCTTTTGTTGGTCTTGATATTATTTAACTTGTGTGGGATGGCGTGAATTAAGATAAGTGAGGGGGAGAGGGAACTCTTTAACTAACCTGCCTATTAGTGACTTCTTTATTGCTGAATTTCATTGGTTCAAGCTTCAATTGAAGGTTGGTATATTGTACACTTCAAGCCCAAGCAAGCGCTACTAACTTCCTAACTTCATCTATCAATCTGTCTCTTTTGTTGGTTTTGATATTATTTAATGCTGAGAATAAGGTCTCACAAAAGTACCTAGAGGGAAAAATTGTGAGTAAAGCCATGCTATATTTTTCAGGGTGCTAAAAGTGTCTGGTAATCAGTTCTAGGCACTCCAAATTTCCTGTTCGTAGTGGCACTCCTCTTGATTCTCCAAGCGGCACCTTTCCAGATTCTCAAGCTTTGACCTCAAGTCAACAAAAACTTGAGCCCAGATGCAGTCTTGAAATTCTGCAAGTTGCATCCCCAAATCATCAATTTTCATCCATTGGAAACCATTTAATTCCAAACTACTACAGACTACTACATCAGGATACTTAATTATTTTTATGGTCTGTTCTAGGCTTCCAAATTGATTAAATCTATCACTGAACTGGTCAAGTAACAAGTCTAAAACATGCTGGTACTTTATATGCAAGGGTTCCATTTCATTTTGTACAGCTGCACTGGCTTCTCAAAATACTTTGTTACTTGAGGAAAATACTTATAAGTTTCAGTTTCTACATCTCTCTTGAAAATTTTAAGTTTACTTTCAAAAGCTTTTATGTATCCAAACATAATGTCAATACTTTTACCAAAACCTTGCAACTTTAAGTTCAGTTCATTAATATGAACAGAGAGATCTGTAAAATTATGAGGGTGTTGACCCAATTATCATCATTGAGCTGAGAAAAGTTTCCCAGATCCTTATTCTCAAGAAATACCTTAATTTCTTCAAAGCACTCCACAAAGTGCTCAAGAACTTTGCCTTGGCTCAGCCATCTTACATTATTGTACATCAGCAGTCCACTGTAGGTAGAATCAACCTCCAGTAAAAGTGCAGAAAATTCTCGCTTGTGAAGGCAGAGAGCAGCTATTAAATTAACTATTTTTGTAGCAACTGACATTAAGTCATTTAAATCAGTGAATCCTGCCTTGGCACATAAAACCTCCTGATGGATAATACAATGAAAAGGCACAATCAGATGTCCAATAGCTTCTGTAAACAATTTGACAAATCCGATTTTTTTCTCCACCATGTTTGGTGCCCAATCTGTCATCATTAATACAACTTTAGAGATATCAATGCTTAGGTCATGGAATGCTTGTATAACAACCTTACATATTTCGCTTCCTGATCTACTTGTTGGCACTGATACTAACTTTATCAACTCTTCTCTCATTCTGAGACCATCAGAATATCGACCAATAATGGCCAACTGAGCATGTGATATGACATCAGTAGTTTCATCAAGAGTGATCAAAAAATATTTACAATTACTTATGTCTCTCTTTAATTGATGTTGTACATTTGTGTTCATTCTCATTATTCGGTCTTTTATGATATTTCTACTGAGTAGTAACTCAGATATTCTCTTAATGATTGCATCTTTATTCTGTATATCGTTAAATAGAACTGGTGCACATCTTAGGAGAGTTTCTTTAATAAATTCCCCCTCACTGAGTGCTTTTCCATGCTGAGCTATGGAGTGAGCAATGCTCAAACTTGCAGATGTTAAATTTGTAGAGCCTTTTATAAACTTAAGAATGGAATTAGATTGGCTCTTATAAAGATGTAGCTGCCTGGAAATGTATTCCTTCCTTTCATCCTCACTTGTTTTCAAGAGCTGGGAATTGTTAGTCTCAAAATGTCTATATTCCATGTTCCTGCTTACTACCATTTCAGTACATAGGATGCTAAATGATGTGCCATTTTTTTCTGTAATGCCATACATCTCAGTCCATGTCTCTTGCAAGGGTCGGCTACTGCTACTACCACTACTTTACTTAACCTTGTTTTTTTTATTTTTTGGGGTTCTCCATCATGGGGGCAGTGACAGAAGATAGAATTATAGATAGCCTGTTAGCCCTGCAGGCAATTAGGGGTTAAATAGCCTAACTGACCACAAGATGGCATATGTAACTGTCTTTTAGGAAAGGGCAAGGTTAATAAGCAGAAATAGGGGTTAATAAGGATGCACAACAGTAATAGTGGTGAAATGGAGACTGCACTATGCTGCAAAATGGTGTTTCTTATATAAATTAAGATGGCTGACACTGTTTCTAATGGCTGGAAATGGCACCCATAGCACAGGCCCTTGCCTCTCCTAGCCTCTCCCTCACTTATCTCAGCAATGATGGTCAATTAGAAATCTACAATACCCCAGAACAGTAGATTGGATGATGGTTGCTGTGGTTATGTGGTTGCTAGTAATGGAGATCACAGGGCCCACAGAGATGCATCCCCCACGGCATTCCACTGCTCTCTGCTTTGCCGGCCAGAAGTGAGGTCATAGATCCTCTAAAAGCCTAACCAAAAGTCTTAGAACTAGACACTCTGTGCCAGAGTTCTCTTGTTTTGGCTTACAGACCTCTGGCACAGAGTGTCTACACTACACTACAGCAAATGTTTCATCCTCGGCTACTGTACCTGGCTGTGCAGTAGCCAAGGATGAAAAGTCCTTTTTGGCATGTGGCCCCATACTTCTCTGTATGCAATCGCATGCAGCTGCATGTCATCGAAAATGACTATGTGTGTCAGTGCTGACATGTGTTTCATAGGTTTGCCATCATGGTCTGCAGCCCAGGCTTCAGAATCATCCAGTCTTAGTTTAAAAAGTCCAGCTTCCAGGGTACACCCAGAGCCACTGAATTGGAATTTCCAGAATTGGGACCCAAAGTTGCATTTTTAAATGTTTTATACATTGTTCCACTGATCGGCCAAGTTTGCCAACCATTATTCCATTCTATGCAGGGGTGAGGTGGTTTGTCAGGACTCATGTACAAGAGTAGCGTCACTAGCACTAAAACTTGAAAAGGGAGGGACTTCCCAATAGTCAGGGAAAACTGGCTTAGTCCAGAGGACCTCACCAGCCATTGCCTCCACCATCTCTGACCTCCCTGGAAGAACAGACTCCGACAGATCACTGTACCCAATGCCTATGTATTCAAGCTGCACACTCCTTTCACCAGAGACTGGAGCCATCAGCAAACTGACGCCTCTTGGGGCAGTGCACATGTTCACAATGTGCATGGTGGCAATAGCTCTCTAAAATATCGATCTTGCTAGGATGAACACAGGTCACCCCGAAGCGTAAAGCAATTCCAAAATGACTGTTTGCATTCCAAAAAAATTGTACCATAAATTGAGAAAATAAAGGACCGTGAAGTAAGTTTTCCCTAAAGCCAAGCTTACTCGATTTTTAAAACTCTGTTAACAGTATGCAAATAGTGGTAAATAACATTTTTTAAAATGTCCTTATTTGTAAAAATAAAAAGCTGTCAAATACATGTCAGCCCCTGAAATTTACAAAAGGTTTCACTGGGCTCTGAAGTCCAGAAGTCTGGGAACAGCACCCCCCACCCCGAAGCCTGCTTTTCATGCCACCCTTTGTCCTTATATCCACTGAGATCACCCTGCAGATAGCTCTACAGCTTTACCATGTGCTTCTTGGGTGGGGGGTACCACATTAACAAATTTTTATAACAGTTCAACTTATTTTATTCACTATAACCGTGCTTCCTGAAATTAATCTAAAATGCAGGCATATCTGAAACGGCTTGTTTAAAATGTCCTTAGGAATGTGACCATTTATTTGAACCCCTAAAAACACTGAACAGAATTTCAGGGAGAGTAAAATTTTGTTTTCACCAGAGGAGGTCAGAAGCGGTTGTTCCTTCTGCCCAAACCAGCTTTCTCTGGAGAGTTTCTTTTTTTCTGTCACAATATTTGATGTGATCCACCGCTCTGGAATTTCATGTCAGTGAGAAGTGCTTGTCTCCCTTGTGGCTAGGGCCTCGATTTGTGTGAATCTAAATAAGATTTATGGTGTGTAATAAACATTACTAAAACGTGACAAAAGAGTGAAGATTTAAAGATGCTTACTAATTTAAGATGACATTTTAAATATTCATATTCCTTAGAGCAATACATATTTCAGGTCTCTATACAGGTTTCCAGGCAGAATGCCTGTTAGGAAATGAAAATCATCTGTGTACTTTTCTCTGTCTGTGCGCAGCCCCCTCCCCTATTTATTGCTCCCCAGTAGCTACCCTATCCATCAGTGTTTAGTGGTGCCTTTATGCTCAGCACCTTGATGTTAAACAAATTAGAATCTTAATATATGAGGTGTGACTATGAGGGCTAAAAGGAAATAGAGAAGAAAAAAATATGTATATATATTTTTCTTTTTTCTTTTCAACTTTAAAGTTTAAAGGCTAGCCTCCAGGACTTCAGTCACGGATGCCCCGTTAGAATTCTAAGTTTTAAAGGACTGAAATTGACACAGTGCCAGTCTTTTGGAAAATGCTGCCAATGCTATTTTTCCTCTTACACGGGAAATTATACAAGCAAGTCTGCTGAGAAAACATGCCATGGATTTGGAAAGTTGGTGCTTGGCCAATTTTCTCACCTCTGGTTCGCCGGGCAATCTCCCCTCATCAGCTAATAAGGACTCTGTGAGCCCAGCCCCTTGATCCACATTTGATCTCACCTGAATGCTGGCCCTCCGCTCCAGCCTGGCCCTCTCCTCTCAGGGCCCTTTTATTTCCAACACAAAATGGTCTTGTGTGGTTAAATGGTCTCTAATTTTTCTAAAGCAGACAGTCAAGATTCTTGCTGGTTTTCAGTAAGTGTGCTTTCCTTTGCCTCCCTAATCTGCTCCTGATTGAATTCACTTGGGCAAAGGGGAGGGGCCGTGGCTACCCTGAAAGCCCTGGACTTGAAGTAGTCCTGATGATCCAATGAGGTGTGTGTGTGATGCAAACCCCAGGTCCCCTCCACTCTGTGTAGATGCCAGTCTCTCTGACTGACATGCACTTAAGCGCTCAGGGCTGTTTTTCAGGGTGTGGTTTACACCCTCCCTTTCATTACCCTGGAGATGGCAAGCCGAGAATATTTGAGGCTTGATTTTCAGGGTGAAGAGTGTTCCCTGGAACAGGTCACAAACTGCACTTTGCCCCTTAGGCACCTGGTCTAATTCAGGGAGCAGCTCCATTACAGGTGCCGGGCTGGACCTATCTCTGGTCTGCTGGCAATTTCAAAAATGTTTATCTAGTAACGGAACTGTGGTACTGAATTACGGTCAGTCACAGAAGAGAATTTAACTCATTCAGAGGTAGCCCATAATGTTCAACAACCCATATTGTAGAACGCTATTTTTCTTTTCTCAATAGTGGCCACTAGTACCCCACACATAGAGGGGCTTAGGGTGGCTCACTTTCCTGCATCAGTATCATCTGCTCTTGGGGACATCCAGGTGCTGCCACACCTCTATGAACACATAAAAGGTCCTGTAATTGAAAAGGGCATGGTACCAGGCACAAGAAGCGAGGGAGGCTATGGAGCTTGCAAACGTGATTTCTTAAAGCTGGGGGCATACCCCTACCTGTGAATGTTTTATACAGAGGGAGCTTATTTCCTTGCATCTTTGTAGATGCTGCACCTTACCTACCATAACATAGATATATGCATAGAATTATTTTTCTACCATGGGGGAAAGAGTTATGTCTTACAAGGCCTGCCTTTTTCCCGAGTGGGGGAGGGGAGGCAGGGAAGGTAGGGAGAGAGCGAAGAGAAGGAAGGAGAGAGGTGAGGGACGGAGAGGCTCAGACTCTCCAACTTCATCGTGCCCCATTCCCACCTCTGAGCTAACCAGGCCTTTTCCTTGAAAGGGGTAATTTCCTTATTTCACAGACAGGTCTGTGCTCTGACCTAGTATCTTGTTTCCCCGAAAGTAAGGCATCCCCCTGAAAATAAGATCTAGTGCTTCTTTGGGAGCAAAAATTAATATAAGACACTGTCTTATTTTGGGGAAAACAGGGTACCGACCTACTATGGGTTGATTACAGGCAAAGCACATGTTTTCCTTGAAGATAACTTCAGCAGTTAAAGAGGCTTAGGGTAAGGCTCACCCTCTGCCAAGTTCTCAGGGAGGTCACTCCACATCTCAGTGTCGTCAGCAGCTTCTACTCAGGCTTCCACATCAAAGCAAGCTATGTGATTAAGTAATTTTCTTAAGGTAACATATCTCTGGATCTAATAGCATCATCTGGTGAGGATGTTGAGTCAGTCTCCAAAGTCCTTTTTCGTACTGAAAATCTGTGAGTCAACACTGACGATGGTTGGCGGGCAACTCAGGACATGCTGGACAATGAACGGTATCTCAATGTTTGGAAACTTTACCTCTGTTTTTAAATTGTGTTCATCTTTGCTCAATGACCTTTGGTTACGCACATCTGACTGTGTTGTTTTTTTCTTTTGTTCATTCAAAATGTGGACTGGCTCCTTTTGCTTTTCTCTCAAAGCAAATCAAGCTATTCGGCTCATATTTTTAAAATAATATATTTTATTGATTTTTCACAGAAAGGAAGGGAGAGGGATAGAAAGTCAGAAACATCGATGGGAGAGAAACAAACATCGATCAGCTGCCTCTTGCACACCTCCAACTGGGGATGTGCCCGCAGCCAAGGTACATGCCCTTGACCAAAATCGAACCTGGGACCTTTCAGTCTGCAGGCTGACGCTCTATCCAGTGAGCCAAACCGGTTCAGCTATTCGGCTCATTCTTAAGTGGAGCTGCACAAACCGGATCCTCCAAGCAAGTATAATATGAACCACCGAGAAGGAATTGTGGAAATCACCACCCAGTTCGATTTTCCCAATGGCACTCAGGGAACCGAGCACACAGGGTAGGTTCCGGTCCCTAAGTTTAACTGCCGCTAAAATGTTAACTTTTGTAAGTATTTAGGAATGAAATGATATCTTCAGCAAACAAACCAAAACAGCAAAATGGAGGGGAAGGGAAATTAAATAAGTACAATAATGATAATTACTGAAACTGAGTAGGGGACGGCGAGTACATGGGGCAATATTCTCTGTACTTACATATATATTTAACATTTTCTAAGGTGAAAAATTAAAATATAATTCAGCCCTAGGGCAGGTCCTACTCAAGAACTAAGTTAGAGGCTGCAGAAGGAAGGGTGGGGGCTCTGGAATCAGTCAGGCTGAAGTCTTCGAAGGCAGCAAAGAGAGCGGGTGCTGAGTGCCCATCCTTCCTCCATTAACTGCTTTGGAAATTCCAGAACAGTCCCATAATGATTCTGTTGATGTCAGAGTTCCCCTTCATAGAACCAGAATCATTGCTGGATCACATGGAAAGGCGGAGCACAAACCTTGGTGAAACGAATTAGACCAGGCCAGGAAATTCTTTTTCTCTGCTTCATTTAAATTTACTTGACCCAGCCTGCCCACACGGGGCAGCAACAGTTTGTGTGCATGCTGTGGGTGTTCCCACGGATGATTCTCATATGGGTCTTGAATGTTCTTAGCAAAATTAAATTGGATGAAGAATGAAGACTTATTGTTAAATATTCCTTTGACTGCCTGTTTCCTTGGGCTACTGTGAGCTACTCGTCTCCATCTCCCCTGCCCTCACATGGGCCTGCTTCATGGAAGTGGCAGAAAGAATGCTGGTTGAATGGAATTATAATGACACTAAAGAATGAGGTTTATCAGATGTTCCTGAAGGAAACTAAAATTTAAATGCAGCAGTTCAATCAACAAGCACACACGTTGGAGTCCGACAGGCTCAGTCTCAATCCTGCTTCGCCATGAGAGAGCCTGGTGTCACTGGGCAGTGACTGGTCTTCATGGAAGTGAAGGGGTTGGTAACTTTGCTGAACTACATCATGGAGGCTGTTGTTACCATGAACCAGAATAAAATGTACTTTGGGAATAAAGTTATTTCTTTTTAATTGATTGATTTGTTAGAGAGAGAGAGAGAGAGAGAGAGAGAGAGAGAGAGAGGAAGGGAGCACATCAAGTTGTTGCTGTACTTATTTATGTATTCATTGGTCGATTCTTTTATATGCCCTGAGTGGAGATCAAACCTACAACCTTGGCATATTGGGTCAATGCTCTAACCAACTGAGCTACCTGGCCAAGGCAATAAAGTTACATTTTGATGCATTATGTAATAATAAACATTTGAATGGCACTGATGTTTTAAATAATGCAAGCAGTTTGTTTCAAAGCAGCAAATGTCCAAGTACTTTAACCAAAAGTCTTGTCGCTGTTTAAGTTCAAACGCCTTAAAATTGCATAAAGTAAAGGTTAATTGATCTTTCTTCCCAATTCAGTTTAGAATGGACAGGTGCATCAGAGTATTGATGGTAGGTGCAAAGTCTGATGACACAGCTGCAAGCACTTGAGGTCCTTGGTCTGCATAAATTGCAAAAGTAATGTGATGTTTTTCTGACTAACTATATACCTTTCCACTACCTCTCCTACACCAAAGGGAAGCTCTAGATGCCCATCTTTTTGCTGAAGAAAAAAGGTTGATCTAGTCCAGTGCCTTGCCAGGATTTCTTTGGTCAACACCACTCCTCTCTATGGAGGAACTTCCGATGGGCTTGAGTTTAAAATCATTGCCCTGGTCCTTGTCCACCCGGAGGCTCCCAAGCCTCCTGGGCCACAGTCAGTCCTATGTGAGACCAATTGGTACACTGTGTTTGCTGAAGCCATCACCAGGCAAGACCAGGCCTCAGAGACACTAGTCTCTTGCTTTCTGTTACCATCTTCAAAATAAATGAGGCAGATCCAAGGTGTTGTTGGCCATGAAACAAGGTGGCTAAATATGACCTTTTTGTTGGAGAAAGAGGATATTAAGAGAAATAGAAGGCTGAGCTCATGGCTATACTTTGTAGGATGACCTTGGACACAGCTGTTGCACGCCCCATGCTGCCCCAGTTTCAGAGGTGAGCCACCCTGTTTTAGCCCCTCGCTCTTTTTTTAAAAAAACATCTTTTTAAAATATTTTAATCTTTATTGTTCAGTTTATTAATTACATTGTTCCCCTTTTTTCCCCAATAGCTCTCCTCCACCCGGTACTCATCCCACCCTCTGTCCTTACCTCCCCTGCACTGTCCTCTTCCATAGGTGTATGATTTTTTTCCAGTCTCTTGCTGTACCTTCCATACCCCTTAACTCCCCAAAAATTGTCAGTCCATTCCCTCTCTATGCCCATGATTCTGTTATATTCACCAGTTTATTCTGTTCATCTGATTTTTAACTCACTTGATTCTTAGATTTATTTGTTGATAGATGTGTATTTGTTGTTCATAATTTATATTTTTACCTTTTTCTTCTTCCTCTTTTTTCAGCATTTCATATAATATTGGGTTGGCGGTGAGGAACTCCTTTAGCTTTTTCTGATCTGGGAAGCACTTTATCTGACCTTCAATTCTGAATGATAGCTTTGCTGGGTAGAGTAATCTTGGTTGTAGATTCTTGCTATTCATTACTTTGAATATTTCTTGCCACTCCCATCTGGCCTACATAGTTTCTGTTGAGAAATCTGCTGACAATTGTGTGGGTGCTCCCTTAACTAACTGTTTTTCTCTTGCTGCTTTTAATATTCTCTCTTTGTCTTTTGCTCTTTGCATTTTAATTATGATGTGTCTTGGTGTGGTCCTCTTTGGATTCTTATAGTTTGGGGGTCTGTGTGCTGCTTGGATTTTTAAGTCAATTTCTTTCACCAGGTGGAGGAAGTTTTCGGGCACTATTTCTTCAAATAGGTTTTCATTATTTCTCTCTCTCTCTTTTTCTGGCACCCCTATAATTCGGATGTTGGTATGCTTAAGGTTGTCCCAGAGGCTCCTTACACTATCTTCAGTTTTTTGGATTCTTTTTGCTTTTTGCTTTTCTGGCTGAGTGGATTTTGCTTCTTTGGATTTCAAATCTTTGACTTGATTCTTGCGGTCCTCTAGACTGCGTTTAGGATTTTGTATAATATTCTTTTTATTTCAGTCAGTGTATGCTTAATTTCTAGTTGGTCCTTTATCATATCTTCGAGGGTCTCATTCATATCCTCGAAGGTCTCATTAAGTTCATTGGCCTTTTCTAGGAGCCTCT
Source organism: Antrozous pallidus (assembly GCA_027563665.1). Classification (NCBI taxonomy): domain Eukaryota; kingdom Metazoa; phylum Chordata; class Mammalia; order Chiroptera; family Vespertilionidae; genus Antrozous; species Antrozous pallidus. The sequence goes on along the minus strand of CM050508.1, from coordinate 126,912,790 downwards.
TGAAAAACCTTATAACTGTGGTTTTGAACTCTATATCCAGTCATTTTTTCCCCCTCCATTTCTTTCACATGTGATTTCTTTCCATGTCTCTGCATTTTGGCTGCATCCCTGAGTTGATCAATTAGCTTTGTGTGGTAGATATCCTTTAAGGACAGTGGCTCAGCCTCTCCAGTTACCTGAGGTGGATACTCTTGGTGCAGCCCTTTATGGGTTGCACAAGTCCTGTTGAAGTTAAGCCTAGATTATTGTTGTTAGCACTAGGAGGGTTTGACCTCTAGATCAATTGGCTGTGAGGATCAGCTGTGCTCAGATTGGATGGGTGGAGCAGGCAGCCTTGATTTCCCGTCAGCTCCACCCTATGTGGCACCTGGGTCTCTGTGCCTGGTGGTAATGGCTGCACACACCTCTGAGGGAAAGATGCCACTGAGCTCTACCCACTGCCAGACAATTCAGCCTCTCCCCAAATGAGTCTGCACACCCAAAGTCTCACCTAGGGTTTTACAACAATGCAATACGGTTGTTTCCCTTCTTTCTTTTTTTTTCTCCCAAATGAGAGAACGCTTCTGCAGTTGCCAGGTTTACACTGTGAGCTCGCGGACCTCTGCAGCACCCGAGTTTCAGCGTGCTTCCTCCTTACTGTCCAATTTCACCCTGTATGAGTGTGGGCTCCCTGGACCTCACCCAGAACTGGGTAATCAGTGCAGTGGGATGCTTTTGTCTCCTTCCCCATTCGAGAAAACCAGCCAGGTATCCAGCCACCCGCCCTATTCACTTGTTCATACACAGCTCTGAACTTCTGACTCCGCATGTATCCTCAACTCTGCCCTCTGTTGCTCCTCTGAGTCACAGTGTCCTATCTTTACTTTTATTTGTGGAATTTCCACTCAGCCAGCTTTCTGGTGATTCTGGATGATGTCCATTCTGTCGTTAAGTTGTAGTTTTGAAATTGTTATGTGGGGCAGCAAGATAGGTGTTTACCTATGCCTCCATATTGGTTCCTCTCAGCCCCACGCTCTTGATTTTGGAAGAGGGCAGACAAATCCTGACTCAGGCCGGCAGCTCCCATCCATTTGGAGAGAGGAGCTGTGAATGAGCTTTCCCCAGGTTTACAAACTCTCCGCTTGCCCTCCCACGTGAGCCTTAGGCAGTGCTGCAGACACAGAAGGAGCCCAAGGCAGGCTCAGCCTCTCCCAGGAAGTTGGGAGGACCTCCACTGGAGCAGGCTGTTGGTCTCTGCTTCAAGTTCTTCCTCTTCAATACTTTGTCAGTCATTTTATCCATCCTCAGGCTGCATTTATCTGTGAATAAAAGATTTAGTCATTTACTCACTCATTGATTTACTGTCTATTAAGCACTTTCTACTTACCATTGTCCAGTCTCTGAGAGAACAACCAGGCAGGAGATTCCACTGTACCTTCATGATCTTTCCAGGACAGGAATGTTTGGGTGCATTTTTATTTGGTTTCCATTTTGGTTCGGTTTGGTTTGAATTCTTTGTTTTAAGATGCCTCTTTGCTTCATCATTTTGCCAGGCCAGGAATTTTTTCAGTTGTTTCAGTGCCCAGGATAGTAAGCTGGCACTTAGTGGTTGTGCAGTGTGCCCCTGATATTACTAATAAAAGTGCCCAGGACCACCCACAGGGAGCAATGGATCCAGGACAAGACACACCTGACAAGTGTGTTTCTCTGTCTCCTTCACTTTTCCCAGGAGGTAACATTGAAATAAAAGGAATAACAAGAGAACCATGGGAAAGATGCAGGAGGGAAATTTCCAAAAGGGCAACTGGCAGCCTGAAGTTCAGGTGGCGGGGTATGGGGTGGGGAAAGGGCAGGAAGACATAATTGGTGGGCCAGTGGGGACAGTCCTTATTCTAGGTATGGAAACTTCTAAAACCTTTTAACAGGTTTTCAAGTAGAACCGCATTGTCCCTTTTCCCATTCCCCACATCACAAAGTAGTTCTAGCTACCTGATTAAAAACGTCACAGGACCCCTCCATCACCAGGCCAGGACTGAACACCCTCATGCACTCATTGTCTCTAAATACAACCTAAGTGGGGACCCATGAGCCAAAAGAGGCGAGGAGGTCCCTCTTGTCTCCGCCATTGGGAGCAATAAATCTTCACTCTGGTTCTCCAAATGAGCGTCTGGTAGAAAGCCAGATCTGGAGGTTAAAACCACATCATTGCTCCCTGGCCAGTGTGGCTCCGGCGATTGGGTATCGAGCGGTCACAGGTTTGACTCCTGGTCAGGGCACATGCCTGCGTTTCAGACTTTGTCCACAGTCGTCAATGTTTCTCTCTCCTTCTCCCTTCCTCTCTTTTGAAAACAAATAAAATTATATTTTAAAAAATACAAGTTTAAAAAACATATCATTGGCAAAGAACAGAGGTAAGTGACAACACAGGGTGAAGAGAAACAATCCACTGGGCAAACAGGCAAGACTGTTCTTGAGTAGTTGAGCCCTTGAGATCTCTCTTAACTTTTCCCTACTGTATCATGGTTCCCCACCCCAACCCACAGGGGACTCATGAAGAAAAGGGAAATAATAGATGTGAAAAGCGTTTCAATGGTTTGTTTCTGCCTTAATCTTTCATCTATAAAATGGGTATAGTAATAGCACCTACCTCACAGGGTTATTGCAAAGATTAAAGTTAATACCCATAAAGCATAGAATAGTGGCAAAGGTAGAGTAAGCATTTATACAAATGTTTTTTTTTTTATTTTAACAGTCAGGTCTGGGCAGGACACAGATGGCACAAAAGTTTAACTGACTAGCTACTCAAAGTTGGTGGTGTTTACAGAGCTGATGGCAGGTTTCAGGAGTCATGGGAGGGGGAGAAATGAGCAAGGATGTCAAAGTCTGAGGTTGGAGCTGTGGAATAGGGGAGGCAGGGGTTGAGGAAATGAGCACACTGATCTTTCTCTCCTCCTGCCCTGATCTCCTGCTTCTGCCTCCATCTGCCAAACCAACTGGAAGCAGAGGGCAGGTTCAGGTGATGCTGTCCATGTGGTCAGACCCTACGGCCACAGAGCATGGATCTGAGGGAGGAGACTAACCATGAATAACTAGCATAGCTGTTGTCAGTAGTTAATTTGGTATTGATATTAATAGTGGTGTTGACCAGTGCCAATTATTGTTATTAACATTGGTTTTCTTTAGTAACAGGACTTGTTTTTGTTGTTATAGACTTGAGTTTTGTTCTTAAATACCTTTTAAGTTTTGTTGTTACTTTTTTTTTTGTAATGGGGCCTGATTGTCAATTTGAAGGATGTGTTGATGTCATTTGGGCAGCTGTCCTCCATAAGCATCCAGAGCCCAATGGACTGGAGTTTGGTCCTGATTTGGAATCTCAAGCACTCTTCTGCTTGTGGGCCATTTCCCATCCTCAGGAGCCTCAATTTCCCTTAATATAAAAAGAAAATAAGCATATCCTGTCAGAACTGTGCAAATACGAGGAGCTGTACATAAAAACAATGCTAAAATTTTGTCCTTATGATACACATGAGTTCTGACTTAAGGAGCATGGCACATTGTAGCAACCCTGTTTTTTAAAAAATCCGCTAATCATTTTTCACAACTTATTTATTCTTGGCTCCTACTTCCTTTCCAAGGAAGGAAAGAAGATAGAAGAACTTTTACCTTTTCTCTTTATGTTATTCCTGACAATCATTTCCACACAAAGAACATATTCAGGAGATTTGCCTTCCAATTAAAAAACAAATCTGTTATTTCCTATAGACTTTTTAAGCATTTTGCCCACTAAATGTGTATATTCTGCTCTAATTGAAATTCCTAAATAGTCACTTTCTGAACTGTCAAAATTGTAAAGCTGTTGATGGGCACAGCATCGGGGTTTCCATGGCAACGGCATTCATTGCCTAGACGACGCTTGTCTGGTGATGTCACCACTGAACTGGCTCAACTCTTTAAAACTTGGTAGCTCCCAAAAAATGCACAAGCATGTCCTGAAACTTTAACGGGCTTTCATTTTTAATGGCTGGCATCAAGCTTGGATCCACCAGGACTTGGAAAGTAGCAGCTCTGTTCTGAGGTTCTGTGTTGTGCCAGGGATGAGAGATTTGACAAGCATGCTAATACTACCAGGTTCTGTCTGGATGGTGACTGTTTATGTGAAATGCTCCCAAACAACATTACCATTAGTCATTGAGGCAGGGATGGAAGTGGAGTTAACAGACAGAATCTTAGATCACACGTGAAAACAACATCCTTCTGAATATAAGTCAAAATTGGAATATAGACTGTCATAACTACATTTTTTCTTTTCCTTTTTTCCCCTCTCTTTTTCTTTTTAATTTTCCTCTCTTTCTCTTTTCTGAAGAGACCAGAGATGCTGGAAGCTGGAACCATGGTAATTTGTTCTCTTTGAATGTCTGTTTGAATGTGGTGTGTCATTCCTAAACTACGACCCATTAAACTGTTGGTGGAAAAGTTGCATTAAAAATAAATAATTTCTTGATAAGGAGTTTTACTGGTGTCTGGTCAACATGGACTCAGGAAGAGAGAAATCATTTAGTTCGCCTTTCCCCCCACATCATTGGAACTCAAGCTTTCTCTAATTACATGCAGAGGATCATTTAAACAGGGTGGTCTGTTTCAAAGCTGCCATATTTAAACGTACTTCACATTAAACGAGATGCTGTTAGATGAGTTTGGCTGGCTCAAAAATAGATCACAAAATGCAAATCTGATGATAAATAAAGCTTTGGCTACATCATGGAAATGGGGAGCATTTCAAAAAATGATGTTAGCACTGACTGCTAAGTGAAATGGCATCCCTTGAACACGCCTCATATTTTAAACATTTAAATGTATGCCGCTGAATCAAATATGTCCATTTGCTATGTGGCAATTTGTAACTAACACAAAATAAGGAGATGAGGTGCAAGCTTTCCTTCACAAGTTAACACCAGTGAAAATACAAGGGTGGAAAAGGCTGTGAGAAGGCAAGAAAAGGAGGAAATGGCCCTGCATACTTAGTTGAGGAGTCATTTTGAAGTAACTAGGAGGCAGAATGTGAACTGCTGTGTGCCAATTATTCCACAGCTCCTTGGGACCAGAAGCTGTTGAGCTGTTGCCATTCTTGGCTCTCAGAAGATAGAGTTAATGAAAAAGGTAGAATATTAGGTATGACCAGAAATAATTTAATGAACTTTAAAAAAATATTTTAGACTTTACACATACAAGAAAGAATTATAGTCCCTTAAAAGTATCAGCCTTGTCCATAGGCAATCCAATCATTACAATGTTGCTGCTATTATTCAATTCTTTTTAACGCCTTTGTTTGAGATTGTCATCAAATACTGCAAGACATCTGTGGCACACATTTCTAATTATTTAACAAAACCCATTCTTTCTTCTCCTGTAGACTTCAAGTATGTGGCTTCCACAGTAATAAAATGGCCCCTGGGCACATGGCTACCCAGCTGATGTCTACCAGGTGTGGCACATGACAAAGTTCTCAGTGGGAAATGGAAGTACTATTGGGTCATTTCCAGACCTTGGTTTAAAATTTTGCACACACATACTTCTGATTTTTGCCATCCTTCAGGAACCATAGGAACCCAGCATTGACCCGTGCCCTAGGAGATGGCCCTGCAGCATAATGGAACGAGCCTGGGCTCCTGAGTGACTGCATGGAGTGAATATGTCCTTCCAACTGAGTAACTGAGTTCTCTCCTCTGGAACTTGCTTCGATGGGTCTTTGGTTATATGTTCTATAAAAGCAGGCTGTGAAAATGATGCTAATGAGTAATAAAACCTATTTGGATAAGTAAGTCCTTTCATGGGTGTTTAGGAAGAAGTTTCATTACTGTTGTCCTTGTATTTGACTCACCCTGTGAATGAACTGGACAGACACAGAAAAGTGCATGGAAGGCAATGACAGGAAGACAGATAAAGGAAACACTGGAGCAAGCACAATTACAATTAATCAGGCTCAATATGATAAATTTTAAATGTAGGATATGATTCCCTACATTTTTCTTACATTGACCTCACTTTAACGTTCTTCTCTATATAACAGAAATCTGCATAACTGAGATGCTTCTAGAAAGGACGTTTTGTGAGATTTTTTTGCCAAAATACTAAAGTATCAGAAGGATCTCAATGGGTCTATGTTTTACACCTGTAACTGTGTAACAAACTGCCCTAAACCTTAATGGTTTACAACTACAAAAATGCGTGATTGCTCTTTGTCCCCAGTTTCTGGCCCAGAGCTTCAAAAGCCCTTGTGAGATCCTGGGTGATGAGTGTCTTTTGCTATTCATAATCAGCACCTTTCAACCATATCTAATTTTATGCTAATGAGGTTACTTGTTATAGGGTTTAGAACCACGACCCACAGGTTGAGAACCACTGCTGTAGAGCCTAAGACCATTGGAAAACACAGATATTTACATTATGATCTATTAACAGCAGCAAAATTACAGTTAGGAAGTAGCAACGAAAATAATTTTATGGTTGGGAGTCACCACAATGTGAGTAACTATATCAAAGGGCCGTGGCATTAGAAAGGTTGAGAACCACTGTTATAGGGCCTCTAGATAGCTTTAGGATGGGAGTGATGGCCAGAAAAACTAACCACATGATTGGAAGATTAGAATTTCAGCCCCACCCTCTGACCTCTGTGGAAAGAAGAGGGACTGGAAATAGAGTTTAGTCACATAACCAATGATACCTACGTAATGAAGCCTTGATTTAAAAAAAAAAAAAATGAAACAAGGAGGCTCAGAGAGCTTCCTGGTTTGTGAACACATCAGTGTGCTGGGATGGGATATATTCAGATCCGTCAGTAGAGGGCATGAAATCTCACTCACCTCAAACCTCAAGACCCCCATGTGTCTCCTTACCTTGATGTTCATTTATATCTTTTACAAAAAGATGGTCATTGTAAGTATAGCACTTTCCTGAGTTCTGTGAGTCATTCTGTGAATTCTAAATCCAGAGGGGATGCAGGAAATCCCAAATAAGCCAGGTCAGATAGAAATGTGGGTAGCCTAGGACCCCACCTGTGACTGGTATTTGATGGCAGAGCAGTCTTGTTGGGAACCTTGCCCTTGAACTTGTGGAATCTGATGCAAACTCTGTATAGTGTTAGAATTGAGTTGAATAGTGGATACCCAGTGGTGTTGGAGAGTTGGTGTGGGATCATAACAAGTCACCTTGTGGCTAAAACAAAGGTCCTAGTATGCAGAGGGCTTGGGCTAAATTGCTCATACTGCCAATGTGACCTCTCATAAAGATTTAATTTTCTCATCAGGTAATAATGGCAGAGGAAAAATACTTACATTCAGGGCTAAAATGAAGTTTAAATACATAGGAAAAGCACTTTATGAACTGAAGCACAAAAAGCAAATATTAGCTACTATTATGGCCCAGACTCTAATGCATAATCAAAAATCTTATTTATAACCCAACATGAGCTTTGTGGTCAGATTTTCACCTTTTTTTTCAAGCCAAGTGAGAGAAATAATGAATGTAGATCCCCAAAGCTAAAGATATAAATTTGGCTCTATGTGTCTTTTGTGTGCATGACTGGGATTTTTTCAACCAAATTTTTTTCCATTCAGTTGCAGGCAGAAACTTGACAATTTCTTCTCATGAATCATCTTTCTATGGCACTATTCCACACCCAGCAGAAAAATTATGTGAGGCCACGGTCTTTGCTGGCCTGAACTCAAAGAAAACATGAAAAACTGAACTCCATGTGGTCTTTGAGTCATTCCTCAGATCCTGAATTCTCTCAGCCCTGGAATCAGAACTGGTTTAGTGGGAATGCCAGCTGGATGCTGTGGAAATGGTTGCTCTCAAGACTCAGCAGAGAGATGTGATGTGATGATGTGAGTAAATAAAAGGCATCTGCTCGTGAAAACTACACTCTTATCTCCCAAACAAAGGTAAAAGGAAGCTGCATGGCTTTTAATAATTCAAGGTTCTAGTTAGAAGAATGCTGCTTTCCCAAGTCAGCTATGCCTAGTCCAAAGATGGTCACAGACAGGTAAGATTTTACAAGATTGTGGACACGAATATGTTCGGGATATACTGTATAGCTAGTACTATGGGCTTAGGAAAGATGAAGAAAATATCCAAAAACTGAATTCAAATATATATTGAGTACTTTTTCCCACCAGCACTGAGAAGAATGAAATACTACAGTTTCTGGCTTCAAATTTTCTATGTACACACACACGTTTCAGAAGAGAAAATATACCATGAGCATGTTGGTATTTTACATGATCACCAAGGTCTTACGAAGGACATCCAAAAATACTTCTTCAGCATTCCCAGCACTGGCTTCTCTTCACAAACAGATCCTGGGATCTCAGTTGCTGGACTTGCCAAAACTGACCCAGAGGAACTGGGATGCACAGAAAGCTAGTTCTCTCTTGTTCCATGACCTGCCCTCATCATGGAGCTGGGAAAAAAAAAGCTTCCAGATTATTTGTCTCCATAAAAAACTTATAAAAATGAGATTTTTTTTTAAAAAGTTAAATTATTTTGGCCCGGAAGTTTCACATGGGGTTGTATATTTCCCTAAAGGGTCAAAAATAGAACATGTATTAAGTGGCAAGTTATTCGAAAACCAGCACAGGCCCCAGTTGTCTTTCTAAAGCTCTGATTTACTACATATTTCTCCCTTGAGAAAGGCCTTTTTTAAAGGCTCATTTCCATTTTAAGGGACTCGGGGCTTTGATCTGTTGGGAGCATTCCTTTTCTTTCTCTGACTGAGCCTGTTGACAGGCAGAGTTGGGGCCTTGCTCTCAGGGCCTGTATCTTTCCGTGGCCTTCTCTGGCACCCACACAGTATCTCTTGCATCTGCAGTCACCCTGGTTAATTTTGGGGTCAGAACTGGTGAGTCCCTACACCATGAGCCACATTGGTGCAGCACAGCTCAATGAAGACCCTGCTTCCAGGATGTAAGACCAAGGGGGTGAGGGGATGGACTTTGGAGTCCTTATAGCCCATAGAAGCTGTCAGGTCTCCCTTTAATCTTGTTAGTCCCATAAAGTTAATTTACCACTATTGTAAAGTGAGTGTAATTTCCTTTTGAAAGAGTTGTGGCTTTTAGTAGTTAGTTAGTTACTAAACTATTTAGATAACTCTGCATGGGTGATACCAATATGTGTCTGAAACCATGAGTTTTTCTAGTCCAAACAGGTTGGAAGAGAAAGGGCAATGTGGGTCATTTTTAGTATCAAACCCATTGCCCTGCTTTGTTTTCAAATGACTTTTCTCCCTGACAAACCATCTTTGGCCCCATTGTACCTTAGTGCAAATTAGAGAAAGCCTTTCTTTAACAGGCAGATTCCAGGCCCTGTCAGGGTGCGCATGTTGGAGGCCTTACAGCACTGGTTTTGAGCTCCCACTCACTTTACAACTGCAGGCAACTGCCTGACCTTCCCCTTAGATTCCCCTGCCCACATCTGCCTCAAACACATGTGCTTCCCACACGTGCACATACACACTGACTCACTGGAGTAGTACCAGATGTTCCTTCCAATGCCAAACAATTAGTTCATTATTCTTCCACCTCTACCCTTCCTCCTATCTTTACTCTTCTCCTCCTTTTTCTCTCCCATTCTCTTCTGCAATAATACAGTGAAAGTTCATATAAGCTTTAAATCCAGCCAACCTGAAGTTTCACCTCCAATAGTCAGGGTTGGGCCACACTCAGAGGTAATTTTCACTCAGCATTTTATCACCGGCCTGTTCCATTCGAGTCTATTCCATATGCTAAGTGATTGTTAGTAGAAATAGGATTCCAGGGGTGCAGAGACGAAATGAGCAATTGATAGAGTTGGGCCCGCCTGCCACAGGCTCCTGCTGCCATCCTTCACAGGTAAATGACACATACAGGCTGAAAAAAGCACTCTCCCATTTTCTTGTAGCACATTTTTGTTTGTTTGTTTGTCAGATTACATGTTCAATCAATTGTGTCAAGAGCTGCATCGCACAATCCAGTGTAAACCCTGGGATCACGGCAATGTTGCTTTCCACTGTGGAGGGGAAAAACGGTAGTGGGGGGGGGTTTCGAGCTGATCTCCTATGGCAGGAAGGGGGAGAAATTGTGTTCCCCAAGAGAAAGTGGTTAATTTTATATTTTATTTTATTTTATTTTTGTAGCTGCAGGCAGTCTGTGAATAAGTGAGTATTACAATCCCGGTACATCTCTAATTAATAAGATCAATTGCCACTGTATTTTCTTTTACAAACTCATTTAGATATGTCAGGGCTGCAATTATTTTGAGAATGATCTGGCTTTACGCTTATTCATCTTTCCTCTTCCTGAAGGAGAAAATAAAACTGTCAGCTTACATGCCCTTTGAAGTCTGTTTTAGATCCTTGATTGAAAATTAAAAACAAAGTCTCTAGCCTAGTGCCATTTACAGGGCCAAAGTTCCCGTCCTTACATGGGTGTGTGTGTGTGTGTGTGTGTGTGTGTGTGTGTGTGTATGTGTGTGTGAGAGAGAGAGAGAATTTTTATTTTTAAAGGGTCACATGTTGGCTATCAAATAACATGTTGCACCCCTTTGCTTCAATCTCCTTTGATCTGCAAGAATTTCGAAATCTTTTAAAACTGAGGAGCACTGGGCAGTCATTTTGCTTACATGCTGTTTCTCTCTCTGGAGAAAGAACAATCTCCAAATGGACATTGTGACTGTTAAAAAACCTGAAGGATAGTTCAGGAAGCTTCGCTCACCACGTTCAGGCCTCCTGCTTTAATTACCACCAGTTGAATGTGCAGAAATCCATCCTCACTCCTTGGGACCCAGACATCATCTCACCCCGTCTGCATGCCCAGTTCCAGCAGCTTCGCCGCAGAAAGGCCCAGAACCTATCTGGCTATTCCATGGCTCTGGGAGAAGCTTCCACGGGGCAGGCACTAGGAATGCTTCCAGACACTCCATCTGGGGAAGGGAACCCCACTTCTGCAAAGGAGATTTAAACCTTCTCTTAGAGAAGACCAAGGGTGGCACGAGGCTAACAAATCAGAAAAACGGCGTTGAGCCAAAGCAGCCACCTCTTCTTGCCTCCTGTCTGATTTGTCTTTACGGTTTTAGCATTATCCCTCCGTTGACAAATGAATGCTTTTCTGGAAGATGAGGTATTTCCAAAAGCTGGCCGACACTGGCTGGAGCGCAGTGAGCTCCACCGTGCTCTGCCTCCCTCGATTCATTATTTGAACGGAGAGGCCTGGAGGTTCTGCACGAGCATTATATTCAAGGTGATGATAAATGTAGTCTGGCTGGGGTGGTAATAAGGGAATTTCTAGCCAGGTCCTGTCTAGACCACGGTTTGTTACAGAGTGAAACCCACAAAGGGGGGCTATAGTACCAGCTCCTCGGAGAAATGGTCCTCAGGGAGCTCCAGGCACATTGCGGGGCCGCACCCCCACCCGGCCTCTAAGCTGGTCTGCTGTAAATAACATCAGCCTGTCTTTCAGCAGGCTCGGGGAGGCTTATAAAGGGAACACGATTTCTGTTGTCTGTACTTGTGCATTAAGCTCAGTACTGTCAACTCTAATTATTCTCATTAAGGCCTGGAAGTTTTAGAGATTAATTAAGCAGAGAGCAACAGCTTATGCAGAACAGCAATAGTTCCCCCCTCAAGGATTAGCCCGTCATCCTGGCAGGGTTTTCCTTGAACATTGCATGTTACTTTATAAGATAGTAGAGTGTGGAGCTCATATAATATGGATTAAAAATAGCCTACATTTCACATGTGCTATTCATCCATGAAAATAAGTTCTGGCCCTTGTGCCCATAACCCAGAAGGCTCACTAATGAGAACCAGGCAGTGGGGCTAATGAGAAATTCAATACGTGCTGTCTCTCCTTCCATTTCCTTTCAATTTACTTTCTACAGGATCCGATGTGTGTAGGAGGAGTCTGAGTCGATGCTAGCATTCTTCTCTTTACTTGTAGGGGACCTTAGAGACTATCTAATTCTATCCCCTTCGGCTACTGATGTGGAAACTGGAATTTAGTGACTTGCTTAAAGCGCCATTGTTATTGACAAAATTCCTCCAAGGGAAGCTACTTCTGGAAGAATTGACAATCATCAGTTATATTAGACAGGTGCATGCTTAGCTCTTAGGGTTTGATGTGGCCCCCAAACCAGCAGAAATGAGATAGTCCCACAATAAAAAGAGGCCGAACTTAATTTGCATGGAGCCCCAGGGAACTCTGGGACATCAGGAAGTGCTATCAGGCTTCCTGTTTGCTAGGGATTTCCAGGCTTCCTGAAGAAATGGGGGAAAGTGGATGGTTAGTTATGCCCTGGCACCACAAGAAGTAAAAAGGAGATACAAACATGGGTAATCACCCTGGCCTTATTGCATTAGCTCGAGTTTGCAGCAAGACAAATAAATGTTCAGGCGGTATTTCTGCCATTCATCTCCGACACGTCACATAAAGGCACCACTTAAATTTGATGACTGGAAATGAAACATTCATTCATTTACTCATCTCTTCAGATTGGACCCCTGACACATGTGTGGGACTAGGCTGAACCAGTGCCAGAACCCTGGGGCTTATCTGGGCTGAGTTACAGCTTCTACCCAGTGGTGGTGGGAGTGCCACCTTCACCGCAGCATTCCTCCACCCAAAGAATGCCAGTGTCCTGAAGGTGGCCAGAGAGAGCACCTTCTGTAGACACGTCAGAATATAGCATGGAGGAATGAGCTTGGCTGCCATAGTGGGTCAGGCGCCTCAACATACCCTCCTTTCTTGTCTCTGGGGAACCAAGAGGACTGGTCAGTGAGGCTGGGTGTGACAGCAAAAATGGGAACAGTAACTCTCCCCAGCACTGAAGGAGCCAAGGGAGCAGCAGCCACCACCGCTGCCATCAGATGGACACCTGAATGTGGGATATCTCCCTACCCATTTGCTCATCAAGCACTATCATTCCCTCCACAATTTTCCAGGGTATTTCACATGTAATTCTTTTTGTTTTCTAAGTGCTGTTGCTGTTTATATGTTCATCTCTGTCTGAACTGTGATTCTCAGAGGGTCTTGTTGCCTCATTTTTCTTTGCTTACCCATAGCCTAGGCTAGGCACTGAGTGTTCATATCTCCATAAAATTTATATGTTGAAGCCTACACCCCCTGAGTGATGGTATTTGAAGTTGGGGCCTTTGGGAGGTAATTGGGGTTAGATGAGGTCATGAGGGTGGAGCCCTCATGCTGGCATTAGTGTCCTTAAAAAAAGAGGATGAGACAGGAGTCCTCGCCCTATTTTTCTGCCTGCACTCACCAAAGAAAGGCCACGTGAGGTCATAACCAGGAAGAGGGTTCTCAACAGGAACCAAATCAGTTAGCACCCGGATCTCAGATTTCCAACACTGTGTGGAATAAACATTTGTTATTTACCCACCCAAGCTGTGGTCATTTATTAAAGCAGCCCAACCTGACTAAGGCAGCCTGGCCCCTAGATGCTCTGCAAACGTGTTGACTGGCCAAGGTCTCTCTCACTTGCAAATAAACAGTGGTCCAATAATTAGTCTGGAAATACATTTTCAGCATCTATTGTAGGAAACACAATATGCTGAGAAGTGTGAAAGGATAACTTCTTTGCAGAACCAAACTGAAGGTTCAAGTAGCTTAACACAGTATTAGACTTTTTTTTTTCAAATGGGAACATGTCATTATGCATGTAAGTCTAATTAATTCTTTTTTCAGTGTTACTTTGAATAACTTGAGAGAGGAAATCAATCACAGAAATTCATGTTACTCATAATTGGAGGTGTTTGCATTTCAACTTTTGGTTCTAAAGCAACTATTTAGCATGAGGGGTAGCAGGGATGTGTGCCTTTTAAATTTGGAGAAACTTAAAGGTAAGGGGCATAGTAATTTGTATGTGTTAACAGGTTATTTCCGCATCTTTTTAATGTTGTGAGCATACCAGTGGAAAGAGAAGTATTTGTAGATAATAGAACTAATGGGCAAATCTTCTGTTATTTCCAAATCTACTAACATGAACTGTTGATTTAGTACCTCTGCCTCCATTCTTCCAAAGGCAAAGCTATGTGCAGCAAAGCAGGCGTGAGGAAAGGACATGCTATAGGTCATGAGGGTGGAGCCCTCATGCTGGCATTAGTGTCCTTAAAAAAGAGGATGAGACAGGAGTCCTCGCCCTAGTTTTCTGCCTGCACTCACCAAAGAAAGGCCACGTGAGGTCATAACCAGGAAGAGGGTTCTCAACAGGAACCAAATCAGTTAGCATCCAGATCTCAGATTCCTCTGGGTGAGGAATAGTACTATGTTTTTCCCTGTTGCTTGTTACAATAGCCCTAAGATGCTGGAAGCCAATGCCTTCTTGTCCTTTTTCTTCTTCTTTAGTTCTGTTCGGTGGGTACCTACTTGATGCTTGGAAGACATGATAAGATGTAATTAATCAATGACTCTCTAGGTTTGTCCAATTTAGCAAAACTGGTGCTTTATGGGTGCTTCCCATTTCTAATTGTGTAGAGAAGCATGTGCACTTTGCCAACAGATATATTTTTCTTTCTCGTTTAAGCTGTATCTTCTTGACCTCCTACCTTTCAGACTGCCATTGCTAAGAAGCTAGAACAGTGATGGGCAAAGTTTTAAGCTTGGTGTGTCAAAATTTGCCAAAAAAACGAGCATTACTTGGGTGGTGTGTCACTTCAAAAAAAAAAACCACATAATTTTGCGATATTTATAGTTTAAATAACAAAAATGTATAATTGTCATATATAACTGTAATTAATAAACCAAAAACTAATTATTTAACTTAACTGCTTAGTTACTTCTTTGTTCATCTGTAGTCAGTTTCTTTTGTTGGTCTTGATATTATTTAACTTGTGTGGGGTGCCGTGAATTAAGATAAGTGAGGGGGAAGGGGAATTCTTTAACTAACCTGCCTATTGGTGACATTTTTGTTGCTGAATTTCATTGGCTAAACCTTCAATTGAAGGTTGGTATTTTGTATACTTCAAGCCCAAGCAAGCACTACTAACTTCATCTGTTAATCTGTTTCTTCTGTTGGTTTTGATATTATTTAATGCTGAGAATAAGGTCTCACAAAAGTACCTAGAGGGAAAAATTGTGAGTAAAGCCATTGATATATTTTTCAGGGTGCTAAAAGTGTCTGGTAATCGGTTCCAGGCACTCCAAATTTCCTGTTCGTAGTGGCACTCCTCTTGTTTTTCCAAGCGGCACCTTTCCAAGTTCTCAAGCTGTGACATCAAGTCAACAAACACCTGAGTCCAGATGCTGTCTTGAAATTCTGCAAGTTACATCTCCAAATCATCACCTTGCATCCATTGGAAACCATTTAATTCCAAACTACTGTAGACTACTGCATCAGGATACTTAATTATTTTTGTCATCTATTCTAGGGTTCCAAATTGATTAAATCTATCACTGAACTGGTCAGGTAATGAGTCTAAAACATGCTGGTTATTGGCACTTATACTAACTTTATCAACTCTTCTTTCATTGTGAGACAATAAGAATATTGACCAATAATGGCCAACTGAGCATGTGATGTGACATCAGTAGTTTCATCAAGAGTGATCAAAAAATATTTACAATTACTTATGTCTCTCTTTAAATGATGTACTTTTGTGTTCATTCTCATTATTCGGTCTTTTATGATATTTCTACTGAGTGGTAAGTCAGATATTCTCTTAATGATTGCATCTTTATTTTGCATATCATGAAATAGAACTGATGCACATCTTAGGAGAGTTTCTTTAATAAATTCCCCCTCACTGAGTGCTTTTCCATGCCGAGCTATGGAGTGAGCAATGCTCAAACTTGCAGATGTTAAGTTTGTAGAGCCTTTTATAAATTTAAGAATGGAATTAGATTGGCTCTTATAAAGATGTAGCTGCCTGGAAATGTATTCCTTCCTTTCATCCTCACTTTTTTTCAAGAGCTGGGAATGATTAGTTTCAAAATGTCTATTTATATTCCATGTTCTGCTTACTACCATTTCAGTACATAGAATGCAAAATGATGTGCCATTTTTTCCTATAATGCCATACGTCTCGGTCCACGTCTCTTGCAAGGGTCGGCTACTGCTACTACCACTTCCTTTACTTAACCTTGTTTTTTTTACTTTTTAGGTTCTCCATCAGGGGGGTAGTGACAGAAGATAGAATTATAGAGAGCCTGTTAGCCCTGCAGGCAATTAGGGGTTAACTAGCCTAACTGACCACAAGATGGCACATGTAACTGTCTTTTAGGAAAAGGCAGGGTTAATAAGCAGAAATAGGGATTAATAAGGATGTACTATAGTAATAATGGTGAAATGGAGTCTGCCCTATGCTGCAAAATGATGTTCCTTATATAAATTAAGATGGCTAATGCTATTTCTAATGGCAGGAAATGGCACCCATAGCTCAGGCTCTTGCCTCTCCCAGCCTCCCCCTCACTTATCTCAGTAATGATAGTCAATTAGAAATCCACAATACCCTAGAACAGTAGATTGGATGATGGTTGCTGTGGTTATGTGGTGGCTGGTAATGGCGATCACAGGGCCCCCAGAGCTGCATCCCCTGTGGCATTCTGCTGCTCCCTGCTTTGCCAGCTAGAAGTGAGGTCAAAAATCCCTTAATGGCCTAACCTGTAGTCCAGCCTAATGGATGTCTAACTGCTCCCCTGACAGCCTGTTTGCCCCCAACTTCCCTCCTCTACCGGCCTGATCACCCTAAATGCTGTCTCCTGCAGGCTTGATCACCCCCAACTCCCCTCCCTTGCAAGCCTGGTCCCTCCCAACTGCCCTCCACTGCTGGCCATATTGTGGTGGCCACCATGTGTCCACATGGGGGCACAATCTATGACCACATGGGGGCAGCCATCTTGTGTGTTGGAGTGATGGTCAATCTGCATATTACTCTTTTATTAGATAGAATAGAGGCCTGGTGAATGGGTGGGGCCAGCTGGTTTGCCCAGTAGGGTATCCTGAATCAGGGTTGGGGTTCCCTTGGCACATGGAGCAGCCTGGGTGAGGGGCCTGTGATGGTTTGCAGGCCTGCCATGATCCCCAGCGACCCAAGTGGAGGCCCTTGTATCTGGGGTTTGTTTATGTTCTACAATTGAAACTTTGTAGCCTGTAGTGGAGCTAAGCCTTCTGCTTGTTCCATGGCAGCAGCCATTTCTGTTGGAACATTTACCTTCTATAATTGAAATTTTGTAGCATTGAGTAAAGACCTAGGCTGGCAAGGGCAGGTGGAAAGCTTGGCTTCCTTCAATGCCAGAGAAACCCAAGCCTCCCTCCTGCTCTCAGTGGCCGCAGCCATCTTGGTTGGGATTTACTTGCACATTTGCTCTTGATTGGCTTATGGGCATGGCTTGTGGGTATGGCTTGTGGTGTAGCAGAGGTATGGTCAATTTGCATATTACTCTTTTGTTAGAGAGGATGAGCCTCAATAAAAGACATAAATCCCACCAGGGAGGGGCTGCTCTGCCTTTGGAGTAGCAACCCTCTAGCTCACCTCTTCATTCATAAACTCACTTTTATTTTAAACACTGTTCTGGCTGGTGTTTGAATTCTTTCCTGCATGAAGCCAAGAACCCACAGTGAGTTGTAGACCTTCTGGTCCCTGGAATGTTTGCATCATTATGGGGGAGTCAGATATTATTCCCTCATCTCCCACCCTCCTCTGGGCTCACACTAGACTCTGTCTGTCTCTGCAGTCTTATTACCAGCTGCTGCAAGCAACAGGAGAGATCCCTGGGCCTCCACAGATGGGCTGACCTTGCCAAGATGGCTGCTGCTGAGGTAAGCAAGGAGCCCGAGTCTGAATATTTTGAGTTTCCAAAAGCCCAAGAGCATCCTTGGCTCCTGAATTCAACATGCAGCTGAGATCCAAAAATGGCAAAAAGCTCCCTCAAAAGAGACAAGGTGGGGTCTTGAAATCAAACATTATTTTAATGCCCAAGGCAATGCAGTCTTCCTATGTGCTGGTAATGCCTGGGCAGATTGCCTACATTTAAAGCTTGTTCTGCTTGGTCCTTTGACCTAAGCCTGATACAGCTGGTTTAGAGCTCTAAGGGAAAATCTAGGCCATACCATCTAGCAAGCTATCCAACATGGGAGCCAAGTCATCCAGAGAATTCTAGAAACACCCTAAGGTTCTTTTTAGTGCACCATTCTTCACACTTCCTCTCTGACAGCCTCTAAAACCAAACTCAACAAGCAAAGAGGCTCCTTTGTTTCTGTAGCAGGAGTTTTCTTCACCTCCATCCTTGACACCACTTAGGCCCATCCCCTCAGCGCTTCTGGCTCAGGTTGGTGATGGTCAACCTTTCCCAGGAGGATCTTGACCCTAGATCCCGCTGACAAGTGCTTGATTTTTATAGAATCTGATCCATAGCAAAGCAAGTTCCAGGAGGTTCAGGGTGGGTTTGTGTTCAGCACTGTATCTCCAATGCCTAGATACAGTGCTTAATAAAATTTCCTGCCTGAATGAATCACAAAGTGACCCATAAATAAGGTTCAAAGCAGTGGCCAGCCAGTTTCCAGGGTGGGCTCCATCCACTTCACATCCCCTAGTCTGGCTGGCTGAACACTTCTCAGTTTCCTCTTGTGTAAAATGAGACCGAATGGAGGTTGTGAAATGAGAGTGAGGTGATTGTATTTGGGGGAAGAAAGCCAAATCTGGAAGAATCAAGGAGTTTGAACTGAACCAAGGAAAGAACTAAGGCAGCAGAGGTGAATTCATTTATCAGGATGAGGGAAGCTGTGGTGAAGACTAAAAGGTATGACCTGAAAAGAAGTTGGGGCCAAGTGACCAATTGGATGTGGGGGATGAGAGAGGGTATAGAGTTATGGACTGTTTCAGATTTCCCCATATTGGAAGATAATACTATTAACTGAAACCAGAATGATACCAAAAATAGTTAACAGAGCACTTAGTCCTGAAGTACAAGAGTCAGTGATGGGATAGTCTGACTCCTTCAGTTACAAGTGCTGAATGTCTTATTTATCTTCTGAAAAATTTGACTGAGCCTTACAGATACATGTGGCCATTATGGCTAAACCAGGTCATGAAACATATACCCTATTATATAATTTATAACATATATACCTGGTGTTCAGATATAGAAATATTCATGACCTTTTTAAGCACACAGAATGCACAAGGAACAGAGCTAGAGGTCATGGTTGTGTAGGGTTTCTTGTCTTCTACCAGCTGTCATAAGGCCAGGGGGACCAGAACAGGTTCTGGTTTAACAGCAGTTCCTTTTCAAAGACACTTTACCTTCCAGTTCATTGTTCTATCCCTTT
The DNA here is from genome assembly GCA_027563665.1 of Antrozous pallidus. Taxonomy (NCBI): domain Eukaryota; kingdom Metazoa; phylum Chordata; class Mammalia; order Chiroptera; family Vespertilionidae; genus Antrozous; species Antrozous pallidus. The sequence continues at coordinate 126,893,506 of CM050508.1, read as the reverse complement.
TTCCATTCAGAGGCCCAGCTAGAGGTATTGTTGGGAGTCATGAATAAAGCCATATGTGTTCTACATCCTTTTAGGGTGGGTCTTTATCTTGATCTTTCATTTTCTCTCACTTTCTCTTCTCACCCTTGGAGTTTTTCAACATTTTCCCCTTTTCATTTTGGTTCTTGACTTTTTGAAATAACCTAGTGTGGCTTTAGGTAATGGTACATTGTTCTTTGGAAACGGCTGTTTCCACAACATGTGGAGATGTGACATAGATTGTTCAGGTCCAAACAAATTTCAATCCTGGTTCTGTAGATATGGTGTGAAGAAAGAATAGAAGGAAGAGGAAGGATGGCATGTCTAGAAGGAGCCACTGGGCAAATTCACTGGACAAGCTCCTATCATGCTGGGGGCTAGGATTTCAGTGAGAACAAGGGAGGCACTGTCCTCCAGGTTAAAGTCCAGTGGGCCATGCTCGGACTGATGTCACCTCCCTGAGAAGAGAGTGTTGTCACTGCTGTGTCAACATATGCAGGCTCAGGTGTGCAGCAGTGACTGTGTTCATTAGCATTTAAACCGAATAAGTGTCCAAATTCTCCAGTCTCCAGACTCTTCCCTCTTTGTCATGACTGCCTACTGGCCCTACAGGGGAAAAGTCTGTCAAAGATTTTAAATGAACCGTATTACCTTGTAAGCAGGAAAAAACATTTTTAAGAACCAGATATCCAGTTTAATGTCACTTTCTAGCTTCTTTTAAGTTCAAGATTGTGGTTGCCTAGAATAACTTAGAGATTTAACCTGCTATTCAATAGCCCTAATGATGAGACAGTATGCCTTTAATTCTAAACATCCTATTATGCCAACACAAAGGAAGTAAAGCTCTTAAACAAGTTTAGTAAATGACAGATCCAACATTTGAGAAGGCCCATAGATGCCATATAGAGTTTTAGTTACTAGTCCCTCCTCTTGCCCAATATCTGCCTTCCTCTAATTATTGTGTAAATTTTATCACACTGTGACCAAATCCCACACCCTAATCTCAGAAATGAGATTAGGCAATATTACTAGTAGGCTATTCCAAAGAGACGTATTCCAAATTTGCCAAGCAAGGAGGGCAGCAGGGAGAGCAGACTCATGAGAAGGTTGGCACCTTTGACATTCAAATGCATTTCCTTAAAACTTAAGAAATTCTAGTTGAGTTTCTTCTGGGCAGGAAATACATGGAGGATGGGAGTGATTGGGATCTCCAGGGAGCCGTTGTGAGCTGAGTTGAATGGGGGCAAAACCCACTGATAAGTCATGCACAAAGCCCCCACCACTCAGTGCTGTTCACATGGGGATGTCAGCACAAACCATCCTGGTTTGGGCTATCCCCAGATGAGTGGCTTCCTCCATTAAAAGCAATGTGCCCCCTGCTGGAGGGGCAAGAGGCAAAACCACAAGTAGTGAGTGACTTTGAGAAAGTAGCATCACCATAAATCAGAGTGGAAACTTTCCAAGTATGTAGTCTGGGAAAAAGACCAGCTCAGCCACATCCAGCCACAGGGACATGGGAACCACGGCACAGGAAGGCAGGTCATCTTCCTGCTCTGTTGGCAGAGAACCGGCCAGGCTTAGCGCTGACCTGCAAACAATGTCTGTGGAATGAACAGGCCTTGAGTGAAGCTGACCCAGGTTTGAATGGAGCCCATGATTTTATATGGCCTTGGGCAACTCTCCGGACTTCTCTGAGCCTCACTTTCCTCACAAAAAGATATGTACACACACACACACACACACACACACACACACTGACCCTACTATGGTCCCAATTAATGTTGGTTTTCTTGTTTCATCCTGCATCCTACTCACACATTTTCTGAAAGCCGTTTGAGACAGGAATTTCTGCCAGAGAGACCTTCATTTCTAGGTTAACTGTATTAAGCACAAATCTGAACCCTACCCAACCATTTAGAAGGAAGGAAATAGTTAATTCCATACACTTCCATTCATTGCAAAGACATCACTCTGCTTTCCCAGGCTCTACTAGCACTCCCCAACGTGAGAAGACCAGAGCCTGATGCTCTTTGCTAAATAATCCCACCCTTTCACCTGCCCCTAATTCCCTGGGGACTATAAACCAAGACCTCCACATAGTTCTGTAAGTTTTTTTGCACATAGTTTACCTCTTATTCCACCTTTGAGTCTTGCCTCCCAAGATCTGGTCTTTGCTTAGATGCCCTTGTCATCCACATGGAAAACTTGTTCCTCCTGTTGACCATGACACCTCTCAATTAATGGAAGCCCAGAATCTGCCTCTCACAGAGATTTTTCCATAGTGATGCTGTCCCTCAATGAACTATTGAAATTATATTTCATATAGTTTGCCTTTGTATGCAGGCAATGGCAGCCTTGCTTCTTTTCTTACCTTTTCATCTTCTACCAGTTTAATATATATACAGTTGCCCCCTGAACAAATGTGGGGTAGTGGCACCACCCCCCTGCAATGTTAAAAATCCACATCCAACTTTTGACTCTTCAAAAACTTAACTACTAACAGCGTACATTGACCAGAAGTCTTACCATTAATATAAATAATTGATTAACACATATTTTATATGCTTATGTATTATATACAATTTATACTAATAAAAGGGTAATATGCTAATTAGGCTGGGCATCTTCTGGACATCCTTCCAGACAAAGCCATGGTGGCAAAGGCCAAGGCAGATATGGTTAGGGGCAACTAGGTTGGCAGGGGAGAGCATTTAGAGGCAACCAGGCTGATAGGGGTGAGCAGTTAGGGACAATCAGGCCAGCAGAGGAGGGCAGTTAGGGGCAACCAGGCCAACAGGTGAGGGCAGTTAGGGATGACCAGGCTGGCAGGCAGGTAAGCAGTTAGGAGCCAGTGGTCCATGATTGCCAGTGGTCCCCAGGCTAAGGGACCCCCTTCTCCCATGCACGAATTTCATGCACTGAGCCTCTAGTATTCTTATAACAAATTAAGGTACATTTTGCAAACACTAAAAATTAAAGACTCCAATTAAACTGGGTCTGTGATAAAGGTTTTTTAAAGGAATTGCATATGCTAGGACAGCCCCCTCAACACTAGCCTTGTGCTGTCTTTAATGGGGTTCCCTTCTCATGGCTATTTTTTTTTCTTGCCTTCCACCTTCCAGTTTGATGACTTTGATTCAGGAAATGGTGTTTGACTGCAGGCAAAATCTTGGTTTTGGAAATCTGATCCAATGGCCACCTGACTCATCTGTCAGACTAAACACCTCTTAGACTCTGACCTTAAAAGTCAAAGTTTCTCTCTTCTCTGTGCCCTAAAACCCCATGTGTGAATTTGTCCTTTGCCTTTCTGCTCTTAATCAGCACATCTTGAATTTTCTTTTTTCTTTTTTTAATAAGTCTTTTTTAATTGATTTCAGAGAGAGGGAGAAAAAGAGAGAGATAGAAACATCAGTGATGGGAGACAATCATCAGGTCAGCTACCTGCAGCTCCCCCTTCTCATCATCATTGGGGATTGAGCCCACAACCCAGGCATGGGCTATGACCAGGAATAGAACTGTGACCTCCTAGCTCATAAGTCAACATTCAATCACTGAACAACAGTGACTGGGCTGCACATCCTGCATTTTCTAAACAACCTCTTCTATCTTGGTCTTCCCTAAGCCTTTAGCTTTTCACCACATCCCATGTTTTTATGTACCTAGAGCTGCAAGCAGGGTCATAGAAGGTATTAACTGAAGCAATTATTAGCAGCAATTTTCAATGCACTCTGTATATTTGTACACAAGAAATTCAGGTCGATACAAAAACAGAAACAACCTGTCAGTTGAACTCCTTGCACTACATAATCTAGAATCTCTGACACATGATATTTGTTGTGAATGCATTGTGAAAAGGGATTGAAAGTACCTGGCAACACTTCAAGAACCAGGTTGTAAAAACACCTTGTATATAAATAAGTATCTCTTCTTTATGGGGAGGTGCCAAGTCCAGATCAGGTCATATATGAGGTTTGATTTAATGCTATGTAAACATTCTGCAACCTTTCACTTTCTCAGCTGTATATGTGCTTCGCCCTCATAAGCCAGTAAGCAGAGAGTGGCAGAGAAGCATTGAAGTCTGGAGGCAAGCAACTGGGGCAAAGAAAAGAAGGAAAAAGGAAATAGTCTTTCTTAAAGAGATAACATTCTACACATAAGAGGTAGTGTTTGGGAAGATGTTAAAGAGATTTAGAAAAATAAATTAGACACTGTAAAAGCAGCTATAAGCATGTTTTATCTTATCTGAATTTTTAGAAAGACAGCAATTTGCATAGTGCACCTGTAGTAATCAGGTACTTGATTGAGCAGAAGCTTCTCCTTCCTTCCCTCCATTAAACTGTCTAGAATGACAGTGGGGAACTGACTGATGTTCAAATAAGTAGCAGGGAGGAGAGTCTGAAGTCACCACTCAATGAAGTAATTTGGCACTTTTATTAGGAAATTGTTATATCTACCAAAGGAAAACCTCATTTTGACTGCAAACAAAAAATCAAGCAAGCAATTTCAAAGGCTGCATGGGAAAGATTGATCAAGTACATATCTGTCCCCAACGCAAGACAAGCTGAACAAGTAAATCCAATTCTTGATTACTCAGAGTTATAAGTGATTAAACATCGTTGCTTCAGGTTGTTCTTCTGAATGCCTGCTTACTGGCACTGTTGGTTGTCTATGCAAAAGCTATTCTGAACTACCAGACACTCACTCTTCAGAGTGCCAGTGTGGCTTGGCGTCAGCCATGGAGACACAAGAAAGTTTGCTGAAGATGAGGGTTGGGGTATGGAAGATTTTCTGTCCTGAAAAAAGATCCAGGTAAGGAAAGGGTGAGCTATACTGTCTGTTCCCCTTGTTTCTGCCCTGCACCTTGTTTTGATACTTTGAGTTTTAGTAGCCATTTTGATGCAAGAATAAGGACAAAAAGCTAACAACTAAGGATTTCAGAGTGAACGGAGGGAAAACACCTGGCTACCTGAAGACTCAACTGGGCAGCTGAACAACACCAGCCTCCACATACCTCTGGATTTCTTAAAAGAAACACAAATGCCTATGGATTTAAGGTTCTGTTGGTTGGGATTTCTATGACTGGTATCCCAGAGCACTCCCATCTGACACACCACATAGCGGGGGTCCCAGTGGGCCTAAAGCAGGAGCTAGAACCTGGATGTGTGATGAACCAGGGTCACAAGTAGCCTTCAGGCATCTGTTTGCACTTAGAGGAGAAGGATGACAGATGCCTAGGGGCTAAGACAGAGATGGGAAGACAGCATGAGGTCATGGCCTTGGTCCATGGAGAGAGGGCCAGCAGGCAGAAGGAGTGCTTTAAAAGCCATGAGGTTTTGTGAGAATGGGTACAGGCAGAACTGCTTTGGGGCTTCGGTTACAAAGTACAGCACACACTGAGGGGCACACTTGGGAGGCTCCTCATATCTGTGAGAAACTCAACTTCCTCAGGATGGTAGGAAATGCAGCACTATTTGGTCACCAGGAGGGTTTGTTTGCAGCTTTACAAGTCCCAGGAGATGGTACCTACACAGAGAATGGCCACCATGAGGCACTGGATGTCCATTTACATGGGAGCAGAACTGAAAGACTGCAAGTGAGAGAAAGCTGCTCAGCAAACACTGATTGCAGAATCACTGAGTCATCTGCCATGTGTAGGTTCAGACTAACATGTTGTTTTTCAAGGTGTTGCACCAATTTAAACCCTATGACACTACAAATATAAAAATAAGAATATTAGTTGTACCACACATCCTCACCAACACTTAATATTGTTTGTTTAATTTTAGCTATTATGGTGGATGTGTAGTACTGTCACATTATGGTTTAAATTGCCAAAAGACAAGATTTAAGAATTTTACATATGTATATTTGCCATTTGGATGTGTTCTTTTTGAAGTGCCTGTTTATGACTTTTGGCCACTAATCTATTGGGTTGTCTGTCTTTTTCTTTTTTTAATTTTAATACATTTTTTATTTACTTTAGAGAGGAAGGAAGAGGGAGAGAGAGATAGAAACATCAAAGAGAGAGAATCATTGATCAGCTGCGTTCTGCACGCCCCACACTGGGGACTGAGCCTGCAACCTGAACATGTGCCCTTGACTGGAATCAAACCCAGGACCCTTCAATTCACAGGTCAGTGTCCTATCCACTGAGCGAAATCAGCCAAGGCTTGTTAATTAATACAATTTCTTTATCTACTCTGGATAGGAGATTTTTGTCAGATAAATATATTGCCAATATCTCCCCATTCCATGGGTTGATTTTCAGTCTTTTAATGTTTTCTATTTATGGATAGAAATTCTTAAATTTACCAATCCTTTATTTTATGGTTTTTATTTTTTTTGTGTTCTGTTTGAAAAACAATTGCTACTTTCAGGTCAAAAAATAGACCTATATTTTCATTTAAAGTTGAATTGCTTTATTTATCATATTTAGATCTATAATTTCCCAGGAACTGATTTTTTAAAAATTCATAAATGCTCTAATTTTATTTTATTTTTTATTCAGTGAGCACTTGGCTATTATCTTTAGCATTTTCATATAAATTTAAAATCAGCCTATCACTTTCCTCAACAGAAAAAAAGCAAAACACCCTAAATATCCTAAATCCTGAAAATTTAGATCAGTCGGCTTCTTTGTAATATTAAACTTCCAATCCATGAATACAGTTTATTACTTCTCTATTTAGACATTCAATTGCTCTCATACTGTTTTCTTGCATATTTTTTCATTAGCTTGATTCTAGATATGTGATGTGTTGAAATGCTATTGTAAATTATATTTTTTACTTCCTTTGTAATTATTGCTAGTATAGAGGAACGCATGGATTGCTGTATACTAACATTGTATTCAGTGTTATTGATGAGTTAATGATTCAAAGAGATTCTCTATAAATTATTTTGTCTTTCCTAAGTGCACAATCATATAATCTACAAATACCAATAGTATTATATCTTCCTTTTGAAATATCATTGCTTTTATTTCTCTTTTCTTGCTTGAAATTCTAAAACACTGAAGAAAATTCAGGCGTTTTTTTCTCATTCACAATCTCAAAGGATGGTTTTTAATGTCTTATGGTCAAACATTATATTTGCAGATTTGTTTAATAGATGCCCTTTATCAGGTTAAGAAAATGCCTTCCAATTTTAATTTGTTAACTAAGGATTTTATCAGGAATGCATATTGAATTTTATCAAATGCTTTTTCTACATCTATTTAGATGGCCACACACCTGTATTCTATTTCTATTATCCTACGTACTCTATATTATTCTACATTCAATTTTTATTTCTTCTTTATTATATGAATGTAATAAATTAAAATTGCTCCCTTTTGATTATTAAATCACTCCCATTTATGAATTAACCTAAATTGGATGTCACTTGTTTTTTTATATATCACTTGATTTGACTTGCAAATATATTGATAAAGAATTTATATTTATATTCATGAAAGACTCACCTGCAATTTTTGTCTTCTAATGTCCTTGCATTATTTTAAATGATATCTGCCATTTTATAAAACAAGTTTTAAATGTGTTGTTTTGTTTTATTCTCTGAAGAATTGTATGGGGTCAGTGTGATTTATTAAAGTTTGGAAACATTTATTGGTGAAACCATTTGGGCCTGGAGTTGTCTTGAGGGAAAGATTTTTAATAATGGATCCAATTTTAATAGATATTAAACTATTTGGAATTCCTATTTCTCTCTGTATTTATTTTGATAAGAAATTTTTTTATAAATTATCAAATGTATTAGCATGAAGTTGTTCATAATATCTTTTTAATGTAAAAAGAACTTTTAATAATGTCCATTTTTCATTAGTGTTAGTTTATATATTTGTAATCTTGCTCTCTCACACACGTACACACACAATACATAGTCTTTTATCTTCCTTTTCTTATTCTTAAAAATACAACTTTTGCTTTTGTTCATACATATGTCAACTATTTCATTAAATCTATTACATTAGGGTCTCTTGGCGTTTTATTTTCCTAACTTATTTATAGGAACAATTAAATCATTATTTTTCAGCCTTTTTTCTTTCCTAGCATATATATTTAAGGTTATATGCTTCCTGTAAACACACATGTTAAAAGGCCATATTTCACTATCATCTCATACATTTTGTTATTTATTTCTAGCTCAATTCCACTCTTGCCAAAGACTATGATTTCAATCCTTTAAAATTTGCTGCCACTCACTCTGTGGCCCAGCACAGGATCAGTCTTGGAAGTGTTTTGTATGACTAGAAAAGCAGGCATGCTCTGTCCTGGCTGGGTGAGGCTCTTCTCTGTGTTAATAAATCAAATCATTGGACCTGTTGCTCAAATGATCTAGAGACTTAACTTTTGATTGATTGCTTAGTATGTACTTACGCTGTTAACATCTCCACGATGATTACGGAATTTTAAAGACATTTTATTATCTTCTGACCTCCATCATTTCTTTAGAGAGTTCAGGTATGTTAGTCTTAGTTTGCTCCTTTGAAAGTAATATGTCTTTTTTTTTAAATTGGCTACTTTTAAGATTTTCTCTGTCTTTGCTCTCAGCAGTGATGTATCAGACCAAGATATACCTAGATTCTTTTGCTTTGTTTTTATCCTATGGGGTTTATTAAACTTCTAGAATCTGTGCCTGGGTATCTTTTCTCAGTTTAGAGAAATTCTTGGCTATTATCTCATCCAATTTTGCTTCTGTTTCATGCTCTTTCTCCTCTCCCTCTGGGATTAATTATAATTTGGGACTTCAATTCCAAGATCATTAGGCTTTTTTCCTATGCCCCATCGTCTACTAGGGTCCCTAGCTGCCCCAAAAGAACAATGCCTGTTGGCGAACTTGTGGCCCATTTACCATGTACAAGCCTTGAAAAGTTTCTCCATCAAGTTTCTATCTGTTTCACCCAATTCCCATGGTCTATCTTTCTCCTTAAACACATTCTGAGATGTTGCCTGTGCCAAAGACAGTGACCATTCTGCTCTCTCTTTCCTTGATCTTGCAACTGTAGTTTACAGTGTTTTCCAAGAGGGCTCCCTAAATAGCCAGGGAGGATCCCAGGTCAGGGGTCTGCTTTTCTCAACTTTGGGCTGTCCAAGCAGCATGCTTGGGGAAAAGAATGCATCTCCCAGGGAGGATAAGATAACGCAGCTCTGGAGTGAAATGCTGACCTTTTTTCTCCATGGGAGGATCAGACAGCCAAAATCCTTTCTGGTCTTCAGGAATGTTTTATCTTTGTATTTCAATGATGCCAATAATGATTTGATTTAAAGAAAGAAAAAAAAAACTTTGTCTTGACTCCACCCTGCCCCCCCCACCCCCCGCCAAAAGAAAAAGGAAATTCCATGTACTTTGTATAATAGTCCCTTGTGTTTGCCTCATAATCCAATGAGATATCATCTCTGTTTATCTCTGTTTCAAAGTAGGGTGACAGGCTCAATAACGGAGGCAGTACATGGAACAGGTAGGATCTGAACCCTGGATTGCCTGTCTCTTTTCAAACCTGACACTTGCAGTTGTATGAAAATTCCACCTCCTGATTGCTTTCCCTTATCTGCCCGTTCTCTATTTTCTTTCAAAAACACATTGTACACCTAATGAAAATCAGGTGCAGGTGCCCATGGTCCAGGGTCACATCAGCTCCAAGATTCCTCTGGGTAGGTCTGACTTGTGCGAGCAGCGCGAGATGAACAGTAGCTGGGCTCATGCAGTAATCCGGGGTTGAAGCTCTGTCTGGCTTTGTGCTGCTGGGGTGCTGGGCTTCTCCGGTCCGCCCACCCTTCTCCTTTTCAGGGAGTCCCTGAGATTTCTGCAGCTGTGATCTTCCTGGCCTTTTCTTTTGGAGACGCTTAAAAAATAAAAACATAAAAGGAAAGTGGAAAAGGGTCCCGGATGTCTTCAAGAAGCGAGTTGGTTTTGTGTGTGTACTCAGCAGCCACTGGAAATGTGTGGCCGTGCGCTTGTGTGTTGTTGTTGGCTTTGAACATGGACAAAGGGGCTGCGTGGGTTTGACAGGAGAGTGGGGAGAGAAGGGATCCTGGGTGGGAGGGGAGTGGGCTGTCTCAGTGGCAGTGGTGGAGCTGTTCCGGAGCCCGATGGCTGACATGATCCTGTGCAGGCCGTCACCCGCGGGCTCATCATCCTGCCACTCAGCCTTAAGAGATGCTCTGTGCTTGCTGGTCCGGAAGGCCCGGCTCAGGCGGGCCTCTGCCTCATTGGGCAAGCTGTCACAGCCATCAGGGTCATCATTCCAGAGACCTGCCACATGGCCCCATACCCACCAACATTCCTGGGAACTTGAGAGGCACCACATCTTCCTTGCCTACCCAGGATGCACGCAGGAGCCCAATGCCTGTTTGCTCCTTCCTGTGGCTCCCCGCAGCTCCCTCCAGATGCCCACCACACCCACCAGCCTCTGACAGAACAGGGAGCCCAGACAGACAGTAGCCAGGGATTCTGTTACCTCCAAGTCAGGTGTGAGGGTGGGGGCTGTGGAGTGAGGCTGTTAATCAGTTATGAAACCCTGATTGCATCTTAATAACAAATGCAAAGCACCCAAGAGCAGCAATTTGCAGTAATGGGAGAAATCAGCAGGTCCCTGGAGGTTGACAAGAAGTAAACACTCTCCAGGCTCAAATTGGGGGGAGGGAAAACCATTTGTGAGAGAGCCTGGCAATGCTGAGAGCTGCCAGTGCTTCCAGTCCTAAGAGGGGAGAGGGACACTGGAGTAAGAAGAGATCAAGACTGGACCCTTCCCGCCTCCCTGCTGGGGGATTCCCATGTGAGAGTTTTGCACTTTCTCTGTCTCTTCTGCCAAATGCAAACAGAAAAGAACATTACTAGCAAAATCTAGCCAATAAGTGTATTCCACTCAGAGCATCCCTGCTTGAGGGGGGGACCAGGAAAAGGCTCATTTTGCCCACTAGCCTGGGCTGGGACCTTGCCATATCCTTTGGGGGCATTCGTTTTCTTTACAATTTCCTTGGAATGGAAAAAGCACTTATCCCCACTAGAAGGTGAAATGTTTTTCACAGTGCCAATTTTTCTTCCTCTTTGAAAATGTTTCCAGCACTGAACACATATATTTTTCTTACATGTAATTTGATTTGGATGGTTTCTTGACCTGCATCCAAATCTAGCTTTGGGTAATTATTACTGTCACTATTGTTATTAATACTGATATTTATCATAATCTCACATGCCAGGGACAGCCCTTAATCTTGTTGTTTTATTGGGTTGAAAGAAAAATGTGACACACTGGCTGCCCTCCCAGTTTACCCTCTTGCATTCACTTTTACCCAACTCCTACCATGTGAATAATTAGTCCCGTTACCAGTGATCTCTCCTCGGCTATAAGTCTAAACTGCATTCAGAGGATAGAGCCAAGGCCAGAAGGGAGTGGCAAGAAATCAGTTTTATCTCATAACAAGAAAATATCTAATTGTTAGGCCTTAAAACCATATGTCTCCTGAAATAGTGAGCTCCCATTCACCAGAAATATTCAAGTAGAGGCCACAAAGAGTATACTTCAGGTATGCTATTTAGGGAAGTAATGAATTCACCTTTGACTCTCAAGTTTTAGGTATGCAAGAGTCCCCTGGTGCCAAAACGGGTTTGGCTCAGTAGATAGAGTGTCTGCCTGTGGAATGAAAGATCCTGGGTTCGATTCCAGTCAAGGGCATGTACCTTGGCTGCAGGCACATCCCAATAGGGGGTGTGCAAGAGGCAGCTGATCGATGTTTCTCTCTCATCAATGTTTCTGACTTTCTATCCCTCTCCCTTCCACTCTGTAAAAAAAAAAATCAATTAAAAATATTTTTAAAAAGAAGGTTCAATTTCAAAAAAAAAAAAAAAGTCACCTGGAAGGCTTGTTCACTGGTTGCTGGGTCCATCCCCAGAGTTGTAATTTAGTAAGTCAGCGGCAGCACCCAAGAACTAGCATTTTTACAAGTTTCCAAGGGATGCTCTGATGTGCTGGCTCAATGGCACATTTTGAAATCCACCAAACTAAGAGTAAGGCCAGATTCTATCACTTATAGCTTTCTTCAGAGTCTAAGATTTTATGATACTACAAAGTCAGAATTATTTAAGAAGCAACCAAGACTGACTGGCTCAGGGTAAAGGGATATACGTGGCAATTCCCTAATGAACTTAATATGAATGTTTAACATGAGGACAACTTCAGTCTTCACCTTCTAGCACTCTTATCCTCATTAAATCATGGGGTTTATCCCACAAATGCTCAAATCTTGGCTCAGCATACTGCTGGAAACTTTTCACTGCCTCACTTAGTGCAAGTGGAAATTCACCTACAATAAAAAAGATAACCACCTGGGAAAATTAAATTTTAAAAAAACCTGTTTTTTCTTTTTTTTTCTACTTTCCCAGTAATAACCATACATCTCCTGACTTCAATAGTTTAACAACAAAAATAAAAGAACTAAAAAAATAGTCCTTTTCCCTGATGTGTGATGAACAGAACAGGTAACACAACCTTATCTTGTGATTTCTGTTACTCTGTTTCTTTCAGGAGCATGAAATCCCCTGAAACAATGCTTTGTGTAAGCCATAATTGAGCCCCAGGGCGCCTGTAAAGGGGAATCAGAAAAGAAGAGTGTTCTCAATAAAAACATGTGAGTGATCCCCACAAAAACATGCAAGGCAGATAGGTCAGGTATCATCAACTCAATTTTACTGATAAGGAATTTTACACTTTGAGAGTTTCTGAATTGCCCAAAGGTTGCCCAATGTACAGCAAATATTGTAAAAGAAAAATTCTGCTTTTCTAACTCCTAGAGTTGTCTTTTCAACTACTTCACCAAGATGCTCTTTAAACAAAGCACTAGGCCAGCAGGTTCTCAACCTTTCTAATGTGCCACCCTTTAATACAGTTCCTCATGCTGTGGTGACCCCCAACCATAAAATTATTTTCGTTGCTACTTCATAACTGTAATTTTGCTTCTGTTGTGAATAGTAATGTAAATATCTGTGTTTTTCGGTGGTCTTAGGCGACCCTGCTAGCGGTTCTCAACCTGTGGGTCACGATTCATAACAGTAGCAAAATTACAGTTATGAAGTAGCAACGAAAATAATTTTATGGTTGGGGGTCACCACAACATGAGGAACTGTATTAAAGGGTCAAGGCATTAAAAAGGTTGAGAACCACTGCTGAGTAGGCAAAAAGGTGGGGCAGGGAGGGTGACCAGGAAAATGGCAAATTTGCAGTACTTGGATAGGACTCTTAGAGCACCTGGACAGCCACCAGCTCTCCTTTCTCTTTCTCCCCAATCTGTCTGGCAAGCTTCCTCACCTACTAACCCATATATCCATCCATTCATCCATCTATCCATCCTCCCATCCATCCATTTGTCCATTCATCCACCCACAATCCATAAGTTTATCCATCAATCCACCTAACCATGTACCTATTCATCTATCTTGTCTATGTGAATGGATAAGACTCCCAGGGAGCCATTTTCTCTAACGCAGGTGAGAGGTGGCAAGAGAATGGATTCTGAGAATTGTTTGATGTTCCATTTGTAGCATGGGATTCTCCGTCCCGGTCTCCTGCCTCTCCTGGGCCTCAGTGTGGAGAGACCACAAAGAAGGAACAAACTCTTGCTGTTTCAATGAGGTTCTTGGTCCCCTCTCCCTCAGGCCAGCCCTTACAAAAGGATGTGAAAAACATGTAAAATATGCTTCTAAGGATCTCTCCTCAGGGAAATAAGCAACACTGGTTGGTCTCAAAGGCTCTGGGGACATTGGCTTTGTTCTAGTCTTGGCAGTGTGGAGCAGGAAGCCAAAGCTGGGGCACACAGCCCCCCTTTACCTCTGTCTCCAAGCAGGAAGTTTCACAGGAAGCTCTGAATAGGACATGCCATCACCAAGGACTGCAAGGTCAGGGGACTCTCCTGAGGCACCTGTTGAAGTCATTTCATAACCTGGGATGAATGAAGCATGTCATCCTCCACTGTTTCCAGCAGAGAGGGGATGCCTATTTTCTCAGGACAAAGCCTGAGTCACCTGAGGACACTTCTTTTAGCGATCCAGCTGGCCTGTATCTTTCTGTCACCCAATTCTCTATGCTCCCTCCAGTGGAGATAGCCATCTTTTTTACTGTAACAAATACACTGTAACTGAACTAGTTAGGAGGATAAAAAAAAAATCTTTGTAATCTGCTAAATAATGCCTTGATCCTTTGTCCTCATTCAGAAAGGAAACAGAGCAACTAATATCCCAACAGGGTTTAACCTGGGCTTACCAAAAAGAAACACATTTTTAAAGAAAATAAAAATGAAAAATGAAGCAGCCATACATACAAATATTTCATCTACAGATAAAAAAAAATGTCTCCAAAATAAATTTTGGGGGAAAACTATTGCAATATAAAAATAATTAGATCAGATCACCTGTTTATTATGTAAATGTTATACGGAGAGGCCCATCAACTCACCCACAATCACTTATTCAGCAGTTATTGATATTGTCCCCAATGTCCAGCACCTCACTAGGAACAGTGGGATGGATACATAAAAAGAATACACAAACTATCTTCACTCTCATAAAAATGACAATCTAATTTGGGACTCAAGTTTTTACCAAGAGACAAAAATCAGAGAACAACACAAAATAATGGATGACATCCATTAAGTTCCAGATCCTTTGTTAAGCATTTTACATATGTTATCTCATCCAATCCTTAGGGAAAGAGATAAGAGCTATTATTAGACCAACTTTATAGAAACAGAGATTGAGGAATTTTAACTGGTCCAAGGTCGTGTGGTCAGTAAGGCAGGACTTGAACTTAAGTCTGCTTGACTTCAAAGCACATAGGCACTTTTCATTCCTGTTTGTGTGTCAGTGAGGGAAATAGAGTGAATTCTGTGGTCATTCATGGAGACAGAACACTGAGCTCCAGACTGTCAAGAAGTTCACAGGGTAAGAGCTGCACTGCAGGGTATCAGGAATGCCCTACTAGGCCTGACCTAGAACCAAGATAAAACAAAATCTCAGGCAACTGGACTCTGGTTGGCAATGTGGGAGAACTGTGAGTTCCTAGCAATTTGAGCTCCATTCCCAGGTCTAAGTCTTGAAGAGGTCAGCAACTTCAGCAATGTCACACAGATCCCTTAGCTGTGAAAGTGATAATTAAACAAGGTGCTGTCTAACTCCTGTATTGGGGACCAAGGTCAGAGGAGGACACTGTATAGCTCAGGCTACAACTTGGACCATTCTGGAAGCTTATCTCCTTTGTTTGATTGGTTGGATTTGTGCACCTCTGGTATTATCAGATTGGCACAGATTCTGACTCCAAAACCACATGAGATGGGTACATTTCACTTGCACTGTGAATAGATGCTAAGGTTCCATGATTTTTGTATTTAAGCCTTTAAGCTATCTTAAAGTAACCCAGATCTCAATGATATGTAAAAGTGTTGCTTATCAATTGTGTGAAATGTGAACCTGAGAACCTCTCCCCTCTTAAGGAGGTAAAGATAGAGTTGGGAGTAGAGGTGAAAATAATCTTGTGGAAGGAGGAGAGATGTGAATCCAGGAGGTCATATACTTTTTCTTTCTTTATTGTAAACTAATCCACTCATTAATGCGAAAAACATAAAAGAAAATCTTTCTGGGAACTTTTAGATGAATTTCTAAATGAAATTACCACATCCTTTGGAGAATTATAAATCTGCTAAAGGCCTGGTGTACGAAATTCATGCAAAGGGGGGAAGTGGGAGGTGGAGTCCCTCAGCTCAGCCTATACTCTCTCACAATCCAGAAACCCTAAGGGGATGTCCAACTGCCAGTTTAGGCCTGATCCCACATGGATCACTGCGGGATTCAGGCCTAAACTGGCAGTCAAACATCCCTCTCACAATCCCGAACTTTTGGCTCCTAACTGCTTGCATGCCTGCCTGCCTGAATGCCTTAACCACTCTGCATGCCAGCCTGA
This sequence comes from Antrozous pallidus, assembly GCA_027563665.1. NCBI lineage: Eukaryota > Metazoa > Chordata > Mammalia > Chiroptera > Vespertilionidae > Antrozous > Antrozous pallidus. The sequence goes on along the minus strand of CM050508.1, from coordinate 126,877,539 downwards.
TCACCCCTAACCATTTGCTTGCCTGCCTGATCACCCCTAACCACCTCTGCCTCAGCCCCTCCTGCTGCTGCAGCTTCATCCAGAAGGACATATAGAATGATGACTGGAAGATCGTTTGGCTGTCTGGTCTAATTAGCCTATTACACTTTTATTATTATAAATACTAAAAGCAATCCCCATTTTATGCCTAATACTATAGGTCCAGTTCATGAAATTCATGCATGAAGGGGTAGAGGGGTGATCAGACCAGCCTGCACCCTCTCACAATCCAGGACTGCTGGCTCCCAACCATTTTGCCTGCCTCTGCCTGATTGCCCCTAATCTCTTCTGCCTGCCAGCTTGATCACCCCCTAACAACTCTCTTGCCAGCCTGATCAACACCTACCTGCTCCCTGGGCAGCCCAATTGCCTCTAACTGCCCTCCCCTGTCAGCCTGGTCACCTCTAACTGCCCTCCCCTGACAATCTGGTCACCCACAACTGCCCTTCCCTGCTGGCCTGGTCACCCCTAACTACCCTACCTACAGACCTAGTCTCCCCCAACTGCCCTCCCCTACAGGTCTATTCCCCCCAACTGCGCTCCACTGCAGGCCTGTCCTCCAAACTGCCCTTCTCTGCAGTCCTGGTCCTCCCAACTGCTGTCCCCTGCTAACCTGGTCTCTCCCAACGGCCCTCCTCTGCCGGCCCTGTCACCCCTATTACCCTCCCCTGCAGGCCTGGCCACCCCAACTGCCCTCCCCTGCAGACGGGGTCCTCCCCAACTGCCCTCCCCTGTAGGCCTAGGTTCCCCCCACAAATTGCCTTGCTTCCTTTGCTGGCCTGGTCTCCCCCAACTGCCCTCCTCTGCTGGTCTGGTTATCCCAACTGCCCACAACTGCCCTCCCCTGCAGACCATCTTATGGTGGCCATCTTGTGTCCACATGGGAGCAGCCATCTTGTATCTTGGAGTAACCGTCTATTTGCATATTACTCTTTTATTAGATAGGATTATTAGAAGACACTGGGCTAACAATCAGTGTGCATTTTCTTATCTGATCTCCTAATAACTCTGTGCAGGAGGCATTATGACTCTGGTCTACAGGTGAGAAACTAAGGGGACAAGAAACTTAATGATTTCCCCAAATACAATGCTGGAACCAGGGTTCAAACCTGGGTCTGCCTGAACCCAACACCTCAACTCTGACTAGCTCTGCTATTTGCTTTGATGGCAGTGTAATTATCAAGTCATTTTGCTCCCTCGTGCATAATGAGATGTTTCCATAATGAAACAAGACTGGGTTGCCCAAGTGACCCCTTTGCATAATAGGATGCACATTTTTATTACACCCTAGTGTTTGTTCTTAAGAGTTTCTTTTCCAAACCAAAAGACCAGCAACAACAACAAACATAAAACATGAAGTATTTAAGGAAGAGATAAAAAGGAGGTGTTTAGAATCAACAGCTATTTTTTAGGTACATTTTATATATAGTGCAATGTGCAGACCATAAGTGTACAATTTTGTGAGTTTGGGCAAAATTATACTAGTATACCTGTATAACCACTACGCAATCAAGATGCAGAGTATTTCCATCACCCTAGAAATTTCTATTTTCCTATCCCAGTGGCACCACTGTTCTGATTTTAGAGATTACTTTGCCTATTATAGAATTCTTATAATGAGAATACTACATGCTTTCTGTCTTGCTTTTAGGCTCAGCATGTTTTGAAATTCATCTATATTGTTTTGGGGATCTGCTGTTCATTCATTTTAATGCTGAGTAGTAGTCCCTTTTATAAATATACCACATCTCCTTTATACTTTCTCCTATTGATGAACATTTTGGGTTATATCTGATTTTTGGCTATCCTATATAACAATAAAGGAATATGCTAATTAGCCCAGATGCCATAATAGTCACAACTGGTCAGGCACAGCCCGCAAGCGGCCCCTAGTGGAAGCAGCCACCGGTAGGGGTGTGCGCAGGCCTGTGGCACCACACAGCCAGGAAGCTGCCTGGTGGGGGATTGCAAGCAGGCACACCATGCCACCTAGCCTGGGAGCAGCCCCCTGCAGAAGTGGCCACCAGTGGAGGTGCACGCATGCTTGCCCAGCACTAATGTCATGCTGCCTGCCTGCATGGTGCTGCCTGTGTGAGTTCCCATCCAGCGCTGAGGTGAAGCTGTCTGCCTGCATCCCTGGCCAGGGATGTGACACTGTTTGCTTCTGTCCCTGACCTGGGATGTGGTGCTGCCTGCATGCATCCCCACCCAGTGCTGAGGTGAAGCTGCCTACCTGCATCCCTGGCCAGGGATCTGACACTGCCTGCCTGTGTCCCTGACAAATAGAAATATTAAAATATTTCCTCTAATTAATTCCCTTTTAATGTGCACAAATTTTGTGCACTGGGCCACTAGTCTTCTATATATACAAAAGCCTAATATGCAAAGTGTCCACTTGGGAGTTCGACCAAGCGAGGGTTCCATCACTCACTATGACATGTGATGACCACAAGGAGGCTGTGCAGAATGAAAGAAGGCCCCAGCTGGCAGCTGGCAGCCAGGGAAGGGAGGCCTCGGCCAGCAGCTGTCAGTTTCTAGGGACCTTACCCATGCATGAATTTCATACATTGTGCCTCTAGTTATGAATCAAGCTGACATATCACTCCTATACAAGTCTTTTTATGGATATACTAGAAACCCAGTGCATGAAATTCATGCACTCAGTGTGTATGTAGGGGGTGTCCCTCAGCATTGCCTGCACTCTCTTGCAATCCAGAAGCCCTCAGGGGATGTCCAACTGATTGCTTAGGCCTGCTCCCCCCTAAACCAGCAGTTGGACATTCTTAGTGCTGCTGCAGAGGTAAGAGAAGCGCCTACCACCACCACTGTGCTCACCAGCTGTGAGCTGGGTTTCTGACTGATTGGTGCTCCCCCTGTGGGAGTGCAATTAACACCAAGGGGCAGCTCCGCATCATAGTGACCAGTTGTTCCACTGCTCAGCCTAGTTGCATATTAGCCTTTTATTGTATAGGATGCTTTCATTTTTCTCAAGTTAATATCTAGCAGTGAAAGGCTAACTTATTGAGAAGTTATTAAGTTAAATGACACTGCCAAAGAGTTTTCCCAAGTGATTTTACAACAAGAATTTCAGTCGCTTAACATCCTTAACTACATCTGATGTCAGATTTTAATTTTAGTCATTGTAGTGAAATGGTATCTCATAGTGGTTTTACCTTGTATTTCTTTAATGACTAATAATGAACTTCTTTTTCCTGTACTTGTTTGCCATCTCTATATATTTTTGGTGAGATATTTGTTCAAACCTTTTGTGCATTTGTTGTTAGATTGTTTGTTTTTTATTACTGAATTTTGACCATTCTTTATATATGTAGGTAAAATTCTTTCCTCAGATGTGTAACTTGTGCTTTTTTTCTATAGAGAATGTCTTTTCATTCTCTTAGCAGTATTTTTCTAAAAGCAGAAGTTTTAGTGTTGATGAAGTTCAATTTGTTATTTTTTTTCTTTATGAGTTGGTTTTTGTTTGTTGTAGCTAAAAAACATATTTTTCAAACCAAAGTTGCAAAGATTTCATCCTGTTTTGTCCTAAAAGTTTAATAGTTTTAGAGATTTCATTTAGGTGTATAATTCATTTTGAATTGATTTTTCTCTCTGGTATGAAGTATAGCTCAAAGTTAATTTTTTATTTTGCATATAATATCCAATTGTTCCCTTTATTGAAATAACATTAGTTCTCTACAGAATTTGCTTGGCATTTTAAAAAAAATGGACTGACCATATATGTTGTGGGTCTATTTCTGGATTCCATTCAATTCCACTTATCTATTTTATGTATTATAATATCAGTATCTTAATATAACTTTATAATAAATCTAAATCTTGAAGTCAGATGGTATGTCTTCTAACTTTGTTCTCTTTTTTAAGGTTGTTTTGGTTATTCTAAGCCATTCGCATTTTACATATGAATTTTACAACCAGTTTGTCAACTTCTACCAAAAAAAAAAGTTATCTGGGATTTTAATTGGGAATGAATCTATTTGTAGAGAATTGACATCTTACAACACTGAATCTTGAGTCAAGAAATAAAGTTCCTGAAACCATTTATCTCTCCCTTAATTTAAAACTGCTTAAATATTTCTAGTATTATTTTATAATTTTATTAAATTTATTCCTAAGTATTTAATATTGGTGCAATTGTAAACAAATTTTTAATTATATTTTTAAATTGTTCACTACTTAGTATATCAAAATGAAATTGATTTTTATATATTGACTTATATCCTGAAAATTTGATAAACATTTGTTATTTCTAACTGTTATTTTATAGATTTCTTTAAAATTTTTATGTATATAATCATGTCATTTGTATTTAATTACTTTTTTCTTCTTTTTCAATCTTTATACTTTTGTTTCTTTTTCTTGACTTATTACTTTGGCCAGGACCTCAAGTACAATGTTAAATAAAAGTGAGGAAAGCAGATGTTCTTGTCTTGTTCCCTATGTTAGACAGAATGTATTCAATAGTTCTTTATTAAGTGCAATGTTAGCTGTAGGTATTTTATTTTTGTCTTTGCCTGCTTTCAGATTTAATAAATTCTCAACTTATGTTATTAAGAATTTTTTAAATCTAAAATGATTGTTTAATTTTGTCAAATTCTTTTTCTTCATTTTATTAGCTTTTTAAAATTGTGTTTAAGCCTGTCAACTATTTAGCATGCTGTAATATGTGTGGCCTTCTAGGCAGTTTTTGCCCCCACACAACATGAAGCTGGATTAATATATTATGACTAAAATCTAGTTTTTCCTGACAGCTGTACTTTTGTATGGTAGCATTTGTTTTCATTAAAATACTGTTCAGTATGGGAATGTTCTTGATTTTGAGCCAAATCATTCTAGAATTACATATTTAACTAGTACTAGAAATAGTTACTGCAGAGTTTCTTTCACCTACCACATTCCTTGAAATACATATAGCCAAAGCCTCAGAATTTGGCTTGGTTATATAAATCAATTTTAATAAGAAATGCAGAGGTATATTAGAGGCCCTTCCACTAGATCAAAAGCAATGCAGGCAAGAACAATTGGAAAAGAAAGGGCAGCAACTACCATGTTATCTTGGATCAACCAGACCAAACCACATGCATTAGAAAGGAAGTTAATTCTTGCCAGACTAGATTTGGCTAGGAAAAATAATTACCTCATACAAGGATTACCAGAAACTTCCTATACTATTATACTATTTCCTTAACAATTGTACTCAATTTCAATAAGAGTTATCCACCATATCATTACTCATGACGATTTAAATAAGTGAATTTCAACTTTTTTCATCTCATGGCACACATAAACTAATTACTAAAATTTTGTGGCACACCAAAAAAATATGTTTTTCTGATTTGACAAAAAAAAATAGGTCTAATTTTGATTGATTTACTAAAAAAAATAATAATAGTAATTACCTACCCTTTTTGCACTAAAGTGATTTTTTAAAAAATCAGGTGCCCATACTTGGATATGAAGATTTCTGGTACCAAGAATTAATCAATCAGATGCAATCTTATTATGAAACATAACCAATTAGATGCAACTCTATTATTTGACCTTTATATTATGGCTCAAGACAGGATTTCATAGCAGATGGCTATTGTGCTAGCTGTTGTCATTTTGTATTTGACAATCTAAGGGAAAATAGGTCAGTGCCCCCATCTAAATAATCAGGTATTGCATGTTTTAAAAATTCTTGAGGCACACCAGGTTGAAAATCACTGATTTAAATTATTAAAGTCAAGTCTAGTTCAGATTAAGAGCTAGGTTTTTCTCTCTCTATGGCTTCATACTTTATATGCATTTTTTTATTATTTATTATTTTTTAAATCTTCACCCAAGGATATTTTTTCATTGATTTTCAGAGAGAGAGTGGAAGAGACAGACAAAGAGAGAAATATTGATGTGAGAGAAACACATTGATTGGTTGCCTTCTTCATGTGCTCCAACCAGGGCCTGGGCCAGGGAGGAGCCTGCAACCGAGGTACATGTGCTCTTAACCAGAATCGATCCCAGGACCCTTCAGGCCGCAGACCGATGCTCTGTTCACTGAGCAAAACCGGCTAGGGCAGATATTCTCCTTTTAAAAATTATAGCTGTACTGAGATGTATTTCATATATCATAAAGCTCACCCCTTTAAAGCATACTAGTCATTGTTTTTTAAAAATATATTCACAGAGTTGTACCTTAGTCACCACAATTGATCCCAGGACATTTGCATTGGCCCCAAAAGAAACCTATTCAGTCATTTCTCATTTATATGCATTTTCACCCCCGTGTTTTCTTTACTTTCAAACTTATCTGTAAATTAAACATAACTATCTACAAAGTAACTTTTGTTGATGACTACACAGAACATATACTCAAATTAGGCTTGCTTTTCATGATCAACTTGAAAACATTCTTACTATACTGATAATTTCGAATCTCCCAGTATTTGGAAATAAGCATTCCTTTGAAATTATCTTCAGGGTAAGTCACCCACGAAAACCAGACTTAGTATTTTAGGGCTGAATTTTGTGTCCAGTAAGAAAACCCTGCCAAACTAAAGGGTCTAGGAAGTGTGATGTATTATTACATCCTCCCAAGACACACTTGCATATCAAAAGCTCCCAGATCAACCCTAACCCAGCATTGCCCTCAACTTTTTTTAACCTTGGGAACTATTATTTTAACGAACTTAAAGTTAAATAACTATATGGCTAGTGGTTACTCAACTGGAGATCTACTGGATGCTGGACCCTTGAGGATAAAAGAAATAATCTTTATCATGTAGCTTTGGGATGGCTGCACATTTTCAGTCCTGTAAAATCTGATAACCCCTTAACATCTTCCTTAATTTCAGACTAACTTGTGCATGCTATAGTTTTCTACAGTGTCCATGTGTTTGTATACAAATGGACTATTTCTCCTCACTATTTGATTTTTAAAATACTTAGGAGGCTGTGTGTATCATAAATCCAAAAGGGCTTTGTAGTCCGAGAGACCTGAATCAAAATCCTCATTCTATCACTTTTCATTTCTAATGACACTCTGCAGGGTCAACCCCTTTACCCACTTTCTGTCTACAATGGGCAGGAACTGTCCATTCCTATAAAGTAGCCGTTCTCCCTGCTACAGTTGATTTCTTTAGAGAGAACAGATATCCCAAACTGGACTAACTTGTCCCTTCCCTGAGAATTTTGGAAGGGAGTGAGATCAGATGCTCCATATGGATGAATCTATACCATTAACATTGAGCAGCACTGGTATCCTAGTTTTCAGCATGTGAATCATATAATTCAAGGGAGCCAGGATGCAAGAGAGAGAAGAATGAGATAGACAGGCAGAATGGGGCACAAATAAGAGATGGAACAAGGACTGTGAGGGTGACTTCATCTCTCTCTGGCTGACATTACAGTGTTCACCAATATCTGGTTCTCTTCTCCTTTCCTGGCATATAGCAAGATTACATTCCCCAGCTCCCAGCATGTAAGCAGGGCCATCAAGCCAGAAGTAGCATGTGTCACCTAGAGGCCTAAGGCAGTAGAAGGCCCTGTGAGATTCTGCTGGGACACATTTAGAAGCTTAGTGTGGAGATGACAGGTAGGACAGGAGCAAAGCAGCCTTACTCTCTGAATTACCCTGTGGAGAATAACTGCCTTGGAGAGCCTCCAGACCTGCAGCCTGGGGGAAGTTCACTGTCGTAAAACACTGAGGTTTTGAGATTGTTATGACAGCATCACTTGGCTTAGTCTGACTAATATTCTCTCTGAGCCATAGTTTCCTAACTATCAAATGGGGATAAGACTATTCTATTAAAGCTGTTGTCATGAATGCATGGAGACATGCCTACAAAATGCCTCCATAGTACTATCCCAGAGAAGGCTCCTAAAAAAGCATAATTTCTTCACTCTTAAGCAGCTAAGGTCTCTAGGTCTATGTTTTTGTACAGTCTAGACCTGCAGGCACTGTAGTCAGAGGGATGCAATCAGTGCAAATCCCATGTCTTCTGAATACATTGGATCAACCAGCTTATTTCAAACCAGTCTCAAGAGGAGCCCCTTGCAGAGGTTGAATTGTCCATATTGGGGGATGAGTGTGGGTGCAGGCCTGAAAAAGCTTGTCTACCATGGGCAGCTGCAGATCTCACGCCATGCTCACATCCAATCAGGGCAGTGGCCAGGCCTTCATGGGATGCTCTCTTCTTTCTTCTTGCTGCTGCAGATAAGCAGAGATTCACAGAGGGAGCCTTCCAAAGAAGGTATTGGCTCTGCCAGCTGGGGCTCTGCTGTCAGCACCAGGCAGGCACTGGGCATTGTTTTCCCCTCATCACACATACATAACAGGGGACCTGTGTCTGCATTTCTGCCTAACTTCACATCTGTGCGAAATTTTAAACGTTTGCGTGCGCGTGTGCACGCACGTGTGTGTGTGTGTGTGTGTGTGTGTGTGTGTGTGTAAGAAAATTCACTTTGGAAGTTCTGCCTGGTATTCACTTCCTGCCTTTGGTGTTCACTGTTGCAAAGATCTACTGTCATGGTGACAGCCTCGCTTCTCCAGGCCCTGCATGTCTGACCAGTAAGACAGACACATTTATGAGGTGCAAGTTTGAAAATGAGATCAGCTTGAGTTAAAATCTGTGGAGACCACCTCATTATTTTCTAGTCATCAGTAGTGGATGAGTTCAGAGAATAGTTTCTGGTGGTTAAGAGGCCGATCTTTCTTTCTGAAGAGGCCGTAGACTGGTGGTTTAGTCAAGAGCTATAGCACCTGTGTACATTAGGTGGCACATCTTATACAGGCGATGACTGCTTTCAGCCTTCACTCAGGTGGAAAGCAAGGGCTGCCTGGGGAGTGGCCAACCTGCAGAGGAAGAGAAGTATTGATGGCTGGAGAGGATGTGCTCTATCCTGGGGAGGCTTCGGGCTCCACCCAACCAAATGGGCTGGCTGCAGGCTGGTGCCCCACACAAGCATTGGCCACTCCCACAAGACAGGCAGAAGTGGATCAAGGGAATAAGAATTGATTAGTACTTACGTTTGGTCATTCCTTGTCATCCCCAATAGCTAATATACTGAATGGCCATTTTCATTTAATCTCCCTGCTATTGGTTCTTTCACTGAATGGGGAGGAGGTGATACATTCTGGAATATTTTTTTCAAATCCTGATCTCCAAATTTCAGAGTCTGAGACTAGAAATGTGTGCGTGCTTAAGCCTTCTTCAAAGGAAGCCTGGCCTTAGAAGGCAGTGTCTCAAAGACTGAACCAGGACCAAACTGAGAAGAGAATTTGTGTATCTGTTTGTGGTTGAGAAGGTCAGAGACTCCGTTTCCTTCCTCTGGCGCTTGAAAAGGGCTTCCTGCTCCTCTCTAAGGAGCGTCTCATTTGTGGGCCAGTCACAGTTGTTTGTGTTACGGGCAGCCTATAAAATTGAGTGGCTGCTTGTTTCGTTTCCAGCACATCGAAGTTCTACAGTGCAGTCATTCACAACATTAATTTTGTTACTTGTTTTCTTTTGAATCTCAAGGGGGTTTTAATGAGGTTAACTCTCAGTTATTCAGGTTATTGAGTTTGTTTACTGGCAGCCCAGTTCGTCCTGGAGTAGAGAGTGGCTGGAGGCAGGGGATAAGGAAGGCATTGGGACAGAGGGAAGTGCTTGTCTGGAGCAGCCACAGGAAAAGAAGAGGACAGATAAAGGACCAGGATACCAGGTGACAGGGCTGCTGGACAGATTTGGTATGAAATCCCAAAGAGCAAGAAAATAAAGGACCACTCCGTGGCTGCAGTCTAGAGTAGCCTTCGTGCAACTGAGATGTAAGGCTATCTGCGTAGGTAATTAGGAAATTCCTAGTAGCCATATTTTTAAAAGTAAAAAAAAAAAAAATAGATGAATAATATTACTATTTTAATACTTCTATGTAACCCAATATGTTCAAAATATCATCGTTTAAAGTTAACATTTTACCTACTTTGTTTTTATACTCTATATCCCAAATCCAGTGTATATTTTCTGTTGTACTCAGGACAGACTAGCCACACTTGGAGTGTTTAAGAGTTACATGTGGCTACCCTTGATGGTCATTAAAATAGAGAGGATTAGAAAGATGTCATGGGAGATAAATGGGAAAGGATCCTTTGTTCCGAGAATTTGATAAACTCTTGTGTTTTATTTTGTAAATAAATCTTTATTGTTCAGATTGTTACAGGTGTTCCTCTTCCCTCCCCCATAGTTCCCCTCCACCAGATCCCTCACCCCACCCTGTGCCCTTAACTCTCCCACTGTCTTCATCCATAGGTGTAAAATTTTTCTCCAATCTCTTCCCTCACTCCTCACACCCTCTTCCCCCTGAGCATTGTCAGTCCACTCTCTTTCTATGTCCCTGATTCTATTATACTCATCAGTCTATTCTGTTCATCAGATTTTTCATTCACTTGATTTTTAGATTCACTTGTTGGTAGATATGTATTTGTTGTCATTTTGTTATTCATAGTTTTTATCTTTACCTTTTTCTTCTTCTTCCTCTTCTTAAGAATACCCTTCAGCATTTCATATAATCCTGGTTTGGTGGTGATGAACTCCTTTAGCTTTTTCTTGTCTGTGAAGCTCTTTATCTGACCTTCAATTCTGAATGATATAGCCTTGCTTGGTAGAGTAATCTTGGTTGTAGGTTCTTTCTGTTCATCACTTTGAATATTTTTGCCACTCCCATACGGCCTGCATAGTTTCTGATTGAGAAATCAGCTGACAGTCATATGGGTACTCCCTTGTAGGTAACCAACTGTTTTTCTCTTGCTGCTTTCCAGATTCTCTCTTTGTATTTTTCCCTTGGCATTTTAATTATATGTGTCTTGGTGTGGTCCTCTTTGGATTCCTCTTGTTTGGGGTTCTCTGCACTTCCTGGACTTGTAAGTCTATTTCTTTCACCAGGTAGGGAAAGTTTTCTGTGATTATTTCTTCTAATATGTTTTTGATATCTTGCTCTCTCTCTTCTTATGGTACCCCAATAATTCAGATGTTGGTATGCTTAAAGTTGTCCCAGAGACTCCTTACACTATCTTCAAATTTTTGGATTCTTTTTTCTTTTTGGTTTTCTAGTTGGGTGTTTTTTGTCTCCTCATATTTCAGATCTTTGGTTTGATTCTTGGGATCCTTTGATATACAGTTGAATTTCTGAATACTCTTTATTTCAGACAGCATATGCTGAATTTCTCACTAGTCCTTTTCCATTTTCTTGGCATTCTCATTAAGGTCCTTGAAGGTCTCATCAAGTTTCTCAGTGAGTTTTTAGATATTCTTGAGTAACCTTATAAATGTGTTCCTGGACTCTATGTCCCCTAGTTTGCTTTCCTCTGTTTCTTTCATATTTCTTTGTCTCTGCATTTTGCTGATTCCCTGTGTTGATGGAGTGGAAGAACTGCTGTACTGGAGACACGTCTAGAGGGCATGACTTGCTTCAGTGGGGCTTTGGTGCTCACCGAGTCTGCCTCTTGAATGTGTCAGTTATGGATGTGAGTAGTTGAATTCTGGCGTCGTCTCACATTGACCTCTAGATAGACTAGCTTCTGGATCTCCAATGGGGTGCAGGTCAGCTACTGTCTGAGGTGACCCAGCAGGACCTACAGCGAGAACTACAGTTTTCTCTTCTTTGCTTGGGGTTGGAGGTTTCGGAGCTGTCCGACCAGAGCTACAGTTTGTTAGATTAAGCTGCAACAGGGCAGGCCATTTATATGCTAATGCTGCTGCACACAGCTGGGGCAGGTTTGCAGATCGTGTGGGGCAGAGTCTCAGGGAGTCACTAGGCTAGGATGTGGCAAACAACAATGACTGCCAGTCAGCCCTCTCTGCATCTCCGTGTTTCCAAGTCCCCGCGTCCCATGCCCCTATGCAGTGAACAATGATTGCTCTGCGCACCTCTGCGAGGGAGCCACCCTCACTTTCTGACCCGATGGCAGACAATCCAGCTTCTCTCTATAGGATTCTGGGTCACCAGAATCTCCTCAGAAACTGGAGTTCTGAGTAATCAGGAGCTTGTTTTCCTTCGGACTGAAAAAAGCAGCTCCCAAAGTCGCCCACTGCCAACCCGGTTCACACATCTCCGTTCCCTCAGCTTTTCAGCACTTGTGCATGTCTCAATGCTCTTTCCTTCTAGTTGCATAGCTTTCTTCTCAGCCAGTTTTCCCATGGTTCTGGGTGATAGACATTTTGTCTTTTAGTTGTGGTTTTGAAATTGTTGTGCAAGGCAGCGGTTTAGGTATTTACCTATGCTGCCATCTTGGCTTCTTCAAACTCTTGTGTTTTAGATCACTGTGGGATGTCCAAGAGATGGCCAGGAGAAAACTAAAGATGATTGACATGGGAGTGCATAAGATTGACTGGTCAGGTAAGTTTAAGGTAATAAAAATGGTGTTACTATTTCCTGAAATACATGTGTGAATGAATGCCCAACATTGCTTTTATTAAGATTCGGCACATTGCTGGATGCTCCCACAAGAATAAAGGCTAAGCTTATCCATGGCGATCAAGCTTCCCTTCCCCTGAAGCTTTTGAATCTCGAAGTGTTTAGAGATATCACTGCCTATCTGCCAAACTCCAAGTCATTCTCCAATGCACACCAGCAATCAGGTACTAGTGCTTTGTGCATAAGTCATCTGACATTCCAGCTGTGGTTCCTGACCTCCTCATTGCCAATGATTGTCACCATTTCCAAGTTGTGGGTGTTTTTCTCTCTTTTCCATGTCCAGCGAGGAGAGAGAGATTGGGTCCAGTGTCTGAGGATTAAGAAATAAGAGTATAGAAGACAAAGACGCAGTAATAGAAAAAAATAGCTGGGCCCGGTTGGGATGTCTGTTCTCTCTGATGGAGAGGCAGCATCTGACACCCAAACAGCAGCAGTTTATTTATATTCCAAAATACAAAGGTGCCAAAAAATCAATTCCAGTCTAGCTAATAGAAAGATGTGGATAGGAAGCCAGGAAGTCTGGTGAACAACCTTAATTGCTCTGAAAGGTCAGAGCTGAAATATTTTTAATTAAAGTAGCTTCCACCTCTGTTTAGTTTTTGTATATTTCTGTAATTGGAATTTCCTAGCTAAAGGCTATGAGCGGAACCCGTAGTCTTAACAAAAGGGATAGCCAGGCACCTTGGATTTAGCCCACTAACAGTTAAGAAATGCTCAAGGTGTCTTGCCTGGGCCGCCCCCCACACCAAGTCTTCTGGAAAGAATCTCCATTGTGTTACTTTTCTGTCTCGCAAACATTATTTTAATTTCTAAATGACATGCACACACATACATACATGCATACTTGCAAGTATTCTATAACAGTTCCCTAATACTATTTTCAAAATAGGTATTTTTATTATAAAATATGTGTTAAGATATACCTGTTAAAATATCAAAAAGTATAGATGTGTAAAACCAGAGAATAAATATATTCTTAACTGCTCTCAGCTATTTTAGATGTTTTTTGAAAAATAAACATACATGATACTGTATCATTTTCTATAATCTGCTTTATTTCTTAAGTGCATATTGTGGGCACATACCTCCACTTCGTTATTTTTTGTGGCTGCATAGTACTTCATTTTATGGGCATTCCATTATTTATTTAACTAATATCTCTTTGATGGAGATCTATGTAGTTCCTGGTTTCCTTTTTACTATTATAAACAATACTACATGTGCACATCTTTGCACAATTGTCAGTTTTATTCTTAGAAATGCATTTCTAAAGTGAATTGTATCGTTATTAGTATCAACATTTTAAAGTCCTTCATTAACATTGCTAAATTGCTCCATGAGGCTAATACTTACTTATACTCCTTACAACTGCTTCTGGTGAGTTCCATTTCCAAGACCATGCTAATACTGGTTTCTGTTATTTTCATTCTTCTCAACCTTGTTAATATGGTAGGAAAAGAACTTCTTATTACATTTTACATTTTTACTTTTTTGATTGCTAGTGAAGTGGAGCCGCTTTTAAACATCGGTGGAACACTTCCTTGTATTCTGTGGATTACCTGTTCCTATTGTTTTTCCCATTTCTTTATTGGGGTCTTTGTCTTTGTCTTAATGACTTACTGATACTAACATTTTGTCATCAATATACCCTGAAGGTATTCTCCCAGTTGATTACTTTTGATTTTGTTCATGATGTCTTTACTTAATATTTCCATTGTAGGAAAAACCAAGTTAAAGTACATATGTGGAGAAGTGGGAGTTGGGAATTGGAGGAAGGTGTGACAATGGAAAGAAATAATTCGGTGCTTTTTCTTATTGACAAAACTGGCCTATGGGCAATATATAGGAGCAACAATAATCTCTTAATTACCTGTACACTTGTGTTATCTCATTTTATTAAACACAAAGTATGAGTTTGTACAATATTTATTTTACTAAATAAACTGAATAACTAAACTCTAATAAGATAGAAAATAAACAAGCGATTTTATTTTATAGAATTAACTAGAGGCCTGGTACACAAATTCATCCATGGGTGGGGTCCTATAAGATGGCCTGCAGGGATCGGGCCCCAGCTTGCATCTCCAGGCTCATAGCCCCAGCTCATACCCCAGCTCTCAGCCCTACAACCCTGCCTGGCACTCCACCATAGCCTGGCACCACCCCTCACCTGCTCCAACATCCTGCCTGCAGGGCGATCATTTGGGGCCAGGACCCCGCCAGACTCCCTCAGCACCCTTCCCATCTGCCATCATGTTGGTCACCTTCCGTGTGGTGATCTGCAGGGTGATCAGGCCCCTGCTCACACCCTACTAGGCCTGGCGCCCCCTGCTCACCTGCTCCACCATCCCACCACCATCCGGCTCTCATGGAGGCCCATTGGCTCCAGCAGCACGTCCACTGTGGCCCACCATGTTCCACGCTGCTCCCTAGTGGTCAGCACACATCATAGTGAGTGGTTGAAGTTCCAGTCTAACTCCTGGTAGAACTCCAGGTCAAACAATTTACATATTAGGCTTCTAATATATAGGATTCTGATTTTTCTTCAGAGAAGTGCCATTTTAGATACAGAAAATGAAGCAATCTTGGATTTTGCTAATTTCAGAAGTAACAAAAATAGTCATTTGGAAATACTTTTTCAGTTTCAATGAGTTTCTCCAACATTAGTATTTATTTTTCTTTTTGTCACAAATGTGGATACTAGACAGGTTAAGCATAGCTTTTATTCAAAAAATTTTTCAAGCACGCACTATATGCTAAGTGCTTGTGAGAAAGAAATACTTTCTTGCCATTGGCAAGAAGAAAATGGGAGCTACTCTTAATGTTCCTGGGCCCCAAAAATATAGACAAACGATGAGCACATCCCTGTGCCAGAGCCGTGGAGACTCGTGGGGAGTGAGGATAATTGACGCCCAGGCACTGAGGTGCTCTGATGTGGAGCAAGTGCTACAGTGTGGTGATGGGTTCGACCTGGGAGGATCCTGGCCATTTCCTAAAAGGCAATTCTCAAGTAAAGTCTGGAGCGAAAGTATGTAATTAAACTATTTAGAACCTAAGAAAGCAGATTTCAAATATCACAGAGGAAAGATAGATGTGATTCTATCTTTTAGATCAGAAATTCTAAAAGTACCTACCATATTTAAGATGCTCTGCTAGGGGGTAGTTTGAGAGACAAAAATATAAATAATGAAAACTCTCGGTGCACAAGCCACCAGATGAGGAGGAGTGTGGGAACTGGCATGCTGGTGTCCATAGCTCCAATATGGGCCAACCTTCAATGTGACTCCTTTTAAAATTAAGATCCACTTTTAAGCTATAATCATGGCCTTCACTTATATGGCCCTTTTAATTTTCCAAGCTCTATTCTGAGCACCTTATAAGAACTCCCTTTTGCAGATAAGAAAAACTGAGGCAGAGAGCGTTTAAGCCACTTATTCAAGGCCTTTCAGAGCGAAAATTTGAACCTGAGCTGGGATATGAACCTAGCCATTTATGTCTCATCATCTGTGTTCGTGATCACTGTTATCCAAGCAAATATATTTATTGAGCATTTACTCTGCTGTCAGTCTGTACTAAGTACCTATATGTACCATCTCAATTGCTATGGCCTGTGAGTCTCTGAGGTTGATAGTCTAATTAGCCCCCTTTAATAGATGAGGAAACTTAGCATGAAGGAGTTTAGTTGCTTGTGTGGGGTCCCAAAATAAAAAGTGCAGAGCCAGGATTTGAATCCAGGGAGAATGACCTGGGAGAGAGCCAGCACGCAAAGGCACTCCTACAGAAGGAAGGAGGTGACGGTCCCACGGCATTTGGTACTGGGTTACCACGTCTGCTGTCATTGTTCTCTTTGGAGAGATGGCCTGCAAACCTTTGAGGAAGTGCTAGGGAACTAGAGATGACAGGCGTGGCTAAAAGGAAACTGGGGTGGGTTTGGGGGTATGTAACGTCTTAACTATCCAGGGAACTGAGAAGCAGAGAGATGGATTTTATTCTCAATAGCTTCAGAGGTGAGAATTATAAAGGAATTTTCCAATAGTTAACTCATAAATGAAGGACTTGTGAGCTCTTGCTACCAGATATTTTTGAGAAAAGGCAGGAAAACTTGTCAGGAAGTGTATAGAGGGGAATTCCAATGCAGAGTCTGAGTTGCTATTAAGGTCATTTTCTTGTATTAGCATTTTATTGAACCTTAATTGTCTTCAAACATACTCAGTGTCTTTTAAGAAAATTAATACATGACCAAATCAAGACAGGAAATTCATTAAAAAGCCACTTATCCAGCATTTTTTTAACTAATATTTGCATATTTTACCAATTCTTTGGAGCATGGGGTTCATAATAATGTTCCTAAGGAAATAAACGTACCTTTAGAATTTTAAGAGTCACATTGGATTGTGTTCCTTGTAATTTATTGTTCAGAGCATTTTGTAGCATTCTAACTCATTTGAAAAGTTGTGCTCCAAGAATGATAGCTAATATCTGATTATGTGAGAAAACCCACCCTCTCACTGTGACGAATTAGCAAGCCTTCTGGAGCAGTCTTCGAATGAGAACACTGAGCTGAGCTGAGCAGTGCATGGAGCAGCTTCTCAGCAGGAATCCAGGCACAGTCATCCCTGTGCATCCAACCACTGGCCATGCCATGGTGCAGAAATCATTACTGACAGGTTAGCCATTTGGTATATTCGGCTATTTCAGGAATAGGAGCTTTGCTGCTTGAAATTTTAACTGCCTGCAGCATCTAAAAACAGCTAGTGCTTGCTATGAGTAGATTCTCCAAAACAAAAAGTAGATTCTTACTCAGGACAGTCTGGGGGCCTGGACATGAATGCTAAGAGGGGTGATTACAGCCAGCTCAAAGGTAATCTCCATCAACTCCAGCAAGATACCCCAAATAGAAGCTCACGCTGCTCATTTAGGGAGCTTCTAACACTATTGACAGCATGCAAGGCAGTGTGTCCACAGCCAGCACTACATATTTCAAATCCCTGTTCAAATTTCTTGTCTGGTTGATCTAGTCACTACTAACTTTGAGGGTTCACCTTGTTAGGGCTGGCCACTCCTATAGCTCTTTGTGTCACCCAGATCCTGCGACTGGTCTGGCAAAATCTCTGTGTCCCAGAGGGAAAATGAACTATTCTGATAAGAGGAGCCCTACTGCTTGGACTGGGCCTGGAGTGAGCTTGTTGCCTGATCCTATGGCCTTTCCTCCACTTCTGTCCTATCACTGACGCTGGCCCTATTCTCTCTCTCCCTGGTCTCCTGCCCCTTCACCTATGCGGCAGCAGCTGTGTGGATGAGGAATGTGGAACGCACAATTGTGCAAGTGGCCTGCACATACAGCCATGCACCAGGGAATATGCTGTGGACCAGAGACCAGGGACCTAGATTCTGGCCCCAGGCCTGGCTTTCTGAGTGGTCCTTAGGCTGCAAGGCTTGTGTCCTCAGATACAACCTACCCTGGAGTAACAGCCACTCCCTGGCTGCCAAATGGAGAAATTGAGGATGAAAGGAAATAATAGGTATGAAAGAGCTTCAGAACCGAGAAACATGCTACAATGTAAAATGCGAGACATGCAGCCGTAAAGGGAAGGGAATTCTGATTTAATGCTACAACATGAATGAACCGTGACATTATGCTAATGAAATAAGACACTCACAAAAGTAATTGTTCCCTATGGCTACCAGTTCAGGCAATGAATAAGAAAATAAATGCCTTGATGAGTAGAAAAGTATTCCAGAGGAATATTTCAGTTTTTCAGAATTTTCTCACAAAAATTTCCTGTAGGTTTCAGAGGTCCCAGGTAATACAATATGGAAAAGAAGTAATGCATGCCCCAAGCTAAAAATATAATTTAGAAACCTTGCCGTCGGAGGGTGGCAGACTGGCTGACTGCCCAGGGTTTGTTCAGGTGATGAGCAACAGGCATGTCAGGTGTGGGGCTGCAGGCAACACTGGGCACTGGCTTCTGTGTCCAGGCCACTGTGGCCAGCGAGCCACCTGGTCTTCCCCCTTTTGCTCTGGCTGCGGATCTTGGATCCTGGTGCCTACTGATCTGACAGGTGGGCAGTGAGCTCAGTTTATCTCTGTATGCTCTTTACCAGGGTCTTTAGTGACTAGTGCATGCCCGCATGCCCCGGAGATCTGCTGGGCTACCTACACTAATAACACGATCAACCTACACAATGCCAAGTTCTCACTGCACCTGAGAGCTTCAATGCCACCATGTGTGGCATCCTGATTGAGCACCAGCAGTTCCCAAAGGAAACTCAGAAGTATGAACAGAGCCTCAGCTTTGACATCCATGGCTTCCACAGAACATTCAGCAAGAGCCTCTGATGAAGATTGGCACCTGCCACTATGTGCAGCTGGGGATGGCCCATCAGGGCCTCCAGCCCACACCCGAGGACGCTCTACCTAGACAAGACATCTAGCACAGCCCACTGCATCAGATAAGATGCTTCGGGCAAGAGTCCCTCCAGCAAGCAGGTCATGGGCATCCTGCTCCCAGAGATGACCCTGCTGTCCTGTGTCATGGACCATTTCCTGTGTGTCTATAAGGTTGTGACAGGCGCCATTCCAGACATGCATGGGAAGGGCCTCATGTGCCAGTGCATGGAGTGGGCCATGGAGAAGTACATCCTGAGACAGAGCAAGACATTCACTTCCTGAGCCACCTGGTGGCCCATGGGAAACAGCTCCTCATCACCAATGTTCAGCTCACATGTGATGAGTCCCAACTGGTGCCAGCTCTTTGCAGTAGTCATCATCCAGGAACACATGCCCAGCTTCTTCACTGACCCGGCAAGACTTTCAGAAAACTCCATGAAGGGCTCAGGGCAGTGAGACCACATCACCACCTGGTAAGGCAAGATCTACAGACAGGGAAACCTGCTTCCTTCCCGCATCTGACAGCATGGCTTGGACCCAGCATGTTTACTCCAGGGACACCTCTCAGGGACCTGGAGGATCTCAGGCTTCAGAAGGGCTGCCACAGGGTGCCTCATCCCCCAGCTGGAGCATGGTATCCATGTCCTGAGCATGGCATCCACATCCTGAGCATGGCAGCCACATCCTGAGCATGGCATCCACGTCCTGAGCATGGCATCCACATACTCAGCATGTTCTCAGTGACACGGCAGTGGTGTTCCAGGATGGATCTGCAGGTGCGGGGTACAGATCTGCAGGTACTAACTGCCTGTGAGAAAAAGCAGGGGCTGATGGGGGTGTATTACCAAGACCCTATTCAACACTCAATTTGAGAGCATCTTCCACACCTTCCACAGCCCCCTTACTTCTCAGTGTGCCTCATGCACTTCTCAGATTTCCTCATGGCTTCCCTCTCAGCAGCCCTCAGCTCTCATTTCACGGAGAACCACACACCACAACATGCCAGACCCCCTCTTCTCCCTTCAGTTACCAGTTCACCGGCACAGGAACCTTTCCTTGGGTCTCCAGGGACTCTGCTGAAATGGCTTTTGCCAAGGTCCACCAGGTCAGCCATGGCTTTGCTCTTGAACCCAATGATACTTCTATGCATTCATGTCTGCAGTCACAGCTTGTACTTTCCTACCCAGCCTCTCTTCCCTCAGCTCCTAAAGCATTACAGCCTCCTGATTTTCCTCCTCATTCTCAGACTCCAGTCCATGAGTCCAGCCCTTTGAGTATCTCCTCCTCAGGGTAGCTGTCTCACCTTCCTTCTTGCTCTCTTCTCTACCTATTGTTTTTATCCCTTAGCTATCTTTGGAATCCATTGACTTTCTCACGCCATCACTGGCCCTTGGTGGCTCCCACTGCTCCAGCCACAGTCCTATGGGTCAAGGCTGGGCCTGCCTGTGGCACACTGCCCTGGGTACTTGAAGAGTCCTTGTTTACAGAGATTCTTGGCACGGTTAAGGTAAACCAACAAGAGATGGAGAAGCACCCTGAGACTAGCACAGTGGGGAGCCTTGGGTACCTGGAGCTAAAGGGAGCAGTTACTATATAGCTTAGAGAGGAAGCCAGGGCTGGGAGACAGGTCCCCGGGGAGGAGCTATGGCTGCGGCAGGAAACACAGCCACCGGCAGTCTGAGGCCATGGCAGGGAGACAGCTGCGGAGCAGATACCCTGATTTCTCTCTTCTCTGGCCTCCCATCTTCCACTCCTGTCTAGTATGGGCTAACTCCACCCAGAAACCAGAGAACAAAGCAGCCTGTTGATATAGTCCTCGGGCACGGAAGGGCAGCAAGTGGGTGTGGAGAGGCAAATGGGAAATAGCCAGCATATACTTTCTTATTAAATTTCCACCTGCAGCTTAAGTGATTTTTCTGCAGCACTAATCTGAGTTTGATCCCTTCACTTAAAAGTATTCAAAGTCTCCACATTGCTCCAGGATGGCGTTTGCCGTGACTGCCTAAATCTCCAGGCATGCACCTACCGCCCTACCCCTTACCTCCACTACTCTCCCTCTCTCCCTCCATTCCAGCCATTCTGAATCAATGGGCAGTGCCCTCCCCCATTTCTGCACCTGTTTCCCTGCCAGCTTCTTCCACGGGTCAGTTCTTACCTCAGTTGTGGTCTCCTCCAGGCACCTTGCCTAATCGCCCAGACGGGACTCCTGTGACCCATTTCTCTCCCCTTCCCTTGCCTCACTCCCATTGTAGCATATTGTACTCATGCATCAAACACTATTGCTTTTTTCCTATTTCCTCTCCATTCCTCCCCCAAACTGAAACCGTGTTGACAGAGAAGACTGATGACCCCAACACCTAGCACAGTGCTTGACATGCAAACACTCAATACATATTTGCTGGATCAATAAATGAATTCTCACAAAAATCCTGTGACATTGATATTCTTATCTCGTTTTTTAAAAGTATACATTTTTATTAAAAATTGTTTTAGAGTGAGAGGAAGGAGAGATAGAAATATCATGAGAGAGAAACATCAACAGACTAGCTCCTGCACACCCTCTACTAGAGATCAAGCCCGTAACCCAGGCATGTGCCCTGACCAGGAATTGAACCAGTGACTTCTTGGTTCATGGGTCGACACACAACCACTGAGCCACATGGGCCAGGCTTATCTCATTTTTTTTTTTATAACTGAGAACACTGAGGTCTGAGGATGACTTGCCCAAATTTGGCTCAAGATGAAGCCCATATTTAAAAAAAAACAACAACACACCTGTGTTTTGTGATTATGGGTATCTCCCTGGGTTGCCTGCCAAGGATGCCCCTATGGTGCCAGAAAAGGGTGTTGTATCTCCACCCTGGTCAGTGAGTTAGTCCAGTGACCATGGCCAGCCCTGCAGTGCGTCTCAGATCAACCAACCTGCCCAAAACTCCGACTCCCCTTGCAACCGGTACTCATGCTTCTGATTTATTTTCTCAAAGCATCTAAGTCCCTGATTGTAAGACAGCAGTGGGAACACTGAGAAGCAAAAGAGCAGGAGTTACTGGATTCCTGCTCTTCCCTGTTTCTCTCCTTCTTTTCGTTGAATAGGGAGTGTTTAATAGAGCGTTGGCAGGCTTTCATCTGCAGGAACAAACAGCTAGCAAAGCTGGCTCTCAAAACACTGATAGGATGTCAACATGGGGGCCTCAGAGAAATTCTTCTTGAAGAGTACTTAAGTCAATAATACCAGGGAGAATGCGAGGGTGCAGAGCGAGCAGACGTGAATGTGCCTTTCTGAGAATAATGAGAACCGTGGCGTGCCCTACACTTTCTGCGCATCAAATGGGGGCTCCAAGTATTACAGAAACGCGCAAAAGCCTCCTGCACTCCCATTAAAAGAAAAAGGGTCATTACGTCCATTTTGTAAATGGGGTGCAAAGAGGCAGAAGTGCTTTGCCCCAGACCTTAGCACGAGGAGGCAGGGAAGAGAGGCAGAGTCCGGCCTCCCACGCTCTCCTACGTGGGAGGGTCTTCCTAGCCCAGACAGGGGGGCACCTTGTTATAGGACTTGGTTCCAAGCACCTCACTTTCCCAAGAAAACTCACAGATGTAAGAGCCTCCAAAAAGGAGCAGCAGAAAAGTGCATGTCCTTTTGGTGTGACGGAAAGTAGAAAATAGATCGCAAAAGACATCAATGAACACAGCAGCCAAAGTGTGGGCCTTGGTCAGCTGATTAGCCCCAGGTTCGGGATGCTTGAGCCTCTCAGAGAAGAGACTTCTTTGGGTTGAATCTTGCTTCAGGGATTTCCAAGGACTTTTTTTTAAATGAAATTCTGAAGTAATTTATGCTTAGGGCTTAAAAAAAAAAAAAGAGTGTCCCTGGTGGGACAAGTTCCATACTAACCTGATGCTGCTGTAAATCCCTCAGGGAGGGAGTCAGGGCTTATGTATTTGTGCCCGCATGCCCAGTGGGTTTGAGGTAGAGGAAGTGTGGGAGGAAGAGTGGGGAAGGCCGACTGATAGGGACTGTTAGTTAACACTTTGAATGAGGATGGTCATACTTACTGGGCCAGATTGTTTCAATGCTGAGATGGCATGTATTAGGCACCCAGTAAGAGCCCAACAATAGAATATGAATTTCCTTTCTCTCCTTTTAAGACAAGCACCCAGCCCTAGCTTTTCTGAAGGAGATGAGGGCCACAATGAACTTCCAGTCCCTCACCAGGGTCCAGCCTACTCAAGGCACCTGACTTGGCAGCGTGGGTGGCCTACGGAGAAGATGCTTTATCGGCCCACACTGGAGGAGAAGCACGAGCTTCCAGGTGTGATGCAACCTGGGCTAATCATTGCCAGGCCTGCCCACCAAGGAAAACCCCAGGACATATGCTCTAACTTAGCAAGGAAGGCTGTAAATGCCCTCTGGCCCTGGGATCTCTGCCTCCAGGCAGTGGTATGAGAATCCACTCATCCTGCTGGGCGAGGCCTCCCTTTGCAGATGGCACTTGACTAATCATAGTTAACCACCTCCACTCTCAATCATTAGAGAATCTTAACCACTGATTATCATTGGAAAGGGCTCATCAACTCTCCAAAGAAAATTCAGCTCATTCTTTCCGTCATGCCATTCTCTCCATGAGTGTGTGTGAGGACTCGCCACGTGGCATCTGGAGGCCGAGGTGGACAGAAAGCACATCACAGTAAGACCCGTCTGCTGCAGGTGCTCAGAGTTAGAGCAGGAAGCTGGGCCTCCTGCTGTCACGTGCCAGCTCTCCCTATGGACGAAAAAGTGTGCAGTGGCCATATTCCAGAGGTTGACAGCCAAGTGGAGAAAAGTGGTTGCAGTTGTCTGCATGAAAACAGAAGAGTGGGGGACACAGTCCGTGATTTTTCAAGGTTTCAGTGAATCTGTCCCAATCAGGGACTTCTTGGTTTGGGCCACATTAGAGTGTGAACTGGATCGTAACCAGGCTGCTCTGAGCCTGATGTTTGCTTATTACTTTCATATAGCTGTCCTAGCAGTTGACTTATCAACCTGTTCAGGCCCTGTGTTTGCCTTTGAATAGCTCCATGCTTTCCCATCACCCCTGGAGTTGCTATTCTTTTTTACTCTCCTAATCGTTGTTATAACAGTAACTATCATGTTCAACGTACAAAGGACAGTTAATCGTTCGTGAGTAAATGTACCTGACCACCCTTTCATGTTTCATCAGGCCCATTAACTCAGGGGCCTGTGATCTCCTGTCATGCTTCCAGATGCTGTAAACACCAGGACTTTGCAGAAGAAATTAACAAGAAGCAGGGGAAATTATAGGGTGGTGTGTGCTGTTCTGTTTTAAAACATGTAATGGGTAGGGTTTTTTAACATAGTTTTAAGTAGTGAATCTTCTAGGCGGGGAAATACACTTTTATTGGTGTCTTTGCCATTCACACATTAAATATTTACACGGATATGATGAAACTAGGAATATAGCAAGAGTTCCTTAGAGTCATCCAACAAATTTTATTATTTACCTACTATGTGTCAGTTGCTGCTCTTAGCACCAGGGATAAAACAGCAAATGAAATGACGGACCTGCTTTTTTGGCTATGACTATCTAGTGAAAAGAGATAGAGAATGAGCATGTATATGATGTCAGGTAGTAAAATATGCTAAGGAAAATATAATAAAACAGGGTAAAGGAGTCAGAGACAGTGTAGGTGCTGTTTTAAATAAGGAGGTCAGGGAAGGCCTCTTTGATAAAGCAAAATAATTAGCAATGTGGATTTCCAGAATCAGTGCTCCAAGAAGAGGGAGCAGCCAGCAAAGGCCCTGAGGCAGCAGAGGTGTGGTTAGAGGAAGAGGCAGGAGGCCAGTGTGGCTGCAGTGGGGTTAGGGAGCAGGTGAGTGGTGGGAGAGGAGTCCAGAAAGGTGGCTGGAGGACACCACAGAAAGGACTTTGGGTCTCCTCGCTGGACTCTGTGCAGATTCTCAGAAGGATATGATATACTCCCAGTTCTTGAAGGCCCACTCTGGCCACTGTGGAGAATAGACTTGGGGAGGTAGGGTCCCAGTGCAAGAACTCCTGACTCTTAGCAGGCAAGAACTCATGAATCCTTAACTGTGTAACATATTGTCGATGTTTGGCATATATTTCCCTTCACTTGCATAAGCTATTTTTTTCCTCCTGGGTGAAAATAAAGTTTCATATTCCATAGCTAACCCCATAATCCAGACTTCCTTAAATGGGACATAATGTTGACTAAATGTACGTTGTCAATGTATTCTTTCCATCTCATCACCCTAACTTAAAGAAAGAAATGCAAGATTATTTTCTTTCTTTTTCTGCATAAAAGTCCTCCTAATAGTATCAAATTTCTGAGAGATTGGCATAAAACTAGCCTAGGAATGGAGAACTCTGCTTTATTAAATGTTATTTTCTTTTCATAAAGTTGTGCTTAATCATTTTTAAACTGTTCATATCAGACTTTCAGAAGTTATCCTTGAAAAGGAATGTTTGTGATGATATGTTTGGAGACTTCTTTGGGTTGAATCTTGCTTCGGGGATTTCCAAGGACTTTTTTTTAAATGAAATTCTAAAGTAATTTATGCTTAGGGCTTAAAAAGAAAAAAAAGAGTGTCCCTGGTGGGACAAATTCCATACTAACCTGATGCTGCTGTAAATCCCTCAGGGAGGGAGTCAGGGCTTATGTATTTGTGCCCACATGCCCAGTGGGTTTGAGGTAGAGGAAGTGTGGGAGGAAGAGTGGGGAAGGCCGACTGATAGGGACTGTTAGTTAACACCTTGAATGAGGATGGTCATACTTACTGGGCCAGATTGTTTCAATGCTGAGATGGCATGTATTAGGCACCCAGTAAGAGCCCAACAATAGAATATGAAATAGAATTATGGTATCTGAAAGCTTCCAACTTTATTAAAGTAAGGTTGTTACTGAATTTCCACTTTAAAGTTGGCAAAAACTAAAAAAAATCAAAATGGCATTTTATACATTGTCTTGTTTATAATATTCAGTGCCCTTCCCTCTAGACCAGTTCCTGGGAAACACTAATGCCTCCCTTCCTGCTAACATGGGGCTTGACATTTGACTTGCTTTGATCAATGAAATGAGAATGGAAGTGGCAGTGTCACTCCTGCCAGAAGCTTTGAAAGCTAGAATAGGCCTTGCCTTTGCTCTTCCTCTTCCCCTCTGCCATGACGCTGGCCTGTACACTGTGGCTTGAGGGAGAAAAAGACCTTGTTTTTTTAAAAGATTTGGGAGTTGGGGGTTGACTGATAAAGGTATATACCTCTATTTTACACACACACACACACACACACACACACACATATCACAGGCCCAGTGCAAGAATTCATGCATGAATGGGGTCCAGCCAGCCTGGCCATGTGGGAGGAGACATGGGAGGTTGGTTGGCCTGCCTGCTGGTCAAATTCCTGGTCGAGGGGACAATTTGCATATTAGCCTTTTATTATATAAGATATACACTGAGTGGTCAGATTATTATGCGTTCAGAGATCATAATAATATGGCCACTCAGTGTATATTTTTATTGATTTCAGAGAGAAAGGCAGTGGGAAAGAGAGATAGAAACATTGATGATGAGAGAGAATCATTGATCAGCTTCCTCCTGCACATCCCACACTGGGGGATCAAGCCCACAACCCTGACCAGAAATCAAACTGTGACCTGCTGGTTCATAGGTTGATGCTCAATGACTGAGCCATGCTTGCTGGACTATACTTTTTTTTTTTTTTTTTTTGAGTAGGGTCTGCTGCTTTCTTACAAACTAGGGGCCTGGTGCATGAAATTCTTGCACTGGGGGTGGGTGATCCCTCAGCCCAACCTGCCCCCTCACACATACTGGGAGCCCTCTGGCCGAGGCTTTAGGCCTTGGGCACCCAGTCATCACCCTGCAATGGGGCAGATTCCTGGTTCCATACAAGCCCCCCCCCCCACCCCTCTGGCCAAGGCCTTAGCCCCAGCCAGCTCACCCCCCACTAGCACAGGCCTTGGCCAAGCCTCCCCATGGCCTGGGCCACCTCAGACACACACCCCAGGACCCCCAGGCCAAGGCCACCTGGGCCATGCCCCCTCAGTTCCCCTCTCCCCCCAGGCCCAGGCTGCCTCAGCCACGCTCCCATAGGCCCAGGCCACCTTGGCCATGCCCCCACAGGCCCAGGCCGACTCAGCCACACCCTCACACTCCTGATTGGCTGGTGGGCATGACTGGTGGGCATGGTTTGTGGGTATAGCGAAGGTACAGGCAAATTTGTATATTACTCTTTTATTAGATAGGATGAGGGCAGCCAGACCTGACCAGCAGAAAGAAACCTGAGAGCACTTTAGTGGCATGTTGAAGACTTCTTGATCTCAAGTGGTCTCTATGTTCTCTCCAGCTTAGTTACACTTCCGGGATTTTCTAAGCCAGAAAATCTCCAGGGTGAAATTTCATTTGTGACCTTCCCCTTTAGCATCTCAACCTGGAGCTAGTGACACAGAGAGTTTTCCTGTCTCCTGAAAACAGTAAGCTCAGATTTGAATAAAGACCTGCTGGCACCAGAAGGTGGTGAAGAGAGACTTCTGAGAGGCTGTGCCCTCCAGCAACCTGGGTGATGCTGGGGGGTGGGCAGGTCCCTATTATCCCGCTGCCTCCCAGATCCTGGGTTGAATACTGATGAGGACTATTGATAGCTTCTCACTTCAGGGAGTGTCCCAAAGTTACTTAGAGCTCTCCCTAAATGTGAGAATATGTCATATCATTTCTAATTCCCCAGCTTAAAGGTCCTCCGTGGCTCACCAAGGCGCTAAAAGCAACAGTGTGAGCTGATTGGCAGAAACCTGCCTGGCTCTCTTACCCACTGCCTGCCTCTCCCCCCCCTCCCTTTGCTCTGCTTTCTCCATTCATACTGCTCTCCATTCGGTTTCCCAAACACAACAAAATATTTCCAATGTTAGAGACTGCAATTGCTGTGTCTTCCTCCTAGAACATTCCTGATTCTTTACCTATTATTTTCCAAAGCATAACACCCTTCCTGAATAGTGGGGTTCCTGGGAAAGTGCTCTGAACACCATGCTCTCCGCAGTCCACATGCTTACCAGCTCTCAGGAGGGACAGCAAAGCAGAGAGGCAGGCCATTCCCCCCCACCAGGCCTACAGGTACCGCCATGCTCACCCCTTGTAGCGGCCTGAGCAATGTTCCTGAAAACCACCTCCTGGACTAGAGGTGCCAACTCCAGGCAACATTAATAATGCACCTCTTTGTTTTCCAACGTCTCTGTCCCCTCCCACTTCAGTTTCCTGTGCAGCGCTAAGTGCTATCTATTTAGCCAAAGTGAGAGGTCTGCAATCAGAAGGCAAGTCTCTTTATGATGCGGAGGGAGACAGTGACTTCCTTTAAGTGGCTGGGATGGCCACCAGTGTAATTTGTCTTGCACTTCAGGTCTACCCTGACATGTAGCTATTTTACACCATACATATCATTGATGTCCCTATTCCCTAAAACCTACACAGATTTGCTGGACAGATCTTGGTTTTATTTATTTATGTAGGCCCTCACTCCAAAGGAGGAAAAGAATAAGTTATATTTTTATATTAGTCAGCTTTTTTATTATTATCTAAAGTTTAACATGTCTTCTTCCTCCCCAATTGATACCCGCCCCCCCCC
The DNA here is from genome assembly GCA_027563665.1 of Antrozous pallidus. Taxonomy (NCBI): domain Eukaryota; kingdom Metazoa; phylum Chordata; class Mammalia; order Chiroptera; family Vespertilionidae; genus Antrozous; species Antrozous pallidus. The sequence goes on along the minus strand of CM050508.1, from coordinate 126,849,018 downwards.
CCCCGGCCCCTGCAGCCATTTTCACCCCAGGCAATGCCCCACCACCTCAGTACCTGTCCATTGGATATGTTAATATGCATACATACAAGTCCTTTGGTTGCTCTCTAACACCCCTCTCCCCTACCATTTGTCTCTGGATCTATTCTTATTCATCAAATTATGTTGATCATTATATCCCACATATGAGTGAGATCATGTGATATTTATCTTTCTCTGACTGGCTTATTTCACTTAGTATAATGCTCTCCAGTTTCATCCATGCTGTTGCAAATAGTGAAAGTTCCTTCTTTTTTTATAGACGTATAGTATTCCATTGTGTAGATGTACCACAATTTTCTAATCCACTCATCTGCTGATGGGCACTTAGGCTGTTAAAGTATAAGTTATTTTATTTCTAATTTATTTTCCAGATTCTTGGGCACCATATTGAAAGCAAGCCAAAAAGAAGAAGAAAAGAGAGTTGCTGAAAGACTTTCAGCCCCAATGCCTTTACTTGGCTTTAAAGTGAAGAAAAAGGGCCTTCTGGTGGGCTGTAGTCCATTGCAAAGGACTGAAGAGAAATGTCTTTTTTCATGACATGCACATTCCACAGCCCATAATGCTTCTCTCTGCATTTTGCAATAATGTGCCAGATGAAGCAATATGCATATGTACACACACACACCTGCCAACCAAAAGTGGAAGGAATCCTTCAGTGGGCAAGCAATATGTCTTATTAGAGCTAAATACCAGGATAATGCCTAGAAAGGATTAAGCAGATACTTCATTTCCAATTATTATCCAGAACTTGGGATGCTTCATACTTTTCCAAACTTTTACTGTCATCAGCATTATCTCTATTTTATGTACTATGAATCTTTCAAATCATTACAAACTATTCAAAAATATTAGTAATGTTATTACTAATAACAAAATATAGCATTTGACTGCTTACTTAGCGCCGGATACTAAACAATTCACATGAATTATGTGCTTTAATTTTTGTGAGATAGATGTGATCGCTGTTGTTATTAGTAGAAATGTTATTATTATTAGAGACGTAAATAACTTCTGCTGGTCTCTCACAGCTAGGAAAGAGGGGAGCTGGATTCAAATCCCAGTCACTGGACCCCAGGACACATGCTCTTAAACAGAAATTAGGTTGCCTTGCTATGGAAACCATGTGGAAGAGCAGAAAGCAGGAGAGCCAAAAGGTCACCATTTAAGTAGGGCTAAAAGTAGTAACCATATTGCCTAATAAACCAATTCTTATCTAGCAGCCTCTCCCTCTCATGGCAATATAGACTGGGACAATTTCCCAAAATTATTTCCTCATTCTTGGCTACACTGTAACCGCATTACATCACTTGAGCCCTGACCCACAGAAACAACCTGTAAGTGGCTCAGTCTTCTAATGAAATCCTTTGGGTAATCCCCTAAAACTCACTGGCTGGAGTCCCAGAAGGAAACTTCCTATACTAAATTCCACTCTAAATTAAATAATATTTTCGTAAGGAACGAGTTTACTTATAGTATGTGTAAATGTCCCCCTCCCCACTTACAAAAGTGATGGGAATTCTGGATGAGACATTGCCACCAAGACAGACCACCTTCTCCATATCAGTGCTAAAGAACCGAAGAAATGTCACAATATATTGAGAAGGAACATAATGCAAACCAGCCCCTTGGAAAACACCTCATAAATACTCACTCAGAAAAATGCACTCATGGCTTAGTCTCCAAACCTGCAAAGACCAGGGTTGAAATAATTTATATTTGACTAGAGGCCTGGTGCATGAAATTCATGCACTGGGGAGGGGGGTTGTTTCCCTCAGCCCAGCATGCACCGTCTCCAATCTGGGGCTCCTTGAAGGATGTCTGACTGCCCAGTTAGGCTCAATCCCCACAGGGATTGGGCCAAAATGGGCAGTCGGACATCCCTCTCACAATCCAGAACTGCTGGCTCCATACTGCTCACCTACCTGCCTCCCTGATTGCCCCTAACCACTTCTGCCTGCCAGCCTGATCACCCCCTAACCACTCCCCTGCCAGCCTAATGCCTAACTGCTCTCCTGCTGGCCTAATTGCCCCCAACTGCCCTCCTCTGCCAGCCATCTTGTGGCTTCCATATTACCTCTTTATTATATAGGCTATCCACATAGCAGGGATCAGAGAATTCAGCTGTAAATAAAAAATCAGACAAATGTGTGGGTTTTTTTAAAATATATTTTTATTGTTTTCAGAGAGGAAGGGAGAAGGAGACAGAGATAGAAACATCAATGATGACAGAGAATCATTGATTGGCTGCCTTCTGCACACAACCCAACAAATGTTTTTCATGGAACTGCAAGATGACAGCCGGGCAGGAGTTCTACCCTAACGTGGTCAGACACCTATGTGATCAGCTGCAAAACTCATAGCAGGCCAAGGACTCTAGGCAGCCTCCTGGAAAAATTTGACAAATAGTCTAGCAGCCCACCCTGGGAGATACCTGTGTACACCAGGATGCAATTCTGCCCAGTAAGTATATTAATAATTTCCAAGGCCTGACAATAACTCTTAGGATTCCTGGAGAACAATATCCAGGGCAGCACTGGAACCTTGTAGGAAGAGGCATGGGGGCTGTGGGGACTGAGAATTCCCCACATGGGGCCCTAGAGGCCCCTCCAGCAACCACCTTCCATTTCTTTAGTCACCCTTAAATAATGTCAAAGACTGGGCTAAAGTGGGATGTAATTCAGTCACTTCCTTGAATGGGTCCCCAAAATGCTGTACTTGTCACTACAGCATTCCCAGCACCCGAACTCCATTATGCTCACCTCATGCCTCTCTTCCCTCTTCGCCCGGGGAAGCCTCTAGCTCAAGTAAGGCCACCTCTCTGCTATTCCTTTGTACCGCATGTCCGTTCCTGCCTCCTGGGCTCTGGGGATGCTTTCTCCCTGCCTGAAATGCTCTGAACAACTAAACCCCCAGCTCACAGTCTGGACCTTCTTTAGATTCCATTAGACCCTGAGGTTGGCTTAATACATATGAGAGGTCAGGAGTCTGTCTTTATCCTACTCAGCCCTTTCACCTGGTAAGTCCAAGTCAGGCTGTGGAAAGTACCTGTAAAGAGAAGAGAAACTTCTTTATCTGGTGGATGCTCATCTCTGAAGACTGGTGAACAAAGGTGAATGCAAGGGAGGTATGTGAGGGACCAGGAAGTGTGTGAAACTCTGGGAAGAGCTTAGGACATAGGTCTCCACCTCTGGACCATTCTAGGTGCTGGCACAAAAAAAGTGGGCAAGTGGGGAACGTGGGGCTCACCTGAGGCTGCTCTAAATCAATGAAAGGTGGCCAGTGGGAAAGGAGAGGACTCTTATACCCAGAATGTTGTATGTCTAGGGGCTGCCTGCAGCAAGGTGATTTTCTTACTTCCTAGACATGGTAAGTCCATACAGCAGAATTCAAAGAAGCTCAGCAGCTCCAGCCCTTCTTGATCTGACCTGGTTCATACTTTCCCAGGGCTGGTTATCAATGCTGTAGACATTTGTCCTTAAATAGACATCTTTCTCTTGCTTGCCTTTCGAGTGTGCACCTTTTCTTCCCAATGAGTTTCTTAGTTTCTTGAAAGCAGGACTATATCCCTGGGCTTGCATGCCAGAGACTTAAGTATGTGCTAAATTTATATAATTACAGTCTCTCTAGTTACATGTAGCTTCTTCATTTGTTATTGTATCAGATAAAAACAGCAGGGTGGATTTTCATCATCTTTGCTGATTTTTTTTTCTTAAAACAACACAGACTTATTATCTTACCATTCTGGAGGCCACAGTTACAAAATGGTTCTTACTGGGCAAAAATCAAGGTGTCAGCAGGTCTCACTCCTGGATCTTCTTGTGGAGAATCAGTTTCCTTGTCTCTTCCAGCTGCTAGAGGCTGACCAATTTCCTTAGCTCAAGGCCCTTTCTTCCTTTTTCAAAGACAGCAACACAGCACTCTCAAATCCCTATCCAACTCTGACTCTCCCGAATCAGGATCCCAGTATTTCAGGCCCATCTGAGTGATCCAGGATAATCTATTCTTCTCAAGACCTTTAACTTAATCACATCTACAAATTGCTTTCCACCATATTCACAGGCTCCAGGGACTAGGATGGACGTCTAAGAGGGGCCATTATTCTGCCTGTCACACAGTGAGGAGCTGTTACTATCACCAGGTTTGAAGAGACCTGAAAAAAGATGGGTTCCTAATCCAGAATGAGGGACCCATGGTGGTAGTGGGGATAAATAACAGACTTCAGTCCTGTCCTACTCTGCAGAGTGGTTTCAAAATATCCTGACTTAAAGTAGAAGCTACACAGCATGCAGTTAAGCTTGACTTCAGGAGTCTTGGGTGGAAAGAGTATCCCTGAAGGGAGAGGCACTTAACACAGTGAGGAGAGTAGACTCCCTGGGTTCAGGTGACCCTGGGCAAATGCCTTCAGCCTCATCTGTACAACAGGGAAAATGATAAGAACACCTGGCTACAGGGTGGTTGTGAGAATTTAATGAATTTATATTTGTAGAACACTTAGCATAGCTAACAGGGAACATTACTGTCTTCTTTTTAGAGAGGTTGCAAATGGATTTCAGTTTCAAAATGGCGGGTACAAAGTCAAACACCCAAAACCACAGGTCCTGATTTCAGACAACTTCTTTCTCGTATTGGGTAATTGTATGTAGACTCCTTACACTGTGAGGCTTACAAAGCACAGAGCAAGCAGGGTTTATGTCTGTAACATGTGCATCTGGAAAGGCCAAGTAGTGTTCAAAATGTCCTTTTTGAATTGAAGCAACAACTCTATGATGGGCCTACAATATGTCCACAAAGTCTTCGTTGCTTCTCCCTTAAAGAGGCAAAGCCTAATTCCCCTCCCCTTGAATATTGGCTGGACTTAGGGATTCACTCCTAATGAACAGAATAAAGGAGAAGTGATGGAGAGCAATTTTAGAGACAGGCACTGAGGTATCTCCTTGCTCCTCCTGTTGGGTCACCCACAAGGGGGAAGTGAATGCCACATCTTGAGAACACTCAAGCAGCATATGGAGAGGTCTATATCTTGAGGAACTAAGGCCTCTTGACAAGAGCCATGTGAGTGACTATCTTGAAGGCATGTCTTCCAGCCCCAGTCAAACTTTCAGATGAATGTAGGCTCTGTTGACATTATGCCTGCAGCCTCATGAGAAAAAGAGCCAGACCACCTCCAGAAGCCACACCCAGATTCCTGACCCTCAGAAAATGAGATAATAAATTTTGTTGTATCCAATTACTAAGCTTGGGGAGTAACTTGTTATGCAGCAATAGAAAACCAACGGGAGTTCTTTTGTTAATAAGATACCAATCAGTCTGTTCTTTTACCATTATAATCTTGAAACTTGTGCCACCATCATGCACATATGAGTGATTGGGCACATCGATCAGTGAGTCTGAATCCTCTGAAGTTTGTAAGGTATTTCTGATGTGTGCATGCGTATGTCCCATGAGCTACAGAGACATCTAGGGGGTTTCCTTAGCACAATCCTTTTGCAGATACACAAGATTTGCTTTGGGATGGTACTGGTATAGTTTGCCCTGTTACTGCATGTGGTCAGCAGACCCTTTGCCTTCTTTGAGAGTCCTACCAAAACCTTAAGAGAATTTTCCTAATTCATCTTAAAACAAATCCTAAATTTAAATAGAACCTGTTACTCTCTGGCAATGTCTCACACACATAGACACATGGACTTACAAAGGACCAAAGTTCATTCATTCATTAGTAATTCTATCTAATAAAGATGGAATATGCTAATTGATCCTCATGCCATCACAAAGATGGTGGCACCCACAGCCAATAAGGAGGGAATATACTAATTGACTGCACCGCCCTCAATTAGGGCAGCTGGCACATTCTGCTAGAATACAAAAACTTAGACAAGATGGTGGCACCCAGTCCCATTAGCACCCCAGCCGCCCAGGGCCGGCCTGGAGTGCAGGCAAGCCTCAGATCGCAGCTGCCCAACTGCCCAGGGCTACCTGAGCCTCAGGTAACCAGGGCTGGCCAAGGCTTCTGCTGCCATCAGTGGCAACAGCAGAGGAGTGATGGGGCATCACCTTCCCCTGATCACCAGGTCACCTCCCACCTCTGAGGGCTACCGGGCTATGAGAGGTGGCAGGCCAGGCTGGAGGAACCACCCTTTCCAGTGTATGAATTTTAATGCACTGGGCCTCTAGTAAATACATAATTTGTAATGGATTTACCAGGCACCAATCTTTACAAAGATGAAAAGCATGATCTGTGCCCTCTGGGACATACAAGATAATCACCACAATGTGGGTGTGTCTGGACAGTAGCGGAGCAGCATTACAGCACTCCTTCAGGACAGTGGGGAGACTGCATGGCTTTAAAAAAGAGCGAGTGTTTGCAGACTCCATTCTAACTTTAAAAAGGATTTTGTAGCAGCTTCAGGACCCCTACCCTTGCCCTGAGTGGAAATCCAGAAGACAAGGAGCATAATGTTGCTGATCTGCAGCATTATACGATGCCTAGTGGAGTATTCAAGTTCAACAAAAGTGCCAAATCATAACAACCAGAATCCAGGACATCGACATTGGCCCTGAGCACCCCCTCGGTTCCTGTGAAAGGCTGCGTTCAAGTGCTCAGGGCCAGTGGGGTCGCCGCACGCATTTCTTTTCCTTGGCAGGCTTTGTTCCAGGTCAGCCTGCAAGGTCCACAACGCTGCCTGGGCTCGGAGACCGGCAGAACTCCCATAACAGGTGGAATTATATATCAGCGAGAGCCTCTCAGAGTCTTTATTCACTGGCCAGATTTATTTATCAGGTGTGGGATTGAAAGGATTTTCCCACAGGATATGTAGAGATTAGTGCATGGCGAAAATGCTTTTTCAACAAACGCTTCCACTAATCAGGTCTCAGTTTTCGTATTCTAGCAGAATGTGCCGGCTGCCCTTCACTGGCATTTCCGGCAGGAACAAACATACACGCTGGCAAACAAAGCAGGCGGGAATGTGGACATCTATCCATCACTCCGAAGAGCATCTGTCACCTGTTACAAGCCCACAGGCATATTTCAATATTATGTCAGATTAGAACGTTCACAATGAAACAATTCTAGATCTATCTACCTGAGCCTAAAACACCCGAATGGGAAGGAGCATTTCTTTTGCCCACTGCTTTGTCTACCTGAAACCAATCATCAGATGATTTTCAGAAGCTTCTCGAGCCCGTGCTGCGTCTAAGGAATGTGTAAGAATCAGCCATGTCTAAGCTTAAAAATGTAACTGAACCTTTACGGATATCTCAAGGGCAAATCCAGAGAGAGCAAGGAGGAGGCCGCTCTAACACGCTTCTTCCATACTCTCTCTTTCACTGCCAAAGCATCCAGAAGACTGAAAATATCACCCCCTCATCTAGCCTGGTTGATGTTAAACATCTGGGTGCTACATAATAAGCCCTTGGAGTCGTTTCTCTTGCTTTCTTTTGTTCTCTTTTAAAAAAAAATAGTGCTAATCATGAAATCTGGTATATTTTTTTACTCTAAATTTCATATATTTTTCCATAAGTTTTTTAAGCAGACTGGTCTTGATTGTTCTCTTCCATTAAAAACTGTAATAAATCTCAGAGAGGAAATCACTGAAATAAAGCTAATAACCAAAAAAGGTCATCTCTGATCCTTCCTCAGAGTCCTCAGATTTCCTCCCCACAGTCAGGAAGATACCAACATGCCCTGGTCATCGGACCAAAGACCTACACTTTGAAGGACACCTACTTCTGCACAGTGACGCTGTTTGGCACAAAGGGGAATTATAACAACTCAAAGAATTTCCTTTGTTTGGTTCTTTGTAATTATTCAAAGCACCTGGAGACAGGACAATGGACTAGCAAACACTCTCAGGACATCGCTGACCGAAAGATTGTCAAGTTCCTGTTCAAAATCTCCTGAACCTGGGAATGAATGTCCTGGTTCCCACCGCATCATGCTCTCTCCGTCCAACCTGCTCCAGGCCGCCTTTAATTTTTCAGGAACTGGTGTGTCTTTCTCTGCTCACTGGAGTCTATTTTCACTTCTCTGGCTACTCTCTTTTCTGAGTCTTGCTTACTCCTGTAGCTCACTTACTGCCATCCATTCATTTACCCCTAAAGAAACAAGCATGTAACCAAAAAGTGACCCACGGTGTCGCAGGCATGGGGCCAGAAACTTTCTCTTGTTGAGGAAGGTACTACCTTTATAATAGAACAGAAAAACTGAGGCTCAAGAAGACTAAGTAACTTATCTGCTAAGTGGATGAGTTGGAATTTGACCTCAGGTCTATAAATAGAGATGGTAGTGTAAAATTGTGGTTAAGACCTTAGCTTTTGAAGTCAGCATATTTGGGTGCAAATCTGAACTTAATTGTGTACCACTGAGCAAATCATTAAATTTCTCTCAACCTCACTTATTTGTAAAATGGTTGTCATAAGGAAAGCATCTCCCTAAGATTTTGTGATGATAAAATGATTGTAAAGTACTTGATACAATGACCTTTTATAGAGACCTTTTACTTTTATCTGCTCTACATATTGTGTTTCTGTTTTAGGGTCCTATGTAGGATAGAGCGGAGAAAAATCTCTAGTGATAAAAATATATATATTAGAAATGACTGGCCTAGAAGATAAAGATTCAATCTGTTCATCAAACATCCTTTTCTAATTATACTCCCATGATTTCACTAGATAAATTCTGCCCCCAAGAGACACTCTCTTCAAGTAGGTCAAGTATTTCTCATGCTATTCTACTCTTGTACTTCTTCTTCAGCCTTGCACCCTGGCTTATCTGCATGGCCATGACTCCCCTCTTAATTCTACTCAAGTAGAAAGTTTTCCCAACATACAAGCCTCCTTGTCAGATTAACATACGTATTTTATACTTACTACATGCAAGTCACCAAGTTACATACTGTATGAAAGGAAATACAAAGAAGCAAAAGAAAGTCTCTCACTTCATATTTCTTAATCTATTTGTATCAAAATAATATAAATGAAAGTTGGATATAAAGTGATGAGCATGATTAGAAAATGCATGTATTTTTAAAAAGAACATATACTTCCCGGTGAGTCTTCCCTGGCTAAGATTCCTTAGAATACATGCGTTCTAGTAAGGCTGCCGGGACTCATCTTTTGGGGGGAATCTTCTTCTTTGGACTTACATTTAGACCCAGTTTTTAAAGCACTGAAGAAAAACCAGTCTCATTTCATTAGAATGCAACCTATTTTCTTTTACTAAAAAAAAAAAAAAATGGTTTCTCTTAGCTAAATCACTGCTTTTTGACTGGACTCCAAATGACTTTTGGAAGGTTACAAACATCATGCCCATCTTCAACTGAGCCGTTGCCAGCATGGACCCAGATGTGCCACAGGCTATGAAGCTGGTTCTTCGGGAGGTGCCTTCACTGTCCAGGGTGATGGCCCCTCTGCACAGGACCACACCCCTGGGAGGTGCTCCAGCTGGCACAGTCAGGGGGGTTCTCAGACAGGGCAGTTAGACTCGGGCCTTCAAACCAGGCAATAGGAAAAAAGATTCACAGAGGAGGAAGCACTTTAGTTCCACACCTAGACTCCCAAGTCTGGATTCCAATCCTGGGTTTGCATTTATAACCTATGGACCTTGCACTATTTACTTAACCTCAGTGAATCTCAGCCTTCTCAGAGGTCAGAGGAGCTTATCTCTCCGTGTGCCTGGAATTAAGGGCATCCTGGGACAGCTGCAAAGCAGGAGGCTCCCCGTGTCCTCCTCTCCTCAAGCCGGCCAGGATCCCATGACACCGGTGCAGGGAAGGATTTCACCTCGGAAAGGGAGGTTGTGGGTTTCTTCTCTGGTAAGAAGGCTCTCGGGACACAAAATGGGAATGATAAGACCATCTCTCAAGGTTGTTGTGAGGACTAAATGAGTTAATCCATGTAAAACCCGAAGTGCGACGGGAGTAATATATTTGCTGCTGTCCGTGTTATTAATTGCCACCTGGGGATGAAGTCTCATTGACAGCCTTTCCTGGCAATCGCAGGGATTCATGAATCGCCTCATTTCTCAGATATTAAAACGCTTGTTCTAATCAAAATTTAAAACTTGACCATCTCGTGTATCAGTGACAGCTGGAGGTGGGCTTAGGCATGGGGATTTGCCGTTGAGAGAACAGGATCTGTGCTGGTTCCTTCTTGGAGCTTCGGCCTTCTCCAGTCACTGGTTGGTGGTATAGGTCTCTTAGGACCCAAAATGCAAAACTCTTTGAGGGCTCACTGGTAATTAGGGATTGGTGGCAAATGTACAAATGCTGATTCCTTCTCTTGTGAGAAAAAACTTCTGAGGGTTTTTTCCATGCCCCTCCCCCACAGCTGGAGGTCCAGTCCAGGGCAGCCTGTGCTGCGCTGGACAAGCTCAGTTCCTCCGGGGGTCCTATTTGTGCTGCTCACCCTACCCCGCCCCTGCCAGAGGAAGTAGGTCACTTTGTCAACAGGAAGACTAACTAGTTAGTGCATGTTTACTTTGCCAACTCTCGGAATTAGAGGCTGTTCCAGATACCTCCTTCTCCCACCACAGCAGTTTCCTCTGCCCTCGGGTCGCATAGGTCCCTGTGTCCCCCAAATCCAGGAGACACCGGCTGGATCTCTGGAGCCCTCCTCACTTATCTCAAAGTAGATGAAAAAGCACACAACACGTAAAAAGTTCACCGCTGGCTTCTCCTGGATCCTTAGATTCCTCCCAATCATACAGTCCCAGGTGAGGTATTGAAGGGGGTTTGGGCAGCAGTAGGGGACATAGGAGAAAAAAATGAAGGAAGAAAAAAATCATGCCTTGAGCAAGAGAAATGTGGACCCTGCAATGCCTCACACACTAAATGAGGACGCCTGGCGCCTGCAGCAGTGTCAAATGAGGTCAGAGGAGCTTATCTCTCCGTGTGCCTGGAATTAAGGGCATCCTGGGACAGCTGCAGAGCAAGAGGCTCCCCGTGTCCTCCTCTCCTTAAGCCGGTCAGGATCCCATGACACGGGTGCAGGGAAGGATTTCACCTCGGAAAGGGAGCCTGCGGGTTGCTTCTCTGGTAAGAAGGCTCTCAAAAGACACAAATAATAATTGTCGGATTGCTGTGTGTCTCTTTAAGAATCAATTCTCAACATAAGGTCCCTAAAACAAAACAAACAAAACACTCCTGAAAACCTCAACAGACCTGCTTCAATTACAGGCCCAAATCCTGATTCTGAGTTGGGGACAAAGGGAGATGCCGTCGGGGCCTTGAAGACCAGGGGATCCCCGAAATCGGAAGGCTGCGGACCGGCGGCCTGGGGGAGCCCGAGGCCCGGGGGTGTTTGCATTCAGGAAAACTTTTGCAGGAGGTCAGCGCAGGCATCTACCAAACCGCGCAGCTGGCGCCGACCCCGGCCGGGCACAAACAGCGCGGCACTGCCACCTTGTGGGAGGCGGCGGCGGCGCAGTCAGCGGGGCGGGCGGCGGCGGAGGGCCGGGTGTCTCTCTGGATTCCGCTGAGCCCCAGCCTAGAAGGGGCGGGGTGGGGGGTGGGGGGCGAGGTCCGGGGGCGGGGCGCGCCGGCGCCGATCACGTGGGTTAGCAACAGGCAGCAGCCAATGGGAACGCGAGTCAAGCGCTACGTGCTCACCGCCCTCCGGAGTGGCGGGCTGGGCGTGGAGGCTTCTTCACCGCAGCAGAGTAGGGCCGGGCAGGGAGGAGAGGGTGCCATTCAGCCGGGAGCTCCTCGCGCGGAGGGGGCGAGCAAAGCATTGAAAATAGGGGCGTTTTAAATAGCATTTTCCCTCTCACACTCCAAGGCAGTGACCCCGGGGCGGCGGGTGGAAGCGGAGGAAGAACAGGCAGGGGGCCCCCCTCACCACCACCCTGCCCGCCGCCCGCCGGTCTCCCCTCCTCCGCCCCCTGCACCAGCCACTTGTTGCGGTGCCAGCGACTTGGGGCTGCAACTGCCACTTGGATCCAATAAGGGGGTTAAAACAAAAAGAATAATGAGGGTCACGGCAGTGGCTGATCGTGCAGGCACCGAAGACCATAGCTTCTCGCAGATCCAGGATTCGGCCCCAAGAGGCCAAAACAACCGAAAGTCAGGAATCGAGAGTCAAAGGAAAAAATCAGCTTCGTAGTTGGTTTTAATTATTGTAAACGGAAAAGCCACGTCCAAAAGTACATGTGATGACCTCTACGGTAATCCCGCCGTGTGGACACACACCAGCCCACTCCTGAGCGCAGGGCAAGGCGACCGCAGCGCTCAATGTCAGGCCAGGTCCCCGACTCGGCAAGCCGGGCCCACCGAGGCGGCATGGTGTCCCTCAGACCCTCCCTCCGGGCTCACGGGCAGCCACACATTTCCTCCTGTTAATAAGGTGGGGGGGGGGGGGGGGGGGCGCGCTTTGCTTCTTTTGTTGTGTGAGACTTCACGTTGTGTTTTCTTTGAAACGAATCCGAAGAACAGGTGTCTTCAGAAGAGCATCTAATACATTGCCCTGCCTCGAGGCTTTTCTGAAAGACTATATAATACTGTGATAAAGTGAGACAGGAGTGTCCCAACCTGCTGGATCTAGCCATCCCATTCTTAAAGTTCCCTAGGGAAAGATGTTGTACGGAGCTCTTGGATAATCTACAGCAAATGCTAACCACTCTGGGGAAGAAGTAATAAAGAGTTTCTGATCCCAGGGCTTATTTGTTCCTATTTGAGCTCATTCAGGGTCAGGCTCCCCCAGAGGGGACCTGAACATCTGCCCCAGCAGCTTATGGGTAGGGTTGTGCACTTCTCTCTATCAGGAAGAGGTCAGTGGTGCCAGCTGCCACTGGGAACTTGGCCTGGTACCCAGGCACCATGGGGATTGGCCAGGGCAGGGCAGCTGTGAGTAGTGAGCCGCTCTGCACCATGTTTTCTTCCTTCCAGCACTGCCAGCTGAGTTCTTGGGTCCAGTCAGTGAACAGGCCCGTGTACTTACTCTGGGTGGAAATAAATCTCTATCTGGTAATTATGTTTATGCTAATTTGACAAATGCTGGAATTTTAAACATACACTCTAGTTCTTGACCAGCAAAGGCTTTTGAAGATGTAGGGAGGATTCAACAAATATTTATAAAGCTTTAACTAGGTGCACACCTTTGTTTGGTTTTTGGAGATACAGCTTGCAGCAAAGAACTTGCATAAAGAAATGGACTCATGAGAAAAGGAAGGGAGAATGGATCGACCTGTTGTCATTGCAGGAGTAAGTCATCTACCCGACATTAGTTGATTGTTGCTTTCTCTTTTTCTGCCCCCTCAAACTCCTGTCTTTTGGTTCCTCATTCTTTTGGGGATTTACCTGATCATGGAGCAATAAGGTCACTCACATGTTTAATGTGAAATAATGTGATGAGATGGGAAAAGTCACAGGCTAGGAAAAAGTCACAGGCTCTGCCACTTGATGAAATCCATAACTTTCTACAAATAACTTAAGATTTGAATCTTGGTTTCCTCATCCCTAAAATAGGAAGGTTCTTGCTTTTCAACCACACAAGGTCATGATTTAAGGGCACCATGTTCTCATCTGTAAATTAAGGTGTTTGAACTAGATTTAAGGTTGGCAAACTTTCTAAAGAACTGGATTCATCTTTTAAAATAAAATGTAATGTGAAACCCCGACATATAAAACAGATGAATACTGGCTTGCTCCTGTGGCCCTGAGGGAGAAGGCTCCAAGTCCTACATATTCTCTTCCCCCAGCTATCGGAGGCCCTGGGGCACCTTTGTGCAATAGGGTTCCACTGAACACAATGTGAAACTCACTATGCTAGATGATTCTTTTATAATGTACCCTCCAGCTCTAAAATTCTATAAATCAGAATTTTCTAACATTGTGTTTTCTATGATGAAATTTAACCCCTATTTTTTCCTTCATTTATTAATATGTTGTGGGAGATAGTTACCAGCTTTACTGAAAACAAAACACATTTCATTACTCTCTCCCTGTTTGTGAAGTCAATCTTTCTGCCACAAAATGAAATTAGATTTTGATGGAGTATGGTACTGTGTAATGAGAAGACACCAAACTGGGAGTAAGAAGACAGCTCTAGCGCTGACCCTGCTTTTAACTATCTTCACAACCTTAATGAAATCAAGGAACTTTACTTACCTATCCAAATCTTTTAAATCAGGAGGTTGAGTAACTTGGTAATCATAGACACTGGGTCATTTATGGACCTCACACCAGAATAAGTTTCTTTAAATTAAAGAACTCTCAAATTTAACCCTGCCTACAGGCCAAGTTATTCCACCACTCTTTCATATATATATATATATTCATCCCATTTAAAGAGGAAGGGGAGGTAAATGCAAATTAGGTTGTAATGACACCATGTGGACACGAAGCTAGAAATATCATGTGTATCGTTGTTTTGTTTGCACAGGTGGTTGGAGCCCACAGTGTGCCTTGACCCCAACTCACCAAGTAGGAGCCACATCTCCATCATCAGGGTTGTGCCAGGCATTAAACTCAGTATAGCATTCCTCCGGCCAAACCAGAAAAATCCCAATTTAGCAAATATTTAAGGAAACAGTTTGGGTTAAGGATCCAGGGGTTGGACCAAAAGATGTGACCCTGTGAGGGACCAACAGCATGATTCATTGCCTCCCAAGTGTGCGTTTCCTGGGAAAAGGCAACAGGCCCTGCCTGGGAAGCCAGGAAGCTTTAGGGGTGGACACAAAAACAACAGTTCTGGTCATGGCTGTGACTTGGTTATGAATTAACTTTATGGGTCACTGAGGTCTGGAAATAGACTATAAAAGAAGAAAGGGTGGCCCAAGCAGCTTTGTGTTGGAAATGGCTGTGACCAGTTGCTTCTGGAAGGGAGATGTATTGACTGCAATAAAACTTGATGGGCTCAGCACTTGTCTGTTAAGGCTGGAATCGGAAGTAAACTTTGGACCTAAGCAATTGGTATGAAGCTGTGCTTAAGAGCAGCAGCAGAGGGGGTTTTATTCCAAGCAGTAAACAATATGCTATCCAACTGATGCATAAGTTCCACCTCCTTGGTGACCTCTAACCCCACAATCCTATCGGCAGACAGGTCTTTTAGGTTAATCCCACTGTTCAAACAAATTGGTACAATTTGACTTTCACTAATCTGACTTCTTTAAAAAAAATCTCCTTGTTCTTGTAATAGCAAAACATTTAGAATAAAAATAAAGCATCAGCTTTTGAGACTTGCTATTCTTAACTGTGCCTATTTTGGGGAAAACAATGCATTGTCTTTAATATTAACTATTATCAAACCATCAACTCTAACTTTAGCTTTCTTCAGTTAGTCAACAATTATTTATTAAGCACATACTTGCACAGATTTGATGTCATAAGTTGAAGGCAACAAATAAAACAAGATTATATTTAAGTTCATTCATCAGAAATATTTTGAAAAACACACACCATTTTTTTCACTTGATTATTTTTCATGGTTTGGGGAGGCACATTTCAAATTTGACTTAAAGTATAATAAAGAAAGGCATTTAACTGTGTTTCAGCAAAACAAGAGCTAATCTTAAATATCAATCAGAACATAACATTCACATCTCTGAGCCTCATGTTTGTTCATTTGAAAAATGAGGGAAGCTAAACTGGGTCATAGTCTATATCACAAAGCTTAACTATGATCACAGCTCATGTTTACAGAGTCAAGAACTTTGTGTTCTTTATCAGTTTTTCATTATAGAAGCCCTGTGATATATGAATTATTATTTTCCCGTTTTCAGATAAGGTAACTGGGCTTAGAGAGTTTGAAATTTGTCCAAGGTCACACAGTAAGTGGCAGATATGACGTTTGAATGTAGTTTTCCCCAGCTCCCAAGTTGTTCTTGCCCATTTCATACTAATGAACTGCCTTAGAGTTCATCCAAAAAGGAAAACTTAATTTTTTCCTTATATCAAATTTTCACTTTGACTTCCTTGGAGCTGCTCATGGGGATCACGCCTGCTTACATCGGTTACTACTCTGTGATCTTTAGAATCTCCCGTGAATGGCTGTGAAGCAGAAAAGGGCAGAAACATCTACTTGGAGAGAGGGAGGTACTCCTCCGACAGCCTCCTCACCCTTGTGAGGACTGAGTAGGAGATCAGACTAGTGACCGTGCTCCAGAATTCAGAATCCAGGCGGCAGCAGCTTCCCAAAAAAGTCCTAGCAGGGGTGACCAGGGGAAATCAGTGATGCCTGACCAAGACCTTCCTGTTATATCCTCTCATACATCCCTTAAACTAAGCCTGGCTTCTAAATCTTCCATCCTTTCCCAGTTATCATCATGCCATGTATAACTAAGGAATAGCAGTGGAACTCTCTTTCTCAGTAAGCTGGAGTGTCTGGAACAGAGCATGGGAAAGCCCAGTTTGGTTTCTGATCTCCCCACAACTGGGCTCATTGCTCCTTCATAGACACAACGTGTCTACATGCTTCATCAGATGAAGCACTACTTAGATAAAGCACTACATGCCAGGGGACTGAAGACCAGGAGTCTCTGGAATGAAATGATCTTGCTGATGCAAACAGAATTTCCACAGACCTTGGGGAATGTTTGGTCTCCACAATGTTTAAGACTGAAAATGGCAGTTTATACAGCGAGGGACAATCATGGTGGAGAGACAGATCACACAGTCCCTGCTCTGCAAAGCTCACTGTCTCCCAGGGCCAGCCGGGGCTTTGTCCTTCACTGAAGCACTCATGACTGAGGCCAGTTATCCCAAGACCAGAAAGATAAGAGAAGTAAGTATTTTTTTACAGTACACAAATTATTAACATTTATTTAATGGATTAAGTAGAAATAATCAGATGAGGATTGTCAACCTCAAGAAACTGCACATTTTGTCTTGAAAATACTGGAACTGTCAGAAACAATAAAAAAATCTTACTCATTTTCAAGAAAAAGGAAGCAATTATACATATTCTCAAGAATGAAGTGGAAGAGTTAATTCTCAATTACTAATTACTTGTTTATATTAGATTAATCTTGAGTCTGTATGGTGGATATAAATTACACTTCCTCCAATAAATTCAGTTTTGCAGGAAAGATGTACTTCTCCTCTGGTCTATTTTTAGTTGCTTAAAAACTGCCCCACATTTTGCTGACCACACATGTATTATACAAACCCCCTGTCAGTTCCCTGAGGTGATAATTACTATTTGGGGAATCCCTCTGGAGGGATGAGTGAATGTTCCAGTGAAAAGAACTCTGACTTAGATGCTCAGAGAGCGAGAATTGATTCCAGCTCTGCCCCTAACTAGATGTGAACTTACAGACAAATTACTTCACCTCTCTAGTTCTGTCCAAAGCAAGGGAGTAAAATTAGATATCTTTCTAAGATTTCTTCCAGCTCTAAAACCTGGTCTTTGTCCAATTCTCATGAACAAAAGCAGGGATTCCTTTCAGTATGAGAACCCTGAATCTACTGGGAGGAATGGGAAAGAACACTCAGAACTGGAGGCTGAGCTGGGGACTCTGGAAACAAGTATGTAAAAAGTAGGCAAAGGCTGCTGCCTCATTCCCAGTAAATGCCCTGGGCAGATTACAGTTAAAAGGAGCTGCTTCTGGTTCCATCTGGAGTACACATTGATGACTGGTGTTGTGGGATTCTTGGGGTGTGACATTGAATAGACCCATTTATTGTCCTCTGATTCAGTCACGAATATTTTCATCAGGAAAAGGGCTAGTGCCTGGCTGGAGGGCTCAGTTGGTTGGAATGTCATCCTGTACACTGAAAGGATGCAGGTTCAACTCCTGATCAGGGCACATACCCAGGTTGCTGGTTCCATATGTGTGGGAGGCAACAGATTAATGTTTCACTTTCACATCTCTCTCTCTCTCTCTCTCTCTCTCTCTCTCTCTCTCTCTCTCTCTCTCTCTCTCTCTCTCTCTCTCTCTCCAATAAAAGCATGTCTTTGGGTAAACATTTTTTTTAAATTGAAAGAGCTAGTTAAAAATAAAAGCAACAAGAAAGAGAAGTTCAATAAAGAACGATTCCTCTGGTGAGAAGCGACCCATCTTCTATCGCAGTGGCCATGGAGGGTGCTGACAGGGCTCTGTTTGTGATGAAGGGGCAACACGCATATCAACAATGGCTGGACCCCTTGGGAAAGCCTCACCCCTTGGAAATGTGTCTCTGCTGAAATGCAAGATAGCAGCAACACTGGAAGCAGCCACATTTTGCTGATCACACATCTACAAAATGTTCCAGTTTCAAAGGGAATAGAGGAGCCCCCCAGGTCCCAGGTGCAGAGAAAAAGGAGCCTTTGGGAAGAAGGAAGGGGTGTTCCAGTGAGTCTGTACATGGAGAAATCTCATGCAATGCGTGCTCTCCTTTCCCTACAGTCAATGTTCATGATTCTCCTTCTCTGGGTCCCAAGGGCCTGAAAAGGAAGAGATTTATATTAAAACCAAAGTCCCTTGCCTGGCTTGTGTGTCTCAGAGGCTGAGCATCATTCCATGCAGCATGAAATTGCTGGTTCGATTCCCTGTCAGGGCACATGCCTTGGTTGTGGGCCCGATCCCCAGTAGCATGAAAGAGACTGATGGATGTTTCTCTTTCATATTGATGTTTCTCTCTCTTTCTCTTCTTTTCTTCGTAAAATCAGTAAAAACATATCTTTAAAAAACAAACAAACAACAACAACAACAACAACAAAAAAAAAACAGAGTCCCCACAGCCACCCACCAACGGGTCCTTGGCATTCACTCCATGTTGCTATTCCTCACCAGGGCTTCTCCTGGCTGCCCACAGTGTGGCAATTATTCTCGAGGTAGGGGCTGGAGGGAGGAGAGAGTGCGAGACAGAAACCGTAGTCTTTCACAGCCAAACCTTGAAAATGATATAGCATCACTCCTGCCATATTCTATTTAATCACACAGACCAACTGTGGCACAGTGTGGGGCTAGTCACATCATGTGAATACTGGGTGTGAACCCCAGGAAGTAGTTTGAGACCATCTTGAAGGCTTGCTGCCACAAACTCCCATGGGGCCTTCCTGGTCCTCACTTTCCTAAGTCCAGCCATCTTAGTGAGTTTTCCTTCTCTCTTTCTTATTCAACTTTTCTCCTCAAAGCAGTGAACTCTTCCCCCTAATTTTTATTTCTGTCTATTCTTATAGGACAGAAATACTGACCCCAAACAGGCATTTCCAGAGCAATTCTCTCTCTAACAGGAATTGTTAGTAAATGTTTTTTTTAAATGGCAAGCTATTTACCCCATGTTATAGTTTATGTATGTATTTCTTTATCTACTGGCCCATGATAACAAAAGAGAAAACTTTAAATAACCGTAAAGCACTGAATGTTTTTTAAATTCTTCTAACTTTTTCCATTCCCTACCCAAGATCACAGTGCCCTTTTCCTGTGGGAACTATTTACTCCTTGGAAGCTGGTGAGTTTACTTGTCCCTGTACACATGTCCCCCTCCTGATTCCCATGCCTCATTCTGTCTGAGCTAAGGGGAAAGATGGTGTGGCTCTTAAACTGGCTGAATCTGGAGAGACAAAGCAGAGGGAAGCTGCCCACCTATGCCAGGTGGAGACATCTGTAAGCTTTATTTGCACTAACATAAATTCAGGTGGCAGGTCAGGGCCGAGGCATTTTCCTGAGACACTACTTAATGAAGATGCTGTGAGAATTAAGTGGAACAACACAGATAAAGTGCTTAAAACAGCACCTGGTACCAAGTACTAGTGAGTGCTCGATAGCTGTGAACTGTTATTCTTAGATAAATGAAGCAGATGTGCATATGCTTTGGTATGAACAATTACATGTCAGTACTAACCACAAACATAGATCGTTACAAAAGTCATTTTTTCTTCACTACCTAAAATTACCAATATTTTGGTATAGATTCCAAGGAATACTTCTATATTCTGAAAACATATAAAAAATCCCTGAAGTTAAGAACGAAAAATATATACAGCGAAAGATCATTGATCCAGAATGTCCAACCTAATTTCCATGTATGCATATATTTAGCCAAAGTTAATGGGCATCTGCCAGGTTCCAGGCACAATTCCAGGGGCCAAACACTGGGAACAAACCTCCTAAATCCATGCCCTTATAGAGCTTACATTCTAGTGGGCACAGGCATCAATCAACACAAATATATGAGGCTAAGAAGGAAAACAATGCAGTGAGGCAGAGTGACAAGACAGCATAGTATATTAGGTCAAGTAAGTCTTTCTGATAAACTACCCCTACATCAACTTTACTTCCAGAATTTAGACTTATTGGCTCTAAAGAGTACAATAATTGAAGAAAAAAAAAGATCTCTTCCCAGGTTAAAAATGCACATAATCTGAGAAATAAAAAATGATAAGAAATAAAGGTGTTAAAAGGATATGCCTTAGAAAACTCTTTATATAATATACACATGCCACTTGGCCCCACCACAGAATATATTAAAAATCTATCATCATTCTGTATCCATTGGATACATCTGGGTTTACCTTAAAACAAAAATAACACTTTAAAGAGAAAGCCCAAAATATTTAGTGATGGGAACAAAATGAATGTCATTTTTCAATTCTTTCCTAGAAAATTTGGATATTCAATGCACACTCACTTCCTTAAAAAATGGTCTAAACAAACAAAAACGTATGACATAATAAAAAATATATGAAATTTTTCTTCACCAGGAAATCCTTATTGATTGTGCAATGGAATGGCAAATTCACTTATCCTCAGATGGTGTTGTTATGGCATTCCTAAATGGAAGGGGAAGGGGGGGCAACAGCTCTTTTGCAAAGAACTATCTGTATCATTGGTTGACCCTTGCTCTGTTTTTCTTTTCAGATTTCTCTCAACTTCTTTATCTGATGAGTCTGCTGCCCAGCAGGCAATGTGCAGCATTGCTCTCTGAGATCTGTGAGCTTTGCACAAGACTAAATGCCCTGTAAAGTCATTTTTGATCTGCCCATTACTACCCACACTGAATCACCAGGAGGTTGCTCTTCTGGTGGGAACATCACCACAGCCCATGTGCCTTAGCAAACTGTTTTTGGTATTGGTATTTTTTAAAAAATGGATGAGAGCTTGAAATTTCCTCATTTGGAATTTTCCTGTGTTTCCACATCTATGTAAGCAATTAGCTATAGTAATATTTCTACCACTAACAAAGACCTCTCCTATGTTTTAACTCATGTAATATTGCAGCAGCCCTGTGAAAGGATGGAGTTGGAATTTCTAGACAATCACCAAAAACATTTCTGGATACATTGCTAGACTAAATTTCCCAGCATCCCTTACACTTAGGCATGGCCATGGACAGAGCCAATTCCTGGTCCATAAAAATTCCCACAGGAGCTCCTCTACACTTTTCCTTCCCTGGCAAAACTGTGGAGATGGAGGAGCCATGAGAGTGGAGTTACTTGGGGATTAAGAAGTCCCATTTTGGAAAAAGGTTTCTATGGCATTATACTATAGATACCTGGGGTTTATTTGTTACAGTTGTTAGTGCTACTTTAATAATGCATATTCAGTGTTTTATTGCTATCACAACAGCTTCATATATTTTTATCTCATGTGCTAAAGCTGGGAGCAAGTACTACTTTTATTACCCCCTCCCTTTGCAAACTGAGTAAACTAAGGCACAGAGAGGCTAAATAATGTACTCAAAGTCACATAACTGTTCAGAGTTGGTTAGATATCTGATTTATGTCTAGTGAGACCCAAACCCTGTGGTCCTTCCACTGAACCATGATAATTTTACAAGATGTTAACCATGATAATTTTACATTGATCTTAACCTTCTAGGTCACTCTGTAGTACTGTGTTGAGGGTGGTTCTAGCATGCATTTGTTGCTAATACTTGTCTGGTTCTGAATTGAATAATTAAATCTAATGTGCAGTATTTGCTCCCTGCCCACGAGGCTACATGAACAGTGTTATCCACTGGTCTTTGATAGGATGCCATCTGTCCTCTGGGTAGGCAGTTTCCTGGACTTTTCCCCTAAAGTCCAACAGAAACGAGTCAGCCCTTCCAGTCTGCCCCACTTTAAAAGAAAATGTTTGATCCTTTAATTAATCATTGAATAAAGATTCAATGCCCATTAGATATAGAGCACTGTGCATAACACTGTGAGGGATTTAAAAATAAGTAAACAAAGCACACAGCTCAGTGGCTGAGAGGATAAACTGTGATAAGTGCCTGAATTTAAATTATGGTCCCACTATTTACTGGCTGTGTGACCTTGGACAAATGACTTAACTTCTCTGTTTCTATGTTTCCTGACCTGTGCAATGGGGATATTAGTACCTACTCATGAAGATGACCTGAGGAATAAATGAAACAAAGCATTTAGAATGGCACCTGGCACCAAGGAAGTGCTTGATAGCTATTAACTGTTATTCTCAGATAAATGAAGCAAATATACCTAAGCCTTGACAAAGAACAATTGTGCCATCCACAAACTTAGATAGTAATGAGAGTCCACTTTCCGCGTGCTATTTATAATTACCGAGATCTTGTGCAGTTCCTCTGAAACCATACAAATCTTTTCCCATCATGTACTAGTGATTTTCCGCTCTCAAATCTTTTCTGTAATCAGGCTCTAAGGGAAGAAAAACACACAATATCTTTTTTTTTCCCCCTAGGCACTACACTAAGCACTTTACCTCTGGGTTTCTTGTTTTGTTGTGTTGTATTTAATTCTCTCAACAACTCAATTTCCCAATTGCAGATGAAGCTGCCTAGACTTCAGAGAAGATAGTATGTAAGTATCACAACTGGGATTTTAAACCTGGTTTGTCTGCTCCAAAGCCTGAGCTCCCAACCTCTGAGCTAATCCCCTCACTGCCCAGCTCTGATTATCTGCTAGTCTGATTAAAGCCCCGGAATTTCACGACCTTCTGAGAATACAGTCAAGAAAGAAAAGATATAATTGTTTTAACCTGTCTCTGAAGCTAAGAAATGAGGGGCCTTGATATTAACAAGGCAGAGTCTCTCCAAAGTGCAGAGAACCCTTGAAAAGAGTATGCTAATCATGGGTGTCGTATTTTATGATTGTGTCTGTTTGTATTTAGTGCACTTGTTATCCTTGATGTTTCCACCCTGAGGACATCCAACTGAACAAAATTGCATACATCTTTATGGATTACCCTTTCTGCATCCATAAGTTATCTGCCCTTTTAAAATAATTTGCACTAAAACACAAAGTGTTTTTTCTAATGGGAATGGACAGCTAGTGTTTTCTGATGCAAATGATTTCCCCCCACTTCCTTCCCGGCCCAGAGCTAAATCTGCCCAGTCAGGAGGGCTGTATGCTTCCCAAGCAATGTTAAGCACAGAGGCTGGGAGCCACACAGTGACTTATGCCCCTGCTTGATGTTAGGGGAGGCTGTGTGAGGCACCCACCAGAAGAAGATGCAGAGTGATGAGCAGGCACGTTTTAAGGGCACTTAGAATACTCGCTTCTCTTGTTTTTAAGAAACTAGCTACCACTCAGGCAGTTTTGTTTGTGTAAAGATTAAATGGTTAAGAACATAAATCCCTAAGTACAATGCATTGTGTCACCGGGTTACAGTTGTTGTTGTTTTTTATTGGAGGTAATATGTTGGGCTTTTACTTTTTAACCTTGATAGTATTTCTGAACTCTATCCATGGTAAAAACCAAGAATTTAATCATAACTTATATACTTTATCCTGGCACTTAAGTGTATAACGTTATGAGTTTCTAAGTGTGTTCCTTTATTTCCCTACTTTTACCTCAATAAGTAGGCCAAATCCCGTATCATAATAGATTTGAATATGTGTGCAGAAAAGGGGAAGGAGTGCTGCACCCAAAACTTGAGTATTGCCACCTCTTGGAGAAAAATAACTAGAGTTCTCACTATAGTCCTTTTTCACATGTAACTGATTTTGGAAAGAAAAATGTGTAGGGGGTGGGGAGGACTATTAAAAGACTAATGAGATGTTTGAGAAATGAGCTCTGCAGACAAAAGCAGCCAACGGGAAGAATTCTGCATGACCTTAGTTGTTGTTAGGATTACAATGAATAATTACAGTTCGTTCTTAGGCAGTAACTGCTCCAGTGTCACTTCCA
Source organism: Antrozous pallidus (assembly GCA_027563665.1). NCBI lineage: Eukaryota > Metazoa > Chordata > Mammalia > Chiroptera > Vespertilionidae > Antrozous > Antrozous pallidus. The sequence continues at coordinate 126,824,955 of CM050508.1, read as the reverse complement.
GTAACGTCTGGCCAGAGCACCCAGAACAGCGGCCTCCCTGCCTGCTCCCAGTTGGACAGCAGTTTCTCGCAGTGGGAATGGAGAGGAGTTACCCTGGGAACTCTGGCTGGGGGGATGTTAAGTCATTTGCAAATCACTAAACGATCTGCACACTGGTGGAGCCAGGAGTCCCAGAGCAGCTTTCTCATGCATTCCACACGCCAGCCTCCCATGCATTCCACGCTGTCTTCGTGTCCACATTGGGACCCTGCAGATGCTACTGAGCTCCGCAACCTGGGCTGCAAGACATAGACCTGCTACCTGGCAGCTGCTGCTCTGGCAACATCTGCCCTCCATCATTCTGGGCCCCAGGTAGTTTTCCTGGTACTACACCCTTGTCTCCTAAGCAAACCCCACTCTAATCTAGTGCTTCTCGAGGTGTGGTTCGCAGAGTGTCCACAGAATGATCACAAGGGGGAATATTGAAAATGCAAATTTCCTACCCCTGCTCCGGACTTATTGCACTGCACTCTCAATGGGCCCTGGGAAAATGCACTTAACAATCATCTTCCTTAATGAATACACCTGGTTCATTATGATACATGCTGAATTTGCAAACACCTTTATATCTCAGACTTCTCACTCCTGCTTTTCCTTCTCCAGTACCTCTTTGTCTCACAAGAATTGCCCCCCCCCCCAAAAAAAATATTGAAGGCTCTAATTGCCTCTGGTCCTCCCCTAAAAGCCTCCTTTATGTTCTCCGCCACTCCCTAAATGCTTTCCCATGAGCAGACTCAAGGGTATTTTAAATTCCATGCTCCCCTTCTCCCACTATAAAAGCAAATATTTGCATCATTTAAATAATCATCCCTCTGTTCTGTCTCATTGGCCTCTCTTCTAGACCCTTTGGCATGATGACAATCAGAGAACAAACTCAGGCTTTCCCCTGCTTTCAGGAGGCCCAGATCCCTGGAATCAGCCAATACAACTCCCTGCCAGAGACAATGTCCACACTACACCACCACGCTTCAGGTGGGGGCCTCATCTCTCTCTGGGCCAATCCAGGGTATTTACCCAAAGAAGGAGTGGGCTTTGTGTTAGGACCAGCACACTAGAACACTAAATGTGTGATTGTGCCAATCTGATATCAACTCCCACCCGTGGATCTGTCTGTAGTTACACATGGACTCAGGCAGCGTAAGAAAGTTCTGTTGCTGGCAGTGAGAGTCTTGTTTTCTGGACTCTCAGAGACAGCTCGTGTGGGATGGACAGATGCCTTCTCTGTACTGAGTCCCCAGAGAGGCTTCTATCTATATAGGTCACGAAGAGAGAAGAGCAATCTGGCTGGCTGCATCTTCTCAAACACCCCCAAGCCCCTTGGTGACAGCGGCAATAGAAGTTCAAAGAATAGCCATCAACTTCAAGAGAAACTTTCGGCTTGCTCATGAATCATGCGCTTTAAGATGAGGATTGTTCCCACTTTTCCCTTTGTTCCCAAGGTTAAGAATCCTCTGGCTCTACCAAATGGAGTCGCAGGAAAGAGCCATCTGCATTTTGGCACGTCAGGCAGCCCCCAGTGCATTCCATGTGTTGTTGTTTTTTTCATTTATGGAATAGAATCCTTACTATTTTTCATAGCAATCCCATGAGATAAAAAAGAAGAAAAATGACAAGAAGATTGAGGGTCTGAAATTTGACCTCACATTTTATTTGGGATGAGATGAATTATGAAGGAGAGATTTTACAGTGTGCTGTTTCTGACCCAACTAGCAAACGAATATCCTCCATTCTTGCTCCCATTGCTTAAGCAAAAAACAGCTGTGTGCAGCATCTGGAAGAGTGGTTCCAACCTTGTTTTATCCTATTTGATTCCCACTGGCTTTTATGTTTTCCATAAATGATTGAAGAAAAGTTCTCAGTTGGAAATAGCAATAAAATCTTCCATAAATTCTTGGTTAGCATGAGCTGCCGCAGCTCACGGGAGTCTCATTCCGCAGTCCCGAGATCTGTGAAGGCTGGCTGCCTGGCCGAGGTCCGAGAGCCTGGAGCCTGTCAGAGAGAAAAGCCGCATGGCCCGGGTCTTCTCTCGGCCCCACGTGGCAACCACAGAATATGTGGTTTCTCCTCTGAGCCACAGTCCTTGTTATTGTCCCTTTAAATTCCTTTCCTCCATTTATTAAATCAGGAGAGTTACAATACCTCCCTCTAAACACTCAGGGCAGTGCCAAGCTCATAGTACAGATTCATTTTTATATGTCACTGAAACAATTACTGCTTAAGAACTATTATTAATCATTCATTTAATATATAATGATGAAAATTTATTGAGAGACTGCTATAAGCATTTTACCTATTTGTGTTGTGTAGTCCTCCAAGCAGGTCTCTGAGGTAACTGTTATAACTTAATTTTATGTAACAAAAAATTTCAAGTTTCATAAATGTAAGTGGTGGATCGAGGGACTTTACCCACAGATGGTGAAGCAGGGGCTGGCACACCAGAACCTGTGCTCTTTCCAACATTCGACAGCCTGTTGGACTTTCTGGACCCTGAGGATGCGGGAGAGACAACGTGGAAAAGGGCTCCGTTCTCTCAGACTGTACATACCCCTCGCCATGACTCCCAAATCCATACAGGGGTAGTGGGAAGGTCACTAGAGGGATGTAATGAAGGAGCCATACACAGCTAGCTGCCTTGAAGACAGTTTCGAGGTCCTCTGCTAATGTGAGGATGGAGTACCCATATTCTCTCCCTGCACCATGTACCATAATATTCCAAGCTTCATTTATACCCATTGTGAAAGCAAGCTTCTCTACTCAGACCAACTGTCAATCAAATTGTCTTGGAAAATTCGTGCCTTACTTGAACAAGAACCTTCCCAGAAAGCCTAACTGGAGGATTACTGCTCTCAAGAGTCCAATGTCTGAAAACTAGACAGAAAGGCAAAGCCAACACTCAATGCACATTAACAAAAACTGAGAAAATCAACCTAAAGTTGACGGAGACTCTATCCAGCCTCTAGCTCATGCTGCTCATGTGCAGCAAAAGCCACTCTGCCCAGAGCAAGAGTTTGGGTCTTCTAGTTCCTTCCCACCACATCCCCAGGGTCAGATTTGGTGATCATTCGACTCCAAATAATAATTGCATAAGGGGATTTGGCAAATTTATAATTTCAAAAGGGCAGATCAGTTGATGTTCCATAAATTTCTTAACTCCATTTCTTTCATTAAGGAGCTAGTTTTTATTCCCAAGTGTGTCATTAGCTTTTTCCCCATTTTGATTCATTTAATTCATATTATCAACTGCTACTGAAGGTTGTCTGAACTGATAGGAAACTTCAAGCCCTTGCTTTTATCCAGTCTTTCACCAGAAGAATCCTGTCAGATCTAATAGTGTTTAAAGACTTTAAATTTGTTTTAAAATGTTCCAAAATTGTAATAAATGAAGGGTGTTTGCATTTCCCATATGGTACTCTTAACTTCACAACAATATTTAGGGCCAAATTTTATCTTGAGGCTCTCTTAATAACCCAGTACCACGGCCCTAACTGAACCAAACCAGTTGATCTAAGCCAAATAGTTTTCTTCCCTTCTATTGCCTGTACGGTTTTCTTTTTGGCTTAGTTAAGAATTTAACGCCTGCTCTTTAGGAAAAGAGGCCACAAACTCAGGGACAGACAACCACGCTATCAAACCTGTAAATTCAGTATGAGCTTCTGGAAATGATGGAACACAGTCAGTTTAGGACCTTTTCAACTAAGCCCCCAGGTGCTGAGAGGGTGTAAAGGAAAGGATTCCTGAGAAGGAGAGACAATGTTTTATATCAATGTTTTATATGATTGATTAGGAATGGACCATCTTTAAATGGGTGCTATTTTTCAGAAAAGGGAAATTGGGAATGGAATTGAAAAGATGTCTGTTGTGAAATTGTTTTCAAATGTTTCATGGCAAGTAAATTGGTGGGTGTCCTCACCTGTCAGGAAGCTGAGCAGCACTGAGGGACCCAGAAGACAAAGGTAAAATGTGCAAATTCTGTCTTCCTCTCTGGGGCTACTTTTCCAGTTGATATTCATAGGGATGTTAAAAAATAATACATTTTTTCAAATTCTGCTTTAGTATGGATCACCTCTCATCCTCTCAATCTGATGAGCTAGGGCAGTGGGAAGGAACAGGGAGGAAGCAAACCTGGGAGGGAGAGAGAACAGGGCAATGTCCACAAACGTGGATGTAATCAAACACAGGTTGTGGGAGCCAATGAAAACGTTGTTAGGCCCAGATATAAATATTTTGTTCCTTTCTGCCAGGCACCGTAGTTTATGACAGGAACTGCGATTTAAAAATTCACAGGCAAATGTTATAAATTTGAGAACATACGTTGGAACCTTTCCCATTCCAATAAGCAGTCACAGGTGCAGTTTTCATGAAATTGTATATTTAGGGAGGGAGTGGTTGGGAGGGAAAAGTGAGAATTACATGTTCTAAGCAAACTGTATTTGCATACAGATTATGCATGTACCCAACACACACTTATGCAAAGATGGTTAAATATGTTCTGTGCTGGCAGTCTCTTACTCTGCTTCCTTAAAGTGGAAATAGCAAATAGGTTTGTCTTGCATTCCAAACCAATCTCTGCAGTGGCTGTTTGAAGTGATATGTTGAGAAGGATTCACAGGTCATGTCTGGGTTCATCCAACAGTGTTTATTTTGTGACTACTGTGTCCCATGCACAATTCAGGCTGCTACATTCTGCTACTCCCAGGGTGGGAGGTACATTTCCCTAGGTTCAGCACAACCTGTGCATCCTGGAGTGGTGCATCCCAGCAGCCCTGGGTGTGAGGCCCTGGGAGCTGGGGCAGATTTAGAGAGAGAATAGTGACCAAAAGTATAGTGACACAGCATGGGAGTGACAGTGTTTCTGTCATTGTGTCATGTAATTGTCATCCCTGGTGAAGAACCATAAAAAAAAAATACTCACCTGCCCTGGCTGGTTTTTCTTAGTAGTTAGAGCATCAGCCCTCTGACCCAAGGGTCGAGGCTTCAATTCCTGCTCAAGGGTATGTACCTCAATTGCAGGTTTGATCTCCAGCCTCAAGGTCAGAGCTCGTTTGGAAGGCAATCAATCAAAGTTTCTCTCTCATGTCAATCTCTCTCTCTCTCTCTCTCTCTCTCTCTCTCTCTTTTTCTCTCTCTAAAAATCAATGCGAAAAATATCCCCAGGTTGAGGATTATATATATATCCACCTTTCCACATTACCAACTAACATGCTTTGCGCATCTGAACAGCATAGTGTTCACAGCTAGGACAGAACAATGCAAAAGGTGGTAATCAAATAAAATAAAAGAACTTCCCTCTTTAATACAGTGGCACCAAAAAGGGCCATCTTGGTGCTCCTGGAGGTTTTGCCATCATTTTCATCAAACACCAGGACATATGAAATTCCTGTACTTTGAAATTCAGTTTTTTCCTTCTACTTCCAAGTCCCTATTCTTTGGTTTAGCTCTTTTTATAGAGTATTCACTAACACCTTTGAACACCAGAGAGGAAGAGGCCTCAGTGCTTTGTGTGGGTCATTCTGCTGCCTTTGGCGGAGCCACATCCATTTCAGGGTCTGTTTTTTCCCGAGCGAATTTCCAGGTGCAGAGCCCACAACCAGCCTGCAGGCTCCAGGCCTCTCTCTACATTATCGAGAGAAGGGCCTTCAGAGGTGTGGCTGGGCTCTGAGAGTGAACACCATGCATGTTAAAATATTCCATCCTTCTCCCAAATATTCTAGAGGTTCATTGAGGAGTAAAGCAGGCCAACACTTGCTTTAAGGAAGAGAATGCATGAGCTAAGCTTGATAACAGGGCTCATAACTTGAGCACATTAATTGCCACAGATACTATTATTTCCTGTTTATTCCTAGGCCTACTTAAAAACTCTCCCTCTTTTTTCTTTACATGACTGAGTTATTTTAGTTGATGCTTCTTAGTCATGCAACAAACAATGAGCTACACAGGCTGTTAGGACTCTTTTTTATTAACTCATTTAACATACATTTTTGAGAACCATGGACAGACAGACTCAAGTGCATACTCAGGAAGCTTGATGCTATCTACTAGTTCAAGGCAATCACAAGAATATGTGTTAGCTGCTGAGAAGGAGAAGCCAGGGCACTGGCAGGCAAGACAGAGCGTCAAGAAAAGCTTCTTAGATGCCCTGGCTGGTTTGGCTCAGTGGACAGAGCGTTGGCCTAGGACGGAAGGGTCCCAGGTTTGATTCTAGTCAAGGGCACATGCATGGGTTGTGTGCTCAATTCCCAAGAGACGATGTGCAGGAGGCAGCCAATCAATGATTCTCTCTCATCATTGATATTTCTATCTCTCTCTCCCTCTCCCTTCCACTCTGAAACCAATAAAAATATATTTTTTTAAAATTTTTTTCAAAAGAAAGGCTTCTTAGAAGATGCAATATTGACACTTATGCTTGAAGAACAATTCTTGACCTTCAGGGCTGGCTTAGGATAAAAGGAAACTATGCTAAATGCCCTAAAAATGTTTTCAAATGTGCTTTTCCTTTGAACCAACAGTTTCATTTCTAGAATATTCCCTAAAGAACTAATCAGACAAGAGCACAGATATGTAGGTACAAGAATGTTTAACATCAATAATAGGAGAGAGTAGGAGAAAGAGAAGAAAGGAAAAACAACAGAAATCATCAATAATAAGAGAATGGGCAGCCAAATCAAGGCACATTCAGATGACAAGGTATAAATGCAGCCATTAAAAGTCACTTTTTAGAACTGGTTTTTAATATGTGAAAATGTTTGCAATAGGTTCTGGGGGGGGGGGGGGGGGGAATCAGGCTGCAGAAAGATATGCCACGGTCAAGGAGCTTGCAATCCATGGATCAAAAGATGGTCCCTGCACCAACCACCACCCAGGAACATGTGAGAATGCTGAATCTCGGCCCCACCCAGACCTATGGAGTCAATATCTGCATTTTGACAAGAGCTTTACATGCCTCAAATGCACATTATCATGCGAGAAGCACTGGTTTGGACTACAGGCTGTTACTGGTCCCAATGGTCCATGGCATTGTTAAGGGGAAAAGGGGCAAGGTATTGAGTTTTCCACAAAGTTAAATGTATTTAATTTATAACACTGTTCTTTATTCTGAGACTATAACCTTGCTTTTACGGGGTTAAGCTTTCTTTGTATAATGACAGTGACTTTGGGATGGTAGGTTTAATTGGTAATTTTGCTGCTGTTTCAGTGGTCTTAGTTGGCAAAATAAACACTTGGTATGGTCATCATATGTGTTGCTTTGAAAATTTTACTAGGAAATTTGGGGATGCTAAAACACACTACTTTCAAGTACCATATTATGCATTGGTATACAGTTTGGGGGATGAAAATTACACATAAACAATAGTTCCCATGGGAGGTGGGACAATGTACACTTTCGGCATTTTCTTTTCTGAGATGTCTATGTTCTCTGAATTTAGCATTAAAAACATAGGTCTACATGGAAGCTGGAGGAGCCCACGGAAGGCAGCTGTTTTGTCCAGGTAGCTTAGGAAGCCTGATGCAGTGTTACTGCACATGGACTGTGGACCCAGTCAGCCAGGTTCTAATCCCAGCACCACCATTTATGAGCAGAGAGACCTTGCCCAGGTCACTTGCTGTTCTTGTGTCTCATGTTCCTCATCTATAAGGTGGGTTTTGATAATTATAGTACCTAATTCTAGGGTGGTTCTGAGGAGTGGATTTAGTACATGTATTATTTTACCAATGCTGCTGAAACAAATTACCACAAACTGTGTGATTTAAAGCAACAAAAAAGTGATTATTTCACACTTCTAGATGCCACAAGTCCAAAATCAAGGTGTCAGAATGTCCTGCTCCCTCTGCAGTGTCCAGAGGAAAATTCATCCTCAGTTCTTCAGCTTCTAGTGGCTCCAGGCGTCCCTTGGCTTGTGGCTGCATCATTTCAATCTCTGCCTCTGTCTTCATGTGGTCTTGTCTTCTCTCCCTGTGTCTTCTGTCTCCTATAAATACACTTGTAATTGGATTTAGGCCTCCCTGGGTAATCCAGGAGGATCCCATCTTGAGACCCTTAACTGAAGTACATCTGCAAAGACCGACTTTCCATACAAGGTCACATTTAGCTTTACGACATGGAGATATCTTGGGCCACCATTCGGCCCACTACAACATATAGAATCAACTTAAAACAGCATGTGACACGTAACAAATATAGTTTTTATCTCATTTCAGTTCTCTGGGAAGCTTTTGTTCCAGAATCTTCTCTATAAAGACTTGCTTGAGAGAAGCTCCTTGCTTTCCAATTTCCAATCTAAATGAATTTTGAATATTACTAAGTATCTCTCTTTCAAAAACCATTGTTATTAAAGGACTCTACATTTCTGTGGACCTTGATTTCCACTGAAAAGGAGAGAGTTGAGGAAAACAGCACTAAATCCTACCAAGAATTCTCTCTAGATTAAAGATTAAGTGAAGGGAGAGAGAACCAAGATGGCGGCATAGATAAACACCTATTGTTCTGCCCTGCGCAACGATTTAAGAACTACAACATAACAGCAGAACAGACATCACCCAGAATCGCCAGAAAGCTGGCTGAGTGAAAACTCCACAAATAAGAGTAAAGGTGGGACACTGAGACTCAGAGGAGCAGCGGGAGCGCAGCCTTGAAGATGGAAACAGGTTAAGAGCCTTCCTGGTCGCGCACATGCGGGCTGTAGGGCTGGAGCAGCAACCCTGGCTGGATTTCGCCAACGGGGAGTGCGGAGACGTCCCACTACACGGATTTCCCAGCGCCAGGCAAGGTCCGAGATCCGGAGTACGTGGAGATGTCCCACTGCACAGATTCCCCAGTGCCAGGTGAGATCCGAGGTCCGGGGGATGCACCCTGGAAGCGGGGCCCGGCAGAGGTCTCCTAGTCTGAGGAGAAACCCGGGGGCTGGGAAAAAAAAGTTTGCATGCAAGTGTCGCACAAACCCATGACTTGCCCCCTGGAAACTTGTCTCCTGGTCCCGGAAACCATCTATTTTACAACCCTGGGCTAGACTTTGGGTGTGCAGACTCATTTGGGGAGAGGCAGAGTTGTCTGGCAGGGGAAGAGACTAGCGGCTTTCTCTTGGAGGTGTCTGCAGCCATCCCCATCCAACAGAGACCTGCTCGCGCAAGCATAGGACTCAGCTAACACTGAGGCTGCCTGCGCAGCTCAGATACTCTGCCCATCCAACCTGAACACAGTCTCCCTTCACAGCCAATTGGCCTGGAGGTCAAACCCTCCTAGGGCTAACAACAACAAGCTGGGTTTAAATTCAAAAATACTGCACAACCCATAAAGGATTGCAGTAAGAGTACCCACCTCAGGTAACTGGGGAGGCTGAGCCACTGTCCCTTTGAGGATATCTACCACATAAAGCAGCCACCATGCAGAGATATGGAAAGAAATCAGAAAGAAATGGAGGAGAAAAGACGACTAGACATAGAGTTCAAAACTACGATTATAAGGCTTTTCAAGAGCCTCCTAGAAAAGGCCGATGAACTTAATGAGAATTACCAGGAAATAAACAAGACCAACCAGGAAATGAATGAGACTTACAAGGAAATGAATAAGACCCTCAAGGAAATGAACAAGACCTCTGAGGATATGAATGAGACCCTCACGGATATGAAAAAGGACCAACTAGAAATCAAGCATACACAGACTGAAATAAAAAATATTACATAAAGTCCTAAAAGCAGTCCAGAGGGCCACAAGAACCAAGTCCGAGATTTGAAATACAAAGAAGCAAAATCCACGTGGCTGGAAAAGCAAGAAACAAAAAGAATTCAGATAATTGAAGATAGCGTAAGGGGCCTCTGGGACAACCTCAAGCATACCAACATCCGAATTATGGGGGTGCCAGAAAAAGAGAGAGAGCAAGTTAATGAAAACCTACTTGAAGAAATAGTGACTGAAAACTTCCCCCACCTGGTGAAAGAAACTGACTTAAAAGCCCAAGAAGTACACAGAACCCCAAAATATAGGAATCTAAAGAGGACCACACCAAGACATATCATAATTAAAATGCCAAGAGCAAAAGATAAAGAGAGAATATTAAAAGCAGCAAGAGAAAAACAGTTGGTTACCTACAGGGGAGCACCCATACGATTGTCATAGGATTTCTCAACAGAAACGATGCAGGCCAGACGGGAGTGGCAAGAAATATTCAAAATAATGAATAGCAACAATCTACAACCAAGATTACTCTATCCAGCAAAGCTATCATTCAGAATTGAAGATCAGATAAAGTGCTTCGCAGATAAGAAAAAGCTAAAGGAGTTCATCACCACCAAACCAATATTATATGAAATGCTGAAAGATATTCTTTAAGAAGAGGAAGAAGAAAAAGGTAAAAATATAAATTATGAACAACAAATACACATCTATCAACAAATGAACATAAAAATCAAGTGAATTGATAGGCTGTTGAACAGGATAGACTGGTGAATATAACAGAAACATGGACATAGAGAGGGAATGGACTGACAATTCTTGGGGAGAAAAGGGTTGTGGGAAGTACAGCAAGAGATTGGACAAATATCTTGCAACAATGGGAGAGGACATTGGGGAGGGGGAGGTGAGGTTGGGAGATATAGGGGGATAAAAAAGAGGAAACAATGTAATTAATAAACTGAACAATAAAGATAAAAAAATAAAAAAATTTAATTTAACTTAAGAAAAAAAAGATTAAGTGAAGGGAACCCATAGAGTCATTTTAATGTACAAAATCTGTTGTTACTTTCCCTCAATAGTGAACTTACATTTTTCTAACAAATAAATATTCTCAAAAGGGCACAGGAGAGGCTGGACCTCAGGCATAGGACATTTGTCGTGCAGGGCAGCCTTCTATAAAGGGCCTCTAACAGGGAAGGAGGAGGGCATGTTTCCTGGAGTAGCCATCTGGGCCTGCTGATGACCTTCTAGCAACAGTTCTCCAGACTCGCCCAGCCAGATTGCTGTCACCTCCACCAAACACCCCACCTTGGCTTCAAAAAGCTGAAATAACAGAATTTCCTTCTCACTGTTTTAGTTCTCAAATGGGGTAAAAACTTTATAAGGTTGTTCATCAAGATGTAAGCACCTTTACCTGTGGTGGGTACATAGCATGTTTTGTTGAATGAATGGAGGAAGGAAGAAGTGAATGAATGGATGTGTTTGTGACTTTGGGAGGTTCAAGTCTGGAATTCAAGGAGTAAGTTTCATGAGATAAGTTATGTACATTCTTCAAGTAAATTATCCACAAGTAAGGGTTTCCCTAAATGGGAAACTGAGCTGCAGGCATGAGGCAGCCTTTCCTCTATCTGCCCAAGATGCATTTGCAGAGTCAGGACCAGGGAGAGGACGCTTGAGTGTACATGTAAGGGGCCCAAACCCCAGCTGCCTCCCCTCCTGGGGTCCCCCTCCTTCCAGGGAGGTCAGCATAACCTCCACAGGGCACCCCACATATTTGAATAATGGTGTAGGAGAGTCACAGACAAAATGCTTTCCTTAATCTTCTCAGGCAACTTCCAAGCTCAGAATTATAAATCCAAGCTACAAATTCTCTTTTCATAGAACACTGTAGACTTTTCTTGATGCATATTTAGGAATGCATGTGTGGGTCTCACTGGCTGGCATAGGGACCACCCATTTTCATTATCTCTACAAACCAACTCTCTAATACTTAACCCATAAAATGGTCATCTCTGCATACATAGAGACATAAAGCTGTCATTTGCTTATTTCAGGCTGAAATAATTATAGCTCCTGAAAAATTCATACAACTAATTCTGAAATCAAAGTTGTTATTTGGATGAGCAAGAAAAAAGCTTCAATTCTTTCTTCAATCTTAGTCATCTCTGAATGAAGTTTCAAATGACACACTGGCTATTATTTCTGTCTTTCTTTGGTGGACATTGAAACCATTTCAAAAGCATCTATAAGCAGACACTTCCAAATATTCAGAGCCAACAGTAACTGCAAAAGTTCACAACTGTCCTGTGCAATGATCTAGTTGGCTAATGTGGTCACATCAGTGACAGTGGTGGTGTTTTTATTTCAGGCTACAGGCAGGCTTTGTAAGAATGTGAAAATCAATACGAAAGGTTTGTCGGGGGTGACATATTTGTTAATGCTTTATTGATTATGTTATTGGTTGTAAATTTTCTAACTTAATAAAGCTCAAGATTTTTTGCAGTAAAAGACAGAGGTTATTTAATTAACTGGCTACTTAATGCAAACTATAAACATGATACACTGTGACTGCTTCCAAGTGACACCCAATTCATCACTTTCCAAGTGGGCATGATGTCATACACACACACACACACACACACACACACACACACACACACAAGAATATTATACCACTGAAAGAACTAGACAAAAGTAGGATGATGTAAATATATTATATTATATATATATATGTATATATATATATATATATATATACACACACACTAGGAAATCATTCTAACAATGTATACTAATACTGAAAGAATGTCTGAATGTCCATATAGCTGTTTTCTTGATAAAAAGAAATTAGGAATAGACTTTTAAAAAACTAGGCCAAATTACAGGTGCTCATAATTCAGGCAGCATTGTAAAGAAAATAATGATAATCCATTTTCTGCCTCCAGAATGAAAATACTGTGACTTAGCCCAATGATCTTGTAGAATCACAATTATTTATTTATCATATTTAGAAATCAGCCCAGCCGACGTGGCTCAGTGGTTGAGCATCAGCCTATGAACAGGAGATCATGGTTTCATTCCCAATCAGGGCACATGGCTGGGTTGCAGGCTCAATCCCCAGTGTGAGGCATGTAGGAGGTAGCCGATAAGTGATTCTCTCTCCTCATTGATGTTTCTATCTCTCTCTGAAATCAATAAAAGTATATTAAAAATTGAAAAAATAAGTCAGGTAAATCTAATCCAGCAATGATTAATATTACTCTTTCTCAAAACTGTTTGGTCCATTCTATACAAGCTGTATTCAGTCATCCCCCAATATTCATGAGGGATTAGTTTCAGGGACACTTCTTCCTGTACCAAAATTCGAAGATACTTAAGTCCCTTATATAAAACTAGAGGCTGTGAGTGTGAAATTCATGCACAGGTACAGTCCCTAGGCCTGGCCTGTGATCAGGGTCATTATCACCAGCTGCCCGCAGCTGGCTCCACCCCACTGCTGCCATCCACCCCAATTCCCTGCTCACCATCAGCAAAAGGGACCAAAAGGTGGTCAGTGCACCTCATAGTGACTGGTCGAGCAGTCATTCTGGTTGTTCTGCCATTAGGGTCAATTTGCATATTACGCTTTTATTATACAGGATAGAGGTCCTGGTCCATGGGAGGGGTCCAGCTGGCCTGCCCTGATGGGGGCCCCGTATCAGGGTGGGGGTCCCTGCTGGAGAGTGGGGCCAGCCAAGGTGAGGGGACATGGGCACATTGCAGGCCAGTCATGCCCCTAATTGGGATAGGGGTCCCCACTGGGAGGCGGGGCCAGCTGGAGCAATAGACTGTGGTCATTCTGGTCTCTGATCATTTTGGTCGTTCTGTAGTTTCAGTTGCTGGGCTTTTATTTTATAAGACTAGAGGCCCAGTGCACAAAATTTGTGCATAGGAGTGCCAGGGGGTGTCCCTCAGCCAGCCTGCACACTCTCCAATCAGGGACCACTCGAAGGATGTCCAACTTCCCGGTAGGATCGGGCCTAACAGGCAGTTGGACATCCCTCACAATCCAGGACTGCTGGCTCCCAACTGCTCACCTGCCTGCCTTTCTGATTGCCCCTAACCACTTCTGCCTGCCAACCTGATCACCCCCTAACCACTCCCCTGCCAGCCTAATTGATGCCTAACTGCTCCTCTGCTAGCCTTTTTGCCCCTAACTTCCCTTCCCTGCAGGCCTGGTCCCCCCACAACTGCCCTTCCCTGCTGGCCCAGTCACCTCCAACTTTCCTCCTCTACCAGCCTGGTCACCCCTAATTGCCCTTCCCTTCAGGCTTGATCACCCCCAACTGCCCTCCCCAGCTGGTCATTTTGTGGTGGCCATCTTGTGTCCACATGGGGATAGGATCTTTGATCACATGGGGGTAGCCATCTTGTGTGTTGGAGTGATGGTCAATCTGCATATTACTCTTTTATTAGATAGAATAGAGTCCTGGTGCACAGGTGGATGCCAGCTGGTTTGCCCTGAAGCATATCCCAGATCAGGGTGGTGGTTTCCTTGGGTTGTGGGACAGTCTGGGCGAGTGGCCTGTGGTGATTTGCAGGCTGGCCACACATCTTCAGTGACCCAAGCAGAGGTCCTGATATGTGGGGTTTATTTATCTTCTATGATTGAAACTTTGTGCCCTGCAGCAGAGCCAAGCCTCCTACCTGCACTGTGGTGGCAGCCATTTCTGTTGGGATTTATTTATCTTCTATAATTGAAACTTTGTATCCTTAAGTGGAGGCCAAGGCAGACCAGGGCTGCAGAAAGTTTGGCTTCCTCCATCGCCAGGGGCAACCCACACCTTTTACTCTCTCCAGGTCTGTGACTGCCACTGTTTTTGTTGGGATTTATTTATCTTCTATAATTGAAACTTTATAGCATTGAGTGGAGGCCTGAGCTGGCCAGGGTGTGCAGAAAGCTTGGCTTCCTCCATCGCCGGGGCAACCCAAGCTTTCCTCCTGCTCTCTCCATAGCTGCAACCATCTTGGTTGGTGTTAATTTGCATACTCTCTCCTGATTGGCTGGTGGGCATGGCTGGTGGTATAGCAGAGGTATGGTCAATTTGCATATTGCTGTTTTATTAGATAGGATGGTGCAATATTTGCATCCTCTCATAAACAGTACTTTAAATCATCTCTAGATTACTTATAAGACCTAATACAATAAAAATGCTATGTAAATAGTTGCTATACTGTATTGTTTAGGGAACAAGATTAAGAAAAAAAGTGTGTATATGTTTAGCACAGATCCAACCATCATAGGCCTAATTACATAGTCCACATCAGCAAGAATGTAAATCCCCCCGCCCCCAAATATCTTCTATTTGAGGTTGGGTGAGTTTGTAGATGTGGAACCTGCGGAAGCAGAAGGCTGACTGTATTCACTGTACTAAGCTCTGTACTAAAAGGACTTTATGTTCCTCACTATCACATGAGTTCTCACTATCTTCTGATGTAGGTTGACAAAGCACAAACTTGTTAAACTTGCAGCATTTACCAATGAATCAGTAATAACACAAGTTTGTCTTTCTTCAAATGTAAATTCATTAGGAAAGGAAATGTAGGTCACTTAGCTTAATTTTCCGTGTGTGTGTGTGTGTATTTCCTTCTGTAAACTCTGACACAATATTATATTGTTTGCGACATTCCTAGACTTATATTGTGGTATTCAGCCTTTTAGGAGGGGTGGTTTCTAGTTTCCCACGGTGAAACTCAGCTCCCAAGCCTGCCAAGATATAACATTGGAAAGCCACAGGAAGCACAGTGCCACTGGTAACACCCATTAAAGTCCTGATCACTTTCCACACTTGTAGCTAAATTAGCATTATTTTTTTTTAATCTTCCAAACCTCTTTCCTCAGGAAATTACTTATAATTGTTTTATAGTCACAAAACCCTCTTGAATAATCAACTCTTCCAAGAAATTTTACAGATTCTCATGGAACCAGTTCAATAAAGCATTTATTTCCATAGAAGAATGGGAGAGCGGAATAATTACGATCCTGAGCCCTCATTTCCCCAATTACCATCAATGGGGTTTCTCACCAGCCAGGTTAATGCCTGCCTGTTCTATCCCCCAACATATAAAAGTCTCTCTATCTGGTAATTACTTTCTCTCTTTCTCTCTCTTTCTTTTCTTCTTCTTTTGGAATTATTTTTAACCTGTCTTTTCAAGCCTTTTTAAATGTTCCAATGGAGCCCTCATGTGAATATTTCAAAATTTACTTCCATTATAAATCTCATATAAGTTCTTCCAAATTCTCAACAGTAATTCCTGATTAATAAAAATTTCACTGGGGCGTGAGTTCCTTTCTTTCCACTAATTTAAAAGTCTCCCACAGTGGCTCCTTAAACTATTTGGAAAACAATTTTAAAATGAAAATAATTCTATAAATATATAGCCATGAAACTTGATTCTCTCTGGGCTTAACCTTGTAGTGGTTATAAATTAATACATTTTGGAAAAGTCCTCTTTTTTTTTTCTTTCCCCCCTCTTTTTTGCAGCTTTGTACCTTTTATAATTAGTTTTTAAAAACACTGAAATTTTGCACTAGCTGGTTTGGCTTGGTAGATTGAGCACCAGCCTGTGGACTGAAGGGGTCCTGGGTTCGATTCTGCTCAAAGGCACATGACTGGGTTATAGGTTTGATCCCCAGTAGGGGGCATACAGGAGGCAGCCAATTAATGATTTTCTTTCATCATTGATGTTTCTATCTCTCTTTCCCTTTCCCTTCCTCTCTAAAATCAATAAAAATATACTTTTTAAAAAGTAAAAACATTAAAATTTATAATTTTTTAAATTTTATAAATTCTTATAGATTAAATATATAAATATTAAAAGAACAAGATTAAGAACACAAGATTATAGATCGAAGATGTACCATCCTGGAATGCTAACAGAGTAAAAATTGTCAATGTCCTAGTTTTACATTGGCTGATGAGTTCAGGGTGCTTATTAAGTAAATATGAATGAATGAATAGATGAATAAGGACATACATGGAACCAATATGGAAAGTGTCATAAGCAAAGATTATGATTAATTCAGATCTGTGCATTTGAGGCCATAAGAAAGCAAAGTGAATAAAAAGAAATGCACAGCCAAGATTTTAATTTGTAAATACTAACAAATTATGCTCCAAAATGCTAGTACAATTATCCAACCTGCATGGTGTTCATTCACCACTTGCCTTTAAAGTCACCACAATATGAAACATGTGATGTTCTAGTTTTGATCTCAATGTCCCTGAGTAAGAATGATTGGGCCCTGGCTGGTTTGGCTCAGTGGTATATCATCGGCCTGCAGACTGCAAGGTCCCAAATTCGATTCCAGCCAAGGGCACATGCCTGGGTTGTGGGTTCGATCCCCAGTGTGGAACCTGCAGGAGGCAGCTAATCAATGATTCTCTCCTCACCATTGATGTTTCTATCGCTCTCTCCCTTCCTCTCTGAAATCAATAAAAATATATTTTAAAAAAGAATGATTGGAGCATATTTTTATATGCTTACTGGTTATTTTTTTCCCTCTTCTGTGAATTGACACATATTTGACCCACTTTTCTGCATTTGAGGAAACTGAAGTTTCATTAACTTGAGAAGACTTCAACTTCCAATATTGATAGTATTACAACCTCTTTCAGACATTGAAAATAATAAGTGAAAAATTGTGACCCCTGAGGGAAAAATCAATGAGGTGAGCCCTGCAACAGAAATTGATTTGTAGATATCCACACCCACATATACTCTGGATGCCAATCTGTTGTCTGTTTCACATATGCAAATACAGTCCTCCAGTCTACAGGCTATGTCGTATAACGTGGAAGTTTTTAGTTTGATATTGTTAAATTTATGTCTGTTGATTTTTGTGGTCTGGTTTTCTGTATCACTTTCAGGAGGCCTCCCCTGCCCACAAAGTTATATAAACAAAGTCTCTTCTATTTCTTCATATAATATTTTAAATTCTTCCCAATAGTACATTCTGAATATATCTTTGTAACTAGTATGAATTAAGGAGATTAATTTTTATTAAATGAAAATCCTTTCTTTGTTACTATTTCTTTAAAAATCTATAGAAAGGTGTAATTGTTGCAGGACACTTGGAGTCACAGAATGTCAAACCTATAGAGACCAGAAAGAACATCCTGTTCAGTGTCCAGTGCTTCAGGAAAGGAAGGTGGGGTCCAGAAGATTCAGGGACCCACCCATAGCACCCAGTTGGGTAGTGGCAGAATCAGAAATAAAATCAGGCTGCCTGACCCCCACACTTTCTCTGCTGCCCCAAAATGCCTCCTCTAAAGCCTGTTATCAAATATCGCCTGAATGTGCTTCATGAACCCCATGCACGCTTAAATTAATTTCAATCACTAGTCAATTCTGCACCCTGTACTTAAGAGAGAGAGAGAGAGAAAGAAAATCCTTTGTATTACACTACTTCACTTAAATTTGCATATTGAGCTCCCAGGTGGTTTTGGCCATCATTGGCTAAGGGGAATGGACCATACATAGACCATCCATCTCCCTAACCAGCTTGGTATATATTTAATAGCAAAATGTATAACATGTTTAGGTAAAATCCCCTCTAATTCCAGCAATGTACACAACTCCAATAAGGAATTTAGCCTATCTTGACATTGCTGCATGAAAGCAGAATGCTCAATTTACATCTTCAACTTAAAGGGTCTTTCTGTTTGTTTTTAGTTCTAGTGATCAGAGATTAAAATGTAAGGTTGAGGCTGCCTCCATGCATGCTTCCCATATTGTTAGCAGGAGACAAAGTATCCACATTGAACAAAAGACCCTGAGGGATGAAGAAGAGGTCAATTAATCTGAGTGTAAAGCTGTGTTGAACAGGAGACAGCAGGGGAGGGAAGAGAAGAAATGGTGAGAAACTAAGCCCACTGGGACACACATAAGGACACAGGGTTTCTGTAACTAGTCTAGATGTTTAGTCCCATATCATTAGCAATGTAACAGAAACTGCAACAAATAGTGGCTGAAAAAATAAAAAGAGGGAGGAAGGGAGTTGGTGTCATGCAGTAAGTCTGAAGACAGGCAGTCAAAGCTGGTGTAGAAGATCAACCCCGCTCTTTTTATCTTTTCTCTGCCATTTTTAGAATATTGACTTACAACCTCAGTCACTACATGGCTGCTGATACTCAAAGCAGCACAGCTGGGTTTAAAAGAGAAAGAATGAGAATGGTGGTGCCAGTTGCATCAGGTACTCTTAGAAATGCTTTTCTAGAAACTCCCCAATAGACAGAATTTGGTTTGTCTTAATGGCTCAAACTGCATCACATGACCACCTATACTAATAAAACTGTAATATGCTAGTTAGACTGGAGGTCCTTCCAGGTGTCCTTCCTTCTAGACAAAGCTGCAGCGGGTGAGGGCCAAGGCAGAGGTGGCAAAGACCCCCCCATTGAGGTAGTGACAGGCGGGGGCCGGGGCCAAGGCCCTTGCACAAATTTCGTACATCAGGCCTCTAGTCTCTGGATAACAAGAAGCTGGGAAACAGAAAGTACAGACATTTCATTTCTGCGGCTGCTAGGGTAGTGGTGGCAAGTGGAGCCTGAAACAGATTCACAATAATTCCAGGGCTCAAAGTCTCTTCTAGAGGCCACAGCACCACCACTATTCCATGGCCTGAAACCACATTTGAAAAAAGGAGATTCATGTCCCTAAGACCCATAGCCTTCAGAGTGAGCTGAGAGAGAAATGACTAGATTCCCGATCTGAGAGAGAATGGAGGTCTTGGGTTAGATTCACCCATATTCTCAACAACCACAAAAAGATAGCCTTGAAAATTTCATTATCCTCCCTAAGACATACTTTCAACTGTAAAATGTGAATAATTATTCCTATGTTGCAAGTTTGTGAAGAGATTTTTTTGAGATCCTGCAAAGAATGATTATTTTCAGAATGAAGAAAAAGAGCTTTGCTGTCAGATTTAAATTGAACTTGAACACCTACTATCTAGGTGATTTTGAATGATTAATTCAAACTCTATAAAATAAGGATAATTATATTCATGCTATTTCATAAGGCCATTGTGAGGACTAAGTATAAACAATCTTGTGAAGCATTTAAAACAGTGCTTGGCACATGTCATGTACTCAATAAATATCAGCCATTCCTATATTTATGTATAGGTACCAAGCACGAATGTGAGATGTAATAGATGAGAGGTTATCAATAACAATGAGTTTCCCTTTCTCATGTCACAAGCATTTCATGCAAACTAAACAAGGTGTGAATTGTGAATCTGTCTGGTGAGTTCTAAGAAGTTATTGAAATGAAAGGAGTTATTGTGACTATGGCAAAGAGAGAATGACAGAGCAAGCAGTTGGGACAGCAAGCACCCCACCGGGTCAGCTGGATGGATGCTGGGTTCCTCCATACCTACCTCATCCCAGTCAAGCACATTAGCCCTGCAGAGATAAAATTAAAAATTCACAGCTCACATGCCTAGGCCAAACTCAGTGGCTTTCCAGTAGATGGAAGGCATCATCTTCAGGGAAATTGTCAAGGAAGAAACAAAGTCTCAAGGAACAGAGCAGCCCATGCTGCAGAGCTGTGGTTGTTTCCTCTTGGGTGGACCTCACTTGGTGGGGAGGGCTCCATGGCCTAGGGGGCCAGGGCCATAGGCAGCTTTCCGGGAGGGTTACTGAAGAAAAATTTAGTGCTTGCTCTGCCAGACCAGGATGAATGGGAGATGGAAGGCTGAGTCTTCTGTCCCCTGGGGAGCAGCACCCTGTGCCGCAGCCTGGAGAACGTCCTGCCCTGACATTCTGGGGAAGAGCAACATTGACTTGGGAGGTGAGCAAGGTGCTTTGGATCTCCCGAGGACTGCATATCTGTCAGCAGGGACTAAGTGAGCAGCCGGTAACTTTTGCATTTGGAAGGCGTCTGCTGTGAGAAGGGGGGGAAAAAAAAGAAATATTTCTATCCTGTACTAGATTTTCCCCATTTATTCAGCCCACAGACCCCAGTCCTGTTCTGACCTTGCAGAGGATGGGAAGGTGGCTTAATCCTCTACTACAGAATGGGAGCAGCTCTTGCCAGAGAACTTGCTGGAAGCTTCTAAGCCATAAAAGCAGAAGAGCAGGTGCTCAAGACCTCCTGAATCTTTTGTAGTTAGGGTTTCATTATCATGCTCAAGTTCTCCACAAAGCTGCTCTTCTTGGATATGATTTGGGACTCAACTTCTGGCTACCTGATTATCATGTGTAGCACTCACAGGCAGAATAACCCATGTCAGGACTAATTAATAACCAGTTTGGCTCAGTGGATAGAGCTTCGGCCTGCAAACTGAAAGGGCATGTGTCTTGGTTTGATTCTGGTCAAGGGCATGTATCTTAGTTGTGGGCACATCCCCAGTAGGAGGTGTACAGGAGGCAGCTGATCAATCTTTCTCTCTCATTGATGCTTCTAACTCTCTATCCCTCTCCCTCCTTCTCTGTAAAAAATCAATAAAATATATTTTAAAAAATAAATAAAAGCTTAATATGCAAAGTGCCCCCTCAGGAGTTCAACTGATCAGGATCTTGTTATGACATGCACTGACCACCAGGAGGTGGCACGGAACAAAGGAACTCACAGCCAGAAGCTGGAAGCCTTTAGGGACCCTACCTATGCATGAATCTCATGCACTGAGCCTCTAGCTAATAATAATGAAAGTTTGTTGGATGATGATTCTAGGCACATACTTGGCTTAGCATTTTATATGCATTAACTGCTTGTTTCTTCATTAGCATTCTCAAGGGAGGTTCTATTTTAACCTCCGTTTAAGAATGAGGACACTGAAACCTGGAGAGGTGAGATAACTGCCTGGCACTGCAGAGCTGGAAGTGGCAAACACCATGTAGGCACCCAAGTTTTCTGGCTTCCAAGCTTTTGCACTTTATCACCATGTGATTCTACCTCCCTGAACAAGTTGCATATATCCAGTTGGAGCATAAGATATTGAATCTGAGCGTCAGCAGCATCCACAACCCCAGAAATATTAATTAATTTTTATAATAGAGAGTATTTTTACTCAGTACTCATGAATCCAACAATAGGGTTCAAGTAACAAGGCATAAATGGTAAGAACAATAGAATTTACTGTGCATATTTACAGAGTGGCCAGTGTAAATTATGTGATCTCTAAACACATAATAATCTAGCCACTCAGTGTGTGTGTGTGTGTGTGTGTGTGTGTGTGTGTGTGTGTGTGTCTTAGAGGCCTGGTACATGAATTCATGCATGGGTGGTATCCAGCCAGCCTGGTCAGGGGGAGGAGACATGGGCAGCTGGCTGTCCTGCCTGCTGATTGAAGTCCTGATCGAGGGGACAATTTGCATATTAGCCTTTTATTATATAGGATATATACTGAGTGGCCAGATTATTATGCATTCAGAGATCATAATAATCTGTCCACTCAGTGTACATCCAAAGGAATCTAAGAAATTTAGAATAGAGTCTGACATTCTTCCTCTGGTCATCTTAGAGATGTGAATAATCCAAAGTGTCAGACGCAATCCCGTCTGATGTGATGTTGTCTGTTATGGAATGTCTCCTTAAGTCTCATCCTAACAAATCTAATCTTTGTTGATGGATTTTACTAAGAATTTCCAGCATTGACTCAGTATCAATTGATTTCTTCAGATATCTTTGCTTTCTTCCCATATGCATTGCCAAGTGCCACCTTCAACCTCTGGCAGCCCCGTCTGGGAAGTCTGAGTTCTCTGGGTTGATCTTCACCTCTGGGGATGTTCTCCAGGATATTGTGGCAATGAGAGCATGGTGGACATGCAGGCCTCCTTGTGAGCACTGGAAGCTCAAGCGTCCTCTACGTGGGAGATCTGTGAATGCCATAGCAATACATTTCCCATGTGGTACCATTAAATGTCCCTTCAACAGTCATAGCCGATGGGCATACTGTTGAATCATTTAATGCATTATGTCATGTGGGCCTGAAGAGCACCTTGGCTAGCATTTTCCTAGAGCCTCTGCTCTGGGTGGCTCAAACCAGCTCAGGGAAACATAGATACACCCAACATTCCTTTCTGTTCCCCAGGAGCATTACCAATGAACAGGTAATTATTGGAGACTTGTCCACCTGACAGACTAGATCAATCTCTGTCTACAGTTTCTGAAATTCAGCTCTTCAAGTCGATGTTTCCTGCTGCAGCCACACCAAGTTTGTGTTGCTATCACTCTTGCTCTCCGTTTTCTGATACTGTGCAAATCCAAGCAAGGTTCCATTTGAAGATGGAGCTGCCGCCCCTGAGTCAGCCTCCAGATGCAAACCCCGCAGTGAAGCTCTCCTCTGGCTGAGTGCTGCCTGAAAGGTTTCTTCTCCTCCACTGCCCGGTGCACATCCTCGGCAGTGCTTTCTGTTTCTCTTGTAAATGAAAATCTTTCCTTAGGGATGGATTGACTCAGACTGAGCTGTTGCAGTGCTACTTGACCACACAACCAGAGGGAAGATATAGGCACCAAAGTTCTTATAGTGTAGGTGTATCAGTTTCCTATTGCTGCTATAACAAATTAACCACTAACTCAGTGGCTGAAAATCACATAAATGTGTTATTTTATGGTTCAGTAAGTCAGAAATCTAAAATGGGCCAACAGAGCTTCCTTCTCTGAGTTCTGCGAAGTCTGTTTCCTTGCCTTTTCTAGCCTTTAGAAGCCACCTGCATTCCGAGGCTCATGGACCCTCTTCACCTCCTTCAAAGCCAGCAAGGATGGCATCTTCAGACTTTTCTCTCTAGCCCTGACACTCATGGCCTTCTTTTATAAGGACCCTGTGATTACATGGGCCCACCAGAATAATCCAGGACTGTCTCCCCACGTCAAGATCCTTAGCTTAATTTCCTCTGCATCCTTTTGCCATCTAAGGAAACATATTCACAGGTTCCAGGGATGAGGGTGTGGACATGTTTTGGGGGAGGGGCATTATTCTGCCTGCCACACTAGGGGAGAAGACAAGATGAACTAACTGAAAAAGTAAATACTTAATAGATTACTTAACAGCACATTCTTAGGCCATCCAGGCTTACACAGAAGCCCATGAATGGGTTTAAACTATCAACTAACACCCTCATTTCAAGAAGAGGCAACGGAGGCCCAGAGAAGTGAAATACTTGTCACAGCCGAAACCGGTTTGGCTCAGTGGATGGAGTGTCAGGCTGCGGACTGAAAGGTCCCGGGTTTGATTCCGGTCAAGGGCATGTACCTTGGTTGTGAGCACATTCCCAGTGGGGTGTGTGCAGGAGGCAGCTGATAGATGTTTCTCTCTCATCAATGTTTCTGACTTTCTATCCCTCTCCCTTCCTCTCTGTAAAAAAAATCAATAAAATATATTTTTTTTAAAGAAAAGAAAAAAAAAAGAAATACTTGTCGCATACACACAGCTGCTGAGTGATCTCCCAGGGTCTGGAATCCAGCCCTTAACTCCCAGACCGGTGCTCCCCACAGAGCAGTTGAACCCTTCCAGCCCACATTTGCTCCTCTCTCTTCTTAAAAGAAACACGCTGCCTGGTGGAGCCTCTCAGTGTCCGGCTGCTTCCAGGGCAGCGGGCTTCTCTTGAAGCTCAGAATCTTCCTGCAGGCCTTTCTGCCACGTGCTCTACAAGCGCTGTGCACTGTGCAGTCATATTCTTTGAAGATTCTTTTCTTTTATGTCTGCTTAAAATAGCACCTGCCATGGTGTTAGCCTCAGAAACTTCAGAGTGAGGGCCCAAAGGAATGGGTAAATGTATCACCTAGTGAACTGACCTACATTCCCCTTAATTGTTTTTGGCCTGACCGTTACCCCAGGCATCAGAGTCTAAGAGAAGAAAAGAGATGGTGCGATCACAATGTATATGCATTTTGTGGCTCTGGTTGATCCTAAAAATGAATAATTGTCAGGAAAGAGGTTTTTAAAAAAGGTTCTTAGCATAGTGTTAATTTTCCAAAAGACCCACATCTGCTGGTGTTTCGGGAAGAAGAAATTATTAAAATGATGACTTGTGGATTTCTCAGAGGTAGATCATCTGATCTGGCTCAACTGCTCCTTTATTACAATGTGTTGGGTCAGGTTTTACTTTATTGCAAAAAGACTAAATTGAAAGCCTTATCTTTTTCAAATATGAGCACCTTTATGTGAGCAAAAGACATCCATGTCTCTAATGTACAAAATGCTTCATTTTATCAGGTGTAATTGAAGAAACAAAGGTTTTGGTGAAACCTGAATTAAAGATATCAACAGATATTTAAGATGTTTCTAAAGTCACTATCAAAGGCATATTATCTCCTTAATTTTTTTTAACATCTCAGTTGTAAATCCTTTTGGAGATTTTTAAAAAGACATTTATGTCCTTCTAGTCTGATCTTTGAGAACATTTGCAGCTGTTGAGTTTCATTTGCTACTCTGTTTCCGATGAATGTGTACATTGCATGGCTTGTTTAAAATAATTTATTGCTATGCTTCAGCATTCTTGGTATTATCTGCCATGATATGCAAAGAGGGGCTGGGTGGATAATTGTTTCTGTTTTTCGTTTGTAATTTTTAAATCAACTCGGGTTTTCTGCACCTTGCAAAATGTAATCAGTGCCAGTAGAGTTTATGCATTTTAGCAAAAGAATGGTACTTCTTCAAATCTCTCCAAACAGTTCCCAGACCTCAGATTATTTTAATAAAAATAAGATAAGCCCTAACCAGTTTGGCTCAGTGGATAGAGCATTGGCCTGCAGAATGAAAGGTTCCAGGTTCAATTCCGGTCAAGGACATCTACCTTGGTTGCGGGCACATCCCCAGTAGGAGGTGTGCAGGAGGCAGCTGATCGATGTTTCTTTCCCATTGGTGTTTCTAACTCTCTATCCCTCTCCCTCTCTGTAAAACATCAATCCTATATAACAAAAGCCTAGGTGGTGTCACGCCCTTGCATGACATCACCACAAGATGGCTGGCAGGGGAGGGCAGTTGGGGGCGAACAGGTCAGCAGGGGAGGGCAGTTGGGGGCAATCAGGCTGGCAGGGGAGTGGTTAGGGAACAATCAAGCTCTCAGCCAGGTGAGTGGTTAGGACCAAGCAGTCAGACATCCCCCAAGGGGTCCCAGATTGGAGAGGGTGCAGGCAAGGCTGAGGGACCCACCCCTCCATGCATGAATTTCATGCACTGGGCCTCTAGTAAAATATATTTTAAAAATAATAAGATAAGTAAAATTTCAGCCATTTGAAAAGAAGCTTCTGATACCAAACTTTTGGACTGGAATCCAGATTCTTTGTCCACCAGAATCGAAGAATGAATCCACAGACAGAAAGTGGTATAGCAAAGATGGAGATTTATTGAAGAACAAGTACAGACTCCCACAAGGGGAGAGGGAAAGAGTCCCACAGAACTGACTCCCATGTAGGAAGGGGGAAGAGTCCCACTGAGTTCCCTTTTCCTATGGCTTATATAGGCTGCAGATCCTGGTGTCTTGATATCCTCTCTGATTGGTCACTATTCCCTTAGACTGGTTACTACAGTAACTCCTGGGCTCAAAGGTTGAACCTCACCTGGGACAAGTTCTCCTTTTTCCTTATTGTTTTCCTGTTCTCTTTGGGCTTTCTTCTCCTTCTGAATGAAGGGCTTCCTTCTCTTATTATGTAAATATAGACCTTTCTTGGCTACTTCCTGTTCCCTTGTCTTATGGAAATATACCTGTTGCTGTTTCCTTATCTTATGGAGATGTAACTGCATCTGGCTTCCTAGTGTTATGGAAATGTACCTTCTCCCAAACTGTAGGCCCAGTTTTTTCCATGAACCCCAATTCTAAAAAATACCTAACTAAGTCTGCCTATGTTCCTCCAGAATTTCTGCTTCACTTGTATTAGGTAAGATAATTTTTTGTTTCAGTTGCAGAGATCAAAGAAATGAAACTGTTAATCTGAGCACAACATGGTTTACAGACAAACTGTCCACTTGTCTTTTTCAGGTCCCATGGAGCCCTCAGACAAAACCTGAACTCAACATCACTCACCCAAATTCAACCTTTTCTCTGTTTCACATCTCTGCACAAAACCACCATTCAACCACTGTGTGATCCCTTTATCCAGCCACCACAGCCAATCACCAACCTTGTCAGTTTTTATCTTGTAAATATCTCTTGAACTCACCAAGGTCATTCTACCTCTGCTCTCATGGCCAGAGCTATATATGACTTCAGTGGGCCTTGGGCACTTTTGCTTTCATGGTCCACTTCTGCAATAAAAAAATATTTAAAATTATGATTTATGACTTTGTTGGTATAAAGACAAATGTAATTCAAGCTTGATTCATTATTATACGTTTATCAGTATTATATTTATTTTAAAATTCTGGTTCTAAGAAAAACTAGAACTAAACTTTTTTCCAGCCACTAAAATGTGCCATGGGCCCTGGACACTGTACTTTGCTGCACCAAATGGCTATGTTGGAACTGCTAATTGCCCTGACCCTCACCTGAGCTACTCAGATTGTCAGTCACCTAGTCTCTGCATAACTGCTCTAAGAAATTCATTTTCCAGCTGCAGCCAGAGGACATAAATATTCAAATTTGCTTGCATACCACATAACATTCAGTCAATAGTAGTCCATATATATGAAAGTGGTCCTATAAAATTACTAGAGGCATGAGGGGAGGTACAAGCCTGTACCCTCTCCAATCTAGGATCCTTCTCACAATCCAGGACTGCTGGCTCCCACTCACCTCCCTGATTGCCCCAATGGCTTCTGCTTGCCAGCTTGATCACCCCCTAACCACTCCCCTAAAGCCTGATTGATGCCTAGCTGCTCCCTTGCTGGCCTGATTGCCCCTAACTACCCTCCCCTGCCAGCCTGTTCACCCCTAAATGCCCTCCCTTACAGGTCTGGTCTGATACAATTCCCTCCCCGCAACTGCCCTCCACTGCTGGTCTGATTTCCCATGACTGCTCTCCCATACCAGCCATCTTGTGGCAGCCATCTTGTGACCACACAGGGGTGGCCATCTTGTGTGTTGGAGTGATGGTTAGAAAGGACAATGGAGTTAAAATTTTTCTATTTCCTTCCAGTGGTATAGCCATTGTAACATCATAGGACAGTGCATTTTTCATTATTCATGTGTTTGTGGTGATGCTGGTTTAAACAAACCTACTGCACTACCAGTCCTAAAAAAGTATAGCACACATGATTTCAGTAGGAGGCTACATCTAGGTTTGTGTAAGTATTTTCTATGATGTTCTCACAATGACAAAATTGCCTGATGATGCATTTCTCTGAACATATCCTCATTGTTAATTGGTGCCTAACCATATTTTGTAGTAGTTGTTAAGTAATTACAATTAACATCTTAATTTATAACAATGCAGTTCAGATTAATACCAACTTAATTTTAATAGTATACTAAAATTTTGCTCGTATACCATTCTATACCCCCACTTTATATTGTTTTGGTAACATATTGCATCTTTATAAATTGTGTTCCTATCAACTTCTATTTATTGCTTTATGTAGTTGTCACCTAAATCAGATTTTAAAAAACACACACACACAAAGAGGAATTGCAAAAAATTATATTAATATTATCTTTTATAAATACCTATGTAGTTATCTTTCCTGGGGTTCTTATTTCTTTATGTATGTTTAAATAACTATTTAGTGTCATTTCATTTTATCCTGAAGATCTCTATCAGCATTTATTATAGGGCACATCTAGTAGAAACAGACTCTCTCACATTTTATTTCTTTGGGGATGTCTTAAATTTTTTATCATTTAAAAAATTATTTTGCCAGGTAGATTTCTAAACTGGCAATTCTTTCCCTCAGCACTCTGAGTATGCCGCCCCACTGCCTTCTGGCTTTCATGCTCTCTAATGAGAAGTCTTAAGTCAATCTTAGCGAAGATCCTCACGCATGATTAGCTGCTTCTCTTGTTTTTGCTTCCAAGACTCTTTGGTTTTGGCTTTCAACTGTGTGATTAGAGATGACGGTTTACAGGATGGAAGGTTGAAAAGGAAGTGGCTTTCAAGGGAGACAAGCCTGAGTTTCAATCCCAGCTGTGTCACTTTCTAGTTGGTTTTTTTATGTTTGGTAGAAATATAATAAAATCTACTATTATTGTGAAAATAAAATGAAATAATGTAAATAAGGCATAGAAGACAAGCATAAATCATTGTTCAATTTACATAGATCCAGGGCATGGCGTACCTCAGAGTAGGCTTCTCTGTCATTTTATTCATCCTGTACCATTTTTTTCCTCCACAAGGGTTTACTTACATCTGCAATTTAGAAATGCTACTCATGTATAATTTAGGCTGTTTCAGTGGTCTACCCAAACCAGTAATATTTCTCAGAGGGTATCATATTGGGATGCTTAATAGAAAAGATTATGTCACCTTGTGGCCCTCCCTGAGATACAATTGGTACCCCTAGCATTTCCTAAATAACACATTATGGTAATAAACTGGCTTTAACTATTGCTTGGCTTGATTTTGTAGTCATATTGTTGTGTTTTATTTTTGTGTTATATTTCAGCTCTGCCTCTTCAAGGACTACTAATCCCAAAGACATAAGGCAAACATTTTTGGTCCTACCTCCTGCGGACCTCACTGGCAGATATGCAACTTTCTCCAAGGAGATTCATTACTGCAAGTCACCCCTATAGACATGATCCAATGCTATGAGGCTAAAGATGTGTGTTCTAATGGGAAAGGGCTGATATCCTTGCCTAGTCTTTCTCCTCCTGGACTCTGAGTCCCACCAACTTACATCCATACACATGCCTACTACTTCCTACCCCACCCACCTTCCCCGGACAAGCTTCTGTCTCTTGTTTTTACTAATTTGGGTGGACCTCTCTTTTTTGGCTGAGGTGTGAATCTTGATGCTCCCTAGTCCCGTTTAATTCACTCAACAAATAGTTATTGAGCACCTAGTTCATGTTTCAGGGGAATTTACATTCTAGCTTACCTCTAAGATTCAGGCATAACAAAGAGTTCACTACCCAATCTCAACAAGAGATCAGCCAGGGTAAGGTCTGTGTTTATTAAGTGCCTGCAGATCCTATTTGAGCCTTGAAGAAGATAGAACTTCAAACTCCAACGAATTCTAATACCCTTCTCCCTAAGGGGAAGTGCTTCTTTGAGTGTTCTGTTTCTCTCTTTGTTACTTTCCCCGCTACCTTGCCAGATATGGAAGGAAACTGTCCCACTGCATTTCCTGGCCATAAATTTGAGATTTTCTTATGAATCATGGATGGGAGTTTTTTGACAATCTTTCCTTCTCTGCTAATCGTCAGTGCCCAGAGGCCATTTATTCCTGCACATATTCAATGCCCAAAACTTTTATAATTTTCTACCTCAGTTACATCTAAACTCTTGGATGGGTAACTTGGAGACCCAAGGATTTTGTTTTATATTTTGTTCTAGAACAACCTGTGATCTTATAACTATTTTTTAAATACATCTGATTAGTTACCTTCAAAAGATAATATGGAATTGTTAATTGCTCCAATATAGAAACCTAAAAAAAGACCTCATCAAGCCTGTCTATGCTTCCCTCTGGTCCCAGACCACCTTCTGTTACATGATTATTAAGTGGCTCTTATGGTTTTTTCACAGGCTTTCTTTTTTTCATGTATAAACTTTATTATTGTCTTTTGAGTCCATTGAAGTGATGTGATTCCATAATTTATTTCCTACTAAATACATATTTTAACTAACAGAATTCGTTTTATGCATTTCTGGATCTGTATTATCAAGCAATATTTTCATTTTTTTAAGTGAGTGGGTTCTTTCATTCTGCCAGTAGCCATATGGGAGGTTTTTCTGGAGAAAATCCAGGCATTTAAAAATCCTCACATTTTTTTTTTTTTTTTTTTTTGTATATCTTCACCAGAGGACATTTTCTTCCATTGATTTTCAGAGAGAGTGGGAGGAAAGGTGAGAGGGAGGGGAAGAAGGAGAGAGAGAGGGGGAGAAACACCATTGTGAGTAGACACATCAACTGGTTGCCTCCTACATGCACCCCAACCAGTCCAGGGATTGTACCTGCACCCCAGGTTTGGGCCCTTGACCAGAATCAAACCTTCAACCTTTCAGGGCACAGGCCAATGCTCTAACTATTTAGTAATATCGGCCAGGGCAGCATCTTTTTTTGTTTTGGTTTTGTTTTTGTTTTTTGACCTTCTAGCACATAATTTTTGGGCTTTCTATGTAAGCTACAATGATAACAACACCTTTGTTTCATGTGTTGTTGAAGGTACTTAAAAAGTTACTGATGAGCAAATGAATTAATGAACAAACTTTTATTAAATGACTAGAGACATTGAGCATGAAATTCATGCATGGGAGAGTCCCCTAAGCCCAACCTGCACCCTCTCCAATCCGGGAACCCTCGGGCAATGTCCAACTGCCGGTTTAGATCTGAACCAGGGGATTGGGCCTAAACTGGCAGTGGGACATCCCTCTCACAATCCAGGACTGCTGGCTCCTAACTGTTCCCCTGCCTGCCTGATCTCCCCTAACTGCCTTCCCCCTCCCAGCCTGATCACCCCTAACCACCCCTGCCTGCTGGCCTAATTGTCCTTAACTACCCCCACTGCTGGCCTGGTTGCCCCCAATTGCCCACCCTGCTT
The DNA here is from genome assembly GCA_027563665.1 of Antrozous pallidus. Classification (NCBI taxonomy): domain Eukaryota; kingdom Metazoa; phylum Chordata; class Mammalia; order Chiroptera; family Vespertilionidae; genus Antrozous; species Antrozous pallidus. The sequence continues at coordinate 126,793,626 of CM050508.1, read as the reverse complement.
GCCTGGTTGCCCCTAACTAACCCCCTTCCAGCCTGGTCACCCCCAACTGCCTCCCTTTCCAGCCTGGTCACCCCCAACTATGCTCCTTTGCTAGCCTGGTTGCTCCTAACTGCCCCCAAACCCCTTGACCTGGTTGCCCCATGCAGCCTGTTGTTTAGTTGTTTGGTCATCTCTTACTACCCCCCTGCTAGTCTGGTCACCCCATGCAGCCTGCTGTTCAGTCATTTGGTCATCTCTCAGTAACCCCCTGCTGGTCTTCATGTCCCATCCAGCCTGCTGTTTGGTCATTTCTGTGAGGGTGTCCTGACCAATTTGCATATTACCCTTTTATTAGTATAATTGTATTGTTGTTTTTTTCCATTTTCAATACTCATTTCTATTTTGGTTGTGATGCCTTTTCCAATTTTGAGTAGCCATTTGGTGGATTTGTTTGCTTTTTTGTAAGCTAGTTTGTTTTCTCTCATGCTTTGATCACAGAGACTTCAAGTTCCAACACAGACAGATGCTTTCAGTACCTACACCTTTAAAAGAAGTTTAAATGATTTCCCTCCTCATAAGGCTAAAATTATCCTGATTTGGGAAACAGAGGAGAGCACATCCTGCATCACATGGTAGTTTTTGCAGGATGACTCTGGGAAAAGTGTGACTAAGAGGCCAAGACTGATTGCTTTCCACAGTGCCGTCCACAGATCTGGGATGCTCCATAAGCTAAGTGTTGCCCATCTGCAGCAAGTCTAGAAAGTGAGAACAAGCACTTAGAAACTTTTATGTGCAATTTGACATGGCCACAGCATTTGAGAATTGACTGTGTTTTATAAAAGCATCAGTCTGTGACATACTGCAAATAAAAAGCTCTGGCTCTTCACCACAAAGAGTGAAAGAAGCCCCAGTTGAGTTCTCAGCTGGATCCAGTGTAGAGATAGCTCATTCATTGTGCCTACAGAAGAGGCAATGAGCTGGAGGTCAAGCCATATCACATGACTTTTCAGAAAAACGGTTAAGTCAAAGGTGATGATTCCCAAAGAATGGGAATCATAGGCCCTGGTATATGTTTCAATGTAAAAAAAAATCTATTTATGAGATAATGAACATTACCCAGAAATTACTCAGTATAGTGCAGTTTCAAAACCAATTTAGTCTCTGTCTGCAGCACACAAATGTAGCTGCTGTGCGAGGAAAACCTCATTTGCTGGCATAAAAAGGCAGCCAAGCCAGGGGAGGGAATAACAGGCGGAGCCTGTACTGTGTCAGAATACACCTCATTGACACTAAAGCTGATTAATGAGCAAGGAGCCTCCTGAGTCCAGAGGAGAAAATGGAAAAGAGATAGACAAATGGCACCAGGATGTATGAGAAACTTTAGGTGTGACACAGATGTGTGTTCTCTGTGCAAGAGAAGATTAGGGTCTTTCAAGGCTGACAGTTGTCAGTGCAGTTGACATACATTTTGCTAATGTTAATGGAAATGTACTAGTATGATTTAACCAAAGCCATTTACAGCTGTTGCATTAGTGTGAAATAGAAAGCAGTTGTAGGAGGAAGAACCCAAGAGGTTTCATGCTTGTGTGTGTGAACAAATGCGTATTTTAAAACTGCTATGTACAGAGTTTTCCCCCTAGTGTGGTAATTTTTATTTTTCTTTAAGGTTATTATATCAGATCTTAAAATCTATAGCAAGTTCTGTGGTTCCAAAAAGCCTTTCATGCTCTCTTTCTCCATTTTGAGATTATACTTCTTGCATTCACAGGCTTTTTTATTTCTTACAAATCCATATTTTAGAAAGTAATGCTCTTTCATCTTTCCTTATGATGCTGGAATTAGGCATTCTCACCTGTATTGGGTCCTAGGAGTCATAAATTATTCTGGATTGCCAAGACATGGCTTTGAACCATGGAATGGCAATGCCAAGGGCATGGGACATTTCTATAGGTAGTGGGTTAAATATACAGAGCATCAAAAGCCAACCTTGAAGGGCATGAGATGAGGCACATAGCATCTCTAGGCTGCAGCAGTCAGTATTTGCAAAGCCAGCCCAGAGAGTCAGTGGTGGGAGGAAACTGCCTTCAGAGTTGGAACATCACCTGGCATAAAGGAGGCAACTGGGTGGCCTTCCACCCAGGACCTTCTTCAAATCGCTGAGCATCGCAGGCTGTCCCTGAAGGCTCAAGCAGTGGCATATAGGCGGTCAGATGTGTGGTTGGGGCAATCAGAAGGATTCTGAAAAGGAAAAATAGGGACTTGAGCCAGACTAGAAGGTGAAAGAGTAGATAAGCATTGTGGAGAATTCTTCAGGGGATAAAGATAGATTACATTTTATATTAAAAAATGGTTGTGAACTCCTGGGCTGGCATTTTACATTAAATGTGTTAGGGTGGGCCAGAGAAAGAATGAGGAAGGAAAACAGCTCTGGTGACTAAAGCCTCTATCTTAATATGTGAATGCTTCCCTCTCTCCCTCCCCCCACCCCCTGCCCTGCTCCACTCCTGGGATCCAGGAGCAGACAGCTCTGATGCTACAAAATGCAATGTTTGCATCAGTGTTTTGCCTACTCTGGACTGCCCACTCTCTCTGTTTCACTTGATGGCTTCAGCTGACCCTCTGGCTGTCTATCAGTATCACTACCAAAGAAGACCCTGGGAAAATAGGAGTCCACAAGAAAGAGCAGAGAACGGCAATTTTTTTTCAGAGAGAAGAGGGGAAAAGGGGAGAGAGATATAAACATCAATAATGAGACAGAATCACTGATCAGCTGCCTGCTGCACATCCCCTACTGGGGATTGAGCCCGAAACTCAGGCATGTGCCTTGACTGGGAATCAAACCAGTGACATCATAGATTGACACTCAAACACTGGCCAGACAAGAATGGCAATTTTTAGTAGAATCTTATATAGATCAAGTTGAAGCTCTGTGCTGGCTAAGGTGGGTATAATCCTTGCTTCCCTGGGCCACACTCAACTCCCCCAGAAAGTCCATAGTTTCACAATGACAATGATTTTTTACTCTGGAGTCTGTATAAATCGCCACTTGAATTCTGTGTCCCCAAGTCCTTTTCTCTTTCTGAGCTCTAACCAGCTCATCTGCTCATCTGAAGTTTTCTGCTGGCTTTTGTCATTACTTCTCAGTCACCTCTGTTCCTCCCTCAGGGAGATTCTCTCATGCAGGTGCCTCCTTGCTGAAACCTGTCTGGTCTTGTCCTTGCTGCTTCTTTTCCCAGATGGACCCCCTGAATCTCTTCATTATCCTTTAGGTCCAGGCATGTGGACACTTCAGCATCACCCTTTACAAAATGTCACTCTGACTGGCTTCTTCTCCATTCAATCCACAAGCTTCTATTAAGCATTACTGTGTGTTAGGACTTTAGCCAGGAGTCAGGCTCCGGTTTCTTTCCTGTGTCATTTTTTTCAACATATTATTGCTCTGAAGCTCCAAGACCATGGCCTAAGATGTAGCTCAAGCCTGTGTGGCTAGAACAAAGGCAAAAAACCATAAATGTGGGGCTATAGATTATATTAATCAGCAAGGGCTGTTCTAATGCAACAATCTGTGACTGGGGTCTTAAAGAACAGGAATTTATTTTCTCTCTCATAGTTCTGAAGGCTAGAAGTAAAAGACTAAGTTGCTGACAGAATTGGTTTTTCCTGTGGCTTCTCTCCTTGGCTTGCAGACAGCCACCTTCTCCCTGTGTCCTCACATGGTTTTTTCTCAGTGCACTATCCCTAGGTTCTTTTCCTTTCCTTATAAGGACACCAATCCTATTGGACCAGGCAACCATCCTTATGACCTCATTTAACCTTAATCCTTTTCTTCAGGGCCCTATTTCCAAATATTGTTACATTGGGGGTTAGGGCTTCAACAAATAAATTTGGGGAGGAGCATAATTCAGTCCATAGCATGAGTGGACATGCTTTCCCCTGCAAGTAGCAGACACTCAACTCGAGCTTAGCTCTCCTGTTGGGGTTTCCAGAGGAAGAAAGTGTCCACAGTACATTCAGGGGCTCAACAGGAACACAGGTTTAATAGCAACCATTGAAATGATGTCTGGTCTTGTGCATAGATACAAAAACAGTTTTCAAGTTTGAAAACTATTTTAAGATATGATGGGTCTATTCTGTCCAAGTCCATTAATATTTATGATAAATACCACCAACACACTGTAAACCAACTCTATTATTGCAGGGTGTAGTCTCATTCCCACTGGAAATGACATTGACCTCATTTTTCTAGTTCAATTATGAAGAACACAATTGATGATGACTAGACACCTGGCATTTTCAAAGTGATTTTCAAAGTATCAAATTAGAAACTTTCAAAGCCACTACAATGTCTCTACTTTGTTTTATGAATCTCAGAACACTCACACTCACACTAGAAGACAATTTTGAAAATTCAGATGTTTAAGAAAATATCAATAAGCAGTAAATAAATAAATGGTGGTATTCCTTAGAATCAGCTTGTACTTGCCAACTACACATTTACTTAACAACAAAGATTCACACTTCAAGGGGCACCAGAAAAGGCTCTTGTTCCTTCTCCTTTTACTGGTTAGTGTTTGCATGAGTTTTTCTTTGTTTTTTGTTTTTGCCTACCCATTTTCTTAAAGTATCACAACTTTCAGCAATTTTCTCTCCTCTTTTCATTTCTTTTTACAAGCTTTATGTCCCCTTCCTTTCATTGCTCACCCAACAGCCCTTGCTTTTAGTTCTTGTTCCCCTGCATGCAATCCTTTCTCTTCTCCTTCAAGTCTCCATCCACCTTTCCCAACTGACGCCTTGAGAGGCAGACTCCTTCCAGTTACCTTAGGTTAATATTTTATACTTGCCTTTTGGGAGTCACTTCTCTCCACATGTCGATACTTCAGGTGAGAACCAACAGCACTGTTTATAGCCTCAGTATGGGAGTCTCGATCAGAAAGCTCCTCCTAAGCAGGAGCATTGGGTATTCTCTTTGAAGAAGGCAAAATTCTTTCATCTCAGAGCAGTGCCCAATTTTATGAGCACACTGAAGGTTAGATTGAAGCAGGTCAGATCTCAGCCACTAACTTTAATAACTGTCTTGCCTCACAAGGGCTGTATGTTTGGGATAAATCAGATTTTTAAAAAAATAAACAAAGATGCAACCTAGGGTTCTTATTGCTCCATTTCATGTTTCTGAACAGTGTGATTGCTTGTTATTGGCATTGGATCTCTGTGGCCCCCAGGTACCAGAACATTTTCTCTCTACAGAGGCAGAATTGCTGGAGTTCCACTGTAGAATTAAACTAACTCTGCCATTCATAAAAGCCAAAAGCCCGATTCAGTCTCAAACCATTGTGCAGAACATAAGATATGAACATGTGCGACAAGACTCAGGACTGGGTAGAGCTAAATAACTGGAAACATTAAAGTTCCTCCCAAAAATGATAGTTAAACTATTTTGATGAGAAGACTTTTAATTAATTCTGAAATTAAAAATATTTAGAAGTCCTAAAACCGCATGCCTTTGAGATTGGACAGACATAGTCCTCATAAGAGAAGTTCAATGAACTTGAGGGCAGAGCCATGGCAAAGGGAGGGCTTTTTTTTTTTTTAAGTAAATAACAATAATATGACTCGTTTTCTGCCATTCCTGTCCTTCAGTTCACCCTCTGGCTGGCTCTTCTACTTTCACCCACTGAGCAGCTAACCTCCAGCTCCCGACACAGCTTCATTTCTTGGCTACCATTTTGTGCTCTTCTTTCATCATGGCTACCAAGATAGTTCATTTTGTAATGACCGTTTTGCCCAGCTTAGCCCTGGAACACCCACACTCAGTCAGAGTCCTTCCAGTTCTTTCACCACCTTGGCTCAGTTTCAGTGTCAGGAGAAAAACAGATATGACAGAGAATAAACCAGCAGAAGTAAGGTAGCTACCCACTCTCTCTCAAAAAAGAACAATGGGAAAAGGCTTTAAAACAAGTTTATAGTTACACAGTTCTTATGCAAGTTCTCAGAGTACAAGTAATGAAGTTGAAGTCTAAGAATAAAAAATCAATGTGATCTCATGGGCTCAGATGAGAATTGGTGGCTAATGTACTAAAAAGTTTAAGGGTAAAAAAGTTTAAGGGTAGTTCTAATTTTAAATGTGGTTGGATCAAAAAGCTCAAATAATGTCATTAAAATAGAAATAAAATGTTTTGCCTCTTGTTTTCTTCTGTGTTCTCATTGTTTAAAAATGTTTCACATTTGAAGGATGATTCATACAGCCATAGAAAAAAGTTTCTATTAGTAAATCCAACGTAAGGAACTCCCAATCTCCAATTGGTTCAGAAACTGTCCTGGGCTCTCATTCTTTTGGTTTAATATGTTATACTAGAGGGGTCCCTTGGCTTGTTCTGCGGGATTGGGCTGAAACCAGCTCTCTGACATTACCCAAGGAATCCCGGATTGTGAGAAGGTGCAGGCCAGGCTGAGGGACCTCACTGGTACACGATTGGGGCCAGGGAGGGATGTGTGAGGTTGGCCAGCTGGAGAGAGACCGAGGGAGGGCTCCAGTGTGTGTCTGGTCTGTTTTGCTCAATCCCAGTCTGCCAGACCCCAGCAGCAAGCTAATTTACCAGTTGGAGTGTCTGCCCTCTGGTGGTCAGTGCATGTTATAGTGAGCAGATGAGCAGCCTTAGCATATCATTAGTATATTACTCGTTGATTGGTTAACAGCCAAGCAGAAGACCAGACACTTAGCATATCAGGCTTTTATTATGTAGGATATCCCTGAACCAATCACAAAAAGTAAGGTGTTAGAAGTGTTCCTATTGGCTCCTAGAGAGCCAGGTGTGGGAAGAATGGTTCCCCCAAAGGAAAACCTGAGAGCTACTGTCAGGAAGTGAGTAGCCAAGAACACAGAAGTCTACAACATTGGTTAGGAACTCTTGACTGCATGTGGCAATAGAAGAGAAGTTGTAGTGCGTGTGTATCCATTAGAAAGCATTTTCCGCAATCCACAAAGGCAGAGATTTTTAAAAATCTGTCTTGTACACTACTGCAATACCATGGCACATAAAGAGTTCCACCTAAATATCTGATGAATAAATGAGTATGGAAATCCTTGCATATGAAAGGGAAAAAATCAGTGGAGGTTGTGTGAGTGGAAACTCTGGGCATATGCTCTGGACTGTCCTGCTAGGTAGAGGATATTACCGATGTTTTTCTAACATCTTCCCACACTAGCAATGGATGAAAGTTCTTCAAATATGTGCTAAAGACTGAGTACACTAACTGCATGATTTCTTTGACTTATCTTGCTAATATTTTTATTTTCAGAAAGTAGTGGAAGTTGCGTCCTTTAGAATTGCCTCTGACCAAAATGTGAGAATCATTTAAAATGACAGTGGAAAAGATAAGCGTCTGGAAAGAAAGTGAATATGGTATATCATCAAAGTCTTAAAGATATTGTAGATGTTATCTTCAGATATGCATTTATAAAAATGCAAGCACAGTGATTCAAAATTTCATATTGACAAATAGACATATTTATCTGGAAAATTATGAGTAAAAAGAGCAATGAATGGGAAATATTTATACCAAATATCAAAACATATCCTAAAAAGTGTAATACTGCCTCAAAATAGACAATTAAATAAAAAAGAAAACCTAGAAATATACTTTTTAAACATGTACAGGTGACATCTTAAATGAGTGAGGAGAAAGTCGGTTATTTGATCAGTAGTGTTGGATCAACACAGAAGTCATCTTTTAAAAATAAAGTTGGATCCAACCTAGATAAGTTTCAAATGTTACAAAAAAAAAAAAAGCAGTAAAAGAAAGTGTAAGGGAATTAGTAACTTTAGAATGGGAAAGACTAATTTAATTGATATGAGTCAGAAGCCATCAAAGAAAATATTGAATGAATTCTACCATGGGAGGTTAAAATAAAATTTCTTTATACAAGAAATATTATAACCAAAGTCAAAAGACAAAAGGAAAAAATTTACTTATTCCATCACAAACAAAGGCTTAATTTCCCTAAGATGTACATTCAAATAAAATTTTAAAAGATCATCAGCTATTTTTTTAAAAATGGACAAAAATATAAACAGTTCGTAGGAAAGTAAATATAAAAAGGCTCTTAAAGTATGAAATATATTCACCATCACTCAATGAGAAAATACAAATTAAAACTTCAATGAGACACTATTTTCTTACCACTCAATTGGCAAAGATCCAAAAGTCCAATAATATATTGGGTTGGTGAGGCTTAAAGTAAAGGAAACACATTTATCATTTATCACTTGAAGGGGGATAAATTGAGGGTTATGAAGGTCAATATGGCAATATTTATTACAATTACAAATGTGCTGCCCTTTGACCAAGCAATTCTACTTCAAGGCCTTTATTCTATGGTCATACCCACACATATGCAAAGTGATGTATGTAAAAGATTATTTGTTGCAACATTGTAAAAGCAAAAGATTGAAAACTACATAAATAAATGTCCATTAAAAAGGGACCCAGACAAGGTAATATTATTTAACTGTAAAAAAGAAATGAACAATCTCCAAAATGTAGATAAAAAAAGAAAAGAAAAGGAAAGTATGATACAATGTACAAAAAGGAGGGGGAAATATACATTTCTTTTTAATGCATAAAAATCTCTGGATGAATACCCAAGATATTGGCCCACTGAAAGCAGTTTATATTTAAGGGAAGAAGAATTAGACTCTATATTTTGATGGTATGAGTGGCAAAGAATTTGAAGACATATCATATTGAGTTTTTTTAAATCATACAGTCTTTATTTTCCTAGAATTCTGAACCATATGAATGTATGCCCTCCTCAAATATTAAGTAAATCAATCATTTTAAAAGACAATGAATATCTATGGGTTCCCAGGTTGCAGCAGTTTGCTTTTATTTAACAAAAAAGAAAAATCCTACTATATCCAGAATGTTTTGCAAATTAGGATTGATTTTAGCCTTCCAAGAAGTACTAGGAAAGATTCTTTCTAGTTTCTGGTGGGGGATTCCAGCCAAACCAAAGAGAGAGCGACAAAAGAGAAGTTATGTCACCTTTGTGGTAGTTAGTGATGTGGTGTATTATGGCCCTTTTTGTATTTCTTTGTAATATTTAATATTTCCTCAATGAGCAGAGCTTACTTTTGTACCCAGAAAAGAAAAGTGTTATTTAAAAACTTATATGTCCTTTAAAATTTACATATTAGTTACAATTCACATATTGCCAATTCCCCTGCCTTCTAATGAAGGCAATGCCTTAGTAAACTGTTGCACCTGCTGATGGAGTGCTACCCTGAAGGCACTAATTGGAAAATCTAAATGAGAAACATAGTCCCCTCCATTTAAAAAAAAAGAAAAGAAAAAGAAGACGAGAGTGAATGTGTAGAAATTCAAGAGGAGGCAATGGCTGACACAAGCATGGCTGGAGAAGTAAATGTTGCTGGAGCAGAAAGGAGCCTTGACAAGATTGTCAAAAGTGGAACAATAAAGACCTTGAGTGGTAACATTAGATATATTCAATACATTAGATGCCTTTAAATAGAATTCTATGATGTTTGACCACATGGTGCGTCTCAATTTCTTTATGAAAACATCAGTAATTTTGTATACATGCACAATGTTTTTTAGACACCCCCCCCCCCCACCTCCAAAAGGGAATTTAGCTGAGGTGGAACCTGTGAAAACTCTCCAGCTGGAGAAGATAGGGCAGGAAATAAGAGGGACTAGGCCCAGAAGTGCAAGATGGTCAGTTGGCTGAAGCATGGGCAGGGAGGGGCAAGGAGATAGGGCTAGAAGGCAATAAAGAGGATACATCGTGAAGGCCCCTCTGCCTTGTAGGACATGTGGACTTTATCTTGTACATTATGTGAAACCACCAAAGAGTTTTAACCGATAATGTCTTAGATTTGTATCTGAGACTGATTATGTGGCTGCAACTAGAGGGTAGATTGGAGCTGTCAACACTAGTGACAGGGAGACAGATGAGTTTTATTTTACAACAAACCTCATACAAGCCACAGATGAGGGTGGCAGAGTAAGGACTGTGGTGGTCAGGCAAAAGAAACATACAGGTATGCAAACTCTTCAGAGAACAGGATCATCAAGACGGGGTTGTGTCAATGAGGTCAGGTGAGAGAAGGATGTTGATATGCTTCCTATGCTTCTTAGAATAGATACTGTTGACATGAAAAGACAAAACATATTTAGAAAAGAATAATTTTCCATTTTTGTTTTATTTCTGCTTTCTGAGGTTTCTGTGTGTATGATAATAAAACTATGAATTCAGTTTGAAGATGCAATATTCATACATTTATAATACTTATAGGACAACCAGGTAGAGATGTTGAGCAGGTGAATGGATACCTGATCTACAGTTTGGAAAACAATCTGGGTTAGAGGCATAGAAATCACTAGGTTATAAGAAAATAAGGGAGATAAGAGATGTGTTTGCCTCTGGAATATCAGCCCAGTAAGAAGGACAATGGGTCACACATGAAGCCCTTAGAAAATGATGTCTGGAACTAAAGATGTGACTCGGGTTTATGACTTCCACGACTGGGTGGCTGATGACTCTCTTAGTCAAGCTCCTTTAGTTGCAGAAACAGAAACTCACTTTTTTTTTCAATAAAAGTGGGGCTTATTAGAAAGGTCAGGTGAATAGGAACCAGACCTAGAGACCTCAGGAAATGAGGGTCTCTATCTCTCCACCCTTATATCTCTCTGCACATCCTCTTCATTGTCTTAGTACAGCCCAGATTTATCACCTCTTTTCTAGGATTAACTACCTCAAGATACAGAAGGGTTATATTCCAAAACTGCAAGCAAAATGTTACTTATGTATATGTTCGTTTGTACATTTCTCTAGGGAAAGAGTCCATAGTCTTCATAATTTTCTTCGAGTAATCTAAGATCTAAAAAACCTTTCAAGCCTCATCGTCAACTTTCTCTCTTAAGAGGGAGGCAAACTTTGGCTTGCCTCAGCCCCAACTAAACCTTGTGAAATCCTTTTATATTCAGACCTAATGCAAATTATACAGTATCTTTCACTTTTGTTAGTTCAGATTTCAAAATTAGACAATATTATTGGTGCAGTTTTTGGTTTTTTTTTTGGGGGGGGGGCATTGCTGTTGTTGTTGGCTGGTTGGTTGTTTTTGTTTTTTGGGGCGGTAGTCCTGGCCAATGGTGATAGATAAGATTGCTGCTCTTGAGTCAGGATGAACTAGCACAGGCAATGATCCTATCTAATAAAAGAATAATATGCAAATTGACCATCACTCCAAGACACAAGATGGCTGCCCCCATATGGTCAAAGATGGCTGCCCCCATGTGGACAAAAGATGGTCTCCACAAGTTGGCCTTCAGGGGAGGGCAGTTGTGGGCAGTTAGGGGGACCAGGCCATCAGAAGAGGGCATCTGGGGGAGACCAGGCCAGCAAGAGAGGGCATTTGGGTGGGGGAGGGCTAGGACCAGGCCTGCAATGGAGGACATTTGGGGAGGACTGCAGGGAGGGTAGTTGGGGGCCAAGCCTGCAGAGGAGGGCAGTTGGGGGGACCTGGGCTACAAAGGAGGGTAGTTTGAGGAGGAGACCAGGCCTGCAGTGGGGGGGCAGTTGGAAGGGACCAGGCCTACAGGGGAGGGCAGTTGGGGGGCCAGGCCTCCAAGGGAGGACAGTTGGGGGACTCCAGGCCTGCAGGGGAGGGCAGTTATGGGTGACCAGGCTGGCAGGGGAGGGCAGTTAGGGGCAATCGGGCCAGCCAGGGAGCAGTTAGGCATTAATCGGGCTGGCAGGGGAGTGGTTATGGGGTGATCAGGTTGGCAGGCAGAAGTGGTTAGGGGCAATCAGGCAGAGATAGACGAGTGGTTGGGAGACAGCAGTCCTGGATTGTGAGAGGGATGTCCGACCTCCTGTGGGATCAGGCCTAAACAGGAGGTTGGATATCCCTCAAGTGGTCCCAGATTGGAGAGGGTCAAGCTGGGCTGAGGGACACCCAGCCCCATGCATGAATTTCATGCACTGAGCCTCTAGTAACAGTATATAAAGCCAAACTACCTATGTAATCAAGAGGTTAGATTAAGGAGCTTCCATTAAAAGGGATGTAGTGTAAACAGTGTGGGAGATAAGGGCATGGACTGGACAGCATGGCCATTAGCCATTAGGAGGAGTCAATTACATTGGGCATATTGGCTTGGATGACCAATAGTTGGGTGATTGAAATTACACAGAGATTGGATTAATAGATTGATATTAAGCTGGAAAGAAATTGCTAATGGAATTCTACAGAAAGTGTTTCTAACTTTATCTTTTCAACATTTTTGTCAATAAAAGCATATCAAGCATGTTTGCATTTATCAGAAAGCTGAGGAGAATATATGACATATTAGAAGACAGACCTTGGTCTCAAAAAGACCTTGGGAAATCGAATAATAATCTAAATCAAAGATGATAAAATTTGGTGAGGATGAATATAAAATATTGTGTTTCAAATTATTAAAATCAAAAACTGCTACAACATCAGGAAGAAAAAGCCTAGCTATATGTTCACATTTAGCCTCAAATAATCTCTAACCAGTTTGAGCCACCAGCATAAGACAATTACAAAAAAGGAGAAAACTGACACTTAGTATTAATAAAGGCTAAATGCCCAGATCCAAGTGTGATGGCCCCTTCCTCATTGCTCAGACAGTATCTACATGTAGTACCCTCTTGCTGTGGCTATAAATGTATATTTATTTTTCATTAAGGTTTTACTTTTTTAGAGCAGTTTTAGTTTTGCAGCAAAATTGAGGAAAAATACAGAGATTTCCCATAGACCCCTGCTCAACCCACACAGCCTCTCCCATTACCAAATTCCCCACCAAAGTGGTATATTTGTTGTTACTAACAAGAAACTACACTGATATCAGTATCATCAAAGTCCACGGTTTACATTAGGGTTCACTCTAGGTGTTGTCTATTCACCAGGTTTCTGGGCTACCTCTTTGATTTACACTAAGCACAACATACTCTGCCCCTTAGGGTGGCCTGCCTGGCTTAATTTGAATTTCTTCCTAAGGTATCGTCTCTGATATTCCTCACTCATGGTCTGTTCATTCTGGCCCATGAAAAAATGATCCCCTTCATCCCACAACTGGCCAATTCTAGCTCTGACCTCCATTTACCTTGGTGGGCCCACTACATCCACGACACAACTGTGGTCTTGGTGATCATGCAATGACGCCTCAGTCCACACTTTGAAACAGACTCCTAGAAATTCCAGTGAGCAAACATGAGGGTCGATTGTTCAGTCTTCATGGTGCTGACAACTAAAGAAACTGAGGCACAGAATCGAGTCTCAAAGTAAGTGACCATCACATCACAATCAGCGGTCAGACTCTATACACTTGACCCTAACAGTGTGTCCAGCCCCAATCTACCTTCTTCAGGTCCTCTCTGAGCTAAGTAGTACAAAGTCCCTGAAATCAATTTTAGAATAACCTATTTTGTCTTTTTGGAATTCTTCCCTTTTTATTACTCAAGTTGTCAGACCCAGTCTGCTCTGTTCACAAGACCTCAACCTTTCACACTCTACCCTGCCTGCTCCTCCTTTCTCTCCTCCAGAGACAAAGCCAACTCAAGAAGGAAGGTTTCTGTTTTCGTTTTAGCACCAGCCTCATCTGAGTCACTTTGAGATGCAGATAAGTTTTGGTTACAGTTTGGAAAGGACAGGGGCTTGTGGTCCTGATGGTGTGGCTTATCAGCCACACTTGTAACGTAAATCTGCTCAACCTACACATCATCAGTAACATCAGCTTGCTTTCAAACCCAGCTGTGAATGTCCAAAGATGGGTACATTTCTTTCCACATGCGATGAAATTTAGCCACGTTGGAAATTGTGGTAAATTGCATATGTGTGAGCCATGCACAAATCAAACAAAACCAGGCAAAATCCTCCAGGGTTGCAGGCTTGTCAAGAAGGGACTCGGTCATAGGAGAAGTGATAGCAGTGTCCATTTTGAACTTCCTTGTGTAGACTGTGGAGTAGAAGGCAGAAGTGAGGCCAAGTCATGGGACATAGCTATGGGAAGCAGTAACAGAGCCAAATGCTCATGCCGGGTAAGACTCTGGTGGATCAGCCCTTCCCCTATTGCAAAGACACAGGGCAGGAGCACCTGGTCTGCAGCAGAGATCCTGGCAAATCTCAGGCTCTTGGGCGCCTGTGGGGCAGGAAGCTGGCCTCATTGGGCAGACTGTATAAACTCTACATAGTTGTTTTCCTCAAACCTACCAGCAAGGCCAAGTGTACATTTTCAGGCTAATGGCCTATTAGAATGCCAAACTAAACTTCAGTTAGTATTTGAAAGATTTTTCCATTTTTGGCTCTAGTGAAAGACTTGGCAATTTCATCCAGAGTTCTTACATGCGGTAATAACAATTAACCAAAGGTAACTACATGCCTTAGGGTATCAGAGCCTCATAGAATGTGCAAATGGGTCCCCATGCAGACCTCAGAGTCAGGCTCTGGGCACATCTACTCGTTCCCTTCCCCCTAAAAATTGTAGCTCTAAGGTCCTGTCTGCGCTTGCCAGGAAAGTGCTGCCTAGTGACCGGCTGCTGCCAGCAGTGACCGCACATGGCTCCCCAAGTAGCAATTCAGGGTGATCGCCCATACGCCAAACAACAGTTCCATACATTGAGTTGTAATGCATTTCATATTCCTGTGGCTTGTGTGTACTTAAAGAAAAATTATGGCCCACTCTTGGAAAGCATAATGAAAACTTGGTCTTTTTTAAGGGCTCTGAACTATTTAATTGGTCCAATAACATCTGTCCCTGAATCTAACACCATCACCCACCAAGTCACAGAGGGGACAAAGGTAATGCCCTTACTCCTTCAGCCAGAGGGTGGCATAGCTGGCGCCTCTCTAAGTAAGTCCTTCAGCTTTTCCTCAGCATCAACCCCTATTTGTTTCCCTTCACAAACTCTCTTATCCAACACACAGTCCACGCTAGAATTATCAGTCATTTAATCAAAAAGTCTACTAAAATGGGGAGTTCTAAAAAAACACACAGATACATACTAATCAACTTTTACTCTAACCTAAAAAGAAATATTAATATGTGTGTTTATCCTGGAGTCAACATTCCTGCTTGCCTTCTGACCACATTCAACTACAAAAAGGGAGGGGGGCGGGTGGAAATCGTACACATTTCTTCAGACCTATGTTTCCTAACTAATCATGAGATAGCCTTAGCATAGCAGTTACCTGAGAAGAAGTTGCCTGGAATTGAAAATGACGTGGCATTTTTTATCATTTTACAAATAAGTACAATGAGGTCAATCCAAGAATGTTAGCAAATCTGGGAAAGGTATTTCTTAAGTGCCCCTAAAAAGAGGGGTATCAGTGATCAATAATGATCTGTTCTCTAGAATCCTAGAAAGATTCAGGAATTAGAGGCCCTGGTGTCGCTGAAGATGGGAGGGAGGCAAGAAACTAAGAACAGGAGAATTGATTGGAAACCATTAAGATTTCCATGCTGCTCATTGGCTTGTCCAGTCTGGCAATTGGTCTCCATCTTCACCTACCACAGATGCAGGAGTTTTATTTGGGGAGTGAGACCACCAGATATGTTGGAGGACCTAGTAGTGGCATGCCACTGACATCAGGGCAATAAATCAAGTTCATATGTGAAACCCTAAGACCCCATTACCACCTGGCCTCGCCAGCTGCTCAGCTCTAAGAAGGCTGGCAACCAGGCAGTTACCCTAACACATGAGCCTGAAGTGTGACAGAGGGAAGTGTGTGTGCAAAGGCCCAGGGGTTGAGACAGTTCTGCAAGTGTTCAGATGGGGAGGACAGTGAGCCATGAACACAGTGAAATGAGAAGAACAAAACTAAATCTTAACCCTCAGCTTTTAGACCAGAAGGGCTTGAAGAGGATTTGGAAAGGTATAGTGGCATGATCACATGAGCATTCTAACAAAATTGCTCTGGCACCAGAGCGGGGTCGTCAAATCGTTGAAGTAAAACTGGAAGCATTTGGTTGGATATAGGTGATAATGTCAACTCCTGAAAGAATGTATACAGGAGGAGGAAGAGCAGGTTTGAGGACAGAAAGAATACACTGGAAAAGTTGAATCTAAAAACCAGAGCCAGGCAGCCTCTCGCTGACCTCTTATTTTAAATGGCTGGCCTCCAAGCTCACCATGTTGCCCTTTTAACCTTGCTGGTTAATAGACCAATGAAAGTCTTGGGATATTGGATGTAAAGGACTATTATAAGTTGAGCAATGTGGTTGCTGTGGTATTTTCAACCACTTTCCATCTTTTGGCAGGAAATGTTGTTTAATTTCAGGTTCGATGGATTTGCCAGGAAACAGTCTAGTGTGTGCAGAGGTCAATTTTATAATTATGAAATAGTTCGCTCTTCCAGAAGCAGCAGAAGCCATCAGGCCAAATTCTTAAAGAGCAGCTTCTGAAATGACACCAGCACAGCCTGCTGCTATGAGCACACCAATGACAATGACATGTGAGCAAGAAGTGCTTCTGGGCTCCTAGCTGAGCTTGTGCAATCAGCCAGGCAGCTTAGGCAAGGAGACTGAGGCTGCTCTACAGACATCGTCAGCAAGTACTGGGCATCCACATTCAACTTGAGCAACTCCGAGAATCCTCATGGTATCCTCTCATGGACCGTTTGTACCACCCACAAAATGGACAGAATTGACACTAACCAATTTTACTTAACATCTACTTGGTACTGAAGACAATATTAGCTATGATAAAATCTGAATGCCATTCTGGTTTAAATAGTTGTCATCTAAAGAAATATTCAACAATTCATTTTCAGTTTGGAGGTTGAAAAGAAATGCCAGGTAGACACTTAAACCATTCTCCAAACAGCCCTGCCACTGATTCAGGCCATGCTGACAGGGGGTTGAGACCAGGTGGTGCCCATTTACCTAGTGTGCTAAACTTAAGGGGACACCAGAAAACTCTGGCATCAAAATAAACAATATTTTATGCAATATTTTAAAAATAAATTTCAAAAAAACTATCTTGAACAAAATATAAAAAGTTTATAAGGAAGTGCCACATCAAGTCATGCTGGTGTCTGAGGCAAGAGGAAAAAGCACAATGTCAATGGTTTCTTTAAAATTTTGATATTTTTCTCATTGTGGATTTTTTGCATTAATTTAAATTTTTTAAATGTATGACAGTTAACATTTTATCTTGGGTGCTGACTTGTCAGCAGTCTCCTTAAAGCTTGCTATCAGAAGTAAGCACTTTGCTTGCCTTGCTCTTTACTTGGCCATTTGGACATGAACTTGGACAGATATACAGTCTCTTAGAGCTTCAGATACACCCATCTCCACCCCACCATGCACACACACACATACACACACACACACACACACACACACACACACACACACACACCAGCATGGAGTAATGAAAAGCTACTCTTTGGAAATGGAAGCACACATCCTATTCATTTGTAGAGGTTATAGAGGGCATTCCTAAAACAACTTTTCTCATTTATCTTCCCAAGAATGCTGCTGCTCACCTTTAAGCACACACCTGAGAACAGCGTTTTTAACAGAGCTGTACCCTCGGGTTGTGCTCACACACAGAAAGGTGGAAAATCAATTTCAATCCCCGAAGGATGAAATTGCTGGTGCAGAAGGTCACTAAATGCTAGCACTGTTCAGTGGGCTTGGAACAACATCCTTGCCCACATTGCTCCACTGCACATTAGGCAGAAGGGGGAGGGAGGCCTGGAGACTCTCACTCGCTCCAGGGAAGAGAAAGATGTTGGTTGTACAAGCCACAGGACAAGTACTTTAAATAGCAAAGGGGCAGAGGCAGACAAGTGTATGTGCAATGTGGAGTCGCAGACTTGTGTTTGCACCTAACACTCTAGAGAAATTGGCCAAGACTGGCTCAACGAACAGAAAACATGACTGTAATTCAATCAAGGTCACTTGTCAGACTGGGCCAAAGCTCCCCGAGGGCTGCTGCACAGATGGGCCTTACCAAGAAACATGGCTCACAACTGTCTCAGGGGAACCTCCAGGCCGGGTTGCCATTTTGCCAAAAGGCACGCCCTTTCCTGCCTGGGTGTCTGATTTGGACCATCTGCAGTTTATAGGAGATGTATGGGCTGAGCCTGGAACCTGCACCAATGGTCATGGCAGCCCTGAGCCCTTCCAGATGTCAGCAGACAGGTGCCATTTCTGTCACCTCGGAGGTTATTATGAATATTTTATTGGAAACCACAGGAATGGTAGCAAGGTCTGAGGCCCGGAGGGGCAGTAAACTAAAGACAGCCAGACTCCTTCTACAGAAGACATATGAGGACTCCAAAGCTGCTCCCAGGAGCACACACACATTCCCCTGGTGGGAGGAATAGTGTTCAGTGGAAAGAGCGAGGACATGGAACTCAAATGGATCTGCAGATCTAAGTCTGAATCCTGGCTCCACTCATGGGCTATGGGACCTGGGACATTATTTAACCTTTCTAAGGTTTGCTTACCTAGTCTATAAAGTGAGAAAAAAAACACACAAATGAATGTAAAGCTGATACAAATGTAATACTGATACAAAGCCTGTGCTCCTCATGTGTCTACTCCAACCCCCGTTCCCAGCAAAGAAATTTCCTGTGGGTCCTCTTTCTCACCATCTCTAATTGGTCTTTGTGTGTGCCCAAAGTCTCCAGGCCACCTTTGCTTTCTGTTATCATGGTCAAGGGTAGGTCTGGCCCTCTTTTTACCAAGCATTGGCACTGGGGACACTGAGATTGGATTTTCACCAGAAAAATGTAGTCATATTAGCACATCGGGTTCCCCACTAGCATGATTCATGTTAGGCAGTGAGGAGAAAGAGAACAAAGGTGCTCCTCTTCCTTCTCCTCCTCCTTCTGTGCTCCTTCCTGTCTGAGGGGAAACCGAGGGGAAACCAAGAAAGCAGGCCTAGTGGGCCACCTCCCAGTCAGTTAGCTGTGACTCTGAGCTAACTTATGTAGAGGGTCATAAAGGAGAGCAGACTCTGGGTGCTTGGTCTAGGGTCCCCAGAAAGACAGGCTATAGGACCCTAAGAGAATGTGAACATCACTCAGCAGGTGGGTGGGAGCTCTGGTCTACCTGAGCAGAAAATATGGAAACATTTTTAACAAAAAATTCAGGACTCATTTGCTGGCAGTAAGAGCAATGATTTGAAATTATAAATCCCCTCCAAAATCTAAAAGATATAGCTGCCAACCTCAGTAGAGAGATTATTGAAAGACTTTAAATCTAAAGAGTCTGGGCCTTCCTAGGATTAAGAGTCTCTGGGGTGGGAATGGCTGGGGCGGGGGGGAGGCGGGGGAGGCAGTCAATCAGGGAAAAAGAAGACATATGTAAAACTTTAGACAATAAATAAATTTTTAAAAATTTTTCTCAAAAAAATAATAAAAATGAGAAAGAATGTCTGTCCCAACTGGTGATGCCCTGTGTGGGCAGTGAAAGCTGAAGTGGGTTAAAGAAAAAAATTATTCAACACATTTGTTAAAGACTAAAGACAATAAGGTAGACTTTATTCAATGGGGACCACCACAGTGAGGTTCTGTAGTAGGAGAGAGATTGAGCTCAACTCAGACTTCCAAGGACAGTGGGGATTTATATACTTGACCCTTAAACAATGCAAGGGTTAGGAGTGCCACCTCCCAAGCAGTTGAAAATCTACATGTAACTTCTGACTTCCTCAAAACTAACTACTAATATTTTGTATGTTATATATATATCCTATCTAAGAAAATAGTAACATGCAAATTGACCACCCCTTCACTACACCCACAAGCCATGCCCACCACCCAATCAGGAGAGAGTATGCAAATTAACCCAACCAAGTTGGCTGCAGCCACAGAGAGAGCAGAAGGCTTGGGTTTCCCTGGCAATGGAGAAAGCCAAGTTTTCCACCTGCCTGGCCTGCCTTGGCCTCTGCTTAAGGCTACAAAGTTTCAATTATAGAAGATAAATAAGTCCCAGATACCAGGCCCTCCACTTGAGTTGCCGAGGGCCATGGCCAGCCTGCAAACCACCACAGGCCTCTTGCCCAGGCAACCCCATGCCCCAGGGAACTCTCACCCTGATCCAGGTTACACTTCAGGGCAAACCAGCCGGCCCCAACCCATGCACCAGGCCTCTATCTTATCTAATCCTTCCTATCTAATAAAAGAATAATATGAAAATTGACCATCACTCCAACATACAAGATGGCTGCCCCCATGTGGTCAAAGATGATTAACCCCATGTGGACACAAGATGGCCACCACACAATGGCCAGCAGGGAGGGCAGTTGGGAGTGACCAGGTCTGCAAGGGAGGACAGTTGGGAGCCAGCAGTCCTTGGATTGTAAGAGAGAAGTCAGACATCCCTCGAGGTGTCCCATATTGGACAGGGTGCAGGCTGGGCTGAGAGACAACCCCCACCCCCGTGCACTGGGCCTCTAGTATGTATATAATATTCTTACAATAAGTTAAGCTAAAGAAATCAGCATAGTATTTATACATATAAAGAGGTAATATGCTAATTGCTGTTGTGGTGTCCCCATAATGACCAATTTGCATATTGATGTGTACACAGCAGGGGGCAGGCAGCTGGAACAAGTTCTCCAGGTCTTAGGGGAGCACCTGAGAGAGCCCAGACTACAACAAAGGAAAAAGAAGCAGCCATAGGGAGCTCTTCCAATCCCTTTGCATAGCCACCCTACCCCAGCCTTCACACCCCCAGGAGGATGGGAAGGCTGACCAGATGGGGAAAAGACCCAGCCTCGGGGGTAGCTTCAGCACTCACATCTGACTCCTGATCTCTTCCCCTGCCACCAGGGCACCCACAAAAATAGCACATCAGGGACCACTCATCAGTGCCCCCCAGACACCCGGTGCCTGTGCCCACTACTGCTAGGCCCTCTTCTCCCTACAACTCCAGACCCAGGTGGAGGTAGTCCTGAGAGACCCCCAGTTGCTAAATGCAGGTGATGTTCACATTCCCCAGGGTTAGACCCTTCTCCCAACAGCAGCAGTGCTGTCTCTGCAGCTGATGCATGCTGAACCTCCCCAGGGGCATGGCTAAACTTGCCCTCTTAGCTCGCCTGGCTCCACCCTGGCCGGCCCCCACACGGCTCCCAGAAATTGGAGCCCCGCCCTGAGCAGGTACAGCTGGAGCCATGTACAATTTAAAGAATGGTGGCAAATGGGAAGGTTTGACCGTTACTCTCCATTTGGCTTCACTGCCCCCCTGACTCCTTGCCCTCCCCCCACCCCCACCTCCCACCAGCACCTCCAGGCATGACCACTGCTACAGGGCTGCTGGCCAAAGCCTGCCCCTCTGAGACCTGGGGAATTTTCTGCAAAGCTTCCATAGCTACAGTCCCAGGAAACAATCATGTCCTCCTCTCCTAATCAACATCTGCTACCTGTGAGGGTATCCATGGGCTTAAAAATAACAGCCCCTTCCCATTTAGACATTACTTACTTGATGAAACATTTCTAGGTTTATTAGCTCATAACCTCCTCATGACAACCCAGTGAGGTAGGAGGAGAAGAGATTACAATTCCCATGGTATATGCATATGTATTCAGAAATGAAGCTCAGAGAGGAAAAGTGTTAAGCCCACTGGTTCCCAAGGTGCAGGACATGCCCCACAGGGTGGGGCAATTTGATTTTAAGTGGGAGCAATTTGAGAATGAGTTAACAGTGAATTTTTTGCATTTATTATGGGTCTAGGGAGCCTCATCTACATAATCCTTCTACATAATAAAAGGCTAATATGCAAATGAATGAATGGTGGAATGATGTACGCTGACCACTAGGGGGAAGACAATGCAGGGGCTGCCTCCTAGTGGTCAGTGTGCTTCCACAGGGGGATTGCTGCTCAGCCAGAAGCTGGGCTCACAACTGGTGAGCACTGCAGCAGTAGTGGGAGCCTCTCCCGCCTCCATGGCAATACTTAGGATGTCCAACTGATGGTGTAGGCCCACTAAGCTGTCATTTGTACATCTCCTCAGGGCTCCCAGACTGCTAGAGGGCACAAACCAGGCTGAGGGACTCTCCTCCACCATGCAAGTGCACAAATTTTGCGCACTGGGCCTCTAGTTAATCATAAGGAAAAGAAAAAATGTATTTTATTGAAAAAAATGTGAGTATAAGTGGATCTGTGAAGTTCAAACCCCTGCTATTTAAGGGTCAACTGTAGCCCTAGCCAGCTTACTCAGTGGACAGAACATCAGCCTGCAGACTGAAGGGTCCCAGGTTTGATCTGGTCAAGGGCTCATGCAACCAAGCAATGTGAGAGAGACATCTCACACTGATGTTTCTCTCTCTGTCTCTCTCTCTCCCACCCCCTGTTCTCCTCTCTCTAAAAATCAATGGGAAAATATCCTTGGGTGAGGATTAACAACAAAAAAGGGCCAACTGCAGTGAAGGAGCAGGTGAGGGTCAATGGATGGAAATTACTAATAGAGACAGGAGCGGTAAGAGGGATTCTTGCTAGACTGACTCAACAGAATTCTTGCTTGATGCAGGCCAGGATAAGGTAGCAAGGGTGGCCAGGTACTGAGGGTGGGAAATGTTCCCTAATTTGACTCAGAAGAATTTGCTCAAGTGGATTCCAGAAGGACAGAGAGGAAGCTACAGTCGGCCTAGTCAGCAGAGGGCTCTGAGGAGCCCAATTAAAGCACTATAAAAGAAATCTTTGTCCAGTGCCTGGGTCTTGACTGATTGTAGAGGAATAGATGTTTCTGAATGTGGCACTGGGGTGGTGGAAAATGCCCTGATTCCAGGAACTGGGAGAAATTTCAAGAAGTTAGCTTTTTATTTAGGAAGCTTTTATTGGTAAGAGAGGCCTTTCCAGCTTTTAAGTGCCCAGCAGCTGCTGCAGAAATAGCAACAAATTGCAAGTCAGACTCAGGAGACCTAAGCTGCAGGAATGTAGGATGCTGTTGCTAAATCATTCCAGCAGGTGGCAGAGTAACTGTGGTATGGCCCTCCCAAAGGAAAGCATGATGGCTGGCCAAGGGCAATGGTGAGTCACTGGGGAGCCACAAGAAATTGGGCCTGTGTTCAGGATACCAGCCGTATTTGGTGGAGGAACTCAACATTAAAGATACTTTTATTTTTATCAAGGCTTTCTATGTGCCCCTTGGGTTATGTAGAGCCTGGGGGAATAAGAAGTTATACTAAAAACTTGTTTGCATTTATTAAAAAACTAGAGGCCTGGTGCACGAAAATTTGTGCACTGGAGGGAGATCCTTCAGCCTAGCCTGCCTTCTCTCACAGTCTGGGAGCCCTCAGAGGTGGGAGGTGACTCGGTGATCAGGGGACGGCGATGCCCCCATCACACCTCTGTTGCGACCACTGCCAGCAGCACAAGCCTTGGCCAGCCCCAGTTACCTGAGCCTCAGGAGGCCCTGGATGGCTAGGAAGCCGACATCCAAGGTGTGCCTGTGCCTCAGGCTGGCCCTGGGCAACCGACATCTAGGCTTGCCTGTGCTTCAAGCTGGCCCTGGGCAGCTGGGGTATTGGCAGGGGGAGGTGTGAGGGAGAGCTGAAGGGACTGGGGAACTTTGGAGGTAGGCACGCCAGAGGGGCTGAGGGTGCTGGGTGCTGCCATCTTGTGACTGTGGGCACCGCCATCTTTGAGGGCAGTCCATTATCATATTCCCTCCTTATTGGTTGTGGGTGCCGGCATCTTTTGCAAAGGCATGAGGGTCAGGTAGAATATTCCCTCTTTATTAGATAGGATAAAAAGATGATGAGCCATTTGGCACAGATTGTTTCTGTTTGGGTAAATTAGAGTTTTACTGAGATCAGAAATCACTTCAAAGAAGGTAAGGCTGCTGATTCTTCGTTGGCCTGGTCAGGTAGGAGCAACTTCTACGTCCTTTCTTTGCACCGGGTGGCTTCCAGGCTGCAGAAAAGAATTCCAATGACAGCTGAGCTGCCTGCATAGCTCCCCTTCTCCAGTTCTCTCGATGGGCGCCCACATCAGAGCCCTCAGGGAGAGAAGCAGCAGGTCTCCTACTGGCTGGACCACTCGCAGCAGCTCTCAGGGCCTAGATAAGGAGAGAAGAATCTTGGGCAGGGCTGACCTGAGGTAAAGTAGAGGAGGAAGCAGCTTCTCCTCAAATCACAGCCTAATGGCAGACAGTTATATAGGACTGAGGTGTCAGCAGGGCCACACTCCCTCCAAAGATTCTTTCATTGCCCCTTCTTGATTCCTTTACTTGGAGACACCTCACCCCAATCTCTGCCTCCAACTTCACGTGGCATTCTGTTCTCTGTATCTGAGTCCAAATGTCTCTTTTCTTCTAAGGATATAGGTCCACTCTATTTCACTATGACCTCATCTTAATTGCATCTACAAAGAATCTTTTTGCAAATAAGGTCACAGGTACTGGGTATTAGAACTTCAACATGTCTTTTTGGAGGACACAGTTCCACCCAAACTACCTTTTCCCACATGCAGGACAGGCACCAATAATAGGTCCTGGGGTTTTCTATGAAGCAGACCAGACATCACAATCTTTCTCCATGCAACTGTGCCGGCTGAACTTCCATGCTTCCAGAGCCAGAACCTCAACTGAAACCGATTTGCCAGCACCAGCCCCACTGCAGAAACGATTCTGCACGGATGGCATTCTGGCACGTGGTGATGAGCTTGTGGGGAAGATAGAGCCAGCACCCTACAGGTCTGGTGCAGGGGGCCTTCTATTCACTTCACATATGAAAGGGTCCTGTCAGGGAGTAGTCCTAGACAACTTTATCACCCAGCCATCTCCTCCTTGGCCCAGCAGGAACCATAACACATGATCACAGCCTTGCATCACAGGGAAGAAGGGTCCTCTGCTCTTAGTGCATGTCCGTGCATGGTAACATTTCTCCTCCCTCCACCCCCTGCAAACTGGAAATAATGATATACAGCCCTCTCACATAGCTGTGGGGCAATTTAATTAATGTTTAGAAAGCACTCTGGGGTCCTCGGATGAAAACTGCTGTGTAAGTGCAAAATTATTATTAGTTCCCAGCCTCTTGTCCCCTGGCTTCTGACATGGCTTTTGTTGTTCCTGAATGGGAGCCATTTACGGGCTGTCTAGCTGGCTCTTTCTGGACCAAGGCAAGTACATACACATTTGCAGATTTCCTTCCCTTTTAAAAAAGTATTCCAACCCTATGGGATGTCTTGAAACTTTTCAATGCCTGAATTTCTCTCCACTTGTCTCAGTACTGTAATCTACAAGAGTAGATTGTAAACAGGCTACTTTGGAAGAGAGTGAGGGGAAAAATGGTCAATTTGAAGAAATCATCCTTCTTATAATGAAGAATAAAACAACCTCCTTCTCATGCAGAATCTGAATGAACCACTAAGCGAGAGCCCAGAGGGATGCTATACGTGTTGATGCATTGAAAGGAGGAAAGAATAGAAGATTTGCTTTCCATGCCCAACTTTTGCCACCTTCCTGCACCCTAACTTCTCAGAAACCATGGAAACACCAGCCTGGATGATGCTTTCCTGATAGCTCTTTGTTACCTCACTGTGCCCTTGCCTGGCATCCCATGGGGAGAGTGAGATACAGAATAGAAAAGAGAGCTATCTGCAAGTGAAATGGGAAATGGCTTGTCTCTGAAGGAGAGGATGGGGCTCATGTACAGTTTCTCAATCTCTGGGGCAACAAGGACTGTTATATGCCACCATTTTCCTCTTCTCTAAAATGTATTCACACCACACACCACCTGTTAGGCTCCCTGAAGGTGTCTTTTGGTTTACTTTAATGCTTTGCTAGTCTGTTAGTCAGCCAACTGCTGAAAGATTTTATTTTTTAAAATATATAAGGAGCAATTATGTAACATGTGATCAGTTGAACAAAAGTATAAAAAGGTACAGAACCAGAGAAAGAAGCAAATGTAAGCTACATAACTGTAGACATAGAACAACAAACCCAAAGAGCTGGGGTAATACCCTCCATGTTTACTAAATCAACCACGCTGATCAAATATAATATCAAATTATAGGAGAAACCAGGAGTATTCTGCTGGAATAGCAAAGTTGAGGCAGGAGTGGGAGTAAAGATGGATAAAACCAGCTCTCACCATGTAATATCTGTGACTGCAGTAGCACCAGAGCTGTTATCACAGCAACTGGGACACATGGGGACTTATGTCTAAGATGATTAAGTTCTGCCTATGATGCAGAGGTCAAGATAGAAGAAATAGTTTTTCTTCCCATTCTGTTATCTTTATAAAAGGAAAGGAGACCTAAGGGAAAAGTACAAAAATCTGTACAGCAACTAAGAGCATAGAAAAACTCAGCACTAAAAATTGCCAGCATGCTTCCATCTCCTCTTCTTTTCCACTGATGCTATGCTTCTTTGGGCTTCCATCAGCTTCCTGCATAGTCTTCCTGCTTCCTGTCTCCTACAGCCCTTCCATCTCATCTTTCACTTTGTTTTCTGGTTATTGTCCTAGAAATGAAGCTAACTATATGGCTCTCCAACCCAGACCCCTTCAAAACTGCCCCACTGTACAAATTCTGTCTGTCTTCCATTATTGCCTCCTCACTACTTGGCCTGGACTGTGGGTGCCCTGTGACTATCAAGCTCTCCTATAATGTCCTGTTCATGTGTGTTCTCTACCTTTTACATTTAAAGACTGTGTTCCTGCCATTATCACCACCCTTTCCCATTACTACCATTCAAAATCCTGCTTATGTTCTAAGACCAAGCACCAATGGACCCTACATGAATTCTTCTGTACCATTCTTTGTATACTTCCCTATGTTAAGTAAAACAAGTAGCTGCACATACAACTCTGAGCTCATTTGTCCTTTCACTAGATTGTAAGCTCCTTGAAAGTAATGATTGTCTTGTGTTTTCTGAGTTCTACGTAAAGTGCCTACAATAGTCCTTCGTCCAAGATGTATATCAGCAAGATACTTATGTTTAATTTCACTCACTCAACACACACACACACACACACACACACACACACACACACAACAAAAAGACAGGTGGTTGAATTGTCATTTATGCCATTTAAAGGTAAAATTTAGAGAATATCTAATCTCAAGGAGACAATGAATACAATAATAGACCCTGACAAAAGAACTGATTTATTGCATCTTACCAACCAATTTGATAAAACCTGGCTTTATAAACAAATGGTTATAAAATTATGAGGGGCAATTGTTGAATTAAACAAACAGCTTCCATCTAAGATTCTTAGGTCTTTGGCTAATTTTACATTGGAAAGATGGAGTACTAAAAAATTAGCTATCTAATACAGCCAAATAAAGTTGCTGATGAGGAAAGAACTGGGGAATCAGGCAGAATTATTCTGAGATTCCCAGTTCTGGCTGTGCCGTGGGATCAAACACATGAGCCTCACATGCTTTCTCACCAACAGGCCACTCTCACATTTTTTCCTCTGCCAGCCTAGCGAATAACCAAGCTCTGTGAGTTCCCCAAGTGCAGCTCAGTATTTTCTGTGGTGAACCAGGTTAAGAATTATTATGAGAACAAAAATCATAGGCCTTCTTTTGGAAAAATGTGAAGTTGATAATCATGTATTTGTCTTGTAATATTACCGGGTTAAATTATTATAACTGTATTTCTAATTCCAATGACAAAAGGAAGCCTTGAGAACAAAGATTTCTCTGGCAGTGGAGACAAAAAGTATGGTCCACGATTATCTACCTTCCTATGAACTACCTTGATAGGCCTTTATAAATTCTGCCCTCCTCATCTTTCTCTCCCTCTCCCTCTCACTCCTTCTCCCTCTTCCTCACTCTCTACGCCACCCCACCTCACACACACACATTTTTTTCTACCAAATATTAGGTATGGAATGTTGATTCTACAACATTTCCATCAAGTTTTCAATGTAAGTCAGTCCAGACTGATAAAGGGTTGCCCCTCCCTAGTTCTCCAGGTCCTGTAATTCTAATGGCTGTGAAGTATTTGGTTTTATTGTGAATTAACCCTTCAAAGACAACATGACTCACTCAGAAAGTCTCCCAGCACTTTTCGTAAAAATAGATTCCACTGAAAAGGAATCTATAACTTTTACTGCCATTTTATGGGCATTCATTTTTACAAAGAGTCATTTTCCAAAGTGGATTCACCTATGATGCTTTTATAACTAGTACTAGAGGCCTGGTGCATGAAATTTGTGCATGGGGGGCAGGGGATGTCCCTTAGCCCAGCCTGCACCCTCTCCAATCTGGGACCCCTCGAGGGATGTCTGCCTGCCTGTTTAGGCCCGATCCTACCAGATTCTCACAATCCATGACTGCTGGCTCCAAACTGCTCATCTGCCTGCCTCCCTGATTGCCCCTAACTGCTTCTGCCTTCCAGCCTGATTACCCGCTAACCACTATCCTGCCAGCCTAATTGATGTCTAACTGCTCCCCTGCCAGCCTGCTTGCCTCAACTTCCCTCTTCTGCCAGCCTGGTCACCCCTAACTTCCCTCCCCTGCAGGTTTGATTGCCCCCAACTGCCCTCCCTTGCAGGCCTGGCCCTCCCAACTGCCCTCCCCTGCTGGCCTGATGGCCCACAACTGCCCTCCCTTGCAGGGCCTGGAACCTCCCAATGGTCCTCTCCTGCTGGCCATCTTGTAGTGGCCATCTTGTGTCCACATGGGGACAGGGTCTTTGACCACATGGGGGCAGCCTTCTTGTGTGTTAGAGTGATGGTCAATCTGCAACTTACTCTTTTATTAGATAGGACAGAGGCCTGGTGCATGGGTGGGGGCCAGCTGGCTTGCCCTGAAGAGTGTCCCAGATCAGGGTGGGGATTCCCTTGGGGTAAGGAGACGCCTGGGCAAGGGACCTGTAGAGGTTTGCAGGCTGGCCACGCCCCCCAGAGACCCAAGCAGAGGCTCTGGTATCTGGGATTAATCTATGTCTACAATTGAAACTTTGTAGCCTTGAGCGGAGTCAAGCCTTCTGCTCACTCCATGGTGGCAGCTATTTCTGTTTGAAACTTTGTAACCTAGAGTGGAGGCCTAGGCTGGCAATGGCAGGCTGAAAGCTTGGCTTCTTTCATTGCTGGGAAACCCAAGCCTCTGTTCTCTCCAGCTCAGTGGCTGCTGCCATTTCTGTATCTTTTATAATTGAAACTTTGTAACATTGAGTGGAGGCCTAGGCTGGCAATGACAAGCGGAAAGCTTGGCTTCCTCTGTTGCCAGGGAAATCCAAGCGTTCCTCCTGCTCTCCATGGCGGTAGCCATCTTAGTTGGGATTTATTTGCATAATCTGCTCCTGGTGGGCCTGGCTTGTGGGTATGTTGAAGGTACGGTCAAATTTGCATATTACTCTTTTATTAGATAGGATAGGCACTTGCACTAGTTGTTCTTACCATTTGGAGAGTAATGGACCTACTTGAGTGAAGCCCCATGAATCCCAGATACAGAGCTCTTGAGTTTACACACCCTTCTGAAGTAAAAACCATCCTCCTCCATCCCTCCTACCTATGATCATGCATGTGCTCAAACTGATCATGCACTACCTGGTGGCAATAAAATGCTAGGATGAATTCAGGGGCACCTTTGGGATTCAGGGAGTGCCATTTAACAGAGGTCTACCTGTCATAAATGTCCTCCCTCTCAGAGGAAGAACCCAGTCAATCTTTCATTTGTAGAATTTCACCTTCAGTTCAGGTTCTCAGACTACAGACATCCAAAACTCATTCCAAAGTCTTAGAAAATTTTAAATTAAAAAAACAAACATTCCCCCCTGGTCAGTGTGACTCAGTTGGTTGAGTGCTGTCACATGTTTGATTCCAGGTCAGGACAGAAGCCTGGGTTGCTGGCTTGATCCCTGGTAGGGGGCGTGCAGGAGGCAGCCAATCAATGTTATGTTCTCACATTGATTTTTATTCTTCTTCTCCCTTCATTTCTCTCTAAAAATCAATTTTAAAATCTTTAAAAAAAGAAAGGAAAAACATTCCCTATTCACATGGATAGATTTAATAAAATAAAATCTGTGACAAAGAAGCAAAAACCCTAAATCAACTTGGCATCTCTTTTACTCTCTAACATTAGTGTGGGTAATGTACACACTACTAAAGGGGTAAAGTCTCTTTGGAAAACAAGTCGGAAAAGGGCCAAATTTAATAAAAACACAATGCTTGTCCAAACAGCTGTGTAACATTTGTGAATTCCCTTCTCCCCATGTCCCAGTGGCTCATCCCAGTGGCTTGTGGAGGACTTCTGGCTGGTGCTTCAGGAACAGGTGCCTGAACTGACCTCCCCACTCCACAAAAGCATCTTATACAGAAGACCATGGGAACGTCTCCCTTGTAGGGTTTTTTGTTTGGGACAATTCAAAACGTAAAAAGTGGAAGTCATTCTCCCCTGCCCAGAACACCACTGCAATAATAAGGATAATGACACAATGAAGCTTCAAATGTGTACAGTGCTTTATACTTTTTTAGAGCATTTTCACACACATTATTTCAATCAACTCATACAACAACTTTTGGCTTATAACCAAGACAGTAGAAACTACAGGATCTTGCCCAAGATCATATAAGTAGTGAGACAACTGGGGCTAAACCCAGATTGCATGATTGGTCCTACATTTCCACCGGGTCACTAGCCAGTAAACAGGTCTCTGTCCCATTGTTGTCACCCCAGTTGATGTCCTCTCACTCTCTATAGTCAGGCTGCTTGTCAGTTAGTAATGATATCTAATTTTAGATATAAATTTCAAAGGGAGAAAATATATAAGTCCTTCCTTGACAAGCATTATAGAGATATAAAAATAAAGGTGGCATTCTGTTTTATTGCTTCTTTACACATGTCTTTCCCAGATGCAAAGACCTTGTTAGGGAACAGTTCATCCACCTGATATTTCTAGGTATACAGAATACCCTTTAGTAACAGCAGGGCCTTCACACCAGGAAAACATTTGCTAAATATTCCCCACTGTCTCACAGCATGGCCTGTCCATTTCTTCCAGACCTAAAACATCTGGGCTAGTATAAGAAACATAGCAAATTCAAAGATGTTTCCCAGTTTTCAGCTGTCCTCAAGAGTCTGTCCCAGGGCCAGCTCTGGAGATTCACATTTCCCAAGATCCTTTTCCATTGCACCTCACCATAGCTTTTATGTGACTGAAAAAATTTCAAAGAGGTTGACCAGATAGCTGAATAGAGCACTGAGCCGTGAAGAAGCAGCACTAGAGAGCATCCTGCAGGGGGCTCATGCTATGTGGTCATGTGATAGTTTTCAAAATTCTCTTCACAGCAAGTGTGGTGGGATTCCTTTTCAGACATTTCGGTCAGGTGAAGGAATTCCCAGGAAGGCTGCCACCTTTGGTGTGGTGGCATGTTCTTCTTTGTCCTCGGTGACGCAAGGGCACATCATGGAGCCTTCGACTTTAGGAGAAACATCCTGCAGAAAGTTACTCATACCAATTCTGTCTTGGGAAGAGTCACTAGCTCCACGGGCTTGTTTGGGGAGGTGACTGGGAGAAAGGCTCGTTCCATTACAGGTTTAGAAAAATCTGGAAAAATACTCTGTTGTCGTGCAAACTTCTGAAAAATAAATTAAAAGAGATAAGTGAGAAGTGAGTATTTGGACAAATGCACCAGTTGTCACCTCGATTTAGACTCCATTCACTAAAGGCTGCCTGGACATTTGGTTTGAAAACCCTCATTATGCTGGCTACTCACTCATTCTACACTGGGCTTGGTTTATTTCACTGCTACTTCTAAACTTTAACCAGGAGACGCACCAGTTACAGACGGGGGTCAATTCAGGCCCCTACTGTTAGTTATCTGTATGAGAAAAATCAGTCCCCACAGAAACAGGCATTTGCAACAAAAAAACTAAAGTCACTCACTTTTAAAATTTACTGCCCAGTAATTCCAACTATCTTATATGCAAATAACTTTAAGGACAAAATTACAAGCTCTTTGAGAGCAGGAACTATCTTACACCCCTACAGTGCCTTGTATACAGTAGGTGCTCACCAGTGTCATTTACTTAACTAATGTCTAGAACAGCAACCAGAGAGAGGAGTACATGACCAGAGAGGCAAGTAGGTAAATATAGAGACCCAATCAGTGACCAAACAAAGGAGCCCTTATATAGCTCCTGGGTGAGATCTGTCCCGGTCCCTAAGTAGCCAGCCCTTCCTGGTGGTATTGAGGCATATGGGAAAGATCATTTCCTCATGGGTCAGGCCAGAGCTGACCCTGCTCCCCCACAACCTCAGTCAACCTAGGTGAGCAGCTATGCAGAAGAGGCTCGGAGTCTCTAAGCTGGAGCCTGCTGCCAATAGCTCAAGGGCATTTCAGGAATGCCTAAGAAGTGGCCAGCCACCCTCTACTGCAGAACACTCTCTTGTGTTCCCCACTGCTCTGGTTTCTCAGGGTTAATTATAAAGAAGTGAGTGGAAATAACAAAATGTAAGGAGAGAAGTCCTAAGAGGAAACAGGTAAAGGACAGATGAAGGACACTGATCTATCCCTGTATGGCTGTGCTGCTCACTTGCCTACAAGAACGCTGCCTCTGTCCCGGTTAGGGGACAGAAGGTGTTGCACTTTCCACTACTGTAACCATGAGGCGAGGCCCTTGGGCACTTTAGTAGGATCCTTTGGCATCTCTCAGATTCCTTTCACATATCTTACTTCATGTCTCATCCCAGTGCTCTGTGCAGAGTCACAGGACAAAGAACGAGCTGGGAGCTTGTTGAAATGATTCTCACGGTCCGGGGGCTCAATAAGTCTAGGGCACAGAGACGGGCTCTCTGTTATTAAATGACTCACACTGTCTACAAAACATTCAGATTGGTGCCCCAGGTGATCTTTTTGTAATACACTCTGTCTTAAGAAGATACTTACACAAGTGAAAATGATGAGTGTTAAGTAGAAAACCACCAAAGCCAACAGCAGTACAATCTCAGCTCTGTATTTCTTAAAAGTTGCTTCTCTGCGCTCCTTATGGCATCCTTTAAAAAACATAGGTGAAATATGAAGCCATTTAACAGGGATTTTCTATCATAATAAAAAGCTCAGATGCTTTGTCCCTGTCTCCCATTACTGTCCTCACATCTGTGCCATCCGAAGAACAACAGTAATGACAGCAGTGGCAGTGATGGTGGCAGCCAGCGCTCACTCTCCCTCTATCCAGCTGTGTGCAATGGGATTGACACATAGCATCTCACTGAATCTTCTGTGACAGGTCTGAGCATCCCATTTTACAAATGCAGGAATCAAAGCTCAGAGAGGCTGAGGGACTAAGGCAGGTAGCCGAGTCAGGAGTCAGGTCCAGACTTACCCTGCTGCCCACCATCTCCATTTCAAATGCCCAGAGTTTCCTGGCTTTTAATTTGCATTTATATCAGATGAACCACCTGTTGTTGATCTATCTATGTTCATTGTCTGTGTAGAATGCTGGGTGTCCTGACATCAGGAGGATTGCAGGGCTACAAAATAAGGCAGTGAGCTGCCCAGCTATTGCTGGATAAGTAGATATACTTTTGTAAAACTGTTAAAGCTCCTCCACCAAGACTGATGGTAAGGGTGGCTTACAGAACAGCTCCCTTGGGGAAAGGGGGTGGGGGTTAAAAGCTGTGGTTGCAACCCTCTGGGAGGCCAAGTGAGGCATTCAGCCAGGTGGGGGCATGACAGAGACAGCTTCTCCCCACTCAGACATGACATCCTATGTGTTGCTTGAGTCTCCCTGAAGGCCAGGCAGGAGCAGGTGGAGTGCAGATGATTGTGAGGTTCTTCCCAGGGACAACCTCAAGAAACTGTCAACCCCTAAAACTGGATTTAAAAGTTAGTGCAGTAGTCTAGGGATGAATTCTCACAGGAACCTGTGACTCAAGGTTGAGAATCACTGGCCTGATGCTTCCTACCATTTAGTATAGTCTACCCCAGGCACTATACTAGCATTTAAATGCAATATCTCTTTCAACCATCATAGCAAGCCAGTCATGGAAATTATTATTCCATTTCAGAGATGAAAGAACCGAGGCTTAGAATCAATCAGAAATTTGTCCAAGATTACATGCTGAGGAACAGCACAGCTAATACCTGAAGCAGATCTAAGTGACTCTAGAATCTAACCACATAACTTCTAGCGACTTGCAGGCCTTTGAAGAGGAAAGGAAAGAAAATCAGCTTTGCTTTCACTTCATCTCTGCTTCTCCCTGCCAGGTTTCTCCCATCTCTATCATTCCTATCATAAATATATTCATTGAGTACCTACTTGTGCCAGAGACAGCAGAGACCAAAGCAGAGAATGGAGCATGTCAGTGTAGTATATCCTACAAATACAAACAAATCAGTGTAACGGGCTAAAGACTGACAAGGGTTATGCTGTGATGTGTGTGTGTGTGTGTGTGTGTGTGTGTGTGTGTAACAGTGAACCAAATCAAAACACTGACCAATAAACACTGATTGTGCTCTTGGAAGTATCAGAATACTATATTGTGTCAGATTCCATTGAAACACTGGATGAGAAAGAGTAGCTATTGTAAAAAAAAAAACTAAAAAAAAACAACAACAACAACAACAACAACAACAAAAAAAAACCCCAGCGATTATGTGACAACAACATGTTTGTCATTTCAAGCCTCAGCCATTAACAAGAATTGGACAGAAGTCAAATGCAAGAAATATTTTAAGCTACATAAAGAATTTATTTTAAAAAATCCAAGGAGGAGACAATCTTTGTCTTGACACTTGATTCATGGAGCAAAAATGAGTATCAGCCACTGGAACATGATTTTCTTGCTGTACTCTTTTCCTTTGGCCTGAGTTGAGATATTGGGCAAGTTAACCTCTGTAAAGTACTGTTCTCGTGTTGAAAAGGTAGGAACATGAAGCATCTATGGTTCAAGGCCCCAAATGAGCAGAATATTATACAGTTATCTGGTGTTGGGGAACCATACAATTTCTCTATCTCCCAAAAGTCACACTTAAATACTTCCTATTTGCTCCACAGGACTCTTATGACTAAACAACAATCAAATTAACTACATGAGGCATCACCCCAACTCAGGCTGGGTGGATCTATCCTTATTTCCAAAAAAAATAATAAGTCATGGCTTTCAGCCATAGATGTGCTCCAAATCTTCTGATTTAGGCTCCAGCAGAGAGGGTCAATTTTAACAAATACAAAAAGTGCACAGACATTTTGCAAGAAGAAAACAAGTGCAGCAGACAACCTCACCTGTCACTTTCAAGGTCACTGTGCCACTTTGGTTTCTCTTCCCTTCCGGCCCCTCCAAAGTGCATCTGTATGTGCCCGAGTTGCAGCTGGTAGTGTTTCGGATCTTCAGGGAATACAGGCCTTCACTGGGGGCCTCATAAAGGCCCTCCTGCTCCATCTGCAGCTCTATCCTCTCTTCACCACTCTCTGTAAGCTGTTAAAAAAAGAATAATTGAATCGTGCTCTACTAACAGATCCACAAGCACTGAGCCTCCATACCAATGTGCTGCCTCTTGTTTTCACAAACCGCCCCCCCCCTCCATAGATGTCTGAAAACAATTTATTGTGTGGATGTGTAACCTTTGGGGGGGGAGGAGTGAATCGATGACAATTCTTTAAGGCTCTGTTTGTTTTGGAATTAGATCAGGACTGTATTTTATGATCCTTCATATCCCATCCTCTACCCTACATGAGAGAGTGTTGCTATTGACGCTGATGATGTGTTGGCAATGATGATCTGATGAAATGGGTAAATCACTTTGAATCAAATTTTGTTGCTGACTGCTCTATATTAAATATCATCTTGTGTTCTTCAGCTACCAACTCACCCACTGACTGCCTCTTATTTTTCTCTCCCAGCCTTTGATTTGGAAACATTCCTAAATCTGTTAAGACCATTGCCAGACAATGATCTGACGTAGGCTGTTCTCCAAAGGCTGTGTATCTGTGTGGTCATCCGAGACATCACTGGCGGTACCACACTTACTCTACTTAAGTAGGAAGACAGGTGACTGTAGTGCCATGCAGAGATTCTGTGCCAGGTCATTTGGTCATATAAACACATATGTGAAAGGATAGTTACAGCTTAAATTACTGTACCCAGGACAGATCAGCCTATAGATGCCAAATTTAGCAAAACTAATTGGGTGGGTTTTCTTTCCCTGAACTGTTTTTGTGATTAATTGCTGGGGCCTCTTTGTCATCTCCTACTCCTACAGGCTACTCTC
This sequence comes from Antrozous pallidus, assembly GCA_027563665.1. NCBI lineage: Eukaryota > Metazoa > Chordata > Mammalia > Chiroptera > Vespertilionidae > Antrozous > Antrozous pallidus. The sequence continues at coordinate 126,757,479 of CM050508.1, read as the reverse complement.
ACCATCATTCTCTTTTCCCCAGATATATAATCAACTTGACCGTCCACCTTCCAATGAAATGTTTCAAAGCTTCTAAAACAGACTTAAACAAGAAGGGAGGTGAATCAGTATTTGGTGCTCAGCCTCTAGCCCTATGCTGAGTGGCTGGGGACTAGCAGGGGTCTGGGTTCAGTGACATTCCTTACCTGTCTCCAGCACTGTGACAGCACCACAGAGCCACCCCAGGGTAAGACATAGCATTAGCAGGCTTCACTGCCACTGTCTTTGCCCGCCCCTACCAGTGCTTCATCTCTCATTCTGGGGCACCTATAACTCCTCTCCTCCTTCTTAGAAGGGAATCATGCAGGGAAATATATAACCAAGGGATCAAGGGAACACCCAGTGGCGCCAAGGCACCTAAGGAGAGAAAATACACACACTCTCAGTGGTTGGTTCCTGCTTAATTTATTAAGTTAGGGAACACGCTAGGAAATCACCAGAAAGCTCTGGTTCCAGCTTCCACAGCCTTGGGTGTAGTTAGCATTCCTATGGAGTGGGCTGCAGAGACATCTGGTGGCAGATTTATCACTCCTGCATGGAGCTCTGCTCCACTCACTAGCATGGGGCTGCTAAGACTAATGGCTTTTCTCAGGCCGAGTCTATGAATGTAAATCCTATTTCATGACGGTTCTTCTTGTGTTGAAAGGTTCCTTCCTGAATAATCAAGGATCTACAGGCTGGGGCCTTTACGTGTTTAAAAATAAAGGGGGAAAAAGGAGGTGTGGCCAAAGAACCTTAGAAAAAATTAAGCCGTCCAACAGATTCTAAAACACATATAACATAGCTCAATGTTTCCCTTTTCAGGATTAATTAAACCACACACTAAGGCCTCATCATGTGCTCTCACCTGTCCTCCCGCTGCCGGAAGAGGTGCCCTTCTCACCAGAGCTTTAGATGGGCCAGGTGCCCAAGACCATCAGGGGCCATCTGTTTTGAGACTCCCCATGTCTATTTTGAACTAATCAAGTCAGCTAGGTCTCTGCAATTTGCACAGTGATGTCTTTTCAAAGTTAACCTCCAAATGCATTCAACTTTCACTGGAACTCTGTTTTTGCTAGAAATCTCTGCATCTGAAGAAACAGACCATCCGAGGGGAAGGGCAGGGCTGACAGGACACACCCAGGCTAAGCTGGCTCAGAGGCCATCACCAGGGCCACTGGACAGCTCCTGGGCACTCATGCCGTTACAAGGCAGGCTCAGCAGCGGGTGCTCCACTAGCACAGCAGAGAACTTGGTGTCCCCAAAGGCCTCGTTCATCTGAGTCTCAAAGAAGCGCTGCAGGCCGATGATGGACTGTACGTCTGTCTGCCTTGTCTTCTGTCAGCTTGTTGAACTGCTTGAACATTCGGCCCACATCCTGGGCAAACTCTTTAGGGTCACTTGCTGCAACACTCATTTTGAGATGATCTGCCTCTGGTTTTCTCCTGGAGCCTCTTTTCCCATCCAGTGACCCCCTCCCTCAGCTCAGAAAGGCCCTAAAAGTCAAGATAAAAACTTCCAACCCCCTGGAGCAGGTGGAAAATAAACTATTGTGCTTATTTATATAAATAGAACCCTACTGTCACGCTGGCTGCTGGGAGCCTCCCAGGCGTGTACTGTATGCCCAGCTGATCAGAACTGCTAGCAGTAGCCTTCTTCTCATATGCAGAGGAGAATTCATTTCGAACATCACCAGAAACAACAACAAAAGCAATTTATGTGATGGCCAGATTTCCATGGACCTCTAGTTATTTCCAATAGCAAAGCCAAGGCAGGGTGAGAAGAACAAACAAGGAGAAGTAGGGAAAGGCAGAACAAAGAACCAAGTGACCTACAGAATTGTGATGTCCTGAGCCACACAGCCATGCATGGGATCATGGCAAAGTATCTCAACTCTCACGGGGTCATTTTCCAATGGCCCCTTCCTGGGTCTTCCTGGAAGACCCAGAGAACAAAAAATGCTACACCTGAGAACTCTTGCCATAGTAACAACCAGCTCTCTTTGGCTGGTAACTCACTCCAGTGAAAGGAACCTGTACATTCATTCAGTGTGCCTGGAAGTATTTCATAACCCTCCTCTGGCATTGAGCTATAGGTGTAGACAATGCCTATTTTTTGTTATTTTAAGATATGCCTTTGTAGATGAAAAAAGGGGCCACATACCAAACCTGACAAGCTCAGGGGAGGCCTGCACAGCGGGCCTTAGAAACTCAGAGAATGAAAGTAACCACATAGGGTGGTCTGAACATAAAAATTCCTAAGAGCAGGTCCCAGCTGGCAGTCATGTCCTAGGCCAGTGGTCGGCAAACTTATTAGTCAACAGAGCTAAATATCAACAGTACAATGATTGAAATTTCTTTAGATAGCCAATTTTTTTAAACTTAAGCTTCTTCTAATGCCACTTCTTCAAAACAGACTCACGCAGGCCGTGGTATTTTGTGGAAGAGCCATACTCAAGGGGCCAAAGAGCCGCATGTGACTTACCAGCCGCAGTTTGCCGGCCACTGTCCCTACACTGGTAGCTTCCTTGACCAAGGCCAATCTTTACCTTAACTGAGCCTTTCTGTTGTATTTTTGCATCTATGAGAGAATACCTTTGAAATGTCAGACTAATCTTTTCCAGATCCCTCAGGGCACAACTTCCCACCAGAGCAAGAGACCACAAACCCCTCATTGTTATCTATTCCCACACATCATCTCTATGTGCTGTAAATGTTAGTTACTAACTAACTGGTACCCACCAATGTAAAGGAAATATGTGTTTCTCCATTTTGCCTTTTTAGCCAGCCCCAGAGCTTTCCATGCTTTGCTCTCTCTTGCCCCTGTGATCGATCACCAATGGATTTCATGCAACTCTCCTTACATCTCCTCCTTTGATTCTAATATATAAAATAACCTTCAAAACTGCATTTCTCTGGAGCATTTTCTCAATTTGGTGATATTTTTGCTTCCCAGCAACTGTCGTCAGTTTGGCTCAAATAAACTCAAAAATTCTCTACAGGTTTGGACGTGTCTTGTGTCAACACCTTCTCATGTGACTCCATCTGGGGGACTTGGGCCTTGTCTACAGCCGCAAACACAGTTGTAGTGTTGATGTTAATGCTGCATGCTGAAAGTGGGAGTGCCCACTAGCAGTACCAAGAGATTCCAGATGTAAAAGTTCAAATCATTGCCTGCAGCCCTGTGCCTGAGCAGCTATCACACTGTGGGATCAGCAGAGTTCACTGTGGTGGCAGCATCGGTGTTTAAGAACCCGAAGAGAATTTCAGCGGGAGGATGATGGAGTAACAAGAAATGGACCATCCTCAACTCTGCTTTGTTTTATGAGTTCTTATAAACATTCGAGCTGGCTCAAACTCAACCACTGGCAAGAACAGCTCTTTAAACATTCCAAATCTAAACGTGTTTCACTGTCTCTCTGCACGCACATTATTGGAAACAGTAATTTATTACAAAAGGAGCTCTCCGATGCAGTTACAGCCAAGCATAATTGACAGGAATGATTTAATGCACCCTTTACTAGTACAATGCTGATGTTGTAGTGTGCTAGACCACAACACGACCTGGGCAAATTAACTCCTCCAAACACTCATCACAATTATATTTTAATCTGGTGACATTCCCTACATTAACTCTTATGCTGGCCAGTCTACCTTTTTGACTGAATTAGAAAAGGGCAAAATACAGGATCTCACTTTCAAAAACCTAGGACTTTTGACTTGTCTCAAGGCTTCCAAATTGACTAAATTATTAACATACCATATTCTTTCTCTAAAATTGCAATTTGACCTTAAGAAAACCACGAACCATAAATTAAATCAACTCTCTTTAATTCGCTGAATAATAAATCAATCAAACACAAGTACTAATGTTAAGAGCATATGAATTAAGTTCTTTTAGAAATGATGGACAAATCTGAACTAGAATAAAATAAATCAAATAAAGGTTGAATATGGCTGAAAATGAACCAATATTTTAGTCAAAAACTATTGTAGAAAGTGTTTATTTAAGTTTACATCATTTTATCCGAATACATAATAACCTCCTGGATTACTATATTTGAATATAAGTTTTCTATTCTTATTCACAAAGAAAGAACTTGACCACAAACATAAAATCCAAATTTACCATTCATGAGATCCATTAAGAATGTGATAGGAATTGAGTGCCAATGTGTGTGTGTGTGTGTGTGTCTATACAAATATATATATATATATATATATATATATGCACATAAATGTGATTCAGTAGTTTGATTAAGCATATTTAAAGTATAATTTTTATTTAAAGATAGTATTAAATTAATCTAATATATTCTGATCACACTGAACAGCTTTTTTAAAAATCACACTTCTCGTGCACTAACATTCATGTACCTTGGTTTCTGACTCAATTAAAGTGCCAATATAATCACCATTAATCATAAAAACAGCTCTTTATAATGTGCAAAATTCTTTGGCTTGGAGGTTGATGTCATAATGAGGGTAGAATGTATGCACATTAACATCATTTTTTTCTAAGTGTAGTTTTATTGGAAAAAATGACTTTCCTCTTTGAAATATAGTAGATCTAACAGACAGAGTTGAATTTATAGTGGTTATGTTGCCTCTGCCATTATGACTATGGCAGAGGCAACATAATGAAGAACACAGACTTTGGACCTGGAACCAAACCCCAGCCCCTCCACAAGTCCTGTTCTGGGCCAACTGACTGCTCAGCTCTCAGGCTTCTTTTGCTCACAGAGATAGGGGTTAGGTGGTAATTAAATCTCACAAAATCGGTGTAAAGATACCTGTGATTATAGAGGTGTATAAATAGCATAGTGTCAATCATACAGAAAGCCCTAAAAATATTACTACTTCCTTTTCTTTTCAGAACCAAGGTTTCACTCAACATTCTAAATATGTCGCTGTACATGGGAAATATTCAGAAAGTATTTGCTGAATGAATGAGTGAGTTTTAGATACACTGAGAAAGTTACAAGGACACTGGCCTTGGAATCAAAGGCCTGAAGTCAAATCCCAGCTTCCCCATCAGTTAGCTGGGTCATCTTTGGTAAATCACTTGACCTCTGAGCTATTTCCTCATTTGGAACTACCTTACTTACCTCATACCTCATGGAGTTATTTAAAAAATCAGGTCAGCAAACACATAAAGTGCTTTATAATTGCTAACATTGGTAATAAAAATGACCTCTGATAGTTTTCAACTCTGTTCTCTTCATTCAATCATGCCTTACTATTGATACTTCCAGTCTCCTCTCTGGCAATGGTTCCTAAAAGTCCAAATCTCTGCTTTAGGAAGAAATTACTTTTCTACTCACAGTGTCTCTAAAATATCCACAACGCTAATTTTTCTAAATTTTAGGGAAGTACTTTAACTTAGGTCAGGTCTGAGCTAAGGACTTTGGGTAGAAAATGTGGGGTCATCATAGGAGTAACCAGGAAGGAATCATGGAAACAGTTTTAGATAGAGGAGCACTTTTTTTTTTTAGGTAAGCAAATCTCTTTTTAGTCCTGCCCTTCATAAAACCTTCCCCTACGTCACTGAGACCTTCTTTTAACTTCCTCTTCTTTGTGTAGTGACATAACCAAGTACAGAACTAAGACAATCCAGTCTTCATGTGATTCAGCTTCCTCCTTTTCATCTTGGAAAACAAGTGTTTGGTATTACTTTTCCTATCTAACACTCAGCTATCTTCTCACTCTCTACCCTCTTCCAAGCTAAAAGATTTTAGCAACTTTGCTCTGTCTTGTCATTGTTCAAAAATCTCAGTGATTCACTATTCTGGTCTGGCTGAGACTTCTATTGCCCTGTTTTGGGCAGTCACATTCTGCCTTGCCCACTCTTCCATAGAACTACGTGGACAGGACTGGGGACCATGAGGAAAGGGAAGGAATATTCTATGCATGTGTTCAAGTCTTATCGAGTTAACATGATGACAGTTTCATGGTAATGAAAGAATAAAGCCTCACTCTGAGATTCATCTTTCAGGATGAACCATATTCTGTCCTTCACCATGAGAAATATGACATTTGTCATTATGTCATCCTCTTTGCTTAAAAACTTTAAATGGACCCCTGCTATCTAAAGGATAAAGTTCAAACCCTTATAGTTTGGCATTTGAGGGTCTTCACAATCTGTTCCCAGCATATTTCTTTAGTTACTAATTACTAATAACTAAATCACTAGTTACCCATAGCTTCCCCCAAATGCTTGTGGCCCTATGTCCATTCCTGTGCTCAAGATGGTCCTCTCGCCCAGCTGGTTGAGCATCAACCTATGACCAGGAGGTCACAGTTCGATTCCCAATCAGGGCATGTGTCCGGATTGTAGACTCAATTCCCAGTGTGGGGTATGCAGCAGTCAGCTGATCAACGATACTCTCTCATCATTAGTATTTCTTTCTCTCCCTCTCCCTTCCTCCCTGAAAATTAATAAAAATATATTTCATAAAATAAAAATAGATGGTCCTCTGGCAAAACTTCTGTGTTGATCTTGGGATGGCCAATGCCAGGACTTGGCACATATTTGGAACTTAGAAATATTTACTAAATAATAAAACTATAAATATGACAGACATTTGAAAAACAACTTTAGGTATTTCATAGTTTGACCTAAAGTGGAGCCCATAAAAATGATTCAACCAGATCAGATAGTATGGGTGCCAATGAGGACAGTATTATTTTTCTGTGATGCTAATATACATATTGTTTTCACTTTTCAGTGTTTTAGTGCTTTTATACTCAATGTACAAATATTTCCTTTTTTCTCTTAAAAACATGTTCTTAAATCTCTCTTACAAGAGATGGCATTCTAAAATCAAGGAAGTACAGTGAGTGGCATGCATTGGCACCTTCATGGGCCCTTCAGTGTCTGTGACTGTACAGAGTACATCTGTCCAGGCCACTGATCAACTCTAGCACCTCTGAAGGCACCCTGCTCTACTTAGTGCTGTGTAGCTCATCCTATCTAATAAAAAAGTAATATGCAAATTGACCATACATTCCCTACACCCACCAGCCATGCCCACCAGTCACGCCCACCAGCCAATCAAGAGCGATATGCAAATTAACACTCAACCAAGATGGCTGTTGCCCAAGGCCAGAAAAAGCCTCAGCCACAGGCTTTTTCTGGCCTTGGGAAGGCTGGAGCAAGCCAGCGATTGGCCTCATCACAGGGCAATCTCTGGCTGGGGTCCCCTGGACAAGGTCCCTTGCCCAAGGATGGAAAGCCTCAGCTAGAGGCTTTCTGGTCTTGGGCAGGCTAGGGGTGAGCCATCAGTAGGACATCCCCTAAGGACTCCCAGTATGTGAGAGGGGGCAGGTTGGGTTGAGGGACCCACTCCCCAGTGCACAAATTTTGTGCACCAGGCCCCTAGTCCTATCTAATAAAAGAGTAATATGCAAATTGACTGTACCTTCACTACACCCAATAAGCCATGCCCACAAGCCAATCAGGAGTGATATGCAAATTAATACCCAAGCAAGATGGTCTCTGCCCAAGGCCAGGGTGGGGCGAAGCCAGCCAGTGATCAGCCCCATGGCAGGGCAATCGCTGGGTGCACAAGGCCGGGGCTGTGGTGGAGCCAGCCAGCGATGGGCCCCATAGCAGGGCAATCACTAGCTGGGGCAAGGCCGGGACTGGGGTAGAGCCAGCGATCAGCCCCTATGGCAGGGCTATTGCTGGCTGGTGCAAGGTTGGAGCTGGGGCGGAGCCAGCAATCAGCCCCATCTCAGCCAGAGGCTTTCTGCCTTGGGCAGGCTGGGGGTGGTCAGTAGGACATCCCCTGAGGGCTCCCAGTTTGTGTGAGGGGGCAGGTTGGGCTGAGGGATCAACCACCCTCACTGCACAAATTTTGTGCACTGGGCCCCTAATTATTACATAAGATGGTAGAGACAGAAAATACAACTCCACTGAATAGGAGTTTAGCAATGTACATGAGAGACAGCTTCATAATGAATGAAGAACAAGAAATATCTGAGTGGTGAAATAGCCTCGTTAAAGCCATTAACCTGCTCTCCCACAGACCCCTTAGTCTCCAGGATACCACATGAGCTCTCACAGCTAGCACTTTTCTAAATATAATAAATGTCAAGTCTGATCTATTCTCTGAAACCATAGTCTTACTTCCCCTTTCTCCCTTCCTTTGGAAATCATCTAAAAAACACACTTGTCTTGTGACGCATCTGTCCTCACCCCCGCAGTGTCACCCAGAGACGAACTATATATCCTCTTTCGTTATGCGTCAATAGTTTGTCAGGGATCCTAGCATGTACTACATCTTCTTGATTAATAGCCATTCATTAGTAGTAGGAGCAAACATCAACCATCTCCAAACACTCCACCCAGTGCCATCCTCTCCCTCCAAACCTAGTGCAGCCTCATTAAAGAGAGTGCAGACCAATGGTGCTCAGTCTGAAGCACAGATGTGGCCCTTTAATGGGTGATCTTACTCCTGGCAGACATGGGATTGTGCTATGCCCTCTTATGCTAGAATCCAACTCAAGGTCACAGCCTGTGGAAGAAGCATGTTAGAGCAAAGTCTATTTGCAAAATTTCTCAAAATACCTCCCCAAACAACCCCAATCTATGCACAACTTTAAAAGCTAAATGTAATGGACGTACTGTAATTCACTTTTCTTTTTCTTCTCAACCACTCATTCCGCCTTAAAAGGTACAATATAGGAAAGGATGAGAGGAGGACCTATTGTTGGATTCCAGAGAGGAGGAAAGTAAAGTTGGGTTAACAAGAATTGGGCTATCTCTACCTACTCTTGGCTCCACCTTTGATTCCTCCCTGTGCATGTCTTTACTAAGCACCTTCTGGGTCCCTCTCATTATGTCTTCTTAATAAAGAGAATAAAATGGACACTGTTCCACCCCATTCATCCTAATGTTGTAAATACTGATTGGACACTGTCTGCTTTGAATCTTTTGATAAAAGACAGGTGATAAGGAACACATGGTTTACACAGGTCCTTTTGTTAATCACAAGTGATCAGTGCCACCTGGACAGTGGCAGGATGCTCTGCGGTGCCTGAGAACTGGGTGGTAAATGGAATTTTGGACTGTGAGTCATTATAACTGTAATTGTGACATGAAGAAGGCCTGTAAGAATGTGATTCAATTGGCAGACAGTGAAAACCCACCCTGGAAGGGACTCTCTGTTTTACTTCTCCAGCAAGCAATCACAACTATGCAAGAGGTTTTACAAACCACACTAGTGATGCTGAGAAGGTGATGTGAGCCATGCTGGTCATAGTCACCAGATTTAAATTGCTCACTTTATAGTTATATCACTGCTTGACTAAAAAGTTTTATAAGAAAATTGGGGGCGAGGAGGGGAGAGGGTTGACAAGACACTTAATCCTCCATAAGACGAAGTATTTCAGTATTCACCTTATTTCCAGAACACTCTATCCATTTTTCTTGCACAAGAACAATTGATGCAAAAGTATCATTACCAGGCTGGAAAATAACAAATACCTACAGAATATGCTGGGACCTGTTAAAAAGTTCTTAAAGGAACAATGTATATCATTTTTGAGATATTTGGTCAGTGCTTTGGCACAGCATGGCTCTCCTGTCCACACCACTCAATCACAGTTCACTTTCCTAAAAGTGAATAAATAAGTATGGTATGAATTTTCAAAGACTCTATTCCATGGGCCAACAGACAAAAAAGAGAATGCCAAGAGACTGCTCTCTTTTTTTTCATCACAGTTTTGAGAGAACTGCAGGGTAAATCATGCAAAAGTCATATTCCATAAACAAGCACATACATTATATAGTTACATCATCAACTGACATCCAAGAAGCCAAAGGTTAATTGCTATGGTTTACTTTATCATTCCAAGTGACCTCGTGCAAGAAGATTTAACTTGACAACTGTTTGAACTTTACAGTCTGAGATTTCATCTGCTTGTTTCAGGAGTACTTCTTCATTACTCCCTATGGAATATTAATATTGTATTCTTTTTTATTTTATTTATTTATTTGGTTGTTTGTTTGTTTGTTTGTTTATTTATTTTACAGAGAGAAAGGGAGATGGATAGAAAGTTAGAAATATCGATCTGCTGTCTCCTGCACATCTCCTCCTGGGGATGTACCTGCAACCAAGGTACATGCCCTTGACTATAATCAAACCTGGGACCTTTCAATCCGCAGGCTGATGCTCTATCCACTGAGCCAAACCGGTTTTGTCTTGTTTTCTTTTTTTAATTTCTTTCTGGAAAGAACAGTGATCTCACAGTTTCCCCCTTCTTTAAAACTAAATCCCTACCAGGCTAGCCTCATGACATTTTCATTTTCCTTACCTTAAATCAGTGGTTTTCAACCTTTTTTATCTCATTGGCAAACAAACTAATTACTAAAATTCTGCAACATACCAAAAATATATACATATATTTTGCCAATCTGACAAAACAAAAGTTGGTATAATTTTGATTCACTCACACTGGACGGTTACTGTTGTGTTGGCTGTTATTTTTTTTATTTGATATCTAAAGAAAAAGAGGTCTGTGCCCCTGACTAAATAGTCAGATATCACATGTTTTCAAAATTCTTGTGGCACACTGGTCGAAAATCATTGCCTTAAGTAATTAGAGAGGAAACACCAAGATAGACTTTGAAGAACTCAGGCTATGGAGTCAGACTGCTTGATGGAGATGCCAAGTCCACCATTCAGCCAGTTATGTAACAGGGAGCAGGTTATTTCACTCCCTAAAGCTCAGTTTCCTCATCTCTAAGGTAGAAGTCATGCTACTGATCTCTTGGAAGATCTTTGGAAGGACTGAAAATGCTAATATAGGTAAATAATTATCTCAGAGCCTAGCAGATGGTGAGCACTCAAATAATATGGGTTTTACACTATTTTCATTTAAATAGTATTCTTTTTTTTTTTAATCCTCACCGAGGATATGCTTTTTATTGATTTTAGAGAGAGAAGAAGGAAAGAGAGAAAGGGAAACATTGAAGTGAGAGTGAAACATCAATTGGTTTCCCATATAAGCCTCTAACTGGGATTGGACTCGAAATCTAGATATTAAGTTGGAAACTGTTTTGTGCATGGGAGGACATTTCAGAGCCACCTGGGCATAGCTAAACAGTATATTTTTTTACAATGAGAAAAATTTGGAAATGTGCTCTCCAATCCCACAGTGAATACAGTGGAAATGAAGTAGGAATAAGAGCAAACCTACTTTCATACACAACACTGTGCCCCAAAGCTGCAGCACCATTTCCACTGCACATAACTAACCAAGTGCCAGCCTGCACTCTCTGAGCACCTACCTTCGCAATGAACAGGGCAAACAGTGGGTGCATTCAGAATACACAAAAGCAGCTGGGCAGCACTGTCTCCAGGGAACAGTCAACCTGGGCAGGTGCCGACACACACAAATGCACGGAGAGAGCTAACTGTCCTCTGATGCCTTATTAAATGGCCAGATGTGTGTTCAGGTTCTCACAGCATCTTTTACGCTGGACAGAAGAGAACCCTGCTTGGGTGGAAAGGGGCAAAACATGGAGATTTGCTCCCAGGTAAGAGGACAAATGAGTGACAACTGCAGAATAAGGCTGGATTGGTATACTCATTCTGCTTAACCTAGAGGCAGTAATCCCATTAGAGAAGGCGAACAAAGGACCAGAGACGGCCAAGGCGTCTTAGCTTTGCAACGCCACCAGAACCGCAATCTTAGAATGTGAAAATGTTCCAGTTCAGAGGAAATTTTTTTTAAAAAAAGCCTCAACGTGACTCAGTCCTCTCACAGTAGAGGCAATGACGCCTGTTCTTACACGCGTGGACACAGCCTCACTGACACCCTCCTTGCTGGACCTCTCAGGACGGCCAGAGGGCAGAGAAGCTAGAGTAAGGGAGGAGGCCAAGGGAAGGAGATGACTGACAGGTAACCACCAGCTATGAAACAAACCCAAGCCACGTCCATCTCTCAGTCCTTCCTTTCCAATCGCCCACCCCCCCACCTCCAAACTGATAGGCATCACAGTCACAAAACACCATAAATCAGAAATCCTCTTGCCCAATGTCTAAATAGGCGCTAGCTGCTTTCTGCCCGGCCTACCGGCCCAACCACAGGTGGCCTCCAAAATCAACCCGAAGGGGCTCAACAGTATTGCCCTCCCACATCTCTAATGTGGGTCCATTCATCTCAGGCCACGTTTAGGGGCCGGAAAGAACGGAGGTATTCGGGAACAAAATCTAAGTCTGCCGAGTACCTGGGCGCGCACGGAGCTGGGGCGAGGGCCAGGATGGGTATGGGAAGACAGGGTGCTTGGAGTTCAGCCGCGGGAGACTCCCGATCCCCAGCCTCATAAGGTTGCCAGGCTCAGGGAGGTAGTTCGGCAGCCCCCAATTGAGCCGACCAAACCCCAGCCTGCAGGCTTCCCCGAGCTTACCTTGGTCCAGGAGACCCTATAGGGCACCTGCAGGTCCCGGGGGGCGGTGCAAGGCAAGTCCACATCCTCGGAACAAGCCGCCTTCACTTCCCGCGTTGCTGGAGCCAGGCTGCAGGCTGCAAGAGGGAGAGAGACGGCGGCGTGAGCAAGCGAGGAAAAGGGGTGTCGTGGGGGAGATGGGGGGCGACAGGAGGTCTTGGGCCCTACCGCAGCTCAGGAGCAGGAGCTGGAGGCTGCGCGCCATGGCTGGGGAATGCCGGCCTGTGGCGCGCTGGCGCCACGCTTCGCTCTTATACCCGCGGCTTCGGGATTTCCCCAGGCTCCGGCCCAGGGGAATCCCCAGCGGGCTGGGGGGAGAGGGGGGGGCGTGCGGAAGCAGCAGGCGCGCCCTCCCCGAGCCCTCGGCCTCCCGGGCGCCCCCTGTGCCCGCCCCCGGCGCCCGCGGCCTGCCCGCGTTCCCGCCCCCGCGCGCCCCCAAGCTCGCGTGGCCGCTGCTGCTGCTGCTGCTGCTGCCGCCGCCTGACCACAGTGACAACTCTCCCCGGGGAAGCCCAGGGCTTTGGCTTTGCAAACCGCGCTCGCAGGCGTGACACCATCCACTGACCCTCATAACAAACCCAGGAGCGGGGCCAGGCCAGGCTGTTACGTTATGTTTATGAAGGTGAAACCAGATTCAGAGAGGTCCAGCAGCTCCCCAGAGCCCAGCCTGTCCGCGGTGACATCACTAATGAACCAGGTCCTCCTGCCACATTCCCTGAGATTCAAAAACTCAGACTTCCCAAGGAACGCAGCAAGACTGTAGTTCTTGGCCACGCCTTCTGATGTGGGTTATATCAGTCGGTATCATTCAGCCTGCTTAAGTTGTATCAACAAAGAAGGCTCCTATTAAAATAATATTTTGGGGACCCTCCCCCCCCCAAACAAAAGTTATCTATACGAAGTTAGAAATAACCTATAATCCATCCAGAAATAACTATTGGTAACATTTGAAGTCTTTGCTTCTATGAATAAAAGATAGAGATTTTTAATAGTCTATTACCAGTGGTCGGCAAACTCTTTAGTCAACAGAGCCAAATATCAACAGTACAACAATTGAAATTTCTTTTGAGAGCCAAATTTTTTAAACTTAAACTTCTTCTAACGCCACTTCTTCAAAATAGACTCGCCCAGGCCGTGGTATTTTGTGGCAGAGCCACACTCAAGGGGTCAAAGAGCCGCATGTGGCTCACAAACCGCAGTTTGCCGACCCCTGGACTTGATTTTAGCTTAATATTTGTCAAGTGTTTCTACATCATTAAACAGTTTCAACAGTATCATTTTGGTGGCTCCCTAATATCCCATCCTACAGTTGTACCATAAATTAGAACTGATTGATGTTAGACATTATTAATCTAGTGTTACTAGTCTAGATAGTGTTAGGTTGCTTCTTTGATTATGAACATTACAGGCAATGCTGTGGTTGCTAACATGAACTTTTGTGTAGATAAACCTTGGCTGTAATAGTGGCTATTTTCTCAATAAGTACCTAGTGGGGGTGGGGAACCATCTTTCTGCCAAGGGCCATTTGGATATTTATAACATCATTTGAGGGCCATACAAAACTATCAGCTTAAAAATTAGCCTGCGATATTTGGTCAAACCTTTAACTCACCCCTGATGCCTTGGCAGGGACAGTCCAATGATTTCATGAGCCCGGGCTGGAAGTTCCCCACCCCTAAAACTTAGAGGAAATTATGCTAGGTCAAAGGAACTTTAACAATTTTGTTAAATAATGCCAAAATTACCTCCACTGAGGTGTGCTCCAACTACAGGGTCCCTCAAAAAAGTATAAACACTTTAACTGCTGATAGCTCAATTTTGAAAATGAAATGTATTTTAATAAATGCTTATAATTATTCAAAATGTGTGTGATACCCTATATTTTTGTGATACCCTATAATTCCCACCTGCAGTGAATGAGAGTGTCTGTTTCCTAGCACTCTTGCCAACACAAATTTTACTAAATATCCACTTTTGTCCATTCAAGTGGTTAAAAAGAATGACACCACAGTAAAGTTTTAACTTAACCTTGAAAGTAGTTTTACCTATTGACAATCAGACCAGCTATGTGTTAAGTCTTTTCTCCATAAACCTTACAAGGCTAATTAATGTCTTAAACTAGAATATTTTTAAGCATACAAAAATGCATCTGAATGCAATCTATCTATATGAATAAAAGGGTAATATGCTAATTAGACCAGGAGACCTTTTGGGAGACCTTCCAGACGACCTTCTGGACAAAGCCATGGTGGCAGAGCCAAGGTAGAAGTGGTTAAGAGCGATCAGGCCAGGAGGGGAGGGAAGTTGGGGATGAACAGTCTGGCAAGGGAGGGAGGGGGGCAGCTGGGGGCAATCAGGCTAAAAGGCAGAGTGGTTAGGGGCAATCATGCAGGCAGACAGGTGAGTGGTTAGGAGCCAGTGGTTCAGGATTGTGAAAGAGATATCTGACTGCTGGTTTAGGCCCAATCCCACCAGCATTCGGACATCCTCCAAGGGGTCCCAGATAGGAGAGGGTGCAGGCTGGGCTGAGGGACACTCCACCCCCTCCCCCAGCCTCATGTATGAATTTTGTGTACCGAGCCTCTAGTATATACATAAAAGCCCAGTGACCAGAATGATGTCAACCAATTGCTATGACACACACTGACCAGCAGGGGGCAGACACTCAACGCAGGAGTGTCATTGCGCTCCCACAGCTGGAGCAGCCTCTCAGAAGGCAGGTCCACAGCCGCTCAGTTGACTGGGATGAGTGGTGCTCCCACAGAAAGCCAATCCCCACAGGCCATGCCCACCACCAGTGCACAAATCCCGTCCACCAGGCCTCTGGTATATTTAATAAAACAACCGTTCCTAGCTAGATCCCATACCTGGGCATTTAAGTTTTCTTCTGAATTTTCATTGTTGTATGAAGCTGGGGATGTTCAAACTCTGCTGGCCCAGCAATCCAGGTGCATTATTAGCTACTAGCATCCTGTCCTCCAAATTCATGTCCATTGACACTCCCCTCAGCAGGGTTTGGCATCGTCAGATTTTTTTTCCCAATATGATGAGTACAAAATATCAGTCCCTCTTTGTTTAATTTACATGACACCAGGAAAGAGGAACATGTTATTTCTCATGTTTTGAGACCATTGGTGTCCTTTTGAGGATTGCCCATTCATACCATTTGGCCTTTTCATTTGGAGCTGTTTACAAATTCTGGGCCAAATCCTCTTTTGATTGTGTGCATGGCAAATATCTTCTCTATGTCTAAGGTTTGTATTTTTCACTTTGTTTATGATATCTTTAATGTACAAAGGAAATTTTTAATATTATGATGTAGCCAAATCTATTGATTGTTTTTATTTATGGTTTGTGCTTCTGGTGCTGTGTTTAAGAAACCTTTTCTTACCCTGAGAACATAAAAGCATCTTGCTTAATTTTTGCCCAAAACTTTAAAGTCCTGCTTTGTCATATGTTAAGTCTAATCCATTTAAATATGGTTTGATGTAGAGACTTCAACTTATTTCTTCCATATGGGTAACCAATTGTTCCAATGCTGTTTGTTTAAAGTTCTTACTTCCCCACTGACTTGAAATAGCAACTCTGCTATGTACAAATTTCCATAGGTATGTGGCCTATTTCTAGATTCTATTTTGTCTCTCCCTGGGCTAATATCACACTTTATTATTACTTAACTGAACTACATACAGTTAAATCTTGCATCGGTGGGGGGGAGGGGGGAGTGAGCCCTCATAGGTTGATCTCCCTCTTCAAAATTGTCCTGGCATTCTAGGTTCTTTCTCTATCTTATATATATTTGAAACTCATACATTTTTCTGAACCTCAACAACCTCATTTAAATTCTATTAGGAACACATTCAATGTGTAAATTGCAGAAATTTAACATTTTGGCAATTGATTCAACAAATCCATCAATATTAGGTATCTTTCCATTTACTTAGACCTTCAAGAAATTTTAAAATTTCACACATAAACATTTTCTATATCTTTTGGTAGATTTATTCCTAGTACTTTTATATTTTTATTGCTATTTTCACATATACTATATATTTTCCAAACTGTTTTTCTAGTTGCTCATTGCTGGTAAATAAAATTTTATTTTTATTTAGCCAGCAATCTAATCTCACTGACCTTTCTTATTAATGTTAATAATTATTCTTAGTCCTTCCGTTAAGATACTTTTACAGTCATAAATTATGTAGAGCGTTTTTCCCTTAAAAAGTCCACATATATGGTTTAGTTTTCATTATTGCTTCTGTTGTCTAGGAATTGACTATTCTCAAAAATATGGTCTGTATAATTTGTTGCTATTGAAGAAATACTCTGTGGCCTAACGTGATTTTTCGGTAAATGTGTCATGTTCTTGGAAAGAATGTGCATTCTCCAACTGGGTCTCTTTGATTAAGCTTGTGCATCATGCCATTCAGGTCTATAGCTTTACTAAATTTGGGTCATTTCAAAATATCAGTTACTGAAAGAGATGTGTTAAAATCCCCTATGACTATGTAATTATCTATTTACCTTGGAAATATTATCAACCTTTTGCCTTGTATAACTTGATGCTATGTTTTTGGTGCCTTCAAGTTATAACTATCTTCACTGATCCCAGTGAATTGTTTCTTTTGGCCTTTATGTAGACCTTTTTCCCCTTAATATTCCCCTCTCCTTTTTTTTTCTTCAAAGACACCGCTTTCTTTTTTGAGGCTAGTATTTTTCTATACTTTCACATTCAACTTCGTTTTTGTCCTTAAATTCTAACTCTGTCTTTTTTAAAACTGTAGTTGGATTTTTCTAATCCAATACAACTGACAGTGTCTTTCTAATTAAGAGTTTAAATTTACCCTTTTTCTGACTCCTACTATATTTGAATTTTTTTGGATCATCTTATTTCCTGCTTTATATTTAACCTGATTTTTTTTCTGATTCTTTTTGTTCTTTCTTGCATTTAGTTAATATTGACCAAATTTTTTATACTCAATGGTGTTCTCTCTACTGGTTTGAAAATTATGCATATAATTTTTTATCATAAGTGATTACCTTTACAAAACTTTTAGTAAGCATAGTTGATTTAATAGTCTACAGTTAACCAATATTGCCACCTTTCTTCCCAAAATGCCTGCATGCCTGATCTCTGCTCATCTCCTGCCCTTCTTACATACTCTTGTGACCAGTGCCTTCATTCCATCTTGTTTTTCTACTCCACAATTAGTTTTTCTATATACAGGATGTCTTCCTAAAAGGTATATACACTTTAACAGCTGATAGCTCAATTTTGAAAATGAAATTCATTTTAATAAATATTGCCTTTATAATTATTCAAAGGGTGCGTATGCATTTTTGGGAGGCATCCTAAAATTAAATATTTGTTCAAGTCTACCTAATATCATACATCTCACTGCTTCTTTATAGAGTCAATTTCTCCCAAAGCATATTCTTTTTTTCTGCATCAAAATGGTTATTTTATTTTATTATTTTTTAATTTCTTTATTGATTAAGGTATTACGTATGTGTCCTCCTCCCCCGTTACTCCTTCCAACCCCCCCTGCCACTCCCCCTCCGCTGCTGCCCTCAACCCCCCTGGTGTCTGTGTCCATTGGTTAGGCTTATATGCATGCATACAAGTCTTTTAGTTTATCTCTTCCCCTTACCCCCAACTCCCCTACCTTCACTCTGAGGTTTGACAGTCAATGCTTCTCTGTCTCTGGATCTGTTTTTGTTCATCAGTTTGTGTTGTTCATTATATTCCATAAATGAGTGAGATCATGTGATACTTATCTTCCTTGACGGGATTATTTCACCTAGCATAATGCTCTCCAGTTCCATCCATGCTCTAGTTTGAAGCAGCCACCTTTTCCTCCTTTTTCTTCTTCTTCCTCTTTTTAAAGAATACCTTTCAGCATTTCATATAATACTGGTTTGGTGCTGATGAACTCCTTTAGCTTCTTATTATCTGTGAAGCTCTTTATCTGACCTTCAATTCTGAATGATAGCTTCACTGGGTAGAGTAATATTGGTTGTAGGTTCTTGCTATTCATCACTGAAAATTTCTTGCCACGCCACCCTGGCCTGCATAGTTTCTGTTGAGAAATCAGCTGACAGTTGTATGGGTGCTCCCTGGTAGGTAATTAAGTGTTTTTCTCTTGCAGCTTTTAATATTCTCTCTTTGTCTTTTGAGCTCGGCATTTTAATTATGATGTGTCTTGGTGTGGTCCTCTTTGGATTTCTTTTGTTTGGGGTTCTGTGTGCTTCCTGGACTTGTAAGTCTTTTCTTTCACCAAGTGGGGGAAGTTTTCAGTCATTATTTCTTTAAATAGG
Organism: Antrozous pallidus; assembly: GCA_027563665.1. Lineage (NCBI taxonomy): Eukaryota > Metazoa > Chordata > Mammalia > Chiroptera > Vespertilionidae > Antrozous > Antrozous pallidus. Next base: position 126,738,687 of record CM050508.1, on the reverse strand, counting down.
TTTTCAGTATTTTGCTCTCTCTTGTCTTCTAGCACCCCCATAATTCTGATGTTGGTACGCTTGAAGTTGTCCCAGAGGCTTCTTACACTATCCTCAAATCTTTGGATTCTTTTTTATTTTTGCTTTTCTGGTTGAGTGCTTTTTGCCTCTTGGCATTTCAAATCTTTGACTTGATCCTTGTGTTCCTTCAGTCTGCTTTTGGGTCTCTGTATAATATTTTTTATTTTAGTCAGTATATCTTTAATTTCTAGTTGGTCCTTTTTCATATCCTCAAGGGTCTCACTGAATGTATTGGCCTTTTCTAGGAACCTCTTGAAAAACCTTATAATTGTGGTTCTGAACTCTATATCCAGTCGTTTGTTTTCCTCCATTTCTTTCATTTGTCATCTTTTTTTTTATCTCTGCATTTTCACTGCTTCCCTGAGTTGGTAGGATAGGTTTCTCAGCCTGCCCTGTTACCTGAGGTGGACATTCTTGGTGCACCCCTTTGTGGACTGTGTGTTAAGTCTTGATTGTTGTTGTTATCACTGGGGGGAATTGACCTCAAGGCCAATTGGCTGTGAGAATCAGCTGTGTCTATGCTGGGAAATAGCCTTATGTGACAAGACTTGCAAAATTGCCAAAGCCTCTGTGCTCAGCTTGGATTCGGGGGGAGTTTCAAGGTAGAGCCGACAGCCCTGCCCCATGAGGTCACTGGGTCTCAGTTTCCACAGGCAATTGCTGCAAGTACCTCTGAGAGAAAGGTGCCCTCGAGTTTCACCCACTGCCAAACAGTCCAGTCTCTCCCCCTATGAACCTGGACTCACAGATTCTCACCCAGCACTGGGAATCAGTGCATTTGGAACTGGGGTTCAGCATGGTCTGGAACTCCTGTCTCCCTCCTGCCAGGTCAAGCCAGTGGCACATTTAACAGTTCATCCTCTATGTGCACACTCACACATGTGCCTCCAGACCTCTGCCTGTAGCCATTCCCCTGAGTTTCCCCCTTACAGTCCAGATTCCCCCATTTGGGCCCAGGACTGGGTCTTGCCCAGGACTGGGATTCAGTGCAATCTGGAGCTTTTGTCTTCTTCCTGCTAGAGTATGCCAGTCAGGCACTTAGCTGCCCCGTCCTCTCAGGCCCATCCTCTCCGCCTGCATGTCTCGGTACCTCAGGCTTTGCAGCTCCTCTGATTCTCTGTGTGTGTTTATCTTTCCTTCTAATTGTAGAATTTCCAGTCAGCCAGCTTTCTTGTGGTTCTGGATAATGTCCGTTTTGTCTTTTAGTTGTATTTTTAAAATTGTTGTGCGAGGCAGCAGTTTAGGTGTTTACCTATGCTACCATCTTGGTTCTCCCAAAGCATATTCTTAATTAATTCTTTCAACAAAGATCTGTAAGTGGTACACAGTCTTGATTTTCATTTGTTTGAAAATGTTTGGGGTTTTTTCCCCCATATTTTTAAATGACAGTTCATTTATAATTGAAATATTATAAATGAACTGTTATTTTTTCTTAGGACTTTGAACATATTATTCTGCTATCTTCTGGCTCCTATCATTGTTGTGGCAAAGTCTGGACAATCTGATACTCATTATTTTGAAGACAACAGTTCTTTTATAAACTTTTCCTTTCTACTTGGTGTTGCTTGAGCTATACTATGTGTATCTAATAGAGAATTTTATATTAATGACTTGCTAAGGTTTGTCTCTTTTTTAATTCTGTAAAATTCTCATTTATTCCCTTGAAATAGCCCATTCATGTCATTCAACCTCCATTTTTCTCTGTTGTTTCCTTCTGAAACACCTGATAGCTTTGTTGGACCTTCCCATCCCACACTCCATGTCAGTAAACCCTCCTCTGTGTGTTGTCTCTCTTCATTTCTCTATGCAGGCCTCAGAATATTCTTCAGATCTATCTTTTAATCCACTAGTTATTTATTCAATGATACATATAATTTTCAATTTAACACATTAAGTTTTCAACTGTAATTTTTATTAATTTCTGTACTTATATTTGATTTCTTATTTAACTCAATCCAGTCTTTTTTGATAGTATCTTATTCTTTTATTGTGTCTTTTATTATTTCTTTGATGACTTTTATAATTTTAAAAGTGTTCATTTTAGCCCTAATGAGTTTGGCTCAGTGGATAGAGCATCAGCCTGTAGACTGAAGGATCCTGAGTTCAATTCTGGCCAAGGGCATATACCTCAGTTGCCGGCTCCAAGGCAAGTGCAGAGGCAACCAATCAATGTTTCTCTCACATGGATATTTCTCTCTGTCTTTCTCTCTCTCTCTTCTCCTCTCTCTAATAATCAATGGAAAAAATACCTTCAAGTAAGGATTTAAAAAAAAAGATGTTGAAAAACAAACAGGTAAATAATAAAATAGTTTTTTTTTTAAGTATTCATTTTAGCCCTAGTTGGTTTGGCTCAATGGATAGAGCATCAGCCTGTGGACTGAAGGGTCCCATGTATGATTCCAATCAAGGGCACTTGCCTGAGTTGCAAGCTTGATCCCCAGTGGGGGCCACGCAAGAGGCAGTCAATCAATGATTCTCTCTCATCACTGATGTTTCTATTTCTCTATCCCTCTTCCTTCCTTTCTGAAATCAATAAAAAATATCTATCTTTTAAAAAAGTGTTTATTTTATAATCTACCTGACAATTATATTATCTGAAGTTCTTGGGGTTTTAATATTTACTTTTATTTTGTTTGCTAACTATTGCTTTTTATGGATTGTTTTCTAAATTTTTATTATGAATTAATCTTTAGTTGGGACTTCACAAAGGGGAATGAATCCTAGGGGAGGGGTGGGTCTAGCATTCCAGAGAGTTTTTATGTTTGTTTCAACAAGGTGCCCAGAGGTCTCACCATTCTGTGTCAGCATTTTGTATTAATCTCTTGGTAGGATGTGTACTAGATCACTCTAGTCAGATAAATTTAATTAGATCCCTGTGAGGGTACTCCGTGACTAGGAGTTTTAAGGAAAGGTTTTTGATGTTTTGTTTCATTTAAAAAATAGGCTTCCTTGCCATCTCAGTGTGCATCACATGCGGAGCATGTTTTCACACTTAGCATACTCTTCCGCATCTTCTATATGGTCCTTCATACTGACATATGAACATGCTTCTGAGAAGGCCATTCTGTATGAAACATTCTTAACGACAGGCCACATTACAATAAAAAACAAAACTTCACAGCATGTATCTGAAGTGGGACAGCTATAGGCCCAAGTGCTAACTTGGGATCTTCCTAACAAGTAAGAGATGTTTACAGTTAGGTCGATCTCACTTTCCTGGAAAGGAAAAAATCAACACAAATGAGATGTTATTGTCTTTCTGAAACTAGCTGTCCCCTTCATGTCTTTCTGCTATTATTTTAAAAAGAGAAAACCCCTAAATCATTAGAAAACACTGTGGTTACCCGTTCTCACTGCCATTAGCAGGCATTCATTAACATTAGGCATAAAGAAGAGCCAGCCAATTCCATCACCACCTCTGCTGACTCTCCAACCCTCCTTCTTACTATTACTTACACCAGGAGTGTGACTCTGTTATTTATTTTGCTCAGAGAGAATCCAGCAGAACATGCCATAACATATGAAACTCAGACATTTGAGGACATGGTCAGAGTTTGGAGGCCAGGGAAGGAGGAAGCTCTTCTAGTAAAACTATGACATCAGTTCTCCCCACCTACCCTCTCAGGGCAGAGGCACATATAGGATGAGCATGGAGGACAACGTATTTTAGTTCACTAGCAAACTTTCGCTAAGCAGCATATAGGTTGTGCATAGCAAGACTGTTCTCAAGAAGTTTATGTGTTTCTCTAAGCGGACCTTGCTTTGTCTCTCAATTCCACACAATTTCTCTCCTGAAGGTCTGAAGCTGGGGTGAAGCTGTGGCATATACGGGTGGAGGGCAATTCAGCCAGGAGGAAATGAATTAGTGAGGAGAGCATTCAAGGAAGGCAGAGATTGGATAAGGAGAAAAAGGAAATGAGAGTAAGGCGTGCCTTTTAAGCAAAAATCCCAAAGGAGGGGGTGGTGACTATATTTTTGACACCTGTCAAATGCTGAGCACCTCACAAACAGGCAAATAACTCCACTAGTGACTTTTGCTGGGTGATAGGGGCATGACCCTGGTGTCTGCCTCTATACCTACCCATCTCTCTACCCTGCTTCTTGCCACTTGGGTTAAGGAAGTCCTACAAAAGGAGAAGGTGAAGTCATACTTTCCCTGAGGGTGTCTTCTGGATCTCCTCTCCAGAGGAAGCTTTTGAGAGAAAGGACTGCACTTGACAACATCCTAACTACAAATCTACCACAGCAGCTACCAATTGTTGGGCCCTGTCAAGAGTCAGGCTTTGTGGTAGGCACCTTCTGATTCTCAGCCCTTTGTGGGAGCTCTTATGATATGGCCTGGGCTCCCACTCCCACCGCCCTCCCCTCAAACCCAGAGGATCTTCACATGAACCCTCCACTAATCACTGTCTCCCAGCATCAGCGCCCACACACTCAGGGGCCTTGAGAACCACAGATGGGCTCAGAGGGAAGCCCAAAACAAAGATATGTAAATTATGTTATTTAATAAAATTTCCCCATTAGGAGTTTCCCTTTGGGCAATTTCTTAGTCGCCCAGTACTTTCCAGTTATGTGCTCATTTGTTCACTTAATGAACAAAATAAATAGAACGAACTCATCGTCCTGTACTTTTTGTCTCCTCCCCCCCCCCCCCTTTAGAAATTAGAAGCATGAGAGGTACAGATCATCCTCTGTGAGGGAGGAAAAAGTCGGAGAAATGATTCCCAAGTTAACTGTAAAGAAGAAACCACACAACTTAAGCAAGTTGCACAAATACAAAACACAGAGAACTTGGCTTCAGACTTCATCTGAGGCACTTTGGAGAAGCCTTCACCTGCGTTTCTCACAGCATGCCACAGTTCCCCCAGGACCACACGTGGAAAGCTTTCCAGGAATGAAGTCCTTGTGTTTCACTATTTCAGTCTTGCTCATCCATCCTCTAGAACCTTCTCTTGCTTGTAGAACCTAAATTGTAGGCTTCTTTCACCTTCATTTCATTCAAGTCTGTTCAAACACCAAATTTTCAGAAGAGTGTGTCTTAACCACCCCATATAAAAGAGCTCACCTCTACCACTAACTTGGCTTGCTTTATTTTTCTCCACAGTATGTCTCACAATCTGACACTATCTCACATATTTGTTTGTTTTTTTTTCTCTTTTGTTTCCTCCATAGATTTTAAGGCTGTGTCTTATTTGCTTCTTTTAGTCTCAGGTCCTAGAATAGCATTGGGCATAAGGTAGGTGCTCAATAAATGTTTGCTGGATAGATGAATATGTATCTGAGAGGGCTATTTTGACAGTTTGCATTATTAGCTTTCACTTTCGTCCCTCACTGTTTCCATCTGTGAGAATTTAGGCCAAATGCAAAGTTAGGGAACAACCCACATAAGACGGCTGAACTCATCTCTGATACAAATTCAAGTCCAAGGGGGTTCCCAAAACCACCCTCAATTCTGATAATTCATGAGGACTCACAGAACTCACTGGTAACTGTTATACTCACGGTTACGCTTTATTACAGGAAAAGGATACAGATTAAAAATAGCTAAGGAAAAGATATATAGAGCAGAGTCCAGCAGGGTCCAGCTGTGAGCCTCCAGGTATCCTGTCCCAGTGGAATCCTGGACAATGCTACCTCCTCTCAGCTATGTTGCGTGACAACACACACAGAGTATTACCACCCAGGGAAACTCACTCAAGCCCCAGTGTCCAGAGATTCATTTAGGCTTGATCACATACTACTCACATGGCTGACCACTAGTCTTTAGTCACTTCTGAGAGAGAATTGATAACATTATCTCCACCAAAGGCCTCTGTCATAAATCATGCTGTTAGACGGTCCAGTGACCAACCCCCAGGCAAACAAAGACACTACCAGGCATGACATTCCAGGAGTTTAGTAATCATCTCCCAGTGGCCAACCAGAAAGACCAGCCCTCTCTTTGGGTAAGGTTAACCCTTCATTGTACACATGCCTTGTAACTTTGCCCTTCCCTTGAGCTGTGGGCAGTAATAGTACTCTCCCTCTTGACCTTGGGCCTGGTCATGTGACTTGTTGGCCAATAGAACTAGGCAGAATCCAAAAGTGCCAGTTCTACTCTCTTGTACCTCTGCCACCGTCCCTAAGAACACATCCAGGCTAGCCCATTTCTCCCAGGAAAATATGAGAAACCTGTGCAGCAGAGCTACTTCCTGCTTCCCCTCCATGAACCAGCCTGGAACATCTAACCTTCACCAAATGGGAAGGCTATGTGAATTAAATAAATTGTTGCTTTTGTATGCCTGCAAAAATTTTGTGATTAACTTTTAAGCAGCATTATCATGGCCACAATTAACTGATAAAGATACCAAGCTATTAAGAATCTTTTAGCACTAATGATTCCTAGTTAAAGTGTCCTCCTAATGGTGAGATAAATAAGTAGAATAGTAATTTTTCTTTTCTCTCTCTCTCTCTCTCTCTCTCTCTCTCTCTCTCTCTCTCTCTCTGTCTCTCTCTCTCTCTCTCTCTCTCTCTCTCTCTCTCTCTCTCTCTTCTCCCTCTCTCCCCACCTCTCTCTCTTAAATCAATAAATTTTAAAGAAGTTTTAACCTGGCCAACATGGCTCAGTAGCTGAGCATTGACCTATGAACCAGGAGATCAGAGTTCAGTTCCCAATCAGGGATATGCTCAACTTGATGGTTCAGTCCCTAGTGGGGGCTTGTAGGAAGCAGCCAAACAGTGATTCTCTCTCATCATTGATGTTTCTATCTTTCCCTTTCTCTCTCTTTCTCCCTGAAATCAATAAAAAATATATTTTTTTATTTTTTTAAAGAAGCACTAATATTTTTATGTGAGTTTGCTGATCCAACTAGAGCTCCTTTGATGGTCACTAGAACAAGATAGTTTGTGGAGATGGACACAAGTTGACAAGGTTGGAATAACAGCAGTTATAGAGGGAGGAAGCTTGGAAGGTCCATAGCAGAAACTGCAAACACAGGTGCCTACAGGGACAGGAAGGTAACATGAGCGAATAAAAAGAGCCAATTACCAGACAATAAGTTTGACTATGTGGGAAGAGATTGATAGGGAGTGGTGGGGATGATGGCAGACTGAACAGCAGTAGCTTATCTGAAAAAGGAATCTCCTACTGAGCTCCAACCCAGTGTTGCCAAAATTTTCAGTATTTTTTAGAGAATCTAAGAATTTAGATATTCGTGTGAAATCTCTTAAATGCTTAAAGTGATTGATTTTTTTTGTCCAAAACACTGTACAAGACAAACCAAACACATTTATGATTGTCACTGTGCCACCTCTCATTTATGTCATGGTATGAAACATCTGGTGGCAGCAGGCTTGTCTGAGGCCTTACAAGAAGGATCCTCAGTGGCCTGGTCAGCATGATGTGACCCATTGCCTCTCATGCGGCTCAGTGATTAACTTCAGTTGAGGGAGGAAAATCATGCTGAGGAGAGGACAGGAGAAGTGGATTCCAAAGACAAATTCTCCATCACCATTTGGCCCACATCCATTCCCATCACAGCTTAGTTGGAGTCACTGAAGTATTATGGAATGATTCATTAACATTTTTCTTCTTTAAGGGTATAACACCCATAATAATCAGGCAAGGCATAAAGCATTTCTGTTAGTCACTTACATACACAATTCTCTCTATCAAGCCTGAGAACATCTCACGAACGCCCAAGTCCCTCAGCAGCAGCAGTACAACAGGGGTAGTCTTGGCCAGGAGCAAGGTAACAAGGTAGGAGACACGCCCAGCCTGCACAGGCTCACTCTCCACCAGACACTGGCCCACTGTTGTGCTTTTGTTTATAGAATTCTGCTCTGTAAAACAAAGTACATGAGATGGGCTCCCCATCTGGTGTGACTAAAAGCTATGAACATCAGCACCTGCTCTTTTCTCCAAAATGGAATTTTAGCTGTAGACACAGTGGAGCTGTCAGTAAGCCTTATGACTGCCTTTCAGGTGTTTATTTTCTAGGATTGGGTCCTGGTGTTGACTTCCCTCTGCTCTACATATGCAAGTATCATTATCCCAGAGACAAGTCATTTGTAAGATGATGGTATTTGTTTAGCACCAGATGTTGCTTGCTTTCCCTCATTTGCTTGCTGTTCCTAGCCCTGGGGATGCTGCACAAATGATGGTTCTGAGGAAGGCCAGGAAAGGTCTCCCCACCCAAACAGACCTCAGAGCAGCTGCTGGAGGAAGAGCCAAGCTCGCAGAGTGTTCATCTCTCATTGTAATGGCGGTAAGGGTACTTCATGCACAAAAGCATCTAAGTTTTCTTAAGGGTTTTATTTTCCAGGATATATATTAACAGTGCCATGCAAAGCACATCCCATTAGGATTAGAAAGTGAAAAGAAAGTAACATCTAGGAGGTCACCAAACATGCACATCATATTATTTAACCCTTATAATTATTCCATTGTGTGATATTATGTTGTCTACTTTTTTAACTGAGGAAATTGATGGCCTGACCCAAGAAAGCACTGTTAAATATGATAATCATGTATCTAGAACATTCCAAAGTTTTAACACTGTTCTGCTTCTTCCCTGGCTGGGATTTCAGAATCTGCACTCACTCTGTTGCTTGACCAATCAGGAGCCCAATAGCACCACTCTTCTTTAGTGCCCTATAAAATTTATTCCATATGTGCCCTTTAGCTAACACACATGACAACCAAGCTCAAAGAAAAGAGAGAATTTAAATGTGTCTTTTGACACTTACATAATAGAAAAGCAAACAAGCTAAAGAGAGCTCCTCAAGAATACATATATAGTAGCTTACATTAGAGCAAAATACTGTGATGTCGCTAAATTAGAGGCTGTCTTTATTATGTCTCATGGATAATAGAATAAGCCTTATCCTAAAGATCTAAACATGATAATGTAGTCAACTTTCTACTGTTCCAAAGATAGGTCTGTGTTGAGACAGGAATCCAGAACATATATCTGTAAAAAGAGGTCAGCCAACCAGGACCCTCAGACTTCACATGTAATAGAGACATGTTTTCCTCCCTATACTCTCCAGTCTATGTAGGCATGAGGCAGTGGGCCCCAAGTCCAATACATACTTTTCTTTCTTTTTTTCCTGTGTTGACTGTTGTCTTTGTTTCTTTCTTTCTTTCTTTCTTTAAAGTATTACATATGTCTTCTTTTTCCCTCATTGACCCCCTCCCCAGCCACTCCTACCTCCCCCCAGGACAAGCCCCCACCGCTCCAGTGTCAGTGTCCATTGGTTATGCTAACATGCATGCATACAAGTCCTTTGGTTGATCTCTTACGCCCCTCCCTTCCCCTGAACCCAAGCTAGCAGAGTGTTCATCTCTCATCCTAATACCTTCCCTCTGAGGTTTGACATTCAGTTCAGTGTTTCTCTGTCTTTAGATCTATTTTTGTTCATCAGTTTATGTTGTTCATTATAGTCCACAAATGAGTGAGCTCATGTGATATTTATCTTGCTCCAACTGGCTTATTTTATTTAGCATAATGCTCTCCAGGTCCATCCATGCTGTTGCAAATGATATAAGTTCCTTCTTTTTAACAGTAGCATAGTATTCATTGTGTAGATTTACCACAGTTTTTTAATCCACTCATCTGCTGATGGACAGACACTTAGGCTGTTTCCAAATCTTAGCTAATGTAAATTGTGCTGCTATGAACATAGGGGTGGATGCCCTTTCTAATTGGTGTTTCTGATTTCTTGGGATATATTCCTAGAAGCAAGATTACTGGGTCAAATGGAAGTTCTATTTTTAATTTTTTGAGGAAACCTCATACTGTTTTCCACTGTGCCTGCACCAGTCTGCATTCTCACCAGCAGTGCACTAGGGTTCCTTTTTCTCCGCATCCTCACCAGCACTTGCCCTTTGTTGATTGGTGAGAGCCATTATGACAGATGTAAGATGGTACCTCATTGTTATTTTGATTTGTATCTCTCAGATAATTAGTGACTTTGAGCATGTTTTTATATGTCTCTTGGCCTTCTGTATATCCGCTTTTGAAAAGTCCTTTGCCCATTTTTTTTTATTGGATTGTTTACCTACCTTTTGTTAAATTGTATGAGTTCCCTGCAAATTTTGGAGATGAAACCCTTATCGGAGATAACATTGGCAAATATGTTCTCCCATGCAGTGGGCTTTCTTGTTGTTTTGTTGATAATTTCTTTTGCTGTAACGAAGCTTTTTATTTTAATGTAATCCCATTTGTTTACATTCTCGTTAGTTTCCATTGTCCTAGGAGAAGTATTGGTAAAGTTATTGCTACAACATATGTCAGATATTTTGCTGTCTATAGATTCTTCTAAGATTTTTATAGTTTCCCATCTTACGTTTAAGTCTATTTTTGTGTATGGTGTAAGTTGGTGGTCTAGTTTCTTTCTTTCTTTTTTTTTTTTTTTGCATTTATCTCATCAATTTTCCCAGCACCATTTATTGAAAAGACTGTCTCCAATCCATTGTATGCTCTTGCCTCCTTTATCAAATATTAATTAAGCATAATGACTTGGGTCAATTTCCGAATTCTCTGTTCCATTCTATTGGTCTATACAGTATGTCTGTGCTTGTGCCAGTACCAGGCAAGTTTAAATACAGTGTCTTTGTAATATAGCTTGATATCTGGAATTGTGATCCCTCCAACTTTGTTCTTCTTTCTCAGGATTGCTGTGGCTATTCAGCGTCTTATTTTTATTCCAGTTGAATTTTTGGAATGCTTATTCTAGTTCTGTGAAATATGCCTTTGGTATTTTAATGGAGATTGCATTGAATCTATAAATTGCTTTAGGTAGTATGGACATTTTAATAATGTTGATTCTACCAACCCATGAACATGATATATTCTTCCATTTGTTTATTCTTATATCTCTTTTTTCAATGTCCTATAGTTTGCTGAGTACAGGTCTTTTACCTCCCTAGTTAAGTTTATTCCTATATATCTTAATTTTTTTGGTGCAATAGTAAATGGGGTTGAAGTTTCTCTTACTGTGAGTTTATTGTTAGTATATAAAAAAAGCCATAGATTTCTGGGTGTTAATTTTGTATCCTGCTACATTGCTGAATTCATTTATTAGTTCTAGTAGTTTTATGATGTAGTCTTTAGGGTTTTCTATGTACTAATATCATGTCATCTGTGAATAATGACAATTTTACTTATGCTATTCCAATTTGGATGCCTTTTATTTCCTCTTGTTGTTTGATCATTATGGCTAGCAATTTCAGTACTATGTTGCACAGAAGTGGTGAAAGTGAATATCCCTGTCTTGTCCCTGTACTTAGAGGAAATGGTTTTAGTTTTTCCCCATTGAGTATGATGTTAGCTGTAGGTTTATCATATAAGGCTATTATTGCAGTATACCAGTAATCCCTCTATTCCCACTTTGCTGAGAGGGTTTTGTTTTTTTTTTAAGAAAAGGTGTTGGATTTTGTCAAATGCTTTTCCTGCATCAATTGATATGATTATGTGATTTTTGTCTCTCGATTTGTTTATGTAATGTATCACACTTATTGATTTGTGGATATTGTAGCAGCTTTGCATCCCCAGAATAAATCCCACTTGGTCATGTATATGATCTTTCTAATGTAAGGCTGGATCTAATTTGCTAAAATTTTGTTGAGGATTTTAGCATCTATGTTCATCAGGGATGTTGGCCTGTTATTCCCTTTCTTTGCAGTGTCTTTATCTGGTTTTGGAATGGGAGTAATCCTTCCTTCATAGAAAGAGCTTAGAATTGTGCCTTCCTCTTGAATTTTTTTAATAGTCTGAGGAGCATAGGTTTTAGTTCTTCTTTGAATGTTTGTTAAAACTACTCTGGAAAGCAGTCTCAAACAGAGCTTTTGTTTGCTGGAAGATTTTTGATTGCTGCTTCAATTTCATCAGTAGTTATCAGACTATTCAGGTTTTTTTTTATTCTTCCTGATTGGGTTTTGGAAGCTTGTATTTTTCTAAGAATATGTCCATTTTGTATAGGTTGTCCAATTTGTTGGAGTAGAGTTGCTCATAGTATTTTTTTTCAATCCTTTGTATTTTTGTGGAGTCTGTTGTTACTTCACCTGTTTCATTTCTGATTTTTTTTTATTTGGGCCCTCTCTCTTTGCTTCTTGGTGAGCCTGGCTAGAGGTTCATCAATCTGGTATATCCTTTCAAAGAACCAGCTCTTGGTTTTATTAATTTTTTGTAATTTTTTGTCTCTATGTCATTTATCTCTACTCAGATAATTATTATTTCCTTCTTTCTACTTACTTTGGGCTTTTGTTGTTGCTCTCTTTCTAATTCTATAAGTTATTATAGCGTTACATAATTTATTGTTGTTTTTGGGGGGTTTTTTTTTTTTGTTTGTTTGGTTGGTTTTTTTGAGGTAGGCCTGTAGAGTTATGGCCTTCCCTCTCAGGACTGCTTTCACTGTGTCCCAGAGATTTTGGATTGTTGTGTTTTCAATGTAATTTGTTACTATGATGTTTTTTATTTCTTCTTTTATCTCTTGGGTAATGCAATCATTGTTTAATAGCATGCTATTTAGCCTCCAAATGTTTTTATTTTATTTCTCTGTTTAAAGTATTACACATAGTAGTACATATATCTTTTCCCCCCATTGACCTTCCTCCAGTCTCTCCTACCCCCTGTCACATGCCCTCATCCCATCCTTCCAGTGTCTTGTGTCCAATGGTTGTGCTTATATGCATGCATACAAATCTCTTTACCCCTCTCCCCAACACTCCCAGCCTTCCCGCTGTAATTTGACAGTCTGTTCAATGCTTTACTGTCTCTGTATCTATCTATTTCTTCATCAGTTTATAATGATCTTTAGTTTCCATAAATGAGTGAGATCATGTGCTATTTTTCTTTCATTGCCTGCCTTATTTCACTTAGCATAATGTTCTCCAGTTTGATTTTTTTTCATTGTTTTTATTGTAATTGATTTCTAATGTTATGCCATTGTCATCTGAGAAGATGCTTGATATGATTTCTATCTTCTTGAATTTGAAGATACTTTGCTTGTGTTGCAATATATAGTCTATCTTTGAAAATGTACTGTGTGCACTTGAAAAGGATGTAAATTCTGTAGCTTTGGGGTGAAATGTTCTGAAGGTGTCAATTAATTCCATCTGATCTAGTGAGTCACTTAGGATTGATGCTTCTTTGCTGATCTTTTGTTTAGAGGATTTATCCAGTGGTGTCAATGGGGTATTAAAATCTCCTACTATTATTATATTGCTGTCAATCTCACACGTGATTTCTCCCAGAAGTTTTTTTATGTATTTGGGTGCTCCTGTTTGGGGTGCATATAACTTTACCAGAGTTATATCTTCTTGTTGAATTGCTCCCTTCAGTATTTGAAGTGACCCTTCTTATCTCTTGTATGGCCTTCACTTTGAGATCTATTTTGTCAGCTATAAGTATTGCTACCCCAGCTTTTTTTTTTTTTTTCATTTCCATTTGCCTGAAAAAATTTTTCCATCCCTTCACTATCAATCTGTGTGAGTATTTTGTTCTGAGGTGGGTCTCTTGTAGACAGCAGATATATGGGTCATGTTTTCTTATCCATTCAGCTACACTATGCTTTTTGATTGGTGCATTTAATCCATTTATGTTTAAGGTTATTATTGATAGGTACTTGTTTGTCGCCATTTGTATTCTTTATGCCTGTGTCCCTTCATTTCTCCTTATTTCTTCTTTTTACAGCAGTCCTTTTAACATTACTTGCATTGCTGGCTTGGTGGTGATAAACTCCCTTGGCCCTTTTTTATCTGTGAAACTCATGATTTCACCTTCAGTTTTGAATGATAGCCTTATTGATTATAGTATTCTTGGATTCAGTCCTTTGCTTTGTATCACTTTATTTCATTCCATTCTCTTCTGGCCTGATGGTTTTCTGTTGAAAGATCAGTCAATAGTCTAATGGGAGATCCCTTATAGGTAACATCCTGTCTCTCTCTAGCTGCCTTTAAGATTATTACTTTGTCATTGGTGTTTGCCAAATTGATTATGATGTGTCTTGGTGTCAGTCTTTTAGGGTTCATCTTATTTGGGACTCTGTGTGCTTCTTGGACTTGAACTCTGTGTGAGTTTTTTCTTCCCAATATCAGGGAAGTTTTCTTTCATTATTTCTTCAAACAGGTTTTCTATTTCTTCCTCTCCTTCTGGTCCCCCTATTATGCATATGTTTCATTTTGTATTGTCCCAAAGCTACCTTAGGCTCTCCTTCTGCTTTTTAAGTGTTGTTGGGTTTTTGTTTGTTTGTTTGTTTGTTTTCCGTTGCTGGTCTACTTAGGTGTTTTGTGGTGTGGTTTTTTACCTTGTCTTCTAGCTCACTGATGCATTCCTCAGCTTCTTCTAGTCTACTGCTATTTTCCATTGTGTTCTTTATTGTACCTGTATCATTCTTTATTTCCTCTTGGTTCCTCTTGATTTCCTCTTGATTTTTACACATGTTGTTGAATTTGTCTTTCATCTTTTTCACTGTCATTATAACCATTCTTCTGAATTCTTTCTCTGACAAAATGTTTATCTCCATTTTGTTTACTTCCTTTATGAGGATTCCTCCTTTTCTTTGGTTTGGTGTTTATTTGTTTCCCCATTTTTTCTGTTCCTTTGTAGTTGTTTCTATGTATTAGATCCAACTTCTGTGTCACCCAGATTTTTCTGAGTTTGTCTTATTTAGTAGATGTTTTGTGGGACACAGTGGTGCAATCTTTCAGGTCTTCAAGGCTGGGTATTCTAGGGATGCCCCCTACTTGGAATATTTGGGTTTTCTTGGTATAGTTGGGTCTTGAGTGTTATTGTCCCATTCATGAATGGAGTCTCCTCTCAGGGTGTGTGGTTATGTAGCTCACTCTCTACCATGTTGACCAAACAGCACAAAATACAACTCGACAAAACACAACACAAAGGGAACAAAGCATAAATGTACTCACAACACCTATAACCCCCATAAGAGAGTCCACCAGAGGAAAAAAATTAAGAGAGAAAAAAGAGAGAAAAAATGATATTGAGAAAAGGAACAAGGCTAAGAGAGAAAAGAAAAAAAAGAAAATATAGATATATTGATAAAAACTCCACAAAACAAACAAACCAAAAAATGCAAACACCCAGAAAAGAAAGGGGGAAGGGAGGATGGACAGAATCTGTAGAGGCAGAGCTTATATGCAAAAGTAAGATAAAGGAATTGAATGAATAGGGGAATGGCCATGGTTCAGTATAGAGGAGGTAGATAAGAAGGTAAAAAACAAAATAATCAATAAATAAAAAATGAAAGATTTTTTTAAAAAGAAGGAATAATTATTTTTTAATTTATCTATATATTCATCTATTTTGGAAAAGGAGAATAGAGGAGAGAGCAGATAGGCTTGAGTTCAGTGAGTGAAACTAATTGGGCAATCAGCAGAAGAAGAGCAAGAAAGGAGATGAAAAACAAAAGCATTAAAAAAATTGGCTAGTTAAGAAAGAGAAAATAGAAGAATACATGGACTTGAAGCAGGAGAAAGGAAATTAGATAGATGAGTAAGCCAACAGAGATTTTAATAATAATAATGCATCAATAAAGCAGATAAAAATCAATTTTTAACAAGGGGTAAAAAGAAGGGAGAGAAAAAAACTAAAGCAGGGACAGGAGAAGAGAAACAGGATGGAAAAGAAGTGAAGAAGAAAAGAGTGGACAATTTTTTAGAATGAGATAAAATAAAATCATGATTAAAAATAAAAATAGAAAGAAGAAAAATAATTCAAAAAAGTAAAAGGTTGTAAAAGAAAAAATGTTTTAAGTAAAAGATAAAAGATAAAAAAAGTAAAATGTTGTTTTAATGTCCCATGGGGGCTGGTTTAAGACCCCTGTCTACTTTTCTGTCTGCCACCTCTGTTTCCTATTCGATAGTCAGTACCATGTTGAAGTTTCCAGCAATCCACCACTCCTCTGTATCTGTTTCCACAGCCTTGGTTGCAGGCAGGCAGGACCAATCTGCCCACTTTGTTTGTCTCCTGTTTTTCAGTCTTATTTAAACAAGCTTCTACTTCTAATATGGGCTTTTGGTGGGGGTGTTTGCTTTCTTGTTTTCTGGGTCCAAGTGACCCCTCAACCCAGTCCCCCAGGGCTCCCTGTGGCTATTCAGAATCTTCATTTCCTCTGCAAAGCTCCAGGCTGGGTGCAGCTGCACTATTCGC
Source organism: Antrozous pallidus (assembly GCA_027563665.1). Classification (NCBI taxonomy): domain Eukaryota; kingdom Metazoa; phylum Chordata; class Mammalia; order Chiroptera; family Vespertilionidae; genus Antrozous; species Antrozous pallidus. The sequence goes on along the minus strand of CM050508.1, from coordinate 126,722,476 downwards.
CCTGTGGGTGCTGGTGGGAGGGGCTGGCTTTTCAGGAGAAAAATAGCTGCTTAGGGTTGAAGTGTCCAGAATGTCCCAGTGCCTGGTCACTACTCCCTGTCCTGCTCCTCTCCACAGCCTTTCCACAGCCTCCACAAAACTGCATCTCCACCTGCACCACAGCCTCAGTGAGTGTTTGTAACTGAAAGGTCCTATGAACTGGGTTTAGCAAACAAAAGCAAGGAAAATGTAAAGGTAAAAGAATTGCACCACTGTGAGTTTCTCCTCCCCCCCCCCCCCCCCCCCCCCCCCGGTATTGAGCACCTTGAGCAGTTCTTCAGGGTGCCTTTATGGGTGTAGCCTCTGGCAGCTGTGGACTTAGATCTAGATTCCCCAGCTTCCAGTAGCCCAGTGGACCCCCTTCCACAATCAAGTGTTAAACATGTTCCCAAGGGATGCAGACTTGGTCCAGGGCAGGTTCCTTCTGATCCTCTCGTCAGGTGGTTGTGCGTCTCTCTGTCCAGCCCAGATCCTTGATCCCATCATTCTCCAGGGGTCTTCTGTCCTTTCCAGCTAGGATTGTCTTACCAGCTGTATTTAATTTTCCAGTTATGGGTGGATGTTATTTGATTATTTGATTTAGTTGTTCGTTCTATCTGCTCCATGAGAAAGCACAAGACACATTCACCTATTCAGCCACCTTTTTTTTGGGGGGGGGGGCGGTTATATATATATAACATACTTTTATTATACCTCTACACCAACTTCCAAATTACCATACAGCTACAATTAAAAAATTAAATTTTATTTCTAACATCTTAACTGGTCATAGACCATGATCTTTAATTTTTAACAGATTCAGATCTTACATTCACTTGTTCCATTTGTCACTTCACACATGGACCCAATACTAAGTCCATTAGTTATTCCCCCTCTCTCAAGGTGATTGCTCCAAACATTATCTACTGTTCCCTGATGAACATAAGGGGTCCTTCCTGTCAATAGGCATCAAGAATGGTCAGCCTCAGCAGCTTGGACAAAGCCACACTGGTATCACTGATTCAGCCAGGACTCCTGATAGCATTAGTTTTTCAAAGGTGGCCCAGCTCCACTTAACCTGGCTGGGATACTTCATTTTTCAGGACCTAACTTCAGCTGTTAGTCATTCTCAGGAAGTCTAGATGGGAAAAAAAGCTTGAAGTAGAAGGGTATTTTTCAGCACTCAGGGGCTCTTGAAGAAAGATCTAAGCCTTTGATTTTAAAGTCTGGGTAGGCTACCCTGATGTATGCAGGGCTCCCAAAGTTTCAGCAGGATTCTGGCTATTTGAAATTTTGAAGTTTTAAGCTTATCCCTTTGAGTCCCTGTATTACAACAAGTAGCCTTTCCATTCACCTGGTCTACACTGTAGAGAAATCCGAATATTTCCTATGATGTAACTCACACCAGCCCTTCAAAAAATGTCCCACAAGGCTCTCTGATTGCCTCTGAGTTTTAGGAAATATCAGGCTCTAAAAAACTTAAAGACAAATCCCTTTGGCATGCCTTTTAGACTCAGACTTCACAGCTAAGTCCAACTTTGGAATATTTCTAGGAGAACAAACTAAAGAGGGGCATGAAGAGAATTTTAGGGGTGGCAGAGAATGGAACTTCATAGTGCTACAATTCTGCAAGTCCTTGAGAAAGGATCCATTGAGGTGCCCTTCCATTGCAGTGATCCATCACCTCCCAGCCACTGCCTCTAATTCATTAGGATCTGGCTCAGTCTCTCTATCACTACCATCACAAGACAAAAACAACCTGCCCTACATCCTGGCTCTTCAGTCTTTCTATATTCTCACTGACATCATTTCTTCTATCCCACCTTATACACTCACTCCCAAAATCATATCTTAAATCATTACTCAGGATCATGACCTCCCCTTCCAAAGAATCCAACATTTCTTAGACCCTTCCAGGATCTCTAGTCATTGACACTACCATCTTCCTTAAATCCATCCCTCACACTCACTGCCCTCATTTCCGCCTTACACAACTAGTATCCTTGGCCCATCATTCCACTCACTTATATCTATGCTTCCTCTACTACTTAACACCTCTTTCCATTTGTGGGATTCATTTGGCTATCAATTCTGTTTAACCTCAACTTCTTGCCCACTCAGCTCGCAAACCCAAGCCATTGTACAAGGCTAAAGAAAAACACAAAACCATGCTGATGGGTACTGCCCTATATTTATGACCTCACACCTCAAGTGGGCCCTCAGCATTGCCTGAGAAATTCCCTATTCTCTCTGCAGTCCCCCTCCTTCTCTTCTTCTCCCCTTTCCTCACTCTCAACTGATGACCTTGATTCTTATTTCACTGGAAAATGAAATCAGAAGAGAATTCTTCCTTTTACAACAAATATATCAACTTCTTCAATTTGTATCATCTGGCTCCTTGCAAACTTCTCTCCATGTGCCAGTTCAAGCCATCACAATTTCCCCCTTTCTCTCCTGACTCATCTCTTTACTTGGTCATTCTCATTAGCCTGCAGATATTCTGTAATAACTCCTCTTTTAATAAAATAGTCCATGAAAGAGGAGTGATCCTACAAAATATCAATACACACTATCAAGGCTCTATAATCAAAACAGTGTAATGTAAAACACATAAAAAAGACTGCCTAATGAAATAAAATAGAAAGTCAAGAAATAGGCCCAAATATGTATAGAAATTTAGATTATGATAGATATCTCAAAGTCACTGGGCTAACTGATATTGGACTACCTAAATAGTCATTTAAAATAATAGAACTATTCCTTACACTAAACTTAATAATAATTATCAAATGAATCAGAGATTTGGATACAAAATGAAATTGCACAAGAGCTAGAAGCATGAAGAAATGTCAATATAACCTAAATAGGAAAATATTTTTTAATATGACTAAAAATCCAGATGATACAGAGGAGATTGATATATTTGGCACACACAAAAAGTTGTGAAAAAAGCTTTAGCATAATCAAAACACAAAAAGAAACTGACAGAAAAGCGTTTGCAACATAGATTATAAAGAACCAATGTCTAATATTTTTTTAATTTCTATAAATAAAAATAGGCCAACATCCAATAGAAAAGTAGACAAGAAATATAAACAGACCAATTCATTAAACATATGAGAGTGTGATCAATTTTACTCATAATTTAAAAAATGCAAATTAAACCCTAGATAATTTTACTCAGTGGATAGAGCATTGATCTGTGGACTGAAGGGTCGCAGCTTCCATTCAGGCCAAGGATACATGCCTGGGGTGCAGGCTTGATCCCCAGTATAGGGCTGTGCAGGAGGCAGCCAACCAATGATTCTCTTTAATCATTGATGTTTCTATCTCTCTATCTCTCTCCCTTTCTCTCTAAAATCAATAAAAATATATTTTTAAAAATGCAAATTAAATCTACCTTGATTGGCATTTTTTTACCCATCAAATTAGCCAAAAAAAAAAAAATTCCAAAGCTTAACAATACTCTCTGTTGTAAGGCTAAAGAAATAGGACCTGAGTACATTGTTGTTGGGATATAAAATGGTACCATCCTTGTGGAAGAGAACTCAGCAATATCTAGCAAAACTATGTGTGCATTTACACTTCCATCCACTAATTCTATTCTTGGGGATTTACCCCAAATATATACTTCTAACAATATAAAAATACAAATACCCGAAGTTAGTCACTGCAGCAATATTTACAATTACAAAATATGAGAAATACCTAAGTACCCCAGCACAGGAGATCATTTGCATAAATTGTGGTACATAGACAGAATGAGGTAGTGAGATATAAACTTTAAGAGGAAGAGCTCTATGACTTGATATGAAATGACTTCCTGGAAATACAGTTAATGTGAAAAGACAAAGTGCAAAAGAGCACTTTTAGCCTGAAGTCTTTCATGCAAGAAATAAGGGAAATGATGATATATGCCTGTATTTATTCTTTTTATAAAAAGGAGTACCAGGAATTCAAACAAAACAATGATGTTGTTGGTTTCCTACAAGGAGTGTAGAGTGATGAGGTGAATAAAAACAGGGCATGGAGGGATGCTTATCTGAGCATACCTTCCTGTCTAGTTTTGACTTTCAGTAGCATTTCAATGTTCACTGTGTCAAAAATAATATTATATCAGTAATGAAGGTTAACACCAATACCACTTTGCCCTTCTTTGGTTGGCCTTAGAAGCACTTCTCTCATATGCTCAGCCCATGGCTGTTTCAAGGCAGCGGGAGGAGTGGGTACATGACACAGTTCTATATATTACATTTCTCTGCCTTAGAGGATTGTCCCACAATTGAGCACCTGACACAGACTGACTGACCCAGTTATATACCACAAGCCTTTATCTGCTATTGTTCAGAGAGAGACCACCAAACTTTTTTTCTTAAATTAGGTTTGAATACAGCAAGTTGTGCACCTGGAGTAACTGGCTGTCTTCTTGCTACCTTGAAATAAAGCCAAAACAGAGGAGCAGAGATGAGATATCTAAGAGACCAATTTATACAAATAAGCACAAGGCTTTGCTATTTTTATTTAATTATGTGAGCCAATCATTTCAGCTCTTTGCCTTTGCCTGCTTGAGTTGGATTGTCTCTCACAGGCACTCAGAGTTTCAACTGATACACCAGTTCAAGCCTCTCATTTTACAGACATGACATGTAAGGCCCAACGAAGTGAAGAGAGAAGTCCAAAGTCACACTGGAAGATTGTAGCAAGGGTGATGTTAACACTGAGACCCCATGGGTCTAAGTCAAGGCTACAGCCTCAGTGTGATAGATGACTTCACCCCAGGCTTACCTGAGAGAGACACTGGGAAATAAATTACATCTAAGGTAGAAGGAAAGGCAAGAGGAAGAAAGTTCAGTTCTGTCTCCCCTAGCCTAATGTGCTCCCCTGACCTCCTTTAACAGTGCAGGTTAATCTGCCCACTGCTCACAGACAGTGGATTTGATCAGGGACCACCACACACCTTCAAGTGGAGACAGGAGATGCTCCTAAGCCATCATGGTTGGCCACCAAGGTCCCACCTGTGGTTAATGAGCCTTGTTGAAGAGCAGTAAGACTTAGCCCTGACAGAACTTTGGGGATCTAAAAATGCAGTGTTCAAGAGAGTAAAATGAAGTGTCTGTTATCCCACATCTGAGCACATTGGGACTGACTTCCTCAGACTCATTCCTTCTGAACTAGGTAGTGAAAAAACTAGCAAGCCTGGCCGGCTGACATGACTCAGTGGTTGAACATCAACCTATGAACCAGGAGGTCATGGTTCAATTCCGGGTCAGGGCACATGCCTGAGTTGTGGGCTCGATCCCCAGTGTGAGGCATGCAGTAGGCAGTTGATCAATGATTCTCTCTCATCATTGATTTTTCCATCTCTCTCTGCTCCTCCCTTCCTCTCTGAAATCAATAAAAATATGTTTTTAAAAAAACCCCAAATCCTAGCAACTGGGAAGTCAGACACTGTAGCAGCAAGACCATAGACTTGAAACTGGAAAGTGTGGGTTCAGATCCTGACTCTTCCATTCATTCATGTGGTTGTGTGAGCTTCTGCAAATGAAATGAAGATAACACTAATACTCTAAGGAGTCAAGTAACTTACATTATGGAGAGACCAGGCTAAGCCAATGTTTTTTCATCAGTACCCACAGGCCTGAACACAGCCCACAGGTTGTTAAATTAGGCCTCATAGAAGTTTTTAAAATAAGCCAGCCAGTGTTGAAAAATTAGAATATGTCATAAAAATACCAACTTTTGACTTATTTTAAAAATAAACAAGCAAGACCAGGGGACAATGGCCAAAACTACAACATTTTGCCTCTTTTTTTCCAGGTTAATGTGCCTTCCAATTTCCAACTACCCACATCCACCTACTATAACTGAACCTTGGGGTGAGTTTCTGTTATCACTTAGTATTTCACGCTGTTATTTGTCTTATAGTAGAGGACTATGGGAAAGCAAAGGTTAGCTGAGAGGCCATTTTGTTCTGCCCCTTCTTCCCATGTTACCCACCAGCATCATTCATGACATGATCTGCTTGCTGCTGGAAGGCACATGAGTTTATTGCACACTGTAATGCAAATTGCTAGGTAAAAGTCATTGATTAAAGAGAAAGAAAGAGAATTAGGACTCAAGTTCAATTCTGTTGGTTGAGATACCAAACTTAGGATATCTACCAAGTTAGGGGGAAAGCAAATGATTGGCAGGTGGACTAGTAGTGAGCTTGGGGAGTCAGTGCAGGAGCAGGATCAAGGACAGAGGGAAGCAAGTTCAGAGCAAGTTCAGCCTCTGGGTACCTGGCAGGAGAACCAGTAATGCTGATGGCCTAAGTTTAGGTCAGGGCATGGTGTCCTGGAACTGTGAACAGGTGCGGCTGTATAGGGGGACAGGAAACCTGGAAGAACCTTTAAAAGCCTGTTTGAGACTTCTTTCAGTAAGATGGTGGCATAGGTAAATGTGATACTCAAATCCTCCCACAATCACATCAAAATTATAACTACAGAACAACCATCATTCAAAAACACCTGAAAGCTAGCTAAACAAAAGTCCTACAACTAAGGATTGAAAGAAAAAGGCACATCAAGACTTGTAGGAAGGACGAAGATGTGGAACAGGTTGGTCCCATACCCACATGTGGCAGATAAAATGTGGAAGGGATATCTCAGTTGTGGAGGTTCCCCCACTGAGGAGTGAGAGGTCCTAGCCCCCACAGGCCAGAATTCCAGAGCAAGGAAGAGAAGTCCGTATAAGTTCTAGCTGTAAAAACCAGTGGAGATTGTGGCTGAGTAAGATGGAGGACCACTGGAGTCCCAGGCCGTTCTTCTTAAAGGGCCTGCTCGCTGACTTACTCAGACTCATCCCCTCTGAGCTCCAATGCTGGGACAGCAGCTTGAAAGGAACCAGGGACATACAGGGAGAAACTGAATTGTCTGGCACCAGAGTGACAGCAGGAAGGTCAGATTCCTATCAGACAAAAGGGCTAGCAGAAGCCATTATTCTTTTTCTGAGATACCCACCACCACCCCTACCACCAAAACTATGCACACAGAACCAGCAGGCAGGCACTAAATCTAGGCTTCTATCATCCTAGCTCCCACTGTTCACCCCACCTTAATGATTCTCTGAGGATCATCAAACAAGCAGCATCTGGCCTCAGCATGACCCATACCTCTCACTAAATGGCCCCAAGCCTGGCAGTAGCTGTCCTTGGTTTGCAACTTGGCCTCACCTGTGCACCTCCAAGCCTAGCATAAGTGGCATCCATCTGCAGATTGCTTTGTAGCTCAAGTTGGGTGATGCCAGGAAGAACACAGGTGGACGCTGACCTTGACCTGCACCTCATGGGAGGTCCCAAAGCCAGCATACCCGGTGGACAGCTTTAGACTATGTCAAAGCACCACCCAAATACCTTCACAAGTGACACATACAAGGAGTGGCCTCGTGGACACCAGAGTCCTGCTGAAGTAAGTCCTATCTCATGAAATGGGCCCCTGCACAGCTGACCCACCACAGTGGTTACAGCCAGTCCTTGCAGCTGATTGGCCTGGGGAGTAATTCCCTCCCATTGATGTGCAAACAGAAATCAAGGCTCAACTACAACAGGAGGTGTACACAGCCTACAAGGAGGGAGGGAGGACTACACCTGGAGTGCCCAGCTTGGGTGACCCAGGAGGCTATGTGACTGGACCCTACAAAAACACCTGTATATAAGGCACAGTTCCAAGCCTGGGAGACATAGCAGCTTCACCTAATACATAGAAACAAACACAGGGAGGCTGCAAAAATGAGGAGACAAGGAAATATGTCCCAAGCAAAAAAAAAAAAATGACAAAACTCCAGAAAAAGAACTAAACAACATGGAGACAAGCAATCTACTAAATGCAGAGTTCAAAACACTGGTTATAAGAATGCTCAGTGAAATTAGTCAGAACTTCAACAGCATGAAAACCATAAAAAAAGAACGAGTCAGCAATGAACAATACACTAACTGAACTGAAGAATAATTTACAGGGAATCAACAGAAGAGTTAAAGAAGTTGAAAATAAAATCAATGATCTGGAATATAAAGAAGCAAAAGGCATCCAATCAGGACAGCACAAAAGAAAAAAATTCTAAACATGAAGATAGTGTAAGGAGCCTCTGGGACAACTTCAAGCATACCAACATTCACATCATGGGAGATCCAAAAGAAGAAGAGAGAAATTGAAAACCCATTTGAAAAAAATAATGACAGAAAACTTCCCTAACCTGGTGATGGGAATAGATTTATAAGTCCAGGAATGCAGAGTTCCAAACAAGATGAACTGAAGAGGCCCACACCAAGATGCATCATAATGAAAATGCAAAAAGATAATGACAAGATAATAGAGAATCTTAAAAACAGCGAGAGAAATGCAGTTAGATATTACAAGAAAGCTCCCATAAGACTGTCAGCTGATTTTTCAACAGAAACTTTACAGTCCAAAAGGGATTGGTCAGAAATATTCAAAGTAATGAAAACCAAGTATCTACACCCAAGATTACTCTACCCAAAAAACTATCATTTAAAGTTGAATTACATATAAAGAACTTCCTAGAGAAGGAAAGGTGAAAGGAGTTCATTGCTATCAAACCAGTATTTTATAAAATGCGAAAGGGTCTTGAAAATGAAGAAGAAGAAGAAGAAGAAGAAGAAGAAGAAGAAGAAGAAGAAGAAGAAGAAGAAGAAGAAGAAGAAGAGGAGGAAGAAGGGAAAGGGGAGGGGGAAGGGAAAGGGGAAGGGGAAGGAAGGAGAAAGATCAAGCATACTATCTAACAAAAGAGTAATATGCAAATTAACCATCACTTTGCTACACCCACTAGCCAGGCCCACTAGCCAATCAGGAGCAAGTATGCAAAGTAACCCCAATCAAGATGGGTACAGCCACAGAGAGAGCAGGAGGGAGGCTTGGGTTTCCCCGGTGATGGAGGAAACCAAGCTTTCTGCACACTCTGGCTGGCCCAGGTCTCTACTTAAGACAACAAAGTTGCAATTATAGAAGAGAAATAAATCCAACAAAAATGGCTGCCATCACGGAGGGAGCAGAAGGCTTGGCTCCACTCCAGGCTACAAAGTTTCAATTATACAAGATAAATAAATCCCAGATACCAGGGCCTCCACTTGGGTCACCAAGGGACATAGCCAGCCTGCAAACCACCACAGGCCCAGGACACCCCATGCCCCAAGGGAACACCCACCCTGATCTGGGACACCATTCAGGGCAAACCAGCTGGCCCCAACCCATGCAACCAGGCCTCTATCCTATCTAATAAAAGAGTAATATGCAGATTGACCATCACTCCAACATACAAGATGGCTGCCTCAACTTGTGGTCAAAGATCCTGCCCCCATGTGGACACAAGATGGCCACCACAAGATGGCCAGCAGGTAAGGGCAGTTGGGAGGGTCCAGGCCTGCAAGGGAGGACAGTTGGGGGGTGAGATCAAGCCTGCACGGGAGGGCAGTTAGGGGTGACCAGGCTGGCAAAGGAGGGAAGTTGAGGGCCAAAAAGCTGGCAGGGGAGCAGTTAGATATCAATCAGGCTGGCAGGGGAGTGGTTAGGTGGTGATCAGGCTGGCAGGCAGAAGCAGTTAAGGGCAATCAGGAAATCAGGCACCCAAGCAGTTTGGAGCCAGCAGTCCTTGTAGGATTGGGCCTAAACAGGCAGTCAGACATCCCTCAAGGTGTCCCAGATTGGAGAAGGTGCAAGCTGGGCTGAGGGACACCCCCCCTTGCATGAATTTCATGCACCGGGTCTCTAGTGTGAACAATAAAATGGAAATAAATGTATATCTATCAGCAATCTATCCTATCTAATAAAAGACCGCACCTCCACTACACCCAAAAGTCATGCCCACAACTCACGCCCATTAGCCAATCAGGAACAAATATGCAAATAAACTCCAATCAAGATAGCTGTAGCCACTGAGAGCAGGAGGGAGGATTGGGTTTCCCTGGCAATGGAGGAATCCAAGATTTCCACCTGCCCTTGCCGGCTTAGGCCTCCACTCAATGCTACAAAATTTGAATTATAGAAGATACATAATCCCAAGAGAAATGGCAGCAGCCACAGAGCTGGAGAGAGTAGACATCCATCAGGCTGGCAAGGGAATGGTTAGGGGGTGATCAGGCTGGCAGGCAGAAGGGGTTAGGGGCAGTCAGGAAGGCAGGCAGGCAAAGTGTTGGGAGCCAGAAGTCCTGGACCAGAGGCTAAGTACAGAGGAAGAAGCAAGGGGGTTGCTCCTAGAAGTGTGTACACAATGGATTAAGAGAGTAAGGTAAGGAGTGGATTGTGGTGAATTGAATTAGCTGGATGTAAAATATGGGTATTTTCTTTATTTAAAGAAATAAATTTAAGTGTGTTTGTGAATTTAGAAATTATGCTTTGAGACTGTTAAGATTAAACTTGAGTTTTTAGCTTGTAATATTGAGTTCATTTTTAATTGCTGAAAAGGGTGATGCCTACCAACAAAGATGTTTTTACAGTTAAGGAGTTTGAAATCTGTTTCCATGAATGGCCCCACTTCTCCTTTTGTTTTGAGCCTGCTTGATACTGTAACTAGTAAAGCTCTGCCTCCACTCCATAAGGCAACAGCACCCCAGGCATATATCATTCATTTTATGACATCTTGCTGGCTTAGGAGAATGTTGACTCTCTTCATAAAGTTTTTGCTGATTTACAACATTTTCTCTATAGAATTCTTTAAGGAGATTTCTCACCATCTTCTCCTAGATCACTAACTGTAAAAGCTGGTATTGCTTTAATCAAAGTAGAAGCTGCCTTTTCAAGCTGCTCAGCTTGTAAGAGTAGATTTAACTAGACCCCTTCAGGTATTAATTTTCCCTACTACTCACACTCCCATGGGAGTCATTTGGCAGGACCCAGGAGAAATAGAATGGCTTTACCTGGCCCATTTTCCAACCAAGTATTAACATTTTTTCATGATTTGGTCTTTCAGCTCATAGCAAAAGCATGATACAGATTAATTCAATTAGTAGGGCAAGAACCTTCCCTCATTATAGTGCCATTTACCACAGCACACCAAAGTTGGCTATGGCAATACTCTATTAATTGGCAAATGGCTCTTGCTCACTATCCTGGTCAAATTGGAAATCATTATCCTGCTAATAAGATTTTCCAGTTTTTGTTTTTCAGTCATCAGCAAGTTCCTGCAATCTCAAATCTGAAGGCTCCAACTGGATGTCCACAGGCTACATTTGCAGGCACATTTGGGGAAAGGCAGAGTTGTCTGGCAAGGGGAAGAGACTAGCGGCTTTTTCTTGGAGGAGTCTGCAGCCATCCCCATCCAACAGAGACCTGCGCGCGCGAGCGCATAGGACCCAGCTGCTGCCGCCACCGCTGCTCGCAGCCCAGAGACTCCGCCCATCCAATCTGAACTCAATCTCCCTTCACAGCCAATTGGCCTGGAGGTCAAACCCTCCTAGGGCTAACAACAAAAACCTGGGTTTAAATTCAAAAACACTGAATACAACCCATAAAGGATTGCAGTAAGAGTACCCACCTCAGGTAACTGGGGAGACTGAGCCACTGTCCCTTTGAGGATATCTACCACATAAAGCAGCCACCATGCAGAGACATGGAAAGAAATCAGGTGTGAAAGAAATGGAGGAGAAAAGACGACAAGACATCGAGTTCAAAACCACGGTTATAAGGCTTTTCAAGAGGCTCCTACAAAAGGCCGATCAAATTAATGAGAATTACCAGGAAATAAACAAGACCAACCAGCAAATGAATGAGAATTACAAGGAGATGAATGATACTTACAAGCAAATGAATGAGACCCTCAGGGAAATGTACAAGACCTCTGAGGATACGAACCAGACCCTCACAGATAAAAAAAAGGACCAACTAGAAATCAAGCATACACAGACTGAAATAAAAAATATTACACAAAGTCCTAAAAGCAGTCCAGAGGGCCACAAGAACCAAGTCAAAGATTTGAAATACAAAGAACCAAAATCCACTCAGCTGGAAAAGCAAGAAACAAAAAGAATTCAGATAATTGAAGATAGCGTAAGGGGCCTCTGGGACAACCTCAAGCATGCCAACATCCGAATTATTGGGGTGCCAGAAAAAGAGAGAGAGCAAGTCAATGAAAACCTACTTGAAGAAATAGTGACTGAAAACTTTCCCCACCTGGTGAAAGAAACTGACTTAAAAGCCCAAGAAGTACACAGAACCCCAAAATATAGGAATCTAAAAATGAAAAACGAAGGAGATATAGAAGGCTGGCCCCAAGGGAAGACATCTGAGCATTCTTTAAATCAGTGTCAGATGAATCTGAGGTGCCAGGCAAAGCCACATCTTGGAAACGCATCCCCCAAAAAGGCTGGATGTGTTATTCAGTACTGAGTTTTATCTTGCTTCAGGTGTTGGGGGAGGGCCCTTGGAATGTAGATTCAGCTGAGCCCTGGGATGAGGGAATGAGTGTGGCCTGGGCCCACTTAAGCTCCTTTGATTTTAGGTCTTTTCATGTGAAATACCTTTCTATCTTAGTATAAATAAACACAGTGTTTGTGTTGTAATTCTCTGTCTCTCCATTAGAGAGCAGAGATTCCACCCAGCCCCAGCTTTATTTTCTACTTCTGTGTCATCTATTCTTTTCTATTATTTCTCAATCCCCAACCCCTCTACTCAGTAACTGGACCCTACTCTTCTCTCCACGCTGGTTGTGGAAAAGAGAGGAAAACCCCAACTGGATTATGAGAGGGGCAGTCAGACATCCCTCAAGGGGTCCCAGATTGGAGAGGGTGCAAGGTGGGTTGAAGGACAACATCCCACCCTGTGCACAAATTTTGTGCACAGAGCCTCTAGTCCTATCTAATGAAAGAGTAATATTCAAATTGACCATACCTTCACTACACCCACAAACCATGCACACCGGCCATGCCGACCAGCCCATCAGGAGCAATATGCAAATTAACGCCCAACCAAGATGACTGACCAGAAAAAGCAGGTTGGGGCTGTGGGAGAGCCAGCCAGCACTTGGCCCCAAGGCCAGAAAAAGCAGGTTGGGGCTGGGGGAGAGCCAGCCAGCACTTGGCCCCTATTGCCAGGTGATCACTGGGTGCCCAAGGCCGGCGTTGGGAGGAGCCAGGAGCCAGTTATAGGGCCCAACACAAAGCAATTGCTGGGTGCCCAAGGCAATGACTGGGGTGGAGCCAGGAGCCAGCGACCAGGCCCCACTCTCAGGGCAATCACTTGGTGCCCAAGGCCAGCGCTGGTGTGGACCCAGGAGCCAGCAATTAGGCCCAATAGCAGGGCCAGGGCTGGTGTGGAGCCAGGAGCCAGTGATAAGGCCTAACACAGGGCAATTGCTGAGTGCCCAAGGCCGCAGCTGGGGTGAAGCCAGGAGCCTGTGATCAGGCCCGATAGCAGGGTGATTGCTGGATGGACAAAGCTGGGGCTGGGGTGGAGCCAGGAGCTAGTGATCAGGCTTCAATCTCAGGGTGATCACTGCGTGCCCAAGGCTGGGGTTGGGGCTGAGCCAGGAGCCAGAAATCAGGCCCAATATCAGGGCCGGGGCTGGGGTGGAGCCAGGAGGCAGTGATCAGGCCCAATAGCAGGGTGATTGCTGGGTGCTCAAGGCTGGAAAGCCTTGGGCAGAGCCAGGAGCCAGCAATCGGCCTCATTGCAGGGTGATGAATCGCTGAATGCCCAAGGCCTAAAGCCTTGGCCAAGTGTGAGCCATCAGTAGGACATCTCCTGAGGGCTCCCAGTATGTGAGAGGGGGCAGGTTGGGCTGGGGGACCACCCACCCCCAGTGCATGAATTTCATGCATCAGGCCCCTAGTCCTATCTAATAAAAGAGTAATATGCAAATTGACCATACCTCTGGTCAAGCCATGCCCATCAGAAAATCAGGAGCAAATTATGCAAATAAACCCCAACCAAGATGGCTGTGGCCACTGAGTGCAGGAGGGAGGCTTGGGTTTCCCCAGCAATGGAGGAAGCCAAGCTTTCCACCTGCCATTGCTGCCCTAGGCCTCCACTCAATGCTGCACAGTTTCAATTATAGAAGATATATCCCAACAGAAATGGTGTCAGCCACGGAGCTAGAGAGAGTAGAGGCTAGGGTTGCCTGGGCAATGGAGGAATCCAAGCTTCTGTAGCCCTAGCACCTAGGCCTACACTCTAGGCTACAAAGTTTCAATTATAGAATTTAAATAAACCCAAAGATAAATGGCTGTCGCCACTGAATGAGCAGAAGGCTTGGCTCCGCTCCAGGCTACAAAGTTTCAATTGTAGACATAAATTAATCCCAGATCCCAGGGCCTCCACTTGGGTCACTGGGGGGCATGGACAGCCTGCAAACTACCACAGGCCCCTCGCCCAGGCCACCCCACACCCCAAGGGAACCCTCACCCTGATCCAGGATAACCTTCAAGGCAAACCAGCTGGTCCCCACCCATGCACCAGGTCTCTAGCCTATCCAATAAAAGAGTAATTTGCAGATTGGCCATCACTCCAACACACAAGAGGTCTGCTCCCATGTGGTCAAAGATCCTGCCCCCATGTGGATACAAGATGGCCACTACAAAATGACCAGCAGTGGAGGGCCATTGGGAGGTTCCAGGCCTGCAAGGGAAGGCAGTTGTGGGCGATCAGGCCAGCAAAGGAGGGTAGTTGGGAGGGACCAGGCCTTCAAGGGAGGGCAGTTGGGGGCTATCAAGCCTTCAGGGAAGGGCAGTTAGGGGTGATCAGGACAGCAGAGGAAGGAAGTTGGGGGCAAATAGGCTGGCAGACATCAATTAGGCTGGCAGGGTAGTGGTTAGGAGGTGATCAGGCTGGCAGGCAGAAGCAGTTAGGAGCAATTAGGGAAGCAGGCAGGTGAACAGTTTGGAGCCAGCAGTCCTGGATTGTGAGAAGGATGTTTGACTGCCTGTTTAGGCCTGATCCAGGCTGGGCTGAGGGCCATCCCCTGCCTCCCATGCATAAATTTTGTGCACTGGGCCTCTAGTATATATATAAAAGCCTAAGTGACTGTTATGACTGAAGGAACAGAATGACTTGTTGAGCAGTCACTATGACATGCACTGACAACCTGGGGAGGACACTCAATGCAGGATGTGCACCACTAGGTCAGAAGCTGGGCTCATGGCTGGCAAATGCAGCTGCAGCAGCAGGAGCCTCTCCCAACTATGCGGCAGCACTACCAAGCAGCAGGCCAGGATGGGGCTCCTTCCTGTCTGCCTGGTACTTGGTGCAATGCTACATCCCTCAGTGGATGTCCGAGTGCCAGTTTAGGCCTGATCCCCACAGTCCAGGCCAGGCAAGGATTGGGCCTAAATCAGCAGTCGGACATCCCCAGAGGGGATGCAAATGGGCACAGGCCCACCCACTCCTGTGCACAAATTTATGCACTGGGTCTCTAGTTGAATATAATAAACAAAATAAACAAACAAGCAGAATAAATACTCATAGATACAAGGAACATTTTAATGGTTGCCAGATGGAAAGGAGTTGGGAAGTTGGTGAAAAAGATCAAGAGATTAAAAAGTATAAATTCGTTGTTAAGAAATAGTCATCAGCCTTTTGAACTAAGATAAGTAATTTGTGTTTCTGCCTCCCTTAGAAAGTTTATATAAAGTTACCAAAAAAAAAAAATTGACAGCCAATTTGAAATTGAATTGACATGGCCTAGAGCAAAGAATATCCTTACATGATATTATTCTACAATGTCATTATAATTTTTGATATTTTACAACAGCATATTGTACAATTATCCCAAAGAAACTTACAAACCAATTCTTTGAATGTTTGGCAGCAATTTAAAAAAGGACATGAAAGGATTTAATCCCTTTCAGAAGGAATTAAGTCACAGGGAAGGCACTTGAGCATTCTATATTGGCCCCTCTTGCCCTTTTTGCTAAGAGGGACCCTCTTCTCACAATCCAATTGCCCTCAGCTGTTGCCTGAGTTTTCTGTTCAAGCTGAGGTTGAAGCCTCTTAGTGGCTGGTACCATGGATCTGTCTCTCGCCCAATGGTGTGAGCTGGGCCCTCCCTGGAGAAGAAACCTGAGTCTCCTAAGATATGTGATCAGTACTGGGGCCTGGCCACCAGGCAAGGAGATTCCAAGGCAGGTGCTGGGCATGGAGGCCACAGGGGCATAGACTACCAAGGAGACAGAACTGAACCTCACATCACCTTGCTTGGCCCTGGAGGATGGCTGGTTAGCCAGAGACAGATAAGATTCCTCAGGGAAGGAACAACCTAAGGCAGGCACAGTCACAGAGGGGCCATCAGGAGAGAACTTGAAGGTCAACAGAGGTGGGGCACAGACCCTCACCCCCTAACCTTGCAGGGGTCTGAACTCTCACCGCTTCTGAGGGAGGTCTCCTGCCCCCATCACTGCTTTGCCTCCCATGCCCACTTCAGATCGGGACCCAAGTAACAGACAGAGACTTGGCTGGCAGTAGCTGCCTATATCTAAATCCAGTCTAGCACCAAGAATGCTCAGGGCCTACTCAAGAATGCGAATAATCCTTTCCACTAATATTTACAGGGTAAACTAAGATTATTGTTCAAGTATTAAATTTGACAGTAAAGTAGTAATCAAGTTTTCAGATTAATTTAAATTGGCTAAATGAAATAAGTGAATACTCATGAAAATGTAATTGTACTGGACAACAAGCTGTTCCTAAAATATTAAAATTTCTATTGGTAGTTCATCTCATCGTAAAATTGTTTAACATGCAATGAACCTAAAGCAGTCATATTTTTGTGTAAAAATTTAAATTTAAAGTTACCAAGACTGCACTATAAAATTTCCAAAAGCCTCCATTAATCAAAAATGGGGTATAGTAGGGTAATATCATGTAAGGAAAAATATCCTGTAAGTAAATTACATTGAGAAAATTTTTACTTCAGAAAATTTCCATTTGTAATGCTAACAGCAAGACACCCATGAAAAACATACATGATGTCAAAACAAGCCAAAGGAAAATCATTTGGGCAAAAATAAAAAGGATCCCAAGTCAAATTTATAGAAAATATTCCTTTATTAACTTTTGGTCAGGAATATTTTTGTATATTTTAAGAAAACAACTCCAAGACCATATGGATTCCTATAACAAAGAGGAATTGACAGGTCTGCTCCAACCATGAAGACAAGAGAAGAAATAGTCCAGAGATGGAAGATGCTGACGACACCTTGCCATGCTAGCAATTAGCAGCTGTGCATCGCTGCAGGTTGACCAGGACCAAACCAGAGAGGGTGGGACTTGCATTGCCACCATTTGTCCACCATCCAGATATCATTGCTGACATGTACACATATAGAAGCAAAGAAGCATTGGATACACTGTCAAACTACCATGGGAAGGCAGGGGAGGTTGGGGGATGGGAGCTGTAAGAGATCAACCGAAGGACTTATATGCATGCATGTAAGCATAACCAATGGATACAAGACACTGGGGTGGGGGAGAGGGCATGTGCTGAGGGGTAGGGGAGTCCGAGGGGAAGGTCAGTGGGGGGTGGGAAACATATGTACTACTATTTGTAATACTTTAAACAAACAAACAAACAAAAACAATTGAAAAAACAAAAACATAAAAAAAATAGTCATGGGGATATAAAATACAGCATAGGGAGTATGGTCAATAATATTCTAACAGCTATGAATGGTATCAGATGGATATGAGATTTAGTGGGATAATCACTTAGTAAGTTATATAATGTCCAATCACTGGAGTGTACACCTGAAACTAATAAAATATTGTGTGTCAACTATAATTGAAAAATAAAAAATTATTTTTAAAACCTGAAAAAATATAATAATGAAAAGGCTGGGTGACATTCTGTTGGATTCTCATGTGGAACTCACAAAAGACCAGGTTTGGTCTTGACACACTTATGAGGAAGTTCCTCTGAATTTAGTTTTATGCTTGACAGACTTATGCTTTAACAAACTTATGGGGAGTTCCCCTGAATCTAAGTTTATGCTTTGGTCATGGAATGTGATTTGATCTTGGGTTGTGGGCACACAGTGCAATATACAGATCATGTCATGGAAATGTAAACTTGAAACCTCTATAATCCTATTAACTAATATTACCCCCAACAAACTTAATTTAAAAAATTAAATTAAATCAATTTTACCATCACCTTAAAAAACATTCTCGATAAATTTGGTGAAAGGTCTGTCAAAGCTTAATTCAACTTTAACCAGAGTCCCCTGTCAATGAGCCAAACAAGTGTTGTTGGTTACACAGCTCATTCAACACCAAGTCCTGGTTCTCAAACTCTGCTGATACGAAGTTCTGATAAGATAAAATACTCCTGAACTTTAAGGTATATTCATATACCTTATGCCCATGATTTGAAAATCAGTGAAGCACCTGAGCTGATATGGATGGTAGATATGCACTGAAGATATAGTTTGATTATAGGTGTATTTATTCATTCAGCGAACTTTCATGAACTGAGTACATAGAGTTTGCAATCCATTGTGCTTAACACTATGGAACCCACAACAGTGGATAAGACACTGCCTTTGCCCTGGAGCAAGTTACAGGCCATTGGGGTCAAACGTGTGTCTGGGAAGCTGGAAACCAATAGGGATAGGAAAAGCTTATGAAAAATAACTACTGCACTTCTGCAGTGAGGCACATGGCCAGATAATGTTTCCTATCAATAAACATTTCTTTGTAAGGGTTTTTAAACCAGTTTTCCATCATTGGGGAAATCTGAGGAATTTTGTACAAGGTCCTCAACCTGGAAATGAAAGCATTGCTAGCGTATATAACAACAAACTGAATTTTTAAAGAAACACACACACACTTGATTGTTTCCAATAATAAGATGTTTTTGGCATTGTCATTTGTTTTTTTTAAGGTACCGTTTATTAAATACTTACTATATGCTGGACATTGGGCTGTGACATTAACATATATTTTCTTGTTTAATCTGCATGACAATCCTATAAAGTAGTTGGTACCATCCCCAGTGCCCTTTGAGGATTCTGAGGCAGAGAAAAGTTCCATAACTCTTCAGTGCCACTCAGATTACTTCTCAGGGTACTATGATCTGTGTGAAGACTTTGTAAGTAGAATGTAGCCACACACATCAGGTGCCTGTTGTTTCGAATACACAACATTCTTCAGCACAGGGATTCTTCTAAGGGGTGGAGACCATGCTTCCAGGGGTGCTGTCTTGGTATCAATTAGCTTTCCCAAAACCACAAGCAAAAAGCAGGCCCCCAGTCTTTCACTCCTCCTCCATCAGCCTCCAGTGAAAGAAACCAAAAGAAGAACTCGCGAAGGCCGTCATGGGTCTTATCATGTGACGTTCTGACACTAAGCCACTGCTGGGGGTTTTGAGAGGGGAAGTAACACTGACATGACAGAAACACAGAACCGAAATAGATTTGAAGGGTCCATCTTGTCCAGTTACCTCTAAGAGACAAGTCACTGCTCTTTCTTCCCGAAGAGCCAAAAATGGGAATGTCCCCTCTCTCATTCATTTCTGCCAGAGTTTTGGTTCCCAAATAGAAAAGATGTCCATTCAACTCAAGTTCTTATTCAACTTTGTTCTTTGGTCTATTTTCCACCCAGGAAGATGAACTAGTCAGCATCAGTCTTATCACAAACTTCCCAAATATTAATGATAGTGTGACTATTAGTCTTTTCATTTCAGGCCCACCAAGCACAATGATCTGAGTACATAGCGTTCTTCACTTGGGTCCAATACTGTGCAAGGGTTCTTATCTGTATTGTTGGCAATTTTTCTACTATTTTTTTTTCAAATATGTGATTGTGGTAGATTGAATTATTGTTTTCCATCACCCACTCTTTGCCTGGTGTAGAATTACATATCTATGACCTTTGTCATGTGACTATGCAATAGCCCTCAGTAGGATTAGTGCAGTGTATTTACCCACCCCACGGATACTTAGCTTGGCCATATGGCTTGCTTTGGACAATAGAATGTTAGTAAAAATAATGGAACAGAGGCTTCAAGTATGCTTTCCTTATGTGAGATGGCCTTTTGTGTTTTTGCCATCACCATGAATAGACCATGACCCGAGTAGTGCCCAGCCCCAAATGAGATATAGGAAGCAGGCCCAAAATAGGCTTGTAACTTGGAGCTCTGACCAGCAGAGTCCAGCCAAGATCAGATGAATCTCAGCCAGCCCACAGACTTGTGAGCAAGAAAAATAAATGTGTTTGATGTAAGCCACTGAGATTTGAAGGGTCATTTGTTATACAACATTATCACTGAAGTAAGGTCTAATTCAAGCAATAGCCAGATCACTACCTGATCCTTGCTTGGTGTACCCTTCAAGTCCACCTCTTTCATAAAAGCTTTCTTGGTTATTTCAGCCCCTTACTTCTTGACCATTCCAAACTCTTCTTTTTGTGTCTGATACTTTGGCACCTATTTATATTCAATATAATGCTTTCTAAAAGTCAGCCTGATATATTATTTAATAATTATATATTTAAAATGTTACCAATAAGATGATGAAGGCATTGGGAACAGGAACTATATGAGTATAGTATAGACTATAAAACCTTCTTAATTACAAATATTCTGCATCACTATCCCCATCCTTGTCAGATTAAGGCCTCTAATTTTTATAAGTATATTTTACTGATTTTTTATAGAGAGGAAGAGAGGAAAATAGAGTTAGAAACATCGATGAGAGGAAAACATCGATCACTTGCCTCCTGCACACGTCCTACTGGGGATGTGCCCACAGCCAAGGTACATGCCCTTGACCTGAATCGAACCTAGGACCCCTCGGTCCACAGGCCAACGCTCTATCCACTGAGGCAAACCGGTTAGCACAAGGCCTCTGATTTTTAGCTGGAAACACTTTGGAATTATATTCTCAGGGTCTAGCATAAGACTGTGCACACAGTGGTTATAGGAGGCATTCAAATATTTATAAAATATCCACTGGAAAGGCAAATTTAATTGTGTTTTTGACAATCAGATATTTCTGATCCATTATCATTCAATTTCATATGCTTGTCTTCTTTTGATACTATTCTACTATCAATTCCACAAGATATTGAATATCAAATATTCCCTTTCCCATACAAAATCCTATATAATAAAAAGGTAATTTGCAAATTTACTGTTCACACCCTCACAAGATGGCTGCATACAACCAGGCTGTCAGGGGGCTTAGTGAGGGACAACCGAACGACTGGACAAGCAGGCTGTGTGGGGTGACCAGGCCAGCAGGAGGGGGTCAGTTGGGCCAAACAGGCTGGCCAGGGGTGGGGGGGAGTAAGAGGTGACCAGGCCAGTGGGGGGCAGCAGTTAGGAGCGACCAGGATGGGGTGGGGGTGGGGGTGCAATTGGAAGTGAGCAGGCCACAGAGGGGCCAGTTGGGAGTGATCAAGCTGGGGGGCCAGTTAGGGGCAAGCAGGCTGGCAGGGGGGAGGGCATTAAGAGGTGATCAGGCAGGCAGGCAGGCAGGTGAGCGATTAGGAGCCAGCAGTCCAGGATTATGAGAGAGATGTTCAGCTGCTGGTTTAGGCCTGATCCTGGATCAGACCTAAACTGTCAGTCGGACATCCCCCAAGGGGTTCTGGATTGGAGAGGGTGCAGGCTGGGCTGAGGGAGCCTTCCCTCCCACACCCCCCACATAAATTTTATGCACCGGCCTCTAGTATATCAATAAAAGTAAAAGTGAGCTAGAGATGTCAATATTTACTTATGAAGTAAAATTCTGTCAAAAGTATCCACTCACAATTTGACTGTTCTGTTTCATTTTTGTTAATAAAATCTGCTTTTGCATATGAGAGCCAATAATCTTTGATTTTCATATTCTATATTTGAAAGCAGAGATAATTCTTCAGAATCAGATATTTTTTTCACAATTTAGTTTCAAAGGCAGTACAGTTCCTCTTTTTATTTATGTAAGCAGGAAGATTTGTCTTATATTAAAGCATTCAATGAACTGTTCTTTCTTTTTAAGTACATATTTACTTTTCATATACGGGAACTTTACAGATGACTGGTTGAATTACTGCATTCACACACAGTACATTGACCTGAAGTTTTTTTTAAAAAAAATTGAACAATGGAATAAGCTAGCATTCCCTCCCATCTATTGACATAACTATCAAAGCACCATGACTGATTCTGTGATATGCCAGGAATCATACAACAAAATGAATATTGTGCCTTCAAATCAGTCACCTTATCCACTTATTACAAGGAACTGCCCATTCAAAGTTATGCTAAAATTCTTTTTTTGTGTGATTTCTTTCAAAGCCTGCTGTACATTTTAACATTAAGAAAGCATAAAATCTGTCCTTTGAGAATGAATGTGACTTTGGAAACAGAAAAAGTCATTTGGAAGCAAGTTTTATGAAAAAGAGGAGAGCTCATGCTAAGTAATATAAAGAAGAAATTTAGATTTTCCCATAACCTCACAACCGAGAGATAACCACCCTCAACACATTGGCATTTTTTCATTCAGCAAGTTTTAATGCATATATTTTAACACAAATGGGATATGCCATATATGCAGCTTGGATCCCCACTTTTGATCCCTAGACAATATTCCTATTCCTCCCATTCATGAGGTTCAAAGAAGCAAAGTTAACAGGCCAACAGTTCTGCTTCAGGGAGTCTCCTAACCTCCAGCTTCTTTCAAAATGTGTAGAGGTCGAAAAAGGTAAATAGTTACACACACAAAATGCTTATCTGATTTTCTATTCCCTCTTTCTTGGTGGTAATATCTTACAAGATTATTTGGGTATACCACCATAATGCGTGACCAGTGAGAGAGAAACCAAGAGTGACAGAGAAGGAAATTATGTGGTTCTAACAGAGACTAAAGAGAATGAGAAATCTTGCCCAAGTAAATCATTCATGTAGAGTGTGTGTGTGTGTGTGTGTGTGTGTGTGTGTGTGTGTGTGTGACTTTCATTACAAATCACAAAAGTTTATTCCCCAGTGCTCAACAATAGACTAACATCTCTTGAAACAGAGGAAGCACCACTGCAGCAGCAATCAGAGAAGATGGAATGACCATTTACATTTATGGGTCTTTTCCAAAAGTGAGAGGAATCATGCCATGTGAAAGTATTGGATTCTTGACAAACTGCAGCCTGTTTTTTATCCTTAAACCTGAGCAATCGCTGAGGTCAGTGTGGCCCACAATTACTCTGAACCTTGGTGGGTCCAGTTCCAGAAGGAGCACATTTTGCTTTAGACTTTCTCCATCTGGATTGTGTTCTGGAGATTTAGAAACAAGAACTGAAAATGCTCCATCTCCATTTTGTCCCAACAACTGAGGCCATCTCCCCATGACCCAACGGAAGATCCTAAGCAAATGCTCTTTGATTTGATCCACACAAGTCATTGCAATCTTCCTACGGAAGTCGAGATGCCAGGAGATCCCAATTTTGCTCTTTTTTGCTTTAATTTTTTTTCTATAGAGCAGATTAGCCTAGTGAAGGGAGTGCCAGCTTTGGGATAGGACAAATTCTATTTTCCCCATTTGCTAACTTAGTCAACTTTGGCAAGTCACCTCATCTGCCTCAAAATCAGCTTCTCTGTTTGTGACAAAGGTGAAGGAATCAGAGCATAAAATTTGCCTTAACCAATACATTTGGGAGTATTCTCTGAAACTGGGTTAGCCCAACCAAACCTACATGAAATCTCATATGTTGAAAGGAGAGAGAAACTAACAGGAGTAATAAGTTGGTCATTGTAGTTCCATACAGAGCCTTGTCTCCTGCCCCAGCCCACCCCATCTTCAGCCAAGCCCAGGGAATGAAGATGAGCAAACTGAAACCCCAACTACCTTTAAAGACCCAAGAACACATGTTAAATCTTCAAAGTCCATAAAACCTCAAAGTCCCTTGAGACCAGCATGATGTAGAACAGAAATTGCTGGATGACATATCAAGGAAGAAAGGGTATGTACCAGTACAGCTGGACATTTCCATGCTCCCAAGAAAGGCAGAGGAGTGGCTGAGGAGGAGCCATACCCCCAAAGGGCCTCAGAATTAGATGGATGAAACAGGAGTGCTATGCTCATTGCTGACTCAAGGCCAAGTGGGAATTAGGACACATAGGTGCATGCAGTGCTGACAGGCGATAATGCAACCCACTCCACCAGCCCCAACCCAGAGTGACTGAGATTAGGTTTCTGCAACTCTTTGAAATGAGTGCACTAAACAGAAATAGAAATTAAGTAAGCTCATAAAAAGTTATATTGTTTGCAAAGTCTGTAATGAGTAATCACTATATGAATATATATAAAGGGCCTGTGCTGATGGTAGTTTCACAATACATTCTAAGTGTTACTATGATAACTATTGCCTAGTTATATTGGCCTGCCTTCTTTCTGGGTTATTAAAGTTGAAGCAATAACCCAGAGCAGTGAAAATATGGGCAAAGCCTCCCTAGGATAATAAAAGTTGGAGAACTCTTTGATTTTTCTTTATAGAAAACTAGAGGCCCAGTGCACAAAATTCATGCACAGGTGGAGGTCCCTTTGCCCAGCATGTGTCCTCTCGCAATCTGGGACCCCTCAAGAGATGTTGGGCCTAAACTGGCAGTCAGACAACCCTCTCGAAATAAAGGATGCTGCATGTACCAGTGACTATACCTTTCATACAGGTAAAAGGTACCTTGCTGTTGTATGGGCAGCTGCATTTTTTTTTTTGCCCTGATTATAAACAGTAGTACATAACATGATCCTCCTGAGGCAGTAGTACAATTTTCCCCATCTTATGAGTGGAAAAAATGAAGCAGAGAGAAGTTAAGTAATTGGCTTTGTCACACAGTTATAAGTATCAAAATCAGGGCTGACCACAAAATGGGCAAGCCAGAGTTCTGCATGTCATCCCTGCATTATCCTGTTTTTTCAGTGTTAGAATAGCCTTGCCAGGTTTTAACTTTTAAATCTTAGAGACTGTTCCCAATAAATAGGGTAGGGTCTTTAGGCTCGGCTGGTGATCAGTGCCATCTGTAGGGCAACAGGTGGGTGCCCCACTGACACCCACCTAGGCTGGCTGCCTGGTGCCACCCACTGACTGACCCCACCCCTGTCATTGCCGCCAGTCATGTCTCTCTGTGGGGGGCAGATGCTCACTGCAAAAGCTGTCCCTGCTCCTGCATTGAACATCTGCTCCCTGGTAGTCAGTGGAGGTCATAGTGACCAGTTGTTCCGCAGGTCCTTCCACCATTCAGTTGATTTGCATATTAGGGTTTTATTATATAGAATGATTGAGAGATTTCTGCATACCACCTAGAGAATATTATATTAGTCTTCAGACATTATTCATGCTCCTTTGCCAGGCCTTGGGATGGAGTGTAATTCCTTATCTCCTTGACTTTAGGCTTGGCTATATGCCATGCTTTGAGCAACAAAATGTAGTATGCATGGTAGCATGCTAATATGGTACTAAGAAGATTCTAGAAGGCATTGTGTCTTTTCTCTTCCTGTTTCATACTCCTGCCATCCTCCATGAGAATAGGAAGCCCCAGATAGCCATTGGTTCTCCAGATTGGGTTTCCAAATGAAAAATCAGATGTGAATCTGACCTGAAGCTTAGAACCAAATCTAGTCAAGTCCAGTGGAGTCCAGCCAAGTTCAGATGAGACACAGCTGAGCTTGACTGATCTACAGTTCCATGACTGAGAAATTAATGTTTAATTTCATAAGCTATTAAAATTTGGTGTCATTTGTTACTACAGAAAAATCTAATACACAACCAAATAAGACCACTAGCATATCAAAATGAAGAGAGTGAAGATTAATAAGTAAAACAGGGGCAATAAAACAACTTTAAGAAACGAGGGGAAATTACCTTTCCAGGAACTTTGTTTCGCAATCATAATATAAGATGAAATAAGAGCACAGCTATGAAAACAGGAGCCTGTGGGCTTGGGAAAGAACATAAAGAATCGCAAAGGTATTTATTTGTGAGCCTTAAAGACCTCAAGGAGAAGGAAGGGTTCATGGAAGCATGTTTCTTCATTCTCAGATTCTCTCTTCCTTTAATTCTCACCATTATGTACCATTCTCTACATCTTAAGAAATGTACCTCCCTTCTGAGCATTGGGCTTGGTAAATAAACTCTAATGGCTTGCAGTGAATTCTACATTACTAGCTCTCCTATTTCTATTTAAAATGCAGCAGGCTTGATTTGTTCTTATGTAGGTCTTTGTCAAAGAACAGATGTTTTCCCCATGTGTCATCTGAAATGGGTTAAGTATGCCATGAGGGTATAGTTATACAGTGGTCTCTCCCTGAGCAGACAGGGTAGTTATAAATTTCTCTGTGGTTTTTCCTAACCCTGTACTGGTTGGGTAGGGGGAGGAGAGAGAGAGAGAGAGAGAGAGAGAGAGAGAGAGAGAGAGAGAGAGAGAGAGAGAGAGAGAGAGAAAACCCAGTAGCTGAATAGTTAAGCCATTTATTTATTTTGACTTTTCACTAAGCTCTTGCGTTTATTTAAATAGTTTCTTAAATTCCAAATTGAAATGTGAAGTATTTGGCATACAAGGGAATTAAGAATCAAAATATGAACTGACTGAAATCAATTTTTCAAATATCTAGACCTGTCCAATAAATCACTTGGGAAAACTGAACGGAATCACTCCTTAAGTGACTTTGAGCATCAGTATAACATCTGTGTTTCATAAAACTTGGGCTTCGAGTAACTGCTTCTTTTGTGGGTCTGCGCTTCAAAACTTCCCAAATAAAGCTTGGCCCTGGCCTGTGTGGCCCGGTCAGTTGTGCATTGTCTCATGTATCAAAAGGTTGCTAGTTCAATTCCCAGTCAGGGCACATGCCCCCTTGTGGACTTAATCCCTAGTAGGCGGCATGCAGGAGGCAATCAGTGTTTCTCTCTCCCTCTCCTTCTCCCTTCCTCTGTCTCTAAAAATCAATTAAGAACAGCAACAACAACAAAAAAGCCTAGGGGTAAATCCTAGTCTGCTATAGAAAGTTCCAGAATCCTCTTCCACCAGATCCACCTCAAGGGGACTGTTCTCCAGACAGCTTTATCTCCCCTTCCTCCAGAGGCAGCTTAGATTGACTATCCATTGTCTGTGCTGACCTTTCTCAGAGGCACATGTGAGCACTTGTTTTTCCCTCCCAATTAACATCCATTATTTCCATCTAACCTGGCCACACTTTAGGCTACCTTTTCCATGCCAGCCTTCCTTCCTGCACACACTGGAAGCAGAAAATACACTGAATGAACCACCTCTTTTTACCTCCCCATCCTTTTTAAAATCAGCCCTGTGTTTCCATAGAGGCAGGACTGAGTGGTGGTTAAGACCAAGTGTCTGCAATCAGGATGCCCTAGCTATAAAAACTGGCTCTACCAGGTACTGGTGGTGAGACCTTGGGCCTGTCTTTTTACCATCATCTGTAACCTGTGGATGATAATAGCATCCAGCTCACAATGTTGTTTTAGGAACACATAACAGCTGGTACATGATAAACCCTCGGTTGCTGAGCACAGCTCACTCTTCCTCTGAGTATAATACCCCTCATTCATTTGACAGAGACTTACTGAGTGCTGCCCATGTGCCATGCCCGTGCCTGATGCTGGGACTACAGTGGTGAAAGGCGCAGTCCTCATCCTTGAAGACCTTATAGGCAAGTAGGGAGAGCAGCAAATATTAAAGTCTGGGAGGCACTGCCACAGGATTAGCCTGAGAGTGCATTGGAGGTGCTCAAAGTAAGGTTGGTCAGGGCCAAAGAAGCTTTGGAGGAAGTGTTATCTCTCCTGAGACTTGGAGGATGAGTTTGTGTTAGAAGAACAGCCCAGCAAAGGCCCAGAGTTGGCAGGTGCAGATCTAGAAACTGGAACTAACTTATGGTGTTGAAGCAAGTAAACTGTACAAGAGGAGAGAGAATAGGAGAGGGAGGGAGGGAGGGAGGGAGGGAGGGAGGGAGGGAAGAAGTTTGTAAGAACTTCAAACTAAAGGCAATGAGTTTGGCTTTTCCTGAATAAATAGACAGTGACAGAGTCATATTTCCCTTTTCTGAGTTCTCTATCTACAGAAGGGACACAGGATTAGAAATAAGACAAGAGGCTGGCAGCCAGTTGTGCAAGGTATGCTTTGCTTAACAGTGCAAGACCAAGATGATGAGTGGGGTGGAAACCAGCTCAGTTGTGCTCACCAAGCTGGGTGCTTGGGCGAGAGGCCAGCAGTTGTAGCAGAGAGACCCAAAGTAAATTCAGATCTATTTATTGCACTGTATATAAGAATAACTGCTAAATGCATGCAATCTAGATGCAGAATGAAATTGTATAAGTATTAGAAGATACCATGGATAAAAATAATTTTGCAAAAAAGCAAGTAAGAGGTGAAGTGACTGGAACTAGGGTGGTGCCTTTGGGAACAGTGAGGGATGAGTCAATTTTATATATTAAAAAAGGTATAAAATGGTTGGTTGGATATGGGTGGTGAGAAAGAAGGATGGGGTCAAGTATGAGACCCATTCTCTGGTTTGTGCAACTGAATGGATGATGATGTGGTGTGGTATTCAACAATGTTATTCAACAATTTACAAATTGGACAGCATCCCTTCTAGTAGATAGGCATGAGCTCTGATAAGCTATACAAAATGAAAGAATTTTATAGGCAGAAGGGAGCAGGAAAAAGAAAGTTATATGAGACCAAAAAAATGTATTATTACAAGGTTATTCTCCTTCAGGGAACTACTTGGGTCTACGAGGCAATGGCCAAACTAGTGCTGACCAAGTATTCCTGATTGGCTGGTTTCAGATTCCATTTCTGGGAAAGCCAAACTGTAATTAAGTCTGGGTTTGGTGGTGTGGGGCTTAGCATAAGTGACTCCACCATGGGCCTGGTCTCTTGTTTTTAACAGGTGCAAAGCCTTAAGTTATTATGTGCTGCCTGATATCTGGTAAATTCAGGAGGGCTTTGAATGGTCTAAGTGCAAGTTTCCCTCCCAACTCTGTTCCTTCAAATAAATTCCCATAGCCCAACAACCTCCTTTTCAAGAGGAACGGATGCATTTCTTTGAGTGCCCTCCCCTGCCAGCTGTGGAAGTAGTCAAACAAGCTAATGGCACCCTCCCATGGGAACTAGGGCACCCCATCCCTTTGGTTCCCACAGCCCCTGGCTGTTCCCTCTGTTCCTGAGTGCAGCCCCCTTATGGCCCTCTATGCTGTGCAATGTCCTCACCCAGACTGTGAGCTTATGAGATTGATAAACTGTCAACAGTCTCTTCCATTCGGTCTTTGGTGATGTCATTTCAACCACACCTGTAACCTAGGATGGACACCGCTCCTTCATCAATGGAGTGAAGAAGAGGTAGTTTAATTGGCTGAGATCCTCCATTCCATTAGAGAACACAAAGGGAAGATGCTAAAGGGGAAATCTTTATAATTTCTGTTCTAGACAGGTCCTGCCCTTCTCATCTCCCTTGTCCAGTTCATCTGGTGAAATCCAGAGGCTCCTCAGCTCCCGCAGGCAGTGAGGCTCCCTTTGTTCAAACTTTGCCCGGACCTCTGTGGCAGAGCGTGGACTGGTGCCCATTATAAAGTGTGATTTCTCCCCTTCTCAACTGGAACCTTACTGGCTGGAAGCTCTAGAGGATGTGCAGAAAATCACAGGTATTATCAGTAGAAGATAAGACAGACTGAGTTGCTCTGTTTCATTGTCAGGAAATCGGGCCAAGGTCATGGGCGCCAGATGAGTGAGGACACACAGGTGTTTGGTGCTGAGCTAATAGATAAGCTGAGGTGTGCTGGATGTGCTGAGCCTGGAAGAGAAACTGGTGGAGCAACGTGGCTAGTAGTGTCTCGTGGTAGCCACTCTGTATGTTGATGTTAGTGTAATGGAAAGTGCCCAATCTGAGGCCCCATGCCAGGCCCTGCCCTGAGGCATACGTAGATTTTTTTTAACTTATTTGCACGAATGGAGTCTTTTTAAAATTTATTCTGTTTCCCAGAAATCTAAAAGAATTGCTGTTAGTATGTCAATGATAGTAATAATCCTATATAATAAAAGCCTAATGTTGGAGGCTAATTCCAGCATGTCATAAATGCAAGAAATTTCAGCAAAAAGTTGATGGAACCTAGAGGTTTCAGCAGGGCTAAAGATACATATTATTGCCTGTTGGAATGGCTAAGGCATTTCCCCAAACCATTTTCCCATGTATTATTGCCTGTTGCCAGACAGCTGAGGGCATTTTAATCTACATGTTATTGCCTCATTGGAATGGCCAAAGGCAGCCTAATATGCTTAAGTGTCTGGTCAGCAGGTCAACCACTCAACCAATCAAAGCATAATATGCTGATAATATGCTAAGGCTGCTCAATCACTCACTATGATGTGCCCTGACCATCAGGGGGAAGACAATCAACCAATTGACCAGTCACTGACCTGCACTGACCACCAGGGGCAGACATTCCAACTGTTAGGTTAGCTTGCTGCTGGGGTTCAGCCGATTGGGTCTGAGCTAGACAGGCCAGACATGCCCTGGAGCCCTCACACGGTCCCTCCTGGCCCTAATCGTGCACTGGTGGGGTCCCTCAGCCTGGTCTGCACCTTCTCACAATCCAGGGGGATGTCAGAGAGCCCGGATTGGCCTGAGGGTGGAACAACCAGTCACTATGAAACCCACTGACCACCAGGGGACAGACTCTCAATGCAGGAGCTGCCCCTGGTGGAGCGCCCCTCAGCCAGAAGCTGGGCTTATGGCAGACGAGCACAGAGGCAGTGGCAGGAGCCTCTCCCACCTCCGCAGCAGCACTAAGGATGTCTCACTGACGGCTCTTGGACTGTGAGAGGGTGCAGGCCGGATTGAGGAATGCCCTCCCCATTCCTCCCCCAGTGCACAAATTTTGTGCAATGGCCCTCTGGTAACAGTAATAATAGCACAAGCATTTACTGAGATCATGTTAAGTGCCTGGTACTATTCTAAGTGTTTTTGCATATATTTGTTCCCCACGGCAACTCTGGAGGGAGACTCTATTAAATTCCCCATTTTCATTAGTAAGAAAAAGAATACACAGAAATGTTAAGTAATATGACCAAGGTCACCTGGTTCTAGATCTCACATGCTTAAATACTATGCTATGTTGCCTTTCAGAGCTTGGAGCCTCATTCCTTTTGTCTCAGCATTCTCAGTGTCTGTGTCAGAATACACTAACAAAGGTGTGTATAAAGTTTTTATTTTATTGCACAAATACTCTAAGTGGATGAACAAAAACCTCATTTGCTAAGGCATCCACAGCTCTCCTTATACCACGGTGTGATTCAAGAAAATAGTAACTGGGCCTTGGCACCAAAACATCATGGCCCATCTTCCGTCACTGTGCCATGGCGTCTGGGGCTTGTTTTTTTGTTGTTTGTTTGTCTGTTTGTTAGTTTGTTTGATTGATTTTTTTTTTTGGTTTGGTTTGGTTTTGTTTTTTTGTTCAAGAGGCTTTCCCTCTATAAACACCACTTATTAAAGTGAAGGGACAGTTTGCAATACTCCAAAAGGGTGAGGACTCATTCATATACTCCCATCCTGCCCACTTTGGGCCAGAGTAGCAATTTTCAACCTGTATCACCTCATGGCACACATAAGCTAATTAGTAAAATTCTGTGGCACACCAAAAAATGTGTTATATTTGACAAAAATAATAGGTGTAATTTTGATTCATTCATACTGGATTGCTATTGTTATGTTGGCAATTGTCATTTTTTTATTTGACAACCTAAGGGAAAAGACGTCTGTGCCCCTGACTAAATAGTCAGGCATTGCATGTTTCAAAAATTCTTGCTGCACACCAGTGTGCCATGCACACCGGTTGAAAATCACTGGGTTAGAGTGTTAGAGGGCACACAGCACCCCTGTGTTCAGCAGATGGTGGCAGCTGGGGCCAAGCAGAGAGTTCCCTTCCAGCTCATTGCTGCTCCCTGTGGCAAGGTGACTCTGAGGGTAGAAGCCAGGTCACATAGTTTCTCCACCTACAAAATCCTCCATCCCACATCCACTTTGAAGACCTAGAGTCATGTAGTTCTTTATAAAATGAAAGTCATTTCTCAGAATTAGGAGCTCTTTAGGAGGAATGTCAATTCTAAACTTTTCCCAGTGGTGTCGATCAATGTCTATGTCCTCTAAGTGATGTCAATCAATATCTACATTCTCTGACCCCACCATCAGCTCACCCTTCCACAAACTCTGCAAATGGGAAGCATCGGTCAGAGCCCTCTCGAGGGCCATAGCTAGGGGTACTCATGAGAGAAGATGAATTTCAAGCCAAGGAAAATAGAGAACATTCATATTCATGCAATTAGCACCCAGGCATAATGATGACTTGTTGCCCCATCTTACACTCAACTTCAGTGTGACTTCTTTGCCCAGCAGGGCTACATGTTGCTTGTCCCCAGTGCGCTGGAATGCGTGTGATTGGTCGTACTGAATGAAGGATCCTTCCAAACTCCCCTCTTTTCCCACCAACTTCATGATCCAGGACAGTTTTTCAGCCCAGGTTACCCCATCTTTAGGTCTCTGCTGCTATTGTCATGAGCTCAGCAGTCCCTTCAAATGTCCTTGCTGTACTGCCAAGGCCTTTACTGGTGACTTCAAAAGGGGGTTGGAGAATCCCTTTAAAAAGCTTTAGCCAAAGACTCAAAAATGGTTTTATAATTTCTAAGGGATTGTAGAAAATTCTAATCACTGACTGCTGTCTAATTTGCTTCCTTTAAGTCTTTGGCCTGATGACCAAAAACTATAATTATCATCATAACAATACTTGACACATTTTAAAGCCTTTTTGTTACTTCAAGTAGTCCTCACAATTTTATGAGATAATATTTTTCTCTGAGGAATGTGGCTTAGAGATGTTATGTGACCTACCTAAGGTCACACAGCTAGTACATTAGAGAATTGAAACTCAATAGGTACCTCCAAGACCAGGTGCGCTTCTCAGCACCAACTTCCAGGATAAAATGAAGAGCAGAAATGTTAGCCAGATGATGTTCCTCTTTTTCTTAATTATGGATAATTTCAGATATAAAAATAGAGAATATGGAATAGTAGTACTAGTATACTGGAGCCAGAACCCACTACCAGCTTCCAAGACCTGAGTATTAAATAGTCAGAAATGTTTCAGGCTGCCTGTTCAACTATTGGTAGCCTAGAAATGTGGTAGGCAATTAGACATGAGCAGAACAAGAATGCTAGGCCAGGTACAGAAAGTCACCAGGGTGGAAAGCCCCAGGTGCCTAGCAACAGACAATTGTAGAGTGGGGCCTCATATCCAGGGTGACCTTTGCTCCCCTAGATCATGCGGTTTGAACCCCCTAACCTAGTGGTCGGCAAACTCATTATTAGTCAACAGAGGCAAATACCAACAGTATGACGATTGAAATAGCTTTTGAGATCCAAATTTTTTTAAACTTAAACTTCTTCTAATGCCACTTGTTCAAAATAGACTCATCCAGGCTGTGGTATTTTGTGGAAGAGCCACTCACAAGGAGCCAAAGAGCTGCGTGTGGCTTAAGAGTCGCGGTTTGCCAACCACTGTCCTAACCTTTCCTCCCTAGAGATAACATCTAAGCCTCAGTTGTATTTCAGCTTCAAGCCCAGAAAAGCAGCAAAACCAGTCAAGAGACTCCGCAGCTGACGTCAGGACCAACTGCATTAGATAATGACCCCCTGCCCTGGCGCAAATCAATCAGTGGAGACCCTGACCCTGAAAGGACACACCTGGAAAGCTGCTGAATATTCTATTGAGATCTTCCTCTGGAACATCCCCTAAAATCTCCACCCTTAAAACCCTTAGGATCGGGGACCCAGAAGGCTGGTCCTTCAGGAAGCACTCTGTGCCCTTCCCCGCCTCCTCTATATCCCCACCCCCACCCCACCCAGGTGCATCACCTTTACCTTCCTCACTCCTAAGCATCAAGGACCCTTCTTTTGCCTCTGTAACTTGTTTCCTAAGCCCATTTCTTCTACCATTCAATTCGTCCACCTCTGTGATTTCTAAATAAATGTTTTCTTATAGTTTGAGTCTTGGCTCTGAATTCTTTCCTAGCCAGAACTCAAGTACCAAGGTTGCTGAACCCAGGTCCAGTCTGACCCCACTGTTCTAACACCTGGTGCCATTCCCTCGCTGCCAACAGACTCAGCCATGGCAGGAACATCACAGAAATTGGCTAATGCTTCAACTTAGGGCTTCCCGATTCCCAGACAATTTGGCAGCACTTCACTACCATGGACTTCAGGACAGAGCATCAGCTGGTCAACTTGTTTTATCTGTCCATGCACTCACTTATTTCTCTTGTTGCTGATGGCTTGTTTTTTTTTATCATTTTACTCATAAATACTTTAATATACATGGATAAAGACTTAAATCTAAATCTTGAAACAATAAAAATCCTAGAAGAAAACATAGGCAGCAAAATCTCAGACATCTCACATAGCATAATTTCCTTCAGTATATTTCTTAGGGCAAGGAAAACTAAGGAGAAAATAAACAAATGGGACTACATCAAACTAAAAGGCTTCTGCACAGCAAAATAAACCATCATAAAAATAAAAAGGGAGTCCATTGTAGGGGAGAACATATTTGCCAATGATAAATCTGATAAAGGGTTAATATCCAAAATATATAAGGAACTCATAAAACATAACCAAAGAAAGAGAAACAATCCAATAAAAAAAATGGGTAGCCTGACTGGCATAGCTCAGTGGATGAGCATCAACCTATGAATCAGAAGGTCATGATTTGATTCTCAGTTAGGGCGCATGCCTGGGTTGCAGGTTCAGTCCCCAGGGGTGGGCATGCAGGAGGCAGCCAATCAATGAGTCTCTCATCATTGATGTTTTCTATCTTTCTCTCCCTCTCCCTTTATTTCTGAAATATATATATATAGATAGATAGATAGATAGATAGATAGATAGATAGAGAGAGAGAGAGAGAGAGAGAGCAGGAGCCCTGCCAGCATGGCTCAGTCATTGAGCGTGGACCTATAAGCCAGGAGGTCACCGGTTTGATTTCTGGTTAGGGCATATGCCCAGATTGTGGGCTCAGTCCCCAATAGCAGGTATGCAGGAGGCAGCCAATTAATGATGCTCCTCTCATTGATGTTTCTATCTATCTATCTATCCCTCTCCCTTCTTCTCTCTCTAAAAATCAATAAAAACATTTTTTAAATGGGCAGAAAACCTGAATAGACACTTCTCCAAAGAAGACATACAGGTGGCCAATAGAAATATGAAAAATGCTCAGCATCACTAATCATCAGAGAGATGCAAATTAAAACTACAATGAAGTATTACTTCACAACCTGACAGAATGGCTACCATAAATATATCAACAAATAAGTGCTGGCAAGGACGTGAAGAAAAGAGCACCCTAGTACACTGTTGGTGGGAATGCACACTGGTGCAGCCACTATATAGAATGGTATGGAGTTTCCTCAAAAAATTAAAAATTGGCCGAAACCGGTTTGGCTCAGTGGATAGACCATCGGCCTGCTGACTGAAAGGTCCCAGGTTCAATTCCGGTCAAGGGAATGTACGTTGGTTGTGTACTTTCTAAATTCTATGAGAACATTGTCTACTAGTATGTAGACAATAGTATGTGGTTGTATGGCATTTGAGTATCTGCAGGACATAGCAGGGTTTATGAGAAAGAGCTATGGATGAGGCCAAGCTGGGCTCAGCCCTGGTGTTACCGCCTCCTGGGATCATGGCCTGAACAAGGGGTGGGTTGATTCTTTATCAAAGGATGAATGTTAGAATGAAATGAGATGACGTCTATTTAGTGGCCAATGACAGGGTCTGTCAAAAGGTGATAATGTATGGGATAATTGTTGTTTCCAATAAGCTCTTTCACACACACTACCCTATCTTTCAGAATAATTGTTTAAGCTAATTATCAGACCTAGCATCATTTAGTTTCAGGTTAAGTTTATAACATAGTGGGGTGGTTTTTTTATGTACCACATCTTCATTTAACAGAAGTTCAGGCACCTCTAATATACTCCATGTGTACAACACATATGTCCATGTACTGAATTTGTTGTTGTTGTTAATCCTCACCCCAGGATATTTTTCCATTGATCCTTAGATAGAGCAGAAAGAAAGGGGAGAGACAGAGAGAGAGAAACAGCAAAATGAGAGAGACACATCGATGGGTTGCCTCTCACATAAGCCCAGACTAGGTCTAGGAATCGAGCCTGCAACCTAGATACCTGGGCTTGACCAGGATCAAACCCTGGACACTTCAGTCCACAGGCTGATGCTCTATCCACATATCCAAACCGGCTAGGGCCATGTACTGGATTTAAATGGTGGTTTACTATAAAAATAAGGACATTTTAACCAAAATAATAGCTGGTTTTCTAAGACTGCTACTCATATCTTTAATTTAATTGATGTGATGCTTGGTCTTTAATCAAGACCACTATTAGTCTTAACCAACAATTAGAGCAGGGTCCCTGGAAGAAAATATGACTTCATTTGTGACATTCTATTATATGATTTAAAGTGCAAGAAGGAACCGTGGGGGAAAGTGGAAGTATAAACCTCATTTATAAAGTAGACCTTGACTTTTACTCTAGCTATTCCCTTTAAATTGATAATTCCCATGATTCAGAAGTCATTTTCCTTCGAAGCAAATATTCTCCCTGTGACCTTTTCTATAACAAGAGATAAAATTATCAAATGGC
The DNA here is from genome assembly GCA_027563665.1 of Antrozous pallidus. Classification (NCBI taxonomy): domain Eukaryota; kingdom Metazoa; phylum Chordata; class Mammalia; order Chiroptera; family Vespertilionidae; genus Antrozous; species Antrozous pallidus. Next base: position 126,685,798 of record CM050508.1, on the reverse strand, counting down.
ATTTTTGAACAGACACATTTCAAGACATTAAATCGTGTGTGTGTATGTGTGTGTGTGTGTGTGTGTGTGTGTGTGTGTGTGTTCTACTGGTCTCAGCACATTTCCTTTCATCCAGCGGTTCTCAGACTGGTCTGCAGAGCAGAATCCCAGGGAGAGGGAGTGGAAAGACTGACCTCTGTGCATTCCAGACAAACAACATCACAGTCCCTGGGGTACACCCTTTCCTCCCCCCCTGTCCCGCGATGATTTGAGTGTTTACACAGAGTTAAGCACAGATTTACTTAGTCAGCTTGTTTAAAATTTCAGGCAGACGTAGCTGCAGGTGATAAAAAGTCCAGTACTTCATTTTGTTGTGACCCCCACAAACTCAGGGGCTTAAGACAATGGTAACCTGTCTGGCAAATTCAGGCCGATTAGGGTCTGAAGATTTCAGTCCTTTGAAGAGGACTTTGCAGGAAGTACTGCCAGGAAAGCCACTCCCATGGGCTTAGGGAGATGAGGCTTTAAAATGTCAAAGTGTTGAAAGCAGCAGCACCTCAGAAAATCCCCACGTGTGGCTGGAGAGCAAACTCTCCCCTGTGGCCTCTGGAGAGTGGAGGGATGAGGGGCAGGGCAGGTCAGGGGCCAGGCTGAATTCTGCAAGGCCAGTGCCTCCACAGCCTGGCTCAGACCCCGGCTCTGAGGCCACTAAGTAAAGGCACTGACATGACTGGCAGGAGTGAGTGAGACTGCTTGGCTTGTCTGACAGTGACAAAGGCGGTAAGTTGCTAGCTCGATCCATATCCTTTATCATGAAAAGCATGAGTCATGGACCATTTTCTCACAATCATGGAAGGTTAGAGCCAGAATGACCCTCAGAGAAGTCTAGTGTTATAGTTCCTCGTGCATTAAAGCTTAGAATTCTTTCTTCAAAAGACAACTTCCACACACGCCCGGTATAGAGGAGCTCCTCAGATTAAGAAAGTGGGGTGCCTAAAGCAGGTTTACATCTTAAGCTTTCTACCCCTGGCCCAGAGAATTTGGAAGGGCCCTTTTAAAGAGCCCGGGGTCAATGCAAGCCTGTTTTTTTGAAAGAGAAAGGCGAGGCTCTTGGAGAACTAAATTCCCAGAGCATGTTGCTATTTGGTATCCTTGAAGGGCATGGTAAGGGCCAGAAAGCAAGACAGGACTGAGACTAGAACCTAGAGTTGGGCTCTACCTGCTAGTCTTGCCTGCAGGCTTTGTTTGCGAAAGGAAATCAACCCCAGCAAATTTTCTGTTGGTACTCCAGGCCAGTGCTCATGAGAATGCTCCTGTATGGGGCTAGGCCAGCTGGATCCCAGACCAGGGGCCAGACCCAGGAGAGCTCTCAGGAGCGCTCACTGCCTCGGCCTTGCTCCTCTGGGCTTCTGAGCACAGAGACTGCTGTTTGCACCCTGTCCCTGGCTACTGAGGCTGTCTCTTCAGGGCCTTCGGACAGGGCGTCTCTCCAGGAAATAAGCATCTGCCTTCGCTGTTCTTCCTTGGCTTCTAATCTCATGCAAAGTAGCTACTTGTGGAGTTTTCGGGGTAGACACCACAGAATCTTATTGGAACACCTCCTGTTACCAAGGGGCAGGTATCCCCTGCACACACCATACTACAGAAAGGCCAGGTGATCCACGTGGGCCCATCCCAGACCTGTAAAGCAGAGGAAGTCTCAAGCCCCACCTCTCAGCAGCCCTCTGGAGCAAGCAGGATGTGGTTTATTCCTAGTCCTAGGGCAGGTACCTCCAGACTCCAGGCAGACAGACAAGGGTGCAGAGGAACAGACTAAGTATTTTTTGGATGTCGAATGAATGGGAATAGTTGTAAGCACTTATATATCATCTTTCCCAAGCCAGGCACTATTCTGAGTGTATTAATCTTCTCAGAAACCTATGCAATAAATGTTATCATTCTTATTTGACAGATTAGGAAATTATGACCTAGAGAGTTTAAGTTACTAGCCCAAGGTCACTTATTTGGTAACTCATTTGATAATTTGCCAAGATTCAAATCCAGCCTGTGTTTCTTATTGCTGGGTGTTGGTGGGCATCAGGTTCCTGGCTGGGTGAGGTTAGAGATGAAGCAAGGCCTAGCTCCCTTCTGAGGTGAGGTAGAGACAGAGCTTTGTAACTGGGCCAGTGCCTATTCCATTGGTTGGGACACTATTGGTAAACACATTTTAAAGGGCAGCATTCTTTTTTTTAGGTATCCTATATAATAAAGAGGTAATATGCAAATTGACCATCACTCCAACACACAAGATGGCCATCCCCATGTGGTCAAAGATGGCTGCCTCCATGTGGACACAAGATGGCCACCACAAGATGGCCAGGAGGGGAGGACAGTTGTTGGCGATCAGGACAGCAGGGGAGGGCAGTTGTGAGGGACCAGGCCTGCACAGGAGGCCAGTTGGGGAGGACAGTTAAGAGAAACCAGGCCTGCAGAGGAGGGCAGTTGGGGGTACCAGGCCTTCAGGGGAGGGCAGTTGGGGGTGATCAGGCAGAAAGGGGAGGGCAGTTGGTGGCACCAGGTTGGCAGAGGAGAGAAGTTGGGAGTGAACAGGCCAGCATGGGAGGGCAGTTAGGGGCAATCAGGCTGGCAGGGGAGCAGTTAGGCATTGATCAGGTTGGCAGGAGAGTGGTTAGGGGGTGATCAGGCTGGCAGGCAGAAGCAGGTAGGGGCAATCAGGCAGGCAGGCAAGCAGATGAGTGGTTAGGAGCCAGCAGTCCTGGATTGTGAAGGATATCCCAGATTAGAGAAGGTGCAGGCGGGGCTGAGGGACACCCTCCCTATGCACTTATTTCATGAACTAGGCCTCTAGTAATTCCATGAAATAAAATCCACCCTTTGAATGTGTACCATTCAGCCCTAGCTGGTTTTTCTCAGTGATTAGAGTGTTGCCCATGGCTTGAAGGGTCTCAGGTTTGATTCTGATCAACAGTACATACCTTGGTTGCAGGCTCAACTCCTGGCATGTGAGGGAGGTAACCAATTGATGTGTCTCTCTCACATTAATGTTCCTCTCTCTGTGTCTCTCCTCCTCCCTTCCACTCTCTCTAAAAAAATTAATGAAAAAATATCTTTGGGTAAGGATTAACAAAAACAACAAAAAAGTGTCCAATTCAGAGTTATGCAATCATCACCATTCTCTAATTCTGGAACACTTCTATCAAAATAAACCTGTACCCAGTAACAGTTACTCCCCATCGGCCCTCCTCATAGACCCTGACACTCAGTCTGCTTTTTGTCTCTGTGGGTTGGCCCAGCCTGGATATCCCACATAAATGCAATCACTTAATATGAGGGCAAAAGCAACATGCCTTGTCTAAATGTTTCACCCTTTTACTTTCTCCTTATTCCTGTGCAGGTTGTTTTGCCATAATTTAAATAAACATTGTGAAAATTTATTAAAATTTTTCTTAAAATGCGCTCAGGGAGAGCAGATAGTCTCCTTGCCTTTGTTTCTCTAACCTGTGACATTTGCAACTGAGCTCAGGGCCCAAGATTCATGCCAAGCTAGAAACAAAATCAAGGAGTCAGAATGACCAAGACAGGGCTCTGAGGACTGAGACAGAATAAGAGGCCACTAGGAGGTAGGAAGGCTGGGAGGCAGGGCTGGGATTGCCTTGCCCCAGACTGGCTTCTGCTGGTTTTTAAACCTTGCTCAGCTGGTTCACAGCACTCTGGGTCAGAATAGAAGTTTTTCACAAATCAGAAAGAATATATCCACCCCCATGTTCATAGCAGCACAATTTACCATAGCCAAGATTTGGAAACAGACTAAGTGCCCATCAGCAGATGAATGGATTAAGAAAACTGTAGGTACATCTCCACAATGGAATACTACGTTGCTGTAAAAAAGAAGGAATTCTTACCATTTGCAACAGCATTGATGGACCTGGAGAGTAAGCAAAATAAGCCAGTCAGAGAAAGATAAATATCACATGATCTCACTCATTTGTGGAATATAACAAACAACATAAACTGATGAACAAAAACAGATCCAGAGACAAAGAAGCATCAATCAGACCGTCACACCTCAGAGGGAAGGTAGGGGAGGGTGGGGGGTAAGGGGAAGAGATCAACCAAAGGACTTGTATGCATGCAAACAAATCTAACAAATGGACACAGACACCAGGAGGGTGATGGCATGAGTGAGCAAGTGAGGGGAGCACTCAGGGGATAAGGACACATATATAATATCTTAATCAATAGAGGAAAAAAAATATATATATATATATCCTATCTAATAAAAGAGTAATATGCAAATTTGACTATACCTTTACCACACCCATAAGCCACAGGCACACCCACCAGCCAATCAGAGCAGATTATGCAAATAAAACCCAACCAAGATGGCTGCCACCACTGAGAGCAGGAGGAAGGCTTGGGTTTCCCCGACAACAGAGGAAGCCAAGCTTTCCACCTGCCATTGCCTGCCTACGCCTCCACTCAATGTTACGAAGTTTCAATTATAAAAGATACAGAGATGGCAGCAGCCACTGAGCTGAAGAGAACAGAGGCTTGGGTTTCCTGGCAACGAAGGAAGCCAAGCTTTCAGCCTGCCTTTGTCAGCCTAGGCCTTCACTCTAGGCTACAAAGTTTCAAACAGAAATGGCTGCCGCCCCGGAGTGAGCAGCAGGCTTGGCTCTGCTCCAGGCTACAAAGTTTCAGTTGTAGCTATAGATTAATCCCAGATACCAGGGCCTCTGCTTGGGTCTCTGGGGGGCGTGGCCAGCCTGCAAACCCCCATAGGTCCCTTGTCCAGGCTGCCCCTCACCCCAAGGGAACCCCCACCCTGATCTGGGACACCCTTCAAGACAAACCAGCTGGCCCCCACCCATACACCAGGCCTCTATCCTATCTAATAAAAAAGTAATTTGCAGATTGACCATCACTCCAACACACAAGATGGCTGCCCCCATGTGGTCAAAGATCCTGCTCCCATGTGGACACAAAAGGGCTAGCAGGGGAGGGCTGTTGGGAGGTTCCAGGCCCTGCAAGGGAGGGCAGTAGTGGGTGATCAAGCCAACAGGGGAGGACAGTTGGGGGTGATCAAGCCTGATCAAGCCTGCAGGGGAGGGCAGTTAGGGGTGACCAGGCCAGCATAGGAGAGAAGTTGGGGGCAAACAGGCTGGCAGGGAAGCAGATAGACATCAATTAGGCTGGCAGGGTAGTGGTTAGGGGGTAATCAGGCTGACAGGCAGAAGCAGTTAGGGGCAATCAGGGCGGCAGGCAGGTGAGCAGTTTGGAGCCAGCAGTTCTGGATTGTGGCATAAACAGGCAATCAGTCATCCCTCGAAGGGTCCCAGATTGGAGAGGGTGCAGGCTGAGCTAAGGGACATTCCCGGCCCCCCGTGCACAAATTTTGTGCACTGGGCCTCTACTATATATATAAAATAGGAGTTTTTTGTTGTTTGTTTATGTTATTTTATGTTGACAGTATTACAGATGTTCCCAATTTCCCCCCTTTTATCCCCTTTCACCCACCCCTTCTTCAACTCAGGCCTTCACCACACTATTGTCTATGTCCATGGGCTATGCATGTGTGCATATAAGTTCATTGGTTAACCTCTTCCAGTCTCCCTGCACCCCCTCTGAGATAAGCTAGTCTGTTCCATGCCTCTGAACCTAGTATTTTGCTAATCAGTTTATTATGTTCGTTAGATTCCACATATAAGTGAGATCATGTCTTTCTCTGACTGGCTTATTTCACTCTCCAGGTCCTTGCATGCTGTTTTAAGGGTAAGAGATCCTTCTATTTTTTACAGCTGCATAGTATTCCATTGTGTAAATGTACCACAGCTTTTAAAGCCCCAGAGCCAAACAATAGACCCAAGCAACAGAATAGAAAAATCAGAAACATACTCTACGAAAATAAGTTTTTCAAAATAAAGGGGAAAAGATGGATTCCTCAACCCCAGTGGTCACACACCTCCTTGACATACATTCATCCCAGCATTACTTGGTAACTTAGATGTTCAAAAAGAAAACAAAGTGTTCTTGGGTACCCCTCACCCATCTTCCCCTAATATTATTTCCTGGTACTTTGTCAAGATAGAGAAATCAACATTGGTGCATTACTATTAACTGGATTCGGACTTTATTTGGATTTCACCAGATTTTCCATTAATGTCCTTATTCTGTTCCAGGACCCACATTTATTTGGTCATTATGTCTTCTTAGGCTACTCGAGTTTATCACAGTTTCTCATTATTTTCCTTGTTTTTCATGACCTTCACTATCTTAAGGGGTACTGGTCAGGTATTTGTACCTGGCTCTCAATTTTGATTTGTCCAGTTTTCTCTCATGATGGCACTGGGGCCACGTCAATAGGTTTTGACTCACTAAATCTAGGGTGTCCAGGAATATAAATTTTTAAGATGTACCCCACACAGTTCTAATGCAAATGGTCAATATTTGAGAAATATTGTTAGTCACCAAAACAAACTGCAGGAGGGTTAAAGGATTTAAAATTTTAAACATTAAAATTGCTTTTTAATATCAGGAAAAAGAACAAAACATTAAACAAATCTGTGGAAATTATACTTTTCTAAGATCTGAAATATTGGTAGAAATCATAAATAAAGAGACTGACACATTTGATCATGTAAATTAATTTATAAAAAATTATTTGTCTCAAATATGAATGGCAAAAGGTTAATATCTATAGAAAACTCCTTCCAATGTAGTGGGAAAACATGAAGTACCCACTAGCAATCTCATCAGTAGTAAGCAGATGTAAAGTAAAACAAGAACTATTTTATTCCCTCTGAATTAGCAAGGTTTAAAAAAAAGACCTGTGCTGTGAATTTGTTATGAAATTAGAACATCCTTCATTGCTGGTGACATTGTCAATTTGTACAACAACTTCTTTGCAAAGCAACATGATAATATACATCCACATGTACTGCTACTTGATAAAGACAAAGACTGCAGGCTATCTTGAGAAAATATACATAATGTTCCATTGGAACAATATGAATTATATAAAAAGATGTAATGTTTAGATTTGCATTAAAATGTTTACATTTAGGCAAAAATGGAAAGAATATTTATGAAAATGAAATGTTTAAATTATTAAATATTTTCTATCCTCTGGTTGATTCTTCACATATTCAGTCTAAATTATCTCAGTGTCCATCATTTCAAAAAATAAAAGCCCTTAAAAATCAAGAGGTCTTTCTATCAGGCTGCATCCCTGCTCCCTTCAGAGAATGTCATGGTCTGTCTGTCGGCATGTGTTGAATGTTCAGCACAAGCCCAGCTTGCTCATTTAAAAAATCCCTTTGGCTTTTCTTGGTAACAGAGATAGAAACAGGGAAATGAGTGGTGGGTGTGTGTGAGTCATATTATGGATTTCCCTTTTCATGAAGAATCATCGGGATAAATAACTTTTTAAATTCCAAATAAATTCCATAAGCTGTCCTCCCTTCCTTCTTCCTTCCCCCATCTGGCTTACCTAGTGTTCTCTGAGTTTCCCTCCTGGCACCTGTTTACAGCCACACTCTGCTTTGGAGAGTTGGTCAAGAGGGGTGAGTGTAGGGTGTCAGCTTTCTGAGTTGTCTGCAACTCGGAGGCTGCCTTCTTCCCCTGGCTGAGTCATCCCCGTGACTTTTAGAAAAGCCACAGCATGGGCATCTAACCACAGTGGAGCTCAGGCCTATCTAAACTGGAGACAGTGCATGCCTACACTCCTGTAAGTTGAACAAGTACCAAAGATGCTATTAATTTGGAGGGCGGGGAAGCATGTAAATGAAGCAATGTGGGACCGTTTTCTTTATGATTTGAAAATATAACTTAAAAACGTCCCTAGATGTTTGATTACAAGGCAGACCCAAAAGGAATACCTTTAAAATATTTCCTCTAGAATTGGTCAATTTTTTTCCTACATAAGATAAAGTATTTATACATATTTAATTAGTTTTGATACTGAAACTATTCAAGAAAGTTTGCTTCTAGTTTATTAAGATAAATTTATTGAGATTTGACAATCTTCTAACTAATTTCACCTCTCGCTACTTTTTAATTTTAACTTTTACTCTTCTCATGAAAGAATTCATTTGGCCTTGAACACTAGAAACACAAACTGCTTCCCTAAGGAACATAAATCTGTAGATTTCCTAATATTTCTAGTGTCAACCAAAAAAGTTGTAGGCTGTAATAAAACATAAAAAGCTTTTATTTGAGCAAGAGAATTACAATCTGAGATGCAGATTCAGGTAGCAACCCAACTATGTTCTAGAAAGAAACAAAGAAAGGCAGAATTTTCAAAGGCAAAAACCATAAAACGTAATCATTTCATGCAAATGAAGGATTGCAGGCAAGGTTAGCAGGGATTGGTTAGGTCTAATATGCAAATAAGGTGGTGAAAATACAAGAAGGAAGTAAAATCCAAATGTGATCATGTAGCAGTTATTGTCCAGGATATTTATGGCTCAGCCTACAACTGAGTTTAGCAACTTAAGAGCAGCTCTGAGAACTGAGACACAAGATGTGCAGAGACCCCACTTCCTTAGTAGCCTCTTGACTCTGTTGTGACTCTCCTAGCAATGTTCATTCCATTTCATTTTCTCTATTTTCAGAAGGAAATGAGATAAAGCAGAGCTCCCTATTGAGAGTTGGCGGTTTGTGGCCCCAAAGATCAACTCAACCTGTTAATATTCTTTTTCACCATGTCACACAATATCATGGAGAGGTCCCAAACTCAGAACAGATCCTATGCCAACCCATGTCCTCCATTCCAGAAAGACAATAGGGCTGGGAGAAAGGCAAATATTGGGGACAACCTCTGTCCCAGGCACTCTCCCTGTTTACACAACCACAGCTGTCTCTCTTGGCACACTGGTTAAGGATTATTTAACTCAGCTAGTTGCAGAGTGTTTCCCAACTTCTTGTAGTCTGGTAAATATTAACCAATGAATTTCCTGAGATACTTTAAGGCAGATGTTTGTAAACTGAGGTCCATGGACAGACTGTAGGAGTCTATGACTGTGGATGGGAAATAAATTACACATTTGCTTTTAATAATACCGTGCTTTACCTCCAATGGAAATGCCCAATATTTTCATTAGCATGCTTAATCATTACAGATATCTCAAACTGCATTATGCTCATCACTCCCTCACAAATATGGTGGTTTCTGGTCTACCACTGGAGCTTGTTGTTCAATGCGTCAATGAAGAAGTGCATTGCTATGGAGCGAACATTTGTGTCACCCCAAAATTCATGTGTTAAAGTCCAGCCCTAATGTGATGGCAACAGGACTAATATACACATATAACATATTTTAAAACAAATTGATAACTTTATTTGTCATAATTAGTTTCCTTTATAATCTTATGTATTCCCTTTCATGCATTTGAAAGTGTTATTCTAAGAATGGGTACACTGACTTCGCCCCTGCCTAAAGAAACTATCATTCTTTTATGTTTTGTTCATCCTCACCCAAGGATATTTTTTCCATTGATTTTTAGAGAGAGTGGAAGGAGGAAAAGAGATAAAAAAAATTCATGTGAGAGAGACACATAGATTGATTGCCTCCCATACACACCCTGACTGGAGCCTGGGGTCAAAACTGCAACTCTGCTATATGCCCTTGACCAGGCATTGAACTAGGACTCTTTCTTGTGCAGGCTGACATTCTAACCACTGAGCACACTGGCCAGGACAAGGACACTGTCCTTTCTAACAGCCTTCCTTCTTGGTCACATTTCTACTTAACAAAAACAGCTTTCTCTTGCCTCCCAGGCTGGGAGAAAGGCAAATATTGGGGACAACCTCTGTTCCCTCTGGTGAAACCGTGGCGGCAGCAGGGAGTGCCCGGCTGAGAAATGGTGGTTTAGAATATGGTGTTAGTGAGGCTTTTTAGTGGTTTTCACCCTTGTAGACCAACATCTTCATCCACTTCTATCATCACAGACTTCTCCTCATCCTCAGCCACCATCTGACCAAGTGTGTGCTGTTGAGGTAAGGTGTGCCCAGAGCAGCGTAAACCCAATGCTCCTGAGGATAGAACCTCAAACACATCAGATCTCAGCATTTGTGATCTCTGAGGAGAACAGAGCTGTGCATGAAGCTGGTGGAGCAGTTGAAAGGCCACTGACCATTTATTCAAAAGACATTTTATTTTTTATTGACTTGATATGATTAGTTCATTTTAGAATAAAAAGCCAGACAAATCCTGCATTTCAAGCTTGCCAGAACCACTTACTATTGATCCTTGAAAAATCTATTACCTCTTGGAGCTTCAGTTTCCTCATCTGCCAAATAATGGATACAGCAGCAAAGGTTCAATTCTCAAAATATGTTCTAGTTCTCTCTCTGTCTCTCTCTCTCTCTCTTTTCCTCTCACCTCTTTTTCTCTCATCTCTCTCTCTCTCCTTCTTTATTTTGAGACCTGTAATATTTTAATTTCAATAATATTATCCTAATAAAAGAGAAACATGCAAATTGACCGTACCTTCGCTACACTACCAACCAATCAGAAGTGGAGGGTAGGGCCGAGCAGCATGAGGGGTAGGGCTGAGTGGCGCGAGCACCCGGCCCCGGGGGTGGAGATGAAACCGTGGCGGCAGCAGGGAGTGCCCGGCTCCCAGGGTCGAGTGGTTGCAGGCAGCCAGGGCTAAGGCCGGGGCTGAGCCTCAAAAGAGGCTTTAGGCCTTGGGCAGACTGGGGGTGAATGGTCAGTAGGATGAGGGGTCCCAGTATGAATGAGAGGGCAAGTTGTGCTGAGGGATCACCCACCCCCAGTGCACAAATTTCATGCATCAGGCCCCTAGTCTATATAGATAAAAACCTAAGCAACTGTTTGACTGGTTGACCATTTGACTAGTTACTATAATGTGCACTGACCACCAGGGGGCAGATGCTCAACATAGGAGCTGACCCATGGTGGTCAGTGCACTCCCTCAGTGGGAATGCTGCTCAGCTGACCTACAAGAGCCAGATGCAAGGTTCATGGCTGGCCACCGCCGCAGCCCAGAGACCGCAACGGAGCGGTAGCGAGCCTACCAGGCAGTGGCAGCAGCAGGTGCAGTGGGGCCAAAATGAGCAGAAGCGGCAGGCAAAAGTGGCAGGCAGCGTTGGACTGCCGTTTTGGCTCGATCCCCACAGGCCATGCTGAGGGATCCCACCAGTGCATGAATCTGTGCACCAGGCCTCTAGTTGGATAATAATATACTTACAGAAATGGAACTTGAGCATCTTGAGGAAAGGAGTTTAAATTTTAAAGTTTGTGATATTGACCTAAACTCCTCAGACTGAAACAACTTACTTTAGGACAGCTCAGGGTTAGTTCTTGTTTTCCTTTGTTCTATTTTGCTTTATCTCGAATCTGTGCTTCTATATATCAGCTCTAGGTGGCAGTAATGTACCATGAAGACTTGTGGTGAACTAGACAGCAAGTATCCTGCTATGTTTCAAGTCTGGAGGCTGAGGAAAATATGAATGTTATCACTGGGTGCCAAGGCTCCCCTGACACTCTGCACTCAGGTCAGCTCAACACCGCTATCTCTTCAGGTTGACCATGTTGGAGGGATGAAGGAAAGAAAGCCACAGACTCTTGAGAATATTACATCAGGATGCAATGGAATAAGGTGTATTTATGGGGGTTTGTCCAAACTATCTTCACTTCTCTCACATGGTCTCTCTCTTTCCCTCTTTCTCTCTCTCTCTCTCTCTCTCTCTCTCTCTCTCTCTCTCTCTCTGTGTGTGTGTGTGTGTCTTTCTCTCTCTCTCTCTCTCTCTCTCTCTCTCTCTCTCTCTCTCTCCACACACATACACACACACACACACACACACACACACACACACACACACACACAGGAGCTTAAGGAGAGAGTGCATTTGGTGGAGAGTTTATTTCATTCCCAGGGATTTGTTTATAACAGTATATATATATCAATGTCTTCATATGTAGAATGGTGCTAGTATTTTCCAACTTTAGTGGGCTATTATGAGGATTAAGTTAGTTAACATATGTAGAGAACCAGTTGCCTGACACATAAAATAAATAAATGTTAGCTACTACTGTAACTAGTCTTACCCAATGATCTTTGCATTTATCTGAAGGAATAGAAGGTGATCTGGGCACAGCCACTTAGGGGAAGAATGAAAAGAGGTGCAGAGAAACACATACAGAAACACACCCATACACACACAGTCTCTCCAGAATATAGACTGTGGAGCCACATAAAGAAGAACATCAAAGGTAGTTTTAAAGGGGAAATGAAAACCTGAAGGAGGTTGTGGTAAGGTGTTAGCTCATTTACCTTAAGAATGGATGGAGAGTTAACATTTTTCATGGTGAAGAAAGAGAAGCGCATTCATAAGCTATTGTAGGAGCAGGCTTGTTTTCAGGAAGTAACTTTCTCCAGTCTATGAAATCCTAAGATGGGCGTAAGTATGGCAGTAGCACAGCCCATCCCAGTTACACAACCAGAGCACGCTGCTGTCCTGTGCTGTGGGCGTGAATGCAGATGGGCTGTGTAAGGTCAGAACAGATGTGCTCTTTTGGTGAACCTGACTTAGTGCTCACATATGTTGATGTATGTGTCCTATTATGAGACAATCAAATATGTGGAAATCCAAACTCACAAATCAAAAATGAGTTGGTTAATTTCTCAAGTAGGAAATGAAAATTTACACTTCGCAAAATAATTCACCATTAGACTCCTTTAAATCACTGATGTTGTTTTGAGTACATTCCCACACCACCTATCTGAACAGTATTATGGGGTCATATCTGAGGAGCTTCATCTTTCAAGCAGATTCATTAGAAAGCAAAGAGACTTATAAAACCATTCATTTCCATTGAGATTAGTCAGTAGGTGTAACACATGTAGACACACCTTAGATGTGTTTGTACAGCTGATGAATTGTCAACAAGATGAGAAGAGTTTCAGAACACCCTTCAATTCTCTTCCCCTCTCCTCCTTTTACAACCCCTCCTCCTCTTCTTCATTACTATTATCATTACTGTTAAGGCCTTTTTTTCTTGTAAATTTTTTGGGAGCTTTCTTTTTTTATTTTATTTTTTACAGTTTATATTCAATGTTATTTTGTACTAGTTTCGGTGTGTGGCAAAGTCATTATTTTGCAAAGTTTTCACCTCTGTGTAGAAGGGGAAGATCGAATTTTTCAAAATACATTTTTATTTATTTTATTTGTTTATTTCATAGAGGAAGGGAGAGAGATAGAAACATCAATGATGATAGAAAATTATTAAACAGCTGCCCCCTGAATGCTCCCCTCCCGCTGACAATCAAGCCCACAACCTGGCCATGTACCCTAGAGAGAAATCGAACCTGGGACCCTTCAGTCCACAAGCTAATGCTCTATCCACTGAGCCAAACTGGATAGGGCTGAAGACCAAATTTTAACACATACCCCAGCAGGTGTGATTTTGCTATGAAAGCAATTATGAGGCTGAATGGGGTGGGGGGGGTGGGGGGGCTAAAGGCCATTTGTTCCTAGGATATTCCCGCACCTGAGCTGGTTTTACTAAAGGCAGACATCCCAATTCCAGTATCTAGACCAGTGATGGGGAACCTTTTGAGCTTGGTGTGTCAAAATTCACCAAAAAAACAAACAAACAAGTATAACTTGGGTGGTGTGTCACTTCGAGAAAAAAACCGTAATTTCGTGATATTTATAGTTTAAGTAACAAAAATGTATAATTGTAATATATAACTGTATTTAATAAGCCAAAAACTAATTATTTAAACTTACCTGCTTAGTGACTTCTTTGTTCATCTGTCAGTCGGTTTCTTTTGTTGGTCTTGATATTATTTTACTTGTGTGGGGTGCCGTGAACTAAGATAAGTGAAGGGAAGGGGGAATTCTTTAACTAACCTGCCTATTAGTGACTTTTTTGTTGCTGAATTTCTTTCACTAAACCTTCAATTGAAGGTTGGTATTTTGTACACTTCAAGCCCAAGCAAGCGCTACTAACTTCATCTGTCACTCTGTTTCTTTTGTTGGTTTTGATATTATTTATTGCTGAGAATAAAGTCTCACAAAAGTACGTAAAGGGAAAAATTGTGAGTAAAGCCATTGCTATATTTTTCAGGGTGCTAAAAGTGTCTGGTAATCAGTTCCAGGCACTCCAAATTTCCTGTTCCTAGTGGCACACCTCTTGATTCTCCAAGCGGCACCTTTCCAGAATCTCAAGCTTTGACCTTAAGTCAACAAACACCTGAGCCCAGATGCTGTCTTGAAATTCTGCAAGTTGCATCTCCAAATCATCAATTTGCATCCATTGGAAACCATTTAATTCCAAAGTACTATAGACTACAACATCAGGATACTTAATTATTTTTATGGTCTGTTCTAGGCTTCTAAATTGATTAAATCTATCACTGAACTGGTCAAGTAACAAGTCTAAAACATGCTGGTACTTTATATGCAAGGGTTCCATTTCATTTTGTACAGCTGCACTGGCCTTCTCAAAATACTTTGTTACTTGAGGAAAATACTTATAAGTTTCAGTTTCTACATCTCACTTGAAAATTTTAAGTTTACTTTCAAAAGCTTTTATGTATCCAAACATAACATCAATACTTTTGCCAAAACCTTGTAACTTTAAGTTCAGTTCATTAATATGAACAGAGAGATCTGTAAAAAATATCAGGGTGTTGACCCACTTATCATCATTGAACTGAGAAAAGTTTCCCAGATCCTTATCCTCAAGAAATACCTTAATTTCTTCAAAGCACTCCACAAAGCGCTCAAAAACTTTGCCTCGGCTCAGCCATCTTACATTATTGTACATCAGCAGTCCACTGTAGGTGGAATCAACCTCCAGTAAAAGTACAGAAAATAATTGCTTGTGAAGGGGCAAGCAGCTATTAAATTAACTATTTTTATAACAACTGACTTTAAGTTGTTTAAGTCGGTGAATCCTGCATTGGCACATAAAACCTCCTGATGGATAATACAATGAAAAGGCACAATCATATGTCCAATAGCTTTCATAAACAATTTGACAAATCTAACTTTTTTCCCCACCATGTTTGGTGCCCCATCTGCCATCACTGACACAACTTTAGAGATATCAATATTTAGGTCATGGAATGTTTGTATAACAACCTTACCTATTTCGCTTCCTGATGTACTTGTTGGCACTGATACTAACTTTATCAACTCTTCTCTCATTGTGAGACCATCAGAATATCGACCAGTAATGGCCAACTGAGCATGTGATGTGACATCAGTAGTTTCATCAACAGAGATTGAAAAATATTTACAATTACTTATGGCTCTCTTTAATTGATGTTGTACGTTTGTGTTAAGTCTCATTATTTGGTCTTTTATGATATTTCTACTGAGTGGTAAGTCAGATATTCTCTGAATAATTGCCTCTTTATTCTGCATATCATGAAATAGAACTGGTGCACATCTTAAGAGAGTTTCTTTAATAAATTCCCCTTCACTGAGTGCTTTTTCATACTGAACTATGGAGTGAGCAATTCTCAAACTTGCAGATGTTAAATTTGTAGAGCCTTTTATAAATTTAAGGATGGAATTAGATTGGCTGTTAAAAAGGTGTAGCTGCCTGGAAATATATTCCTTCCTTTCATCCTCACTTTTTTTCAAGAGCTGGGAATGATTAGTTTTAAAATGTCTATTTATATTCCACGATCTGCTTACTACTGTTTCAGTACATAGAATGCAAAATGATCTGCCATTTTTTTTCTATAATGCCATATATCTCAGTCCATGTCTCTTGAAAGGGTCATCTACTGCTACTCCCACTTCCTTTACTTAATCTTGGTTTTTTATTTTTTGGGTTCTCCATCAGGGGGGCAGTGACAGAAGATAGAATTATAGATAGCCTGTTAGCCTTGCAGGCAATTAGGGGTTAACTAGCCTAACTATAAGATGGCACATGTAACTGTCTTTTAGGAAAGGGCAGGGTTAATAAGCAGAAATAGGGGTTAATAAGGATGCGTAACAGTAATAGTGGTGAAATGGAGTATGCACTATGCTGCAAAAATGGTGTTCCTTATATAAATTAAGATGGCTACCGCTATTTCTAATGGTGGGAAATGGCACCCATAGCACAGGCTCTTGCCTCTCCCACCTTTCCCCTCACTTATCTCAGTAATGATGGTCAATTAGAAATCCACAGCACCCCAGAATAGTAGATTGGATGATGGTTGCTGTGGTTATGTGGTTGCTGGTAATGGTGATCACAGGGCTCCCAGAGATGCATTCCCTGTGGCATTCCAAAGCTCCCTGCTCTGCCGGCCAGAAGTGAGGTCAAAGATCCCCTAATGGCCTAACCGGAAGTCCCAGAACTAGATGCTCTGTGCCAGAGTTCTGTTGTGTTGGCCTACAGACTTCCACCACAGAGTGTCTACACTATAGCAAATGTTTCATCCTTCGCTACTGCACCTGGCCGTGCAATAGCAGAGGATGAAACGTCCTTCTCGGCATGTGGCCCCATACTTCTCTGTATGCGACTGCATGCGGCCATGTGCCATCGAAAAGGGCTATGCGTGTCAGTGCTGCCACGCGTGTCATAGGTTCACCATCATGGATCTAGACTGCTTCACAATTGCAAAAACAAGAACTGAAAAATGGTACTTGTACTCTTTCTGAGAAGATTTTAATGTCAGGAACCATTTTTAAAATTAAATCAGTGACCAAATTCACAAATATTCCCCATCACAACCTTTTACACTCGGCAGCAAATGAGGACTATAATGTCAGCCTCCGATTTGGAAAACTTTTCCTTCCAAGTCTGTCATAGATGACATAAGAAAAAAACAAAATGCATCACTGCCAAGCTAAAAAAAGAAAAGAAAAAGAATAAAAGCTTCTACAACTCAACCTAATTTGTATTTATTATTTAAAATAAAAAAAAACAAATAAACAAAAACAGCCATGGCTGGTTTGCTCAGTGGATAGTGTTGGCCTGTGGACTGAAGGATCCCAGGTTCCATTCGAGTCAAGGGCACATGCTGGGGTTGTGGGCTCGATCCCCAGTAGGGGCATGCAGGAGCAGCGGATCAATGATTCTCTCTCACCATTATTGTTTCTGTCTCTCTCTCTCCCTCTCCCTTTTTCTCTGAAATAAAATATTTTTTTAAAGACATATGGAGGCCACCAACCTGCCTTTAGAGATTTGCCAATTAACATGGAAAATTATTATCTCATGATTGTTATGTAGTTTGTTAGCTAAGGCATATGTTTATTTTTTGCTTTTTTGATCATGTGGAGACAGAGTATGCCTTCTGCTTACTTTGTATCCTCAATGGTTCTAGGTATGTGCTGGGCAGGTTTGTAAATAAATGCTTATTGATCTGACTTGCTGAAAATCTAAGTCTTTTGCATCCTATACAATAAAGATCTAATATGCTAATTAGACCAAAAGCTGAGCAACCATACAGAGGCCTTCCAGATAAAGCCGGGGCTATGAGGGCCAGCTGAGGCTGAGAGGGGCTGCAAAAGCCAGCTGAAGCAGTCGGTGCTGCAAGGGTGCCGGCAATGACACTGACACAGGCGCCCTTGTACGAATTTCGTGTGTAGGGCCTCTAATTATATTAGAAAGAGCTCTGGACTGAGTTTTTTAAAATCCCAACCTAATCCAGGTTCTGTGACCCTATGATATTATTATGTAAATCACTTCTTCTCTCTAGACCTCAAATATCCCAAATGAAAAAAACAAGGTTGACATTTTCCTCTTCCTTGACCCTATGAGGAACCTATAAAATTATATGAGGCAATAATAACATTATGGCATCTTACCTTTTTATAACAGTTTATAATTTCTAAAGTACTATATATATATATATATATATATATATATATATATATACACCCTATTGCATTTGGTCCTCATAAAACCATTATAAAGTAAAAGATGGTGTATTAATGAAGAGTATGTATGGACAGGCTGAGAGGTTTCCAAATCTTAAAGTCCTGGTTCCTTTGTGCTGAACAATTCCTTGTTCAATTTCTTCCTCTCTTCTCCCATTTCACTATCAGCAATCAGGAGAATGCAGGTCACACCTTTAACACTTTGCTTAAAATTTTCTTCAGCTAATTTTTGAATTTATTACTTACAAGTTCTACCTTCCATAAAACTCCAGAACAAATTTGGCTAAGCCCTCTGCCACTTTATAGCTAGGATTGCCTTCCCAGAGTTCAATAACATGCTCCTCACTTCCATCTGAGACCTCACCAGTAGCGCCTTTAACTTCTATATTTCTCTTAGTCTCTTCAAGGCCATCTAGGTTTTTCTAACATATACCCATTACCCCCCAAAGCCACTTCCACACTTTTTGGTATTTGTTGTAGCAGCATCCAGATACTAATAGCAAAGTATGCATTATCTTGCTAGGGCAACCATAATGAAATATCACAGAATGGGGGGCTTAAACAACAGAAATGTATTTTCTTACAATTCTGGAGGCTGCAAGTCTGAGATCAAGGTGTTGGCAGCATTGATTTCAGACTGAGACCCTTTTCTTGGCTTGTAGATGCTCACTTTCCTCCTAAGTCTTCACAGGGTCTTTCCTCTGTGTGCTCTAATCTCCTCTCTTATAAGGACGTCAGTTGCATTGGATTAAAACTCAACATAGAAACTTCATTTTAATTTTTTTAATTTATTGATTTGAGAGAGAGCCAGAGTAAAATTGAAAGAGAGAGAGAGAGTTATCAATTTGTTGTTCCTCTTATTTATGTATTCATTAGTTTCTTCTTGCATGTGCCCTGCCTGGACATCAAACCTGCAACCTTGGTGCATTGGGACAACGTCTAACCACCTGAGCTACCTGATCAGGGCCATTCTAATTTGATTGATATGGGGTTATATGGAGATCTTTACGGACCTGTCCGCAAATGAGAATTAAACCCACAGATGAGAATATCAATGTGCATAGGAACTTAAAATTATAGGACTAAGATACTCAAGATCCAAAGATTCTGATTTATTTGTTCATTGTATTAAGGTGAAAAATGTATATATTGGAAGTGTGTGCCCTAAGTAAGTAGACCTATGAATGATGATGGTTGTGGTCATGGGAAATGCCAATGATCTTGAAAGGGCTCCTACAAATTTAACAAATCAAAGCGCTGCAGCATGCCTAATGTCTTTTGCAAATTGTTCGAAAGGTTAAGTGCATGACAATGATATTATTTTAAGGCTTAACTATTTTTGCTGCATTTTTAGAATTAAATGTTTTATCTTCCCCAGAATTATAATCCCAGAAGTTATTAAGAAAGGAGATCATATTATCATCTCTATCCTTTAAATAGTATAAATCTCTTCAGACAAAATTTGAAACTAAACCTCTGTACTCAGGCACTATGGACTGATAAAGAACCAGTTCAGTCATTATCAAGCCAAAAAAAATTAGTGAGAAGAGCTCTGGTTGGCAGAATATCATCCTGAGTGCTGGCCTGAAAATCACTCAACTCTAGCTAGCTGCCTCATTGCCAAGGTCACTGGCTTTGTCTCCATCCTATAGCAAATTATCCTCTAATCATGCAGGCTACTGCTCTGTAAACTAGGGATTATCCCAGAGGCTTAGGGTCACATGTAAAATTCACTTTAAAATAGATATGTGTGTATTAAAGGTAGGGGAGAAACATTTTTAAATTGCTCTTCAAGTGTGATTCTGTCCTTGGATTTAAAAATGTGTGTGCTAAGTGTAACACCGTAAGTGTATATTTTTATGTTTAAAAAGAATCACACAATAGATTAAAACATCTTTCTATAAACACAAAAGCTGTGTCCTTGAGATCTCTGGAAGCTCCAAGGAGAGAAAGAGCTGGAGGTGGGTCCAAGCTGCTAAATTCCTCATGATGAGCACATGGTGCCAATTCAGGATGAACATAGCTTCTCCCGCCTAAGTCCAACCCCTTCTCTCATGGGACACCAATTATGACTACTGGGGTCAAGTTCGAAGCAAATAAAACTAATCAAGCTATAAATTATCATTCACCTACTGGGCCCAGATAAAGAAGGGGCTGAATAATAAATAGCTTACCACATTCCTTCGGTGACCAAGCATCAGGGTCAATACACAGATTTCTTCATTGTTGGGATATTAAACCTCAAGATTCTTTCATCCCAGGGCCTGCTGCACAGGGCAAAAGTGCCCATAGCTGTCAGGCAGCCCCAAGTAAGTAAACAAGATTTGACAGTTACAATATTTCTCTCTGAGCTTGTCTCTGTTCTGTGACAATTAATTTAAAGGGACATTTTAGGATGGGTGCCAAATAATAGAAAAAAATGATTAAAAATGCAACCAGCTGCCATCTCAACCTTCCTGACAAGTCATGATCAGACCTGCCCTTTGGCAAGCAGCTTCTGTGCTGGGCACCCCCTGGCAGGCCTCCAAGAGAAGTTGGGCATGAGTGAAGGGAGCAGTCAGATGGCTGTGTAACTCCAGTATTCTGTGCTTGTGAACCAGCCTGTGGCTCTTGGAAACCTTACTGGAGGTTCCTGAAGCCCAAATATCCATAAGAGAGTGAATTTCTCCCCTAGTCTCCCAACTGATCATCTATTTTCAATTTAGCCACTTGATAATCCATTTTCACAGCAGCCAGAGTGACGCTTGTAAAACATAAGTTGGTGATGCCACTCCTCTGCAGATGTATCTTATGCAGAGAACAGACTCTTAAACTCCCCCAGCATGCCTCTCCTCAAAGCCTTTGTACAATCTGTTCCCTCTCTCCATATGCTCTTCCTCCAGATATCCAGTGGCTTACCTCTCACTTCATTCATATATAATGGAATGTCATCTTATTATTAGAGGTCCGCTCTCTCTCTCCCCAATTCTATCCTCTCCCCATCACTCTTTCTTTTTTGAAATAATCTCAAGCTTAATGACAAGTAGCAAAAAGAATATAAAAAGCATGTTTTTCTGAATTATTTGAGAGTAACTTACTCCATTACCCTTAAATATTTACCTTTGAAAGTCCTGCAACAAGAACTTTCTCCTACACAACCACAATGCTGGCACTAGTTCATTACTGCTATCTAATCCTGAGATCCCATTCAAGTTGCACCAGTTGTCCCAATGACATCCTTTTCAGCCAAAGGACTTCGTACAGAATCTTGCTTTGCAGTTACTTGTCATGAGTAATCTTCTTCAACATGAAACAGTTCCCCAGTCTTTCAGTAACGTTCATGACCTTGACACTATTGACCAGCACAGGCAATGAGTCTTGGAGAATGCTCATCAATTTGGGCTGGGCTGGTGTTTTGATCACCCCATAGCTTCTCCACCATGAAGTTCATCTTTCCCCTTTTGTAATTAGTGTTTGAGGAAGATACATTCTGTTTCCTTACTTATATCAGCACTAGTAGCCTTGCGCACGAATCTGTGAGCCAGTAGCTCTCTGCAGGGCCTGGCCACTCCATACCCGCTGCCCAGAAGCTCTTCATGACCCAAAGGCCCATCCACTTCCCGGCCTGGCCAGAGGCCCTCTGCAGCCGGGGTGGAATGCTTGCCTCGTTGCTGCAGCGACAAGGCAAGCATTCCGCCAGGCCTCTCACACTGCCTGCTCTCAGCAGCCACCCCCCAGGACTGGGGGACTCTGGCAGGGCTGAGAGGACTGGGCACTGCCATCTTGTGGCTATGGGCACTGCCATCTTTTGACAGAATGACAATTTTCATATTACTCTTTTATTAGATAGTATGAACTCATGGTTTTTAATTTTATTCAGTGCTTTATAATTCATTATTCTCATTGTTAATTTATTTACTTACCATTATTTCTTAATTTACATACAGTCCACAGGGTGTGCTTCAGCCTACAGTTCTATGAGCATTAACACATACAGATACGTGTACCCTCTATTATAATTAAGATACAGAGGACTCAAAAAAATTTCTTTGTGCTGCCCTTTTGTAGTCAAATTTCCCCTCCTCTCAGCTACTGGCAGCCATTGAACTTTGCACCTCCAGTTTTACCTTTTCCAGAATAATGAAAATGGAATCATACTGTATGCAAGCTTTTGAGACCTGAGTCTTCCACTCACTTAATGCCTTTGTAATTCATTCATGTTGTTCTCTTAGTAGGTTTCTATTGCATGGACACACACAATTTACCCACTTACCCATTTGTTATATCAAATGTCTTTATTCAAATCAATGGTGCTTCTTGCTTTCAACATGGATCCTCACTAAGAGAAACTCTGCATTTCTAACAAGCTTCCAGGTGATACTGGTGTTGCTGGTCCAGGGATCACATGTACAAGAGTAAGGCTGGGAGGACATCACTGTGACAACAATGTTTGGAAGAGATAACGCTGGGGGCAGGGACAGTTGCAAAGGAGGGCATTGTGGCAATGCAGGTGAGCAACAATGAGCCAGAAGCAGTGAAGAAGACAAAGAGAGAGATACTGAGGAGAGGGGCCCAACAGGCTTGAGGGATGGAGACTTTCCCAAGAACATGGGGAGAGGAGCAGGAATGGGTGAAAGGTGCAGGGAGACAGTTCACTTACAATGTTTCAGTGTTAGACACGCCAAGTGTGAAGGGGAATGGCAGGACATCAGGTAAAACTGTCTAGTAAGAAGTTGGCCATGAGTGTCTGGATCTCAGGGGAGAGAGATTAAAGCCAGTGGTGAATGTGGGTATGACCTCCAGGGAATGGGAGTGGAGTGGAAGAGGTGGAGGCAGGGCATCTGCTCTCTCCAACCCCAGTTAAGAGGCCCCCCATCCAGTCACCTCCCTCAGGCCACCCCCACCTCCATCTGCCTTCCTTTTTCTATTATGTTTAAGGTGTGGTTGGGCTCAGAGCCAAATCTCAGTCTTGCTCAGTGACAGAGGAGGTGACTGACACACCTCCAACATTAGAAGATAATTGTGTGGGTGGAAAGTCTGGTCTAGCTATCCCTGTCTGGGTCCCAAGAGAATGCTGCTCCCTCTATTTTAGAGGCCAAGTTCAGCATACTCTACAGCTCTTCTGCATTTCTTTTCAGCACAGGTAAGATATATTCGAACTAAAAACACAACTTTGCCACTGATTAAGCTAATGAAAATAATTCTACAAATATGCATTTATTAACAATAGTCTACATTTCCAAAATTATATATTCTAATTCAAATGACACCATAAGAAACAATGACAAGATCCCAAAATCTCAGGTTTTCTTATCCTCCAAGAACAGCATATTGCAAAAGGAAGGGCTTGCATCAGTGGCTTCTTCAGAAGTCAGTGGCTTCTTCAGCTTCAGTCCTGCATTTCCACAGGGCAGGTAGCAGTACAAAAAGTTATTTGTCACGTTATTTCCCTCCAATACAGTGAGTCTAAAGAGGCACTCTGTCTCTCCTCCCTGACTTAAACCAGTGCAAAAGCCTTGTTAAAATGAAAGATTTCTTCACTATTAATTTTAAAAAAAAGTAAATTATTAACTATGATTTCAGCTTTATGATTTTTCTGTACCAAAAAAAAAGTCAATGAATATTTTCACATATTTGAAAATTCACACCGTTCAGATTCCAGGTGGGCACTAAGTGCTCACTAGTCAGATGAATGGCTGAGTGAGAATGAATGAAAGTGAATGAATGTTGAAGAGATGGTCTGGTGCATGTGTCTCTGCTCCTCTGATGGATGCTGCCTTCTCTGGACTTGCGAAGTGGCTCCAACACAGCTCTAGGCTGCTTTCTGTTGCAGCTTTCCTGAGCCCACAAGCAGATCACTCACCATAGGAGAAAAGCAACTCAAAGGGGCTCATCATGAGGGGGAAGTTGTTTGGCTTTTGACAATCAAAAGCAAGACTTGAAAGACCCCACCCCTAACTTATTGCAGAGATAAAGGTGAGCATCTCCTGACTTAAACTGCCTGTGGTGCACCTGGTGAGAGAAGCTCCTGAAGACCAGACCTCTGCTAGCCCAATAGCAGGTGCTCCTCTGAAAAGACATGATATTTGGGGACCTAAGAAGCTTGATGGTATTTTTAAATTAGCTTTGTTCTGGGTTATATTTCTAAACTGAACAATGCAGGACCAAGTTGTCGGGGCTGAGTTTCAAAATGCAAGCTGTGCCTTTAGAGGAAAGGTAGAAAATCACATTGCAGCAGAGAAAAGGAGCTGATTGCAGTAAGGATGGTATTGCTAGTTCAAATGCTGTTCTACATTTGGTTATATGATGATGTTTTTTGTTGTTTGTTTTTTTTTTAAAAAAGGTAAGAGCACACTTTGATTATAAAAAATGGATATTCTTCGGAAATCCTTCATACAACATACATGTACTGAGCAGGTGTTTATATGTGTCACTTTAGCAGCCAAGTACCACAGCATTTAAAGAAACTAATCTTTTTCACCTAAGTGGGAGTGATACAGGGTGATGGTGTGCTGGAACTGGCTTATACCAGCTCTTGAGAGCCAATTGTTACATTTTCAAAATTTTTGCAAGCCAGTTTTTAAATGTGGCCATTATTAAAAAGTAAATTATATGAATTTAACTTAAATTATCCTATATAATTCTATATAATAAAGAGCTAATGTATAAATAGTAGTCATGTCCTCATGTTGTCAAGCCCTCATGCCATAACCTGGGAGAGAGAAATGGGGACCAGCCAGACACAAATGAGTTCTCAAGAGAGGAATGGGGACCAGCTAGGCTGTAGCCTGGGAGAGGGACAAGCCACCTGCCATGTGGTCCCGGGTGCCTGTGGCTGCTGCCCAGGCAAAGCCACCCGCCCACGGTCCCTTGCAGCTATGGCCTGCCCAAGCGAAGCTGCCTGGGTCCTGGGTGCCTGCAACTGGCCAGAGGGAGGGAATCTTGGGTCCCAGGTGCAGGGCAAGGCAGAGGCAGTTAGGGGTGATCAGGTTGGTTGGGGAGCAATTAGGGGCAATCAGCAGGCAGGCAGAGGGGTTAAGGGCGATCAGGTGAACAGGCAGGCGAGCGGTTAGAAGCCAGCGGTCCCAGACTGCAAGAGGCAGTCGGACAAACCCCAAGGTGTCCCAGATTGGAGAGGGTGCAGGTAGGGCTGAGGGACCCCCCTCTCATGCACGAATTTTGTGCACCAGGCCTCTAACATTAAAATAAAGGTATTTAATACTCAAAATCTATCTCTTTCTAATTATTTTTACTGCATTTTGCTATTGTCTATGCTCTCAAGATTATTTTCTACTCTTTTGCCTGTGTCATGGAAATACTACATGATACGCTTCTACACATCTGTTTTCAATGAACCGTGTAGGCAGCCATGGTAGGAGTGTTCACACAACAGAAATTGGGAAACATTACAAAGCAGAACTTGATTTATCTTTTGTTGCTTGTTTAGACTGAATGAGGTGATGGATAAAATGTTAATGATGCAGATTACACTTAAAAGTGTGTCATGTCTGTAGCTGCCTGATTGTAATTAGCACTAAAAAAAATGGGGAAATTTCAGAAATCACGATCTGATTCTGTGAGGAATTCACATATTGATGAGAGAATGAGGTCCCTACATATCTCTTAATTTTTGCCTTTTCATCTTACCCAAAGTAAACAAAATACACAACATTCATATTTAAACTATATACATATGTCAATATTTTGAGTGACTTTGCTGAACTAGACAGGAATAAACACTTATTTATAGTCTGATTTTGTCAAACAATGGCCAGACTGCAACCACATGTAGATTGACCATGGATACAAGTGTCCAACAGAAAGTAATCAAAGCATTTTGTAAGAATCAATTAATTTACCATATCTCTATAATAAAGAGCCAGGATGTAAAGACCAATCACAACCAAAGGCAGACCAGACAGAAGTTAGCACTGGGTTTTCATGGCAAACCAGTGCTGACTACTGGGGCTGCAGGCCCAGTGACCAGCAGTGACTGCTGAGGGGGCTTTGAATCAGGCCCAGAAAGAGACCTAAAGAGAGAAGCAGGGGCTGATCTGTAGCTTCTGAGGCAGCTTTTGACCAGCACTTGCTTCTCTCTTTCCCTCCCAGCCTGGCTAGCATCCCTACGTCCATTTCTCTCCAGGCCTCCACCAGGGCTGCTGATCAGCCCTGCTTTTCTGATCAGGCCCTGTTGATAAGCCCAGAGATGCTGACTGGCATAGAAACTGGCCAATCAGAAGCAAATCTGGGTCAACTGTGAGGAGACAGTGGCTGCCTAGGAGACAGAGCTTTTGATGCTGACTGGCATAGAAACTGATCAATTAGAACCAAATCTGGGTCAACTGTGAGGAGCCAATAGCTGCCTAGGAGGTGGAGCTTTTGACACTGACTGGCATAGATATTGACCAATTAGAACCAAATTGGCCAGCAGAGGAAGGCAGCTGGGGACAAGATTAGGCCAGCAGGGGAGGTCAGTTGGAGGCAACCAGGCTAGCAAAGGGAGGGCAGTTGAGGGCGAGATCAGAACAGCAGGGGAGCGCCATTGGGGGCAAGATCAGGTTGGCAGGGGATGGCTATTAGGAGTGAGATCAGGCTGGCAGGGAGGGCAGTTGGGGATGAGAACAGACCAGCAGGAGAGGGCAGTTAGGGGTGATCAGGTAGGCAGAGGCAGTTAAGGGAGATCAAGCAGGCAGGCAGGTGAGTAGTTAGGAGCCAGTGGTCCCAGATTGAGAGAGGGATGTCCAACTGCCGGTTTAGGCCTGATCCTAATCGGGCCTAAACCAGCAGTCAGACATCCCCCAAGGGATCCCCAATTGGAGATGGTGAAGGCTGGGCTGAGGGAACTCCCCCCTCTGTGCACAAATTTCGTGCACTGGGCCACTAATAGAATTTATAATAGAGTATTGTATCTTTTATAGTTATTTCTAAATTGTGTGCTGCACATCCTTTATAACAGTAAAATTTATAATAAATTTATGGGTATATATATTTTCATACTTTTTTTAAAAAGCCAGTTGTTGAACATTTATCAGTGAACATTTATTAGAACCCCCTTGGCATGGGGTTCCAATAAAGGCAAAATGAAGTCACTATCTCAACTTCATCTATATATCAACCACCAAAATAAAAATGAGCTAAAATATTCTGAAAATTTCTATAATTATTAAAATACAAGACAATAGCCCAGTGTGGGTGACTCAGTTGGTTGTAACATTGTCCCATATACCAAAAGATAGAAGGTTTAATTCCCAGTCATGGCACATACCTAGGTTTTGGTTCAATCCCCGTTTGGGGCACATATGGGAGGCAACAGATTGATGTTTCTCTTACATCAATGTTTCTCTCTCTCTCTCTCTCTCTCTCTCTCTCTCTCTCTCTCTCTCTCTGTGTGTGTGTGTGTGTGTGTGTGTGTGTGTGTGTGTGTGTCTTTCACTCTCTGCCTTCTCCTCTCTTTAAAAATCAATGAAAACATATCCTCAGGTGAGGATTATTTAAAAAATAACAAAAGTAATAGATAGAATGAGTCATAATAAGGCACATTGTAAGCTAATTAAATCAGTCACTTCCAAGACTTTAATATAAGGGTTTAAGAAGAAATATTCCCTCTTCTTCATGATGGTTTATTTCCCCCACCTCTTTCATTCACTGTTCTCGAATCAAATCTTCCCTGGTTTTTAAGCACTTGTGAAAATGTCCCATTACTACATATCTAGTGATAACATCTATGCATTGTTGTGGATGTTGTAAATAGAACACAGTTATTTGGGGAATAGTGGAGGAGATGTCAAAATTGTGTCTTTGGTTTGATGGCTGAGTTACAAAAGGGAAGCATCAATAGCACAGAACACACGGCTACTTGCTGCCTCGCTAACTAGCTCTCTGGTCACAAGTACCTCACAGATTAGGATAGTTTGGCCTCTCACTAGAGGGTAAGATGCACGTGAGCAGCCAGGTTGTTCACTGCTCTCCCCACAGCCTCGCACAGTGCCCAGCACATGAATGTTTTTTGAACCAATTCTACCTTTCATAGCTGTTGTGAGGATCAGATCAGTTTGAATATAGGTAAATGTTTCACAAACTTGTGGTTCTTAAAATTATTGTTTTATTGGTGTCCCCATGAAAGAGCAGTTGTTTGGGCATCATTGCCTTGCTTCCTACTTTGATTTCTTCACTCTGAGCAGGAGCATCTGTGGTCAGAGCAAAACCTGAGCACAGAAGGGACACATTGCATTGAAACAGTCGATTTTCCTCATCAACCTTTATCACTAACCTGTGGGCTCTCTCAGTGCAGGAATCCTGGTTCATTCATCTTGGAATCCCCACCTCCCAGGACTCTGGCTGGCACCAGGTGCGAAGTCCTAGAAGAATGAATGAAAGTCATGTGAATTATATTTGTTTCATTCAACTCATTTGCACCTAGAATGTGAGCCAGACCAATAGATATCCCATACTATCAGCCAGCCCCTGATCGCTGATATTAGTTGTCCTTGAATGGTTTGAGTCCTACACCCTCCTATCCCCAACATGAACATTATTTATTTCTCTGTGTGCTGGAGTCTGCTTTGAGTTAATTAAGGAGCAGCACAGCAGAAAGAAATCAATTTGAATCCAGCGCAGCCGTATTTGTGGGAATTATTTCTCTCACTGAATTCACGAGGTCAGTGCATATAAACACATTCAGGCTCTGCGATGTTGGGGGCAGCACCGCAGGAGTATCCCAGGTGTGCCAACTGGGACTGGTAGGGAAACCCTGCCCCCACACGGAGTCCCCTCACCTGGTCCCTCACTTTCTCCTTTTATCCTTTGCTGCTTCCTGGGCTCACTCAGTGAAGTGTGTCTATGTGGTGGGGAGAGGAATACCTGCTGGAGTGACCCCAAACTGAGGACCAGTTGGCTTTAATTAACTGTATTAACTTTCAGAGCAACAGAGATGTCTGCCCAATGACAGAGCACATAAAAGGCAGCGCTCGTAATTAATCTTCACGGAGCGTCCGGCTCTCCGCAAGTTTAATGAGCTGATGTTCACCCTGCACATCGACATGGCACTCTCTAATTCCTCCGCACACCAAGTGAATATATATGAACCCAGGCAGGGGGTAGGGGGGGGGGGTAGCCCAGCCCACAGCTCCGATCCACGGGATCCTGAGCACAAGCATGGAAAGCCCCCTGGTCCCCTGAACAGGTGCGGCAACAGCAGGGAAGATGCTCACGGAACAGGCAACAGTTATATCTTTTTAATTGTGTGACAGCCATTCCCTGCCTGGCCAGCAGAGCAGCTGCTTTAGCAAAACCAAGTCCTTTCACTTCCTGCCATTTGTTTACTTTTGTGACGTTCTACATTTGCTTCCTTGACTGTTCTCCATCCAAACCCAGGAGAACAGAGATTTTCAGGAAAGAGAACATCTAATCTTTGCAAGTGCTTGCCAAACCCCCAAGAATATATGTAAAGAAGGCTGCATTTTGTGATAGAAAAGAAAAAGTGGGTTTCCCAGAAAGTGTAGGTGTACCAGCAGTCCTACTAAGGAACGAATTGGTCCCCACCCCCCAGAGCAAAGGTGAGTTAATTGAAAGGGGACTCAAGTTCCAAAGCCTGATGCTTCTCACTGGACAGTCTATTAGATTCATGTGCTTCCTGCCACTTCTGGTAAAAAATAATCACCACCGTTGCTCCTGTTAGCCACAGATGGGTCAATATGACCAGCACTGTCACTCCCTGGCATTTGAAGCTCTCCAGGAAAGCCATCTCAAGCCTGGCTGGGGGTCCTTCAAGTCTTTCTCTGTCTCCCCCCACCCCCTCCCCACACACACAGCTGTCGGTCACTTTAGCTCCCCTGGTTCTCTGCTGTGCCCTGCCCTGCTCCTGTGTGGGAATCCAGCTGTCTTTTGCCCTCCATTCTCCATGCCCAGCAGTCTAGTCATGATGTCAGCAGGCAGGAGGAAAAAATAAATGGTCCCCAAGTCAAACCTGTGTAGCTATTTAATATGAATCACCCTCCCTTGTATGTGCATATATAAATACATAATGCGAACATTGACAAGGCTTCCTGTTTCTAATTCTAGTGCTTTCAGGCAATCTGAAGCCCCACCCAAAGCCAAGTGGAGAATCTCAGGTTTAGGAGTCTACATTGGATTTCCAGGCATACCTGCAGGAAGACTGGGTTGGAAAGACACCCCCCAAAGGCTGCCCTGCTCCCCTCTGTTTTTCTAGAATGCAATGTTGAGTTAGTAATGAATGTTGGGGAAAGATGGGAAAATGCAAGGGAGAAAAAAAGAATACTCTCTGTCTAAATGGTCATGGACCCATGTCAGCCTAACCAACTCCAATTCATCCTTCAAAGCTCAGTTCCTTACTGCAGATTTCCCTGTTCCCATCCTTCAGCCTCTGTCACAGATACATGGCTACTTTCTGTATTCCTAAAACATAAATGACCATGCCTTCTCCAGCCTGTGATACAAAATAATTACTAAGAATTTGTCCTCAAATTATCCCTGAGTTGTTTCTCTGGCCTCCCAAGGATTATTATAAAGGCGATCAGCAATCCTTCCTTCAGGTAGTTTTGGTTTTCACCTTGAGATATGATATCCCCAGTTCCCTCAAGGAAGGCACCTCTCCTCTGCCCAGTGGATGATCTTGTAAAAACTCTGCTTTTCTGGTCTGTGGAGGAGGGTGGGAACATAGTTCTCCCTCAACTCTGTGCCTTATTTCATAACCTGAACTTGTGTGTACCCCAAGTCTGTAGAGCCCCCTTTATCATGTTGCGCTTCCTCTTTGTACCTCCAGCCTCTCAGATGAAGTGGGAGAAAGGCCCCTGCACTCCCGTCCATGGGCTTCAGTATCCTGGGGTCCAAGCATAAGCCTTTCCTCCTTTTCAGGTTAAAAACAAACAAACAGTCCTACTACCTGAACCAATGGTCAGCAAACCACAGCTCACAAGCCACATGCAGCTCTTTGGCCCCTTGAGTGTGGCTCTTCCACAAAATACCAAGGCCTGGGAGAGTCTATTTTAAAGAAGTGGCGTTAGAAGAAGTTTAAGTTTAAAACATTTGGCTCTCAAAAGAAATTTCAATCGTTGTACTGTTGATATTTGGCTCTGTTGACTAATGAGTTTGTCAATCACTGAACTAGCCCATACAAATTAATGGCCTTTGCAGGCAGGTTAATGACCTCATCCACACAATAGCTACTCAACTGAATTGGCAACAGAAATGTACACTTTTGCACAGTAGTAAGGGCTCTGTATAACACCTGTCATGTTTGTGGTGATTGTAACATCACAGTCAGACTCTAAGCTCCTGGAGATCAAACAACAGAAAGGTCCAGGATGTGAAATAAAGAATATTATGGGATGGAGTACAGTGTAGTGAGCAAGAAACCTTCCTTCTTCCTCATTTGAATTCAAAATACATTTTTTTCATTTGATAATTCTCCCTAAAAAAGAGTCACCATTATCTCAGTTTTCCCTCCAAGCCCTAAAGATTGGAAATTAAATATCTACAGAGTACTCATTACAAGCTTGATCTCAACACAGAATTTGTAAGGTGAATTATTTGGGCATGCGATTTGAAGGCTAATCATTTCTACCCACTGAAGGATGATAGAATGTATAGAGTTTTACTCCATAATTGCTTAAAATATTTGCTAGACTCCTATAATGATGTTCTTGATTTGGTTTTCTCCTTTGGTGGTAGTCCTACATTAGGCTGCCCCTTACCACTCTCACCATTATTAAGAGTAAAGTAACATCTATGATCTTCTGGAACCATAAAATCTTGTAAGTAGAAGTTTCAGAGCATTCAGTCTAGCTACCCCTCTGATGCCTAAATCCCCTAGCAATAGTCTGCAGACAGCAGCATCCAACTCCCTGGGAACTTATTGTAAAATAGAGATTCTTAGGACCTTCTCCTGGAGCTCTTGATTCAGTATGTCTGGAATGGGTCTCAGGAAAATAAATTTTTAAAAACATCTCAGATTTGAGAATCATTGCAATTGATAACACTCCTGACAGAAGTGTTTTCAGGTGATGATTAAATGCCTCTTGTGGTGTTCAAAGTAGTCCAAAGCACTTCTGATGCTAAGATTTTTGTTGAGCCAAAATTCTTTCCATCTACCTTCCATCAATTGATATTTTCTTTGTAGATCATTTGAACTAGTCCAGTGGTTGGCAAACTCATTAGTCAACAGAGCCAAATATCAACAGTACAATGATTAAAATTTCTTTTGAGAGCCAAATGTTCTAAACTTAAACTTCTTCTAATGCCACTTCTTTAAAATAGACTCTCCCAGGCCTTGGTATTTTGTGGAAGAGCCACACTCAAGGGACCAAAGAACCACATGTGGCTCGAGAGCCGCAGTTTGCCAACAACTGAAATAGTCTAATCTTTTTCCACATGACAGCCTCTCAAAATACCAATGATGAGTAGGAAAGATGCCTTGGGGCAATCTCCAGATTATAAAGTACTAGTTATGTTGACAGTTCTTCCTAGACCACTGTCCTTTTTGGTCCAATTCTTCTAGATTGTAGGTCTTTAGAAGGCTAGGACAAGGTCTTACTAATCTTTCATCACAATACCTAGTTCTAAGATACACTTGGTACTCACCCATTTATTTAAGTAATACTTACAGAGCACCTGTTCCATGCCAGTATTTTTCTAAGTCCAAGGATAAAGTCATCAACCAAAGTCTTCCATGTCAGGAAGCTTAACTTTGAGTCAGGGAGACAGACAAAAGACAAATAAACAAGTACATATATGGAAGATGGGACACAAATGGAAATTAGGCAAGATAAGGAGATGAAACAAAGAGTGCACGGCGCATATAATAAAAATGTGTTCATTTGAAGTCCAATTAGGCCTTTATTTTGGTCCAGTTGTACAAAGTGCTCCAGATAAATATTTGTGAACATGGGCCATTATTATTTGATCCTTGGGGAAAGAATAATCTATGTCCCAGCCAATAGAGGGCAACTGAGCGCAAGACAAATGTCAGAGAGCTGAGCCCAGAGGAAAGTTCTCTCTCCAGCAATGTGAAAACAACCCAGTCATTGTCAAATGAGTTAGTTACCCAATAACCCCCAAACAGGAAAAACTTCTTAATAGCTTTTTATTATGAAATTGTCACAGGGTATAAGAATACTTCTACTATGTCAAGAATTTTCTTTCCTTCCTTGTGCAGAGCCAGTAGTCCAGTCTAATAGCAGGGCAGAGTTTGGTTTTGGAGCAAAAACATTGTATTTTCCAGGGGTTTTTTTGTTGTTGTTGTTTTTGAGATTGAATTACCTAGCTAACCACACAGAAATAAAAATACAGCCCAGCTGAACCGATTTGGCTCAGTGGATAGAGCATCGGCCTGCAGACTGAAAGGTCGCAGGTTCGATTCCGGTCAAGAGCATGTACCTTGTCTGCGGGCACATCCCCAGTGGGGGGCGTGCAAGAGGCAGCTGATCGATGTTTCTCTCTCATCGATGTTTCTGACTTTCTATCCCTCTCCTTTCCTCTCTGTCAAAAATCAATAAAATATATTTAAAAAATAAAATTAAAAATTAAAAAAAATAAAAATACAGCCCAAAGATATTTCCTTCAGAATGTTTGCATGACCAGCCCCTTGCTGAATGAACCAAAATTTGATTCATGAAGTAATCAGTTGTTTTGACTCAATGTAGGTCCCAACATGGAGAGGAAGGGAACTAAGGGAAATGAATGGATTTTGAGGAAGGGAGCAAAGAAAAATAATTAATTACTTCTTTAATTACTCCCGGCTTACTGCAGTGTATGCACAGTAAAAACATCCCAGAATTCAGAGTAGGTATCTAGTCAGGACAGCATTAACAATGTTCAGGAAAACTCAAGATCCATAAAATCATCACGTACAAAGTGTGTCGCGCTTTATATGCCCCATAATGTCTAGCACACACAGGAAAAACTCAAAGCATATTTTTACTGCAACCAGGGTTTGGAATCTGATAAATATTTCTTAGCTGAGGTGCCTTTCTCCTGCAGTGATCTTGATGCTGTTGTGATTAATCTAGTTATTAGTAACAGGAAAGGAGCAAAAGGGAAGGCCAAACATTATAGGCATGTCATTTGTGCAGCTTCACTATGAAGATAAAGCTTTTTTCTTAGCTAAAGTTTTACACTCCTTAGGGAGCCACCAATCTATACCCAGATCACTGGGGAAAGGACAGGACAGGGGGGAGATAGATGCATGCCCAGTAAAGTTGTGGTGGGGTGGGACTCTCAAAGGTGCTTACTGTCAGTCACACCTGGGAACAGGTCATTGGCAAGAATAGGCATGGTCACTACAAGGGCAAGAAATTTGGAATATTTAATCCCCTAAACAGGAAACAAAATACCGTATCATTACATGAATTGCCAGTTTTGCTGAAGTATGGTTTTAGAAAAGGGTGCACTATGCAGACAAATAAAAACATAAAAAAGAAAATAAAAGTTCATTCATGAAACCCTAAACTTAAATCGCTACCTAATTCTTAGTTGATGGGATTTGGCCTCTTGGTTGATTTGATCTGTGGATTCTCACTCCTGTTTCCTCTATTTGCCCACACACACAGTGAATGAATGGACTGCAACTAGCCTGATGCTGAATTGGACCTGGCTGCAACATCTATTAGAAACTCTGAACACTGGCTTTGCTTTTAGCTCTACTGAGTTCCCAGCTACACTTCTTTCAGGACTGGAATAAAGGAAATGGAATTCTGGAAACCCAAGGATGCAAACCCATGCAAATAAAAATCACTCACCTTCCCAAGCCAGTCTCAGGAAATTCTTTTTCTTAAGATATCATAAGGACTCCAACCCCAGCACTCAGTGGGGAAAGGGATACCTCAACTTCCCCAAAACAGTCTGAATTAACAACTCAGTGGTTTGGCCTCTGGAATCATCCCCAAGAGTCATTTGTAGTATGTTGCCAGCTGGTTTTACCTGAATGCAGGTGCTAGATAAAAAAAAACAACAAAACAAACAAACAAACAAAAAAACTACCATTTATTGACCACTTTCTTTGTACTATGTTTTATTATTCCAATGTTATACTATTTACCTACCACCCACCCCCTGCCACACCACCATATAATGATGTGGACATTCATACCCATTTTAATATGATAGAGGTCCTGAAAGTTTCAATAAGTGATTGAGTAAGTAGCAGAGCTGGTGTTTCATACTGTCCATAAAACCTAAACTTAAATCACTACCTAATTCTTAGTTGGTGGGATTTGGGGGGGGGGGGCAAAAATTAATAAATGGCATTATTCCGTGGAGAGAGTCCTGGCCCGGAGCCATGGAGATGAAGACCCAATGGAGTGGCCCCACAACCTGCAGAAGAGGAGATTGGATGAATGAACTTTTATTTTCTTTTTTATGTTTTTAGTTGTCTGCACAGTGCACCCTTTTCTAAAACCATACTTCAGAGAAACTGGAAATTCATGTAATGATAAAGTATTTTGTTTCCTCTTACTTTCCAAACATAAAACATCTGTTTTTGATCTGTATTTGTTCACAAGACCTTTCATTTCTCAGACCAAAGAGGAAAACATGATAAAAGGCCACTGGGACATGTGAGCACTGGTGCCTTGGGAGGCATCTCTCGGTATGACAGACAGAGAACTGAAACAGTTTCTGCAGCCCCCTTCTCTTCCCAGTGTCCACACCCATGTTCTGCTGCCCATACACACTTGAGAAGGCTGTTCTGGGTGAGCCACAATAGATACCTTCCTTGGCTCCAGGGAAACCTCCCCTTCAACCTGAGGACTGTCTGGAGACTGGGGCAGGCTCCTGCATCCAGCACAGCGGCGCCCCCTCTGGAGGAGAGAAGGGCCAGCTGATGTCCTGGCTTCCTCATAAGGAATCATTAGAAAAGGGGAATAACCTATTCCCCTGGCTGCACAAAGCCCTTCTCACTTCAGTGGCCAAGAAATACTCTGATATGCTCCTGTTCGAAGCTTTGTTGAAAGAAAGCAGACATTTGATCTTACAGTAATAGTCAAACCCCCACAATTTTATGGTATGCTGTTTTTGAACACTTTCACACCCATTATCATCCCATGTAATTTAAATGAATGGACCAGTTGAGCAAAAGCAAATTAATTCTTTCGTCACAGATAGCTGTGAATGAGCCAGTGTTCTGCTTTTTGGGGCTTTGCACTGTCCATTACAACCATGTAACTAATGTCACCTCTGCTACCAGCATCCTGTGGTCCTCATGTTTCCTTGGGGAGAAAATGAATCTGGCGAGCTGAGCCCAGCTCAGTGTCGCTGGCACTGATGTGATCAGATTCCCTGTGGATAGATGCGTTTATCTGGGTCACCCATTTCTAATTCAGTGCTCTTGGAGCTCTGTCCTTGACAAGTGCCAGCCCTTGGGGCAGGACATAGAATTTGCCTTCATTCCCTGAACCAAATACCTAAGTGCACAGTGACAAAGTCCAGGAGATTTGGTAAAGAGAGGGTCTGGTGCCTGCTGTCCAGCAAGGCTCAGCGGAAGTGCCAGTGGGTATTTCCCTGGTCTACCCACCCCCAGGGCTGCCAGGGGCCTCACTGCCAAGCACATCAGCATCTTGGGCCCTGGAACCCTCTTACATCTTGTCCTTTTCTTTGCAGGGCCTTGCGCTGGTCTCTGGCTTTCTTCAATTTGTCTCTTCACACCCACTCATTCAGTCATATTTATTGAGCAGCTGCCAATATAACAGACACTGTTCTTGGTGCTGGAGCTAAAGTAGGAAACAAAACTTACGTCGTTCACAGTCTGGAGACAGACAGTAAACATACACATAGAATAAATGTTCTACTAGGTAGTGAGCAGTACTCTGAAGAGAAATAAAATGGAAACAGGATAACACAAGATGGGGAGGGGAGATTTGAGAGAGGGCAGTGGTTCTTGACCAGGGGAGATTTGCCTCCCAGTGGGATATTTCACTATATCTGGACACACTTTTCATGTTACAACTGTGGTGGGTAGAAGCCAGCATTGCTGCTTATTCTACAGTTCAGGGGAAAGGTCCACACAATAAAATGTCACTAGGGCTGAACTTCAGAAACCCTGAGACAGGGCATTGTCCAATGAAGAGGCAAAAATCACACCGTATCTTCCACGAGGAGAACTTAATATAAAGAATTATGAACAGGCATTGACAGGGTGGGGTTTGGCTAGTGAGATGTAAAGAGAATTCTGGAGAAGCCAGGAGTAGTGGCTGTGCACTGAGCTGGACCAGCCAAGGAGCTCAGATCTGGACTCCCTGGGAGAGGCCAGGGCTGTGGTTTACTGACTGGTGGGGAAGGCACTGCTGCAGGTGCTGGAAAGCTGCCCCTGGGGTGCCAGGAAAGCTGCTGGTGGCTGGGCCCTGCTGGATGGGAGCTGGAGAAAGCTGCACTGCAGGAGGCAAATGGCAGGGAAAGTGCACTCTGCAGGAGCCCGCTGCTGCAGTGGGCCTGCACAAAGCAAGCCCGGGAGAAGCTGCGTGCAGCAGCCCCTGCACGTATCTATGCAGAGGGAGTTCAGGAGACTGAATTGCAGGGCTGGTCAAGCCTGTGCACAGCAGGGAGTGGGCAGTGTCTTTGTAGGGTGTGGGGCACAGTGAGGTGGTTGCCAGGCCAGGGTTGTGAACTCACCAGAGATCTCTGTGCTCTGCACCTACAATGCTGAATATACTGTGCAGCAGGAGCTGAAGAAAGCAAAACCACAGCAGAAGGAAAATAAGCCCTCTAGCGCTGCCTACTGACAAAATGTAACATGAACCCACTATCCACAGGAGAAATGCTTTTAGAATTAATGCCCTTACTGCAGAGCAGGTACTGAAGGGTGAATTTGGAGTTGAGAGGCAATAAATTGGTAACTGTCATGTGGCAGACTTGACAATGGGCACTGTTAAAAGGGGGAGGGAATAGGGTTTCTGAATAAAAATGAAGGAAGAAGAAGAAACACACCCACTTCTTTCCCCATCCCACTCACCTCAGTTTCTCATAACCTCAAAATTATAGAAGTGGGAAAGACCTCAAAGATCAAGTCTAGCTCAACCATTTTATAGATGATGAAAAGGAAGCCAGAGAACCAAGTGATACCAGAATCTGCAGGCTTCTGTGGGCTGCCAACTATTTTTGTTGCCCATAGAAGAACCCATAGGTGGGGCCTACACTGGGGGGAGAGCTTCTAGAAGGGGAGTTAGAGATGAAGGGGCGAGAGCAGGTCACATTCAAAGGCTCAGGGAGATCCCCTGAGGTTGGCTGCATTATTTTCTTCTCCCACTAAAATTTTGTTCTGTGAGCATAAGCTCTTTGTGCATCTGGTTCAGCAGCAGAACCATCCCTAAAACCCTGTGGACGCTCAGCAGGAGCTTCTGAATGCCGAAGCAGCACTCTCAGCCTCTGCAGCCACAGGCTGCCCCAGTTGCTCAGAGGTTGTGATGAAAACCCAGCCTCTGCTCAGCTGTGGTGGCTCTTACTCAGGTAGAAATCCCCACCACAGTGACAACACACACACAGCAGCTGCTTACCTTTACTGTTGCCTTCATCAGCAACATCAATAATATTTAAAGTGTATAGACATCAACAATAAACAAGTATTTCATATAAATTATTAGATTCTTTCAAATGTATTAGCCAACTCTTTTTTAATCATGAGCATTCTATTGTTAATCACATCATTAGCTGGGCCTTTTCTCTTGTCTCAAAGGGTTGGGCTGATCCTGGTAGAGTGGATGCCAGGGTGGACGGCATTGGATTGGGAAGGCCTTGGACTAAATTCAGTCAGAATGGTGTATGCTCAGGCTGCATGTACAATCAGGAAAGAGCCAAGGTTGTTATCAGGAGGATTCATGTTTACAGCCAGACACCACAGGACATTTCACATCAAATCTAAAAAAGTAGAAAAATAAGAGAAGCTGGAAGCCAGAGAATGAACAGTACTGTCTTAATTAGGGGCACCCACATAAGGTGTCATGGCGAGAACAAGAGAGTAGTTCAGCACAAATTGGTACAGCAATCTCTCTACCTGGTGCCTGTACCAAATGTGGGCAGATGGGAGTCTAAAGGTGCTTCCTGAGCCAGCACCCCATGGGCCACCTGCCACTTCTCAGGCCCTGGGTGAATGAACATGGAAGAGACAAGTTTTGATAGGGGAAAAGTCTGATGGGAACAGCCACCTTTTCTTGGGGAGGTTTGCCATCACTCACTTTTAATATCACAAAGAACTTTAATGTGGGGTGAGAAGCAGAATAAACATGTGTCTTTGCCACATGTCAATAACTATAGTAAAGCCAAAAAAAAGCATTTTTACTGGGGAAAATGGAAACTTTACATAAAATGGTAAGTGTAGATTATTTCCTAAATCATCCAGAAACAAAGAAATAACCAGCCACAGAGAAGAAAGCTCTGACTAAGCCTAAAGTGTATTGTCAGATTTTGTCCACCCCTTCTTTCATTCAACAAATATTGATATCTCTCTAAACACCTGTCTTCACTAGGTAATTCTGTCCTCTTTTCTATGCCCCTGGTGCAAACACAGTCCTTTCTCCACAGCCAAGAGCACCATTTATTGCAAGGATCAGCCACAGAGGCAACTGGGCCTTTAGGAATTCCCGTCTCACTTGCTATTTCTGGCAGTCAGTCTGGGTGAGCATCTCCAGCTCCTTATCTATGCACCTCAGGAGCCAGAGGAGTGCCCTCACAGGGCCTGGTGAAGAATCTCTAATCGGGGTGGTTCCCGAGCCTCCCTCGGATGCTTACTAATAAATGCTTCCACTGGCAGTGCCCTCCCCTGATTTTGATGCAAGGAAGGATTACAACACCAAGGCTCCCACCCTGGCAACAAATTACTGCTCATGACCACAGCTAGGCCCAAGAAACTGGTTTTTACACAACTTGTTTATTAGAGGACACATGACAAATCCCTCAAAGATTCGTGGAAACAGACTCAATCTGTTTTAAAAAAAAAAAAACTCAGTAAAAATAAAAACCTACAGAGTAAGAGAACATACAAGATGAATGATCTCCCCACACCGCAGGGAGAAATCAACACCAGCTGGGGGATAGGTCTGTTGGAGGCAATGAATGCCATGGGTAAAGCTGCTGAAAAGCTCATTTGGTGCAGAATTTGAAATATGATTTATAGATACACACAGCACAGGAGGATCGTTCTTTGCAGAATATAAATATCCCTGAAATACTCATGGTCCAGCTATAGCATGCAATTTGAGATCTTCTTATTTGGTCCTGACTGCGTACCCTTGTTTCCGTATAATGCATAGAATATGAAGTAGAAATATTATGAGTATTAGGGTTTTTTTTAAAGGGGGGGCGATTAAGGAAATGTGCTTGTAATATGCATTTTCATAATAAAGCCATCCAAAAAGTCAACTTCTTATTTACAAGGACACTTGTTTATTCAAATATCTTAGAGGTATACATATACTAAGTATATAATATTTGTAGATAATGCCTAATATATTCATTATATTAAAACTCAAGCTGATGCCCTGCCTGGTTTGGGTCAGTGGATAGAGCACTGGCCTGCAGACTGAAGGGTCCTGAGTTTAATTCTGGTCAAGAGCACATGCCCTGATTGCAGGCTCAATCCCCATTGGGAGGTGTGCAGGAGGCAACTGATCAATAATTCTCTCTCATCGTTGATGTTTCTATCTCTCTCTCTCCTATTCCCTCTCTGAAATCAACAAGAATATATATTTTTCTAAAAACTCAAGCTGGTGAGGGATTCCTGTTTGATCACTGATCTGTTGCATGGCACATGGTCCCAGCTTCCCCACTATGTAGGGCAAACATTTTTATAATGACGGCATCATTACCTATAAGGAGAAAATAAATCCAAGCTGTTAATGTGGTTTAACTCTAATGATGTCAGACCAATGTAACTGATTATTAAAATATTTTACCAGATATTTGACTGAATTAACTTTAGAACTTAAACCTAAGAATAGGCTAACAAAATTATCATTTGAATCCTTAAGTCAAGTAAGTGTAGAGAGTATTTAACTTCCTTCCTCAAACCTTTTTACCAAAGGATAGCATACTCAACGCATGAATGATCTTCGCTTTCCCCTCTCCCTTCCATCCTCAGGTCAGCATCTTTGGGACGGATCACAAGAATTTAAGCAGCAAAGGGGTCATTGCCTAACAAAGCAAATGAGTAAAATCATATAATCTTATTCATTAATATCACCCCAAAGAGTTTGTTAACTGTTTTTTAAAAAGGGACAGTAAAAAAAAGCAAGAGGGCAAAGATTACCCACAAATTAAAGCAGCTTTGCCCAGCTGTGGACCAGTCGGGGTCCTAGAAGCTTTGAAAATAAAACTAGATAATCACTTGGAGATTCAGTGCAGCAAAATTAGAGAGTACAAATCACCACCCTGTTGATGGATTAGAATGCAGTGTAACTAATTCTTCTCCTTAAACTCGGTTGGAAGAGTTCAGGTTTCAAACCAAAAACACACACAAAAAACTGTGAATAGGTAACCTTCAAACCACGGCTTATCTCTAGTCCCAACTAAATTTTATCTGTCATACACAGCATAAATACAACTGAATTAAGAGGTTTTGTCAGCAATAATAAGCAGAAATCAAATCTTAAGTTTATAATTTTAGCCTAAAAAGTATTTAAAATGACAAAAACAAGAAAGGGGAATGACTTTATTCTTGGAAATAAGGAGTGCCATGGCTCATCCTATATAATAAAAGCCTAGGTGGCATCACACAATGTCATCACAAGATGGCCACCACAAGATGGCCAGCAGGGGAGGGCAGTTGGAGCAAACAGGCCAGCAGAGGAGGGCAGTTGTGGGTGATCAGGCTGGGAGGGGAGGGCAGTTGGAGGTGACCAGGCTGTCAGGAGAGGGTAGTTGGGTACAACCAAGCCTTCAGGTGAGGGCAGCTGAGGGTGAACAGGCCTGCAGGGGATGGCAGCTGGGGCAACCAGGTTTGCAGGGGAGGGCAGTTGGGTGTGACTAGGCCTGCAGCGGATGACAGCTGGGGTGATCAGGCCTGCAGTGGAGGGCAGTTTGGAGTGAGATCAGGCCAACAGGGAGAGCAGCTGGGGGTGATCAGGCTGGCAGGGGAACAGTTAGGCATCAATCAGGCCTGCAGGAGAGTGTTTAGGGGCCAATTAGTCTGGCAGGAAGAAGCAGTTGGGGGCAATCAGTCAGGCAGGCAGGTAAATGGTTAAGAACCAGCAGTCCCGGATTGTGAGAGGGATGTCCAAATGCCTGATCACCCCCAACTGCCCTTTCCTGCCAGCCTGAATGCCCCCAACTGCCCTGCCCTGCAGGCCTGGTCACCCTCAACTGCCCTCCCCTGCTGGCCTGGTCCGCCCCCTGGGGGATCAGGCCTAAATTGGCAGTTGGACACCCCTTGAGGGGATCCCAAATTGGAGAGGGTGCAGGCCGGGCTGAGGGACACTCCCCCCTGCATGAATTTTGTGCACCAGGCCTCTAGTCTATATATATAAAAGACTAATATGCAAAGTGTCCCCTCAGGAGTTCAACCAGGAGGACAGGAGTTTGGTCACTCACTATGACATGTGCTGTCCACTATGGGGCGATGCAGAACATGATGGACAACCAGCAGCAAAAGAGGGGCACTGAGGGAGTGAGAAAAGGAGGAGGTGAGGAGAAGGGGAGGCAAGTGATCGGGGGGACTGCACGGTGGCGGAGCACAGGTGGCAAGGAAAGGAAGAGGCAGGGAGGCGGGAGGCAAGGGGGAAACCATGCCTTGACAGCACTCAAGCAGTGGGGAACCTGATCGGCCCTGATCAACAGTCAGGCCTAGGGAACCTACCCATGCACAAATTTCATGCAGTAGGCCTCTAGTTTATAGATAAAAGGGTTAGCACAAATAGGAACTCAAAAATAAAAGGATAAATTTTGCAGAGTATTGGTAGTTTCCAGATCTTGGGGAGAAAGTAAAACATTTAGCAAAGTTTCAGGTAATATTTTTTATTATCAAATACAATTCATAGGTATAGTGTGTGCATGTGTGTATGTGTGTGGAGAGAGAGTAGATGTTTCTCTTGCCAACATGTCTGTCTGTTTCAATCTCTTTGTGTTTCTGTCTCTATTTAATCATAAATCATTTCCCTCCCCTATACCATGAGATCTGTTTCAACTTCTCTTAGTAGAAAAAATAAACTTCTATAATTTATTTTTTAATGTGAATAATCTTTAAAAGTATCTTATGCTCCCTAATGTTCTTTTCTTCCTGTAGTTTTAGGAGCCCATCATAGAGATTTGGTTCTCTACCCCTACTCTGTGGAGGATCTGCCATCACACCCTTAGAGTGGGGACAAAGAAACATCCCTCCCTTAGAGAAAAGGAAAATAATCGAAACTTCAGTGCTTTGTTTATACACACAATAGTTTTTTTATTTCTCCATAGCTCGCTTTCATCTCAAATCATCTACCCTTTGAGTGCCCACCACCTATATATGCTGAGCTATTCCCTGGAGACAGAGATGAATACTTGAGGTATAAAGGCAAGTGGCTCTCCCCAGAAGAGAAGCACTGAAGTGGGGGAGGAACTTGAGGTGGAGCTCCATGAAGTGTTAACATCATTCTTTCATTTTAAAAAACAATCTTGTCCAAAAACATGGAGATTTTTTTTTCTACTTCACTTTCCTTGCCTGTGGGTTAGTACCTATGACTTTCTCCAGAGCTTGTGCCTGTCAACAAGTCCAGGCTTCAAGAATTAGCTTTAGGAACAAAACTGCAACTGTGTGTGTGTGTGTGTGTGTGTGTGTGTTCTGTTTTTCAAGTAATACAGGAGAGACTGGTGTACTTTGCCATAGATAGCCATGCTGCTGTTGGCTGACAAGGCGAGGCATCTGCAGGTAAGCTTCAACAGAGAAACCAGATCACCAGATCTGATGCTGTATTTGCATATAAACAACCCTCCAAAAACTCAGTGGCTTGATACAGTATAGGTGTATTCCTTGCACAAGTCACATCCAGATCAGACTGGTAGCTTTCCTCCAAGATGTGACTCAGGAACCTAAGCTCTTTCTATTTTGTTTTGCCAACATCTTACATTGCAGCCTTTAAGGTTGTCATGGAAGGAGAAGAGAGAACATGAACTGTTGCACACAAGGTTTCATGCCAGGCCTGGAAGCAGCTTATAGCTCTTCCAGCTGCATTCCATTGGCCAAAGCCCAATCACACAGTCCCAGCCTAATGACAGGGAAGTTAGGTAATGTGTTGTCTCAGGGTGCCAGGGGGAGAAAACAAGTTCAATATGCAGCCAATCTCCATCACAGTGATGCTTTCTTCAGTCCATTAAGTTGTTAATTTTTAAGTGTGCTAAATCAGCAAGGGTAAGAAAGAAGAAAGGAAAACGCTAAACAAGAACTTTGTTGGTCTGATACAATCAGAGCTTTCATTGGGCTCCACATCCCCAAGTGGCAAACCAAATGAGGAGTTAAATCAAGGTGGAAACACTCAATGCAGAGAGTAAAAAGTTACTTTCACTCCAAAGTACATGGAAGGTTCAGCTACAGGAACTGGTGTATCCCAGGAGCATGCCAAGGCATGGCGTGGCTTTGCACCACTAGAATGACCAGGTCTGGCGGCAAGTGTATCCCTGGGGCCCCAGCTGAGGATAAAGGGAAAAGACATTCTTGAGAATTATTC
The DNA here is from genome assembly GCA_027563665.1 of Antrozous pallidus. Classification (NCBI taxonomy): domain Eukaryota; kingdom Metazoa; phylum Chordata; class Mammalia; order Chiroptera; family Vespertilionidae; genus Antrozous; species Antrozous pallidus. The sequence goes on along the minus strand of CM050508.1, from coordinate 126,641,351 downwards.
CACAAACATACTGTTCTCTAGAGAAATCAGGACCAGAGCTTGAGGAAGAGAGTTAGATTAGTCAGAGCTATCAAGGGATGTGGGGAGTCCAGAACCATCCTTAGCAGAGCGAGGGACTCCAGTAGGAAACAAATCACTGGTTATCCCCACATACAACATGCACCCCTCTGTGTATGCCACCCTAGGAAATGGCACCAAAGCCAGACTGCTCTGCCCTCTACCTTCTACTTGCAGAGTCCCCACCCTGCTGATTCCACCTCCCAGCTTTTTGAAGTGCATCTCACTCTCTTTATCCCATGCATGCCCTTAGTCCCGGCTTATCGTTACTCCCTGAGCTTCCAAAACAGATATCTGGGCTTCTTGCCTCCAGGTAGTCTCACCCCATCCCATCTATGCTCATACTGCAATCAGAGTATTCTTTCTAAAACATAAAGCTGATCATGTCAACCCCCTGCTTAAAATCCTATAATGTGTCCCATTACCTTCAGAACAAAATTCTGAATCATTGGCATGGCCAACAAGGCCTAAAATAATTTGTTTCTTGCCTGGTCCTCTAACCTTACTCCTGACATTGACCCTTCTCCCTAACACCCCACTTGTACACTATAAACCAACCAAATGCTACCATCACTTGAGGTTCCCAGAAGAATACAAGTTCCATCTTCTCCCAGGACTGGCTCATCTCCTTCTTCCATCTCAACTCCTGCTCGCTCACATCCCTGCCCCCGCATTACTTCCCACTTGCCTTTGATAGAGTGAATGTAATGCTCCTCAGTGGCAAAGCAGCAAGGACCCACTTGGACAAGGCACAACCATCCATCTTAAAATGAGAATATGACAGACTTAGCATCATTGCTCCAGGCACTGTTTGGCAAGGATGAGGGTCAAAATATTGCTGTTAAGAGGAATATGCTGGTGATGGAAAGAGATTTGACTTTAGCTGGTAAACGCACAATGCAATATACAGATGATGTAATATAGAATTGTATACTTGAAACAGATAATTTTACTAACCAATGTCACTCCAATAAATTCTCTCATATAGACTAGATGAAGAAGCACTTCACAGACCAGTCCCAAGTTCCTTTTATGCACTTGAGGAGCATGAGTATGCCTCGTATTACTAGAGGAAAGAGACCTCACAGAAATGTAGATACCCACAAGTTGGATCTATGTTTCCCTTTCCATGGATCCAACCCCATCTCAGCCCTCTCTCTTAGAAGTCTTCAGGAGCTAGAGCACATGGAGACACCACTGACATCTCGCCAGAGCCTAGCATGGCAGAGGTTGCAAGTCTCAAGGAAGTCTTAGGACTAGAGCTGTTATCCCATGAGAAGCTGGTTCTGCATGCCCTGAGAAGCATAGCCACAAGCAAGGCCTTAGAAGAGGCTGTAGAACAACCTCAAGGAGAACCGCAGGGATGAGAGAAGTAAAGAAACAAGGACACTTCGAAGGCATAATCAGTGGATCTTCTGCTGATGGCCCAAGAGTGGGACTAAAACACTGTCCAGAGCATCCACAAAAGAAGCTGCACCACCTCTGCAGGACTGCCTAAGGAGTGCCCTAAACCAAGCAGTGAGGACAGGTTGTGACCTCAGGCCTATTATTACATGCAGAACTCATAAGTTGAGTGAGAATGATCAGAGAGAATGGAGGGGAAGATTTCTGGCTGTTTGAGGAGCTCTGTGTTCCCTTCACCTCCGCCAGAAAAGAAGGGGGTACTCTCTCCCTTCCTAAAGCCAGAGGAGGAGACCTTCAAAGGAAATGCTTGCATATTTGGGTGTGGCCCCGGAGTCTGCAGGACCCACACAGAGACTGTGCCTGACCCTGAAAACAAAGTGTGACCAGAGGCCCCCGGAATGGAGAACAAAGGAAGAAAGTGGGCAATGGTGGGAGCAGCCTGCCTTCCCAGCTTAGAGGAGAGTGAGCATTTCCCATGGACCACAGTGAACCCTGCAGGAGGTCACAAGGCTTGAATTGTCTTGGGGACCCTCCCCACAGATCTGCCTAGAGGAGGAAGTGGCCACACAAAAAAATCTATGAAGGGCAAACCTTCAGAGACAAAGCTGAGAGGGAAATCCAAATGACCAGTCCAAGGGGGTACCACCTGCACCACTGCCCCAGTGAACCTATAGTGGGCAGAGGCTCTAAAAGGGGTTCCCCAGAGGGGCATTTTGAAAGAATTCACAAAGATCAGAGCTCCCATTTGGGTATCTGGCCCTCCCAGAAGCAGACAGTATGCTTTCCTGTGTGCCACCCAACAGAGGTGTGATCTGGTGCACAGCTCTGGGGAGAGTGCCCCATGTCCCCTCAATCCTACTGCCTCCAGCTGATCCAGACTTAGAGGTTGCAAGAGAGGCTCCTCCTGCCTCTCCTGTCTTGCTCTTCCTCAGCACGAGGCTAAGCCAGCCTAGAGAGTGGGAGGTGAATGTCAGGCAAAGGATGAGGAAATGCTGAGGAAGCAGGGCCTGCAGCCATTCTCCCCACTGTGGGCTTAAAACTGGGGACACTAAAGCTTTCATATTCGATGCAACCAGAATTTTTAAGCCTATAAAGAGAATCTGTTCATTAGACCCCAAAACTGACCAGGAAAGCGGTGGGGCCAGATGGACACATCAGATCATAGGGGAAGGGAAGGTGAGGAAGCATAAAATTCTCCCTGCTTCCTCTGCACCAAGTTCGGGGGATCAGTCACATGAGCTACACTGGGGCGATATTCCTAGCAGTGTAGACATGAATCTCACATGGTTCAGCCAGCTTTCTGACATCTTAGATTGCCACTCACCTGGGCTTCAGGTAAGCTTACATTTTGGCCAATAAACAAAGCTGCTCCATAATCTTAACTAACCTCTTTTACAGTGTGGCCAGCTCAAGCAAAGGAGACCATCCTGGTCTCGACTCTCCTGAAGTTCCTTGTTTATGATTCTGCCTGGAGGACATTCATCTGCTAACACGAATGAGACACACTGCTCTCTTGGGGAGGGAAGGAGAAGCCATGCCTGGATAGTCAAAGGAATTCTGTTCTCAGAATTTGTTCTCAGGGTTTGTTCAGCCTGCCTGGAGAAGATTGCTGATTCCAGGCACAGACCCAAGAACTGGAAAATGTCAGACTTTGCTCACAAGCCCCTTCTGTGACTGAGAGGAATGGATGGGTTTGGAGGGAATACAAATGGAACAACTGCTTAAGCGGCCAAATGAATCCACCATCCTTTCCTGGACTCTTTATAATGAGCAGAAAGGAAGAGTGCCCCCTTCCAGAGTCTCTTCCTCAAGTCCTAAAGTAGTGGAGCATTACTTTCCTGTGTATATGAATTTTTCATTCTCTAAATGTCAAGTACAGGTGAGGAGCTATGCCTTAGTATTTCTCCTCATTTTCTTCTTAGTATTTCTCCTCCTCCTCCTCCTCCTCCTCCTCCTCCTCCTCCTCCTCCTCCTCCTCTTCCTCCTCCTCCCCCTTCTCCTCTTTCTCCTCCTCCTCCTCTTTTTCCTCCTTTTCTTTTCAGAAATGTGTGTTTGTGTGTGTGTGTGTGTGTGTGTGTGTGTGTGTGTGTGTGTGTTGGTATATTAGTTTTGTAGAGCTGCCATAACAAGTTACCACAAATTTGATGGCTTAAAACAACAACAAAAAATTACCCTCTGGAAGTTTTTGGAGGCTACAAGTCCCAAATCAAGGTGTCAGCAGGGCTATGAGCCCCCCTGGAGGCTGCAGGAGAGAATCCTTCCTTGCCTCTGCCAACTTATGGTGGCTTCAGGCAATCCGTGGCCTGGGCTGCATCACTCCAATCTCTGCCTCTGTCTTCACATGACCTTTTCTCCTTGAGTGTCCACATCTTCCTTTCTTTTACCTCATGTAAGGACAATTGTCCCTGGATGTAGGGGCAATCTGGATAATCCAGGATGATCTTATTTTGAGATCCTTAATGTAATTGCTTCTGCAAAGACTCATGTTCCAAATAAGTTCACATTCACAGATTCCAGGTAAATTAGTCTTTTTGTGAGGAGGATGCCATTCAACCCACTGCAGAAGGTAAAAAGACAGCAATAAATTATAGACTGTTTAGGGCTCAGGAATAAGGACCTGGAGTTTGTGGGAAAGTTTCTCCATTTTGGAGGCATCAGTTGAGCTCCTCCTTGTATCCATACCAAGCACCTCACAGGGCCCCCAATATCACTGCCTCTCTTGCATCCTCTAAGTCTGGATCAGCTGGAGGCGTAGGATTGAGGGGACATGGGGCACTCTCCCCAGAGCTGTGCACCAGATCACACCTCTGTTGGGTGGCACACAGGAAAGCATCACAGTCTGTAAGGAGATGGAAACCCCTTCTCTTTCATGAAATAGAAAAATCAATCACCAAGGCCTCTTTCTCCAGGGCCCACTCCTCTAATAAGTACTGCTCTCTGGAGGATAATAAATGACAAGTACTTAGAAAATTTTGAAGGGCTCTGCAAATGCAAGCCTTCTTTTCATCATGATGATTCAGAGGAAATAATCTCTAACCTGAGCTTGGAGAGGCCTAGAGTCAGCGATAGCGGTCACAGTAACAACAGCAAGTATCCACTGCTTGTGCTGCACAGTTTACACCCAGGACTCTTTCTGTCTCATTTTCCTTATTTTTAATGAAAATAACAACCCTCCCTCCCGGGTTGTTTTGAAAATTAAATGAGTAAACTATGTGTGTATGACCAAGGTCATACGGCCAGTGAGTGCTCTCCAGGGCCCCAACTAGATCTTTCTGATTCCAATGCCGGCGAGTTTAACAACGGTGCGTGTTTTCCCACTAGTGTGACCTTATACAGCAAGGGACAGCTTTTGCCAATGGGACTTTTTCTGCACTCTTATTATCTCCTTTCCTTTCAGGTTCTTCCCCTGTGCAGACTTACCAGAGCCTTTTAGAGAAATGAGGAGGCTAGACTCAGTGAGGTAAAGGTTACTCCTGGTGGGTAAGCCCAGTGTTCTCTGGCTCTATGAGACCAAGTTTCTAAGCCCTGTTTCTGTGCTGCCTCTAGCAAGCCTTGCGGAAAAGGTGCTTTAGACCTTTAGGCACCTGCTGCTCTTCCTCAAGTAATGATGGAAGCCCTGTGAGGGAAGGATGCTGCAGGGAGCTTCAATCTGATTGATAAAAGGACAGAGTAAAGGATTGGGTAAAAGTAGGTTTACAGTTGTACACATAAATAATACAATAATCCCTATCTAATAAAAGAGTAACATGCAAATGTGACCGTACCTTGGCTCCTGATTGGCTATGCTACCAGCCAATCAGAGCAAGGGGCGGGGTCGAGAGGCATGGGCGCCAGGCCCCAGGAGCAGAGACAAAGTGGTGAAGGCATCAAACACCCGGCCCTGGGCACGGAGACCAAGCAGTGGCAGTGCCTGCGAACCACAGCTGCATCTAACTGAGGCCCCTGGGCGTGGAGAACAAGGCGGCAGCAGTGAGAATTCACCACATCTGCGTCTAACTGAGGCCCTGGCATTGCTAATGTTTTACATGTAGTTTCAGCTGTATGTCAGCAAAAACAGAAGGCAACTGCCAGAGGGAAGGCCCCCAAGTCCCAGCTTCAGCATTCCAGCTGTGGAAACTGACAACAGGTAGGAGGAAGTCCCTCCCCCACAGAATCTGTCCAAATTAGCCGTTGGTCACACTGCTGAAAGGCTGACTGTCAAGACTGTCATTCTCCTCTATCTCAGAACATGGCAATAGAGAGGTGGGACTATGTCCAAAGAAAAACTGTTGATACAATGGAGCTGTATAGCAGAAAGGTGCTGACGTTATCAACAGAAAATGTCTGAAGAGCGACGTGCGTCTGATCTTGAAAGAAGGTGACGCCTGTGACAGAATGTATCTGAAGAGCAGCTATTGGAAAAATGTCACTCTGAAGCCAAAAAATACTGGCATCCTCGACAGGAAATGTCTAAAGAACAACGTGCCTTTGAAGTTGAAAGAAGGCGATGGCGAAGACAGAATATGTCTAAAGAACAGTCATCAACAAGTACCAGCAATAGTGGTAGGAACTGCCTTCTCAGTGAAAATGGAGTACGCGATGATGCAATTCTCGAACATAGTTGTGGTGAAATGACTGTTAGATGTGAATGTTGCCTATCACTAAATTTCGCTGATGAAAAACCATCTGATGGGAAATTTACTCGATGTTGTAGCAAAGGGAAAGTCTGTCCAAATCATATACATTTTCCAGATTACCTGCCATATTTAAAAAGATTAATGACAAACGAAGATTCTGACAGTAAAAATTTCATGGAAAACATTTGATCTATAAATAATCCTTTTGCTTTTGCTTCCATGGGTGCAAATGTTGCATCACCATCAGGGTATGGGCCATAATGTTTTAGAATACATGGACAAGCTTATCATCGTACTGGAACTTTACATCCTTCTGATGGTATTTCTCAGAAGTTTGCTCAACTCTGTATTTTGGATACAGCTGAAGCTACGCGTAAAAGATTAGCAATCCCAGCAAACCAGGCCTGCTCAGAAAGACTCATAATCAACATCAACAACCTCATGCATGAAATAAATGAATTAACAAAATCGTACAAGATGCTACATGAGGTAGAAAAGGAAGCCCAATCTGAAGTAGCAGCAAAAGGTATAGCTCCCACGGAAGTAACTATGGCAATTAAATATGATCATAATAGTGACCCAGGTAGATATAATTCTCCCCATGTAACCGAGGTTGCTGTCATATTCAGAAACGAAGATGGAGAACCTCCTTTTGAAAGGGACTTGCTCATTCTTTGTAAACCAGATCCCAACAATCCAAATGCCACTAAAGTGAAATGAATCAGTATCCTGTTTCCTACATTAGATGCAATGACATATTCTATTGTTTTTCCACATGGTGAAAAAGGTTGGGGAACAGATATTGCATTAAGACTCATAAACAACAGTGTACTCAGTAATAATACTAGACAAAATGTAAGAACATGAGTCACCCAAATGCAGTATTATGGATTTCATCTTTCTGTGAAGGACATGTTCAATCCTATTTTAAATTCAGGAAAATTAACTCAACAGTTTATTGTGGATTCATATTGTTGTTATATCATTTTGTTATCATTTATTTATTAATGAAATTATGTATTATTTTCATATACATTGTACTCATTACCTTTTATCTCTTACACCTTTATTGTAGAGAAAGGGCAGATAGCACTATTAAAATATTTCCTCTAATACACTTTTAATGTGCATGAATTTCATGCACAGGGCCACTAGTTAATAAATAATAGCACACAAATAAACTGTTTCCTGTATTCACAACTGTTAACCTACTTTTTCTCACCCCAGTATATAATCAAGTGTTGGTAGGAAGGCAAACTATAAAATGAGATGTCCATGGGGAATGGACAGTTGGGCTGTTGTGCCTTACTGAAAGCCAGTTCAAGTTAACCCAGCTCTGTGAGGCTGGCTTCAGGGTCTGCTGCTGCCCTGGCTGCCCTCCTGGTGGCCAAGTGTGGGGTGATGTTCTGTTTCCATTAACCAATAATTTGAGCCAGTGATTCTAGGGTGGGATATTTGCACACAGAAGGTGAAAAATTGCTAGGTGAATTGCCTGACACCCAGACCTTCATCCTTTAGGAGTCACATGTTCAACAATGGTCCAGGCCCTGCACTCCATACTCCCCAAGATACAGCCTCACTGTGGAGGAGCTGTTGTCTGCTCCTCCAGCCCACATCCAGTCACCTGTATGATGGGGTAGACACTAACTAGCTTTCCTGGAACTTCTATTATTCCCAGGACCACTTGCCCAGGCTTGATCCCTGGACCATTCCTTAATTCTAAATATAGGTTGCAACACTTTACCAGGCTTTGGTGAAGACTCCAGGAGGACAGAAGGTTTGGCTGGTCTTGGAGCCCAGGGACCAGGCCTTCCTCAAAGTCTGCCCACACTGCCCTCGTGGGGCCCTGTTCTATCTATAGTGGTGATGAGGGGCCCAACTCCACTCCCAAAGAATCAACATGAGGCCCAGGTCTGCTCTGCGGCTTCCATAGAAGGCAAAAAAGTTGTTTCTAGAGAGAAATCATCTTAGATTTGCAATTCTACTCTCAGTAAAGACATTTTAATATACAAAACATTTAGATTCTTGTTGACTTAAACAGTTCTCTTCCAGCAGATGATGTGAGATTTACAAATTTCATAACCAAAATGCCCATTAAAGTGTTATTCTGCAATAAATGAAGAGGTTTGTCTTCTATCTCCAGAGAAAATGAAACACTATATACCGCTTCAGAAAAAGTGGATTCTTCCTATAATGGTGCTTTGGGAAGGAGAAGGGCAGAGGGGGAGGGGTTTCTAGGCTCCTCTGAGCATCCTGTTATATGCCTTCTTTCCAAGGGATGGAAAGAAGGAAAAAAGGAGGGAGGAGCTGCTTGATTAGTTTACATTTGATCATATATTATTTTATTTATTTGTTTATCATGTGTCTCTTTCACTACAGTAAGTGACCAAAGAGCAGAAACTGTGATCTGCTCAGTTGTATATCTCTGTCTTAATAGGCCTATGGGTGGTCAGTGAAAGTTGGAGAGAAGGAAGAAGGTAAGAAAGGAAGAAAGGGGGAGGGAGGAAGGAAGGAAGGGAGGGAGGGAGGGAGAGAGGGAGGGAGGGAGGGAGGGAGGGAGGGAGGGAGGAAGGAAGGAAGGAAGGAAGGAAGGAAGGAAGGAAGGGAAGGAAAGGAAGGAGGGAGGAGGAAAGGAAGGAAGGAAGGCAAGAAGGAAAGGAAGGAAGGAAAGGGAGGAGGGAAGGAAGGAAAGGAAGGAAGGAAAGGGAGGAGGGAAGGAAGGAAGGAAGGAAGGAAGGAAGGAAGGAAGGAAGGAAGGAAGGAAGGAAGGAAAGAAAGGAAGGAAGGAAGGAAAGGAAGGAAAGAAAGGAGGGAGGAGGGAAGGAAGGAAGGAAGGAAAGAAGGAAAAGAAGGAAGGAAGGAAAGGAAGGAAGGAAGGAAGGAAAGGAAGGAAAGGAAGGAGGGAGGAGGGAAGGAAGGAAGGAAGGAAGGAAGGAAGGAAGGAAGGAAGGAAAGGAAGGAAGGAAGGAAAGGAAGGAAAGGAAGGAGGGAGGAGGGAAGGAAGGAAGGAAGGAAGGAAGGAAGGAAGGAAGGAAGGAAGGAAGGAAGGATGGAAGGATGGAAGGAGGGAAGAAGGGAAGGAGGGAAAGATAGGAGGGAGGGAGGGAGGGAGGGAGGGAGGGAGGGAGGGAGGGAGGGAGAATGGATAACGTCACCAGGGCATCAGCTTAAGACAGAGATTTCTATGTACAAAAAGGTGAAGGCTAGAGAAATGACAAATGGGCTGGAAGCAAATCAGGGTCAATATTCTCTACCTCCATGCTGCCCTCCAACACTCACACCCCCAGGCCCATAGCAAGCATTCAGGTCCTTCCCTTACTCTCTCTTGGCTATTAAATCCACTGGTCCCTTACAGGCAGTGAGGAGTAGATGAATTGGCAGAAAGGGAACAGGTTTCCAAGGCCCTCACTCACCCTGAGCAGGGCCATCCTAGAGTCAGAAGTTTCTAAGCCCACATTCTGCTCTTCCCACCTCATTCCATGGAGGCCAGTCATTTCTCGACGCCTGTGGTGAGGAGATAGGATTCCACAGGCCCTATGTGGACCTGTCTATGACTACAGACTATGCCCAGACCAGCACTTCTGCCTGGTCACTCCCAACGCAGGTGCCCACTTTCTTCACTGAGCTTCCAGAAAGCAGGCGCTAGTTCCCTGGGGCCAGCAGGGCTGAACAGAGCCTTCTGCTGGATGCAGAAGCAGGAGCAATGAGACGGGACAGTCTCAGCAATTTCTGATGAATGCCCAACCTGAGTCGTAGGGAATGGAAAGAAAGGAACAGGTTTCCATACATTGCAGGTAGTGGGACAAGAATGCCTTACTGATGGCTGATACCACAGGACCCCATTGTTGCTAGGGAGGGGTGGGTGAAGCACCCTGAGGTGGCTGGGTACCCAAAGCTAATAGCTGCATTTGGGCCAAGACTAGAGCCTATCCCTTTAATAAAGGAGGCTTTATTCAGTACAGCTTCGACCCTCATTCTACTATTTAATTACTTTTGACAGTTTCCTATTGTCTGCAAAATAGCTTGACCCACAACTTCCTTTGCAATCTGAGATTGATATTGTAGCAGTCAGGGCTTTCCAGAGAAATAGAACAATAGGATGTGTGTGTGTGTGTGTGTGTGTGTGTGTGTGTGTGTGTGTGTGTGTGTGTAAATAACCACATACATATTCAGCAGGTCATCAAATAACATTGTTTCCTTCAATGTGGTTTCATTATAATACTAGGAGCCCAGTGCATGAATTTGTGCACCTTGAAAGGAACTGTGGGTCACAAAGCTGTGTTGGGCACAGGAACAGGTCTTGGCCCATCCTCTGAGCCCCCACCCAGTCTCTCCTGCCACACCCCCAGGCTCCTGTTGGGGCAACATGTGGGAAGTAACTAATTGATATGTCTCTCTCACACATATGCCAAGCTGACAGAGCTGGCCCCACTTGCACCCAATGATTGTGCAGAGTGATTGGGGCCAGCACCAGCAGCAGGTGTGAGTGGGGCTGGCACTGTCAGTGTGTGCGAGCAGTGGTACCAATGCTGGCAGCAGATACAAGTGGGGCTGTTGCTGGCAGGGAGTGTGAGAGGCAGCTGCTGACCCCAAACGCCCCTCAGGAGCAAGGGGAGGTGGAGAAGCCCTGAGGGGCAATTGGGGCTGGTACTGGGCACCAGCAGCGAGTACAAGCAGTGGCTCCAGCACTGGAAGTGGGTGTGAGAAGGGCTGATGTCAGCAGCAGGTGCAAGTGCCGGGTGGGACCGTGGCACATGGGAGCAAGGAATTTTCAGTAACCAGCAGAGGCTTGCCCTGATGACAGCGACCAGTGCCCCATCTTGATCTGGTGCCCCCACTCAGCTGCTCCACCATTCTGCTGCGGCTGATGTCCCCCATGTTCCTCACATGCCCCCTGGTGGTCAGCACACATCATAGCAACCAGTTGTTCAGTTGTTTTGCCATTCAGTCTATTTGCATATTAGAGTTTTATATAGAGAGATTGAGAAGGGGAAAACATTGATTCCTGGCCAGGATCACCGTCTGTGCGGGGCCTGCACATTATCTTCATGTCTGTGTTGGTCTCCTCCCACATTCCAGAGCATGTTAGGTGAACTGTGCATCTAAATCATCCCAGGGTGAGTGTGGATGTGGATGGAAGTATACGCAGAGTCAGAGAAAATCCCTAAGACTAGAAATCCTTAAGGAAGGGAAAGGAAAGACCAAAGAAAGAGGACACTCCAGTCTGGCAACTAACTGCAAGACACAGTGGATATTCTCCATGCTGTTTGGCAGGCACCAACAAATTATATAGGATAAAGGTGTCTGTGTAGGGGGGTGTGGGGTAGCAGTGGAGGAAGAGGTAGTCACAGGCACCAAAACAAGAATGCTGCCAGGGAGTGGGAATTACTTCACCTGCTTGACCAGGTCAGGACAATGGCCTGTTCCAAAAACCAGCACACAGTGGGGGGTAGGGAGGGGTGCTGACTTATGTCAGACTGAGTATCGATTATGATAAGACAGCCTCAAAGGGGGGTTTGGATCTCCATTCCAGCCCAGGTCCCACTGGCGGGACAGATGGTGGCCAGATCCTGAAACTGTTTCTCCTTTACACCTGTCCAAGATTGGGTCCCTGCCAGCTGCTGGGATAGGCTTCAGCAGCCTCGATCCTAAACTGGAAAATAATTACCCTACTTGTTTTTATTAATCTTTGTTTTCTTTCTTTCTTTTTTTGTTAATCCTCATTGGAGGATTTTTTCCCATTGATTTTAGACAGAGTGGAAGGGAAGAGAAGAGACAGACAGAGAGAAACAATAATGTGAGAGAGACACATCCATTGGCTGCCTCCCAAACGCCGCCTGGCCAGGGCCAGGTATCAAGCCTGCAACTGAGGTATGTTCCCTCGCCCAGAACCAAACCTGGGACCCTTCAGTCCATGAGCCGACTCTCCAACTACTGAGCAAAACTGGCCAGGGTTTACTCTTCTTTCAGTGTATGTATAGCTCACATGTATTTAATGTTTAATTCTGGAAATGTTTTGAGTCTTTACATAGAAGATTGGTGATGTTTTTGTGACCAGAAATATGCCTTTTAAGAACTCAACTCGTGTTCATATCAATTACCTATGGCAAAATTGGTTTTGTAATAGGCCATTTCACTTAGTCACAGTTTCCAACAACATTGAGAACTTTACATCTATATCTCTATTTATATCTATACATCTATCATCTGTGTCTATATATCTGGAGAGAGATTTATTTTAAGGAACTGCCTCAGATTGTGGAAGCTGGCAAGTTCAAAATCTGTAGGCTGGCGACTCAGAGAAGAACCAGTGTATTAGCAAAGCCATCTGCTGGCAGCACTTCCTCAAGAAGGTCAGTCTTTTTTCTATTGAAACCTTCACCTGATTGGAGGGAGCCCTCCCACATTTTGGAGGGTAATCTGTTTTAAATGTCCACTGATTTAAATGTTAATCTCATCTAAAACAAACCTCCACAAAAAACGCTAGAATAATATTTGATCAAATATCTGTCGTTCCTGCCAAAACTACACAAATTAATCATTGCAAACATGGTTTCCCAGCTTCTTTTGCAGACATGTGCCTACATGGTCCTTTCTTCCGGCCACTCAGAGCAGTTCTTTGGACACAACAGAAACTTCATAGCTCTGGACCCTTGTCCATCCCCGTGTACTCCCAGAGTCCTGTGCCTATGTCTTAGCACAGTTCGTTGTAATTAGGTGTTCACCTGCCTGTCTTCCACCAGATTTTTTACAGCCTCAAAGACACGTTTAGTCTTTTACTCATCCTCACGCTGCCAGGATCTGACTAGAAATTGAAACTCAAAGAACTTCAGTGGATGTTTGTGGCATAAAAATTGATCAAGAATGCTGAAGACCCACACCAGAGCTGAGGGCTGAGCAGATTAACCCTGGTCTGAGGACCAACGAGATAAATGTTCAAAAGGTGGCAATGAAGCCCAGAATCACTTCTGCTGGAAATCACAGGCTTTACCAGGGAAATAGCATTTGCATTTTGCTCTGTGGGATTTTGACAGGTAGAGAAGGGGTAAGGGCATTCCAGGGAAGGGAGTGCCTTAGGTTACAGCACAGAAGTGGGAAGATGCAGAGAATGTTCAGGAAAGAGTGCATCATTTTCCCAGAACATGGGCTACATGTGGTGGTGTGGGCAGAGCTGGAAAGGCAGCAGGGCCATAGCAGTGCCGGCCACGGTGCCGGGCTCAGCCCTCGGGTGTGTTCTGATGTGGTGGGGAACCATCAGGGGCTGTCTACACCAGGCCAGTGGTGGGCAGTGACATAATGGCTCAGGCCCGGCTGTCACGCCCGCCTCTGCCCGGAGAGTTATTAGAGTGAGGTCGGAGCTGCGCCAGTCCTGAGGGTGAGCTCACTGATGCCTGAGTGAGTTAAATATGCCGGTGGGCGAGGGAAGCCGCCTTCACTGTCAGTCATTTGCAAACCTTAGACAGGGCCATAGATCTGACTGCTCCAGTTCCATGTAGTGGTGTCATTTAGACCTGCCAGAAGAAGAGGTAAAGGAAAATGTTTCAAACGCTGAAAGGCCAAAACAATAGCTGGCTTTAGTCCGGGCTGCAAATGAAAGCAAACAAAAGGCTGAGGGAAAGACCTTATCAAGATCAGCCCTGAGGTGGGGGACTCAGGGCTGGAGTCTAGCCTGAGTAAGGTCTGGAGGGCTGGGCTTTAAGAGCTCCTTCTTCCGAAGGCCCAGGATGACCACGGCCTCTCCCACAGCCGAGGCTGCAGCCTCTGCACTGCTCTGGCGCTGGCTGCAGGGCCTCTGAGTGAGGCAGAAGCTGGGCCCTCTCTGAAGCTTTCAGGGAGACAGCCTGTGCAAATGGGCTGTGGGCTACTTTGTAGTTCTAATTCCTCCACTTATCCACCTCCCATCCTCTGTGTTTTTCCCCTAGTTCCATCTCAAATATGATTATTTGAAGAGCTTCCCAAAACATCTTGTTCAAGAGGTTTTTCTTGATTTTTAGCACCCAGGAAGAGTGAGTTTCCACCACATAGCTCACCTGTTACTGACTCCTGACAGCAAACCTTAGGGATGCATTCCCTGAAGCCTTCCTTGTGCTGCCTGCTCCCGCTCAGCGCCCTGATTCCCCTGGCCCTCAACTGCTCCCCCACCCCCCCCACACACACACACCCCAGCACCACAGAGACTGTGGGCCAGTTTTGTAGGCGAGGACTGGACTCTGGCACAGTGTGTTGGCATTAGCATGGAGCGCTGTGCATAAAACACTGCACAGCAATGTTTCTGGTTACAGGGCAAGGCCCACCCCCATTGTATGAGGCCCCAGGCAGTGAGACGACAGGGGGTGCTGGGCAGGGCCCTGTGCTATTCTCAGCTGGGTTTTAGAGCTGCGGCTGTCCCAATTTGCTGCGATTGGAGCGGAGCTTCAGGGAGGAGAAAGAAGGGCCGTGGACCAAATACCCCAGAATGTTTTTTAAGGTCTTTCAGTGAGGAAAAAAAAATAGATGGAATGATTTTCCCATCTAAAAAAAGAAATAGAACGGACACCTCATGGAAGACTGAGCAAATGAATGAAAGGCCTATTAAGCACAGGAGTGTTTGTTTACTCCCCACGTTTCAGGCTGCATTTCACAAGGGCTACCTTCCCCCTACAACAAAAACCTGCTCAGAGGATGGGACAAATGGTCTGTCTGCAGCCCATAAAGCTCCACTGAGGCAGAACTCCTCAGGGAAGAGCACTCCTTCCACTGAAACTGAAGGGCGCACAGAATTCCAAAGCATCCCTTGAAGGAAGTTTGGAAAGCTACAAACTCCTCCCCCTAAAGAAACGATGAGACTAACTGAGCAAAGCAACACTGGATTTTGACCCCTAGGAGCCAAGGAGGGACCTGTGAGGAGTAAGGCCCCTCCAGCTCTCCCATTCTGCCCTGCAGAGGGAGTTCAGGACTGCGGGGGTCACAGGCCTGTGTGGAGGGCCCACACTGGGAACTCGGGGGCCCTTCCCGAGTTATGCCAGCTCTGCATTATCTGACTTAATCCTCACACCAGCCTCATGGCTTAAACTATGATTATCTCCCTTGTTTCCCTAAAGAAACAGAAGCCCGGAGAAGCTAAGTCACGTGTCCAAGCTCACATAACTAGTCAAATCGGAACCCAGGACTGTCTAAGCCTACAGCCTGAGACTCTAACCATTTTTTGTTGTTGTTGTTAACTATCTGCCTGGATTCAACCACAGCTCCTTTCAACAAGCCCTGCCAATTGGCACTCAGGGGCAGGGGAACAGGCAAGCAACATAGCTGAGAAGAACAGCCTAAGCCTAAGTGTAGTGGGGAGAACGGACACAAATATGGGCAAATAATACTCCATCCATTTCTCCAGTGATGATCCCACCCTAACCTCCATCTCTCCCAGTACCCCCTGCAAAGGGCGCCCTATCCTATGACTCTGGTTAGCCATAGATGAAGTTTCACATATTCTGAGCATCGCGAGTGTAAAACATAAACATCAAAGCTAGTGAGCCACAACATAAAACAGCCACTTGAATCTGTGAGACCTCTTCCTTTCCTCCCTTCAGGCTGCCCTGGAACTGGCAGGAGAGCACAGAGGGTACCCACTAATGATGGTGTGTTTACCTGCTCTGCTCTCCTCTGCTCAGCTGCCTGCAGAGTTAAAGTGGTGGGAATTGTCAGTGACAAAATAAGTATGGATGAATATCATTTTCAAATTTCTAATAATTTTTGAAGACCAGTAGCAAAGTCCAGTGCATGAATCTGTCCCTTTTGCCATGCTTCAGGGTATACCTGTTCCCGGGAACTGTACCCCTAGCTTACCAACCCTGGTCTCAGCATGGAGGTCTACCCCGCTGGCCTGAGTCAGAGACATCTTCTCCCGCATAGCACAGGCCATTCACTGTTGACCAATGGGACATGCAAGATTTGTGTGAAGTCGGGCTTCAGTAGCACGTGGTCTCATGCTCAGCACCTTTGTTTTCACTAGTTGAGAGAGTAAGGGAAAACAGTTCCTCCATTTGTGTGATTCAATCCTAGTGAGACTTCCTTCAATCTGTCTCCTGATTCACTGGTTTTCTACATAGTTA
Organism: Antrozous pallidus; assembly: GCA_027563665.1. Taxonomy (NCBI): domain Eukaryota; kingdom Metazoa; phylum Chordata; class Mammalia; order Chiroptera; family Vespertilionidae; genus Antrozous; species Antrozous pallidus. Next base: position 126,625,189 of record CM050508.1, on the reverse strand, counting down.
TTACTTTCCAAAAGCATTGGAGGAAGGTTCCAAAGAAGCCAAGTCTTGAATCAACTATCTGGAGTGCTAATTGTATGCTACCTGGTAGCCTTCTCACTGGCAGGACAGTGGGAAGACAAATAGTGGTTTCTCATTACTGACAGTAATGGGGTGTCAAGATGGCTCAGCTGCAGGCTGTACTTCAAAGATGGAAGTCACCTCTCTCTGTATTCCATTAATCCCTAAAGAGAATCCGTATTCCACATACACTCTGGGCAACACAATTACAGAAAATCTGTCCACATACACAGAATCAAAATACCCACTTTTGAATAATCATCTCGTGTCTTAGAAGTTCAGCTGCAGCCTATTCCCAGTGCTGCTCCAGTTCTGTATCCTGCCTCTTTCTAAGAGGCACATACCAGGTTATAGCTAGTGCTTTCTCTCTGCTAGCAATCAAAGGAATTAAAAGAGCACTCAAAAAAGGACAACTTTGAAGAGAAAGTAAGCAGCTGTCATAGCAATTTATATGAGACACACACTCAAACATTGGTCTACTCCCAAGATCTACAAACCTATTTATAAATCAGCAGACGAATTGTTTGTGAATGCCTTTCCACAGATAACATCATTCCACAGTAGGAAAAGATTTTTAAGGGATAAATGATGATCTACAAGTAGAAAGAAATAATTTATAGCACTATTTTCACTAGACCTTTCACTTGCCACCTTGAGTGAATTTAAATATCCATTTACTTTTTTTTTTTAATCCGTGACTTTCTATTAGGAAATGCCTCCCCCGCCAACCCTCCAATGTGTGATTTCCCAGAGCTGTCAGTCCAGTAACCTTGCCTTCCAACCCAGGAATGAACAAGGTCTGTACCCTTGTTATCCAAGGCAGCTTCCAAGAAGGTCCCCAACCATCCTGCCCCCTTGGGCTCACACCCTGTGTAGCACCTGCCCAGAGTTGGTCTTTGTGACCAATAGAATACAACAGAATTGACATGTCATTTCCAATATTAGGCTGTAAAAGAAGGTGACTTCTATATTGGGTTCTCTTCTTGTCCTCTCTTCTCTTTCTCTCTTGGTTGTCACTCTGGGGGAAGTCAGCTGCCATGAGGAAGGGACACTCAGGTAAGCTATGAAGGGGCCACATGGTGAGGTGCCCAACAACCAGAGACAAACTGATGCCAGCAAGCTACCACATGGATAAGCTGCGAAGGAGTTCTCCCGCCCCAGGTGAGCCTGAGGAGATGATTGCAATCTGCAAGAGACCCTGAGCCAGAGTCACCCAACTTAACTGCTCCCAGGTACTTTCCCCATTGAAATTATTTGAAGTAATAAATGTTTTAAGCTGCTCCATTTTAGAATAATTTGCTATGCAGCAAAGGATAACTAATACATTGGCCAATCATGCCAAACTCTCAAACACATGAAACACAGTGATTGGTCCAGGGGTGGAAACACAATCCGAGCACAGCCAATCAAAATTGTTTTCCAAAAACTGATATGAAGAGTTGGGCTGTTTTCTCCACAATGGAAATAAGCCCAGAGGCTATAGTGCCTACCCAAGGGGCATCTGCAAGTGTGAGGGCATATTTAGTAATCACAATGTATGGAAACTTTCGTGACATTTGCTGCAAAGAAGCCAGGGATGCTGACTATTCTCTAATGCATAGGACATCCACACAACAAAGAATTATCCCTTCCAAATTTTTAACAGCACCACACTGAGAAACACTAAGCTAGACCTTTCACTTGGCTTTATTCATTCATTCATTCATTCATGCCATATGAGAGTTCTTTTATGAGAATAAAGCAAATTGAGGTAACAGGGGAAAAAAACAAGATATAGCAAAAGAGAAAGGTAGAGTCCCAGTGATAGATTTGAATCCCAGAATGCAGTCCTGCCTGAAGCTAGAAGCAGTACCCTTTGATCTTCCCAAGTACATGACCCAATACATTTTTTATGTTTAAAAAAGGTTAGATTGGATTATTAATGTCTTTCACTAAAAGAGCTGTAACTGCTTTGTCTTTCTACTATCCATTCATTCAAATAATATTTATTGACCCTTTACTATGTGCAAGTTACTGGGTTAGATCCTGGAGCAATTTAGTTAAAGATGACACATTCCAGAATGACAAGAGTTAACTAACAATTATAATACAGAGTGATATGAGTTATTTACACACACATACACATGCACTTTTTTTAATGCTAAGGAAATACAAAAGAGGAACAGTGTAAAGGTGGGAAGAGGTGCATAGGGAAGTCCTCGTTTAGATAAAACAGGAAATTAGCAACATATAGAGACTGTCTAGAAAAGCCAGCAGAGCAGATAGAGAAGCCTTGCTTGGTAAACAACAAATGAATCATCGCACAGACCAAAGCTGTTAATATATCTTAGTCCTGACAACTGAGGCTGAAATCACAGTGATTCAAGAATCACTTGCAGGCCATTTGGGAAAATCCAGAGTAATAAGACAAAGTGGCATTGATCCAGTACAGTGTCCCTTATAAAGCACTCGGGTCATTCTCTTCCTCCACTTCTTTATGATCTCTAGTATTTCATCTCAAGAAATAAGTCTCTGTTACAAAAGCAACTCTGTTTTTTTTACAAATGACAAAGAGATTCAGGTCAGAGTAGACAAAATCATCTTCATTATTCCTGACATTTTTACATCTCCTTCACCCAGCACACAGAATTATGGGAGGGAGTTACATGCTATTAATGGAGGCTATTGCAATAACTCTATTTCCTAATACCAGGGGGAAATCAGTGGTGCTGCATATAAAGGAGCCTCTCAATCTCTTGTGAGCATTCAGACTGGGTCTTGCATATAAGTGAATAAAGGAATAGTCACTGATTTTTTTTTCCGGATCTTTCCAAACATTCCTGAACTAGTTCCCCAACACTTAAATTTCCAGATCATCAATCAATCACATTATAATATCTATTGGAGGTCAGTGAGGGGAAGGCATTATTCCAGATACCAAAGGAGAAGATGTGGAAAGATATACTGCCCTTGTTCCCAAAGGACCTACAATCTTATTATGGAGACAATCATGATGTCACAAGAATTAAATGTGACAAGCTGGCTGACATACAATTGGAGAATAGTTATGAAGCAGTTCATGGATACTGGCCTGGCCTTGAGCCAGGTCTACAGAATGGGTAGAATTTGATCAAGAAGATTGAAGGAGGAACACTCCCTCGGCACCTAGAAGAACCTAAATGGAGACAATGAGGCAGCAAAACTGATAGGCCAGAGGTTTTATGCTGAGAAAGAGAGACAGGAAGTAGTGAGAGCCAGACTGGAGCAGTAAAGGCCAGGGTTCTGCCATCAATCTACTGCCTTTCAGCCTCAAAGTCATGTTTCTTTACCTGCTCTGTGATAAGGGAGCTTTAGGCATTTCTCCTTTGCAGCAAATGCAATATCAAGATTTATCAACAGAGAGCTGTGATTGTAGGCAGGAGGCATGGGTTCTCTTCCTAGTTCTGGTGTGCTGCTGTTTTTCTCTCTGCCTTGGGCTGCAAGACTCCCAGTGGCTGTCCTCACAATGACAGCACAGTCCTCAAGCTCATCACCAGTGGAGGCCCCCTGGCCATGGTGCTCCTGAGGTAGACCCCAACACCCAGTCCTTATCCTGCCCTGCTGGAGACCAGGCCTCGGACACCTGCTGCCTCTGCACTCTCCAGCTAACCTCAGCCTGGCTCTACTGCAGACACCAGTCTCCTCCTTGTCCAGCATCTGCAGGCAACCTGGAGAACTCCCCGCCACCAGCAGGCTGAGATTACCCTTTCCAGTGCTTCAGCTCCAGCCCAGGAGAGGGTCTAGCTTAGAGTGTTCTTTAGGGTTTTATTTATGTCTTTAGTAATTACTCCACTGTTGGAATGACTACATCTTTATATTAAACTCCTCACATGCAACTTATTGTGTGATTTCTGGTTCCTGATTGGATCCTGACTGACACGGGCAGGCAAAGGAGTCTAGAAAATGTGGTTAGGCGGCCATGTCCAGGATAGGTGGATGTGTATACTAAAAGACAAGGAGCTGGACCAGGAGTGCACAGGAGAGAAAGGAGAAGCAGAAAAGAGAGAACAGAGGATTTGCGGAGAGCACCTACTCCACTAGCTGTCTGCCCATCCATACACCACCATTACCTGGTAAGTACCTGGCCCAGCCAGTCCAGCCTGAGAGCCACATGGTGATGTGTTTGAGAACGATGAGTCTCGCAAGTATTGGAGAATGCATTGAAGTGGGTGGTGAAAGGAGTGGAGGGAAGAAAATGCAGAACTTGAGTTGACTGGCTGTAGGACTCAGTAGTCCAAAAGAAGAATGCACAGCCAACTAAATGGTGGCCAAACAGGTCTAAGTGACAAAGGACTCAGGGGGAGGAATGGGAAAGGGGAGCAATAGTTATTTCCAGAAAACCTCCCTTAAGAAAAGAGAATATGAGGGAAGGAGAGGACTGGCTTCTTCCATGTGTGCAAGCTTGGGCAAATCATTGGCCTCTCCCACCTCAGGTTTCCGTAGAGCATGCCTCCTATAGAGTATGGTCTTCGGCGTTAAATGCAACACACTTAGTGCCATGTCTGGAATATAGAGATGTTCATTATGTTGCAAAGTGATAGCAAGGGATGGTCGTCCTAATGGGTAAGCTGGACCAGATGACAGAGGGGAGGAGGAGGGGCTAGCTGCCAGGTCAGTGCTCCTGAACCTTGGAAAAGAGGAGGCAGCAGGAGGATACCAGGTCCTGGGACAGGGAGGATGGTTCTCTGACTGAAGAGAAGAGGCCAAAAAGAAGAAGGGAGAAGAGCACACCTGCCTAAGCCTAAGGCTGATGTGCTTTTGAAATTTCAAACTAATCACTGTAATACATTTACTACACATTAGTGTTTTCAGCAGTGCAGGGCCACTGTATTGGGTCACGCAAAGCTTGCAAATAAATTATTTTCATGGCAATCTACTACTTTAAATAGATGGGTCAGGGGTCATTTCTACCCTGTGGTAACATCCAAAAATTGGGAGAAAATGCATGTGTTACCTTTGACAGGTAACTTCCTGCCTCTAATTTTGTTCTTAAACCTATGATCTTAGAAAATTCCCTTAAGGTTAATTAAAAGCTTCACTTTCCAACCTCTTGTGTATTGTGCTAAATATATTTGTTGGTTTGGATGTCAACAGCAACTGGTATTTGTGAATAGCTTATGCAACACCAGAGTTAAGTAAAAGAAGAGAAAAAAAAACCTCAGATAATATATGCCACAGTTAATAATTGCCTCACCTCCAGTACTGTTAAATAATCTAATTCTACATAAGAAGTACTTTATTTAAAGACTTTTTTCAAGTAAATAAATATATTCAAACAGTGCAAACTTTTAAATTAAGTAAAGTACTCCATTATTCACATTTGTGTATTAGAATATTGATTGGGGTCAAGAGTGACTAAAAATATCATGTGATAAAAATGGTTATATATGAAAGTCTTTGATGAAATCTTCTCTCTCTCTCTCTCATACACACACACACACTCACACACACACATACACACACATACACTACCACCATACAGATGAGAGGCTGAGTAGACTCATTTATCACACTTTATTATATACACTAAAAAGAAGAAACAGGCCTGGCAGGTATGGCTCAACCTATGAGCCAGGAGGTCATGATTCAATTCTGGTCAAGGGCACATCCTTCGATTTTGGTTTTGATCCCCAATAGGGCGTGGTCTGCAGAAGGCAGCCAATCAATGATTATCTCTCATCATTGATATTTCATCTCTCTCCCTTTTCCTTCCTCTCTGAAATCAATAAAAGTATTTTTTTTTAAAGAATCAGGTTATGGTCAATTACCCTATCTGATTTGGCTCAGTAGATAGAGCATCAGCCTGTGAACTGTAGGGTCCCAGGTTTGATTCCGGTCCACAGCACATGCCTGAGCTGTGGACTCGATCTCCAGTAGGAGGCTTACAAAGGCAGCCAATCAATGATTATCTTTCATCACTGATGTTTCTATCTCTGCCTTCTTCTCTGAAATCAATACACACACACACACACACACACACACACACACACACACACACACTCACACACACAAGTGGCCCAGTGCATGAAATTGGTGTACATTAAAAGAGGATTAATTAGAGGAAATATTTTAATATTGCTATTTGCCCTTTATCTATAATAGAAGTGTTGGAGATGAAAGAAAATGAGTAAAAAGTATATAAAAATCTTCCTCCTGTCAGAGTCTGGGGCACACTGCAGGACCCAGAGTCAAGTCCCTGCCCACCTGTGGAGCCTCAAAATTGCACAAGACTGAAGTGTACTGGAGAACCAAGATGGCGGCATAGGTAAAACACCTATCTTGCCGTCATACTCAGCAATTTTAATACTACAACTTAACGAAAGAACAAACACCTTCCAGAATCACCAGAAAGCTGGCCGAATGAAAATTCGACAAATAAAAGTGAAGATAAGACACTGTGACTCGGAGGAGCGGTGGTGGACAGTGTTGAAAGATTCGAGCAGAGAGAGGTTTGGAGCACGTGCCAGCGGAGAGGGCGGGCGGCTGAAAACCGACCAGTTTTCTCGAACGGGGAGACAAAGATGTCCCACTGGACTGATTCTCCAGCTCTGGGCAAAGTCCAGGGAACCAACCCACTATCATACAGGGTGAAAACTGGACAGTGGGAGGGCATGCCGAAGCTCGGGTGCTGCCGGGTCTGCCTGCTTGTGGAAAAGGCAGCTTGCACGAACAGCTTAGCTGCGTGACCGCTCAGAGAGTGCTCTGTGACTCGCTCTCTTATTCAGAAAACCGTCAGACTGCTTTGTTTTACAACCCTGGGTGAGACATTGGGCGTGCAGACTCATTTGGGGAGAGTCTGAATTCCCCGGCAGCAGGTGGAGCTCGGCAGCGGCTCTCTCTCAGAGGTGCTGGCGGCCATTGTCCCCAGCACAGAGTCCCTGGGGCCGCATAGGGCGGAGCTAACGCTGTCTGCTTGGCCCGGAGACTCCGCCCATCCAACCTGAGCACAGCTGAGCTTCACAGACAATTGGCCTGGAGGTCAACCCCTCCAAGTGCTAACAACGATTAACCTGAGCTTAACTTCAGCAAGACTGTGCAACCCATATCCACCTCAGGTAACTGGGGAGGCTGAGCCACTGTCCCTAGTAGGAAGTCTACCACACAAAGCTAATTGACCAACTCAGGGAAGCAGCCACCATGCAGAGACATGGAAAGAAATCAGATGTGAAAGAAATGGAGGAAAAAAAACGACTGGACATGGAATTCAAAACCACGGTTATAGGTTTTTTCAAGAGGCTCCAACAAAAGGTCGAGGCCTATAAGGAAATAAGCAAGACCACAAAGGAAATGATCAAGACCAACGTGGAAATGAATGAGTCCTACAAGGAAATGAACAAGACCCTCAAGGATATGAACGAGACCTGCAAGGAAATGATCAAGACCAATGTGGAAATGAATGAGTCCTACAAGGAAATGAAGGAGACCCTCAAGGATATAAAGGAGACTCTCAAGGATATGAAAAAGGACCAACCAGAAATTAAGCATACACTGACTGAAATAAAAAATATTATACAAAGACCTGAAAGTGCTCTGTAGCACCCCAAGAACCAAGTTAAAGATTTGAAATACAAAGAGGGAAAATCCACTCAGCTGAAAAAGCAAGAAACCAAAAGAATCCAAAAAATGAAGATAGTGTAAGGGGCCTCTGGGACAACCTCAAGCATACCAACATCCGAATTATAGGGGTGCCAGAAAAAGAGAGAGGCCAAGACAATGAAAACCTATTTGAAGAAATAGTGACCGAAAACTTCCCACACCTGGTGAAAAAAATTGACTTAGGTGTCCAAGAAGCGCACCGAATCCCAATATATAGGAACCCTAAGAGGACCACACCAAGGCACATCATAATTAAAATGCCAAGAGCAAAAGACAAAGAGAGAATAATAAAAGCAGCAAGAGAGAAACAGTTGGTTACCTATAAGGGAGCACCGATACGATTGTCAGCGGATTTCTCAACAGAAACGATGCAGGCCAGACGGGAGTGGCAAGAAGTATTCAAAGTGATGAACAGCAAGAATCTACAACCAAGATTACTCTATCCAGCAAAGCTATCATGCAGAATTGAAGGTCAGATGAAGTGCTTCGCAAATAAGAAAAAGCTAAAGGAGTTCATCACCACCAAACCAATATTATATGAAATGCTGAAAGATATTCTTTAAGAAGAGGAAGAAGAAAAAGATAAAACTGTAAATTAGGAACAACAAATACACATCTATCAACAAATGAATCTAAAAATCAAGTGAATTAATAAGCTGATGAACAGGATAAACTGGTGAATGTAACAGAATCACGGACATAGAGATGGAATGGACTGACAACTCTTGGAGAGAAAGGGGGTGTGGGGAAGTGTAGCAAGAGACTGGACAAAAATCATGCAACTATGGGAAAGGACAGAGGAGGGGGGTGAGGGCGGAGGGTGGGATGGGTACCAGGTGGAGGGGAACTATACGGTGAAAAAAAAAGGGAACAATGTAATTAATAAACTGAACAATAAAGATTAAAAAATGTTTTTAAAAAATTGCGCAAGACCTAGACCCAGCCAGTCCTACTCCCATTGGGCAAGATCCAGACCTGGCAAGCCTCACCCTTATCAAGCCCTGCCAGGTGGGGGGTACAGCCTCAGACCCCCCATCAAGCCCTGCAGGGAGGTGGGCACAGCCTCAGGTCCCCCTGGTGCATGCCAGGTGGGGGTCACAGCCTCAGGTCCCCAGAGCACTCTCAGGTCCCCCAGCCTGGCGCCGGGTGGGGGGTCATGGCCTGAGGTCCTCCATCAAGCCCTGCAGGTGGGGGGTGCAGCCTCAAGGCCCCTGTCAAGCCCCACCTGATGGGGGGCACAGGCTCAGATCCCCTGCCCCGGTCCAGTGCCACACAGCTTCAGGTCCCTGCTAATTGCTCATTAAGGCTCTTCACAGGAACTCAGCCTCCACTGTGGGCACAGCCATCTTGTGTTACAGGATCCCTGCCTCTGCTGTGAGTGCAGCCATCTTTGTGAGAGTATGATGGTCAGTTTGCATATTCCCTCTTTATTAGATAGAATTTTTGAAGAAGAGTTTCAATCTCTTGAACCAGAATTCTAACTTTCATTCAGATTGCAAAGATTCTGATGATAATCATGATCATAATTTATGATCATTTTTGAAAGATTTCAAAACAAAAACAGAAATTTTCATAAAGATACACTTTGAAGTAATGTTTCCTTTGAAAGATAGTTTTATTCAAATGTATTCTAGAACTAACAGCAAAATTCTCAGGAAGAGGTTTCTGCTCTTTAGACTTGATTCCCTTGGTTTATCAACAATTAGTTATCATTAAGGAAAAATTTCATGTAGTCCTTTTCCAAAGTCCTACTTCTATTAATTCCTTAATGATTGTGCAGTTATTAGGGACCCACGTGAAAACACCAGAAGGAATGTTAGAGTCATTTTGCACTTGTGAACTTGGCTTTGATAAGAGTCCATAAGTGGGAAAATAGGACTCAGTGTTGGTGATATCAGCGAACTCAAAGCTGGCCATCTCCTGCAGATAATTATCTTAGCAGGCACCACGATGCCATTGATTCCACCACCCTACCCCATCCCCACTTTGGACCCTATAATCTGCTTTGTCAAATGCCATTTGTTATAGCCACATCCTGGGGCTGCATCACTCTTGTTTCTGTGCCAGCTTTGCTCCATGTACTTATGCTATCCCCTGCCCCTTGTGGCAACCATAGCAAGCTAAATGCATGTCCAGAAAGCATGCTTGCATTTGATCCAGGTAGCTGGGTAAGCTAAACCCACATGGTCATTTTCCTGTTCATGCGTGAATAGGAAGCCCTTTAAAGTTAGAAAGGGGGGGAGGGGTGCGTATGGAAATTTAGTGGAAAACCAGAAGGAGAGAAAACCTTAAGATTCAACCATGAATGGTGACATAGTCACAAGTAACCACAACTAAATATTTATTTAGCATCCCAGAATCTCAGGATTGGATGGAATCTTAAATATTATTGTATTAGGTAAGGTAATGGCTAGCTGCTAAAACAAATAAATGCCGAAATCTCAGTGACTTAACAAAGAGCTTGAAATTGCTAGGAAAGTTGGGAAGGATAGTCTAGTTAGTGCCCAGGAGTAAGAGAAAACAGGTTTGTAGTCAACCAGTCAAGCTCTACCATATTTCCTTTCTCCCCTTAGTCACCTATACAAGTGTGGCAAACCTATGTTTGAGCACCTCATCCTCAGCTGGAAACCTGTAGCATACTTGGCTGGGGGTTGGGTAGGTCCTGCTTGTGTCTAGATGACTTTCCATGAAGAGAAATATACTAGCAGGTTTAATTCCAAACTGACTCTAATGTGGTTAGGAATGCAGGCTCTGCTACCACAAAGCAACTAGAAACTCGAAAAGTCCACCAGGTTTTTCCTGGAAGGGTTGGAGCAACAGAGAGTCAGCAGAGATAAAAGCCCACAGAGCATTATTTAAATTTCTAAAGCTACAGGTCACTGTTAAATCATTGCCTGACCAATTATTGTCTACTCACCTATAATAATATAATAATAACCTAGGTGGCGTCATGCCCTCACATCATCACAAGATGGCTAAGTGCTCAGAGGAGGCTGGTCCCAGCATCTCTGCCACCTCATGGGGAGGAGGCAGGTCCTGGCGGAGGACGTGGGTTGAGGCAGGGGAGGGCAGTTGTGGGCGATTAGGCTGGCAGGGAAGGGCAGTTGGGGGTAATCAGGCTGGCAGGGTAGCAGTTAGGCATCAATCAGACTGGCAGGGGAGCAGGTAGGGGGTTATCAGGCTGGCAAGCATAAGTGGTTAGAGGTAATCAGGCAGGCAGGCTGGTGAGTGGTTAGGAGCCAGCAGTCCCAGATTGTGAGAGGAAAGTCTGTCTATCCAGCAGTCAGATATCCCCTGAGGGATCCCAGATTGGAGAGGTTGCAGGCCAGGCTGAGGGACACCTCCCCCTCATGCACAAATTTCATGCACCTGCCCTCTACTTTGGTTTATAAAAACGTTAGAATATTTTGTAATCTGTAAAGCTTTAGACAAAGATGAAAAAAATGGTCATTGCTAATTTGCATCAACAGATGTGTATTAATTCAATTGTTTGCATTATAAGTTTATTAGCAAATTCACTATGCCTTGGGAAAGACTTTAATAAAGAATGCAAAACACCCCCCTTCTAGCATGTCCTATTTATTTCCACTTCTGTAGACATTAACTTCTGCTGCTCCAGGTAGTTTATATGCCGTGTATCAGTCCTGAGCAAACAGCGATCCTGATTCCTCCTGTCACAATTTAATGGGAGCCTATTGTGATGCCTGGTACCTTGGTGAGAGTCGGATTGATCTGCTAAACACAGGATGTGTTAATTCCTGGCAGCATTGTAGTTGTTGGAGGCTGCGAACAGTGAGGCACTATGAAAGAGATTTAACTATCGAAATTAATTACTAGCAGAAATAAACATGGAGTAAAGGGCTTTGGAGTAAAGAGGAATAGTGTAAAGAGTAAGACCCACTCCCATAAGATGCCCTTTCTGCCTAAAGCTGAGGAAGCCTCAACCTGAAGAGCTCCGTTTTTAGGGGGCATTCATAAACCTTCATGTGTCAAAGGGCAATAGCAGTGCTTGAATTTGCTTCGATCTGTGTCTCTGAATTCCCTGAGCATTTCAAACGTGCACATGAGCTTAAGAGAGAGCAGTTTGGGAAATACAGCTGGTGACAACTGTGCAGTGGAAGCAGCAAACCCACGTGGGCACAGGCAGGAGGCAGAGCAGATTACATAAAGGGCGGCGGCAAGGGGAGCCACCCCGGGCCCGGGCCTTTGTGGCCGAGGAACCTTCCTGCTGCTGGCTTGGGGCTGTGTCTACCAGAAGCAGCCAGTAGGAGGGAAGACAGCTCTGACATCAGATTCAGGAAAGGATCTGAGGCTGTTTTATGCAAAATTAACCTATTATCTCCTATGTTACTTTACTTCAGGTGCCGAATTATAGAAAGGTGATGTTCTTAACAGTAATTTCATTGAGGTAATTTACTTTTTCTGTTATGTTACAGACATGTCCATCTCCAACACACAATGATAGATTTTTCTTTCCTTAAAAATAAAATAAAGTAAAAAGCAATAACAATAGGCTTGATTCAGCATGTATTTCTCTAGCTTGCAATGTGGTCTATTCCACGCAATCAGAAGTAGCTGTAGTGTGCTACGTGAGCCTGATGAGTGCTTCAAAGATCTTGATAATGCCAACAGTTATGCCATTATGCAGGTGCCTCATTTTGCTGCAGTTCACTTTATTGCACTTCACAGATATCTGTTTGTTTTTTTTACAAATTAAAGGCAAGACCCTCCACCAGCAAAAATATTCTGATGCGCTTTATTGCAGTGGTTTGGAACAGAACCCGCCATATCACTGAGGTATGCCAGGACCACGTACAAACGTCTAAGGGGATGCATTTTGTTTTTATCCTACTCACAAAAATGTGGACAGGAAAAAATGTTTTTCTAATGCGGTCAGAGCATTTTAAGGCAGTCCAGGTGACCTAACAACAGCTTTCTGAGGTGGGGAGGCAAAAGTCGATGTGTCCGTTTCACAGATGGAGAAAGAGAAACCCAGGGAAGACGTTCCCAAAGCCCAGCGGCACACCATGCAGAGAAATAGGGTGGCAGGTCACCCAGGACACCCACAGACAGCACTTAAAAAATGTTTCCTGCTGATGACAGGAAATGAAGGTCTCTGATCCTAGGCTGAGAAATGTATTGACACCTCTAACTTTTACTTTCTCTCTAGACTTTACCTGACGTCATCTTAGAGAGGTGCTTGAAAGTGCTAAACAAGACTTGCTAGTAAGTGAAAAATAGGCACAGAGCAAACATCCACTTCGAAAGGGACCTTGATTATTTTTCAGACAGGGAAACTGAGGCAAAGAAGGCAAATGGCCTGAACACAGCAACAGTAAGTGGCAGAGCCGGATGAGGCTGCAGACCTGCTAATTCCTCCCCTGTTCCCAGGTTGACAGACTCAAAGCCGAACCCATCTTTTAAGTCTCTCTTCAACAGAAAACAGGCCAAACTAATCACTGTTTTTGGTAAAGTCTGTGTAATATGTGATCAAACTCTGCTAGGAGATAATCTCACTGACATTTTGATTTCTAAACTGTCAAAACATATTTAATCATGAAGTTAAAATTAAATCTCAGAAGAGTTGGAGAAAATTGTCAGGTTTAAAAAAAGAAGACAGAAAAAAAAAAGAAATTAAAAAAAGCCCACTTAGTCTCTCACATGACAGCAGTCTCTAACAGGTACTGTTTTCAATGACGGGATCGAGGCAGCCACCTGGAAAGGCCTGTGCTGGCTGTCAGCCACTGGAAAGCATTCCGTGAAGGAAGTTCCCAGCGACAGGCTCCGGAAAATGTTTGAAGAGGATGCAGAGTGACAAAGAGTCCTTAAAATGCAATTCATATATTCAGACAATTCAAATGAGTGTGTAGGACAAAATAAGAACAACTCTGTGTACAAATGTCATTCCTTCCACCCTAAGGGAGCTATGAATTCTAAGAAGCATTTATTCCTGGAAATAAAGGAAGAAAGAGAAGGAAGCAAGAAGGGAGAGGAGGAGGGAGGCCTATGAATCATCATCATTCATACCAAGGAAGAGAGAAATAGAAGGGAGGGGAGGGGAAAGGATGGAAAGAAAGAAAAGGAAAGGGAATTCACCCTAAACCATAAAGACATACATTCAACGTTGTGCTGGAAACATTTCAAGTTGCCTGCTCACCTCTTTTGCCTGCCAGGCATAACTTAGGCACAGAGAAAATGTGGTGCAAGAATCCCAAAGACAAATCAATAAATCTTGTTGTATTATATTTAAAAAAAGCAATATACTAGCAAAATGAGTTTTCACACATTTCTATCCAAGTGCAAGTCTTAAGCTCAATTTCTGCAGGGAGCAGGCCCTCCTCTCTTTCAAAAAAGCACAAAAGGCAGATTTGGGTGTCAAACTTCTGATGTCAAGTTGACAGCAGGACAAATCCAATAAGATGACAAATGGGGGCACTATGCTACCAAAGGGGGACAGGCACAGGAGGTGTCTCTTCTAAAACCACTTGCAATTTTCATGTCAGCTTGACTATGAAAGGGATATCTTCCTGTCTAAAAAAGAAAATGATTTTTTTAGTAAAATCTCAATGAGGTGCAGAGCTTCCGCAGACATAAAGAATCCCAACTCGAAGGAGCAAATGTCTTCCTCTGCTCTGGGCTTTCTGTGCAGTCTTGGTGGGATATGCCATTTGTTTGGAACAGAGAGATATTCCTGTGATGTTGTGTTAAAGGACCCTCAAAAGCCCACACATGAGTCCTTATTGCAGCAACAAACCCAACTTCCTACTGGAAATGCTCCCCTCAAATATAGGAAAACAGGTGTTTGTGTTCCTTCTCTTTATGCTACATAGAAGGAAGCATCAGGTAGAGCAGAGAACACAGCTCTGTGCCCATGACCTTGAATGGAAACACCAGACTGTTTCTCTTGGTGCTGTCCTGAGAATCTAGCCAGAAGAGCTCTGGACACCTACACTCATTTTGGAAGTAGCCTGAAGTCCTCTGTTTAAGACATAAAGTAAGAATCTTTATAAGAAGATTTCCCATTTTATAGGTGTTCAGAACAGTTCACCACGGAGTCAGTCATTGGGGGAAGCACAGTAAGTGTTGCTGAGAAAGTCATGGGAGCTGAGTAGCATCTTTCCTACAACTGTCAAAGGCTCCTGTCATTCAAACCTGGAAGGTCCATCTACTTCTGTTGCTATGGAGATTTGCATGGGTTGAGGAAGTGCACTGACTTTTGCCTTCCCCCTGGAATTTGAAGTAAGAGTCTATATTCTGATCTAGGCCTGAGTCATCACACAACTTCCTCTACTTATTAAGAGAGCTAGTTAGTCAAACATCTAGACTTAGTCCTCAAATCTCTCTCCATCCAGGTTCCCCAGCTCATTGATTTCCAGCAACAAAACAAGTGTCTTTTATCAAGATAACTAGAGACCCACTGCATGAAATTCATGCGCAGGTAGGGTCCCTAGGCCTGGCTGGCAATCAAGTTCGGTCTGTGGGACAACTGGCAGAGGAATTGAGGGCCCCCTGCTGGCACCCACCTTGACCAGCATGGCACAGCTTGCTCACAGACCCCACCCCCCACCTCCGGCTGCCGCTGCCATTCACCTCCCATAAAGGGAGGTGACTGGCAGGGCAATCAGATATGGTACCAGCCTATTCACCAGCCAGCCCTGCCCCCTCCTGCTGCCACTGGTCACCTTCTTTTGCCAGGTGACCTGTGGGGTGATTGGGGAGCCCCCACTGGCACCTGCCTTGGCTGGCCTGGGGCCTGCAAGCTGAGGGCAGCTCCCACATTGAGCACCTGCCCCCTGGTGGTCAGTGCACATCATAGCCACTGGTCATTTCACTGGTCATTCACTGTTCAGTCAATTTGCATATTAGACTTTTATTTTATAGGACTAGAGGTTCGATGCACAAAATTTGTGCATGGGTGGGTGTCCCTCAGCCCAGCCTGCTTCCTCTTGCAATCTGGAACCTCTTGGGGGATGTCTGACTGCTGATTTAAATTGGCAGTGAGACATCCCTCTCACAACCCGGGACTGCTGGCTTCTAACTGCTTGCCTGCCTGCCTGCCTGCCTGCCTGATTGCCCCTAACCACTTTTCCTGCCTAAACATCCCTAACCACTCTGCCTGCCTGCCTGATCTCCCTTGACCACTCTGCTTACCTAATCACCTCTAACTGCTCACCTGCCTGCCTGACTGCCCCTAATCACTGTGCCTGACTGCCTGATTACCCCTAACTGCTTGCCTGCCTGCTTGATCACCCCTAACTGCCTCTGTCTCACCCCTGCTGCCATGGCTTCATCTGGAATGACATCTTGAAGGTTGTTTGGCTATCTGGTCTAACTAGAATATTATGCTATTATTATTCTAGAATAGAGGCCTGGTGCACAAAATTCATGCATCGGGGGAGGGGATTTGGGATTTCCCTCAGCCCAACCTGCACTCTCTCCAATCTGGGACCCCTTGGACATCTCTCTCACAATCTGGGACTTGCCTGCCTTGCCTTATTGCCCCTGACTGCCTCCGCCTTCCCACCTGATCGTCCCTAACTGCCTCTGCCTGCCAGCCTGATCACCACCTAACTGCTCCCCTGACAGCCTGATCGCTCCTAACTGCCCTCCCCTGCTGGCCTGATTGCTCCCAACTGCCTTCCCCTGCTAGCCTGATCATCTCCAACTGCTCTTCCCTGACAAACTGATCGCCCCCTAACTGCTTGCTCCCCCTCACCACCTGATTGCACTCAATGGCCCTCCCTGCCAGCCTGATTGCCCCCTAACTACCTCTGCCTTGGCCCCCACCACCTGTGGCTAGTCTGGAAGAAAGTTGGACATCCAGAAGATGTCCAGCCAACACAGTCAAATTAGCATATTGCCCTTTTATTAGTATAGATAGAGAAGATAGCCTGCATAATTGGCCTCGGTGAGCAGCTTATGGAGTCATTTCTGACCTTCAATCTAAACACCCATTTCATATAAATTTGGGTTCCCAAGCATACTTCAGCATGATTGTGGCATATGATGTGCATTGGAAGTGTAATAGGGGAGAAAATGAAAAAAATGACCGCTCAGCCAATATTGAGTGGACATCTTCAACTGGCAGAGAACAACATCCAGTAGGTTACATGACACATGGCACAGCCTTTGAGGAGCAGAAACTTATGTCCTGTGCCTTTACTACCAATGGAAAAATCCTATCAAATAAAAGAGTAATATGCAAATTTGACCATGCCTTCACTACATCCACAACCCATGCCCTCCAGCCATGCCCACCAGCTAATCAGGAGCAGATTATGCAAATAAAGCACAACCAATATGCTGCTGCCACCGAGAGCAGGAGGAAGGCTTGGGTTTCCCCGGCAACAGAGGAAGCCAAGCTTTCCACCTGCCATTGTGGGCCTAGGCCTCCACTCAATGTTATAAAGTTTTAATTATAAAAGATACAGAAATGGTGGCAGCCGCAGAGCTGGGGAGAACAGAGGCTTGGGTTTCCCTGGCAATGGAAGAAGCCAAGCTTTCAGCCTGCCGTTGCCAGCCTAGGCCTCCACTCTAGGCTACAAAGTTTCAAACAGAAATGGCTGCCACCACAGAACTAGCAGGAGGCTTGGCTCCACCCCAGGCTACAAAGTTTCAATTGTAGACATAAATTATTCCAGATCCCAATGCCTCCGTTTGGGTCACTGGGGTCGTGGCCAGCCTGCAAAACTCCACAGGCCCCTCACCCAGGCTGCCTCTCGCCCCAAGGGAACCCCCATCCTGATCTGGGACACTCTTCAGGACAAACCAGCTGGCCCCCACCCATGCACCAGACCTCTATCCTATCTAATAAAAGAATAATTTGCAGACTGACCATTATTCCAACATACAAGAGGGCTGCCCCCATGTAGTCAAAGATCCTGCCCCCATGTGGACACAAGATGTCCACCACAAGATGGTCAGCAGGGGAGGTCAGTTGGGAAGTTACCGGCCTGCAAGGGAGGGCAGTTATGGGCCATTAGGCCAGCAAGGGAGGGCAGTTGGGAGGGACCAGGCCTGGAGGGGAGGGCAGTTAGGGGTGACCAGGCTGGCAGAGAAGGGGAGTTGGGGGGAAACAGGCTGGCAGGGGAGCAGTTAGGCATCAATCAGGCTGGGAGGGGAGTGGTTAGGGGGTGATCAGGCTGGCAGGGGCAAACGGAAGCAGTTAGGGGCAATCAGGGAGGCAGGCAGGTGAGCACAGTTTGGAGCCAGCAGTCCTGGATTGTGAGAAGGATGTCGGACATCCCTCAGGGGTCCCAGATTGGAGAGGGTGCAAGCTGAGCTAAGGGACATCCCCTGACCCCCATGAATGAATTTTGTGCACTGGGCCTCTAGTAAAGAATAAGACACCTTGGCTATTTGAAAGATACTTAGAAAATTCTGGCACAAAAAGAAAGAAAACTGCCTTCACTTTATGATCTGTTGATAACTACTATTAGCATGTTGCCCTAAATTGTTCCTGCTCTTTTTCTGTTCCCCACCCACCCCACAACTAAAATGGTACTAAACATATCAATTTATTTCTTGATTATTTTTCTTTTAACATATGGGAAGAATATTCCCACTATTACCAGAGAAACCCAGAGGGCAAAATTATTTCCTAATGAGTTGTTTTGCCTTTTTCCTGCTGTGATAGAATCATTCATCACATTTTATTTCCAAGTTTCATTGGGTTCTGATAAAATAGGGGTGGTAACGTGATGATCTAGAGGTCACTAAGTTTTGTGTGAGTTTGTATTAAACTTGAGTATGAGCTGGGTGCGAGGGGGCCATCCACACATATTCAAGGATCAAATGACAGACTGCTAATGTTGATAGGGAAGATCCTTTCCTCTGGTTGAAAAAAGACTGTTAGAATGTTTGGCTGGCAAACAGAGACAAAGAGAAAGCAGAGGGATTATTGAGAAAATCAAATTAACTGCTGATCTAAAGACCAGATTATACTTCTATTAAGTACTATCAGATCTGAGAATCTCTTGTTAGAGGTAAGCAAAGGCAGTTAGTCCCCTGTGAAGCAAATAAATAAATAAATAAATAAATCAGGAAAGCTAAAGGACTTCTGAAAAGAATTTAGGATGGGAAGAAAGATGTGTTCTCTTCGGGTAAGATTCCTCAGGGAAGGAACAACCTCAGACAGGAACAGTCACCAACAGGAGAGAAGTAAAAGGTCAACAGAAGTGGGCACAGACCCTCACCCACAAACCTTGCAGAAGCTTGAATTCTCACCCTTCCTGAGGGAGGTCTCCTACCCCAACGGCTGCTTCGCCTCCCACGCACAACTCATACCGGGACCCAGGTGGCAGACAGAGACTCAGCCAGCAATAGCTGCCCTATATCTAAATTCAGTCTATTGCCAGGAATGCTCAGGATCTACTCAAAAATGCAAATATTCCTTTCCACTAGTATTTACAGGGTAAACTAAGATTTCTGCTTGAGTATTAAAATTGACAGGAAAATAGTAATCAAGTTTTCAGATTAATTTAAATTGGCCAAGTGAAATAAGTGAATACTCAAGAAAATCTAACTGTACTGGACAAAAAGCTTTTCCTAAAACATTAACTAAAATATCTATTAGTAGTTCATCTCACTGTAAAATTGCCTAACATCCAAAGAACCTAAAGCAGTCATATTTGTGTGCAAAAATTAAAATTTAAAATTACCAAGACTGCAATATAAAATTTCCAAAAGTCCCCATTAATCAAAAAAGGGGAGGGGGCAGTGGGGTAATATCATATAAGGGAAAAAAATATCGAGTAAGTAAAATACATCTAGAAAATTCTTACTCCAGTAAAGTAAATTCCATTTGTAAAACCAATTGCAGGACACCCATGAAAAAACACACATGGTGTCAAAATAAACCAAAGGAAAATCATTTAGGCAAAAATTAAAAAGAATCCCAAGTCTATTTTGCAGAGAGGATCCCTTTGTTAACTTTTGGTCGAGAATGTGTTTGTGTGTTTTCAGAGAACAACTCCAAGACCATGTGGGTTCCTGCGACTGTGAGGAACTGACGGATCTGTTCCAGTCACGAGGATGGTCCAGAGATGGGGGACACTGACGACACCTTGCCATGCTAGCAGTCGGCAGCTGTGCATGTCTGCAGGCAGCCCAGGACCAAACCAGAGAGGATGGATCTTGCATTGCCACGATGTGTCCACCATCTGGATACCATTGCTGACATGTACACATAAAGAATTATTTGACACTGAAACTGGGACTCAGAACAGTTGGATATTGAAACTGAGATTGAAACATTTTTTGTTCTTATACATTTATTTCTAGTAGGCAGAGGCAAGATATTTTTGAAGAAAAGAAACAGAGGAGAGTGATTGATATAGAGGCAGGGAGGCATTGAACAGGCTGTCAAGCTACAGGGGGAAGGCTTGGGTGGATGGGAGGTTGATGCTGGGGGAGATCAACCGAAGGACTTATATGCATGCATATGAGCATAACTAATGAATGAAAGACACTGGGGCGCAAGGGGGGGATGGGGGGGACATGTGCTGGGGGGTAGGGGAGGCTGGGGGAGGATAAGGGGGAGGGGGAAAGGAAAACATGTACTACTATTAATTATAAGTTATACTGCAAAAAAATCAATAAAAAATATATTTTTTTTAAAAAGAAAAGAAAAAAAAAAGATGTGTTCTCTTTAAGCTCAGACATGGAAAATACCTGGGTTAGATGAGCAATACATAAAAAGGGCTAAAAAAAATGGTGGAAATGACTATTCATTTAATATAAGTCTATTCGAATCACAGAGTTGGAAGGTATTGTGGAGTGAACTGTGTTCCCCAAATTCATGTGTTGACAGACTGGCCCCTTGTATGTAAGAATGTTACCTTATTTGGAAACAGGGTTGTTGCATAGATAACTGGTTTAAATGAGGTTATATTGGACTGGGGTGGGCCCTAATCCAATATGACTGGTGTCCTTATGAAAAGGGGAAATTTGGCCCCAGGGGCATAGGGAGAAGAACAAATGAAGACTGAAGTTCTGTTGTCCCAAGTCAAGGACCTGTTAGAAGCTCCAGAGGTTGGAGACAAATAGCCCTTCCCAGTGTGGCTAGAGGGAGAATGGCCCTCTGACACCCTGATCTTAAACATCCAGCTTCCAAAACTATATGACAATAATTTTCTGTTGTGTAAGACACTCAGTTTGTGCAATTGTCCCAGGAAACTAATACAGAAGAAATCGTTGAAGCTATTTCATCCAACTTCCTATTTGATGAAGATCTCCTTCCCAGTGTAGATAGATGTCCACTTCAGTCAGCTTCTGAGGGAGACTTCCAGGGGCAATAAATCCAATTATTTCATTGTGTGTGCATCATGCTTTTGTAATGTAATTTAATTATTAGCAATCTGAGCAAACGTTAAGCTTTGCTGTTTTTCAGTATAATGCTCTACCTCACATTCAATAAAAAGATGCTCTGTGGAAAAGAGAGTATGTGTGCACCTACAGCTTATCCCATAACCAAGGCACCATCATTCAGGCAGAGGCAGCAAAAGTGCTAGGTACTTAGGTGGAAATAAACACATTCTGACTTCTGGTTTAGCAGCTCATCTAAATTAAAAAGCAAACGCCCACGTCACACCCTCCTGTGGCTTTCAGAGCCTTCTGCCTAACACAGTGTCCACCAAAAACAAACCAATGCTAACAGGCTGGCCAACTGAGTCATAAGCACAATTCCTGAGCCAAGCACAGCATCTTTCTTTCCTGCTTCAAAGGGCAGAGAAGGAAACAGCTGTGAGTCATAGCATAATAATGGTAATGGGAAAATCCCACAGGAGTCACCAAGGGGAGATGAGAAACATCTACTTGGATATGTTCCATTGCACTCTTTTTTCCAGTAGCCACATTTCAGAACGGATTGAGAGCTAGATTGCTGCCATCTCCCCTTCAGTCTGATTCAATAAGCACCTGTTGTGTGAACACTGACCATTTGCCCCAGGGAAAAATAACTGGAGTGATGGACTAATTAATTCTGATGAGCTAATTGCAAGGAGGTCCTGGGGGCTAAGTGACTCATAGTCAGAGATGGATGCTTTTAGGAAGATATGGCAAACAGGTTTCATTTCTGAAATGCCTGGCTCTGGATGCTGATGAGGAACTCTATCCCTACTCTGCAGTTGGAGGCCTCTCTCCACTCTCCAGTGATGAGATCAGGCCACCTCACCGTAGGAAGCAGATTCTGCGTTTTCCCCCTCCGGATCTATTAGGAATGTTCTAAGCCTCTTTCTACTCACTGAGTATGCCTACATTTCTTGTTTTCACTCCCTATTTAGCAGCCACATTTAGTTAAGTGGTGTTCACTCTGGACAAGCCCATGCCAGGTGCTATAGTAGTTATGAAAGTAATACCCAGTGCCCTGAAGAAACTGGGGAAGAAAGCAAAGTGGTTACTTTGCCTTCACTTGCTGGCATCAGTTCACAGGCTGGTATTTCTGTTTCCTTTTCATGTGGAATCAGAAGAACCTAAATTCATAATCTGACATTGGTATTTACTTCCTGTGGAACACTAGACAAAATCCTAGGAGGGATTTCATAAAGTACAACAAACTGACATAGAAATTCGTAGGAAAAGCAAAGGGCTGAAACAATTTTGAAGGTGATGACCAAGGTGAGGGCTCGGTCATTGCAAGATATCATATTATTATCTATGGAAAGTGGTAGGATTGTGGTATTGAGATAGAATTGGCCAATGATGCTCACGAGAAAGGTAGAAGCAAACTCCCATCCATGAGTGTCTGAAGGGGGAGTAAAGGAGAGAAAATGAACAGTGAACCAGAAAGGTGCCTTGTTACCCAAAACCAAAGCACACAAATTCATTGACTATAAGAGAATTTTTTAAATATATTTTTATTGATTTCAGAGAGGAAGGGAGAGGGAGAAAGACATAGTAACATCAATAATGAGAATCATTGATCGGATGCCTCCTGCAAGCTCCCTACTAGGAATGGAGCCCATAACCCAGGCATGTGTCCTTGATGGGAATCAAACCTGAGACCCTTTAGTCTGCAGGTTGATGCTCTATCCACTGAGCCAAACCGGCTAGGATGACTACAAGAGAATTTATTGTAGAATGGTTTACCTACAGGAAGAGACAACCCATACTGCACAGGTTATTCTCCACTATACTAGACAATGATTACATCAAGTGTTTGGGGGTATCTATATATATAAAAAGCCAGAGACCATAACACTATCACAACCATGACAACCTAATGACCAGTCACTATGATAGCACCTGCAGCCAGTGAACCAGCCTGATCCAGACCAGATCACCCCCAACACTCCAATCAGGGCAGGGCCAGCCGGCCAACCACCTTCACTGGCAGAAATTTGGGGTCCAGGGACCTTGGAGTTGCTTGGTCCCAGTCTTGAGCAGCTTCATAGGCAAAGCTCTCCTTTGGCAGAAGTGGACCCAAAACCAGGGTGCTGGAGTCAAGGATGTTGGGGGGAGGCTTTCCTGGTGGCCACAGCAGTCCCTGCAGGTCACACACAGCACCTGTGGGTCTGGCCCTGGTCAGAACAGCAGCAGGAATATGGGCCACATGGCACAGGGGCAGCAGCACACAGAAGCCAAGAGGTATGAGACCAGACATGGGCTCTTACCCCACCCACTGGGCACAGCAGCACCAGCAGGTAGGCCATGATATACAGCGAGGCACTGGATTGCAGATGGGAAGGGAAGTGAGCCAGGAGGGCAAGGCCCCATGCCATTGAGACCCCTGAGTAGTGTGAGCAGGACCAGAGCTGGAAACCCTGGCAGGTGGGTGATGCTACAGCCCCATGCCTTTTCAGCCTTGGCCTTGGAATTCAGAAGTTAGCCCCTCCTCAAGAGAGAGGACATGGCATAAAGTGGCAAGGCCATAGGAGGGATAGGAAATGATGTGACCATCTTCAGGGAACACAGCTGCCATGGTCTTCAGTAACTATGAACAGGTAATCTTTGGTCTTGGTTCTACAGAAGAGGAAGCTAAGATTCAAAGAAGGGAGCCTTCCGCAACGCCTCACCCACTTCTCAGACCTGACCCTCTGCAGCGTTGTTTTCATTAAAAGTAGAGGATCCAGCCAAAACCGGTTTGGCTCAGTGGTAGAGCATCGGCCTTTGGACTGAAAGGTCCCGGGTTCGATTCCGGTCAAGGGCATGTACCTTGGCTGTGGGCACATCTCCAGTAGGGGGTATGCAAGAGGCAGCTGATCGATGTTTCTCATAGATGTTTCTGACTTTCTATCCCTCTCTGTAAAAAAAATCAATAAAATATATATAAAAAAAGAAAGTAGAGGATCCAAAATGTTTTTAGATCTTTGCTATTTTAGGCAGGAAAGAATTTAGCAAACAGGGAATTGGTGCTTGGGAAATCATTGGAAAGCTGGAGGAGTGGGTATTAGCCTGGGACCCTAGGAAATACTCCCTGCCCAGTGGGAGGATCTGCCCCCTCAGCCACACTGAATTCTAGGACACTCTGGCACAGCTGTGACCTGTGGATCGGGTATCTGCTGCCTCTACAAGTGCCCTCCAGGTCCCACAAAACAGGTCACTGTGCACTGCCTCTGGCACAACTGCCTATGCACAGCCTGGATTCTGCTGCAGAAAACCTCCACATCTCTGCAAATGTGATCACCAGCAGCAAACAGTCCAAACTGCAGGAAGATACATCTGCCCCACTTCTGCCTTCATTATATTGTGCAAGCGCACCCAATCAGCAGAAACAAATTCATATCTGGAAACCTCGCTGCAAAGGAGTTTGGGCAATTTCAGACTTTCATATAGTAGTGAGATCTTGCCAATGTACTTCATGTGCCTGGTATTGATAAAAATGGGGCCTGACTGGTGGTTGAGCTTCAACCTATAAACCAGGAGGTCATGATATGATTCCTGATCAAATTTTGGGCTTGATCTTCAGTAGGGGCATGCACGAGGCAGCTGATCAATGATTCTCATCATTGATGTTTCTATCTCTCCTCCCTTCCTTTGAAATCAATAAATACATTTTTTAAATGGGGTCATGCTGTATATATGCATTATGATGAGTTTTTCACTTCATAGGTCACTAATGTCTTTCCTGTTAAAACCATACTTAAATAACATTATTTACTTATCATTCATTTGAATTGATCTCAGAGAGAAGAAGAGGGAGAGAGAGAAACATTGTTCTGTTGTTTCCTGCACTCACTGGACTGTGTATTGAATCTGCTACCTGGGCATGTGCTCTGACTGGCAATCAATCCACCACTTACTGGTGTATGGGACAATGCTATGCTGGTACCTGACCCCAAATTCCAGCCTCCAGAACTGTGAGAAAAATACATTTCTGAGGTTTAAGCCACACAATTTATGGTATTTTGTTATGGCTGTCTGAACTGACTAATCTATACTAATAAAAGGGTAATATGCTAATTAGACTGGGTCAACCAGACATCTTCCAGTCGTCCTTCTAGACAAAGCCATGGTGGCAGAGGCTGAGGGAGAGGTGATTAAGGATGATCAGGCCAGCAGGGGAGAGCAGTTAGGGGTGATGAGGCAGGCAGGCAGAGCGGTTAGGGGCAATCAGGCAGGCAATCAGTTAGAAGCCAGCAGTCCCAGATTGCAAGAGGGATGTCTGAGGAGTCTCATATTGGAGGGGGTGCAGACTGGGCTGAGGGACACCCCTACTGTGCATGAATTTCTTGTATTGGGCCTCTAATCCATCTATATCTATATCTATACCTATATCTATATCTATATCTATATCTATATCTATATCTATATCTATATCTATGAACAGGTAATCTTGCCCTCTAGATATAGATAGATATAGATATAGATATAGATATAGATATAGATATAGATATAGATATAGATATAGAAATAGATATAAATATAGATATAGATATATCCAGCAACAGTAACACTGTAATGACCATAACAACCAGAGACCAGAACACTACGGCTCCTTGCCCAGGCTGGCCCTGCCCCCAAGGGAATGGTTAGGGGCATCCCTAGGCAATGCAATAGGGTGCGAGTTTGATTGGGAGAAAGTAAAAGAAATAGGAGGGAAGGTCTTAAGCATCCACAGGGTTGGGGTGGTTGGTCTGGAGTAGATTTGGAGCGTGCTGGGGAAGAAAGAGGAAGATCCAATCGAAAAACAGCTCAGCACAGTACCTTCCCCATTGCGAACCAGGACAGTGCCATCAGTAGACTGAAGCAGTGGATTGAATTGGTGGTTGTTTCATGAGTGCGCTTGGGATTGACATGTTCATGGCAGCGGCAGTACTCCTGAAACTTCACTGATCCCAACTAGTCAACAGCTATCAACGCCAAAACAGAAAAATCCTCTCCAACTAGAGGCCCTGGATGTTGGAACATGACTGAAGGAAACACCACTTAAAGAGGAGTTAGAAAAACTGGAAGTATGCGACCAGGGGACTGTGGGATTGTGGAGGATGCCTGGGCGCCTCCGCTAGAACGTGAGCCTGTTATTGCCCATGTACATAGTCAGCCATACAGTCCTCAGTCTGGCAGTATTTTAATCTGATTTCTGGTGGGAAATTATTTCCATTGAGGTTTGCTGTTGTTCCCTTGTGGCGAGAAGATCAGAATTAAAGGTTTCATTTGTAACCTTGATTTGAATTGGAGGGAAATGGGATAGTGACCAATAAAAAACTTTGGAGATAGTGAAGGGCAGTTTGTCTGATTGTTAAGAGTTCAGAATTAGAGTTTAACTGGGATAGAAATCCTGCAAATAGCACCTGATGCTTGAAATCCGAGCACTCTACTTTTAGGTTTTCCAGTTCAAGTGTTTGGAAACTGCCTATTAAAACATTCCTGGTTGGAAAGTGTTTGTATAGAAGCCCATAAGTATTAAGTATTTGTTGTGTTTACCATGCTTAGCTTTCTGTAAGGGATATGGAATAATGTTAAACATATCATGTTCTTAAGAAGCTTGAATTTTAAAACAAAAATAAAGGAGAAATATAAATATTAGAAATAAAAAAAGAAGAAGCTTAAGTTTTAGGGGTGAAATCAGGCAGGCAGACAAGTGGTTAGGGGCAATTAGGCAGGCAGACAGAGGGGTTAGGGGCAATCAGGCAAGCAGGCAAGCAGTTAGGGGCCAGCAGTCCTGGATTGCGTGTGAGAGGGATGTCCGACTGCTGGTTTAGACCTGATTCATGGAAAGGTCCTGGATTGCTAGAGCATGCAGGCCAGGATGAGGGACACCCCTCCTCCTCCTGTGCACAAATTTCGTGCATGAGGGCTCTAGTAGTAATAATTGATAAGACAAAGAAAAAAGTATGTGACCCAGGCCAAGAACCTCACCTGCTAGGGGTCTTGTGTTAGATAACAGTTT
The DNA here is from genome assembly GCA_027563665.1 of Antrozous pallidus. Classification (NCBI taxonomy): domain Eukaryota; kingdom Metazoa; phylum Chordata; class Mammalia; order Chiroptera; family Vespertilionidae; genus Antrozous; species Antrozous pallidus. The sequence continues at coordinate 126,598,188 of CM050508.1, read as the reverse complement.
AGCAGGACGCTAATGCCATTGTGATATTTATCTTGGTTGTTATGCCTTTCTAGCCATTACTGACTAGAATCTTTATGATTACATTTTGTAGGCTTACAGAACACAGCAAATCTTTAACTAGAAGGCCTGTGTATGTTAGCCAGAACCAGTTAGGTTAGTCAAAGTTAAAGCAAGAATACAGATGGGGAGGGGGTTGGTTTACAAACATAGAGTCAATTTGTGCACTCCAATGTCTGTATCATGTGAAACCTTTATATGGCAAATTTGGCATTACGAACCAATCAGGAAAGCATGGATTCTTTTAAAAACAGTGTTGAGAGAATTGATTATTCCAATACAAAATTATTTTCATTCACAAAATACTCCAGTTCTCTCCTGCTGCACTTCTCTGCCCCAACCCTTCCCTGAAGTTAGACATGGTCACATGACTTGCATTGGCCACTGAATGGGATCAGAAGACTAGTGTTATCTCCAGGCACAGTTAAAATCATTTAATCATTTAGTAACTGGGAAAATGCACATTAAAGCAATTTAAATTATTTCACACTGACCAGTTTGGTAAAAATTTAAAATTTGATAATACCTACAATTGTCAAGGACAGAAAAAGAAACTATATTGAAGAACAATTTGGCCAAATTTAATAAAGTTGAGGACATGCATAGTTTTAACCCAGTACTAATTTTTCTTACTGGAACTCCTATATATTTGCACAAGAAGATGTATAATCAGGAACATTTTTGCAGTCTAATTTTTAATGGAAAATAATTAAAATATCTATGATCAGCAGAGTAGATTCGTAATTTATGATACAATGGAATATTACATAACCTCTTGGGTCAATATGGGTAAATCTCAAAAACCTAACATTTAAAAAAACTAATCAAGTTGCAAAAGTTTTGTGGTATATGTTCTACTTAAAGTTTAAAAACATATACGTTTTATAGACACATACATATATAGTATAGTCACGCATCAATTAACAATAGGAATATATTCTGAGAAATTTGTATTAGGCAATTACATCATGCAAACATAACAGAGAGTACTCCTAGATGGCATAGCCCACTACACACTTAGGCTACATGGCATAGCCCATTACTCTTAGGCTACTAGCCTGTGCATTATGCTTCTGTACAGAATACCGCAGGCCAGTGTTTGGCAAACTCATTCGTCAATAGAGCGGCAAATAGCGTCTCACGAGCCACAGTTTGCCAACCACTGCTGGAGGCAACTGTAATACAATGATAAATATTTGTGTATCTAAGCATAGAACAGGTACAGGAAAAAGACAGTATAAGATATTTTAAAAATGGTACACCTGTATGGGGCACTTACCATGAATGGAGCTTGCAGGACCAAAAGTTGCTCTGCGTGACTCTGAGTGAGTAGTGAGCGAATGTGAAGGCCTAGGACATTCCTGTCTGCTACTGGTGACTCTATACACTGTACAGCAGCATCAACACAAACATGTAATGTGTTGAGCTAGAATGTTACAATGTCACTAGGTGATAGGAATTTTTTTGCTTTACTATAATTTTATGGGATAACAGTTTTATATGCAATCTGTTGTGGACCAAAACATCATTATACAGTTCATGATTATATACAGTAAGCATAGGAAAGCATGCACAGAAATGACAATCAATTGGAGAAGAACAGGTAATAGGATCAGAAACACAGGAGGTTTCTAATGCATATGTACTGTTTTAATTAAGAAAAACTGAAACTAATATCACACAACTTATATTAGAGTGAAATTGGATATAGCTGATCATTACAGTGTTCTCTGCACTTACCAATAATAAAATACTTTTTTTTCATTTATGATTTCTCAAGGCCTTGTAATGAGAAAATAGCAAGATGAACCCAACTCAGTGTTTATTCACCACTCCACACTTACATTAATAAATTTAAAATTAATACACCCTAACATTTCTGTACCTTTTTTGCAAAAACCAGCACCTTAAGACATTGGCTCTCAAACTTGACTACATATTAGAATCAGTGGGGTGTCTGGGCCTTAACCCCAGAGATTTTAATTAAATTGATCAGGGATGTGGCCTCAGAGGTAAGAATACGTAAAGCTTCCAAGTGATTCTAATATGCAGCTGCACTATTAATTTCTCCCTCAACATAATCACGATTATAATACCTATTTTTGTTGGATTGCTAGAAGAATTAAATAAGAATGGTATGTTTAAATTACCCAGTATAATACCTTATTTAATGGAAGTAAAAATTAGTTACTATCCTAGATGATCTTACAAGAAATGAACACCAAGCAAATTTGCTTAAATCCTGAGAATGGGCTGAGCATTTTAATACCACCACCCTTCCCTGTACCCCAGTCTTCCTTCTCTCTTCTCCATCCTACTTAACCTGCTGCTCTCTCAGCCTACCTTATTTAAAGGCAAGCATGGAATTTTTGATAAGTCACAATTGCATGTTTACACCCAAAATATAGCCTTCCCGTCAACAACTTGGTCTGGTGGATTCCCAATATTTCTTCTTAACTGGTATCATTATCTCAATGTGTCAAATAGCACCACCAAAGTAATAAATGAAAATATTTTAAAATAATTGACAATAGAGGGAAAGATGCCATATTATACAGCTACAGTCTTTTAATCTACTTTGTTCATTAATGAGACTTGTCTTCAGAAGATTGAACTCTATTTTCAAAATCTATTGTTACTCATTCTGTGAAACATGTATTTTTAAAAGTTATGTAGCCCTAGTCAGTTTGGCTCAGTGGATAGAGCTGCGGCCTATGGACTAAAGGGTCCCAGATTCAATTCTGGCCAAGGGCACATGCCTGGGTTGTGGGCTTAATCCCCAATAGAGGGCTTGCAGGAGGCAACCAATCAATGATCCCCTCTTATCCTTGATGTTTCTATATCTCTCTACGTTTTCCTTTCTCTCTGAAATCAATAAAGAAATATATATTTTTTAAAATGTCACATTTCATGTATATTCAATCTTTATAAAATATTAAATGTATAGAGGAGAACATTTCTTAAAAAGTTATATAGTCATCATTTTCAACACTACTTATTTTGTCAAATTCTTCTTTTATGTATGGAGAGATAAGGAGCCTAGACATCCAAGAGATTTAAAAAAAAAAAAAAACTATGAGTATGTAACCTACCAGGTGATGTTGCTGACAGACCACATTCTGTGCCTCAGGAAAACATTTAGTGTTTCCACCATATATAAGATGTGTGACAGAAAAAGAAATGCATGATACATAACCTCTATTCACATGACATTTGTAATATTTTTTATTGTTTTCAGAGAAGGAGGGAGAGAGAGAAACATCAATGTGAGAAAAATACATTGATCAATTGCCTCCCATTGAAGCATCGTAACTTCCATCTTGTATAAAAAACTGCTGTTTGAATTCTCTGCTATTGTTAGTCCCCAGTCACTGTCATTGTAAACTTTGTTACTTTAATACAGTTTTTTGTTCTAAAAAATGACTTTGTTTTTATCTTAAATAGAAAAAGATAAACTTAACTGTCTGACCTTGCAAGCTAGTCATCTAATGTAATAGACTAAAATAGACTAATACTGATAATAATTATGCCAAGTACAAACTCATGTATTCAAGGTTACAACTGTCTGTAACAATAACTCACACAGAGCCCTTTGTAATATCTGCAAACAAAGAGGCTCAAAAAATAGAAATATGAGACACTTCCTCTATTTCGGGGCTCAGAGATTTGTAAGAAACACCTCCATCTGGGCCACGTGCAATAAATGATTCCTAATTAATTGGCTCATTAAGGCATCTTGTATCTCATTCGATGATTGACACTATAACACCATATGTACCCCAACTGGGTATTGAACCCACAAGCCAGGCATGTGCCCTGACTGGGAATCAAACCCGCAACCTTCAGATACATGGAATGACACTCCAACCAACTAAGCCACACCAGCCAGGGTTTGCAAGACATTTTTAAAGAGAATATATAGTCTAAAAAGACTTGGAGTAACTTATAATACAATAATTATAAGCTTATGGTATGTGGAGACACCTGTGAGAATTCTGTGGAGAGAAATGCCATGCCACTCGGTGTGGTGAGATCGTTGGGACAGGGAACCATGCTTGATCTGGGCACTAAAGAATGGATGATCTGGCAAACTCCGAAGCTGGCCTGCAAAGGCATTTTCCCCTTCCTCATTGCTTCCAGATGCCTGATTTTGTTTGAACACCAATAAGTTCATTTCTGGGAAGTAAATCATGTGCTGCAGCAATCCTGTTGTCTTTGCAACTGATGGATTTGGGGTTGGTTTGGGGTCTAGTTTTGCCCACTCAAATTCTAGAAAGTATTTTCTTACCTTTTGTCCCAGTCCCTTTCTTTCTTGGATTCCTAACCTATAAAGATAAGAGTCGAAAAACTAAATCAGCTTTCTAGGGAGCACTGTGTCTAGAGACATCACCAAGACAATGAAGATGGCAGAGTACAAGGATGAGCAAGTCTGGGTCATTGGCAACATTGCAGAACCATTCTGCCAATCCTAGATAGCTTGCCTCCAAATTGTCCATTATGTGAAATAATTATGTCTTTATTATTTAAAATACTTTGGTTGACAATTCTATTACTGTTACAGGTAGGTCAGGTATCCAAAGGAGGACAGCTAGAGTCATCAGCAAGATTGAGAGATGAGGGACAGACAAAATTGACTAAGTTGAACTGGAGGGTTTGGTAAAGAAATAAAAATTGAGGTCTAATGAGAAAAAGCATGGGACTCAGAACCAGAGAGACCTCGGATCCAGTCCTAATCATTCATTATCTCTGTGACCATGGCAGTTATTTCCCTTCCCTGTATCTAGAGTTCACATCTGTAATATGGAGATACCTACACATAACTCACAGTGTTATTGTGTTAAATACTGATAAATAGTAGGCACTCAACAAATGATAGCATCATTATTGTTTGAAAAGAATGCTGAAATATAGAGGCCTTTGCCAGGTTAAAGAATTTGAATTCAATTTTATTGACAATAGGAAGTCCTTAAAGGTTTTCATTTTGAAGCTTTTAATTATATATACATATAAAGCTCTATTTATCTCAGTTCCTATTATACAATACAAAATATCCAGCTTTTAACAGAACTGCCAAAACTCACATGAGGAGAAACAGATAAGCCCTATATCTATGAAAGAAACATTGAATTAATAATAAATAACCTTCTAAAAAGAAAGCATCAGGTTCAGATGGTTTTCTGGTTGATTCTATCAAATTTAAAAAAGGCATCATACCAATTCTTCACAATCCCATCCAGAAAATAGAGGTAGAGGGAATACTTTCTAACTCATTCTATGAGGCCAACATTAATACCAACACCAGGTTAAGACAATACCAAAGAAAAGAAAAAAGAAGAAGAAGAAGAAAAAGAAAAAACTACAGACCAATGTCTCTCATGAATGTAGAAGCAAAAGCCCTCAAGAAAATATTAGCAAGTATAAAAATTATATACCAAAAACCATGTGGGATTTATTCCAAATATACCAGGCTGGTTCAACATTTGAAAATCAATCAAATAATCTAGTATATAAACAGCTGGAGAAGAAAAATCATAAGATCATAATCATTAATTCAGAAAAAACAACTTGGTCTGATTGATGCCCAATATTTCTTCTTAACTGGTATCATTATCTCAATGTGTCAAATAGCACCATCAAAGAAATAAATGAAAATTTATTTGGCAAAATTCAATGCCCACTCATTCATGATAAAAATTTCCAGCAAACTAAGAAAGAGGGAAATTACCTCAAGTTGGTAGAAAACAACTACAATACCCTATGTAACATCAAAGCTAATGTTGAAAGACTGAATGCTTTCTCCCAGAACTGGAGAACCACAAACATAGTCAACCAATCTTTGACAAAGGAGTAAACATAATTTAATGAGGAAAGGATAATTCTCAATACAGAGAGGAGGCTGGAATGACCCATGTAGTAATGAATTAGAGTTGGCGATAATAATATGAAATCAGGCTTGATTTAATATACAGGTGGTTCTATATAGAAATATTCATAGATTTGTGTGTATGCGAAGGTTAGTATACCCACACATATGTCTTTGCTCTGCCAGCTGAGGGGCCTGGAAGCAACCTCCCAATCGCAGTAGCACTGTTGGTGCCTGTGGCTCGGTCTGTAAGACCAGTCTCCAAAAAAAGGGACCAGGGTCCTCTGGGAAGGGTCTGATTTAGGACAGGGACAGGAAACATACACGATGAGCCTGGAATACCTTGTAGAGCCAGAAGGCAGCACATGCTCAAAAACCAAACCAAAACAAAAATCCACCATGAAGGACCAGGTAGTCAAAGAAAAACAGGAGCCCACTGAGAGAGGCAGAGCAATCTGAGTACAACATAAATAAAAGAACACTCGGTTATAACCAAACTATAAAATACATCTCTAGGAGTCCATGCTGAAGTAAATAAATGATTGAATGAATAAGTGAATGCAGGGGAAAGGACCAATCTTTCATAGAGAGAAACTGCAAATACTTTAGGTCAGTACTCTACCCTCAAAGAGGTGGAGCAAAACACCCCCTCCGTAAGTGGCTTCCTTCCAGAGAGGACAATATAAATGTGGGGGTTGGGGGGAAGGAAAGAGAGAATCTTTACAACAGGGAAATCTGACAAGACCACTTCAGCCGTGTGATCAAGGTCAACATCCACCAGGATAAGCCATGTGGACATTAACTCTGTGGTCTTCCTGCTTTACCTCTGTGGTCTTCCTTCCCACAACCATAACCCCAGTCTGATCACAAGGAAAGCATCAGGCACCCCAGTTGAGGGATGTTGCACAAAATATATCAAACTCTTTAAAGTGTCAAGGTCTCCTTAAAATGACCCAGCAGTCTCCTGAAAACTGTCAAGGTCATTAGAAATGAGGAAAGTCTGAGAAACTGTCTCAGCCAGCAGACACCTAAGGAGACATGACACTGAATAAATGTATATCCTGGATGAGGTCCTGAAACAGAAAAAAAAACAAAAAACAATTAGGGCAAAATAAGGAAATTCAAATAAAGTGTAAACTTCAGTGAATGACCTATGGATATTGGTTCATTAGTTGTAACAAGTGTAGCATATTAATATTAGATATTAATAAGAAGGGAAACCAGGTGTGGTTATACAGAAATGCTCTCTACTACCATCTAAATTTTCTATAAATCTAAACATTTGCTAAAATAAAAAGTTCAAGAAATGTTTATTTAATGCTGCTGGGAAGTGTGGCACTAAGCCATTCTCAGTGTCTCCATCCCAAATCAATAAAAAGCTGGATCTAAATACCAGAATTTGCAGAACAGATAGAGGCAGCCAGTCATGTAGAAATAAGCCTGGAGGTGGTGGTAAAGCATATTATTTATATTATAAACATAGTCAGTGAAACGATTATATTGCATAACTAACAAAACTGGAGGTCATGGAAATTAAGCACTTCCTCTCTGAGAGAAGGATCCAGAGTACTGCATAAAGTAGATACATTAAAACTTTTAATAGTTAAAAGTGACTATGTCTAAGCACTAGAGCTAGGTTTGTGGGGGGGGAAAACCAACTTTTATTTCTCATCTGATATCATCCTGATTTAGCTGCTAGATGAGGATAATAGGCTTGCTGTGACCACGGGCTGAGAATGTGGCACCTGAGGCAGGTCACCTGGAGCGTGGCACTTGGTATTTAATGCTCAGGGAATCCCAAAAGGATTGTCAACGCAGCACACCCAGGAACATCTGCAGGCAGAGGGAACAGGCTCAGACTCCTGAAGGGTCTTTTTAAAAAATGTATTGATTGATTAAGGTATTATATATGTGTCCTCATTCCCCATTACCCCTTCCAACCTCCCCCTCCTCACTCATGCCCTCAATGCCCCTGGTGTCTATATCCATTGGTTAGGCTTATTTGCATGCATACAAGACTTTGGTTGATCTCTTCCCCTTACTCCCACCCTCCTCTACCTTCCCTCTGAGGTTTGACAGATAATGTTTCTCTGTCTCTGAATCTGTTTTTGTTCATCAGTTTATGTTGTTCATTATATTCCATAAGTGAGTGAGATCATGCGATACTTATCTTTCTTTGACTGGCTTATTTGACTTAGCATAATGTTTTCCAGTTCCATCCATGCTCTAGTTTGAAGCAGCCACCCTTCCCTCCTTTTTCTTCTTCTTCCTCTTCTTAAAGAATACTTTTCAGCATCCTATCTAATAAAAGAGTAATATGCAAATTTGACCATATCTTTGCTGCACCCACAAACCATGCCCACAGCCATGCCCAACAGCTAATCAGTAGCATGTTATGCAAATAAATACCAAACAAAATGGCTGCCACCACTGAGAGCAGGAGGAAGGCTTGGGTTTCCCCGGCAACAGAAGAAGCCAAGCTTTCCACCTGCCATTGCTGGCCTAGGCCTCCACTCAATGCTACAAAGTTTCAATTATAAAAGATACAGAAATGGTGGCAGCCACTGAGCTGGAGAGAACAGAGGCTTGGGTTTTCCTAGCAACAAAGGAAGCCAAGCTTTCGACCTGCTGTTGCCAGTCTAGGCCTCCACTCTAGGCTACAAAGTTTCAAATAAAAATAGCTGCCACCACGGAGCAAGCAGAAGGCTTAGCTCCACTCCAGGCTACAAAGTTTCAATTGTAGACATAAATTATCCCAGATCCCAGAGCCTCTGCTTGGGTTGCTGGGTGGTGTGGCCAGCCTGCAAACCTCCATAGGCTCCTCACCCAGGCCGCCCTTTGCCCCAAGGGAACCCCCACCCTCATCTGGGACACTCTTCAGAGCAAACCAGCTGGACCCCTGGGATAGGCCTCTATCCTAATAAAAGAGTAATTTGCAGATTGACCATCACTCCAACACACAAGAGAGCTGCGCCCCTGTGGACACAAGATGGCCACCATAAGATGGCCAGCAGGGGAGGGCCATTGGGAAGCCCTACAAGGGAGGGCATTTGTGGGATGATCAGGCCAGCAAAGGAGGGCAGTTGGGGGTGATCAAGCCTACAGGGAAGGGCAGTTAGGGGTGACCAGGCTGGCAGAGGAGGGAAGTTGGGGGCAAACAGGCTGGCAGGGGAGCAATTAGACATCAATTAGGCTGGCAGGGTAGTGGTTAGGGAGTGATCAGGCTGGCAGGGAGAAACAGTTAGGGGCAATCAGGGAGGCAGGCAGGTGAGCAGTTTGAAGCCAGCAGTCCTGGATTCTGAGAAAAATGTCCGACTGCCCATTTAGGCTGATCCTACTGGGATTGGGCCTAAATGGGCAGTCAGACATTCCTCGAGGAGTCCCAAATTGGGGAGGGTGCAGGCTGGGCTGAGGGACATCCCCCCAACTCCCATGCATGAATTTCGTGCACCGGGCCTCTAGTTTCATATAATACTGGTTTGCTGTTGTTGAACTCCTTTAGCTTCTTCTTATCTGTGAAGCTCTTTATCTGACCTTCAATTCTGAATGATAGCTTCTCTGGGTAGAGTAATCTTGGTTGTAAGTTCTTGCTATTCATCACTTTGAAAATTTCTTGCCACTCCCATCTGGCCTGTATAGTTTCTGTTGAGAAATCAGCTGACAGTCATATGGGTGCTCCCTTGTAGGTAATTAAGTGTTTTTCTCTTGCTGCTTTTAATATTCTCTCTTTGTCTTTTGCTCTTGGCATTTTAATTATGATGTGTCTTGGTTTGGTCCTCTTCGGATTCCTTTTGTTTGGGGATCTGTGCACTTCCTGGACTTGTAAATCTATTTCTTTCATGGGGGAGTTTTCAATCATTATTTCTTCAAATATGTTTTCAGTATCTTGCTCTCTCTCTCCTTCTGGCACCCCCATAATTCTGATATTGGTATGCTTGAAGTTGTCCCAGAGACTTCTTACACTATCCTCAAGTTTTTTTATTCTTTTTTCTTTTTGTTTTTCCAGTTGAGTGTTTTTTGCCTTTTGGTATTTCAAATCTTTGACTTGATTCTTACATTCCTCTAGCCTGCTGTTGGGTCTCTGTATAATATTTTTTATTTCAGTCAGTGTATGTTTAATTTCTAGTTGGTCCTTTTTCCTATCCTCAAGGGTCTCACTGAATTTATTGGTGTTTTCTAGTAACCTCTTGAAAAGCCTTGTAACCATGGTTTTAAACTCTATATCCAGTCTTTTGTTTTCCTCCATTTCTTTCATTTGTGAGCTCTTTCTTTGTCTCCGCATTTTCGCTGCTTCCCTGAGTTGGTAGGGTAGGTTTGTGTGCTAGGTGTCTCAGCCTCCCCTGTTACCTGAGGAGGTTACTCTTGGTGCACCCCTTTGTGGACTGTGTGTACAGCCTTGTTGCAGTTAAGTGTTGATTGTTGTTGGTATCACTGGGAGGAATTGACCTCCAGGCCAATTGGCTGTGACAATCAGCTGCATCTAGCTGGGAGACAGCCCCATGTGACAAGACTTGCAAAATTGCAAAAGCCTCAGTGCTCAGCTTGGATGGGGCAGAGTTTCAGGGTGGAGCCGACAGCCCTGGCTTCCAGTCAGCCCCGTCCCATAAGGTTCCCGGGTCTCAGTGTCCACAGGCAATCACTCCAAGCACCTCTGAGAGAAAGGCGTCCTCAAGTTTCGCCCACTGCCAAACAGTCCAGTCTCTCCCACAATGAATCTGGATTCCCAGATTCTCACCGAGTACTGGGGTTCAGCGCCATCTGGAGCTTCTGTCTCCCTCCCTCCAGATCAAGCTAGCAGCACACTCAACAGTCTGTCCTCTCTGCATGCACGAGTGCACGCACCTCCGGACCTCTGCCCCTCACCGCTCTCCTGAGATTCCGCCTTACAGTCCAGATTCCCCCTGTATGAGCCTGGGTCCTCAGAGTCTTGCCTGGAACTGGGGTCCAGTGTAGTCAGAACTGGGGTTCAGCACAGTCTGGAGCTTTTGTCTCCTTCCTGCTAGAGCACACCAGCCAGGCACTCAGCTGCCCTGTCCTCTCCAGCCGCATCCTCTCCAGCTGCGTCTTCTCTAGCTGCATCCTCTCCATGCACGCACACCTATCTCCTTACCTCAGGCTTTACAGTTCCTCTGATTCTCCGTGTGTTTCTCTCTTTCCTTATATTTATAGAATTTCCACTCAGCCAGCTTTCCTGTGGTTCTGGATGATGTCTATTTTGTCTTTTAGTTGTAGTTTTGAAATTGTTGTGCATGGCAGCAGTTTAGGTGTTTACCTATGCCACCATCTCAGTTTCTCCCCAGATTCCTGAGAGGTCTTAATCCATAAGCACGACATAACTGAGAAAGTGCAGGAGATGACTTCATTGTTCAACAGAGGACATCACCTCAGCCTTAGTACTCCTTAATGTGCAGCACGTCATAGTTTTGAAACCCAGTGTTAAACAGTAACTGGCTGATGTGCCAATGTCAGATACTTTTACAGACAACAGGCTCCAGTCTCACATTTACCTGTACAATTGAAAACAATGATGCCTGACAAATGTTTAATTATTTCTGAATTTTATATTAGAACAATGTCAGCATCTTGCAAAATAGATGTTGATGAATAACTTGGCCACCAAAAAAAAACTGGCTTTGATGTTCTGAGATTTTAAGTGTATGATATCATTAATAACTGCAAATATTATGTCTCATTTGTGCTAGAGAGTTATTTCATACCCTTAGAGTCATGGATGTTTATTAGACAAGTTAAGAAAGAAAATGATTTCTGCTCATAGCTATTCAAATTCTATTAAAAATAATTTCTAAACCAGCAATCATTTTTTCCCATATCTTCATTAGATATAGGAAAGAGTAGGCTATAAGAAAGCCTAACAGGCCCTAGCCGGTTTGGTTCAGTGGATAGAGCATCTGCCTGCGGACTGAAGGGTCTCGGGTTCAATTCTGGTCAAGGGCACATGCCTGGGTTTCAGGCTTGATCCCCAGTGGAGGGGGGAGGGGCATGCAGGAGGCAGCCAATCAATGATTCTCTCTTATCATTGATGTTTCTCTCTTTCCTTCCTCTCTGAAATCAATAAAAATATATTTTTTTAAAAGTCTAACAGGCTGTCCTGCACATTTTTCACAGCCTGATATGGTGAGATGATACAGCACCCATGGATAAAGAACTATCTTGGGAGAGATTGTTACTGTGCAGACTTCCCCCAAGGAAGTCCCTCCATGTTTCAGGTGGAATCAGTGTGTGGTACAATATGAGCCTTCCGAATGTTTTTCATCTTCACTTCACTGTGTTGTATCTACACCTCAAGGACATCATAAGAAAAAGTTCTCAATTTCTGGAACCTATGGGAGCTCAATTGGAATCACCATGGCTAATAAATATTGTGAGCACATATTTTACCGAAAACTGTCCCTGAGCCCACAGCAGGAGCAAGCAGCAGCTACAGCAAGGAGAGGAAGGGATGCCAAAAAGAAGCAACCTAATTCATGCACCAGAACTTTGGAGAAGCCTGAGAATTAGAGGCCCCAGCTACCTCTGAAAATGTAGGTACAGAGTGATTGAGAGTTGGCACAGAGTGCAAGTAGCCTCCCAAGTCCTCTTGCTCCTCCCCTGGCCCACTGAAGACAGAGGCTTTTTTCCTACAGAGGTTACATCAGAGAAGGCCTGGCCCCAAAAGCACCTGAGGGTGCAGGCAAGAGGTCCTCTGGAAAACAGGTAATGCAGAACAGGCTCTATACTGAAAAGTGAGTCTGATGCCCTCCTCCTCTGGCTCAGATGCTAACACTGGCAGCCAGAATTTCTGCTCTGGAGAAACTTATCAAATTAAAATAAAGGCCTGGAGAGAGTGAGAATTGAGCATGTGCAGGTAGAACAGGAGCGCTTTCCCAGACGCCCATCAGTTGACTCCAGCCATGCACAATTTCCAAGCGGCTTGTTTAGCTCCTCACTAAACTGAAAGACATTCAGAGAATCAGAAAACACGTTAATAAGTTAAACACTATGACAAATATAATACTTTAAAGAGAAGAGTTAATGCATAAAATTGAAAATTTGGGGGAATTAGATTTTTAAAAAAATGAATGAGATGAGAAATAAGAAGGGTTGAAAGGTCAGCTCAGTCAAGAAGCTTCAAAAGCTGACCAAGAAGAGTTCCAAAACCTGGAAGAAAATAATGGGAGAGGAGAATATTTTGTAAAAAAAAAAAAAAAAAATAGGAAGGAAGGAAGAAAGAAAATAAAAGAGAAGAAAAAAATACAAGAGCATTTCTAGAATTGAGGAAAACATCCTGCCATATGGAGAAGCCTACTGAACACCTAGTACTATAAATGAAAAAAAGCTACATAACAGTTTTTTCACTGTGAAATTTTAATATAACATGAACAAAATGAAGATCCTAACAGTTTCCAAAATGAAAAATAAATAAATAAAAGATAACCTACAAACTAGGGGTTGCAAGCCAAGGGAGCAATGAGGGAGAAGAATTTCTAACCAAAACGCCAATCAAGGCTATATTAAAATATTTTCCGACACACAAAGTCTAAACATTTTCTCTTACACCTCTTTTTTTTCTTTCTGCAAACTGCTATATATATAAAGAAGAAGAATAGACCAAGAAAAAGATGGCATGCAATTCAGGAACAGAGAATTCCCAGATGGAAGGATGGCCCTGGATGGCAGCTGTGCAGAAAGCAACTCACCCACATCGGATCCAGGCGGTGCAGGACACCGGGGGGTGAGCTGGCAGATTATCTGTCATGCTTAACAGGAAGGAAAGGTTCTGAGTAGTAGAGACGCTGTGATGATTCAGCTATAAGTACAGAGGAAGCTAAGTGAATTTTTAAATGAGGCAATTAATTCCATGGAAAAGTAAAACTTGTATCAGAAGGAAAATGGTGGTCATTACAAGAGTTTGGGTGAAGGGGGAGAGAAAAATAGGAGTTGTTGAATGGATATAAAGTTTCAGTTATACAAGATGAATTAAGTTCTGGATCTGGTGTACCCCTTGTAGTTAAGAATTCAGTACTGTACGCTTAATAATTTGTGAAGGTAGGACTCATGTTTAAGTGTTCTTACCACAAAAAAAGAAAACTTTTGGAGGTGATGGATATGTTTATTACTGTGATTGTGGTGATGGTTTCAGAGGTGTATACATGTCTCCAAACTCACCAAATTATATACATTATACATATCCAGTTTGCATATCAATTATACCTCAATAATGCTGTTTTTTCCAAAGAAAATATACGCATAATACACTATGACTTCAGCTGTGAACAATCTTATATAATCATAATCTAAGCACTAAATATTGATTTTTACCAAAAATTGTGATAAAACTATTTGGGGAAGATGTAGAGAATAAAAATGTGTCTGGGCGCAAGTGTGTATGTGTGTAAGTGAGGTGGAGGGCAGGAAGTAAGACACAAAGGCCTTATTTTCCACGACAGAAAATCAACTAATGAATGTAACTAAACAGAAATTAAGAAATGCTTGTAGAGCTTTAGTCGGTTTGGCTCAGCCTGTGGACTGAAGGGTCCCAGGTTCCATTCCTGTCAAGGACACATGCCTGGGTTGCAGGGTTGATCCCCAGTAGGGGGCATGCAGGAGGCAGCCGATCAATGATTCTCTCTCATCATTGATGTTTCTGTCTCTCTCTCACCCTCTTCCTTCCTCTCTAAAATCAATAAAATATAAAATAAGAAAAAAAGAAGTGGTTGTATAAGTATGGTTTTCAGAATGTAAATTAAAGAGCAAAAAAATTATTTTAGAATAGAAAGTAGTCACCCTTAGAGGCACCTGTCAGGGGCACCTGTTTCTCATTAAATGTCCTTCTACAGTTAGCCTTTCCCACCATGAACATGTATAACTGAGAAAAATAGAAATTACTTTTTATAAAGTTATCAGTCCCTTTGAGAAAGCAGTTTCGTTATAGTTGTAGTAAAAACCAAATGTGAGTGACTGGGAACATGAATGGTGGTGAGGATGTGGAGGTGGGCAGGGCGCAGGAGGCCCCACCACGGAGGGGAGGCCCAGGCTCCACGGCACTGGCACCAGAGCAATGCCTCCTGTGTGAGAATGACTCCCGATGCCGAGGTGATCAGAATGCACAGGACCCCTATCCACCACACAGAAAATCTGCCTCAAATACTGCCACGATCCATCTAAGGGTCTAAATAAAAGTGGTGTGTATTGATCAAGACTCTCCATGGCCTGACTTTAATCCAGCTCCTCTGAGCCCTCTGCTTCCAGGCCTGAACTCAGACTTCCCTCTCTGTCCTTGCAGATTCCATTTGGAGTACGAACCCTGCTAAGTCAGTTTAACAAAAATCCCCCACCTTTGGTATCTGACCACCCTCCATATCTAAACACCCTGGCCTGCCTTCAGCAAGATTTCTATTGAGTCTAACAAGAATGTCCCTTTCGCCCTGGCCAGTGTGGCTCAGTTGGTTGGACATTGTCCCGTGCACCAAAAAGTTGCGGACTCCATTCCCAGTCAGGGCACATGCCCAGGTTTCAGATTGGATCCCTGGTAGGGGGCATGCAGGAGACAGCCTATCCATGTTTCACTCTCACAAGGATGTTTCTCTCTCTCTCTAAAAACCCATTTTAAAATCTTTTTTTTTAAGAATTCCCCTTTCCACTGATGGCTCCTCTTACTAATTTTCTATCATCTGACCCCCACCTGCTCCTTCACTGTAAATCCCAAAGGGTCCTACCTGTGGTCAGAGTTGAGTCCAGTTTCTCTCCCGCCCCTTCCATGACCCCTTCACAAACCCTCACAAAGATGCCTTTTGAATAAAGTTTGACTTGCCATTCTTTAACAAGTGTCAGGAAACAACTTTTTTAACAGTGAGAATTACATTTTTCCTTTAAAAATATAGAAAGAAAAGATAGAGTGAGTCTCCAGATCCTGCTAATTGTCCCGCATGTACTGTGACCTCTCACTTCAACTCCCTCTTCCCTTTTCTCTCTTCCTTGTGTGTGGCAAAATTGGTTGGTTTTATGGGTGGTTTTCAGTACTCAAAAGCTTTGATCTTACTTCTCCAGAATAAATTAATATGTTGAATAATTCCAATGATTATTTCAGAATTATTCAAAATAATTGAATTATGCAAAAACATGTAGCTAGACATAGCTTCCAGAAACAAAATAACCTCTGTCTAAGTGTATATTTCTTTGCCTATATGTGTATAAAATAAGTTGAGTGATACTGATTAAGCAACATGGAAGTCTAGGGTAAAGAGAAGACTTGGGCTTTAAACACCTTTTTAAAAATTGGGCCTGTCACTTGTCCTTTGACTCTTTCAATCATTTCTCAGTGTCATTTTATCCTCAACTGAGGATGGAACCTAAAACCTAGGTATGTGCTCTGACCAGGAATCAAACCCACAACCTTTTGGTGTATGGGATGACACTCCAACCACCTGAGCCATCCAGCCATAGCTCTCAGAGAGTCAGTTTCCCTGTCTGTAAAATGAGGCAGTTGGACTGTGATCGCTAAAATCTTTCCAGTTTTGATTACCAAAACTTATAAACTGGTTCAGGTTTTTCAAAATTCAGAACATGGGGTTCCATTCTTAGTGAATCAAATGGACTTTCAGAGCCTCAAAAATAACCAGTAGTTAATTATTCTGCTTAGAGCCTCCTTCTGTGTATGTTTAGATATTTCTCACTGTGTAATGTGAAGACTGATGCCGATGCAGGTAGGAGTGGTTCGAATGTGTCATTCCATAAACTTTGATAAGAATGTAAAATGTTTACGTTGAAAAACTGTCCCTTGCATCCTTTACATTTTGACATTCTACTTGCAAGTACTGCCTAACCATGACTTTCTTTGCCACTGTCTTTTAATTCATGCACTGGTTCAGTGGCTTACATCTGTAGCCAGAATCCATATCGTGACCGTTTTATCAATCCTCCAATGAAAAATTCCACAAAATGGTCTCCATAAAACACTAATTCCACAAAGTATTGGTAGATGTTTTGAGAAAACATCTCATGGTTACATAAATTTAACAAAACACTCACTTAAACTGCCAAATTGCTGAACATGTTTTTTTCACTGAATGTCCTCAAGCTTTGCTGTGGTGATGCTCAGTGAGAACTCTCTGGGGAAGACACGGGATGCACAGCTCCATAACATACACAGCAGGAGTTCTCTCTTCTTGGGTTCACTGTCTACTTGGACAGGTTCCATGTCATATATTTTGGAAAAACTGTTTTAATAAATGCTGTTTGTAAATGCCTTGATTGTTTTTATATTTTACCAATAAAGTGTACATGTAGGCATATCATTGCAAAGAGTCAAAGAATATTTGTATATTATGCATAACAGATAGTCAATAATGTGAGTTAAAATAATGGGTCTTTAGGTGTTTTATCAGAGAATCTGGCAAGGTTCCCGTTTGGGATATAAAACTCTAAGGAAGGAAAAGGATTAAGTAACTAGCAGTGCAGTCTTCCTTCCAGTTCCAGAACAGAATGTAATCTTCTCCCCTCTCCTGCTGCCACCTCCCTCCACTCTCATGGCAGAGAAAGCCCACAACATTATGGTTCATTATGCTTCCTTTTGACTGATCATCAGAGAGAGTCAAATGATGATGATCTGGATATAATTATATATGATTTTTAAAACTCTAACAGGAAATAAAATTTGCAATGACAATAAATTTAACCATAGAAATATAGCTCTAGCCGGAACATCTTGAGAAATCACATCCAATAGAGGCAACGTTAATAACCATTTCTCAGTAATGATAAGTCCTGTAAAAGGAATAATTATCTCTGAGGCAAGCAGCTGACTTCATTATTCTATAACTCAAAAATGTGGTTGTTAGTGGTTATAAAAATAGTTTAAAATAGTACTTAAATGCATGATTATCAATTGGTGGAAGATTAATGTAGTTCTCTTGTGTAAATCTTTTTCATAAAACTTGAAGACTTGGGAGGTGTGTGTGTGTGTGTGCACAGCAGGTGTGGGGGTCAATGGCAGTGAAAAGCACTGGGTTCATCCATAAATGGCATTAAAGAAATCAAAGAAAATGGCGGAGAGGAAGAATGTGAGAGGTTTTGGCTCAGTACAGAAAAGGTGCTCATTTACTGACTAATGATTTTATTTACCATTATATAATACATATATATATATATTAGAAGCCCAGTGCACAAAATCCATGTACGGGGGGAGAGGGGCATCCCTCAGCCCAGCCTGCACCCTCTCCAACCTGGTACCCCTCAAAAAATGTCCGACTGCCCGTTTAGACCCGATCCCGGTAGGATTGGGCCTAAACGGGCAGTCGGAAATCCCTGTCACAATCCAGGACTGCTGGCTCCCAAAGGCTCACCTGCCTGCCTCCCTGATTACCCTTAACTGTTTCTGCCTGCCAGCCTAATCACCCCCTAACCACTCCCCTCTCAGCCTGATTGATGCCTAACTGCTCCCCTGCCAGTCTGTTTGCCCCCAACTCCCCTCCTCTGCCGACCTGATCACCACTAACTGCCCTCCCCTGCAGGCTTGATCGCCTCCAACTGCCCTCTCTTGCAGGCCATCTTGTGTCCACATGGGGGTAGCCATCTTGTGTGTTGGAGTGATGGTCAATCTGCATATTACTCTTTTATTAGATAGGATATAAAAAGCCAGTATCCATAATGACCAGAACGACCAATGACTGGTCACTATGATGCCCGCTGTGGCCAGCGAACTGGCCTGATCAGGGGGTGGGGCAGCAGACCAAACTCTTGTGGCCCATCCCCCCACCCAGCCTGCCCCTGGTCTCCCTGCCCCACCACAATAGGCAGCAGGGCCATCAGACCAACCTTCCGCGTCCTCTCTTCCCTGCTGCTGTACCCGTTTGCACTCCCCACCCCAATAGGGGGCAGGGTTAGCTGGCCTACCTCCTGCATTCTCTCCCCTTAGCTGGCCCCACCTCTGATGGGTCTCCACCACCCTGATTGGCCCACAGCTCCTCCCCACACAAAGCCTCACCCCAGAAAGGCCCCCCCCCCCCCCCGCACCATGATCGGGGCAGGGCTAGTTGGCCAACCACCCATAGCCCCTCCCCCAGGCCACTGGCCCCTAGTCAGCACCCCTCATCCCATTTGAGGGTGAGGTCAGCTGGCCCACCACCCATAGCCTCTCCCCGTAACTGGCCCCACCCCCCAAGCCCAATCAGGGGCAGAGCCCACCAGCCAATGGCCCACGGCCCCTCCCCATAGCTGGCCCAGCCCTCATTGGGTCCTGATCAGGGGAAGGCCAGATTGCCCACCTCCCACCATCTCCTCCTCCTAACAGGCCCAAACCTTATCTGCCCTGATTGGGGCTAGATGAGCCGGACCCCACCCCATGCATGAATTCGTGCACTGGGCCTCTAGCTAAAAATAACATTTCAAGCCTTGGGTTTCTCAAAGAGGAGTTAACATTCATAAAGGGTTTGAGGCAAAGAGATGTGCAAAACATATAAGACTCAAGCTTGAAGAGCAATTGATGAAACTTTCTCAGGGATCTTAACCTTACAGCTTTGAGGAAGGCTCTAGAAGAATAAAATGTAGTGTTTCTGAAGTTTTTCAAAAGAATTAGGCAAGTATTTGTTTTTTTAGCAAGATGAGTACGCAAATAGAACTAGTTTTCCATAAAATGCAGAAACACATAGAATTTAGTTCACCTCCATGACACCTCTTCTGTACCCTAGTGGTCACAGAGCTCATATTTATAACTGATAAAACAAATTGCCTGTCGATATAGGTCCTGTGCTTCCCTGTCGACCTGGTGAACATGCCAGGAAATTTCCTCAAACTCAGGGTGTGTTTGAGGCCTAGTGTCTGTGGACAGCCAGGCAAATGCTCATCATTTGAGGATCTCTCAGCGGATGAGCACAAGTTCACACTCAGGTCATAACTAGCACTTAACCTGAGTCTTCGCAGGTTTATGTAAAGATTTTGGAAATGAATGAAACCGTAACTCTTGATTAACAGATAGTACCAATTCACTATCATAAGCATATTACTGCTGCATATTCTGAATTATTTCTATTTTGCATGAAAGTGGCATATTTAGATATCATGTAATTTTTTAAATTTGCCCCGACCACAGGAAGTGAGTGATGATTCCCTGACCAAAATGAATTCTATTTTGTTGAGCAGCTAGGGAAAATCTGGATAACAAATTAAAACTGAAAAAAAAGTGTTTAAAGATAAAAATAGTATTTTTATTTCATCTTCACTAATTTTTCTTCCCTGCTTTTTTTTTCTTTTTCTTTTTAAGTATAAAGACCTTTTAGAAGTGGGGTGGGTTAGATCTGTTTTGCCAGAGGTTCTGAAATCTTCATGCATATGATAAAGGCATTAGCTGAATCAGTGCTTCTGGAAGTTCATGTTTGCAGTTATCTAACATAAACAGAGGTCTAAAGTGATCACTAACTCTCAACCATGAGTCAGAGAAATAAAACTTCTTGTTTGGAAGTAATAACAATTTAATGGACAAACAAAACATCACACTGAAGAAAATATTGAAACATTCTCCTTTTTTCATTCAACAGCATAATGAGTTTTTTGTTATTATACATTTGAAAACTTTTTACAACCAACTCAACTTACTAGCAACTAAAAAGACTATCACAATGCATAGAGGAATACAGTTTAAAACTGCAGACATTATACAAATAAGCAACACATAGTACCCATGTCCAGAGCTTTCTAGAAATTTCATCATACAACTCAACTATTTATTGTTACACTTCTAATATCAAATTTAACATTTTTGTTCATACAAAATGAACATTAAAAAAAAAACTTTATAAATATATAAATCCAAACCATAAAACATCTCCTAACCATGTATTTACTCTAAGTACAAATGGACTTCTGGAATTTGCATTCACAATGCTAGCTAAAGTAGAGTTTATTAAATCATAAGTGTATTTAGCTGTATCTTGGATCTGAAATTCATTGGACCATATGCCACATATACTTTGCTGTCATACTTACCTCGGGCATACATAGTCTCAAAGTTAATAGTTATATCATTGAAATCAAACTACTATTCTAGAAATAAGTGTCAATATTTCCTGAATAAGGGGTTTGGAACTGGTTCACTGTAACTATATCACTCAACAATGTTTCGTCACAAATAAGCTAAAATTGTCTTAGTAATGGCCCTTTCTAAGAGTTACAAGTATTTTAATGTTAATCATCAATAATGGTTTTTAGAGACTAAAAAGCTTTTCCTTGTCTAGTTCCTGTGGACATTCTATTCCTTCAAACTTAAAATATGCTGAACAATTTCTTTTCACAAATATGTACATTCAACTTCTCCTACATCATGTAAAGAAGTTCATTCATTGAAGTCACATATCTTATATTTTATTTAAAATATATTCTGTAAGAACTTGAGTCAGTTCTAAAACTGACTCCACCACCTTCATTTTCCTTACTGAAAGGGTGATTTCCAGCAGGGCACCAGCCTTGTCTGCTTCTTACTCATCTTTTCGCCAGGCCTATTGCAACAGCCTGGCACGCAGACCTAAGCCTTACACTTTGGCTCAGTAGAGCACAGCAAAATATTTAGGCTCTCAGCACATCACACTGTGAATCAGAATATTTCATTCATTCTTTCTGGGTTTCCACTGTCACAATTTACCCCCAAATTGTTAAAGGAGTAAGTAAAATTAGTCAATAGACTTTACAATGGGGAAAAAAACAAAATCTTCATAAACTTATAGCAACTAATTTAAATGAAACCCTCTCAGAATAAGGTGTGGGACTAAGTGAACCATGTGGTTTAAAAAAACTAAACTGAAACATTTTAAGGAAAGATGCAAGTGAAGATCTTCATGAACTATAACTGCTCTGTGAGAATTTCAGAGAGGAGAGGAGAGAGGAAATATGGGGAAAGGCTGTGTCTCAAAGACAAGTGGCCATACTGTCATGAAGTTTCCTTCCATGCAAATGGCTTAATGTTTTTAATTTTCTTTGTATATTGTGGCAGACAGATATTTAATTAAAACCACACAAGAGAATGAGATTCAGTTTCCTCTTGACAAGGAAGCATGTGCAAAGGAAACAAGCACTTCAAGTCAAGTAGCAGCCCACACAGAGCAGCATTACTTCTAAGGGAAACAGCTTAGGGGGGTTCGGGGGAGCCCCAATGACAGAGCCACGGAGAGTGCTTCCTTTTCAAGTGCATGTCTTGGAACAGCTGTCCTCTCACATTCACCCTGCCTCATACCGGGTGTACCAGTTAATAATGTAGATTTTTTTCAATAGATGGACTTACACATATGTTGATATATGTGCGATTTGATACTTATGCTATTTTATTGACAACAAGCTTTAAAACTTCATGTGTCAAATTTTCTGAAGGTGTTAATATCAATATATTTTAACGCTTAAAAATGTCAAATTTTATGCCAAAAATAGAGCATTTGCAGGAAGTTTTAATTCATTTCTTTATTTTGAAGAGAAGTACTGATGAATACTTTGGGAAGTTTATGTGAACATGCTTCATCTCAAGATACTTGTGAATGCTGGTTTAAATGCTTTAAAAGTGATGATTTTGATGTGAAAGACAAAGAATGTCCAGGTCAACTAAAAAAGTTTGAAGACAACAATTATAAGCATTATTGGAGGAAGATGCGTGTCAAACTCAAAAACAACTTGCAGAACAAACAATTTACAATCGTTTACAAGCAACAGGAAGATTTTTAAAAAGGAAAATGGATGGAACATCATTGAATGAAAGACAAATGGAAAACCGAAAAGTTGTCAGTAAAATGTTGCTTCAATGGCACGAAAGAAAGTCTTTTCTGCATTAAATTGTGATTGGCAATGAAAAATTGATTTATTTTGAGAATCCCAAATGCACAAAACCATAGGTTGATCCAAATCAACCATCAACATCGACTGGAAGGCCAAATCGCTTCAGAAAGAAGACAATGGTCTACGTTTGGTGGGATCAGGAAGGTGTGGTGTATTATGAGCTTCTAAAACCAGGTGAAACTGTTAATACTGATTGCTACCAACAACAAATAATCAATTTGAACCACGCTTTGATCATGAAACAAGCAGAAGGTGCCAGAAGATACAGCAAAGTAATTTTGCTTCATGATAACGCACCATCACACACTTAAAAACCAGTTAAAAACATGCTAAAAGATCTTGCCTGGGAAGTATTAACCCACCTGCCTTATTCACCAGACCTTGCTCCTTGAGATTACCACTTGTTCCAATCAATGGCCACTCACTTTCTGAGCAGCACTTCAAAACATACGAAGAAGTGGAAAATTGAATGGTTTGCCTCAAAACAAGTTCTATTGGGATGGTATGCACAAATTACCTTAAAGATGGGAGAAATGTGTAGCAAGTGATGGACATCACTTTGAATAAAGCACTTTTGATGTTTCTCCTGAAATTATTGTGTTTTCTTTGATTACAAAATCTTCATTACTAACCGGTACACCCGGTAGATTATCAACAATGATGAGAAGAGGAATCAGATCATTCCTAACCTTCCACAAAAACTCTACTGCAGGCTAACACTTCGGCCCACCCCCTCAGAATCCACCTAGAAGAGCTGAGTGAAATGCTGACCTTTCTCTGGGAAGACTCATGCAAAGAGCCCCATGAAGGCTTAGCTCACATAATTTTGCTTTTCTGCTAACACATAAATAGAAATAAACATTGTTACTTTTAGCACACATGAAAACCACTGTGTCAACATTTGATGGAAAAATGGACCACAGACGTATGGCCAATATGTCTAAGCATAGAGAATATAAAATCTATGGTATATTACCTAACTTGAAACATAGCAATGTGTGTCCAATTTCTTAGTTTGCATATCAATTAAGAAGGTAACGTACAATCTAGAAATTCATGACACACACACTGGCAAAAACCATACACCATCAGAATAACCAGGCTTGAAGGGACAAGGCTAACAAAGATAACCCCAAGGGCGACCTTTTTAGAGACCAGCAGGTAGATCCCTAAGGGTAAGGAGCTGAAGTAGAGCAAACCTAGCAACCAAACCAACACCCGGATGGATGTCTGAAACAGCAGGGAGGTACAGTTCCACACAGTCCAGTTGTGTGACACGGTGGTAACAGGGTCGAAACTTGTAGGCCTATAAAATTCTACCACAGGAGTGGAGCTCAGAGATGGGGAGCTTTCTCTCTGCACCTCCATGATGGTTATAACCAGACAGTTGGAGGAAGTGTGAGAAGGACTGACGAGAGAGGCCAGCCTCTTAGGGGTCAGCAGCAGCTCGGTGGCGTTTTCTGGCATGCACTTCTTGCCTTTGCCCCCACAAGTCAAGTTTATGAGGATGTTGTTGTCATCGGGCAGGCTACTAACTTCATCATCCGGCAGGCATGTCTCAAACCTACAGAAGGGACAGACGATGACACCTTGGGGGGAGTCCCCAAAGTCTATGATCTTATAGAGGCATTTGGCACAAACCCTGTGACAACATTCCAGCACTTTGGGTTTCCTCTGTTTTAGATTGTATCGATTATAGCAGATCTTGCACTCGAGCTCGTCCAAGACCTGAGACTCTGCAGCGTCTTCTGGTGGCTGACTAGCCATCTTGGATTATATGTACAATCTTTGGCCAGATGTGTCTTTTTTGGAGAACGACTTCGGTGAAGGTGTCCCTCTGAATATCACATCATTCAATTCAGGCAGAGATGCAAAAAAGCAGGAAAAGTAGTGACAGAAACAAGAAATCTTCCAGGCATGTCAGCCTCGACATAGAACTCTGTCTCAAATGCATATCTGAAAAGGCCACATGAGGGGTCTGCAAAGGAAAAAGAGATTCTAATATAGTGAGGATTCTACTGGAGCAGTCAACTTAAAAAGGTTAAATCCCCTTCATCTTTTCACACATTTCTGTCTCCAGGATAGAAACGTGTTATCTCCATGCTCAGCTTTTTTAGCCCCCAAATATAAATGTAAAGAAGGAATTAAGGGCCTGCCAGTGTGCCTCAGTGGTTGAGCATCAGCCTATGAGCCAGGAGGTCATGGTTCGATTCCTGGTCAGGGCACATGCCTGGGTTGTAAGCTCGATCCCCAGTGAGGGGCATGCAGGAGGCAGCTGACCAGTGCTTCTCTCTCGTCACTGATGTTCCTATCTCTCTTCCCCTCTCCTTTCCCTTCTGAAATCAATAAAAACATATTTAAAGTTTTTTTTTTAAAGAAGGAATTAAGACTCTTAGTGGCATAAAATACACACCAGAGCACTGTGAGTATAGCTAGGTAGTGATTTTCTTTCTGGAACCTGTAACAAATCCTGGCCTCTTTGAAAATAGAATGAGACACATCAGAAATAGATACACTTGTCATCAAATTCAATTCACTACCAAATAATTCAGAATGTCCTTGGTTTAAATACCAGTTGTTTAAATACCCTCAATAGTACTTAGGAACACACAAAAGAAGAGAAACCTTTAGGATAAATGCTTCACATGTGTTTTCAGAAAGTACTCTGATAAAGATGACAGCATATTTAAATACAATAAGACTGCTCTCACCTTCTCAGTGAAAAGAAATTTCTTATAAATGCCATCACCATTTCACTATTCAATTTCAAACTTTGTTTCAGTACTAGTCTTAAAAGCCATAGTTATTCATACAAATACACTCAAGGAGGAATGAAGCCCATGCCACTTGACATAGCACTATAAATAGGTCAAGTCTAATTCTCAAGAAACAGGAGTAAACACGATAACCATGCGCAGCTATATCTTCAAAGATGAAGAATCACACCTGTACGACCCCCAAGAAGCACTCAAGGTGTACCCACCTGCACACTTTAGGTTATATAAACTCTCTTTCTATAGTGAGCAGAAAGCAAAATATCAACTGTCCTTACTGTCGGCCTTTAGTTGCTATTACTGGCTTTGGACAAATGGTGGAAGGTTGATTTTATGTGCACAGTTAGTTCTCAGTTATTAGTACTAACAGAAGGGAGAAGCAATATGAAAAAATGTCCAAATGAATTTTATTTTGCTTTAATATATATGAATTTGGTAGTAGGTTTGTCTTAAATTAGGTTTTACTTGGAAAAAATATAAAAATGTATTGAATTTCTGGGCATCCCCCTCCCCTCAAGCAATAATAGCAGAAGGCTGCCATAACAGTCCTGAGAAGTCAAGTGCAACTATGCTAGAATTTAAAGTTTCCTATGGATCATGCTGCCTTAAAAGAGAAGAGGCAGGCCCTGGCTGGTTTTCTCAATGGTTAAAGCTTCGGCCTGCAGATTGAAGGGTGTGATTCTGGTCAAGGGCAAGTACCATGGATGTGGGCTCAATCCCTGGTCCCAATCAGGCACGTGCAGAAGGCAAACAATTAATGTGTGTCTCTTACATCAATGTTTCTTCTCTGTGACTCCCCCATTCCCTTCCACTCTCTCTTAAAATCAACTGAAAAAATATCTTCAGGTAAGGATTAACAAAAAAATATTTACAAAAAGAGAAGAAGCAGTGGGGTAGCTAAACTTGGATCATTGCTAAAGTCATGAATAACTGGTAAATGAATACATATTATCTTTCTTTTTACTCATGACTTTAAATTTTTAATTGGCCATATAATACAAGAATGCATAATATAATGTATATTAGTAGCAAGATATTCTTGGTGGGAAAGGAAGTCAATCAATAAATAGAACCTAACATCAACCAAAAAATATAGGTAGGATTTTTTAAAATAAAGTTTACTAACCTATCTAATAAAAGAATAATAAGCAAATTGACCATACCTCCACTATGCCCACAAGCCACATCCACAAGCCAATCAGAGTGAGTATGCAAATTATCCCAACCAATAGTGGTTAATCTGCATATCAAGGCGTAAAAGACTGCATAGAAGGAAGCCAAGCACTGCAAAAGGGAGCAAAGCTGCGAAGAAGCAAGCAAGTGGGGTGAGGGAGAAGGGAAGGAGCGAGGCAGAGAAGACAGAAGGGAGTGAGGCAGCAGAGATGGGAGGGAGCTTTGCTCAGGTCACATGAAGCCCCTATTCTTGCAGGAATCTTCCTGTAATGGGTCTCTAGTCCTAAATAATAAAAGGATAAAAAACAAATTATCCCCTGGACCAGAAGTTTTACCAGGGGGCGGGGCCAGCCAAAGGAAGGAAGGGAGGATTCAGTGGGCAGCCGGCAACCGCTAAGAACCCTACCAGTGCACAAATTTCATGCACTGGGCCTCGTGTGTGTGTGTGTGTGTGTGTGTGTGTGTGTGTGTGTGTGTGTGAATGCATGTATTTCATAATTGCTACCCTAAGCTAGTTACTATGTATCCATGCTTACACACAAAAAGGACATACAGACACAAGCATAACTCCTGTATTCCTTTTCCTTCTGTGCATCCTAGATATTTTTTTCATTTCTGACCCTGATCCTATTCAGAATGCATGTGCCCAAATCACTACAAAACATTCTTTCCCACAGTTCTACCAAGTGACTTTTTATCCTCCTGTGGGGTGAACAACTCCAGGATGACAGTCAAAGATGAGAAGGTGCTCTATCACACTAGTGTTAGCTGCCATCAGAATGGCCCCTCATCCTGGGCAGGTGGTTTACTTATTGGACAGATCCCATCCATCATGTTGTCCTGGTAGTCACACACACAAGGCCCATCCAAACTGAACCTGCTACATTCTCCTTGCAGCTGCCTCCCACCCTCTGAATAATGCACACACTGGAATGGATAGAAATAGCAGTGATTGCCCCTATTGCCATCAAAAGGATTGCTGTGTGCGAAGTGTGAAAAAGAAAAAAAACTATGTAAACACAAACATAATGACATCAGGAAAAAAGAGAGCAAAATATTCAATGGGGATAAATAAGCAAAATTACGTCTAAAAGCATAGAAAGTCAGAGTATACATATAGAAACACAACTAAAGGCTTTTGCGTAATAAAATTAGAACCTAACTTACACCACTCACAAAAATTAGCTTGAAATGAATTAAAGACTTAAACGTAAGACTCCTAAAAGAAAACACAGAAAAAAAAGCTTCTTGGCCTGGATCTTGCAATGAATTTTTTAATATGACACCTCAAGCATGAGCAACAAAACCAAAAGTAAACAAGTGGTACTCTATCAAACTAAAAAGCTTCTGCACAGCAAAGAAATGATCAACAAAATAAAAAAATAACTTATGGGATGGGAAAAAATATTTTAAGTCATATACCTGGTCAGGGGTTAATGTCCAAAATATATAAAGAATTCATACAACTCAATAGCAACAATCCTATATAATAAAGAGCTAATATGCAAATGTCATCACGCACTCACACCATTCACGCTGTGATGCCCTCACACCATCACAATCCATCACCAGGAGGCTGTGTGCACAGAGGGCGCACATGGGTGGGTGGGGCTGTGAACACAGAGCCACAGAGGCAGGTCCCGACAGCTCCAACTTCGTGCAGAGCAGTGAAAGCAGGTCCTAGGGGCTCTGCCTCTGTGCAGCGAGGCCAGGGTTCCCCTGGCATGAAGTCCCCTAGCTCCAGTCTACCTCTCTGGAGCAATCCATCAAGAAGCCCCAGATGGGTAGAGTGAGGCCTACCTCTTTGGGGAGATCAATTGCAGGGCTCCCACAGTGAGAGGGAATAGGCAAGGCTGAGGAACTCCTACCCAAGAGTGCACGAATTTCATGCACCGGGCCTCTAGTAATAATAATAATTCCATTTTAAAATGGGCAAAGGACCTGAACAGACGTTTTCCCAAAGAAAACAAGTACATGAAAAGGTTCTCACCATCACTAATCATAAAATGCACATCAAAACCACAATGAGATATTACCTCATGCCTATTAGAATAGCTATGATTAAAAATACAAGAGCTAACAAATGCTGGTGAGATGTGAAAATCCTTGTACACCGTTGGTGGGATTGTAAATTGGTGCAGCCACTATGGATCAGTATGGAAGTTGCTCAAAAAATTAAAAATAGAAGTACCATATAATCCAGCAACCCCACCTGTGGGAATATATCCAAAGGAAATGAAAACACAGTATCAAAGAGATACACGCACTCCAGGTTCACAGTAGCATTGCTTACAATAGCCAAGACATGGAAACAACCTCAGTATCCATTGATGGATGGATGGATAAAGATATAATAAATATACACTCATACATACACACAACAGAATATTATTCAGCCATAAAAGAGAAATCCTGTAATTTTCTGCAACATGTACAGACTTTTAAGGCGATTATGCTAAAGTAAAATAAGTCAGACATAAATGTGATCTTTTTTCTTTTTTATTGATTTCAGAGAGGAAGGGAGAGGGAGATAGAAACATCAATGATGAGAGAGAATCATTGATCAGCTGCCTCCTGCATGCCTCCAACTGAGGATCGAGCCCACAACCTAGGCATGTGCCCTGACCAGGAACTGAACCAAGACCTCCAGGTTTATAAGTCAATGCTCAACTACTGAGCCATGCCAGCTGGGCATATATTTCATCTTATATGTAAAATGTAAAAATAAATAAAAATAAAACACACACATAGAAAAAGAGATCTAAAAGGTTAGATTTGTGGTTACCATAAGTAGGGGGTGAAGGACAGGTAATTGGATGAAGGTGGTCAAAGGTACAAACTTCTACTTAAAAGATAAACTAAAGGTCCAGTGCACAAAATTTGTGCACCGGTAGGGTCCCCAGGCCTGGCTGGCCACTTCTTCCCTTGCCACCCATGCACCACTACAACATGGTTTACCCCCAACCCCCCAGTCTCCTCCTTCCTTCACTCCCTCAGTACCCTGCCATCGCCACTGATTGCCCACCATGGTCTGTACCACCACCCTCCATCCCCCCGACCCCGGTAATCAGCACACATCATAGCGAGCAATTGAACTCCCATTCTCCTGGTCAAACTCCTGAGGGGTCACTTTGCTTATTAGCCTTTTATATAAATAGATAAGTACTAGGGATGTAATGTACAACCTGATGCCTGTAGTTAACACTGCTGAATGACATATCTGGAGGTTACTAAGAGAGTAAATCCTACAAGTTCTCATCACAAAGAAAAACATTTTCTTCCTTTATTTCTAAAGTCATTATGCTTCACGCTTTAAACTTACACAATGCTATATGTCAACTATATCTTAACAAAACTGGGACAATGACAATTTTAAAAATTGTATGTGAGAATACACTATGTTGTCAGTGGGCCACATTAATACTCCATGTGTCAAGCTTCCAACCATTAGAAGAATAGCAGGAATGTTTTATATTGGGCCAGCCACAATTTCTAGTTTATATTTCAGTAAACATAAATCATTTGCTTAGCCAGTGGTTGGTAAACTCATTAGTCAACAGAGCCAAATATCAATAGTACAACGATTGAAATTTCTTTTGACAGCCAAATTTTTTAAACTTAAACTTCTTCTAATACCACTTCTTCAAAATAGACTCACCCAGGCCGTAGTATTTTGTGGAAAAGCCACACTCAAGGGGCCAAGGAGCCGCATGTGGCTCACGAGCCGCAGTTTGCCGACCACTGGCTTAGACAATACTGAACTATTACTTGAAACAGAGCTTTCCTTCTTTACAGAAATACTCTATCAGACCTTTGAATATGTTAAGATATAGTGTTAAATAACCATTATGTTCATATATATTAAAATGCATAAAGGGGCTTCCTGGTTGCACACAAAGAAAATGCCAAATGTTCAAATATACAATAAAAAAAAGAGACGTACTTTAATTCTAAGGCCAATTCTAGCACACCCACGCATCAGCTTGACAAACTTCCTCGATTCCTGCCTCTGAGAGGCACTTCTGGGCAGAGCTGGTGGGAGCCATGAGCACGGGTGGCAAGAAGTGCAGCCGGCACGGTGTTCTTCCTGGAATGCATAAAACAACCTGGTGATCATCCCTCCTGGGAAGGTGGGGTATCAATGGCTACAGTTCTCAACAAATACTTCATCTGTCTCGTTAGGACTCTAAGGCCCCTCAAAGAACTCAAATAATAACCTACACTCTATAACAATATACGGCTGCGATCAGTTGGAGTTGTTATTTGTCCTCTGAAAAATGCAGTCCAGCCTGTTCCCACCCTACCTTCGCTCCCTAACTGTGCACAACAATGATGATGTTGAGTGAAAGAAACACTGTATTTCATTTCTACAAAAACAAAACCAGGCAAAACTAAGCTGTAGTCAGCATGCAAGTTTAAATGGTAAACTACAAAGAGGAGTCAGGAACTGATCAGCACAAAAGTCAAGGTAGCAGATGACTCTGAGGGGACTGCATGTGGGGCAAGAGCATGGGACTGCCTAGGGGCAAGAGGCTCCGGCTCCTGGCGGAGGGGAGAGAGGGGGGTACTGCGTGTTCAAAGTGTGCTTCTCCACCAGGCAGCGTAATTTTTCTGTACTAGTATTTGTGCAACACCAGCACAGCCAGGTTCAGTGAGTCTGAGAGGGGGTGGTGAAGGACTAAGAAAAGACAGACAAGAGAAGAAAGCTGGATCTGGGTGGGACACTGCCCTCTCTGATGGAGAGACAGCGCCACAGCCTGTAAGCCAAGTCTTTCTTCATTTTATAGCCAGATTCCAGGAGGCAAAGTAAGGGTGTGGTCCAGATGTTTACAACATTTTCATGGGTTTCGATCCTACTCAGTTACATGCACCTGTTTACTTGCTGCACCTCCCACAGCCTCTATCACTCAGCCACTGGGGCTAAGGTTTGGACCATAGGTCAAGCTTACAAGTATAGCCAAAGGCTATACTTGTGCTGCGACTGGCATGTGGATTGTGCCCTCTCATTAGTCCCAGGCTTGAACCTGTCCAAACGCTGTAGCCGCTCTCCACTAGTGTTATCTTCCCCAGCAACAAGTTTGAAGAAAACCTGTGGCTAAATACTTCAGCTATTAGGTAGCCCAGGTTTTCAATGGGTATCTGGACCAACTTATTATGTTTTCCTCTGGGATGTAAAAGCTTCTTAATTTTTTTTTTCACAAAATTGAAACGTTAGTCATTTGTATATCAGCTAAATATCCAGGCTTTATAGTAAATCAATGTTAAAATATATTAAATCCTTAAAGATAAGCAAGTGTGGAGCATCCCACGATAAAAACAACTGCTGAGAGTATGTCTCACAGGCACCAGGGAAAAAATCTGCCTACTGACACCCCCTCAGAATTAAAAGATGAGTGTGTTATCTAACCTTATGGTGGTGATCATTTTGCAACATAAACATGTAAGAAATCATCATATTACCTTAAACTTACATAAGGTTATATGTCAATTTCATCTCAATAAAGTTGGGAAAACATAAATACAAAAGGTTTGCTTTAACTAAAAAAATACATTAAATTTGTGAAGCTAGTATTCCTTATTATTCATTTTAACCTTGTCACAAATCATCTGGAGTAAGAATATACAAATGGATAAATACCCATCATAGTTTTCATAAATCAACATAAACTATTACACAAATGACCATTTTTACTGTCCTACATGTATAGTACTTCCTATTTGATTTACAGAGAAATAGACAGTGGCAAAGACAGACACTGAATGGGTTTCTGGATCTAATTGCATGTGAAGGCTCCTGTGGGCCAACAAATCTCCTTTTTTTGCTCATGCTAGTTTGTGGTTGGATTTCTGCTACTTACAACACAGAGCCATGATACAGTTTCCATTTTGAGAACTTCAGATAAAGGTTCCTTAGTAGTGCTACAGAAATGATAAATGATTGAATAAAACAACCCAGAGCCAACAGGAATTCTTTACTTTTAAAATTTCATTTGCATGTGTATGCTGCACACATACACCCACAAACATATACTAGCATATATAAATATAGAAAGGTCATCATACAGGTTGTGATTATTAATCATCTCTGTGTGTATGTTGTTGTTTTTAATTTGGTTAATTTTGCCTCTTCACTTTCCTCCACCCTTATCAGTCTAAAAGCCACTTCCTGCTCCCTCCTCCGTCCCCTCCAGTAACCCATATTAACTACCTGGTATATTTTCTTCCATATATATTTCCATGTACATCTAATTATAAAGACACATACAAGCATATTTTTCCTATTGCTTTTTTCAAATTCTTACTATAGTGTATCATACTCAGTTTTCCCATTCAATAGTGACTCATGAAAAATTTTCAGTTCAACTTATAGGGCCCTAAATTCTTTTCTAAATGGTTGCATAATATTCCACCATTTGGATATACTGTGATACAGCCAACCATTCCTTTCCTGGTAAACATTTATCTCCATTTTTCTCCTACACATTATGGCAGAACACAACATTACAACACATATCCTTACATACATGTGATTTCT
Source organism: Antrozous pallidus (assembly GCA_027563665.1). Classification (NCBI taxonomy): domain Eukaryota; kingdom Metazoa; phylum Chordata; class Mammalia; order Chiroptera; family Vespertilionidae; genus Antrozous; species Antrozous pallidus. Next base: position 126,564,977 of record CM050508.1, on the reverse strand, counting down.
TTAAGAAAACAATGAATGGAATTCCTGGATGATACAGATATTATTTCTGACATATGTTGCTGGATTGCTTCCCAACAGATTATAACACATACTGCAATCTGTAACGTGCATACTATTTCCCCCTGACAGCAATAGATATATCATCATCTGAGTCTTATTTGTTGGCCTTCTGCATCTGCTCTTCTCTGAACTATGTGTTCATATTTTTTCTTATTCTTCTCTTGGGTTGTTGGCCCTTTCTAGTAAATTTTTAAATATTCTTTGTCATTACAGATGTCAAACTCTGTCCTCTGTATTGCAAACACTTCCCCCCCAAACTGACTATTTATTGGCTTTGCACCTACGATGTTATATCAAAAAGCCATTATATAAGAATCCTTCCTATGTTTCTATTTCAAAAACATTAATGTGTACTTTGCAAAACAGACTGTTTTGGTCTCCTTCCCCAGCTTTCATGATTCAACTCTCCTATTTCCATTTTAAATTTATCAGCGCCCCATTTTACCGAGCTGTCCTCTGCTCTTCCTGTCACGTAGAGGAGATTGTTTGCAAACATGGCTGCAATCCTTCTCCACAGTTCTACATAGCCTTAGAAATGGGATTTTCCATTCAGCCCATGCACAGATGGAGGAACCTGCTTCCCCCACCCTTAATCTCAGATGGCCTTGTGATGTGTTTAGACTAATAAAATAAAGTTGAAGTGACTTTGGGACATTCAGAACCCTCACCGCAGGGTACCCTGCAGCTTCTGCTCCTGCCCTCGTGGAACCCGGGTGAAGAAGCCCAGGCTAGCCTCCCTAAAGATGAAATGGTGTGAAGACTCATTTCTGTCTGGAATTTCTTTTTGTACAAAATGGAACATCACTCTTCAAACATTTTCACCTTTTGATCATCAGTTTTTAAGATGTCTCAAATTCTTTGACTAATAACTCTATTTCTCAAAATATATGAGAGATCCTGGCACTTGCAGCATCATTCTTCTCTGCGAATAATCAAGGCAGAACACTGGTTTTTAAGCTCAGCTGTTCATAAATGACATGCCCTCCGCTGTCTCTCATCCACAAAACCTTAAGCTCCACATTGTAGTCTTCATGACACTTCGTCTCAATAAGCTTAAACTGTACATGTGGCATAACCCTCAAGAAAAGCACCTTTCCATCTAGAGATTTGTAAGTTGGCTTCCAGTCAGAGTGTGATAGATTCACATTACTCACTAATCACCAAGAGTATGCTGGTCTCAGTCCCAATTACCATAGTTCTCCCTTAGGGAACTTTAACAATATTTGAACTATTGTATAGTGGGATAGTCTCAGAATTAAGCTTTTGCTGTGCCTTTTCACTGAAAACAATCCTCTTGGTTAAAAGGCTCTAATTTACAAAACCCTACAATAATAGGCTCAGCAGTTGCAAGCACTCATTCTTAAACTAACAACAGCTGATTCTAAATTAAATTAACCTGCTACACCAATAACCCTTAATGGTTGCTTGGCAACACACTGAGCACCTTCCAGAAAACTCCCCTCAAAGATTAAAACTCTTACTTTACCACTCCTCCAAGACAAAATAATCTAATTTGATCGGGAATCACAGCTATTTATTAGGATACAGCCAAGTTATTGGTACAAAATTCTAGGCTACTAATCTTGGATGAGAGGCCACTATTTACACGTGGAGGAGGGGCTGTCATGCATCTTTTGCCAGCAGTTTTAAACCAATCAGTATCCAGCAAGGAAGGAGAAAAACCGCTTACTCTTCACCCAGTGTACAGTCATCCACATCTGCAACCTCAGGACCCAGGATGTGCAGCCAGGAGCATGGCCATCGCTTGCAGGCAGTCTGAATGGAAGCACATGGGTGGTATCAGGAGACCTAGATCTGGGGCCTGGCTCTGGTATCAATGGTTATGTAACCTTGAACAAAGAAATAACACCTGCTTCACAAGTTTGTTGTGAAGATTCGTTTAATAATATAGATATATATTTTTGTATAAATAAGCACTTTATGGGTGCTATAAGAAATTTAATAATACTGTATCCATTGATATTTTAAGTACTTCAGCATTGTAATCTGGTAGTAGATATACTATGCATTGAACACAGTAATCAAAAGTTATGCATGTTTTCTATCTACTGATAGATCCCAGATCAAATTAAGCATAACCTATCAATTTTGCAAAATGTAATAATCTCCAGTACTTGATGAACTGAAAGGGAAATATTTTTTTTCCTTGCTTATTCTACCTATATGGAGCACTAACAATTTATGTAGAAGTCTTGTAAGTTTAGATTGAGTGCCTGTTACCTTACTGCCTGATCGCCCCTAACTCCTCTGCCTGCCTGCCTGAACACCCCTCACAGCCTCTGTCTGCTGGCCTAATCGCCCCTAACTGCTCTCCCCTGCCTTCCTGATAGGCCCTAAACACACTCCACTGCCAGCATGATCACCCCTAACCACTCTGCCTGCCCGCCGGATCACTCCTAACTGCCTCTGCTACCATGGCTTTATTCAGTTTATCTGGTCTAATTAGCATATTACCCTTTTATTAATATAGATTACAACACCCTTTTATTTTCTTCAACAAACTTCCACCTGCAGTTTAACTAATTAATTTGTCTGTTTTCAATTTCTACTACTTGAATATAAATTATAAGAAGACCCACTGATATATTGTTGACCACATAAGCCAGCACAAAGTAAATACTCATCAATTATTTGCTATATAAATAAATACTCTGAACTATCTCCAAGTTCCTCCTATTTAAACTAATCTGTGATGGTACACACACCCTTACGTGTGTTGAAGTCAGCACTTTGTCTTAATAAACATTCTCAAGTACTATACATTTTTAATCTAGATTTTAGAATTGTAAATCTAATATCCCATAATTTCCATAAAGAAATACAGATTCTGATCAGTTAAACATCACAAGAAATCTTTAATCATAAAATAAAATCTGTAGCCGAGACCGGTTTGGCTCAGTGGATAGAGCGTCGGACTGCGGACTGAAGGGTCCCGGGTTCGATTCCGGCAAGGGCATGTACCTTGGCTGCAGGTGCATCCCCGGTGGGGGGCGTGCAGGAGGCAGCTGATCGATGTCTCTCTCTCATCGATGTTTCTGACTTTCTATCCCTCTCCTTTCCTCTCTGTAAAAAATCAATAAAAATATATTAAAATAAAATAAAATAAAATCTGTAAAAAGAAACATAAATCATAGCATCTAGGAAGCTCTCAAATGTTAAACAAATGAATGAATTTTTTTCTTTATCTTCATCACTGAAAATTCCCAATCTTCCTAAGTATTTGTCCATATCAGCATCAGGTTTATGCTCATTAAAATGACCATTAATAAAATTCATAGAATACAACCCCAAAGGATTATTTTGTTACAACTGTAATTAGTTGTTTATTAATAACTACAGGCCTGATGGACGAAATTCGTGCACGGGGGGGGGGGGGGGGGGGGGGGGGGGATGTCCCTTAGCCCAGCCTGCACCCTCTCCAATCTGGGACCCCTGGAGGAATGTCTGACTGCCTATTTAGGCCCAATCCTACCAGGACTGGTAGGATTGGGCCTAAACAGGCAGTTGGACATCCTTCTCACAATCCAGGACTGCTGGCTTCAAACTGCTCACCTGCCTGCCTCCCTGATTGCCCCGAACCGCTTCTGCCTGCCAGCCTGAGCACACCCTAACCACTACCCTGCCAGCCTAATTGATGTCTAACTGCTCCCCTGCCAGCCTGTTCGCCCCCAACTTCCCTCATCTGCCAGCCTGGTCACCCCAACTGCCCTCCCTTACAGGCCTGGTCCCTTCCAACTGCCCTTCCCTGCTGGCCATCTTGTGGTGGTCATCTTGTGTCCACATGGGGGCAGGATCTTTGACCACATGGGGGCAGCCTTCTTGTGTGTTTGAGTGACGGTCAATATGCGTATTACTCTTTTATTAGATAAGATAGTAAAGAAGCAAAAGGGAGGCCAGACATTATAAGCATGACTATCTGGGCAGCCTCGCCAGGAAGCTGCAACTTTACATTCCCCAGGGAACCGCTGGTCCATTCCCTGAAAATCATTGGGGCCAGGGGCCCAACAATGGGGAGATGGTGTATGGGCAGTGAAGTCAGGATGATGAAGGGAAAATTCCTGTCAGTCTAACCTGGGAACAAAAATCATTGGCTGATGAGGCCAAGACACTGCAAGCACGCAAAATCCTAGATTGAAATCCCCAGACAAAGGAATTCATTCTCTTTGCTCTCATTCCTCTGGCTTTGCTCCTACTTTCTTGCATTCACCCATGTTCCCGGAAACCACATGGCCCATTGTCATGTGGACCTCCCTATGGTCTAACGGACTGCAGCTGGGAACACAAACTAAACTAGCCTGATGCTGGACTGGACTGTGCTTCAACGTGGAATGGAAACTTTAGGCAGTGGTTTTAATCCAAGCTCTGCTAGGGACTGGACTTCTTCCACAGCAGGATGGAGAGGGGAGACCTTAGAAACTCAGGGATTTAATTCCATGCAAATAAATGCCACTCGTTCTCCCATGTAAGTTTCAAAAAAAGCCCTTTTCTTGTGACATCACAAGAATCCCATTTCCCCTGGTGGGGACACAGAGAGTGTCTCTGTGAATGTCTCAATATCAACCCGAGAAGGTGTATTTTGTATATAAGGTTTTAAATTCTCTCTGAATGTCAAAGCAAAACAGTCACCACGGCTATATTTCAGTACTCACAGCTTTCTGAAAATTATAAAAGTAGAACTAGAAAGATGTTATTTTTATATTATTCTAAAATAAAAAGTCAAAAACAAAATATTTTTCCTTTTTATCTCTTCCATAATTCCACTCATCTCCCATAATTATAATGTTCTCCTGCATTAATAAAAATAGCTATCATGCCTGCTGAAATGGAGTATATTTATACTTACCAAAGTCCAACTGTACTCTGACTCGGCAAAATGTCACTAATCCAATTAATGAAATATTTCAATCAATGATGGGCAAAAAGGGGAAAAAAACACTTTCTAAATTCTATCACTTTTACAGTATGCCCTAATCCAAGCTTGGCAAGGAGAAACAAAAATACAGATTAAATTTTATTGAATTTATTTGCCCTAAATGGCTTTTCTCAATAGGCCTTTCAGACTCATCTTAATGTGCCACTTTACACAACAGCCACACAATGTGGCACTATTTATAATACACTCAATTGAAAATTAGGAGAAAGTAAATAGCTACAATATATTTTAAATGAGATAAAAGTTAATAAAAATATTAAAATATATTTTAAATGAGATAAAAGTTGTTTAAATGAGATAAAAATTAGGAGAAAGTAAATAGCTACAATATATTTTAAATGAGATAAAAGAAGTACACTCTCAGGAAAGATGATTTTATATTTATTATATATTAAGGTTAAGTGATTTTTTAAATATATATTTTTTTTTATTCATATTTTTACTGAGAGGAAGAGAGAGGGATAGAGAATTAGAAATATTGATCTGCTGCCTCCTGCACATCCTCTTACTGGGGATGTGCCCTCAACCAAAGTACATGCCCTTCACCAGAATAGAACCTGGGACCTGTCAGTCTGCAGGCCAATGCTCTATCCACTGAGCCAAACTGGTTAGGGCTAAGTGGTTTTTAATGGACATACCACACACTCCTATCCTCTTGAGGCAAACCAGAAGAGGACTGCTTCTCTTCTTATCAGCCCAGAGAAAACATGGGTTTGGGAAGCTTTTAAGTTATGAAAAAATTCTTCCTCACTTTATGGTTGAGAGAAAAAGAGCTAAAGTGCCAATATCCCTGAAGATAGTCAGAATTAGTCTGGAAAATATGCCTGTGAAGAAGGGGAACTTGTAGTGGGACAAGATCTATTACATAGACAAAGAAAGCCACAGAATAGTCTAAAGCAGTGGTCAGCAAACTGTGGCTTGCGAGCCACATGTGGCTCTTTGGCCCCTCGAGTGTGGCTCTTCCACAAAATATCACAGCCTGGGCAAGTCTATTTTGAAGAAGTGGCGTTAGAAGTTTAAGTTTAAAACGTTTGGCTCTCAAAAGAAATTTCAATCATTATACTGTTGATATCTGGCTCTGTTGACTAATGAGCTTGCCGACCACCGGTCTAAAGCAAAAGACAGCCAGCAGATACTGGGCCAAAGCAGAGACAGGGTACAGCAGAAGGCAAAAATAGAAAACAACTTTTTAAAGGTTTCAAAGGTTTTAAACCCATCTTCAAAATCTTTTCATTATTCATCTAGCAACTAGGGCTCAGTGAGAAACATCAAAACTTTTAAAGGGTACCTCGAGAATATGATGTCCTCTCTTCTCTTAGATTTTATTTTCAGTTGTTAGAAAAAAAGTCAAAGTTTAAACATCTTATACTTGATAATAAATATAGAAACATCATAGCTCAGAATTAGAAACAGAGTTCTAAAAGTCACCTGCATATAGAATCATGAAACTAAAATTGGCAAACTATGAGCTTCCCAAGAAAGTTATGAAACTTAGAGAGTGGGAAGTGCTGAGGATATATAAAACAAGACCCAGGAACATTGTTCATAGGTTGGGAAAAGAGAAAAGGAATCAATTGGTCAAGGAAAGAAAAAAAAGTCATCCCTAAATCTAAGGAAAGGGTGACAAGGAGGTATCAAAAGCACCAAGGAAATCAATAATAGAAACACTTACAAGATAACAGACATTCCAACAGGTGAGAGGTGGTATCTTATTGTAGTTTTTATTTGCATTTCCCTAGTAGCTAATGAAGTTGACCATCTTTTCATATATGTATCTGTTGGCCAACTGTATGTCTTCTTGGGAGAAGTGTCTGTTCAGGTCCTCTGCCCATTTTCTAATTGGATTCGTTGTTTGGTTGGTTTTAAGTTGTATGAGTTCTTTATATATTTTAGATATTAACCCCTTGTCAGAGCTGTTGCTTGAAAATATCTTCTCCCATTGGTTGGCTGTCTTTTGTTTTGTTGGCAGTCCCTTTTGCTGTGCAGAAGCTTTTTAGTTTAATATAGTTTCATTCACTTATTTTGCATATACTTTCCTTGCCTTTGGGATCAAATTCATAAAATCTCTCTAAGACCAAAGGCCCATAAGTTTAGTACCCATGTGTTCTATTATCAACAAGACAAGTAATAACAAGAGTTGGAGAGGTTGGAGAGAAAAATTCATTTACTACTGGTGGGAATGTAAACTGGTACAGCCACTATGGAAAACAGTATAGAGGTTCCTTGAAAAATTAAGAATAAAGTTACCATATTGTTACCACTATAATTTGCTAGTTATTAAAAATAAGAAGAAGAAAGGAACAGGGGGAAGGACAGGCATTTATGAGCATGGCCATCTGAGCAGCTTCACCAGGAAGCTGCAACTTTACATTCCCCAGGGAAACAATAGTCCATTTCCTGCAGATCACTGCGGGGGAAGGAATCCATCAAAGGGGAAGATGAACGCAAACACATTAACATCAGGGTGATGTAGGGTGCCAGAAGCCAGTTCCAGCATATCATAATTGCAAGAGTTTCATCAAAAAGTTGATGGAACTTGGGAACTCCACAAGGGTTGAGTCACATATGTAATCACCTGAATAGGATGATTATTTGCTGCCGTACAGCTCAGGGGATCTTAATCTACATGTTATTGCTTCTACTGGCCAAACACCTGAACAGCCATAGGCTATTCCCCAATCTGATAATGCTTCTGTACAAAACCCTACCCACCTTGCCTTAGGACAAACTGTGTTAATAAAAAGCAAAAAATCCTAAGACAAGGAGAACTTAGCTCCTTTTTAGCTAAAGCTCCTCTGATCCCCAATGGCTTTCAAAATTATCTTTCATTTCTAGACTCCTACTTAACCTATGCACAGCCTTTCTTCAGATTGCTGAACCCTTCTTAATGCTGGAACAAGAACCCTAGTAGTACGTAAAATACTTGTCTGGGTACAAAGATCATTAACAAAAGAGAGTGCAGCCACTGCAAGCATAAAAAATCCTATCTAATAAAAGAGTAATATGCAAATTTGACCATACTTTCCCTACACCCACAAGCCATGCCCACAGCCACACCCACCAGCCAATCAGGAGCAAATTATGCAAACAAACCCCAACCAAGATGGCTGCCACCACTAAGAGCAGGAGAAAGGCTTGAGTTTCCCCAGCAACAGAGGAAGCCAAGCTTTCTGCCTGCCCTTGCTGTCCTAGGCCTCCACTCAATGCTACAAAGTTTCAATTATAAAAAATACAAAAATGGCAGCACCCACTGAGCTGGAGAGAACAGAGGCTTGGGTTTCCCCAGCAATGGAGGAAGCCAAGCTTTCCGCTTGCCATTGCAGGCCTAGGCCTCCACTCTAGGCTACAAAGTTGCAAACAGAAATGGCTGCTGCCACCGGGCGAGCAGCAGGCTTGGCTCCACTCCAGGCTACAAAGTTTCAATTGTAGACATAAATTAATCCCAGATCCCAGGGCCTCCACTTGGGTCGCTGGGAGGCATGGATGGCCTACAAAACTCCACAGGCCCATCGCCCAGGCCGCCCCTCACCCCAAGGGAATGCCCACCCTGATCTGGGACACTCTTCAGGGCAAACCAGCTGGCCCCCACCCATGCACCAAGCCTCTATACTATATAATAAAAGAGTAATTTACAGATTAACCATCACTCCAACACACAAGAGGACTGCCTCCATGTGGTCAAAGATACTGCCTTGATGTGGTCAAAGATTCTGCCCCCATGTGGACACAAGATGGCCACCACAAGATGGCCAGCAGAGGACCATTGGGAGGTTCCAGGCCATGCAAGGGAGGGCAGTTGGGGGTGACCAGGCTGGCAGATGAAGGAAGTTGGGGGCAAACAGGCTGGCAGGGGAGCAGTTAGACATCAATTAGGCTGGCAGGGTAGTGGTTAGGGTGTGCTCAGGCTGGCAGGCAGAAGCGGTTAGGGGCAATCAGGGAGGCAGGCAGGTGAGCAGTCTGGAGCCAGCAGTCCTGGATTATGAGAAGGATGTCCGACTGCCCATTTAGGCCCGATCCCGGTGGTAGGAATCAGGCCTAAAAAGGCAGTCATACGTTCCTCGAGGGGTCCTAGATTGGAGAGGGTGCAGGGTGGGATGAGGGACACGCCGCCTCCCCCCGTGCACAAATTTCACACACCAGCCCTCTAGTTTTAGAATAAAATCCCTAGACATAGGAATTCTCTCTCTCTCTTTTACATTTTGCAAAATCTATCAATTTTGCAAAATATGATAATCTCTACTAGTTGATTAACTGAAAGGGAAATATGAACTCAATAAGGGATGAGTCACATATGTAACTCACCCATGTTTCATGTGGCCCTAGAAGCCACATGGCCCAGGGCCATGCAGACCCCACATATAATGGGTTACAACTGGGAACACAAGCTAACCTTGCCTGATCCTGGACTGAACTGTGTAAATATCAAGCTGAAACTCTGGGCAATTACTTTAATCCTAGCTCTACTGAAGATGAAATAGGACTTTTTCTTTGGCAGGACAGAAGGAAATCGGACCTTGGAAACTCAAGGGTTTAAGTCCATAAATATAACTCATTCTCCCACGCAAGTCTCAGAAATTTTCTTTTCTCATAACACTGCAATAAGCCCACTTCCACAAGCAACTGGTGGGGACATCAAAGACCCCTCACAGATAACAATATGACCCACCAACCCCTCTTTTGGATACCTACCAGAAAAATTTGAGGGAGGAACCAAGATGGCGGCATAGCTAAACACCTACCTTGCTGCCCCACACAGCAATTTCAAAACTACAAGTTAACGACAGAACAAACATCATCCAGAATCAGCGGAAAGCTGGCTGAGTGAAAATTCCACAAATAAAAGTAAAGATAGGACACTGTGACTCAGAGGAACGGCGGAGGGCAGCGTTGAAGATACGCGCAAAGTCAGAGATTTGGAGCTGTGCCCGCGCGAGCTTGCAGGGAGGGCGGGCGGCTGCAAAGACAAAGGCATCCCACTGCACTGATTCCCCAATTCCAGGCGAGAACCAGGGAACCCACACTCATATGGTGTGAAACTGGACAGTAGGGAAGCACGCTGAAACTTGGGCGCTGCAAAGGTCTGCGAGCTTGTGGAGAGTGCACATAAACAGGAACAGCAGAGATGCGTGAGCACACAGAAAGGACTCGTGACTTGCTCCCTCGTTCAGGAGACCACCGGATTGCATTGCTTTACAACCCTGGGTGAGACTTTTGGTGTGCAGACTCATTTGGGGAGAGGCTGAATTGTACGGCAGCGGGTAGAAATTGGCGGCAGCTTTCTCTCAGAGGTGCTTGCAGCCATTACCACCCGGCACAGAGACCCAGGTGCCACATAGGGCGGAGCTGACACTGCCTGCTCAGCCCGGAGACTCCTCCCATCTAACTGAGCACAGCTGACCCTCACAGCCAATTGGCCTAGAGGTCAAACTGTTTTAGTGCTAACAACAATAATTAGGCTTAACTTCAACAAGACTGTGCAACCCATAAAGGGCTGCACCAAGAGTTTCCACCTCAGGTAACTGGGGAGGCTGAGCCACTGTCCCTTAGAAGACATCTACCACACAAAGCTAATCAACCAACTCAGGAAAGCAGCCACTATGCAGAGACATGGAAAGAAATCACATGTGAAAGAAATGGAGGGAAAAAAATGACTGGACACAGAGTTCAAAACCATGGTTATAAGGTTTTACAAGGGGCTCCTGGAAAAGGCCGATGAACTTAATAAGGAAATGAACGAACAAGACCTACGAGGAAATGAATGAGACTTACGAGGATATGAAAAAGGACCAACTGGAAATTAAGCATACAATGACTGAAATAAAAAAATATTATACAAAGACCCAAAAGCAGTCTAGAGGACCGCAAGAACCAAGGCAAAGATTTGAAATACAAAGACGCAAAATCCACTCAGCCAGAAAAGCAAGAAGCCAAAAGAATCCAAAGTGTAAGAGGCCTCTGAGACAACCTGAAGCATACCAACATATAGGGGTGCCAGAAAAAGAGACAACAAGATAATGAAAACCTATTTGAAGAAATAGTGACCTAAAACTTCCCACACCTGGTGAAAGAAATTGACTTAAAAGTCCAAGAAGTGCACCGAACCCCAAACTATAGAAATCCAAAGAGGACCACACCAAGACACAGCATAATTAAAATGCCAAGAGCAAAAGACAAAGAGAGAATATTAAAAGCAGCAAGAGAAAAACAGTTGGTTACCTATAAGGGAGCGGATTTCTCAGCAGAAATGATGCAGGCCAGACGGGAGTGGCAAGAAATATTCAAAGTGATGAACAGCAAGAATCTACAACCAAGATTACTCTACCCAGCAAAGCTATCATTCAGAATTGAAGGTCAGATAAAGTGCTTTGCAGATTAGAAAAAGCAAAAGGAGTTCATCACCGGCAAACCAATATATTATGAAATGTTGAAAGATATTCTTTAAGAAGAGGAAGAAGAAAAATGTAAAAATAAAAATTATTGCCAGGACCAGTTTGGCTCAGTGGATAGAGCATCGGCCTGCGTTCTGAGAGGTCCCAGGTTCGATTCTGGTCAGGGGCATGTACCTTGGTTGTGGACACATCCCCGGGGTGGGGTGGGGGTTGCAGGGGGCAGCTGATCGATGTTTCTCTTTCATCGATGTTTCTGACTTTCTATCCCTCTCCCTTCCTCTCTGTGAAAAATCAATAAAATATATTTTAAAAATAAAAAAATAAAAATTATGAACAAATACACATCTATTAATAAATGAATATAAAAATCAAGTGAATTAAAAATCTGATGAACAGGATAAACTGATGAATATAACAGAATCATGGGCATAGAGAGGAAATGGACTGACAATGCTTGGAGAGGAAAGGAGTGTGGGAGGTGCAGCTAGAGACTGGACAAAAATCATGCACCTCTGGAAGAGGACAGTGGAGGGGAGGGGAGGGCAGAGGATGGGATGGGTACCAGGTGGAGGGGAGCTATAGGGGGGAAAAAAGGGGATCAATGTAATTAATAAACTGAACAATAAAGATTAAATTTTTTTTAAAAAGAAAAATTTGAAAATGTTTATTCACAAAGATATATGCACCTCTATGCTCATTGCAGCATGAGTCACAGTGGGCAAGGCATGCAAACAACCGAAGTGTCCTTCAATAGGTGACCGGGTAAAAATGTGGTACATATACAATGGAATACTATTCAACCATAAGAAAAGATGAAATACTGTCATTTGCAACAACATGGTTGAACCCTGAGACTATCATGCTAAGAGAAATAAGTCAGTCAGAAAAAGCTAAAAACCAAATTATTTCACTCATATGTGGGATATAAAACAGAAACTCATAGATACAGGCAATAGTATGGAGGTTACCAAAGGGAAGGCAGTGGGGGGGCTCTGTAGTAAAGCGTGAAGGGGGCCAAATATATAGTGACAAAAGATTATTTGACTTTGATGGGCACACAATGCACTATACAAATTATGTGTCATAGAAATGTGGACTTGAAACCTATGTACTCTTATTATCCAATGTCATCCCAATAAATTTAATTTAAAAAAATTTTTTAAAGAAACACTTTGAGGAAACCACACATAACCACAAACATCTAAGGCAGACTATAATGGGTTTAGGGTGAGAGTTTGGGTCATGTCAGAGAGAAAATGCAGATGATGTATTTGAGCAGTTAAAATAATAGAGAAAATAAGCAAGAAGGAAGATTAGAATAGATAACTGGTTTAATATGGATGATAAATCAGAAGGGCGCATTTTTATATACAATAATCTTAAGTTTGAGGTCTTTAAATAAGTCCATTTTTCCCCAACTTGACATTAATGAAAAATCAAAGGGTATTAAATCAACTTTCAGGTTGTAGGGTAACAAAATAAGATTGCACTGTGAACATTTTAATGTCAATTTTGCTTAACAACATGACCTAGTAATGATAAAAGAAAGTTAACATAGATGAAATATTATGTAAAATTATGAGAAAGAATCTAATTTCTGAATTTGAAGAACATTAACTATTTTTCTTACCTAATAAGATGAAAGTGGTAGCATCATGGATTTCAGAGCTGCAGACAGAGACCCCCGACTCATTTAATGCTGACTCCACCATGGAGCTAACAACCTTCGGCAGTGCCACGTGGCTGCAGGGTAACTGTCAGCAGACACCAGCCACAGGCATCTACAGGGCCGAGGTCGAGGGAGAATAAAACATCAAATATGCGAAAAACCCATAATGTCATGATGATACTGCAAAAACAAACTTATCAACTTTGGAAGACGCTAGAAAACCAACTCAGTATCCTGAAAATGGATACTAACAAATAAAGGGAAAGACTCAAGCATTTATCTTTTCTTTCCCTTATAAAAAGTTCCTTAGAGCAACCAAATAATTGAGAAGGCAAAATTCGTCTTTATAATGTATTTCAATTAATAAAGAAAGGGTGATAGAAATATATTATTTTGGATCCCCTAGTAAAATAATTGATGTAGATAGGAGTTGGCAGATAATGGCCAGCAGGTCAATTCTGATCTGGTAAGTGAAGTTTTACAGGAACATAACCATGCCCATTCATTTACATATTGCCTAAGGCTGTTGCCACACTACAAAGTCAGAGATCATATGGCCTACAAAACAGAAATATGTTCACTATCCGGACCTTTACCAAAAACGTATGCCAACCCCTGATCCAGACAGTAATGATCAATGGTAGCTAAAACCATTAAGAAAAAAAAAAAAAAGATGGGGAGGTTTATAATGGATGGACCAGGCTGACAATACCTGTGCTAGCTGGCCAAACATAACCTCATAAAGAGGACAGGTGTTATGTGTCTCCTCATGCCCAGCAATAGGAAGTGCATACGCCACCTCTGAAGTCTTCCTGTCAAAAAATGGAAAATCTGATCAAAGCTCTTGTTCTAATTATGTTTCCAGAAAATAAGACAGAAAAACAAATTAAACTACACCATGGGCACACAAAATCCACACTGGGAAATTCTACAGACAAAGGATCTGGTTTCTTCAATAAATAAATTGCAAGGGGAAAAATAGGTGAACCTATAGATTAAAAGCAGCCTAAGAAATTTATCAACTAAGTGCATGTGTAGTCCTTATTTGGATTCTGATTCAGGCACATCAATAGACAAGAAATTTATAAGACAATCAGGGAAATCTGAATACTGAGCAGATATTTGATGACTGTAAGGAATTATTGTGCTGTTTTCTGGTGTGCTAGTAGTATTATGGTTATATATTTTTTAAAGTCAAGTCTCTTTATTGTTGTACAGATACATACTGATGTATTCACAGATGAAATAATGCAACATCTGGGTTTTGTTTAAAATAATCCAACAGGGAGATGGGCAGAAAAATGAAGTAAGATTAGACATATGTTGATCATTGTTAAGGCTGCGTGGTTAGTAAAAAGGACTTAATTCCACCATTTTCTCTACTTCTGAATATGTTTAAAGTTTTTCCATAATAAAAACATAAAAACAAAAACCACTAGCAAAGCTTTCTGTCTCTACTTTCCAACAACTGTGTTCATGGATGTTTTGTTTTTCCCCCTGCCCATCAACCATGTATCTCTTCATTAACCAGATATTTACTGAACAATCGCTAGGTGCTGGCAATAACCTTACCTTCAAGGACTGTATATTCTAGAGGTAGGGCCCAAAAAGTAACTCAGCTATCACAGTACTTGATGACAAATGCTGAAGAGAAGGATGCTAAGAGAATGCAGAGAAGGCGGAGCTATCCCTTCCTGTGTTCCTCATTCCCATTTCTTAATATTTTTTGCAGTATATTCATCTATCCTGATTTTCTGCTTTCTCTCTCCTAAATAACAGATTTCCTTTCTCTAAGTGGCTCTGTCTTAACCCATGTTATAACCCAAAGGTTTTCTACTGCCTCCACTCTGCCCTCCCCTTCCCCACGCCCCCCCCCAACAGGTCCTTTACTTCTATCACTTACTCTGACAACCCCAATCTCCTACAACTCAATAGCAGAAATTAATAATTCCATTAAAAATGGTCTAAGGAGTTGAATAGACATTTCACCAAAAAAAGATATACAAATGACCAACACATATATGAAAAAAAAATGTTCAGCATCACTAATCATCAAGGAAATACAAATCAAAACCACAATGAGATATCACTTCACACCTGCCAGGATGGCTGCTATAAAAAAAAATCAGAAAATATGGGGAATGCAAAGCACTATGGAAAACATTATGGAGGTTCCTCAGAGAAAAGAATAGAACTACCACATCATCCTGCAATCCTACTTCTGGGTATGTATCCAAAATAATTGAAATCAAGATCTCAAAGTGATATTAGCACTCCTGTGTTCACTGTAGCACTAGTGACAATAGTCAAGATGTGGAAACTACCTAAATGTCCTTCAGTGGATGAATGGATAAAGACAATATAGTATGTATACACAGTGAAACAGTATTGGGCCATATAAAGAAATCCTGTCATTTTCTATAATAAGGATAAATCTTGGGAACATTATGCTAAGTGGAATAGCCAGACACAGACTTCAGAGGTGGCGTATGCACTTCCTATTGCATGATTCCATTTACGTGAAGTATCCAAAGTAGTCAGATTCATAGAATCAGAGTGGAATGGTGGTTGCCAGTGAGAGGTTGGAGCAGGAAAGAGGAGTTACTAATCAACAGGCATAAAGTTTCAGTTAAGCAAGATAAGTAAGTTCTAGAGATGTGCTTAGTAACATTGAACCTACAGTCAACAACATGGTACTACACACGTACAACTGCTAAGAGGTAAGTCTCATATTGTGTTCTTAATACACTTTTCAATGTTTTTTTTATTTCTAAAGAAAACTGTTGACATGATATTCAGGCACAGCAATAAAAGAGAGAAAACAACAAGGGGAACAAAACCCAAATTACTCTTTTAACACTCAAAACAGTGTAAGTTCATCAGTTTTGACATAAAACAAGAAGTGGTATATTTTAATTTTTGAAATATTTAAAACACTGTAGTGGACACATTTAATCAAAAACTTTAAAGTTTTTTTTTTTTTTTTATATCTGTACTAGAGGCCCAGTGCACGAATTCATGCACAGGTGGGATCCGGCTGGCCTGGCCCCAATTGGGGCAGATCAGGGCTGGGCCTGTTGGGAGGAAGAGACGGCAGGAGGCTGACCAGCCAGCCTTGCCCCCTATTGGGGTGGAGAGGGTGATCAGGGGCAGGGCTAGCCAGGGGGAGGGGCTGAAAGGCAATCAGAGTGGTGGGGGCCCATTGGGTGTGGAGCCAGTAAGGGGGAGGTACTGCAAGAGCTGGCTGGCCAGCACTGCCCCCTATTGGGGTGGGGAAGGCAATCAAGGGCAGGGCCTGCCAGGGGGAGGAACTACAGGCATATCATAGTGGGGCAGGCCAATCAGGGATGGGCCAGCCATGGGGGAGAGCCAAAGTGGGTATCATAGAGATCATTCCAGTCATAAGGATGCTGGTTCTTTAGATAGATAGATAGATAGATAGATAGACAGACAGATAGATAGGAAAATGATTGATAGATAGATAGATAGATAGATAGATAGATAGATAGATAGATAGACTGACTAGAGGCCCAGTGCACAAAATTCGTGCACAGGAGGCAGGGGATGTCCCTCAGTCCTAAACGGGCAGTCGGACATCCTTTTCACAATCTAAGACTGTTGGCTCCAAACTGCTCACCTGCCTGCCTCCCTGACTGCCCCTAACCACTTCTGCCTGCCAGCCTGATTATCCCATAACCACTACCCTGCCAGCCTAACTGATGTCTAACTGGTCCCCTGCCAACCTGTTTGCCCCCAACTTCCCTTTTCTGTCAGCCTGGTCACCCCTAATTGCCCTCCCCCTACAGGCATAATTGCCCCCAACTGCCCTCCCTGCTGGCCTGATCATTTACAATTGCCCTCTCTTGCAGGCCTGGTCCCTCCCAACGGCCCTTCCCTGCTGGCCATCTTGTGGTGGCCATCTTGTGTCCACATGGGAGCAGGATCTTTGACCACACGAGGGCAGCCCTCTGGTGTGTTTGGGTGATCGTCAATCTGTAAATTACTTTTATTAGTTAGGCTAGAGGCCTGGTGCATGGGTGGGGACCAGCTGGTTTGCCCTGAAGAGTGTCCCAGATCAGGGTGGGGGTTCCCTTGGGGTGTGGGGTGGCCTGGGTGAGGGGCCTGTGGTGGTTTTCAGGCTGGCCACACCTCCCAGTGACCCAAGCGGAGTCCCTGGGATCTGGGATTTATTTATGTTCTACAATTGAAACTTTGTAGCCTGGAGCAGAGCCAAGCCTTCTGCTCACTCTGTGGTTACAGCCATTTCTGTATGGTTTTATTTAAATTTTATAATTAAAACATTGTAGCCTAGAGTGGAGGCCTAGGCACTAGGGCTGCAGAAGCTTGGCTTCCTTCATCACCTGGGCAACCCTAGCCTCTGCTCTCTCCAGCTCCGTGGCTGCTGCCATTTCTGTTGGGATATATCTTCTATAAGTGAAACTTTGTAGCATTGAGAGGAGGCCTAGGCTGGCAATGGCAGGCAGAAAACTTCGCTTCCTCTATTGCCAGGGAAACCCAAGCATCCTTCCTGCTCTCAGTGGCCTCAGCCATCTTGGTTGGGGTTTATTTGCCCCTGATTGGCTGGCGAGCACGGCTGGTGGGCATGGCTTGATCAGAGGTATGGTCAATTTGCATATTACTCTTTTATTAGATAGGATTGCCTGTTGTGTTGTTGCTGTTACTTTATTTTTGCCTAAACTACAGTGTGGGAGTAATTCAAAGGAAATCTAGCAGATTCAGACAGAGGTATCTAACAACAAAGAGTTCTACTAAATCATCTGATGGGGTTACGAGGACACTGTTGAGTCACTGTCATCACCACCTATGGGAATTTCACTTTTTAAGGTTATTTTCTAAAAATATGCAATGGCGATTTGACATTGATAAATATATACTGTGTTAACAACATCAGAGGATAAGTCCCCAAATGGGCCACAGTCATTTTTGGTTAAACAAATCCCAGCTTTCTCTGATGAGCAGGCTCTAGGATTTTGAATAAATCACTTGGGGAAATCACTAACCATTTCTGGGTAATGGCTTTTTTATCTAAGAAATTAAGATTCTGGGCTTGATGGCTAAATACATTCCTGTTCCAACATTACAGGGACTATGAGTAGGAACAGGCTTTTCATACGCAGTGGGGTGCTAGCAGTAATTCAAATACCAACTGACAGCATTACATCCTGACAGAGTAAAGTACTAATAACACTCTCACTTTTCACTACCCAATGCTGATACAGCCCTGTTAAATTTTCTTCTTAGGGTCTGGCACAGAGTACATAACTTATCTACATTAACTGTTATTAGTATAAATTACTTCTAAGAAAAGAAAATTGCTATATAACAATATTAACATGAATTGCTGATGATCAGAGATGGCATTTTGAAATAAGTAAAAAAGAAAGAAAGAAAAGGTGGAGGGGAGGAATCCTTATACCATGTGACAGTATGGATGGACCTGGAGATTATTATGCTACACAAAACAAGCTAGTCAGAGAAATATAAAATATCACATAATCTCACGTATATGTGAAATCTAATGAACAAAATAAACTGACAAACAAAATAGGACCTGAAGCATAGATACATGGAACTGTCTGACAGATCTCAGAAGGGAGCTGGTGGAGGAGACAGGAAGAGATAAATCAAAGAACATATATGCATACATGCATAGCCCATGGACACAGATAATAATGTGGTAAAGGCCTGGTGAGGGGTCAGGACTGGGTGGAAAGGGACAAAAGGAGGGAAATGTGGAACATCTGTAATACTGTCAACAATAAAAAAAAAAAAAAAAGACCGTTCTTTACAAAAGATAGGAACCTCACAACTCTGGATAGAATGGAGAGAGAATGAGAATATATGAAAATAAAATTGTTTGTAAAGTTAATATTAAAAAACAGATATAATGTGCCTGATTAAGTAAATATTGATTACTTCCTCCCGAGTCAGTTCCTGGACATTAAAGTCTTCTAGGCATCCCTAATATTCAACTCTTTTCTGGTTTCATCCTGGATTTCCATTCATAAAACACCCTGGCTTACCTTGTGTTATTGACAAAGACTCTTTCCTTGAGCAAACTTTAGTCAGGCTCCTCTAAGACCTCTACTCAACCAGGCCTCAACCTTGGCCTTTAAGAACTGCAACTTTCAGCACATTTCATCCTCCTCACCTACAAACACTAGCATAGTTTCCATTAGCTCAAGGCCACATTCCTAGAAAGATGATCCAGTTCCCTAAAATGCATGCCTGAGGAAGCTCAGTGCTGCCAAAAGAATTTACTGTTTGTTCCAGCCAAAACCTGACTACAGGCCATTGACCCTCCTTTTTCTTAGAGAAAGCTTGTAAATATTAATCCTTTCTCTGCCCCTTTGAGATGTAACTCTTTTACCAACCAAAATGACTCAATGTCCTGGGAGTCACCTTTTTGAAATACAAAGCAACAAGGAGGGAGATAGCTCTTGTCTCCCAGTTCTTAGGGGAGATTCAATGTTGCTAAAATGGCCATTCTTCCCAAACAAAGCTATGGTATTGATTCAACACAATCATTATTAAAATCCCAGTAGGAGTTTTTTCATTTCGATTTAGTTGGGGTTTTCTTTGCACAAATTGGCAAAATTATCTTAAACTTTATTTGGGGATGTATAGGACTTAGAATAACCAAAGCAATTTTGTAAAACAAGAACAAAGATGGAAGATTTATACTATTTGATTTGAAGATTTAATATAGGGCTGCAGCATGATATAAGGTAAGGATGGATGGATGGATGGATGGATGGATGGATGGGTAGATAGATAGGGAGACAGACAGACAGACAGACAGGTCAAACAGATTTGAAAGTCTAGAAGTAAAGCCTTATATTAATTAGTGATTGATTTTTTTATAAAGATCATAGTCTGTTCAGAAAATGGTACTGGTAAGTGGTTGGATACTGATATACAAATAAACAGACAGGTAAATAAACAAATAGACCTTTACATCAAACCATTTGTAAAAATTAATTCAAAATCATAGACCTAGATATAATAGTGAAAATTATAAATCCCCTAGAACAAAATATAGAAAATCATTATTTTCATAAAAATATAGGACATCTCAGATTAGACAACAAGTTCTCAGGTAAAACAACAAAAACATGCCATGGAAGACAATGTTAATAGATTGTATTTCGTCAAAATTGAAATCTTCAAAAGATGGCACTATTACAAAATGAAAACACTAGTCACAGATTTGGGGAAAATATTTGTATATTACATATCTAATAAAGAGTCTGTATCCAGAATATATAAAACCAGAGACCTGTTGCAAGAAGATTCCTGCAAGAATAGGGCTTCCTTCAGCCTGAGCAAAGCCCTCTCTCTCTCCCGTCTCCACTGCCTCGCTCCCTCCTGTCTCCTCTGCCTCACTTCCTCCCTTCTCCCCACCTGCTTGCTTCTCCACAGCTTTGTTCCATTCTGCAGTGCTTGGGTTCCTTCTACACCGTCGTCTGTGCCTGGATATGCAAATTAACCACCATCTTGGTTGGGTTAATTTGCATACTTGCTCTGATTGACTGATGGGCATGACTTGTGGGTGTAGCAGGTGTACGGTCTATTTGCATATCACTCTTTTATTAGATAAGGATACTCCTACAAATCAATGAGAAGATTGATTTTTTAAAAATGGGCAAAAAAAATTTGTCCACCATCCAGACACCATTGTTGACATGTACACATAAGGAACTATTTGACATTGAAACTGGGACTCAGAACTGTTGGACATTGAAACTGAGACTCAAACATTTTTTGTTCTTAATATGTTTATTTCTAGTATGCACATGTAAGACTTTTTTTTAAAGAAAAGAAACGGGGGGGAAAGATAGATACAGAGGCAAAGAAGCATTGAACAGACTGTCAAATTACAGTGGGAAGACGGGAGGGTGGGGGCAGGGGCTGTGGGAGATCAACTGAAGGACTTGTATGCATGCATATAAGCATAACCAACGGATACAAGACACGGGATGGGGGACAGGTGAGGGCACATGCTGGGGGGGGGTAGGAGAGGCTGGGGGAGGTTAATAGGGAGAAAAAAAGGAAACATATGTACTACTATTTGTAATACTTTAAAGAATAAAATGTATATATATATATTGGGGGAAAAATGTACACAGAACAAAATACTAGACATGTATTTCTCAAAACTGTCAGGGCCAACAAAAACAAGTCTGAGAAACGATCCTAGTATGGAGGACCCTAAGGACACATAATGACTAAATGCAATGAGGTCTCCTGGATAGGATCCTAAAACAGAAAAAAGACATAGGCAAAAAGTAAGGAAGGCTGAATAATGTATGTGCAGTTAGTAGTAATATAGGTGTCCCAAAAAAATGTATATATACTTGGAATAATTATTCATTCCAATGGATTAAATCTGAAAAGAAAGAAATGTCCATTGAACTATCCGCTTTTAGTGGTTATACATTTTGGGGGGATATCCTGTATATCAATATTGGTTCATTAATTATGACAAGTATGTCCTAATAATGTTAGACGTTAACGGAAAATGGATGTGGAATATATGGAACTCTGTACTCAATGCTTCTTAAAACTACAATTCTTCTAAAATAAAAGGTATATTAACAAAAAAAATGGGCAAGACACCCTGGCCAGTATGGCTCAGTTGGTTGGGTGTCATCCAGGGCACCAAAAGTTGCATGTTCAATTCCCAGGGCATATGCAAGAGGCAGCTGATTGATATCTAGCTCTCCAATCAATGTTTCTTTCTTCCTCTCCCTCTCCCTCTCTCTCTCTGAAAATCAATTTTTTAAAAAATTTAAAGAAAGGGCAAGAGAATCAAATAAATATTTCACCAAGCAAAACATACAACTGGCTAATAAGCATATAAAAAGGTGCTCAGTATTATTAAGCATTAGGAAAAATACAAATTTAATAACAAATTAACCTCTACATATGCACTTGAATAGCTATTATCAGTAATTGTTGTCCAGGATATCAAGAAACTGAAACCTTCATACATTGCTGGTGGGAATATAAAATGTTACAGCCACTTTAGAAAACATTAAACATATATCCACCACATGGCTGAGAAATTCTACTCCATTTCTGTTACCTAAAATAGGTGAAAATATATATCTACTAGAGAGCCAGTGCACAAAATTTGTGCACAGGGGCAGGTCCCCTCAGCCCAGCCTGTACCCTCTCCAATCAGGACCCCTTGGGGGATGTTCGATGGCCTATTGAGGCTCAATCCCAGGGATGGAGCCTAAACCAGCAGTTGGACATCCCTCTCACAATCCTGGACCACTGGCTCCCAATCACTCACCTGCCTGCCTTCCTGGTTGCCCCTAACTGCCCCCTGCTGCCAGCCAGGTCTTTCCCAACTGCCCGCTCCCTGCTGGCCTGGTCGCTCCTAACTGCACCCCCTGCCAGTGTGGTTGCCCCACAGAGCCTGCTTGTTCAGTTGTTTTGTCGCCCTCATTAATCCCCATGCCGGCCTGGTCAAAGACAGCGATCTTGTGAGGGCATTATGGTTAATTTGCATATTATCTCTTTATTATATAGGATACCAAGATTTATATAAATTGTCCTGGCAATATTATTCATAGTAGCCAATAACTAGAAACAATCCAAATTTCCATTAATTGATGAATAAACAGAGCACAGTATATCCATACAACATAATACTATTCAATAATAAAAATGGCTAAAATACCAATGAATGCTACAATATGGACAAGCCTTGTTAAAATTATGCTGGTCCTGGCCGGGTAGTTCAGATGGTTGGAGCATCATCCTAATAGACCTAGTCAGGGCTCATACAAGAAGCAACCAGTAAATGCATAAATGAGTGGAACAAGTCTCTCTCTCTCTCTCTCTCTCTCTCTCTCTCTCTCTCTCTCTCTCTCTCTCTTTCTCTCTCTCTCTCCTTCCTCCTCTTTTTCTCTCTCTCAAAAAAAATCAATAAATACAATTTTTTACAAAACAAACACTACGCTGGATAAAAGAAGCCAGATACACAAGACTACATATCATACAATTCAATTTATATTAAATGAGCAGAAAAGGCAAATTGATAGAAAGTGGTTGCCTGAGGTTAGGAATGGGAGCAGAAATTGCAACTGTGCTCAAGAGAATTTTGGGGGTAAATATTCCAAAACTGGATCACAGTAATTGTTATGGAACTATAAATTTAGCTAACATCTTTGAACTATATACTTACAATGGGTGAATCTGATGGCATGTAAATTATGCCTCCATAAGGCTACAATAAAATAAAAACTCAATAGATGCTTTTAAAAGCAGATTAAACACTAAGAAGAGAGTATTAGTGCAAGAGAAGATGGATCATTAGAAAATTTCCCAAACTAAAGCAAAGAAGAAAAAAAGACAATGGAAAATACAGAGAAGAGTTTAAGAATCAAATAGGATATAGTGAAAAGTCTAACAAATGTATAAATTTGTACTTTCAGGAGAAGAGGATAGATTGAACCAGGAGAAGTAATATCTGATGCAATAATAGCCAAGAATATTTTTAAACTGATTCAGAAATCTCTGTGATCCTTAAGCAGGATAAATTGTAAGAAAAATATACCTAGGCACGTAATAATAGAGCTCCTCAATATCAAAGACAAAGAAAAAATTTTAAAGCACAGAAAAATAGCACATCATCTTCATAGGACCAACGAAGACATCAATAGCTATTCTTTAAACAAAAATAAATTTCCGAAAGGATGATGAAATTACATCTTTAAAGCACTGAAAGACATTGACAACCTAGAATTCTACAAGCAGCAAAAATACATTTCAATAATTAAGAAAAAAATTTTTTAAATTTCCAACAAATAAAAATACAAAGAAATACTAAAGGGAGTTCTTCCAGCATAAGAAGAATAATCCCAGAGAGAAACACAGACTTACATGAAGGAATGAAAAGAAATGGTAAATATAAGTAAATACTAACTGCATAAAATAGCAATAATAATACATCATGTGGTTTATTCATATGTGAAATTAAAATAAATGAAAGCAAAAGTACAAAAGGAAACGGGTTTTTACAGAGTTAAAGTATTCTCACAATCATGCATTGTAAGGGAAGTGGTTGAAGTACTCATTCAGAGTAAATTCACAAGGATGGATGTTGTAGGGAAGTGGCTAGAGAATACAGAATATATAATTAACAAGCCAACAGAGAAGAAAATTGAGTTTTAAGTACATCATTCATCAAAGGAAAAAAGGCAAGAAAAGGAGAGAGGGAAACAAAAAACAGATGAGATAATTAAAAGACAAATAATAAAATATAAATTTATACCCAAGTATGATATCAATTACTTTTACTGTATATGGCTTCTTAGGTACTACAAAGATTGTCAGGTGATAATAAAGAAGCAAAACCCAACTATATGCTGTTTGTATGCTGCATGTAAAAAAACAGCTCAAAAATAAAAGTCTTAGAAGTTAAAGTACAGGAAAAGATACACAATGAAACACTAACCTAAGGAAAGCTTGTTGATACTAGTATCAAGTCAAAAACCACTGTTAGTACTGAAAAGAAGCATTTAATTATAACAAACAGATCCAATACAAGAAAAATACAAAAATTATAAATGTTATATATCAATAACATTTCCTCAAAACATGTTTGGAAAAAATGATGAATTAAAAAGAGACATAAAAAAATTGTCATCACAGTGAGAGATTTAGTTTACATTTCTCAGTAACTGAGAGAATAAATAGAGAAAAAAATAATAGGTAGGAAGCTTGATTAATAGAATTAATAGCTATTATTTAACCCGTATGTATGGAACACTGCACCAATAGCTACAGAATATACTGAACAGTCTATTCAAGTGTACATGTATCATTTACCAAAAGTGACCATAGTCAGGCCATACAACAAGTGTCAAAAATATTTTTAAAAAACTAAAATCTCAGTAACATTTTATTTGATAATAATGGGATTAAGCTATAAATCCATGTTAAAATTCATTAGACTATCCCAATTAATTGGAAATAAATTGGTCAAAGAAAAAATACAATGGCCATTTTTAAATACTTTGAGCAGAAAAATTAAGATATGACATCAAGACTTTTAAGATGCTATTAAAACCATGGCTTAATGAAAAATGCAGAACTTTGCTTATCTATATTAGAAAAGCATAGTGAAAATCAATAATGTAGTAGTGTTCTCACAAAGTTAGAAAAAGAATAGCTCATTGAAGCCAAAAATATTACACTTATACATATAGGCAAAAATATATATAAACCAAGAACAAAAATGAATGACTTAGAAAATAAGTATCAATAGCAAAAATAAAGCAGCTAAGTCAAAATTGTCTCACTGAAAGAATAAACTCGATAACCCTACAAGACTAATCAAGAAAAACACACAAAATGTCAACATCAGGAATGAAAAAGGAGACATATACAAATCCCACAAACTTTCAAAAGACAGTTGTAGTACCAACTTTTACCTGCAAATTAGAAAATTTATATGAAATAATCAAATTCCTTGAAAAACACAACCTACCAAATTCACACAAGGAGAAATGAAAAACCTGTAATTTTATTCATTTCCTTTCCTACAAAGAAAACTCCAGTCCGAGATGGATTCACTGAGCACTTCTTGGCCTTATGACTAAAATCAGGAATTATCAGATGGTTTCTCTGATGAATTTCCAATCAAACATTTAAGGAAGAATTAATACCAATCTCTTCCAGAGAGTTGGACAAAAAAAGGAACATTTCCCAATTGATTTCATAAGACTAGCATGCCCCTGAAACCTATATAAGCAAGTTCATTACACACACACACGCGCGCACATACACACGCACATGCACACACACCGAAAATTACAAGCTACTCTCCTAAACAGAAACGAAAATCTTTAACAAAATAATAGCAAACTGAAACCAACAAAACACAAAAATCACAGCCCATCTGTTGAGTTTATACAAGATTGATTATACGATACAGATACAAGATTGTTTTAACAGTTGTTTTAACATTTTGGCTCTATCGTTCGGGAGGGGAAAAAAAACTCAGACTGCTTTGTTTTCCCATTCCGGGTGAGTCTTTGGGTGTCCAGACTCATTTGGGGAGAAACTGGACTGTCTGGCAGCAGGCAGAGCTCCGGGCAGCTTTCTCTCGGAGGTGTGTGCAGCCATTGCCACAGGGCACAGAGACCTGGGAGTTGTTTAAGGCGGGGCTGACAGGAAACCAAGGCTGCCTGCTCAGCCCGGAGACTCTGCCCCATCCAGGCTGAGCACAGACGCTCTCCCAGCGTAAACACAGCTGATCCTCACAGCCAATTGGCCTGGAGGTCAACCCCTCCCAGCAATACCAACAACAATCTAGGCATAACTACAAGACAGTGCTGCCCATAAAGGGGTGCAACAAGAGTATCCACCTCAGGTAACTGGGGAGGCGGAGCCACTATATCCTAAAGGACACCTACCACACAAACCTACTGGACCAGCTCAGGAAAGCAGCCAACATGTGAAGACAAGATGTGAAAGAAATGGAGGGAAAAAAACGACTGGACATAGAATTCAAAACTATGGTTATAAGGTTTTTCAAGAGGCTCCTAGAAAAGGCCGATAAACTTAACAAGACCCTTGAGGATATGAGCGAGACCCTCGAGGATATGGACGAGACTCTGGAGGATATAAAAAAGGACCAACTAGAAATTAAGCATACACTGACTGAAATAAAAAATATTTTACAGAGATCTAAAAGAAGACTAGAGGATCGCAAGAATCAAGTCAAAGACTTAAATTACAAAGAAGCAAAAATCACTCAGCCGGAAAAGCAAGAAGCAGAAAGAATCCAAAAAATTAAAGATAGTGTAAAGAGCCTCTTGGATAACCTCAAGCATACAAACATCCGAATTATGGGTGTGCCAGAAAATGAAAGAGAGCAAGATACTGAAAAACTATTTGAAGAAATAGTGACTTAAAACTTCCCCCACCTGGTGAAAGAAATTGACTTAAAAGTCCAGAAAGCATACAGAACCACAAACTATAGGAATCCAAAGAGGACCACACCAAGACACATCATAATTAAAATGCCAAGAGCAAAAGATAAAGAGTGAATATTAAAAGCAGCAAGAGAAAAACAGTTAGTTACCTACAAGGGAGCACCCATTCGACTGTCAGCGGATTTCTCAACAGAAACTATGCAGGCCAGATGGGAGTGGCAAGAAATATTCAAAGTGATCAATAATAAGAATCTACAACCAAGATTACTCTACCCAGCAAAGCTATCATTCAGACTTGAAGGTCAGATAAAGTGCTTCGCAGATAAGAAAAAGCTAAAGGAGTTCATCAACACCAAACCAGTATTATATGAAATGCTGAAAGATATTCTTTAAGAAGAGGAAGAAGAAGAAAAAGATAAAGATAAAAATTATGAACAACAAGAACACATCTATCAACAAGTGAATCTAAAAATCAAGTGAATTAAAAATCTGATGAACAGAATAAACTGGTGAATATAATAGAATCAGGGGCATAGAAATGAAGTGGACTGACAATTCTTGGGGAGAAAGGGGAGGTGGGGGGTGTGGGAAGAGACTGGACAAAAAGCATACACCTATGGATGAGGACAGTGTAGGGGAGGTAAGGGCAGAGGATGGGATGGGTACCGGGGGAAGGGGAGGTATGGGGGGGGAGCAACATTGTAATAATCTGAACAATAAAGATTTATTAAATTAAAAAAAAACTTGAAACATGTTCATGATAAAAATGCCTATCAAATTATAAATAAGAGAATTTTCTTAACCTGAAAATGTTTCAACAACACTTCTAAGTAAGTAAATGCCATATTTTAATATATTGAAAACTTTCTTCCTAAAATTGGGAATGAGAATGAGACAAACACTATTATCACTACTATTCAAAATATAACCAAGGTCCTAAGTAGTGCAATGAGGCACTTAAAAAATATGAAAGATGTAAGAACAGAACAAGAAAAAATAAAGCTACTTATCCTATAAAATAATTATGCACATAGATAAGCAAAATGGTTCTACAGATAAACCATTGAAATTAAGAAGTAAATGTGCCAAATCCTTGCACTCAAGGTCAATATACCAAAATCTACTGCATTTATATATACAAACAGCAAAAATTAGAAGGTGAAACTTTAAAAGATGTAATTTGCAGTAACAACAAAAACAATTAATCTAATGAAAGATGTGCAAAAATGCTACAGAGAGAAATTGAAAGCATTACTTAGAGAGATTAAAGACAACCTAATTAGAGAGCTATCATGTGTTCATTGATTACAAGTATTATAAATTATTATAAAGATGGCAACTTTCCCAAATTGATCTACATATTCAATTCAATTTCAAACAAAATCTCAACCAGTTTTTTTATGTAGGGGGAATTGACAGAGTAATTCTAGAATTTATAAGTAAATGCTAAACACCAAGAAAACACAAAATAAAATCAAGAAGAAAGACAAAATTGAAAGACTTATACTACCTCATATCAGGACTAAATAATTTAAGGTGTTTTATAATCCAGTTAGAAGCCCACCACACAAAATCACGCAGCCCTACCCACCCAAACCGGTCTTTGGTCATTACAGCATTAGGGCCACAGGCCTTTGATAATATAAATAGGAATTCTATATAAAAGAGATGTAATATGCAAATTAACCCTCATGCCCTCACAAGATGGCTGCCTATGACCAGGCCAGCAGGGGGATTAGTGAGGGATGACCAAACAATTGAACAAGGAGGCTGCATGGGGTGACCAGGCTGGCAAGGGCAATTAGGCTGGCAGTTGGGACAGTGAAGGGCAACTAGGCTGACAGGGGGCCATGAGGGGTGACCATGTCAGCAGGGGAGGGGCAGTTAGGGGTGACCAGACTAGCAGGGGGGAAGTTGGGGGTGATCAAGCTGACATGCACAGGCATTGAGGGGCAATCAGGTCAGCAGTGGGGCGGGCAGTTGGGGGTGACCAGGCAGGCAGGCAGGTAAGCTATTAGGAGCCAATGGTCCCAGATTGTAAGAGGGATGTCCAACTGCTGGTTTAGGCCTGGTCCCTGGGATTGGGCCAAAACAGGCAGTCAGACATCACCCAAGGGTCCCGGTTTGGCGAGGGTGCAGGCTGGGCTGAGGGAACTCCTCTACCTGTGCACAAATTTTGTGCACCAGGCCTCTAGTAGAATATAAAATCCATAAACAGATTAAAAATATGCTGTTATTTGATTTATGAAGAGGTGCCATTGCAATTCAGCAGAGAAAAGATAATTTTTACCATAAAAATGCTGGGTCAACAGGATATTTACAAAAGTAAAAATAATCTTTACTTCACCCTCATAATGTACACAAAATTCAATTCCACGAGGGCTATAGATCTAAATGTAAAAGGTAACACAATAAGACTTCTTGTTACCACAGAAGAATATCTTCATGACACCAAAGCAAGCAAACATTTCTTAAACAAGATACAAAAAAAAAAAAAAACTCACCTAAAGGACAGAGTTATAAATTTAAATTTAAATTTTCTGTTCACCAAAGAAACATTTCAAGATAAAAAGCCTGTCACTGTGTAGAAGACATTTGCAGGATATTTATTTTACAAAAGACATGTATCTAGAAAATACAAAGAATGCCATAAAAATTAATAAGAAAAAGACAATCCTTTTTTAATGGGAAAAATATTTGAGCAAGCATCTACAGAAAACCAAATGGCCAATTAATATAAAAAGGATTCAAGATCACTTATTAGGAAAGTATAAATAAGAACCACTATGCCTACCCGGTGTGGCTCAGTGGATAGAGCGACAACCTGCAGACTCAAGGGTCCCAGGTTCGATTCTGGTCAAGGGCATGTGCCTTGGCTGTGAGCACATCCCCAGTAGGAGGCGTGCAGGAGGCAGCTGATGGGTGTTTCTCTCTCATTGATGTTTCTAACTCTCTCCCTCTTCCTTTCTCTCTGTAAAAAATCAACAAAATACATTAAAAAAAAAAAGAAGAACCACTATGACTGTCATACCAAATGTGAGCAAGAATGAAAAACAACTAAAACCAAAGTAAATTATGCAACTACTTTGGGCAACTGTTTGGCCGTATCAAAGATAAATCAGAGCCCTGCCAGGTAGCTCGGTTTTTTTAGAGCATTGTCCCGATACACCAAGGTTGCAGGTTTGATCTCCAGTCAGGGCAAAGATCAACCAATGAATGCATAAATGAGTAGAACAATAAATCAATCAATCAATATCTCTCTCTCTCTCTTTCTCTCTCTCTCTCTCTCTCTCTCTCTCTCTCTCTCTCTCTCTCTCTTTCTTTTCTCCCTCTCTTTCCCTTCCTTCCCTCCCTCTCTCTTAAATAAATAATAAAATAAAGGTAAATCATACATATAACTGACAATGCATTCCATTCCAAGGTATACACTCAACAGAAATGCCCACATATACATGTATAAGAATGTTCATGGCAGTACTATATGTAACAAAGAAAAGCTGGAAATGACCCAAATGTCTATGAACTGTAAAATAATTTTTTAAATGTTGTATATACAACAATGAAATATCAAGATGTAGAAGCAAAAATAACTATTACTATACCCAGCAACATGGATGAATATCAAAAAGAAACAATTATTGACCCAAACAAGTACATATTATATTATTTCATTTGTTTAAAGTTTTAAAATTGGCAAAATGAATCAATTGTGATATATTCAAACTAGTGGTCACCCTCTGAGCACAGTTTATAACTAAAAGAAAACAATAGATGAGTTCTGGGATGATAACATTTTATTTTTTGATGTGGGTAGTAGTTACTAAATAGGTGGCTTACTTTGTAAAAATACATAGGCTATAACCTTATGACCTGTATGTTTTTCTGTATGCATGTTAACCTTCAATAACAAAGTTTAGGAAAAACCAAGATGGTGGCATAAGATATACACCTGTACATGCTGCTGCTCACAACCACACCAAAACTACAACTAAAAGACAAAATGACTATCACCCAGAACCATGGAAAGTTGGCTGAATAGAAGTTCTACAACTATAAAAAAAGAAAAAAGTGCATTGAGACTAGGTAAGACATGCAGCGGCACAGAAAAGCAGAGGTAAGGAAGCACGTGCATTGGGCTGGCAACTGGGTGCACTGTTTTTTTCAATCGGGAGGGAGTTACAAGCTCCTGACTGCTCTGAACTCCAATTTCTGGTGAGACTCTGGGGACCCAGACTCTTACAGGGAGAAACTGGACTGTCTGGCATCAGGTCAGAAAGTGAGGGTGGCTTTCTCGTGGAGGTGCTTGCAGGAATCACTGTTTACTGTGCTGCGGTGTGGGACTTGGGGACTTGGAGACCCAGAGACACAGAGATGGCTGACTGGCAGCTGTAGCTGTTTGCTACGCGCTGGTAATTCCCTGAAACCCTTCCCCACCCAATTTACAAACCCACCCAAGCTGTATGCAGTGGCTTTTGCATATGAATGGCCTGCCCTTTCACAGCTTAACCTCAAAACTGCAGCTTGATAAGACAGCTCCAAAACTTCCAAAACCCAAACAAAAATGAGAAATCTGCAAATCTCACTATAACACCTGTTAGGTGGCCTCAGGAAGTAACTGACTTGCACCTACTTAGAGATCTAGGAGCCAGTTTACCTAGTGGTCAGTGTGAGACAATACCAGATTTCAACTCCTCACATCCATAAGTGACACATTCAAGAGGCAGACTCAGTGAGCACCAAAGCCCCACTGAAGCAAGTCCTGCCCCATAAGGGTGTCTCCAGCATAGCCGTTTTTCCATTATAGACACAGCAGGTCCTCATAGCCCATTGGCCTAGAGGTCAATTCCTCCCAGTGTACCAACAGTAATAAATACTTAACTACAACAAGACTGTGCACCCAACCCACAAAGGAGTGCACCAAGAGTGTCCACCTCAAGTGATTGGGGAGGCTGAGCCACTGGGCCCTATAGGTCCTACCCACACAAAGCCACTCCATCAACACAGGGAAGCAGCCAAAATGCGGAGACAAAGAAAAATGTCACAAATGAAAGAAATGGAGGGAAGCAAACTAATGGATATAGAGTTCAAAACCACAGTTATAAGGTTATTCAAGAATCTTCTAGAAACCTCTGAGAAACTTAGTGAGATCTCCAAGGAACTTAGTGAGACCTTCAAGGATCTTAATGAGAATACCAAAAAAAAAATGGAAAAGGACCAGTCAGAAATTAAGCATACACTGTCTTAAATAAAGAATAATGTACAGAAATTTAACAGTAGACTAGAGGACCCCCAAAATCAAACCAAATATTTGAAATACAAAGAAACAAAAAACACCCAACCAGAAAAACAAAAAGAAAAAATTAATACAAAAATATGAAGATAGTGTAAGGAGCCTCTGGAACAATCTCAAGCATACCAACATCCGAATTATGGGGTTGCCAGAAGAAGAGAGAGAGCAAAATATTGAAAACCTATTAGAAGAAATAATGACAAAAAAACTTTCCTTATCTGGTGAAGGAAACAGACTTAAAAGTCTATGAAGCACAGAAAACCCCAAACAAGAGGAATCCAAAAAGGACCACACCAGACACATCATAATTAAAATGCCAAGGACAAGCCAGAACCTGTTTTGTTCAGTGGATAGAGCATCTGCCTGCGGACTGAGGGGTAGGTTCAATTCCAGTCAAGGGCATGTGCCTTGGCTGTGGGCACATCCCCAGTAGGGGGTGTGAAGGAGGCAGCTGATCGATATTTCTCTCCCATTGATGTTTCTGACTTTCTATATCTCTCCCTTCCTCTCTGTGAAAAAATCAATAAAATATATTTTTAAAATGCCAAGGGCAAAAGACAAAGAGAGAATCTTGAAAGCAGCAAGAGAAAAACAGTTAGTTGCCTACAAGGGAGTACCCACATGACTGTGAGCTGATTTCTCAACAGTAACTATGCAGGCCAGACGGGAGTGGCAAGAAATATTCAAAGTGATGAACAGCAAGAAACTACAACCAAGATTACTCCATCCAGCAAAGTTATCATTTAGAATTGTAGGTCAGATTAAGAGCTTCACAGACAAGAAAAAGCTAAAGGAGTTCATCATTACCAAACCAGGATTATATGAAATGCTGAAGGGTATTCTTTAAGAAGAGGAAGAAGAAGAAAAAGGTAAAGATAAAAATTATGAACAACAAAGGGACAACAAATACATATCTATCAACAAGTGAATCTAAAAATTAAGTCAATAAAAAATCTGATGAACAAAATAAGCTAGTGAATATAATAGAAGCAGGAATATAGAAGGGGAATGGACTGACAATTCTTAGAAGGAAGGGAGTGTGAGGGGTGCAGGAAGAGATTAGTCAAAAATCTTATACCTATGGATGAGGATAGTGGCAGGGGGTAAGGGGAGGGGTGGGGGGAATCAGGTGGAGGGGAGCTATGGGGGGAAAAAGAGGAACATCTGTAATAATCTGAACAATAAAGATTTATTTTTTAAAAAATAACAAAGTGTACTTAAAAAAATAATGCTTCCTTATATCTATAAATGATACATATAATACAAACCAGGTAAAAGAATTTTGTTCTTTTTTTTTTAGTTTACACAACGTTCCCAGAAAGATTTTCTAGAGCTCAACTCTGATAATTTACTCCCATACTGAAAATATTTTAGTATCTTCTTCATTTGGCCTCAGCCTTCCTCACCAGCCACATCTCTTAGCACTCCCTTTTCCTCCTCCTCCCCCGCCTCAACCCCACCCCAGGTCTACCTACTCTTCAAAAGAAGCCACATTGTCTCTAGAAGAGATTCTAGACTTCAGTATGCAAAGTTTCCTCTTTGTAGATCTTTTACTTATTCTCACCATTCAAACCAACCCCATACTTGTCCCCTTGCCTGGGATATCCCTCACTGAGTGTAGATATTAATCACTCCAAAATCTGATCTGGATGCCTCTCTACGTGCTTCCACAGGCATCATCACATGCCCTCACTCATACACTAGTGATATAACCAGTCACATAATGTTAGCCCCAAGAAAGTGTTCATCTTTGGGTCATCAGAGCCTTGCACACAGTGAGGATTCAATAAGTACTAGTAATTATTGAATAAATAAAGTAATGAAGAAAGCAAAATCCATAAGTGCATTTACCTAAAAAATTTCTGCCCTGGCCAGTGTGTCTCCGTTGATTGGGCTTTGGCCCCCGCACTCAAAGTTGGCCTGTTCTATTCCTGGTCAGAGCATATGCTCAGGGTTGTGGGCTTGATCCCAGGTAGTGGGTATGCAGAAGGCAGCTGAATCCTGTTCTTCTGTCACATTGACGTTTCTCTTCCTCTTTCTCTAAAAATCAATAAAATAATATTTTTTATTTTCCTCCTTTCTATAATGCAAGATTTTTACACAGGCTAATTTTCTTCTAAGCTGACTTTCTCTGACAGAAAAAATCTATCATTTATAGACCAATCAACCATGACCAGAGGTTACTAATCAAACCATTTAAATTTATTGCAGACCAAAGATTAATTGAATCAGTCTAGATATAATTTTGAGTTCTAAAATGCTTTAAGATCCTAATTATGTGTCCCACTATTGGAGTAAAGTTGTTTAAAGGTTTCAAACTCTTCCACCAGTGTCTATAAAGATGGGGGAAGGGAAAATATTAAAGTTGTTATGTGGCTATCTCCACACACAACTGTATAAATCAATATCATGGTTTATTTCAAACGTTTCATTATAATAGGTGAGATCTATCTTAAAAGAATCACAGATGTCTTATTTTAAAAAATTAAATATTTTGAAACATCTTTTATATTTATTCAATGTAAGACACACTAACTTTTCTACCCATACATTATCATGATGAAACGATCATAACAATCTCAACAGTTTCAGTGACATCATATGGTTATAGTGTGCTACCCTTTTTTTTTACTATCAAGTGTCCTTACAGATTCCCCATGAAAATACCTTCCACTTATTATTATGTGGCTTGTAGCAGTGACACTGTCAGAGTAACCATGAAGGACTTGCAACTCTTATCTGAATAAGTGAATAAGAGCCTTGACATTATGACTCTAATTTTTTTTCCTGTTAGCCATAATAATTTCTTTGCCATGATACATGCATTTACCTTTTTATGTGTGATAAAAGAAAAGCACTGAATTGACAGCTATATCAACATAGATGGGCCCTATCTTATTGTTTCTCAAAATCCTTGTCTAATCACTGAAGTAGTAGGCAACTAAATGTCCATAGGATGCTAGGCTCTGGACTAAGCACTAGGAATACAACTTTAAGCAAAAAGGCATTGCTTCTGCTCTCAGAGAGCTTACAGCTAACTAATCACATAAATAAATGGAAAATTACAAGTGTATTAAGAACACAATCTCTTACCTGGACTACTACAATAGGATCCTAACAGTTCTCCCTGTTATTACTCTTACTCCCTCACAATCCAACGAAATAATATTTCTAAAATGTAAACCAAATTATTCCCATTTCCCCCAGCCCCCACCTCTGCAAAAGCCCTCCAATGGTTTCCCACTGCACATAGACTAAGACCGAATCCTTTACCCTGAACTATAAAGCCTTGAGCAGTCTGGCCATTCCTTCCCTTCCTAACCTCGTGTCACTCTCTTGCCTTTTCTCTGCCTCAGGATCTTTGCACTTACTCCTTCTGTCTGAAATGCTCTGCTCTTAATCAAGGGTCCCCCTTGTCACTCAGATCTCAGCTTAAATGTTACCGTCCCTCCTCATCTAAGGTAGTATCCAAACCTTGCCTTAGTTTAATTATCCAAATGCTATTTGTCTCGGCTAGTTTTCTTGTTTATTTGGATCGTGTGTGTGTGTGTGTGTGTGTGTGTGTGTGTGTGTGTGTGTGTGTGTATACAAGTATCTCCTTACTAGAATGCAAACACCATGGAAAAGGAACCTTGTCCATTAATATTGCCAGAGCTCAGAACTCTGCCTGGCCTAATGTAGCCACTCCAATATTTGCTGAATGAGTGTACTGGTGTTTGACCTGGTTAGGAATGTAAGGCAAGATATCCTTAGGGAAGTAACAACTAAGCTGCAATCTGAAAATAAGCAGGAGTTACTGAGAGAAGAAAGAATGGAAGAACACCCACCCAGAAGAACTACCCAGTTCAAAGGCCCAAGGGGCAGGAGGAAGCACTGCAGAAATGAGGGATGAAAAGAAGACCTATGAGATGAGGTCAGAATACCAAATATAAAACTACAGCTGAGAAAGAAAGATATTAGGAGAAATATGTTAGCTGTTTGAAGGATGCAAAGGCAAGTATTATACAATAAAATTAATACACTTATCAGGTTTGAGCAAAACAAGAGGTTTATATTTTAAAAATCACTACAGAATTCTTTCATCAAACCAATGAAGGCACAAATAACAAGAGAAAATGTATTCAGCTAGTAATATTTTAATATATTTTTATTGATTTCAGAGAGGGAGTGATAGAAACATCAATGATGAGAGAGAATCATTGATCGGCTGCCTCCTACACACCCTGGGGAACTAGCTCACAACCTGGACATGTGCCCTGACTAGGAATCGGCAATAACTTCATAGGTCAACACTCAACTGCTCAGCCAGGCTGGCCCAGCAATTTATAATATTTTTTTAAAAGGATGTACTACAACATATTTAACCTAAATCCCACAGTCTAATCATATCTATTCTTATTTTTCTGACCTAATTGCAATAGATAACTCCATTTAAAAAAGAAAAAACAAAAACCCTGCTACATGGAAAATGTTTTATAAAACATATCTATTAATGACAATTTATTTGTACATTTGGTCTAATAAGAAAGCCTGATTCTATTCATTGAGATATTATTAATGCCATACTAAGTATGTTTGATATTTTAACATGTCACACTATTATTTTTTTAATAGACTCACAGAGCAATTTTTAAATTAAATAGGATTCTGCATTTGCAGAAAGGTGTTAACAACCTTGTGACTAAAAAATAAACAGGGACCTGGGAGAAAAAAAAGCAAAAATGCCAGAATTATTTTTTTTAATAATGATTTTAAATGATCTTTAAGTGTAAGTTTTCATCTCCTAGGGGAAAGGCAGAAATGAGAGGTCATGTGATAGAGGAAAACTTGCCAGATAGCAGAGAGCTGCCATTTATTAAGTACATTTTCTCCATCATGTTAGTTGTACATGTTACATTCATCTACCCATCATTCATCCTCACAACAACCTTACCAGGTAACGGCATTATTCCAGCCCAGTGTCCATTGGCTCCTGGTCTCCTCCTCATACATGTGCCATTTGCTTTACCTGTATAAATGTGCTCCATAAATTAATATGTCCTATCTAATAAAAGAGTAATATGCAAATTAACCATCACTTCATGATAAAGATGGCAGTGCCCACAGCCAATAAGGAGGGAATATGCAAATTGATGTGACAAAGATGGCGGCGCTGGCCAGAG
Organism: Antrozous pallidus; assembly: GCA_027563665.1. Classification (NCBI taxonomy): domain Eukaryota; kingdom Metazoa; phylum Chordata; class Mammalia; order Chiroptera; family Vespertilionidae; genus Antrozous; species Antrozous pallidus. The sequence continues at coordinate 126,527,477 of CM050508.1, read as the reverse complement.
CCATGGAGCCACAGAGCTGGCCAGAACAGGCAGGAGGCTTGGCTTCCTTGGTCAGCCCAGCTGGCTCCATGACCGCCCCCCAGACAAAGCCACTGTGGCAGGGCTGAGGCTGAGGCACAGGCAGTTAGGGGTAATCAGCCCAGGAGGGGAGAGCAGTTGGGGTGATCAGGCCAGTGGTGGGGGAAGTAGGTGGTGAGCAGGCTGACAAAGGGGGCCAGTTGGGGGGTGAGCAGGCCAGCGGGGAGGGGGGTGCAGTTGGGGGCAATGAGGCCGGCAAGGGGGGCAGCTGGGCGAGAGCGGGCAAGCAGGGGGGTGTCTATGGGGGGAAAGCAGGCCAGCAAGGGGGACAGTTGGGGGCAAGCAGGCCAGCAAGGGGAGCATTTGGGGATGAGAAGACCAGTGGGAGGGCAGTTGGGGGCAAGCAGGCTGGAAGGCAGAGTGGTTAGGGGTGATCAGGCAGGCAGGCAGGTTAGCAGTTAGGAACCAGTGGTCCCAGATTGTGAAAGGGATGTCCGACTGCCGATTTAGGCCCAATCCCGCAGTTGGACATCCCCCAAGGGGTCCCAGATTGGAGAGGGTGCAGGCCAGGTTGAGGGACCCCCCTCCCCCCACATGAATTTCATGCACTGGGCCACTAGTTCTCTTATAAAACCAAAACTTGATGGGCTAAGTCCAAGATTGACACCTTCAGAACTATACATATATGAGTTTTAACAGAAAAAGTTATTTACCCTGCTCTTTAAAACTTTATACCACCATCATTTGTCAGTAAGAAAAAGTTCCTACTTTATTTTAACAGACTTATTTGTTCCCAAGATTCTCTAAATTATTCAATTTCAGCCCTATACCCAGGTGGGAATAACAGTTGCAAGAACACACACTAATAGAGATATATCTGAACTCCAATGAAACTGTTATCACTAAATGACAAGAACACCTTTAAATCAACACAAATCAATTCCCACTACTAGAAAAGTTTATATTCAAGGTGGTTATACTATCTTTCTATATAAATGGAAATGTGATACTGTCCACTTGTACTATAATCTCCCCAAGCTAATAATATTATATACCTAATAGGAAATAATAAATAAGCTGATAATAAATCATAAATGTAAGGTTTTAATCTGAGAAGTAAGACTGAATCTGACCAAACCTAATAAATTGACCAAGATAAGCAGGGTACCAGCAAACGTTCGCGTTTATTAAATGCTCTCAGGTGAGGTCCCACAGTCCAAAAGCACGGGCCAGGGGAGTCATACCCATCTATGCCTGGCAGGGTTTCTTTTATGCTGCTGTTGGCACGTTCTGAGGTAGTTTGTGGCAGGTGATTTATGAGCAGGAAATTCTTACAACTCCAACCTGGCCACCCTTGGATGAGTCAGGGTGGTCGTTTATTGTACAGCAGGATGTTAGCACGGCTCTGGTATGTCCTGGGAGGGGGGGGGGGGCACTATTGTTCAACTCAGCGGATGGGGTAGGGGAAGTCCCTATCTCCCTAACACTAAACCCTACATCCTCAGCGAGTGGGATGGGGGAAGTCCCTATTTTCTCAGTCCTAGACCTTACAATAAATACATATATTACCTCATTTAATTATTTAACCCTCTAATATTTTACCATGATAGGTACATTAGTATTCCATTTTGTAATAAGGTTAGTGAAGCTTGTAAGGGAAGTCAGGGAATGTGCTCTAGGTTACACAGCTTACTAAATGGCAAAGCCAGGATTCCAACCCAGAATCCCACATATCTCCCATCTAAGCAATGTGGGCAGACCATGCCCCAATGTATCACTCTTGACTCAATTCCATATTTTTAGCACCTAAAGGCTGATTTAATAACCTTCAATAATCTGTTAACTTCTCAGGAAACATTGGGCACAAGCTCAAAATAAAAAGTTCATAAATGACAAACACATCAGACACAATGCAGATTTTTTAAATTCACAGGCTGGGAGTGAGGATATATTTTGCATTTTGCACAGTATGTTTATATTTCTTTATTATCCTTTATTGTTTAAATTTTTACATGTCTTCTTTTTCCCCACTGACCTCTCCCCGACCACTCCGACCCCCCAGCACATGCCCTCACCTCCCTACTGTCTGTGACCATGGATTATGCCTATATGCATGCGTACAAGCCCTGTGGTTGATCTCTTATTCCTTCCTCCACCTCCCCTACCTTCCCTCTGAAGTTTGATGGTCTGTTTGATGCTTCTATGTCTCTGGATCTATTTTGTTCATCAGTTTATGTTGTTCATTATATTCCACAAGTAAGTAAGTGCATATGATATTTAGCTTCCTCAGACAGGCTTACTTCATTTAGCATAATGTTCTCCAGGTCCACCCATGCTGTTGTGAATGGTAAGAGTTGCTTTTTTCTTACAACAGCATAGTATTCCATTGTGTAGATATACCACCAGGTTGTAATCCACTCATCTCACAATGGGCACTTAGGCTGTTATTAAATCTTAGCTATTGTAAACTGTGCTGCTATGAACATAGGGGTGCATATATCCTTTCTAATTGGTGTTTCTGATTTCTTGGTATATATTCTTAGAAGTGGGATTATTGGGTCAAATGGGAATTGCATTTTTAATTTTTTGAGGAAACTCCATAGTTTTCCACAGTGGCTGCACCAGTCTGCATTTCCACCAGCAGTGCATGAGGGTTCCTTTTCTCCACATCCTTGCCAGCACTTGTTGATTTGCTGATGATAGCCATTCTGACAGGTGTGAGATGGTACCTCATTATTGTTTTGACTGGGCCATGTTTTCATGTCTTAGCCTTCTGTATGTCCACTTTCAAAAAGTGTCTATTTAGGTCCTTTGCCCATTTTTTGATTGGATTGTTTATCTACCTTTTGTTAAGTTGTATGAGTTCCCTATAAATTTTGGAGATTAAATCCTTATCAGATATAACACTGGCCAATATGTTCTCCCATGCAGTGGGCTCTCTTGTCGTTTTATTGATGGCTTCTTTTGCTGTTCAGATTTCAATGACTAAGACATTAAAAACTTTGCTAAAGCACAATTTCCCAACCTCTATTCATTTCAGTTTTAAAACCAGATACATCACAGAACTGTAAGACTTGACTTTGCAGCCTCTAGCTCTTGAGACACCATGGGTTTTTTTTTATTTATTGAATTTGTTGTATTGACATTGATTAATAAAATTATTAACCAATTCTACAATATGTCATCTATATATTGCATTGTGTGTTCAGCACTCCAAGTCAAATCTCCCTTCACCACTATTTATCCCCCCTTTACCGTCTTCTACTTCCTCCCATACCCTGAGACACCATGGTTGTCTCGGATAGTTATTACCATCAGCACTTGAATAACTGCAAGCAAACAGCTAATCCAGGTTCATAGAAAAGTGAGTTTTAGGTGGTTTCCTTTTATTTCTTAGCCCTAAAATTACACATAAGAAATTCTAATTCATGTTAACTTAGCAAGGGTCCAAAATAACCTTTAAATTGCTTATACCCATTTTTCCAAATTCTTGAGAAGAGAACTACACAGTACCTTTTTTTTAAGACTTCAAAAAAAAAGTTAAAAGATGAAGTCTCTGCCATGAAAATGGCAGTGATTACAATGTCTCAAGCTTTACCAAATAAATAAATTTGATCTGCTTAACAGAACAGAGGGTGCCATTTTCTGTGCTCTTCTTTAGGGCCATTCAATAAGCTATGGAAACAACCACTCAACACCACCAAACACAGAGCCTTGAATACATAAATCGAAAACTTTTCTATACTATTCTGGAGTTTTCTAAACTGATGACTGTATGCTGGAAAAAGGCATCATATAAAATTCTTCTATTCATTCAATAAATATTTACTGAGCACTTACTATATTCCTGGCATTGTGCTACAAGCTGAGAATATAATAAGGGGGGGGGGTGGGGAAACAGAGCCACTGTCTTTATGGATTTTACACGATAGAAGATGTATACTTTTTTTGTTTACATGTTGTGTCAGGTGGTAATAGTGCTACAAAAAAGAACAGACAAGAAGGACAGAGTGTACAGGAGACAAAAAGACCACAATTTTTTACAGAGTACTTTTTTATAGAAGGCCACTCTGATATTTGAGTACAAAACTAAAAGAAACAAGGAAGTGAGCTTACAACTATTTTGAGAAAGAGCAGTCTCAGCAAAAGGAGAGCAGTGCCAAAACCCAGAGGCCAGAGCAGTCTTGGTGTGCTCAGAGCACAGCAAGGCTGGTGCTTGTGCAAGGTGGGAGGGGCCGAGCTGGCAGGGACCAGAGCATGCAGGCCTTGTGGGCCCTGAACTGGCTCTGCCGTGTATTCCGAGTGAGGAGGGGAAAGGGCAGGGGATGTTATTTAGTTTTCTTTTGGCATCAGAGTCTTTTGAGCAGGGAAGTGATAGGATCTGATTAAAGTTCAAAGGATTGTTCTTGCTGCTCACTGGAAAATAGATTTATTCTACCTTATAAAGAAAGGGGTTTGGAGACCAGTTGGAAGGTACCTGAAACTAAAAAAAAAAAAAAAAAAAGGAGGGAAATTGTAATAAATTGTACTGCAGTGGGAGAAATTATCAAATTTGAAGGCAGATAGACTAAGCTAATGGACTCAATTTAAAGTATAAAAAGCAAATCAAGCTATAAAGAAGTCAAGTCCAAAGTTATAACCAAAACACCTGAAAGAATGACATTGCCATTTACTAAATTAGGGAAAACTGGGAACAGCAGGCTGGGAAGTTATTGGTACAGGGAATCAGGAGTTCATTTTTTAATATGCTGAGTTTGAGATGCCTATTTAGACATCCAAGTGGAATTAAGGGAAAAATTTTCTATTGAAGATATGAATTTGAGACTCATCAGCAGGTAAATGATATTAAAGCTACGAGACAAGATTAGTTACCTAGGAAATCATTGGGTCAAAAAAAGGAAATAATACAAAGTCTGGATCTGCAGAAGTAAGGTCATCTGCAGAGGGTAAGTGAGGAGGAAGGGGTAGATCAGAAGGGAAGAGGTGGTTGTCTCGGAAAGCAGCATAATGAGCAGGAAAAAGGAGGTTTGTGGATCACACATGGATTACATTTAAGTCTTAACATTCCCATCTAAAAGGCAAACACTTATGATGAAATGGAGATGACATAAACTTACCCCATTGTACCTCCTTTGAAACAACAAATGCGGTTGTAAACAAATTTTTTAAGTGCCTGAGAATTCACTCAGAAAAAAAAAAAAGACAAAAAAGACAATACGTGAATTTAATAAAGTTATATCAATCATATGTCATTAAAATCCTGTGGCCTAGATAAATAAAAAAACCAGCTGCATGAAAGAAGCTATCTGAAGCAGTCGTGGGACACAAGCTACAGCTGATCAAAGAATTAAGAGAGAAGAAGGTCTGAAGTCAGAATCCAGGGCTGGACTATTCAGTACGGGAGCCACTAGCCACATGTGGCTACTGAGCATGTGACAGGTAGCTAGTGCAACTAAACAACTAAAATTTTAATTTTATTTCATTTTAATTTTGAAACTAAAGCAATATTTTCCCATCAAATACAACTTTATTATTTTGGCAGTACTACATTTCCTTGTAACTGCTGAAAATTTAGCATCCAAAATGAGAGATGCTTTAAGTATAAAATACATATAAGATTTCAAAAACTTCCTTTAAAAAAATAATGTAACATATCTTGTTAATAATTTTATACTGTCCTGGCCAGTGTGGCTCAGTTGGTTGAGCATCATATCATGTACTGAGGGGTGGCTGGTTTGATTCCTGGTCAGGGCACATGCCAGTTGCGGGCTCCACCCCAAGTTGGGGGCCTACAGGAGGCAGCCAATCAATATTCCTCTCTCCTTGATGTTTCTCTTTCTCTCCCTTTCCTTTCCTCTCTCTTTCTAAAACCAACATATAATAATAATTTTATATTTATTACATGTTGAAATTATGGTGTTATTTTGGATATGTTGGGTTAAATAAAATCTATTATTAAAATTAATTACTTTTTGCTTTTTTAATATGGCTACCCGAAACAGTATTACATATTGGACAGCACTGGTCTAAGGATTAAAATACTGAAACTATCTGAAAAGCATGGTTTGAAGTCATCTGTTGTCATGGTGACTATAAAAGAAGGCTAAACCTATCCATCCATGTCACAGGATGTATACAATATCTAAGCCTTAAATCCATGACCATATTTTAGTGAAAAATGGTCAAGCAGTAACTGAAATCAATATGGAATGGTATGTTCACTAAAGCTCATCTGAAATAGTACTGCCAGCTTACCTGAGATAATAAACTTCCTTCTAGCGGTAAGTAGCTTCCAATCTAGAGAAGGTTTAGAATTAAATGCAGAGATGATGAAGAAAACCAGATTCATATTAATACTTTTTCGAAAAGCCAAAGAATGTGTTTTATATCAACTGGAACAGTTTGTGAATAATTATGTTTTTAATGTTTAAATGAATCTGACACACATTGGCAGATTGGCCTGATGATGCTAGTTTAAAATGTGTGATAAATTTAGATATATGATTTATTTATATTGAAATGTTCAAGAAGATTTGGCTGTGTCTATAAAATATGACATAAAATAGAATTTTAAGTGTAAAATTATTGAAGTAATGGGACAGTCAAAAGAACTTGAGCTTGTATTTGGAAAGGTTTAACTCATTTGGGTCAGATTTGCTCAATAACATCTGATTTGTTTAAACAGAAAATTAAATACAGTAAGTTTACATATGCAATTGAAAATATTTAAGGGTTTTAATTACTGCCTAAGTTTGTAAATGAGACTGACAGTTAAAGGAACTGAATCTGTTCAATTTGAACTAAAGTTTCATCAAAGGAAAAGTAAAGATGATTACTCACATTTACCAGATTTATAAACAGTTATTCTCATTGATAAATTGGAATTTAAAGGCCTAAAGAAATCTAGATCTTATTTTTATCTGTTATTTATATATGTGATATACACATATATTAGTTGTCCTTTCTGTACACAAACTTACTCTTAGTAGCTAATAACCAAGTAGCTTACAATGATTAATTCATTTAATCCTCACAACAACCCAGAGAGGTAATATTAGTCTCCCCATTTTCCAGGTCATGAAATGAAGGCATACTTGTGTGGTTAAGTAGCTGCCAGGAGGTCACACAGTTAGAAGGTAGCAGAGCCAGGATTCAACTCCAGGTTGTCTGGCTTCAAAACTCATGCTCTTCGTATTGCCCTTGAATGTAAAAAAGAGCTCACATTGACACAGAGAGTAACTAGTGTTCATAAAAGTGAGCTTTTACATGCTAGTAAGATTTTTAACTAGAAGTCTCTTGTTCTTTTTCCTCAGCTATCAAGATAGGTTTGCACTAAGAATTCAGGGGGAAACCCGTGGTATACAGGGGAATGACACAAATGAGAACAGTTTAGAAGGCTTCTAACTTCTTCCTGACCCAATACTCCAAGCCTCTGGTATCCTAGAAAAGTCCAGCCTAAGGTATATGGCACTTATTGAATTACTTTTCATTTATTTTCATTTTATACCATCTCTATGGCTCTTTTCTACATGAATACCCAATCCAAGACACAGTATAAAATTAAAATAAGTTCAGAAGAGAGAAGATAATTTCATTTAATTTTGTTTTTAATTCTAAAAAATACATTTGAAGAGAAGAGTTCTCCCCTCCTTCTACCCCAAACCTCACCTGGACCCTGCAGCAATAAGTGTAAACAAAAATCTCCCCTACCTAAAGTGGCCACACCTACCACTCTGAACCGTCCCGACCAGGCAGTCCTCACCTGGCACTCCTCCCAAAGCACCTCATCAGAAAGCATCTTCACTGCAGCAGGAAGGCATGCTTCCTCTGCTGGTAACTGACAAAGCAATCACAGTCACCTTCAGAGTGTGCTTTATCCACATGAATCATGTTTTCAAGTGTACGGACACTGTGCAATTTTGAATAACATATTTATTCACATCATATCGATGAGGAAACAAGAGTTACTGTGATGATCAAAAGATAGTTTGTGTAGAAAACTTAATAGAGGACCTGGCACCAAGTAAGTGTTCGACAGATGGTAGCTATAACAATATGTATTATTTAATGAACCTGCAGAACTATGGTTCAATACTTGCTTTTATGAACTCCTGTCTCTTATTAATTTACTTTTCATAAAGCTTAAATAAGAAAGATCCACCCTGAAATTAACCTGTTTTGTGATCCTTCTGTGGAGACATTAGAACAAGTGTTTATAAGGGGGGGTGAAAAGAGAAGACCAGAGGTAAAGTAATAAAAGTATTATTAAGACAAGTGTAAATGGTTTTTGAAGATCTATTTTTTGCTGTGTTTTACCAGAATCAAAAGCTTATTCAGAATTGCTAGTATAAAATTAAGCTAAATAGGGTTTTTATGCTTTTTATATGTAACTTTTTAAGAAAGACATGAACATCAGGAATCCAAATAATTAAAAACAGAATTGAGATATTTGATTTCTAATGTTGCATATCAAATCACTAAAAGCTCAAATTAACTTTATAGTGCCCTAATGATATATTTTGAAACTTAGCTGATGTAATCTATATAATAAAAGCCTAAGCGACCGTTACACTGGTAGACCAGAACAACTGGTCGCTGTGGTGCACACTGACCACCAGGTTGCAGACGCTCAATGCAGGAACTGCCCCCGGGTGGTCAGTGCGCTCCCACAGCGGGAGCACAGCTCAGCCAGAAGCCCGGCTCACAGCTGGTGAGCACAGCAGTGGGTGGTGAGAGCCTCGTGGCCTCCACAGCAGCAGTAAGGAGCTGCAAGCCAAGCGGTAAGCAGTGAGCAGTGAGCAGTGAGCAGTGAGCAGTGAGGAGGGCGGTAAGAAGCAAGAGGTCCTAGATTGCAAGAGGGCACAAGCCCGGCTGAGGGACCCTTACCCCCACCCTCACCCCCACATGAATTTCGTACATTAGTACTACCATAAGGAACCTGAGTCAGTTTCCTATGGCCCTAAAATTTATTGTATTAAGGCCCTCAGTACTGATTTTGGAACTACTTAAAACATAATAATTTTATGTCACATAAAAAATTTTCTAAGAATTCAACTGAGAAAAAGCATACTTGTATATATTTACCTTTGGAAATGAATAAGACATAGTTCTTGTTCTTGAGATGCTTACAACCTAGCACACAAAAAACCAGCTATATGTGTTTTCAAACAACAGCTAAATAGTTTTTAAAAGGGGGTATATAGAGAGTTCTCTTGAAAGAGAGTGAGAGGAGTATCACTTAGTCCTTAGGACAGAGTAGTTAGCTAAGAAAAGAATAGTGAGTCTACATTTTTTAATGTTTTTATTGATTTCAGAGAGAGGAAGGGAGAGGGAGAGAGAGAGAGAAACATCAATGATGAGAGAGATCATCATTTTGCCGCTTCCCACACACCCCTCCACCAGGGATCAAGTCCACAACCTGAGCACGTGCCCTGACCAGGAATTGAACTGTGATCTCCTGGTTCCTGGGTCAACACTCAACCACTGAGCCACACCAGCCTGGCAGGCGAGACTGGACTGATGACAGGTCACGTAAGACAGTGAAAAACAGACCTTTTAAATAGATATTTACATGCATATAGCAAGACTAATACTATGGAGAATATGCATTCTTTTAGTATATGAATATAAATAATAAGTAAAAGAACTCCAGAAAGTATTTTTTCTGTAAATTAGTCTATTTTTGTTTCTCTGTACAAAAAAACAAAACCCTCTGGTACGTGTACAATATGCTATGAAGAAATACTTATTTTATGACTCTAGGTTTTGTTTCTTTTTATTAAAATAACTTTAAAAACCCAAGTGCCATAAAAATCGGTGCCTTTATTTCTACACTTAAAATATATCAGTGAATTGAAAAGTAAAGCTTGCTGCATTCCTTGACATAAAGAAGCCAGAATCCTGGTATATTCTGTGTACCTTTAAGTTAATTTAACAAAGAAAGAGATCGATCACATCCGTTTCCTCCTTCTTAAACATGGGGATCATAATAGTATCTGATTCACAGTGTTATTAAGAGAATTAAATAAGGTGATGTTTGTGAAATGCTCAGAACAGTGCCTGGTCCATAGGAAGCATGAGTAAGGGTTTGATTGCAGTTCCATCTTCTTCCTGTTAGTCAATCACACTACACAGAGTATGAGGAAAACACTTATAACAAGAGGAAATGCCAGATAAGACCACACAGAAATCTTTTATTGTAGGTTTATAACTCAAGATTTCAAGCATCTGTTCTTCACTGTAACTATGCCCATCACATAGTGATAAAACTGTGGAAAATGCCATGTCTCCCTTGAATGACTATGGTTACATAGAGCAGTAGTTCTCAACCTTTCTAATGCCACGACCCTTTAATTGTGGTGGGCACATACAGTTCCTCATGTTGTGGTGACCCCCAACCATAAATTATTTTCATTGCTACTTCATAACTGTAATTTTGCTACTGTTATGACTCGAAATGTAAATATCTGTGTTTTCCGATGGTCTGAGCTTCTACAGCAGCGGTTCTCAACCTGTGGGTCACGACTCACAGGTTGAGAACCGCTAGCAGAGTCACCTAAAACCATCGGAAAACACAGATATTTACATTACTGTAGAAAAATTACCAATTATGAAGTAGCAATGAAAATAATTTTATGATTGGGAATCACCACATCATGAGGAACTGTATTAAAGGGTCGAGGCATTAGAAAGGTAGAGAACCACTGACTTAGAGGGAAGATTATTTATAATGGAATAATAGTCAGAAACAGAGTTTCTCATTTAAATACATCAAATATGTTGGACAAACACAATTTTAGTTTATAGTTCTATTACTATCTTAATTATCTAACTGGTCTACTTGACCTATTAGTTTACATAATATATCCCCTGCAGAAAACCTTTACTTTTATACCCTAATTTGTAGTTTATAATATTCAAAGTGCACTTACACCACAATTTAAGGAAGTCACTTTTTAGTTAGTGACTAAAAGGTGAGAGTAAGCAACCAGAACCAGCATCTCTGTGGTAGAAGTGGCCAGCCTTTGGAAACTTCCCTTGGGTAATTGCCTCAGGATTCTGAACCATAAGGTGTCAAAGAGATTATTAGTGCCATCAGAGTCTTTTTCCTCTTCTCCCCTTCACCACCAAACCCTTCAGGCTCCCAATATATTAAACTTTTAAGTCATTGAAGCCTCCACCTTAAGGTCCCCTGGCTTTCATTTTCACTGATTATAAGATAAAGAAGCAAGATCTAGTTCAAGACACTTAAGGCAATGAGCAATCAATCACCTAAGAGGCTCACGAATTCTATCCACCATACAGCCTCTGTAAACGTCCAAAATGTGAAATTAAGGTTTATAACATGTGTTGCTTTTATGCTTTTATAACATGTTTCCAATGCATGCCATTATAAACTAAGTTTCCAAGTTTCTTCTGGTTGAATAACAAATCAACCAAATAATATTTTTTTAAAGCCCTAGGGTTATAAAATTATTTTTAAAGCATTTGGATAATTACCTGGTAACTTTTCCTCATAAGAAAAGGAAGGCTGAAAACTAGGCCAAAAGAGACTATTTAGGTGTCATACATAAAATAAAATAGATAATCATAATAGTTGGAAAATAACTAATCTCTCATCCATCAGAGCTCACATTAATTGCATCAAGCAACATGGAATATATAGAAACACTTGATAAATATTTGTTTACTGGTATCCAAAACTATAGTATGTAATTGCTACAAATAACTGGCACATGAGGAAATCAAATCACTGACCTCAAACTATATTTATAACACACCAATTATGTGCCACATAGTACAAATGTATGCATTTTCCCCAAGCACTTGAGATTTATAAAATGTCTTAAGACATCTTATCTTCATTTTAATTGGGAGGACAAAAATTTAAACATATGCCCACAAAATTTTTCAGCCTCCATTAATCCTATTAATAATCCATGTCACAAAACACCACTTCCTGTCATCACCACTATATGTCTCCCATTCTTTTTCTCAGCACAGCAGTTATGATCAATACCTACCATGCACAGTAGGTCAGTTAACAATACTTTATAGTACTTATATATTTATAGCACTTTTTCTGCCAGATGCCTGGGCAACGTTATTCTTCCCAGCCACAAATGCAAACTGAAGTGTTTTGATGATTAAGAAACCATTAAAAACTACCATCTTTCCCAAGTGCACTTTCATAAATGCCATAACATTGTACTAGATGCTAAATTACCAACAAGTCATCATGTTATTACAGTGCAACTAGAAATTGCAAGAGCATGTTGACCCAGAAATAGCCAATAAAGGCTTCAGTGGCCTTATGCTGCCCATACATTAGCTCATTTTAGGCAGTCAGACATACTTGATCAGTTACAGAATTCTTCAGGTAGAACAATGGCCATGGTTATGCTTCTAGACCATATTTTTAACTTATACCAAAAATGGGGATCAGTTTTACTTCATAAAACTTAAGACTCTTAAGCCTGGAAGTCCACAAGTCTCACACTATTGTGAATCAGTGAGAATGACGAACGGTGTTTCACACCTGAGGAGGTACCCTACTCCCATATGGTGGCTAACTTAAACCGTGGCCATAAATCACACTTTCCGTTGGCATTTCCTGTGGAGTGTGTTTCTCTTTCACTAACTGGTTCTACACAGAATACCTCAGAATGCCAGTAACATAAACAAACATGCTAAATTACTGTTTTGTGATGCCCTGACATAAGCTTCATTTCAGGCTTCAGAGTTTGGATAAATAAACCACTACAACCAAACAGTGCTTGCAACACATGACTGTATCTGATGTTTACTGACTTTATTTCTTGGCAAAAAGTGAAACAGCTTTAAAATGCTAAACTATATTGAATCTTGGGCCTTGTGTGAGCTAGCAACAAAGGCAAAACATAAGTCCTTATTGTGCAGAATTAATACTGGATACCTCCATTCTTCAGAATACATTTTCTAGCCACAAAATAAATGTGCAGGTTAAAACGCATAGAGAGAGTTCTGTCTGACTGAAAAGCAGGCCCAGGCTCCTGGCACACACTTGAATGTTGGCTTTGCTAACATAGATATGAATAAAGCTGTACTCTTGGTACCTCAGGAAAAACACAAAATATGTTTCAGTATAAAGCATGAAACTACAGTCAGTGTCTATGAAATATGCCCACACTTCAATATTCCAATTGCCTTTCACATTTCAGTGAGAACATACGTATATTCTCTCCTGGTTATCTTCTCAAAACAGATCTACTTCATTTTAATCAATGTACCATGTCATTACCATCATGTAAAAGTATTTAGCAGAGCATCTGTGAATCACTCTACAAGTAAGATTCAGTTAAAAATGAACCCAACTGTGAACTAATCTGCAAATTGTTGTTGCAACTTATCCCTTTAGTTTCCAATACAATCTCCTAATGAAGTGACATTACTTAAAATTGCTAGCAAATATGAACAGACTTGGAAACCTAGTAATCAGCGGGCTAACAGGTGTTGAAATCCCAAAAGAGAGAAGAGGAATATTAGATAATCATTTTATGCCTAACACCTTAATATCCATAATTCTAATCAGCTTAACTGCAATTCAAAATGATCCATGCCACTGGTTTCTTTTCATTAACTACTGTTTAGCAAATATATAATTTCTTGTATTCCATATGGTCACTAACCGATCAATTCCAATTTACAAATTATTTTACTAAATTGGATATACAATTTAATTCGTTGACTCGTTTTCCAGTTATCTCTGTGACATTTCACCAATTAAAAGCAATATTAACAAATGTATTTTTCCTTCCAAATTGATCAGCTATATTCCTGAAAATAAAGTTTTCTGTCTTTCACATTATGGAAGATGATATCTAAGGAGCCACAAAACAGTGTTAGCAATCATCTTTTTAATGCATTCTTTGTGTTTGCAACAAAGTAAATATCACGAAAAGATGGAAGGGCGTGGGCCGTTGAGAAAGGAGGGGGAGGGGTCCGGGTACCCATAACTTGGGCAATTCCCCACCCAGGACCCGTAAGCCCTTGGCGACGCATCTAACCCTCACCGGCTGGTAAACACATGCAAATGCCGCCCAGCTACCTGCCTTCAGAGGTGCTCCGGAGCGCTGCTCACACAGGAAAAAGCCAGGCATTTTCCAGCTCCTGAAGCAACAGCAATGACACAGGTGCCGGGTATCCCACCTGCAAAGTACCGGTCCAGCTCCCAGCTCCGGTCTTGCTGGGTGGGAACCCGGCCGCCTCTCCCCTGGTTTACAGGTGCAACTACACCTGCCAGAGGCACGGTCCTTGTGCTCAAAACCCAAACGAACTTCAGAAGCGCCTCAAAAAGCCTCGGTCACAAGCACAGAAAAATGAGCTCACTTTGCAGAGACTGTGGGAAAAAAAAATGATAGTACACTGCCCTTTTCAGCCCTCCCGTCCCATGCTCGAGAAAACTATGAAACGTGGAAATGCAAAGATAAATAGGTCCATCTTTTTTTTTCTATAAGGCTTGATAACGTGGAGAGAGAGGGGGGAGGGGAGAGAGAGAGAGAGAGAGAGAGAGAGAGAGAGAGAGAGAGAGAGAGAGAGAGAGAGAGAGAGAGAGAGAGAGAAGGCAGGTACCAGCCACCGCCTCCGCGAAATCACAGCCCAGGAGCCCCAGCCGGAGCTGGGAGCCCCGCGCGGCACGGGCCGTCGGGGGCGCCAGGACCGGCCCCGCTGTCGCTCCGGGAGGAGGCTGAGCCCCGGCCGGGAACTTTGCCGCCGCGGTCCGGCCTCAGCGCCGGCGGCGGGCAGAGGGCTCCCGGGTGCGGGGAGGCGGTCTCCCGGCGAGGACGCGCCCCGTGGGGAACTCGGGTGCAGCCGGCGGCGCCCTCTCCCTGCGGCGGGCGGACCCCCAGCCCCGGCGCCCGCCCGACCCCTCCCGGCCGCGGGCGCGCCGGCCTTACCTGCCCCGGCGGCCGTGGCGGGCGCGGGGCCCGGAGCCGCTCGGGCGGCGGCGCCTGGGAGGGAGGAGGGAGGCGGCCGCGGAGGAGGAGGCGGGCGAGGAGCCGGCCGGCGGCGGGCGGCTTTGTTTCCACTGCGCCGAGCTGCCGACCCTGCGTCACCATGGCAACCGCCCGGCGCCCCGGGCCCCGGGGGGACCCCGGGACACCAGGGTCCTGGGCCCTCCCGGCCGCCGCCGCCGCCGGCACCCCCGCTCTTCTCCTTGGCTGTCTGGTTGCTCCGAGGGGACAAGGACCCCCAAGGAGCCGCCGCCGCCACAAGCACACCCCTCAGTCGCCCGGGGCCAAATCGCGTGTCTCTCCCCGGCAAGACGGGACGGGGAGGAGAGGAGCGGAGCAGCCCAGAGCCAGTCCTGTCCATCCCAGGAGGCGCCCCCTTTGATTTCCCACGCGGGACATTCCAATCCCACCCAACCCCCCACCCCCAGCACACCTTTCTTCTACGGAGCTGATCGCTCAAATTCTCTGAAGATTAAAGAAAAAGCAGCACAAACTAATAAAGTGTTGAGCAACTGGTACTTGGCGCTTCTGCTGCCGCAACAACATCCATCCTCCCCCCCTCTCCCTCCCTCCCTCCTCCCTTCCTCCCCCCTCTCCCTTCTTCCCCTCCTCTCCCTTCTCCCTCCTCCCTTCTCCTCCTCCTTGTTGAGGAGGAAGCTTGCTTGTTTTATTCATTTATGTGTTTATTTGTTTACTTATTTATTTATTTAGTAAACAGAGGATACACTTGTCACCTCACAGGCTAAAGCACAACTTGGTGAATCTCTGCTGCTGCCCCTGCTCAGCTACTGGCCATGACTGCTAAGCATCTACCAGGCGCTCTGGCTTACTCTGTGGCAAGGACCAGCTGCAGAGAAGAGGGAGACAAGGCTAACCTGGGCACATGCTAGGCATCCCCTCCTAAGGAAGTTCTCAGAGAGGGAGGGAAAAGTACCAGCAGACCCACAGTGGTGCTTCCTCTAAAGGACAGAGCTAGAGGACAGCTACCATGGGGTGAGTGAGTCATCGCCCCATACTCTGTCTTCCTGCGTATGAATCCAACACCTACAGTGTCTTCGCTTTAGACCCTGGGGAGACACAGCGTTTATTTTCTGGCATTTGTGAGTCACCAAAGGAATGTCAAAAAATTACAATAAAACTCCAGGATAGTTGATGTCTTCTGGTTTTGCTACCTGTCTGGGAAGCCAGAACAATGTTATTACCAATTGAAGCCACATATATTAAACAATGAAAATATTTAGATCCTTTTTAGAGTGGAGAATAGAAACAGCTTGTTTCTCAGAAGGTTGGCCACTTTTCTGTAATGGGAACATTGGTACTTCCAGATGAAGTCGAAACACAAGGTCTTGACCACAGGCTGTTAGGCAGTTTGGCAGTATTTGTCAAAATTTTAAATATATATTCCTTTTACCCAACTATTAGAAATCTTTCTTCGTTCTTAGAAAACTTTCAAGCAGAAATACACAAGTGTGCTATGACAGATGTATAAGGATGTGCAGGGCAGCAGTTTATAATAGCAAGAAAATTGAAACAACTTGTTTGTTCATCAACAATGATGTGGTTAAATAAATTTGGTTGTGGGCTTGATTCCCAGTGTGGGGCATGCAAAAGACAGCGGATCAATGATTCTCTCTCATCATTGATGTTTCTATCTCTCTCCCTCTCCCTTCCTCTCTAAAATCAATAAAAATTGTATTTTAAAACATAATAAAATATATAAAACACATAAAAAGAGATTGATTTCATTTAAATAAAAGAGGGACTGCAGAGGCCTAGCCAGTTTTTTCCCAGTGGTTACTTCGTTAGCCTGAGGACCGAAGGCTTGTGGGTTGGATCCAGTTAAGGACACATACCTGGGGTGCAAGCCTGATTCCTGGCCCCTGGTCACTGCATGCGGGAGGCTACCAATCCCGCATGTGTCTCTCTTACATCGATGGTTCTCTCTGTGTGTCTCTCCCCCTTCCTTCCACCATTTCTCTAAAAATCAATGGGGAAAATGTCGTCTGGTGAGGATTAACAAACAAAGGAATAAAAAAAGCAGAGGCTGCAGAACAATATGTATGGTGTAATCCATTTCCATACAAGAAGATTCTAGATAAAATAGAAACATAGTTATAGACATATAGATAAAGGTCTTGCTCTGGGAGAATGTATAGTTCCTAACCATTCACAGTGGTTATCTCTGAAACTAGAGTAAGAATTGAAGGAACTATTACTTGTTACTATAAATAATCCAGAATTGTTTGGTTTGTCTGATTTTTTCTTCTTCTCAATAAGCATGTATTAGTAGTTTTTTTTTTCAATGAAGAATCAGAAACAATGATCCTTAACAAATGTTTGTCAACTGCCTGGTTGAGCACTGAATACAGAACAGCAAGAAGAGTTGGCCAGTCCTGCCCTCAGATTCTGAAGACTTGGAAAGTCCACATTGGGTCCACACGTGGTAAAATCCTTAGTGACTATTCTGTGAGGCAGGCATTCCTGTAGACTTCACTTTTCCCAAGGAGGTTTAGTTCTAACTTAAAGTCAGCTCCATTCTACCTCTTAGACAAAATTATGAGATTGTAAGGAAGCTATCATTCTAAAATTTGTCACCTTACCTGCCAGGGTACATAATTTAACAGGTTAAATAGCAGCCATTAATTCAATTAGTTAATTTGGAAATAATGGTACTAGAACTGAGATATAATTATATGGATGAATGATTGGCCTTTCCTATTCTCACCACACTTAGAATATGTGAAACAATGAATTTACTTTCCTAAAAAGATCTATAACTGCACTGTCCAATAGTAGCCACTAGAAAAGGTAGCTATTGAGTACTTAAAATACTGCCAAAGTGACATGCTCAGAAAGTGAAAAATACACACCAGATTTCCAAGACTTGGAGCAATAGCCCCCCTAAAAGTAAATATCTCATTAATAATGTTTATATTGATTATATGTTGAAATCATATTTTAACATTATGGGTTAAGTAAAATATATTATTAAATGGTGACATTTTCATTTTAACATTGTTACTAGAAAAGTTTTAATTAAATATTAGACAGCTGCATTTTGGAATTGGTATTTACACTAAAATAACATTAGAAAATCCAAAGTTAGCCATTTTTTAATATATTTTTATTGATTACAGAGAGAGAGAGGGAGAGAGAGATAGAAACAGCAATGGTGAGAGAGAACCATTGATCAGCTGCTTTCTGCACACCCCCCCCCACACACACACACACACAATGAGGACGGAGCTCACAACCCAGGTATATGCCCTGACCAGGAATCAAACCATGACCTCCTGATTCATAGGTCGACCTCTGAGCCACTGCAGCCGAGCGAAAGTTAGATATTTTTAACTGTTAGTTAAAACAAAATATAATTACCTCATTAATACTCTCCAACTTATAGATGTGCCATAATATAGCAATTTATGTTAAATAATTTCAACTCATTAGAAAAATATTATATGCAAACATTTGTTTATATTTTAGGAAGATTTTACCGCAGATTGTGAAGTTATATGACCTAATCCTGAGCCCCAACTCTGCTATTTATCAGCGACATGACCTAGGCAAGCAGTTTACTACATCTGATAAAATCGCTACATCTGTAAAATGGGGGTCATGATGGTGCGTACCTCATTGCACTGTTGTGAGAGTGAGATCAATGAGTGCATGAAAAACTAATCACAACGCATGATCACATATAATGCTGAACAAACTTTAGCTATTATTATCATTATTATTACTGTTATTATTCCACTTTGTCATATCTGTCACTTCCTATTAACCTTCAATTTAGGTTAGTCTATATTTAAAATAATTCTTTCATCTTCCTTCAAATAAGCTGATTTGAACTGTGACTGCACTGTCAA
Source organism: Antrozous pallidus (assembly GCA_027563665.1). Classification (NCBI taxonomy): domain Eukaryota; kingdom Metazoa; phylum Chordata; class Mammalia; order Chiroptera; family Vespertilionidae; genus Antrozous; species Antrozous pallidus. The sequence continues at coordinate 126,508,597 of CM050508.1, read as the reverse complement.
AATTTAATTCTCCTCACCCTAAATGGATATAAAATAATTATCAAAATCAAAGTTATTTTGACTCATTTTAAGTTAGCAAAATAAATGAAAAGTTCCAATCACCAGATATGCATTCATAATAATTTCATTTTGATAAATATTAAAATTTCCAGGTTTAACAAAATGCAACAAATATCTAAAGTGGTTTACTTCCTGTTTATTATCACAAAAACCCTAATGTGTAAAATAAAGAAGTTACCCCTACTGAAGCATTTGTATATAAAGTTTCTTATTCTATAATTTGGAATTTATCTACCCAAGTTCTTATTTTTTTTCTCAATTACAAATCATAATAGCTAATATTTATTATCCAAGGTCACACAGTTATTTAATAGCAGAATTATTAGACTTTTAACCACTGCAACTAAGAAATATCTTAATTGAGAGCTTGAGTTAAAATTATTTTATCCCATTAAACCATGAATTTTGCAACAGGCAGAGAAAAAAAGCAAACTTCAATGTTTTCTCATTACTATCTCATTAAGCAACAACTCCTTCGACCCTTGCCTTCTAGTCATGTTCAGACATTGTTTAATGAGGTGATAACAACACATTCAAAACACATGAAAAAAGTACTTGTTTTCTGTCTTAAAATCAGTTTTCTTAATGGATAGTTTTAAAATTTGATTGGAAAAACCCAAATCCTGCCTTTCAGAAGGCTTGAAAAAGAAAAACAAACACCCTGCTTAGTCTATAGAAGCTTAAAATTCAGAACTCACAAACTCTTCTCTGCCCATTGCCCCTCCACCCCCACCCAGGGCAGTAGGCAAATCTGCTCTAAAAGGCAAATATTGACCATTATATCCCTGAAAGTTTAGGAAAAACATGCTCCTTTATACACTCCTCCTAAGCAATATAAAGAGCCTGGCTCAAAGAAGGTATATTTATCCCTTAGACTAAAAAACCTGTGGCAATACAGGAGCGTTTAAATCATATGTGTTTTAAAATCTCCAAGAGATGCCCAATTAACATCATAATCTCTTAGAGAAACAAAAGATCCAGCCAAATTACAGGAATTTCACCTAACTTGAAATGAGCCCTGTGTTGGTTGACAATAGACTATGGCCTTAGCAACCTATATCCTATCTAATACAAGAAGAATATGCAAATTGTCCATACCTCCTCTCAAGCCACACCCAAAAGCCACGCCCACCAGCCAATCAGGAGCAAATAAGCCCCAACCAATGATGGCTGCGGCCACTGAGAGAACAAGCTTAGCGTCTGTGCCCCACCAGCCTGGCCATGCAGGCACGGAGGAAGGGAATAGGCCAGCTGTGCAGAGGGAGGGAAAAAACCAGAAAAATGGGTCTTTCTAGTTCCTGATGCTTATGGAGCCCTATGGGTGCTGGGCTCCTTCACCTACAGCCCCCAGTCTCAGCCCAGCAGACCCCTGCCCATAGTTCAGACATGACCAATATGGCCCACGGCAAGGGGGTGTCCAGTGAGCACACTACAGGCATCAAATCACTGCCACCGAAGCCGTGCCCCCCCCCCCCCCCACACACACACACACATTCGCAAGTAGTATGGTCCAAGGGGGCGACTCCTGAGGCACCGCTCCCATGGCAGCAAATGTGCACCACGCCAGGTGGGGAAGCCAGACCTGAAAGCCCAAGCCCCCGAGTACCCAACACGGGCATAGTGTGCCGGGGCCCTGAGGAGGCCCCAGGACAAGCATCTCCCCAGAGGCTGTGCGGAAGGAGGAGAGGAACCTCTGGCTAGAGGCCAGGGTGAAGGATGCTGGTGTCTTTGCAGGCCAGCCTGAGGGACACCACCCCCCTCATAGCCCCCACCCGCCATGCACGAATTTTGTGCATGGCGGCCTCTAGTGTGTGTGTGTGTGTGTGTGTGTGTGTGTGTATAACACTAATATGCAAATAGACTGAATGGTGGAAGAACCGAACAACCAGTTGCTATGACATGCGCTGACCACCAGGGGGCAGGTGCAGAACAGGGTGGGTGTCGGCAGCAAGTGGCAAAGCATGGATCATGGTGGGCATTGGCCATGATGGGATGGTGGAGCAAGTGAGCTGGGGTGCCAGACCAAGGCAGGCACTGGTCGCTGTCATCAGAGTGAGCCTCTGGTGGTTACTGAAAATTCTTTGTTCCTGCACGCTGCGATCCCATCAGGCACTCACACCCACTGCCAGTGCCAGCGCCAGCACTGATCATTTGGAACCATCAACAGGTGTGAGTGGCAGCTGCCTGCCCTGATCACCCTTCAGGGTTTCTCCACCTTCCCCTGCTCCTGAGGGATGATAGGGGCTGGCAATCGCCTCTTGCACCCACTGTCAGCAACGGCCCTGTTCACACCCACTGATGGTGCTGGTCCCAATCGCTCCATGCCAGCAGTAGGTATGAACAGGGCTGGTGCTGTCAGCACATGGCAGCGGCAGCGATGGGAGTGGGGCTGCAGGTAGACAGGGGACCAGGGGTCACAGCAGGTTGGGCCAGGCAGGTATGTGGAGGATGGGTCAAAACCCAACCCTGTGCCCACCACAGCCTGGTGGCCCACAGTTTCTTCCAAGGTGCATGAATTCATGCACTGGATCCCTAATCCTATATAATAAAAATCTAATATGCAAATTGACTGAACAGCAGAACAACCAGTCACTATGTCACGCACAGACCACCAAGGGGAAGATGCTCAATGCAGGAGCTGCCCTCTGGTGGTCAGTGCACTCCCATAGGGGTGTGCCACTCAGCCAGGAGCTGGGCTCACAGCTGGTGAGCGCAGTGGCGGTGGCAAGAGCCTCTTCTGCCTCCATGGCAATCGTAAGGAGCAGCGAGCAGGCAGCAGTAAAGAGCGAGGGGTCCTGGACTGCAAGAGGGATGTCCAATTGCTGACTTAGACTTGTTTCCGCACAGAGAATGGGCCTAAGCCTGCAGGCAGACATCCCCCGAGGGGTCCTGGACTGTGAGAATGTGCAAGTTGGACTGAGAGATGCCCTCCCATGCACGAATTTCATGCACTGGGCCTCTAGTAAAGAAATAAAAAGACATCCAGCTTTCTTATCAATGGTAAATCCTTTATAATAAAATACTAATATGCAAATCAACTGAACAGGGGAATGACCAGTTGCTATGACACACACTGACCACCAGAGGAAAAACTCTCAATGCAGGAGCTGCCCACAGTAGGGGTCAGTGAGCAGACAGCACCAAGCCACCAGCCAAGGTGGGTATCAGCGGGGGTCCCTCAATTGCCACTCCTGCTGGGTGCTCCACATATTGGCCCTGATCACTAGCCAGGCCTAGGGACCCTACCCATGCACAAATTTCGTGCACTGGGCCTCTAGTGGTTTCATAATTTCTTATAGGACTGAAGGAAATGAACATTTCATTGCAATATATTCCACAAAGATAAAAAGAATTTTGAAATTTCCTTACTACTTAACCAAGCATTACAAAAAATATTGTCAATAATTTGTAGTGGCCATATATTTCACCACTGAGCTATCTGACATATCAGTCAGTATCAAGTTGTGCTAATTAGAGAAATGTGTCTTCTAAGAATCCTGGGGAACACAGCCAAAAGTAGATAGGATTAAGAAGGAATGTCTTATCCATCACTTTTATCTGCTTGTGTTAACCGTCAGGCTATTTAAAAATATGTACATATTATTTGCCAATGAGGTAAGTGGCAGGGAAACAGAAACTTAAAAAACAAATACATCAAAAGCTTGCTATGGAGAGATCCAACAAGATATCTCAGCCAAAAGTGTAATTTAATATTGAACAAATCGCAGTAAACTTTTGATGTGCTTTAATCTGGCTTAAATAAACTTTACTTTAAATAAATTACCTTTTGGCTGTGCTAAAAATGTTGTATTCAGAGAGTGAATATGAAGATGTTGCTTCCTTTTCTTGGGTCATTAATTAGAGGCTCTCATCTCTTTCTAGGGCTCCCTGGCATCAAACCTTCTGCACACTCACAGCTTTTCTCATTTCAGTAGCAAAAGTGTGTCAGAATATGAACTAGTTCCAATGTTATCTGTTTTAAATTCATATTTTACTTACTTATTGATCCCTGACACAGATGCAAATGAGCTCTTAGCAGAATGGAAATCATTTTTTTTTTTTTTTAGTTATCTCGTCTATAAAACGAGGGTATTGAAGCCTGCCCTTTTCCCCAGGAAAGGATTTCATAAGTCTGAATTCATTGTTCTATAAAGCTCATTGATCAAAGGTTCCACGTGATGCTAATGCTGTAATACTATTGGAGTAAGAGACTAGATGAGGTATCAAAGGAAACTGTGTGCTCTACACTTCATTATAATAGTAAAACTATTTTAAAGGCTCTCTTCATGAATAGATCTTTTGAACATTATAAATAAAGAATTGCACACCATCAAAGGCAAGCCAAAGGTATTGTGACCACATGCCACACGGATGAGGTACACAATGTGTCAAAGGAAAGATGCATGGCAGCGTGTCCACCGACACCTTACCATCCCTTTGAGAGCATACTTTGCTTTGCTAGATAGGCAAAGGTCACAGGAAATGCCCAGACGTGGGCTTGTTAACTGTAGCCAGATGTGGCAGATTTAGGCAGGAGTGGAGATCTGAAACAAGCTCTGCTCAGTGGGGTGGAGAGGACTCTGGGCAAAAGGCAAGTAGAGTTGACAGATGAAACACAGGATATGTAATATTTGGGAATTACAGATATTAAAACGTATTATTTTTTGTGTTATTTTAGAATTTAAATTTAATTGGGCATTTTCTGTTTTTATTTGCTAAATCAGTCAACCCTAGGCAGAGAGCACCAGGAGGATTTCAACTGGTGCAGGTGCAGCTTCAAGATGCTGGGTCCCAAAACATTGTTTCTGCCTTCATACCATTCACAACACCAAACCCTCCAGTCAGTAATACCTCACTTTATATCTTCCCAGAGGCATTTCAAATTTCCCAAAAAGCAGATAGAGTCCGAAAAAGCCACCCTAAGCTTCTATCATGTCACCACCACTTTCCAGGGCTAGATTGTACTGTCCCGGGCTTTAATTTTATTAAAGAAAACATGTTTTCCTTACACTGGTCCATACAATCTGATCATTTCTACAGTCCCAATATGATTTCCTGCCACTATCCATTAAATGCCCTGAATTCTGGCCACAGCAAATGGAGTCCCAGAACTTGATCTGCTGGTTCAGCATCTCTGTGCTTCGGGGGATAGATGAGTCTATCCCCCGATTGGCAATGTTTTGAAGATGACCGTTTCTTACAGAGAATAGATTTGAGGTGAACAAGATAAAAAGCAGGGAGACCCATGAGTATACTAATTCAGTAGATCCAGTGAAAGATTTAGTGTTGAGCGGGTAGGGGGGCAGGTGGCAATAGAGATGGAGAGAAGTGAAAAGTTTAAACAAGTATTTTGGAGAAAGAATGGAGAAGTCTTAGTGAGGGTTTTCCTCTAGGACATAAAGGAGCGGAAAGTGCCAAGCATGCCTCCTCCATTTCTTGGCACCCATAAAGAATTCTGTTAGGGGGAGGAGCTGGGCCAATTAGATGATCTCTCCTGAAAGAAGACACTGAGACCAGATGGTGGAAGTGGATAGAGATGAGATGTCACAATGCACCACCAGAGGTAACTGCCGTGCTGATCTCAAGGCAAGAGGAAGATAAGCAACAGCAAAGAGCAAAACAAATGTTCCATGGTCTCCTAACCGTTGGCCTCACAGACTTGCTTTCTCGTCTTGGAGCACATCAAGTGTGCTTCTGTCTGAGTTTCTGCTTTCTGTTTCTGAACTTGGAATGCTCCCCCATCCCCTCCATTTATCTCCTTTGTGTTTTTCAGCTACCCACTTAAATGTCATCAATTCCAAGAGAAGGTTTCCTCACCACTCAATCTGAAATAGCACCCAATTTCTCATTATCACATGATGCTCTTTTATTGTTTTCAACACACCATCGTCTGAACTCATCATTGGTTTACAAGTCCACCACCTCACTCTCTAGAATGCAGGCTTCCGGACTGCAAAGATTTGCCCCTCCTTTTCATGCTGATTGCACAGTGCCTGGAACAGCACCTGGTGCCGTGAGCCCTCAGGAAATGCTGCTGACAGGGGTTCTGGGGATACTTTCCCAGTTCCAGGTTCTAGTCCACAAGAAGTGACAATAGCTTATTTCCTGCCCTTGGTTACTGTAGAATAGTCATGCCCTTATCATGACTATTCCTGACCTCCTCCCAGTGGCTTCTTTTCCTTAGCAGCAGAGAGCTATCCCAGTGGCTTCTTTTCCTTAGCAGCAGAAAGCTACTCCAGAACACACATTGGAATCTAAATCATCATTATATGTCGTAACATATCCCTGGGACAAAATCTAGGGAATATATCAACACTTAATAAGAAGAAGAGCTACAAATATTTAAAAATTAGAACAGATATATCAAGATTTTATTCTTATATGTTGTCTTTCTCTCATGCGCAATCTCTGGGCAAGGCTGGAGGTGTAGAGGTGAGGAGGGGGTGACCCTGCCATAAGGGAAGTCAGTCTGCAGAGGGCAGATAAGATGTCAAACCTCAGAGGGAAGATAGGGGAGGGAGGGGTAAGGGGGAGAGATCAACCAAAGGACTTTTATGCATGCATATAAGCCTAACCAATGGACACAGACAACAGGTGGGTGAGGGCATTGGGGGGGGGGGGAGTTAATGGAGGGATAAAGACACATATGTAATACCTTAATCAATAAAGAAATTTTTTAAAGAAGAGTGAAACTCAATGGCAGAATAGATGCAAAACTCTCCACAGTCTGCAAATCATGCTTTGGGCTCTGAAGGCCACCAGGGTGGTATTTTCCCACTGTCCCTTGCGGCAACAAAGGAAGGGAGGTCATTCCAGGTAGAGGAAACAACAGATGCGAAGTGCCGAGATGCTGAACCAGCAGATCAAGTTCTGGGACTCCATTCGCTGAGGCCAGAATTCAAGGCATTTATCTGATAGTGGGAGGAAACTGTATTGGGACAGTAGCAAGGATCAGATTTATGGACCAGTGTAAGGAAAACTCGTTTTCTTTAATAAAATTAAAGCCCAGGACAGTACAATCTAGCCCCGGAAAAATGCGTGCCTGATTAATAGGACCTCACAGAGCCTGACTCCATTCCCTCCCAGGTTTTCCCACCCACTGGTAACTCTCAATAATAAAGCCTCCGGGACCCTTGTAGCTGAGTAGCTGGGACTTGATTCCCTAGGTGACCACACACACACACACACACACACACACACACACACACACACACATCTTTTCTTCAGACTGCCTTCAAAAGAGCTTAGGAAATATTAAAGCTGTAAGTGATGAATAATAAAGGGTATTGGAAGTTAAGAGGCCTGCTGGTCCCAGGCCAGGTTCCCATGGAAGGATATCCAGTGTCGCCAAGCCCAGCGCCATTGTGCACCTCCTCAATGACAGCTTGCTGGAGAAAGGCAGTGAGCCAGGAATCCTCCAAAGCTGCCTGTTGTGTAGGATGATGGAGATTGTAGAATCACAAGGAGCTTTAGTTCACTCATTTAACAGGAAAGACATTCATTAGGGCTACTTGATTTTAATGAAAACAAAACCTGTAGGCTGGGAAGGCACTCTGTCCTTTCAGAACTTCATATTACAGCAAATGAAAGCCTGGGAGACGCTTGTCATCTGTGCTCTATCCATTTGCCACTTTCTACCAACTATACCTTTATATTTAAATGTTAAACCCATTCTCCTACTGACTTTCATCTTCATCACCTCAGTAAGGACTTTACTATATTTTATCTGAAATACCATAATAGCTTCTTAGTTGGTCATGTGGTCTCCCCCTACCTTTTTAGTGATCTCACTCATTATTGCCAAAACACAGCTTTAAATATGCCATGCCATGCCCTGCTCCTATGCACTCTGTAACTCCCAATTGCCTCTGGAATGACAACCTTTCCCAAATCTTTTGCTCTCTATGAACTGGCACTAACTTACTTTTCTAACTGTAACGCATACTACATTGTCTTTAGGCGACAGCTAAACTAAAATATAGTGTTTTTCTGTAGAGACAGGTTTATTCTGCTTATAGTGCCCATTCCTCCAACTCTCCTCACGGTCAAATATTACCCATCTTTCAAAGCTCACTCCAAATGCCCACACTTCCATAAAGCAATCTCTCATTCTGTTGACCACATGGAATTTCTCATACCTGGTATGTACCTCCCAAAGCATATGGCCTTGTATCTCTCTAGTAGAACTTAACTAACTCACATTTTGTGCTAAGTGGTATTTGCATATCAGAAATAAAAATTCCTAAACCACAAAGTTTGGAGAGTTTATTGAATTAATTAGTTCAGTATTTGGTCCCACATAGAACTCCCAGCTCTGGTGAACTTCCACCTGGGTCATTACCACGGCATTTTGTATAGCTATCCAATGAGAGTGCACATCAAAGACTTGTTTTTGACTTTCCGTTTTGTGTGGAAGGTGGTGGTTGGTAGTTTGGGGCTTGGGGTGCAGTCAAGCTGAAGAGGTGCCAATTTGTAACATGTGGCCCATTGCTCTGAAGGTGACTTTATTGGCACAAAAGCACAGCTTTGGAGGTGCAATCTGAGCTTCCTTTCCTACATCCTTGATTACTTATGCGGGCTTCTTTTGTTGAAGGTTTTTTCCCTCCTTGGACCATTGCCCTGCTTAACAGCCCTGAGCCCCAGCACTACAGACACATTTGTTTCATCAGCTTCTACTCCAAAAGGATTTTATAGGATCAGTTTGTTTAATTAACTTTTAACTTGGTTTTGTTTTCTCTTCAAGGACTTTATTTGTAAAACTGGAATGTGTTTGCACAAACTCACATGATTAAAGTGGATGAAATCCCAGAAAGAAGAAAGATAGCTTACTTTCAGGTGTCATTGGGACAAACAATATCCCAGGTGGTTGTCTTAAGTGTTTTCACATTTATAACAGCAAAATATTAAATTACTAAGGTACTGTGTCCATTCTGGCTGCTATAAAAAAAAATTCTAGAGACTGAGTGTCTTCAACAACAGACTTTTATTTTTCATGGTTCTGGAGGCTGGGAAGTCCAAGACGAAGGTGCTGGTTGATTCATCTTAGTGAGAGCCCAGTCCCCAAGCTCATCTTTTTCTGTGACCTCACCTGGCAGAAGGGGAAGTGATCGCTCTGGGGTCTCTTTTGTAAGAGCATTAATCCCATTCAGCAGGGCTCCACCTCAAGACCTCAGTGCCTCCCAAAGGCTCCACCTCCTAATACCATCACTCTGAGAATTCGGTTTCAATGTATGAACCTAGGAAAGACAGGAACATTCATGCCATAGCAACGTATATCATCAGGTAGGATGCTTTCAACTACCAGAAAGGAAATAACTAAGAGCAGTCCTAATAATAGTTGTTTATTTCACAAAACAAGACATCTAGAGGAAGGCAGTTCCTGCAGCACACAATATCAGCCAAGACCAGGCTCTTGCTTCGTCTCTGCTCTCCTCTCCTCTCCCAATACATTCGCAGTAGTTCCCCTTATTTAAAAAAAAAAAAATGGCTGGGATGACTACCAACTTCATGTCTTCACACAACTACATCCAAATCTGAAGAAATAGGATGTAACAAAAGGCCTTTCTCATCATGCTACTCCCTTTAATTAGAGAGGAACATTTTCCCCAGATTTCCTCAGCAGCTTAAGTCTTAATGAACTGAGTTGGGTCTCATCTTTGGGCCAATCACTGTCAAAGGGAAATTCTAAAACCATGATTGGTGGAGGCCAAGCACATCATTTCCTAGAGCTGGGTACATTGGCTGGTGAAAAAGGAAATGGGGTTCTGAGAGTAAGAAAAGAGAGAAACTGTTGTGGGCAGACAACCCACTGTACTCGCCAAGTGCTCTGCACCACTCTCCATCTAGGTTAATACCAAGAAAGGACTTAATGAGCAGTTCATCATTATCGCCAGGAGTGAATGAAGGGCTTTCCATTCACAGGCAAGGCTCGTTTTGGTGCCCTTTGCTTTATGGTGTTTCACAGATATTGTGTTTTTTACAAATTAAAGACAAGACTCTCCACCAACAAAAGGATTATGACTTGCTTTATTGCAATATTCACTTTCTTGCATTGGTCTGAAACCAAACCCACAATTTCTCCCAGGTACGCCTGTAGATTAATTCAAGCCCAAGCAAATAATAATATTAACTTGTTATTATCATCAAAAGAAATGATGATGATCCTGGCTGGTGTGGCTCAGTTGGTTGAAAAGTCATCCTATACACCAAAAGTTTACAGGTTCAATTCCAGGTGTTCGAAATGCTCTCAATGATGTCGCAGGATGAGACAAACACTCAAAACTGGATCGGATTGGCCAATTTTTACTTCTGCGCAGAAGGGTGCCTCTGCCAGCTGGAAATCGTGGACAAAAGCACACCCAACAGGAAGTCCATTGGGATTTCATTTCCTGACGGGGGTGTCTGCCCTGCCCCTCACTCTAAACTCTTATCTGATTGGTCAGGGCTCAGAGCTTGGTTTCCCATCATTGTGCCTCCCGAGAGCTTGAAGGTCATATCAAGAGGGTAGAAGCTAAGACGGCATGAGCTCCTGTCTCTGACAGAAAAGATCGCTGGTTCACTGTCACACTAATCAGGGTGCTTGCCTAGGTGAGGCAATTGATCAATGTTTATTTTTCTCTCTCTCTTTCTTACACTCTCTCTAAAATTGGTAAGTATATCCAAGGGTAAGGATTTTTAAAACAAAAAGAAAGAAATGGTGATGAAGGCCTGAACCTAAAAGACCAAGATCCTCTTCCTGATCTAAGCTGTTGCTTGTTTTATTATCCTGGATATTATTACAACCACTTACTGGAAACCTTTCTCTTAGGTTTACTTAAATTAAGCTGAAAGCCTATCACTATTTATTCTCTTCATGTTGGTTGCTAAATTAAATAGTGGCTTATGTCTAATTACTGGGCCTGGAGGCTTATCCTGACTTGTGGGGAAATTTCTCTCACTCTCCCCATCAGCATGAGCTTTTATTCAAACTGAGCCACCCAAGCTTGACCACTTCCTGCTAGCCCGGCTACAGCTGTCATTTATCTTCTCTCACTGCTTCACAGTATGCTTCCTGCTACCCTTACCTTTATGGATGTCCTTTCTCCCCTGAAATTTATTTTATTTATTTTTGTATGGATTGCTCATCCTCTCTTGTCTAGTATTCACTTGTTCTCCTTGATGTTCTTTGATCATGCTGCACCCTAACATTGCCCAGGGATATATAAATCCCCCCTAGGGAAACCTGCAAGGCTACAAATCAAATGTAGGACTCCAGATATCAGAGTGCTCTTTGAAGCTGTGCTTCATATTGAGCCATCCAAGAGACAGCGGGGGAAATGAACAGAGCAATTGAGCAATTCAAGAAGAATGACTAAAATGCCAGGGAACAGAAAGGTAAAAAACACAAAACTCAGGAAAGGAGTTTTGTAGAGAAAGGAGGAGCACAAAACTTGTCTGAGGTCTGTTACAGAAGGCCGACTTCAGGAATCAAGAGGATGGTGCCTGAAAGAGAGCTCTGAAAATGGCGGGTTTGATCATGTGCTGACTCAGAAGGATTTCTTTGATACTCTATGACTTGATCAGACTATCAAGGTTTGTCCCTGCTTCCCGTCTTTCCACCCACTTCCTCTTCCTCACTAGATTTCTCAGAAGTGGAATATGGAACACCTAATAGTTTCTCACATAAAATAGAATCACTCTACTTCAGATAAAATCTCTCTGCAAATTTAGTTCTCTTGAGACCTTCTGATAATACATAATGAAGAATGAAATGGGTACTATTTCACAGACATGCTTGCATATTATTTCACTTTACCTCTCATAAATTCCCAAATCCCCAAGCAATTTTATTTCCTGCTCCTTCATTTTCTTCTTTTTAACTCTCCTCCACCACCATTTACGCATTTTGACCTACCTTTTCTCCTAGATTCAATAATAATAATAATAATAAAGTTTAAGAAAAACCTGTCTTCCTGGATACCCCGATGGCTCAGACTTCCCAGACAGAGAGCAATAGATGGGCTTCTGTGCCAGCTCCACCCTACTTGTGTCCTTTCCCTCATATGCACAACAGAGGGGTCTGAGTAGGTGATTGTACACAAAGATTTCCTCTCAGGCACGATGGCCTACAGCTAAGAGTAGAGATTTAGAGGTTCTCTAGTTCTACCCAAAAGATTCTAAAGCAGCCTCTTGCAAGCATAGTAACCTTGGGCAAGATTCTTCATTGCCCTGTGTCTACAGTTAGGTTTCCCTAACTATAAAATAGGGAAAATTAAATTACGAACTTGAGGTTGTTGTGAAGATTGAAAGAGGTAAGTCCTAGCTGGTTTGGCTCAGTGGATTTAGCCTTGGCCTGCAGATGGAAGGGTCCTGGATTTGATTCCAGTCAAAGGAACATGCCCAGGTTACAGGCATGACCCCTAGTAGGGAGCGTGCAGGAGGCAGCTGACCAATAATTCTCCTTCATCATTGATGTCTCTATCTCTCCCTCTTCTTTCCTCTCTGAAATCAATAAAAATATATATTTTAAAAAGATTAAAAGAATTTTAAAAGAAGATTAAAAGAATTAATACATGCAAAGTGCTCAGAACAGTGCCTAGCAAGTATATTCTATATAAGTAGGTACCGCAGACCAGAGATTCTTTAAAAAAAAGAACAGCTTTATTGAAATATAATTCACATACATACAATTCACCCATTTCAAATGTATAATTCTGTATATTTACAGTTGTGCACCTATCACTATAATCAATTTTAGAGCATTTTTTTCATCCCCAAAAAAGGCCTTTAGCTATAATCTTCCTAATCATGTCTTCCACAGGTCTCAATTACCCATATCCATCCACCCACCCCTAGGAAACCATAAACCTACTTTCAGTCACTACAGATTTGCCTATTCTGTATATTCTATCTAATAAAAGAGTAATATGCAAGTTGACTGTATCTCCAATCAAGCCACGCCCACCAGCCAACCAGGAGCAGATTATGCAAATAAACCCCAACCAACATGGCTACCGCCACTGAAAGCAGGAGGGAGGTTTGGGTTTCTCCGGCAACAGAGGAAGCCAAGCTTTCCATCTGCCCTTGCCAGCCTAGGCCTCCACTCAATGCTACAAAGTTTCAATTATAGAAGATACATAATACCAACAGAAATGGCGACAGCCACGGAGCTGGAGAGAGCACAGGCTAGGGTTGCCAGGGTGATGGAGGAAGCCAAACTTCTGCAGCTCTAGCCTAGGCCTCCACTCTAGACTAAAGCTTCAAACAGAAATGGCTGTCACCACAGAGTGAGCACAAGGCTTGGCTCCTCTCCAGGCTACAAAGTTTCAATTGTAGAACATAAATTAATCCCAGATCCCAGGGCCTCCACTTGAGTCACTGGGGGCATGGCCAGCCTGCAAACCACCACAGGCCCCTCGCCCAGGCCACCCCACACCCCAAGGGAACCCTTACCCTGATCCAGGATACCCTTCAAGGCAAACCAGCTGGTCCCCACCCATGAACCAGGCCTCTATCCTATCTAATAAAAGAGTAATTTGCGTCACTCAAATACACAAGAGGACTGCCCCCATGTGGACACAAGATGGCCACCATAAGATGACCATCAGGGGAGGGCAGTTGGGAGGGACCAGGTCTGCAAGGGAAGGCAGTTGGGGCAATCAAGCCTGCAGAGGAGGGCAGTTAGGGGTGACCAGGCCAGCAGAGAAGGGAAGTTGAGGGCAAACAGGCTGGCAGAGGAGCAGTTAGACATCAATTAGGCTGGCAGGGTAGTGGTTAGGGAGTGATCAGGCTGGCAGGCAAAAGTGGTCAGGGGCAATCAGGGAGGCAGATCCTACTGGGATCAGGCCTAAATGGGCAGTCAGACATTCCTCAAGGGATCCCATATTGGAGATGGTGCAGGCTGGGCTGAGGGACACTCCCCCACCCCACCCCCCAAACCCCCATGCACAAATTTCTTGCACTGGGTCTCTAGTCTCATATAAATGGATGATAAAATATGTGGTCTTTTGTGATGGGCTTCTTCCACACAGAGTAGTGTTCTCAAGTTTTGTCTATGTTATAATATGTATCAGTACTTCATTCCTTGTTATAGCTAAATAATATTCTAGCCCTAGCTATTTTGGCTCATTGGATAGAGCATCAGCCTATGGACTGAAGGGCTCTAGGTTCAATTCCAGTCAAGGGCACCTGCCTGGGTTGCAGGCTTGATTCCCAGCAGGAGGTATGCAAGAGGCAGCCTATCAATGATTCTCTCTCATCACTGATGTTTCTATCTTTCTCTCCCTCTCCCTTCCTCTCTGAAAATAATAAAAATATATTTTAAAATAATAATAACATCCTATTATTTGGATATAACCATTCATCAATTAATAAACATTTGGGTTGTTTCCACATTTGGGCTATTAAGGAGAATGCTGCTAGAACGTCCATATACAATTTTTGTGTGGATATAACATTTTCATTTCCCTTGGGTATAAATCTGGGAGTGGGATTGCTATGTTCTATGGTAACTCTATGCTGAATCATTCAAGGATCCACCAGACTTCTTTCAAAGCAGCTGCATCATTTTTCATTCCCCAATAGTGTATGAGAGTTCCAATTTTCTACATCCTCACCAACATTTGCTGTTTTCTGACTTTTTAATTCTAACCGTCCTTAGGGGTGTGAAGTGGTATCTCATTGTGGTTTTGGCTTATATTTCCCTAGTAACTAATAATGTTGAATATTTTCACATGTCCTTACTGACCATTTGTAAGCTATGGATTTTTATAAAATATTTCTTGTTGATGCTTCAGGAGGAGGAGGGGTGCATCCCTTTTGTCACCAAAGATACTCTGAGAGCAAATCCAGATCTTGGTTCCTGTGAGAGTTTGGAAAGATCTGGTTCATACAATTTGACCCTTGCAAGGTGAGAACACTGGCCAAGATCTTAGTGTTATCCCAAAAAAGGGAAATTCAAGAATAGGATGGTTGATCTTGAGTTCAACAAGGCTCCTCTTTAGCTTCCATTTCTACCCAGGCCCCTTTCATTTCTAAGAAAACTCTTTTATTCCAAAGTGTCTTCCAAAGGTCTCAATTACCATAATGTAGGTTTACTCCAATCTTATTGTCGTGATGTCTTTTGCATGTGTGTAAGCCCTCCCAGTGTCTTCAAGGGCATGGAACATTTATATCTTTCCTAATGCACCTGGAAGTAACCTGTGCACACTGACTGAGAAGGCCAAAGTCTTACCACATCTCAAGAAGGAGCCTCCTTAAACTAGCAAAGCAGTTTCAACCAGATTTGTAAACTTAAACAAGTTAATCCATTTCCATTTCCTCCTTGATCAAAATAGATTCATCATCTCTAATTTATAGAGCTCTTTTGAGTAGTAAATGAGATGTTGTATATAAAGTATTTGGCAGAATGCTAGAGAAATAATAAGCAAAGAATAAAAGGCAAAATATATTATTTTTACTATATATTTATTTCACTTTATTTTTTAATTACTGTCTAAAGTCATGTGCAGGTTGACCCTCCACCTTAATGGGGCAGTGGTGCACATCAGGACTCACATACATGCGCCAGAATACAATTTGCTCCGAGAGAGAAGGACTCCAGACCCACAGGAACCAAATGGGCAAAGCGAATTATCAGAGGGAATTTCCATTTCATAATTCTCAACTTGAATGAGTTGAGGCAAAGGGCAAAAGGAACTGACTGGGGCCCAGTCATTGGGCAATCCAGGTAATCCCCAAGCCACAGGCCCCCCTGCCTGGCCTCGACCATTCCTTCAATGCTACTGGGGTTCTACCCTTAAATTTTAGAAGAATCAAAACAGAACAAACTTCTCCTGCCTTGACCAGAAGAGCTGCATCTCCAACCACTGAAGCATGCTCCAGAGATTGTAATCTGTCTTCCACATTCTTCCCTTTGCCACAGTTTTACAACACAAGGGCCTGACAGGGACTGGCTAGAGGCCTGGCGGTTTAGCAAAGTGGTCACTTGCTGCCATCTATGGGTAGAACATTAAAAGTGACCTAAGGGGAGATGAAAATTTATCACACCCATTACTATTTAATTTAATTGTACAAAAAGGACCAAAAAAGTTTTTTGCTTATTCGTTGATTTTCCTAATGTGCAGAAATATAGGAAGGAATATTTAGGGTATCTAGCAACCCTACAACAAATATCATCAAACCTGCCTGAGATTATATTATTGGTTTGAAAAATAAATTGGCTCTGATTTGTCTAGCTCACCAGAGCCTTTAACTGGGAGAAATTTTAAAAATTGTAATTGTTCTAACTAAAAATAAGCTCATCAAAACCTATTTTAGCAAAGGTTCATTTGTTGTGGTTATCATGAAATAGGATTTTTACAATTATTTTAAAATAGTACTTCCTCTCCATTGCTAGAAGCTTTTACATATAGACAAGAGAATGGGCTTTAATGAGAGAAGCTCAATTGTGTCCTAAAATATTTATGCCAGCTTTGCAACTAAATATAAAACATTTACCCAATTTTGCCTCCAAACACATCCTTGGAAAGGATAGAAAATGTAATCTCTGATTCAAAAAAAAAAAAAACAGAAACAAAACAAGTTGTTTTGGCTTATCTGTGATGTGAATTTTAGGCAACTTAAAAGGTAGGGGATATGCAAATAGAACAGGAAAATGGAAAATGTCAGCTTTAGTTCGGGTGATAGAGGTAAACACACTTGGGAATACTTGTTAATCCTCGTCCAAGGATATTTTTCCATTCATTTTTTGAGAGAGGGGAAGGGAGAGAGAGAGAGACAGGGACAGAGAAACATCCATGTGAGAGAGACATACCAATCAGTTGCCTCTGCACGTGGTTCTGGCTTCCCAACCAGGACCAGGATCAAGCCTGCAAAAAAGGTACCTGCCCTTGACCAGAATTGAACCTGGGACCCTTCACTCCACTGGCCTACATTCTATCCACTGAGTCAAACTGGCTAGGGCTTCAGTGCCTAAAGTTTAAACAATAAATATTTGTGGGTATTTAGTCAACAAAAATTTGTTTGTTTGTTTGTTTATTTATTTATTTATTTACCTACTGTGTACAAATCAGTGTTCTAAGTGCTTATTCTAGACAGCGTTACAGGGGAAGGGAGGGAGAGAAGGAAGGAAGGAGGAAGGGGAAGTAGAAGGAGTGAGGGAGGGAAGAAGGGATTGCAGTGTGTGTTGAAAAGATGGATATAACTTTAGAAAAGCGGGCATATAGGATCTTGTTGAGTGGATAAGTTGAGACAAGTTTATTTTATTTGACTAATAAGTTTACCAAGATGTTACCTGCATTACTAAGAAGAAGTAATGTACAAAGGCTAAACTTTGGTGCAGTATGTTGACCTAATTCAAGTAGATCAGATTATTCCCAGATAAGAAAAAATGGAGTATCAATGCTTTGCTTACAACTGTATCTCTATTACTTAGAACAGTTCTTGGCACATAGGACTCAATAAATATCTGTGAATGGATGTTAACACCACACTGTCCTACTAGAGGCCCTGTCTGGAATACTTGTAAAACGGAGGCCTTTGGAGGAATGGGATGACCCTCATGAGGTCTTTTAATAAGAAACTATTTGAATTCCATTTGTTATCCAAATACTTAATTTCTGAGGTCCTCAGGTTAGTCACTAGCCAAACCAGGTTACACTGTTCAGATCAGTCTAGTCTTACTGACACTACCAAATAAACACACACAAAGAAACCAGTATAGTGAGTCCACAGCCTCTTCATCGGCCTTTGCCTCAGATCCTTACTCTGCCACCTCCTGTCTGAGACTATCTGAAGGGTTCCGTGTAATCACTGAATTACATAACCTAACCATCCAAATGAGATTGCTCTTCCATCTGTTAAGGGCCATCAGAGCCCCTGTGCAATGAATTTCAATTTAAGGAGCTTTATGGCCCATCTGGTGCTAGCAGATTCATACTATGTAAGAGAAAAAGATCATTGTGATTTTAACCTGGTTTTGATGAAAATGACTAAATTCAAATTTTAAAATTTAAATGATGTATAAACACTGTATGTTTCAGCTCACTGATAATGATCTTGCTAACAATTATCCAAGTCACTTTTTTTTTAAATCCTCAGTTGAGGATGTTTTCAATGATCCTAGAGAGGAGCGGAAGGAGAGAGAGGGAGAGGGAAACATCTATGCCTCTCTGGATGCATCCTGACCACGTCCAGACTGGGATGGAACCCACAACCTGGGTATGTGCTTCAGTGTATGGAGGGCACTCCAATCAATGGAGCCACAGTCACATTTTCACAGCAGTAATTGCTCATTAGAAATAGACCATATATGCAAGAACTCTCATTGTAGCATTGCTTTTAAGAGGAGAAAACGTGAAACTAATCCAAATGCTCATAAAAAAGATGAGATAAATAAATTTAAAATTAATAAATATTAAACATTTTATTAAAATGACAGTTTATAAATCCTTATTTTTCCAACTGTTGTACATGGTGTAGACAGCACAAGATGTTAGATCCATGTGGTCAGACTGCACCTGGGTTCAGCAAACTCAGTCCTTGGGTTCTAGCTAGTGTTAACAAAAACATTCAACCTGAAAAGAATTTTTGTGAGTCTATTTGAGCGAAACTGTCGACAATTACTGGAAAGCAGAACCTCAATGGATTGAGATAATGCTCCAGAGAATCCCGGTCTTTCAGATATTTTTATACATTGCAATCACAGGAGGAGATGTAGGTGGCTTACAAGAAATACATTGGTGATAGACTAGAGAAGCAGGAGAAAGAAACCCCTGTTATTGGATAAAAAGTAGAATGATAGACACATATTTAGGTGTGTGCAAGAATTAGCATGATAACAAAAACAACGAAGGCATTTGTGGTATCTGTCCTTGTGACCAGGCACATTAGGTGGTGCCCCAAGGGGTCTGGAAAAAAGGAAGTTACAAGTTACCCAGACATTTCAATATGTTATCATACTAGTAGATGCAAAAAGAAGATAGGCTCAGATAAGGTAAAAGTTGACCTTGTCAGTGAAGATACTGGCTTAGGACTTAACTGCCCACCATAACTGCTTTTAGTTAAAGTTTAATTTCAGACCATCCTTTGTAGTTACTTTAGGTCTCTTGAGTTTGCAAGACCTCCATGCAGGCCTTCCCCGAGCTTGTCAGGTTAACATGTGATCCCTTTCATCCACACTAGGAAAGAATTCAGGGCCAAGACCCAAACTGTACAAGAACATCCTATCTCATAAAAGAGAAACATGCAAATTGACAGTACCTTCGCTACACTACCAGCCAGTAAGAGTGAGTATGCAAATTAACCCAACCAAGATGGCAGACCTCCACACCCCACCCCACCCCCGCTACCCGAAGCACAGCCATGGTGGCTCTGGGGTTGTGGGGGTCCAGATCCCAATTGCAGCCCCATACCCAGCAGGGGATCCAGCCCCCCCTGCCACCCGAAGCCTGGCCATGGCAAACCTGGAGCTGGGAGTTGGGGGGTGGATTGAAGATAAAAACCTGCAGGCCTGGCACCCAGCAGCCCCAAGGCCTGAGGCAGAGGCACTTGGGTTGCTGAGGGGCGTGGGTTGGGGCAGTGGAGACATAAACCCATAAGAAACCTGTGGAAAGGGAGATAAACTATCATAACTTTATCACCCTTTCCACAAGATGAGAAAACTGCCCCTGGATTATTTAGTGCTGTGGCCAACACCTTTCTACAAACACAGGATAATGTTATGATCACTCCCAGGAAGGTCTGGTCAGAATACTATCTCCAGGGAATAATGCTGCAGTGGAAAATCATCTAAGAGAGGAAACAAGCTTTTGTTGGGTTTATTCTGAAGGTGAGAGAACATGCCACCCCAACATATGCTGTGTTGTTATATTGATGATCTTGAGTTGTAGATGCTTGAAAAACAGCAAATGTACGCAGAGGATTTCACTGAAGTCTCCCGATCTCCCTAAAATCAGACTCCCTAAAGGAGCTTAAATGTCTAGGTCCCTTTGATTGGAAGAAGTGTCATCAGGCAGAGAAGACTGACTCCTGTAACAGGACAGGAGAGTAGAAGTTGACATCACACCCAAACTTTGTTACAGACTATTTCCCCCCACCCCATTCATCTTTCCTAAATATCATTTACTCTCCTCTAAGAGGCCTATAACTCTTGTCCCCTTTCCCTAGGAAGAAGGTATTTAAATCTGCATTCTAAGCCACTTGGGGAGTTACTCATTTTTCCCTTGGATCTCCCACATATACACAAGGTACACATGTTAATGAACTTTGGTTTTTCTCTTGGTGATCTGTCTTTCATTACAAGGGCCTCCACTAAGAACTCAAAAAGGTAAAGGAAAACTAATTTTTCCTCCTCCATAATCCTATCTCGGGAAATCAAGTCCCCAGCTGAACAATGAGGTTGGCTCAAGTACCAAGAAGTCTGGGCTGACGGGAGGGAAGCTTCAAGGGAGAAATCAATGACATTGGCATCAAAGTGGGACGAAGACCACATACATGGTTTCTGGTGGGAGTTTAAAGTGGTTCAACATTTTTGGAGGATGATTTGGCAAATTCGATAGAAATGTTCAAGGTACATCCAAGAGTCTTCTTCTAGGAATCACATCTGCTGAGATAAAGCACAAGCGCATTAGCCCTGGTCAGAACCCAGGATGCTACTGTGGGCTCCCCTTCCACGATAGGAAAACCTGGGAACAACCTGCATTTTTAGGACAAGGTGGCGTCTATACTAATAAAAGGATAATTTGCTAATTAGACTGAACATCTTCCTGGCGACCTTCCAGATGTCCTTCTAGACATCCTTCCCAACAAAGCCATGTGGGTGGGGCCAAGGCAGAGGAGATTAAAGGCAATCAGACAGGCAGGGGAGAGCAGTTAGGGGAACCAGGTAAGCAGGGGAGAGCAGTTAAGGCAAATAGGCTGTCAGGGGAGAGTAGATAGGGGGATCAAGCTGGCAAGCAGGTGAGTGATTAGGAGCCAGAGGTCCCAGATTAGAGAGAGTGTAGTCCAAGCTGAGGCGACCCTCTTCCTGTGCACAAATTTTGTGCACTGGGCTCTAGTCCTATCTAATAAAAGAGTAATATGCAAATTGACCATACTCCACCATGCCCACCAGCCATGCCCACCAGCCAATCAGGAGCAATATGCAAATTAACCCCCAACCAAGATGGCCACCACCACAGAGAGCAGAAGGGAGGCTTGAGTTTCCCTGGCAATGAAGGAAGCCAAGATTTCCACTTGCCCTTGCTGGCCTAGACCTCCACTCAATGCTACAAAGTTTCAATTATAAAAGGTACATAATCCCAATAGAAATGGCGGCAGCCACAGAACTGGAAAAAGCAGAAGTTAGGGTTGCCCCGGCAATGGAGGAAGCCAACCTTTCCACACACCTTGGCAAACTCAGGCCTCCACTCAATGCTAAAAAGTTTCAATTATAGAAGATACATATATCCCAACAGAAATGGCAGCAGCCACGGAGCTGGAGAGAGGAGGAGGCTAGGGTTTCCCCTGGCGATAGAGGAAGCCAAGTTTCCCACCTTCCCTGGCCTGCCTTGGCCTCTGCTTAAGGCTAAAAAGTTTCAATTATAGAAGGTAAATATCCCAAGAGAAATGGCTGTGGCTACGAAGCAAGTAGGAGGCTTGGCTCCACTCCAGGCTACAAAGTTTCAATTGTAGAAGATACATAAATGCCAGATACCAGGGCCTCCACTAGAGTCACTGGGAGGTGTGGTTGGTCTGCAAACCACCACAGGCCCCTCACCCAGGCCTCCCCACACCCCAAGGGAACCCCCACCCTGACCTGGGACACCCCTCAGGGCAAACTATCTGGCCCCACCCATGCACCTCTATAGGCCTCTATCCTATCTAATAAAAGAGTAATATGCAGATTGACCAGCACACCAGCACACAAGATGACTGCCCCCACGTGGTCAAAGATGGCCAGCAGGGGAGGGCAGTTGGGAGGGACCAGGTCTGCAGGGGAGCGCAGTTAGGGTCAAATAGGCTGGCAGGGGAGCAGTTAGGCATCAATCAGGCTGACAGGGGAGTGGTTAGGGGATGATTAGGCTGGCAGGCAGAAGCACTTAGGAGCAATCAGGAAGGCAGGCAGGTGAGCAGTTGGGAGCCAGCAGTCCTGGATTTTGAGAGGGATCTCAGATTGGAGAGGATGCAGGGCTGGGTGGAGGAACACCTCCTGCTCCCCATGTATGAATTTTGTGCACCGGGCCTCTAGTCTATATAAATAAAAGGCTAAGTGTTCATCCTTCCCTCCAAACAGTAGCTATGATGTACAATGATCACCACGGGGCAGATTTCTCAATACTGGAGCTGCCATGATTTACACTGGCCATTTACAAATAAATGGCACGACAGACCGGGTGCCGAAAAACCAATACTCAGCTTTCCCCAAGTAGGACACAGGCTCACCACCACCCCAGAGTGACACCCCACCAAATCGCAGCCAATGCTGCCAAGACCCCAGGTTACAAAATGTGGCCCACAGCCCAGCCCAGCCTGGAAATGGTTGCTGTGGGCAGTGGGTAATGACAACCATAGCAAAGCACAGCTTCCTCTCCTTAGCAACTAGTCTTCTTGGAGTTTCTTCAGCTCAGGAACACAACTTGCTTTATAGCCAGGTGCAAACATTTTACAGTTCAACCAAATGTTTGTGAAGCATTTCCCTGTGCCTCATCTCATTTGATCCTCACAGGAGTCCTGGTGTAGTAGATAGGAGACTTGGTAGAATCCTATTTTCTTTTCATTAGCAACACAATGGCAACTTAGAAAAGTTTAGAAACTTGACCCAACTGAAAAGAAGTAAAAATTGGAGGGACTTGAAAATGACTTCACTGCACAGAATATAGTCAAACACTGCTACAGTTAAATATTTTACCCTTTGATCTCCCTGCATGATCTACAATAAAAATTTGCTCTGTTTGGAGGAGTGTAGCTCTATTTTTTAGATGCTAGTTAATTGTGTGATTTAGAATACTTTAGTAAATGCTAAGTTTTTAACTTTAGTAAGTATCCTTTGGCTGAAGCCACATTTAGCAGTTTGTCAATCCAAAATTGAATTTATAATTTCAGTGACCATAAAACCATACAAATTCCTGGCTGTGATTGACTAATGCCTCATCACAAATAGCTGACAGCCCCTCTAAGAACCAAATTTCTACCTGGAGGGTAAGTGCTAGAGAAGGGAGAGGTTTCCAAGACTACCCAAACAAACACAGATCTATAGTCTGCTTGGGAACATGGTAAGAATTTTGATTTTTTTCAGATGTATTAACTGCTACCTTCTTCCTGTACTCTAGAAAATTCTTAAGGGGAAGGGGAGAAATAAATGTATGTCTTGAATTAATTAAGCAATATCCTAAGTATCCCATGCTACTCTGCCATCTACAATGCAAGTACCAGTCAGACATAATCCCTCTTGTCTCAAAAGTGTTGGTTACTAGGTCTGTTAAAGTCAACAAAACAGGCAGCCTGCTGGAAAGGAAGCTCTAAAGTTAAAAGTAGGCTCCACACATTATTAACAATGTGATAACTCCAAAATAAACAGAAAGAAATAGAAAACAAGTTTATAAAATGGGTCACAGTGGTTGAAACATCATCACCTGATAGTTTTTGTTTTGTGGCTTTTTTTAAAGATTTTAATATTTATTGTTCAGTTTATTAATTACATTGTTCCCCCCTTTTTCCTCCTATAGCTCCCCTCCACCCTGTACCCATCCCACCCTCTGCCCTTACCTCCCCCCCCACTGTCCTCCTTCATAGGTGTATGATTTCTGTCTAGTCTCTTGCTGGACCTCCCACACCCCTTTTCTCCCCAAGAACTGTCAGTCCATTACCTCTCTATGCCCATGATACTGTTATATTCACCAGTTTATCCTGTTCATCAGATTTTTAATTCACTTGATTTTTAGATTCTATTGTTGATAGATGTGTATTTGTTGTTCAGAATTTACACTTTTATCTTTTTCTTCTTCCTCTTCTTAAAGAATATCTTTCAGCATTTCATATAATATCAGTTTGGCAGTGATGAACTCCTTTAGCTTTTTCTTATCTGCAAAGCACTTTATCTAACCTTCAATTCTGAATGATAGCTTTGCTGGGTAGAGTAATCTTGGTTGTAGAGTCTTTCTATTCATCACTTTGAATATTTCCTGCCACTCCTGTCTGCCCTGCCTAGTTTCTGTTGAGAAATCTGCTGACAATCTTATGTATGCTCCCTTATAGGTAACTAACTGTTTTTCTCTTGCTGCTTTTAATATTCTCTTTGTCTTTTGCTCTTGGCATTTTAATTATTATGTGTCTTGGTGTGGTCCTCTTTGGATTCCTATAGTTTTGGGTTCTGTGTGCTTCTTGGACTTTTAAGTCAATTTCTTTCACCAGGTGGGGGAAGTTTTCAGTCACCATTTCTTCAAATAGGTTTTCATTATCTTGCTCTCTCTCTTTTTCTGGCACCCCTATAATTCGGATGTTGGTATGCTTGAGGTTGTCCCAGAGGCTCCTTATACTATCTTCAATTTTTTGGATTCTTTTTGCTTCTTTTCTGGCTGAGTGGATTTTGCTTCTTTGTATTTCAAATCTTTGACTTGATTCTTACAGTCCTCTAGACTGCTTTTAGGCCTTTGTATAATATTTTTTTTTATTTCAGTCAGTGTATGCTTAATTTCTAGTTGGTACTTTTCATATCCTCGAGGGTCTCATTCATATCCTCGAGGGTCTCATTCATATCCTCAAAGGTCTCATTAAGTTCATCGGCCTTATAACCATGGTTTTGAACTCTATGTACAGTCGTTTTTTCCCTCCATTTCTTTCACATGTGATTTCTTTCCATGTCTCTGCATGGTGGCTGCTTTCCTGAGTTGGTTGATTAGCTTTGTGTGGTAGATGTCCTCTAAGGGACAGTGGCTCAGCCTCCCCAGTTACCTGAGGTGGATACTCTTGCTGCAGCCCTTTATGGGTTGCACAGTCTTGTTGAAGTTAAGCCTAGATTATTGTTGTTAGCACTAGGAGGGTTTGACCTCCAGGTCAATTGGCTGTGAGGGTCAGCTGTGCTCAGGTTGGATGGGTGGAGTCTCTGTGCTGCCTTGATTTCCTGTCAGCTCCACCCTATGCGCCACCTGGGTCTCTGTGCCTGGTGTAATGGCTGCAGACACCTCTGAGAAAAAGCTGCCACCGAGCTCTAACCCCCGCCAGACAATTCAGCCTCTCCCCAAATGAGTCTGCACACCCAAAGTCTCACCCGGGGTTGTAAAACAATGCATTCTGGTGGTTTCCCTTCTTTCTTTTTTCTCTCCCTAACAAGAGAGCAAGTCACCAGTCCTCTCTGCGTGCTCACACACCTTTGCAGTTCCCAAGTTTACGCGCCCTCTCCAAGCTCACAGACCTCTGCAGCGCCCAAGTTTCAGCGTGTTTCCTCCTTACAGTCCAGTTTCATCCCGTATGAGTGTGGTTTCCCTGGACCTCGCCCGAAACTGAGGAATCAGTGCAGTGGGATGCCTGTTTCTCCCTCCCCATTTGAGAAAACCAGCCAGGTATCCAGCTGCCCACCCTATCCGCTCACATGCGCATGGCTCCAAACCTCTAACTCCACACATATCCTCAACTCTGCCCTCTGCCACTCCTCTGAGTCACAGTGTCCTATCTTTACTTTTATTTGTGGAATTTCCACTCAGCCAGCTTTCCGGTGATTCTGCATGATATTCGTTCTGTCATTAAGTTGTAGTTTTTTTGAAATTGTTGTGTGGGGCAGCAAGATAGGTGTTTACCTATGCCACCATCTTGGTTCCTCTAAATTTTAAATGTATCTCTCAACTCGTAAGGATTATACAAATATCATTCTTCAGGCTAGTAATATTAGCACACCCTTTTTTTTTTTTTTAAATGGCACTTATTCTCAGAGGGTAAGATTTTCATTCACACTTAGTGTAAGTAATGCTGAAGCGGAGATGAGTATACGCAGATGAAATAAGTAGCTGTATGTCCTATAACATGAAATAAGTAGCTACATGTCCTATAGAAAGACTCACTGGAGTCTACGGCCATACCACCCTGAACGCGCCCGAGCTCGTCTGACCTCGAAAGCTAAGCAGGGTCAGGCCTAGTTAGGACTTGGATGGGAGAAAGACTCACTGGGAACAGACTCTAACACAGAGGGGCATGCAGTTGGTTCATCTGCAAGTGCTCTCATGAGATGCACCCGGGAAAAAAATGAGGAAGACAGAAAATGGGCAAAAGGAAAAATTATGTAGTTGTGACAAAGCCTCAGCAAATCCTTTAAAGAGCTCTGGACCTGGAATAGCCCTTTAGATTGTCCCAAATTGAGATAAAAAAATGCTACAGACTAAACTGTGCCCCCCCCACCCCGCCCAAATTCCTATGTTGAAGTCCTAACCCTCAATACCTTAAAATGCAATTCTATTTGGAGTTGGGGTGTTAAAGAGGTGATTAATGTTTTAAAAAGGTCATGTGAGCCCTAACTGGTTTGGCTCAGTGGATAGAGCATGGGCCTGTGAACTGAAGGGTCCCAGGTTTAATTCTGGTCAAGGGCAGGTACCTTGGTTGCAGGCACATCCCCAATAGTGCAGGAGGCAGCTGATCGATGTTCCTAACTCTCTATCCCTCTCCTTTCCTCTCTGTAAAAATATCAATAAAATATTTTTTTAAAAAGTCATGTGAGTAGGTCCCAGTTCAATAGGACTTGTGTCCATAAAAAAAGCAAAAGAGACACCAGAGAATTACACACAGAGAACAAAGGCCATGTGAGAACACAGCAAAGGCCTCCATCTGCAAGCCCAGAAGAGATGCCAAGAAAGAACCCAAAATGCTAACACTTGATCTTAGACTTTCAGCCTCCAGAACTGAGAGCAAATAAATCCCTGTTGTTTAAGTCACCCAGTCTGTGGTATTTTATTATGGCAGCCTGAGCAGATTAATGGAGACAACCAGGCTTGTGTCTGTAAAATAGGTTTTCCATTCCTGCCTGTAATTCCATCATCATAACTAGCAATGTACTTGTGTCATCCACCAAAATAGTAATAATATTAATCACCTTCTCTCTGTCAAGCGTAATGTCCTCTTACAGAATATAAACCAAAAAGTAATCACGTTAATATGGCAAGAGCAATGATACAGGGTGAACAGTGAGGGCATCATGAAGGTACAGATGTGGGCACTTAATTAGACATGGGTGGTCACAGGGGGCTTCTGGATGAGTAGGAGATATTAGGCTGAGAGGGGGAAGGAATAATCTAGGAATAAAGACCAGCATGTGCAAAAGTAAGGAAGTAAGAATTGATGGCATGTTAACTAACAGAAGGGTGAAAGGTGGGGTAATAGGGAATGAAGTCGTAAGAGAGAAAGCTGAGGGAGTACACAGTGAGGGGCCATCCCAGGATTGTGGACCTTACATGAAAAGCTGTGATGCGGTATGGAAGGGTTTAAAGCAAAGGGGTGAAATAAAATGTGTTCTTCAGAGAAACATCTGAAATGGATTAGGTGGAAGATGGAGGAGGATTGGAGAGGATGAGTGATGAAGCTCTTGCAGTAAATCAGTTGAGTTGGGAAATTGCTGTGAGGACAGAGAACCCTTCCAATCTAAGCCACATCAAAGAGGTAGAAATAAGATTTATTGACCATCAGTGGTAAAGCAAAGGGATGAGTCCTTTAGAAAACTAGGTGGATAATGACACTCATCCCAGGGAAAGGAGTAAAGCACAGGGTTAACCGTTACCCCATTAACTGCCATCATCACATTCAAACCTGACCCATTTGATATGTGCTCAAAAATATGTCACCCCACTGAGATATAATTGCCTTAACTATGAGGAAATAATTTACATCTCTGTCCACTTGGAACAATATCTAATGCTACGAGAAAAAGCATGAACTCTGAGGTCAAGCAAACCTGGCTTCAAATTCCAATACCATAAGCTATCAACCATGTGCGTTTATGGCAAGAGGGTGGTTTTTTCTCCAAGCCTCAGTTACCTCATCTGTGAAACAGAGAGTAGCACCTACCCTACTGGATTGCTGTGGCGATTAGTGATTATTAAGGTTTGGTGTATATGCTAAACCTATAAAACATATTTATTCATATATATACATATAATTGATTTCGGAGAGGGAGAGAGAGATAGAAACATCAATGATGAGAATCATTGATTGGTTGCCTCCTGCACACCCCCTACTGGAGATCAAGCCCACAACCCGGGCATTTGCCATTGACCAGAAGTGAACGCAGGACCCTTTAGTCTGCAGGCTGACGCTCCATCCCCTGAGACAAACCAGCCAGGGCCATTCATTCACTTTTAAGTACTTGTAGGCCAGAGCCAGTGGGCGGCCAACTACACAAAATAATGTGTATGTGCCAGGTACTGTCCTAGGCTTGAGAATTCAGGAGACACATTCCATGAAAGGGAGACAGGTGTCTGTCTATAAGCCTACAAATAAGATAATTTCAGACTGTAACAAAACGAAGGGAGATAATAGAAAGTGCGAGTGAGAATAAGGTTTGCTTCTTTAGATAAAACCATCATGAAAGACTTGTCTGACAAGGGCACATTTAGTTGGCACTGAGTGATGAGCAGGAGAAAGATGATTTCCAGGTAAAGGAAATTGCAAGTGCAAAGGCAGCCTCTGAGTTTCATGCTCATTAATTATTAGTCTCCTTTCTTTCCTTGCCTTATTACAGTGAATAAAATAACTCAATTTGTTATCAGTTCAATCTCAAGATCACCACTCTATAGCAATAGGCCCTTTGTTTTCAGCTATTTACACTTTGTAGCAACAATTCTTAGACTTGTATGGATCCTACTCCCTGAAGATTCTAATTTCACATGAGGTGGGCCTAGATTTGCACCTTATTAAAAAGCTTTCCGTCTGATTCAAAGTTTGAGAGGCACTGTGTTACACATAGGACGGTGAGCCCCAATTTTAAAATGTACTAGTGTATTCCTTATAAAATGTCCTTCCTAGAGTTTGATGGCTGGCTTTTCCCTTCACAGTTCTCCCAGCCAAATATGGAGTGAGATAAGAACTTACTCAATTAAGAAATGAGTTAACTTTGCTCCAAGTTAGGGGAAGACATGTGGCCATGCTTTTGGCACATTTTAATTGGAGATGAACATTAACATTTTGGAGAAAATCCAAATAGCAATTAAGAAGAGAAAAGAACAAGCAAAATTATGAAACTAGTGAGTATTGTTTTGAAAAGCTGAATATCCTCTGCTCCCTAATGATAGGGAGGAAAATGTGTCCACGGGGATTTATAAATGACAAAAAGTAATGCTTCAGAAGAGAAAAGTGTTTCATTTACCAAGTATAAGCTTCTTGTTTTAAGCAGCTC
The DNA here is from genome assembly GCA_027563665.1 of Antrozous pallidus. Lineage (NCBI taxonomy): Eukaryota > Metazoa > Chordata > Mammalia > Chiroptera > Vespertilionidae > Antrozous > Antrozous pallidus. The sequence goes on along the minus strand of CM050508.1, from coordinate 126,479,208 downwards.
AAGTTCAAAGTTACAAATGAGGGAAATATTTATATCAGTCATAAAAATGTAATTTATAAAATGGAAACAACTATTGTGTTGAGATTACTCGTACATTGTTGTGTGGAATCGCTGTGTTTGTTTTTTTTAATAGGGTATTAGATCACTCCAGAATGGAGAGGAAAAGACCAGCAGTGAGGGAATAGAGCAGCTTCCTAAAGAGGCCAGAACTAGAAGGGAGAGGGTGGGGGAAAGGGAGGCAAAGGGAGAAGGGGAGGGAAAGGGAGGCAGAAAAGAAGGGAGAGGGAGAGGGAGATGGAGAGGGGGAGGGGGAGGGGGAGAGAAGAGGGAGGGGAAAGGGGAGGGGGAAGGGGAGAAGACAGCCTATCAGCAGGCAGCTGGGAAAGAGGGATTCTTACTGGCAGCTCCCTGAGAAATGAAGTCAGCGGCAACAGTGAGATGAAAAGCGAGGGGCAGGGCAGCAGCATCAGTGCAGGGTCACATGCAGTTAGCCGAAGAAGAAAGCTTCCAGAGCAGTGTCATATGGCACTTATTAGCAGTGGCTACAGAAGGACAGTGAAACTGGGTACAGTCTCCACAGTGACCTGAGCACCAGGGGCCATATGGTACCAGGAAGGAGAGGCTGTCATAAAGTGTCCTAAAGAGTCACATGCTCACACACACACACACACACACACACACACACACCACAGTCATACATACTCATACATACATACCCCACTGTCACATCCACCCACCCATTCACACACATGACCTACATGTTCACACTCATACATACACACACATAAACTCACATTTTTTAAAGTACATTTTTATTGATTTCAGGGAGGAAGTAAGAGGGAGAGATAGAAACATCAATGATGAGAGAGAATCATTGGTTGGCTGTCTCCTACACGTCCCTTCCTGGGATCAAGCTGCAACCCGAGCGTGTGCCCTGACCTCCTTGTTCATAGGTCGGTGCTCAACCACTGAGCCACATGGGCCGGGCACATATGCCCACATTTAACCAGAGGACAAATTTTAAGGCATTGCCAGCCAGAAGTAGCTGGACTGCTCAGAGTCTCCAAATCATTGTTTGTTACTCTTTTCCACTACTACTATGAATATTCAAGTGGGAGGCCAGGGGAACACCTGTTACCATATAAACTATACTTTGAGGAGGGAAAATAGTGGCCCAATCAGAAATGCATTATCTCAATTTTAATTAATCCCCAACTGGCAAGAATCCTGAACCTTTGTCTTTAAAAGCCTCTCCCCCAACAAGCCAAATCACAGCTTCTCCCTGACAGAGACTAAATGGCAGCGCTATTTGTGGTGTGGGGTCTGTGACTGTGACTAAAGGAGCAGTGTTGCCATAGCTGGTTTGGCTCATGGATAGAGTGTCAGTCAGCGGACTGGTTCCCATCAACAGCACTTACTTTGGTTGCAGGTTCCCAGCCCTGGTCAGGGTGTGTGCTAGAGGCAACCAAAGGATGTGTCTCTCTCATAACGATGTTTCTACCTTTCCCTCCCACTCTTTCTAAAAATCCATGAGAAAATATCCTCAAGTGAGGATTTAAAAAAAATGTTTTTTAATTTTAGTATATTTTATTGATTTTTTTTTACAGAGAGGAAGGAAGAGGGATTAGAGAATTAGAAACATCAATGAGAGAGAAACATAGATCAGCTGCCTCCTGCACACCTCCTACTGGGGATGTGCCTGCAACCAAGGTATATGCCCTTGATCAGAATCGAACCTGGGACCTTTCAGTCTGCAGGCCGATGCTCTATCCACAGTGGATAGAGCATGGGCCTTCGGACTGAAAGGTCCCCGGTTCAATTCCGGTCAAGGGCATGTACCATGGCTGCCTTCACCTGCAGCCAGCCCTGGTGGCTGGGGAGCTAAGGGGGCTGGGGCACTTCAGAGGCAGGCACATGGAGTGGCTGGCCCACTTGGGGGCAGGCCGGGCCTTGCCATGTGCCTGCCGCCACAGCAGGACTGAGGAGACTGGGCGCAGCCATCTTGTGGCTGTGGGAGCCACCATCTTTGAGGGCTTGGTAGTCAGTTAGCATATTCCCTCCTTATTGGCTGTGGGCGCCACCATCTTTGCGATGGCATGAGGGTCAATTAGCATATTCCCTCTTTATTAGTTAGAATAGGATGGGGTGGGAGATAAGGGGAGGAGAAAGGAGATAAACACCAAATGAATAAAAAAGATAGACAGCATTTCAGAGAGTTGTTTTAAGTTCTGAGATGACATATTAAATGGATCCAGATAAGCACTTCAGCTCTTCCTTCTGAGTTGGTTCTCCATATTCTTGAGGTATATCTTTTAGAAATTCCTTTAGTGAAGATATGTTGGTGATAAACTCTATCAGAATTGTCTTTATGTCAGCCTTCTTCATGGAGAATAATTTTGCTCAGAATATAATTATAGGTTGACAACTATGCTTCTTCAGCACTAAATATAGTTTCCTTCTTTTCTGGTCTCTGTTTTGCTCTTGGTACCTCCATTATTGGTCTAATTTTGTTCTTTGTTGCATAATCAGTATTTCCTCTGATTCCTCTCTACCTTTTTAATAATTTTGCATTGTCTTTGATGTTTTGCAAATTTTTTTACCATTTGCCTGATTGCACATTTCATTTTATCATTCCCAGAAATTTGTCTTTTCAATAAATCAGCTTTGTTAATATTCTTTATTATTTCATTTTCTACTTGTTTTTTGTTTGTTTGTTTGTTTGTTTGGGGGGGGTTGTTTGTTTTTGTCTCTCCTGAAATTTTCCTTCCTGAATTTTTGGCTTTTTCTTTTTCATAAAGGGTCAGAGGTCCTTCTTTTAAAAAAAAAAAAATATATATATATATATATATATTATTGATTCAGAGAGGGAAAGAGAGATAGAAACATTAATGATGAGAGAGAACCATTGATTGACTGCCTCCTGCAAACTTCAATGGGGATCAAGCCTGAAACCCAGTCATCTGCCTCAACTGGGAATCAAACCATGACCTCTTGTCTCATAGGTCAACACTCAACCACCGAGTCAACCAGCTGGACTAGCTTTTCTTTTCAAGACTAAAAATTTCTCATGAAATACCTGTTTAGCTACATTTTAAACTATTTCTATTGTGTTCTTTTGTTTGTTTGTTTGTCTGTTTGTTTTTTAGAGAGAGAGGAAGGGTGATGGAGAGAGAGAAATATCGATGTGAGAGTGAAACATCAATTAGCGGCCCCATGCATGCCCCCTACATAGGATAGAGCCAGCAACTTTAGGTGCTCAGGCCAATACCCAACCAACTGAGCCACACTGGCCAGGGCCAACCATTACTTTTATTTTTAATTGATTTCAGAGAGGAAGGGGGAGAAAGATAGAAACATCAATGATGAGAGAAAATCATTGATCAGCTGCCTCCTGCCTTTGCCCTACTGGGGATCGAGCCTGCAACCCGGGAATGTGCCCTTGATTGGAACTGAACCTGGGACCCTTCAGTCCACAGGTGGATGCTCTATCCAATGAGCAAAAACAGCTAGGGCCATCTATTACATTTTAATGTGTAGTATTATCTTTGGTCCATGAGGTATTTAGAAATGTGTTTTTGAAAAATCTAAACTAATTAGAATTTTGTTTTCCTATTGATTTCTAACTTAATTTCACTATGGTAAAAAAAAAATATGACCTTGAAATTTGTCAAGATGGACTTTGTGGTCCAGTCATGGTTGATTTTTTTAAAATATATATTTTATTGATTTTTTTTAGAGAGGAAGGGAGAGGGATAGAAAGTCAGAAACATCCATGAGAGAGAAACATCGATCTGCCTCTTGCACACCTCCCACTGGAGATGTGCCCACAGCTAATGTACATGCCCTTGACCGGAATCGAACCTGGGACCTTTTAGTCTGCAGGTCGACGCTCTATTCACTGAGCCAAACCAGTTTCAGCCATGGTTGATTTTTGTACGTGCTCCATGTGTTCTAATTAAAAATATATATTCTCTAATTTTTGGATGCAAGGGTTTATAATGTTAAACTATAATATTGTTAGTAGTATTTTTGAAATCTTCCATGTCCTTATTGATTTACCATCTTTTGATCTTCAATAAAGAGTGTTAAAATATCTCACTAGGAAGGTAGATTTGTCTATTTCTCCTAATGTTTTTTTTTTCTTTGTGTAGTAAAGGCTTTGCACACAAATGTTGTTATTTCTTTCTGGTAAATTTAATGTTTCTCATGATGAAGTAATCCTTTTTATGCCTAAGAATGCTTTTTGCCATAAGGTCTAGTTTTCTGGTGTTAACATAGTTACAACAGCTTTATTTTGTATTAGTCCTGGAATCCAGACTCTAGAAGTATTGCTTACACAATAGCTATTATCCAATGGTGGTCTTTGAACCAACTCTTTAAGGATTCTCAGGATACCGGATTCTCAGCTCACTCAGAGCAAATGTGGGGAGGTTTTAGCTTTCTCAGAAATGACTTTGCTTTGTGGAACTGCTCCTACTCTCCCTTTCGTGCCCTAAGACCCAGAGAGGAAGAATTTGAAAGCTAATAATTAACAGCATTTCAGAACTTTAGGTAATTTCAATCTAGGTCAGTAAACTAGCTTCATCCACAGCAGGGTGGGACTCCTACCCTCGCCTGTGCCTCACCTGCCCTACAACTCACCTGGTCCATATCCCTTCCTGCGGGTCCCAAATGTGGTGACTGGCAGGTGCTGTTGCCTAATGACCCAAGGGTGGGCCTCTTGTACCAGTGGCATTTCTCTAGGGACTGCAAAGGGTTTGGAGCAGTGTGGGGACCTGAGAGTCCGTGCTGGCACCCCAGTCTAGCAGAGATCCTGTTCCACAAGAAATGCCAGAATTTCCACTGGGATGGTCACTTCTCTGTGACAACCAGGGGGGAACAATACTCACCCTGCCCTGCCCTCCATGTGCCCTTGCCTGTGGCCAAGTTCCTCCCACCCATGCAGCATGCTAAGCTCTCCCCCACCTTAATTCTCTGGGGGGACCCCAACTTCTAAAAAGAGTGGTTATTAACTCATTGGGTGGGATGGGGCAGACATACGAACACTCCCCTCTTTACAGGAAGGGCAGAAGGAAGACATAGTCACCGCTCATTAATTCTATTCTCCAAAGAAAAGAAAATCCTCTCACCTCCACCATTCTTTCTTTTTAAGTCTCTCTCTCTCTCTCTCTCTCTCTCTCTCTCTCTCTCTCTCTCTCACACACACACACACACACACACACACACACACACACGACAAACCGGTTTTTCCTCCATCTCTGCCTCACCAAGACAAAGTGACTGTGTTAGTTTGCTCTGGCTACAACAAAGTACCATAGACCGGGGAGTTACAGAAATGCAGGGTGTCTCCCCAAAAAGGCATATGCACTTTAACAGCTAATAGCTCGATTTTGAAAATGGAATGTTTTTTAGTAAACCCTGCCTTCATAATTACTCAAAGTATAAGTCTACATTTTTGGAGGACACCCTATGTTCCCAGCGTTCTGGAGGCTGAAGTCCCAGAGCAACTTGTCAGTAGGGTTGGTTTCTTCTGAGGCCTCGCCCTTCCGCCATAGCTGCCTTCTTGCTGCGTCATCTCAAGGTCTTTTCTTTGTGCCAATGTGCCCCGTAGGTTGTTGCCACAGCAAACACATCACATCCCGTTGCCTATGTGCAAGCCCCCTCATTCACAAACATTGGTGTGAAGCTCCGTCTTAACCACTCCAAATGGGTGCCGTGAACTTGTGTCCAATGATTGTTGGTGAAACAAATGTGGGGAGTTGGGGAAAAACAAACATTGGGCGTATAGGCAGGAGGTTAAAAAGGGCCTGGAATCACCCTCAGAAGCAGAGAGAAGAAAATGAAAACAGAAGCCAACGGTGCTGGCTGAGCCCCAAGACCTCACCCTGGGTAACACCGCAGGGGACAGTTCTCTTCGCTGTCTCCAGGCTCCCTGGTGAGCGGTAATGAGAATTAGAGGTGGGCTTGTTCCGAGAAGCTTTTTGCCAAAGTACACGCCACGACTTTAACTGCCCCACAGCTCTTCCTCCCGGCTCTTGCTTCACTCCCTGCTACTGCTTGCTGGACATCTGGAGCAAAACAGAAGTATGAGCTTCCCTTCGCATCCACCACAGCACCATCCATCACTTAACAGGGCTTGTTTTCCCTTTATCCTAAGCGATTTTACTAGGGATGTCTAGTAAAGCACATATTGGCTGTGATGAAACCATTTTCTGTGATCCCAATTAACTCCTTCATGGTGATGCTTCTTCTAGCTCAATATATCTTATGCTCTGTTCCTTTAACCACTGCCAAGAGCTACGGGCTTCCTTTACCCAGAAGCTCTCCCAGGCAACTGATCCCCAGGAACTGGAGCCCTCACAACCTTGTACCAGTAAAAAGGGAAGGAACACCTCACACCCAATAGCATGACTACTATCAACAACATGCAAAATAAGTGTTGGTGAGGATGTGAGGAATTGGGATCTTTGTACGTTGTTGGTGGACTGTAAAATGGTGCAGCTGCTGTGGAAAATTATACGGCAGTTCCTAAAAAAAATTAAAAATAGAGTTATCGTAAGAGCCAGAAATTCCACTACTGGGCATATACCCAAAGAGATATTTGTACACCCATGTTCCTAGCAGCATTATTCACAACAGCCAGAGGGGAAAGCAACACAAGTGTCCAGCAACAGATGAATTAATAAACAAATATGACATACGCATATAATGGAATATTATTAGCCCTGTAATGGAAGGAAATTCTGATACATGCTACTACATGGATAAACCTCAAGGATGTTATGCTGAGTGAAATAAGCCAGTCACAAAAGGACATTAACTGTGACTCTACTTAAATGAGTACCTAGAGTAGTCAAATTCATACACAGAAAGTAGAATGGTGATTGCCATCGGTAAAGGGAGTTATGGTTTAATAAGTATAGAGTTTCATTTTTTCAAGTGAGAAAAGCGTTCTGGAGTGGAGGGTGGTGCTGGTTGCACAGCAATGTGAATGTACTTAATGTCACTGACTCATACACTTAAAAATCATCAAGATGGTAAATTTTATACTATATGTATTTTTATCACAAGTTTTAAAATTTTGAAAATCCATAAATGAAGATATAAAATTTTAAAATACAATATTTTCTAAGAAAAGGAATGAAGGATGAGAGTCAAAAGATAGGATGAGGTCCAGGAGAGGTGGCTGTATCTGTTAGGCATGCCATTTGGTCATTTTTAAAAGCTGAATGACATTTTTATCACGTAACAAATTATCATTGTCAAAATGGTTGTGTCAAAATATTGATTGCCCCCTTTGTAGTTACAGAGCAAGAATGATATATCACCTAAATATTTCTCTCCTGTAATCTGTCTTTTAAGTACAGACATTAGCATAAATATTACCTGCTCCAAAACCCACTCACATTTTCATTCTTTGACATCCAGCTAGATGGGATGAGCTTATACTGCTGATCTGAATGGGCCATTTTAACGTGGAGGATGAGAGGAAGACATTTTTACCAGGTGTTTGTCAATTGTGCCAAAGCAATATATCAAAATGAAAAAAAAACATTTTTATGGCTTATGAATATTTCAAATAAACATCACTGACACCCCTCACGCTGAGCCTTATCCCATCGCTAAGCCTATCCCATTTCCTTATATCCATATTGAAATAACTGCATACAGAATTGTTAAAACTGTTTCTTTTCATTATCAGTTTTCACCACAGACATCCAGACATGCCTGAGCTTCACACACGGCCCATCTGGTCCCATTCCATGCAGGCACTTCCCCCATAATTATGGAAAGAAGCTCAAGAAAAAGTGTGTGTCCAAACAGGATGAAACATCAGGTACCCATATTAATGAGAAATTGCAGCAGCCTCTTTTGGTGCACCATGTCCCATCTCCTTGACTCAGCTCTGATTTTATTTTTTTTCTTGACTCACAACTGCAGTAGACAATTCCTGCTGGAGTAGACTCAGACCTATGGCACTCACCCCAAGCGTTCATCTTCAGTCTCCATGTCCTGCCTCAGGCCCTTCTCTGAACTCTCAGGAGCCCACTCGGCCCTCATAAAAATAAAAACTAGCACTCTTAAGGTGGCCCTCAATCAGTGGAGGACAAAATATCTGATAGTGGATAGTGCCCCGTCTCATCTTACTGACAGATCTAGGAGGCTGCCTGCACCCTGCTCATCCAGGTGGAATTGAACCCCCATCACCTGAATAACTCACCTCTTTTCTGGCCTACCTCTCTCCACTCTTTTCTTGTTTCCCAGAATTACCCCTCTCTCTAGTCTTTGATTCAGGCTCAACTTTCAGAAGAACCATACTATGATGGTAATTTTTTTTTCAAAACCTGTATGTTTCATGTTATTTTTTTTAATGTTGTTAAATTTTTTAAATGGTGGGTTAGGGGGGGAAAACTAGTTATTTTCTTTCAGCCTGAGACTTGAAAAAGAGTTCATACAATTTCTATTTTGCTCATTGGTTCTGCATCAGCCTAGGAATGTGTGAAGTAAATCATACAAGAAGGTGTGTATGAGTGTGTGTGTTTATGAGTGAATATGTATACATTACCAATGTAGGTTCAGTCCAATGATAGTTTTTTTTAAGGCATCTCTAAGTTTTAGTAGAAATCATAAAAAGAGTCAAATAATATTTGTGTTGAGAGTATTTAGATTTCATCATATCCTATTTTATAGGTGAGAAGCTCAGGCCCAGAGAAGTTAACAATGTGCTCAATGCATGTCATAGGAATGATGGTAAAAGTGGTAAAACCCATTTATTCTGAATCCAAGGTCAGTGATCCTTCATTTATACCACACTAAAGGCCTGGTGCCTGAAATTCATGCATGGGGGTGGGGAGGTCCCCTCAGCCCAGTCTGCATCCTCTCCAATCCAGGACCTCTCTGGGAATGGCCGACTGCCATTTTAGGCCCAATCCCAGGGATCGGGTCTAAACCAGCAGTTGAATATCCCTCTCACAATCCTGGACTGCTGAGTCCTGACTACTCACCTGCCTGCCTGCCTGATCACCCCTAACTTCCCCTCTGCCAGCCTGATCACCCCTAACTGCCTCTGCCTGTTGACCTGATTGCCCCCAACTGCCAACCCCACCAGCCTGGTTGCCCCCAACTGACCACTCCCCACCAACCTGGTCACCCCTAACTGCCACCCTGCTGGCATGGTCACCCCCAATTTCCCCCCTCTGCCAGCCTGGTTGCCCCCAACTGCCCCCCCTGTCAACGTAGGTCTCCCCCAACTGTACCCCTCTGCCAGCCTGGTCTCCCCAACTGCCCCCCCTGCTGGCCTGGTTGCCCCCAACAGTCCCCCTCAACTGGCCTGGTTGCCCCCAACTGCCCCTCTTGCCAGCCTGATCGCCACACACAGCCTGCTTGTTCAGTTGTTTGGTCTTCCCTTACTAACCCCCCTGCCAGCCTGGTCACCCTACACAGCCTGCTGTTTGGTCTTCCATCTGGTCATTTAGGTCGTGATGTCCCCTGGTTTTCTATATGTTAGGATAATGAAATATTTCAAACATAAAGGAGCCCATTATTTAAATGATATGATGAAATAACAATAGCAATTACTGGATACTCACTGTGTGCTCTAAGTGATTTACCTACATAATTTCATTTAGTTTACACAGCCTTGAGATAAATACTGTTATCATCCCCATTTTTTAAGATGGGAAAACTGAGGAACAGAAGCATAAGGTAACAGGACTAGTAAGTAATAGAACCAGGCCTTAAACTCAGGCAGTCTGGCCGTAGAACTTAGCGGGGGGGAGGGCTTGTTTATGTTTTAAATATATTTTTTATTGATTTCAGAAACAAAAGAGAGGGAGAACGAAATAGAAACATCAATGATGAGAGAGAATCATTGATTGGGTGCCTGGAGCCTGCAACCCAGGCAGGTGTCCTGACCAGGAATTGAACCATGACCTCCCGGTTCATAGACTGACGCTCAACCTCTGAGCTACACCAGCCAGGTGAACTGAGACTTTTAACCGTTATGCTTAAGTGAAAATTGATCACACAATTTCTCAGTTTCATAAATGTATATTTTCCCATGTATAATCTAAGTCATTATCTTTGAAAGAACAGAAAAGGGTTTTAAAGTAGCTTTCTAGTTTCACAGGGAACTATGGCACGGTGTTGGTCTCTTGGGAACAGGCCAGCGCTGAACTGCCTCCACAGATGGCACCTCTCTGCCTGCCAGTGCAATGCCAGCAATTATGGCCACAGTTGGACCCTCCATCTGGAAAAGGGCTGGTGTTCTTCCCTCTTCTTCCCACCAACTCCAAAATTCCCAAAGTTCATTAGATGGGATGCTTCACTTAATAGACTTAATGCCTACAGAGGATATTTCACAGAAAGCTCCTTTGGTGAGCAACTGCCAAAAATGTCATTGTATCAAGACAAAACATAATCAAATTTGAAAGGAAGCATGTTTCCCAGGTTCACCAGTATCAAATAATTATAGTTACATAACTACTTTGTGTCCATACAGATTATACTCTCAAAGCACAATAATTATGTCAGATTCCATATAGTTCTTTATTTTTTAAAATATGTTTTTCCTTATTTCAGAGAGAGGGAGGGAGAGGGAGAAAGAGGTAGAAACATCTGAGAGATAAGCTGCCTCCTGCACACCCCTTCCTGGGGATCGAGCCCGAAACCTGGGCCTGTGCCCTAATGAGGAACTGAACCATCAACCAAGTGAGCCACTCCAGCCACATGGGACTATTTCTTATCATATGTTTTCAATATATAAATGCTTTCACTTTTACCTTGGAGATATACTAGAGTCAGATCTTGAACTAATCTAAATAAAATAGAACTTAATAGAAGCAAAACCAGTCCATGAATTAATAATTTTTATATGTAATTTTTGCCATAAGTCATTTTCATGATATGAAATTTTCAGTGTGCTGCAAAAACATAAAATATATGACAAATACCATGGCCAGCCCTTCAGTTGGATCAGAGCTGTGGTTGGCAAACAGCGGCTTGCAAGCCACATGCGGCTCTTTGGCCCCTTGAGTGTGGCTCTTCCACAAAATACCATGGCCTGGGTGAGTCTATTTTGAAGAAGTGGCATTAGAAGTTTAAGTTTAAACAATTTGGCTCTCAAAAGAAATTTCAATCATTGTACTGTTGATATTTGGCTCTGTTGACTAATGAATTTGCTGACCACTGATTTAAAGCATCGTACCTATATACCAAGGTGGAGGGTTTTATCCCTGGTCAGGGCACATACAAGAAGCAACCAATGAATACATGAATAAATTGATGTTTCTCTCTCCCTTTTTCTCTAAAATCAATAAATAGAAATTTAATAAAAAATATATGACAAATAGAAATGCTTAAAAGTCAGTCTTTATGAATAAGATTTAGTGCATTCCATATTTCCACAAACTTAATATTTGATTCTAAGCCTTGGCAAATTTAATAAGGAAAAGAATAGTGTTTTTAACAGATGCTGCTGAGACAACTGGATATTCACATCCAAAAAAATGAACTTAGAATCTTACCTTACTCCATGATGAAAAATTAAAGCAAAATAGATCATATAACCTATGTGTAAGAGCTAAAACTATAAACTCCTGGAAGAAAGCATAGAAATAAATTTTTGTGACTGTGGGTAGGCATTAGTTTCTTTTTTCATTTTTTAAAGCAATCACAAACATGTATTATCTCACTCAGTTTTTGTAGGTCAGGAATTCAGAAGTGGCAATTCAGATGCAGCTGGGCAGTGCAGATTTGAGATTTCTCATGAGAAGTTAGCCAAGATGTTGGCCAGGGCTGAAGTCATCACCAGGAACACTGGACTGAGGTTCTGCTTCCAAGGTGAGACACTAACTAACACAGGTGGAGACCTGGAGCAGGCTGTTGGCAGGAGGCCTCAGTTCCTCCCCACATGGACTTACCCAGAAGACTGCTTGAGTGTCCTCACAACATGACAACTGGACTCCTCCAGAGTAACTGACCTTTTTCTTCTTTCTCTTCTTATAGAGTATCTTTCAGCATTTCATATAGTATTGGTTTAGCAGTGATGAACTCCTTTAGCTTTTTCTTATCTGCAAAGCACTTTATCTGACCTTCAATTCTGAATGATAGCTTTGCTGGATAGAGTAATCTTGGTTGTAGATCCTTGCTACTCATCACTTTGAATATTTCTTGCCACTCCTGTCTGGCCTGCATCGTTTCTGTTGAGAAATCTGCTGACAATTGGGTGCTCCCTTATACGTAACTAACTTATTTTTTTCTTGCTGCTTTTAATATTCTCTCTTTGTCTTTTGCTCTTGACATTTTAATTATGATATGTCTTGGTGTGATCCTCTTTGGATTTCTATATTTTGGGGTTCTGTGCACTTCTTGGACTTTCAAGTCAATTTCTTTCACCAGGTTGGCGAAGTTTTTGGTCACTATTTCTTCAAATAGGTTTTCATTATCTTGCTCTCTTTTTCTGACACCCCTATAATTGGAATATTTGTATGCTTGAGGTTGTCCCAGAGGCCTCTTACTCTATCTTCAATTTTTTGGATTCTTTTGGCTTCTTGCTTTTCCGGCTGAATGGATTTTGCCTCTTTGTATTTCAAATCTTTGACTTGGTACTTGCGGTCCTCTAGACTGCTTTTAGGTTTTTGTATAATATTTTTATTTCAGTCAGTGTATGCTTAATTTCTAGTTGGTCCTTTTTCATATCCTTGCAGGTCTCGTTCATTTCCTTGCAGGTATTGTTCATTTCCTTGTAGGTCTTGGCCTTTTCTAGGAGCCTCTTGAAAAACCTTATAACCATGGTTTTGAACTCTATGTACAGTCGTTTTTTCCCCCTCCATTTCTTCACATCTGATTTCTTTCCATGTCTCTGCATGGTGGCTTCTTTCCTGAGTTGGTTGATTAGCTTTGTGTGGTAGATGTCCTCTAAGGGACAGTGACTCAGCCTCCCCAGTTACCTGAGGTGGATACTTTTGGTGCAGCCCTTTATGGGTTGCACAGTCTTGTTGAAGTTAAGCCTAGATTATTGTTGTTAGCACTAGGAGGGTTTGACCTTCAGGCCAATTGACTGTGAGAATCAGTTGTGCTCAGGTTGGATGGGCGGAGTCTCCGGGCTGAGCAGGCAGCATCAGCTCTACCCTATGCAGCACCTGGGTCTCTGTGCCGGGTGGCAATGGGCACAAGCACCTCTGAGAGAAAGCTGCCGCTGAGCTCCACCCACTGCCAGACAACTCAGCCTCTCCCCAAATGAGTCCGCACACCCAAAGTCTCACCCAGGGTTGCAAAACAAGGCAGTCCAGCGGTTTCCCGAACGAGAGAGCAAGTCACGAGTTCCCTCTGCACACCCACACAAGTCTGCTGTTCCCAAGTTTACACGCACTCTCCACAAGCTCACCCTCTCCACAAGCTCGCAGACCTTTGCAGCGCCCGAGTTTCAGCGTGCTTCCCTACTGTCTAGTTTCACCCCATATGAGTGTGGGTTCCCCAGACCTCGCCCAGAACTGGGGAATCAGTGCAGTGGGACGCCTTTGTCTTTGCAGCCACCCGCCCCCTCCGCTCGCTCGCACATGAGCACGGCTCCAAACCTCTGACTCCGTGCGTATCTTCAACACTGCCCTCTGCTGCTCCTGTGAGTCACAGTGTCCTATCTGTACTTTTATTTGTGGAATTTTCACTCAGCCAGCTTTCTGGTGATTCTGGGTGGTGTTTGTTCTGTCATTAAGTTGTAGTTTTGAAATTGCTGTGTGGGGCAGCAAGGTAGGTGTTTAGCTATGCCGCCATCTTGGTTCCTCCTGAAATTGATTTTTAAAAAAAAAATAATAATATCTGTGAAGATACATCTTGTGAACTGTAATAGACATAAATGCCAGGAAGTATTACTGTTATGGTTATTCAGCCTTTTTTTCTTCCCTCCAGCTAGTTGACTGAGTTATCTAAGACCTCCACCTCCCAACTTGCTTCCTCTGCCACTATTTCTCTCATCCCCTTCCATATAGTTCTTTAAATAATAGAAAAGATAAATATTACAGGCATCTCTTGTAAACATAATGTTGATTAAGGGGGAAAATGCACAAGGAGAAAAGTAAAGTCTATTCTTTTTCTAAACATATTATAAGCCACTAAAAGAAGGCAATTATGCTACTGATAATAGAAATGGTAATATTAATAATAAAAACAAGTTTGGCCTGACCTATGTGGCTCAGTTGTTGAACGCCAACCTATGAACCTGGAGGTCACAGTTTAATTCCTGTGCATGCTGTGGGCTCCATCCCCAGTGAGGGGAGTGCAGGAGGCAGGCAATCAATGATTCTCTGTCATCATTGATGTTTTTCTCTCTCTTCCACTCTAAAATCAATAAAATATATATATTTTTTAAGTTTAAATATATGTAAAAAGAAGTTCATCTATATCACACAAAAATGACAATTTCCCAACTCAAAACAGAAAAATAAATCACTATACTATAGAATATCTCTTAGTTTGAGAAACACAATACTGTAGCAGTTAAAAGCACAGAATGACAAATGAGGTTTCATTATAATTTTAAATGAGATTTCCTGGTAAATGAAACACCTCAATGCTTATACAACAATCTTTCCTAATAATAGAGAAACATATAAATTGACTGTACCTCTGCTATGCCCACAGCCAATCCGAGTGAGTATGCAAATTAACTCAATACAAATGGTGGTTAATTTGCATACATATGTGGGTCCTGGGAACCTCCTTGGCACCCAGGTCACTCCCAGCCAGCCATCCCAAAGAGGCTTTAGGCTAGGGGGTTGGGGTATATCCACTTCCCAAACCTAAAGCCTGGGGTGGAGGCAGTAGGCTTGGGAAGAAGCCAAGCCTGGGATCAGAGGGGCAGGGGGTGCCCTCTTCCGAAACCTATAGCCTGGGGCGGAGACTGTAGGCTTGGGAAGGGGCCAAGCCTGGGATTGGAGGGAAGGGGGAAAAAATCAATGGAAACATATCCTCAGTGAGGATAAAAAGAAAAATAAAGAAAGAAATGTCATATCTTATGAAAGGCACATCTTAAAAATGCCTAAAGAAAGTTGTCATTTTTTCATGATGAAGGGACTGGAGTCAATGTTGATGAAAATACATTGCTGGCTGCACCTTCCCCTGATTAGCCCGGTTGCTTCCTGTAAAGGGAGGCCAGACTGCTCCAACAGAAAGTGAATTGATAGGCTGATGAATAGGATAAACTGGTGACATAGAGAGGGAATGGACTGACAATTCTTGGGGAGAAAAGGATTGTGGGAAGTATAGCATGAGATTGGACAAAAATCTTGCAACAATGGGAGAGGACATTGGGGAGGGGGAGGGGAGGGTGGAGGGTGGGATAGGTACAGGGTGGAGGGGAGATATAGGGGGATAAAAAAGGGGAAACAATGTAATTAATAAACTGAACAATAAAGAAAAAAACTATCGAGTGAGCAATACAATTATATTAGTTTACAACATTTGTGTGTTCTTTATAACTTTGAGTGATAAATGTGAAAATTATGTTTGTCTAAGGAAAGTGTTCCTAATAACGAAATAATAGTAATAGGAAAAGAAAAATCCTTTTGAAAATCCAAACACTAAATATAATCAAATATTGGATCTTCTTAGTGGTATTTTGATGATATAGTGACTGAAAACTTCCTCCACCTGGTGAAAGAAACTGACTTAAAAGCCCAAGAAGTACACAGAACGCCAAAATATAGGAATCTAAAGAGGACCACACCAAGACATATCATAATTAAAATGCCAAGAGCAAAAGTCAATATATTTGAATGCTTGAACTAAGGTAAGTGATTTGTGTTTTTACATCCCTGACAAAGTTTATATAAAGTTATAAAAAAAATTGGCAGCTAGTTTGAGATTGAATTAACATGTCCTAGAGCATGTCATCTCTTATGGACACCAGTTCTTAGGCTAGGCCCTCCTTAACCTCCCGTGATACCACAATACCCTTACATGATATTATTCTACAATGTCATTATAATATTTGATATTTGACAACAGCATATTATACAATTATCCCAAATAAACTTACAAACTAATTCTTTGAATGTTGGGCAGCAACTTAAAAAAAGGATAGGAAATCCCTTTCAGAAGGGATTAAAGCACTGGGAAGGCATCTGAGCATTCTATATTGGCCCCTCTGGCCCTTTTGCCAAGAGGGACCCTCTTCTTATTATCCAAATACACACAGCTGATGCGTGAACTTTCAGTTCAAGCTGTGGCTGAAGTCTCTGGGCAATTGGCACCATGGATCTGTCTCTCAACCAGTGGCGTGAGCTGGGCCCTCTCTGGAGAAGAAACCTGGGTCACCCAAGATATGTGATCAGTACCGGGACCCCGCCAGCAGGCGAGGGGACCCCATGGCAGGTGCTGGACGTGGAGGCCAGGGGGGGCATAGACTACAAAGGAGACAGGACTGAACCTCACATCACCCTGTTTGGCCCTGGAGGATGGCTGGTTAGCCAGAGACGGGTAAGATTCCTCAGGGAAGGAACAACCTAAGACAGGCACAGTCGCAGAGGGGCCAACAGGAGAGAACTAAAAGATCAACAGAGGTGGGGCACAGACCCTCATCCACAAACCTTGCAGGGGCTTGAATTCTCACCCCTCCTGAGGAAGGTCTCCTACCCCCATGGCTGCTACGCCTCCCATGCACAACTCACACCGGGACCCAGGTGGTAGACAGAGACTCGGCCAGCAATAGCTGCCCTATATCTAAATTTAATTTATTACAAGGAATTCTGAAGACCTACTCAAAAATTCAAATATTCCTTTCCACAAGTATTTACTGGGTAAACTAAGATTTCTGCTTGAGTATTAAAATTGACAGTAAAATAGTAATCAAGTTTTCAGATTAATTTAAATTGGACAAGTGAAATAAGTGAATACTCAAGAAAATCTAACTGTACTGGACAAAAAGCTTTTCCTAAAACATTAACTAAATTATCTATTAGTAGTTCATCTCACTGCAAAATTGCCTAACATCCAAAGAACCTAAAGTAGTAATATTTGTATGCAAAAATTAAAATTTAAAATTACCAAGACTGCAAGATAAAATTTCCAAAAGCCCCTATTAACCAAAAAAAGGGGGGGGACAGTGAGGTAATATCATGGAAGGAAAAATATCCTATAAGTAAAATACATGTAGAAAATTCTTACTCCAGAGAAGAAAATTCCATTTGTAAAACCAGCTGCAGGACACCCATAAAAAAAACACACATGGTGTCAAAATAAGCCAAAGGAAAATCATTTAGGCAAAAATAAAAAGAATCCCAAGTCTATTTTGCAGAGAGGATCCCTTTGTTAACCTTTGGTCGAGAATGTGTTTGTGTGTTTGCAGAGAACAACTCCAAGACCATGTGGGTTCCTGCGACAGTGAGGAACTGACGGGCCTGTTCCATCCACGAGGACGGTCCAGAGATGGCGGACGCTGACGACACCTTGCCATGCTAGCAGTCGGCAGCTGTGCATGTCTGCAGGCGGCCCAGGAACATACCAGAGAGGATGGATCTTGCATTGCCACGATGTGTCCACCATCTGGATACCATTGCTGACATGTACACATGAAGAACTATTTGACATTGAAACTGGGTCTCAGAACAGTTGGACATTGAAACTGACACTCAAACTTTTTTTGCTCTTATACATTTGTTTTCAGTATGCAGAGGCAAGATATTTTTGAAGAAAAGAAACGGGAGAGTGATTGATATAGAGGCAGGGTGGCCTCGAACAGGCTGTCAAGCTACAGGGGGAAGGCTGGAGTGGAGGGGAGGCAGATGCTGAGGGAGATCAACCGAAGGACTTGTATGCATACATATGAGCATAACCAATGAATGAAAGACTCTGGGGTGGGGAGGGAGGCAGGTGGGGACATGTGCTGGGGGTTAGGGGAGGCTGGGGGGAGGATATTGGGAGGGGGAGGAAAACATATGTACTACTATTAAATATAAGTTATATTGTAAATAAAATTTAAAAAAATAAATAAAATAAAATAAAATAAAAATGGGGGAAAAAAAGAAAAAAAAACAAAGTGTACCTCTCACATTGATGTTTCTCTCTGTCTCTCCCTCTCTCTTCCACACTCTCTGAAAATCAATGGAAACATATACTCAGATGAGGATAAAAAAAAAGAAATGTCATATCCTATGGAAGACACATCTTGAAAATGCCTAAAGAAAGTGGTCATTTTTTTCCACAGTGAAAGGACTAGAGTTCGTGTCGATGAAAACACCTTGGCAGCTGCAGTGGCTGGCAGTGGCTGCAGCAGCAGGATAATGGAGCCGGCGCCTTCCCTTGATCAGCCAGGTCACCTCCCACAGAGGGTGGCCAGACTGATGGGCACATGGTGCAACATACAGATATTGTAACAGAAATCCACACTTAAAACCTATATGTTCATGTTGACCAATTTCCATTGATGTTTAGAGAGAGTGGAAGGGAGGGGGAAAGACAGAGAGAGACACATGGATTAGTTGTCTCCCACAATGGCTAGGGCGCTACTAACCTTTCATGAACGTGTCTATTTACACCTAAATATATTTTTTTAATTCTTTGTAATTTGATAGCCATTTACATCCCTTCCACAAGCATATGCACTTTCTACCTTATCAGAGAGCTCTTTGTCGATCTCTTATGGCTCATGTATGTGTACACTTAAGGGTGTAATAAGAAAACAACTGTGAAGGTCAAGAACAACCTCATTTTTCCTTATCACCTAGTGCCTTGTGCATGTCATTCATTCGCTCAAGGAACGTCTACTGAGTTCGCACAATGGACCAGTAAGTAAGATAGGTTCGGCAAGCATTCAGGACATTCACTGACCTGAGCACCACTAGTTTCAGATATCCTTTTATTGTGCCAGTGGGTCGCATTCAACATACCTGCCCCGCGTTTTAAATTTCCAGATTGAGGCTTTCTCATTTCTATGGTGCACTAATCCGGAAATGAAAGCGCTGAACGTTTAAGGACTGTGTATAGGTTCTTCCGTTGGCCCTGTTAATAATTCCTTAAAATGCATCCACGCGCCATCCTCCGGGGGACTTCGAACGGGGAGGGAAAAATCGAGGGCAGCCTGGCGATGCAGGGACTTTTCACCGAAGTCTGAAGGGCACCAGCGTGGTGAATGTCTCTGTAAGGACACCCGGGTAATAAATATGCAAATCATGCCGCACAGGCCCACTCCAGTTCGGGAGCCCGCAGCCCCACCGCAGTTCCCTGGGCTGCCTTACTGGGCGGGGCGGGGCTCGCCTCCCGCGCGGAAACGGAGACCAGCCCCGCCCCCGCCCCGCCCCGCTCGCCCCAGGCGCGCGCCCGGAGCCCCGCCCACCCGGCTGAAGGGCCACCGGCAACGCGGCACCGCGTCCTGCCTTCGGATTCGGGCCGGAGCCGCCCGTGACCGGCGCCGCGCGCGGACGCCATGCGCGCGCGCCCGAGCCAGTGACAGCCTTCGGGATGGACGGTGGCTCCGTCTCGGGAGAGGGGCCAAGGCGCGCGCCGGACCGCCGGCGGTTTCTGCTCTTCTTACTCGCCGGTCGCTGCGGAAGCCCGGGCGGCGTTCCGACGCGCCGCTGCCTGTCCGCGCTCGCCGAAGGTCTGGAGGCGCTGGGCCCCGGCGCCCCCGCGGCCCGCATCGCGTCACGTGCCTCGGCGCTGTTCCTCCTGGTGCAGGTGCCGGTCCCGCGCCTGACCGCCGCCGCCCCGCGCCGACCGCTGGGAAACCGGGAGCGCTCGCGCCTGGGGCCCTCGGCTCCCCCAGCCGGGCGGTGCTGCGCGTGGAGGTGCCAGCCCGGCCTCGTCCCAGGCGTCGCCTGTGCCGCAGGCCCCCTCCACCAGTGCCATGGCCGAGTGCCCGCCCTCGCTTCCACCCGGAGAGGTAGGGTCAGGCGGTCGGAGGAGAGGGGGCTCGCCCGGTGCTGGGCCAGTGGGGCGAGCCGGAGCTTTGGCTTTGACCTCCCGAGGAGGAGGCCAGGAGACCCAGAGGTCAGGTCACTTGAGGTCACCGGGCTCCCAGGGCGTGGGGAAGAAGTACTGTCGGGCCCCGCCCTTCTGGTCCTTGTGTCCAGGACTTTGCCAGCTAAGAAGACCTAAATTACTCAGAATGCCCGCCCAAGGGTTTGGGTGCCAAATTGAAATGGGATGCGGGGAGGTGGTACGTGCCCGGGCAGTGAGTTTGTGCACGCCCCTGTGCGGAGCTACCGCGTGGGCGCTAGCATACAGGTTGCTGTTTTGCCAGCAACTCTGATGAAGGGTGTGCGGAAGGCTTGCACGTTTGAGAAGCGGAGCTGTAGGACATGAAGGGACTGTTTTGCAATTTAAGTTGAAACTAATGGGTTCCTTGTTTCCTTCAATTAAGCACTAGCTCCTACTATGTGCCTGGTTTCCTAGATACTTGGGATCTGTCAGTCAACAAAATGCCTTCCTTCTGTTAACGTAAAAAAAAATTGAAACCTGTAAAAAATTTTCGTGAGTTTATTTGAGCCAAACTGTTGACATATGCCAGGAAGCAAAACCTCAACAAATTGAGATAATGCTCCAGAGAATGGCGGGCTGCATCTGTATTTATACATTGCAATCAAAGGAAAAGGACATAAGTTGGTTACATGAAATCCATTGGTGATAGACTAGAGAGGTGGGAGAAAGCAAAGCAGGGTAAAAAGTAAAATGATAGACACGTACTCAGGTGGGTGCAGGAACAATTAACATAACAATGAAGGAATTTTTGGTATCTGTCCTGGAGTCCAGAAACACTAGGTGGTGCCTCAAGGGGTCCAGCAAAAGGGAAGTTACAAGTTACCCAGACATTTCGAGTATGTTTTATAGTTGCAAAAAGATAGATAGGCCCAGTTAAAATAAAGGCTGACCTTGTCAATGAAGATACCAGCCTAGGATGTAACTGCTCACCAAAACTGCTTTTAATTAAAGTTTAATTTCAGACCACCCTTTGTGGCTCCTTTAGGTCTCTGAGTTTGCAAGACCTCCATGCAGGCCTTCTCTGAACTTGTCAGGTTGGTATATTGCCTCTGTCATCCACACTTCTTGGAGCTTAAATTCTACAGTGGAAATCATGCACACATATGTTTAAATGGATATAGATATAATTTTTGTATACATATACAGTTTACATATGCACATATGGTATTTGGATAAATACTGTAGGAAAAATAGAGGTGGTAAGGGTTAGGAAGTGAGATGGGCTTCCAGTTACAAATTTAATGGCATCATCAGAACAGGTTTCATTGAGAAGGTGGCTAAACCCTGGAAGGGCATGAGAGCAGTCTCTGTCCTGCATGAGATTCAGGCAGTCTAAACAAGTTCAATTTACTAAAATGTCATCATTTTGGGTAATGTTAATTAGCAAAGTTGGCCAAAATATCACTTTGGGAGACTGCACTTTTCTATCAGTAACCGCTCTGGTAGCTCCCACACCCGCCTCCCCCAAAAGAAACACCCAGTAAATGTTGGCTGCATCTAAAATTTAAGAATACCTTTGGCTGGGGAAGAAACTGATTGGCAGAACAACAAAGTGAACCAAGCTTGGCATACAGAGGTTGGTGAGTGAGTAGTGAATGAACTCTGTCAGTGTCCTGCAGTAATTTTGAGTTAGAGATGGCTTTGAACTTTATTTCTGTACTTTGCCTGTTGGTGCTCTTTTTTGACAAGCTGGAAACTTGTGATTTATTTTTCTCTAAAAACTCAAGATTATGGGGCAAAGGAAAGAGTGTTCTTTCTCATCAGTTTTTTGACGAGCAAGGTAGTAATGTTGTTTTAGTCTCAGATTATGTCATTCTTCACAGTATGGATGAATTCGTAAATACTATGGGGAAACACAGCCGAGGCAGTTAAGGAATCATGTATGCCCATTGCCCATCTCAGTAAATGAGAGTTTTGGTCCTTTGTCTTCAGCCAGATGGTTTGTTTGGTGCCAAAAGTTCTAAGTAGGGCTACTTAGACTGAAGGATATTAAGAGGTAGGAAATTTGTACTTGGTTCCCTCCTCTGGTCAGGGGTAACTTTGGGCTCCTTTTATGTGTTTTTTAATATCCTTTTGATATACTAAAGGTCCTCTAAAGGAGAATCTCATATTACACTTTAACATAGCTCAGTTTACTTGCTTCTTGGTTATAAGTAGGAATTTATAGTCCTTGGGCCCCATTTTGTTATCACAATAAAAGAGGAAAAGTGAGTCAGAAGTGTTCTGGATGTCTGAGTGTTGCTGTTACCCTTTGACAGAAAGCAAACTGGCATTCACCTTCAGTCAGCAGGGGTTGGAGGGCCAACTGGGAAGTGGCCAGCCCTTTTCTCCATTTCTCAGATGACAGTATTTCTTTGAAATAAGCTTGCAATTGAAATAAATTCCAATACTTTGGGGGGGGGGGGGAATTGGCAGTATCTAAGTTGGAATTGGCTCTTGCTTAGAAAATAGTCATGATGCTTTATTGACGGATGGGGGGCAGATTATTTTGTTATTAGAAACAAGGAAATGGGGAGTAGATTAATCCCATCACTCTTCATAAGCCAGCTTCTAAGACTCCAGTGTTTTCAAGCTCCCTAACCCAGGGGTCGTCAAACTGCGGCTCACTAGCCACGTACGGGTGCAAACGTACAGTGCAATTGAAACTTTGTGGCCCATGCGCAGAGGTCAGTTTTTGGCTCTCAAAAGAAATTTCAAATGTTGGTATTTGGCTCTGTTGACTAATGAGTTTGCCGACCATTGCCCTAACCCATTACAGTCTTGAACAGTGCTATGATGGATGGGGTGACCTGGAGAGAGCCCCTTGAGAGATGCATTCATTCATTCATGCACACACACACACACAAACACCCCCAATGTTTGTAGAGCTAGATCTGTTTTGTGTCAGCAGACATTCAGGTTCTCTTCTCATGAGACCAATTTTTTTGTCCAGGACTAGAGATAAAGAATAAAAAATAGATACTCATTTATGTGAAAAAAGGTCCATAGGCAAAGAGCAACACTTGCTCCTGTGATTTTTGTGAGCATATAATCTGATGTGCCTCCCTTAGCACAGTATCTGTCACCTAATAATCGATGACAGCCTTATTATTTTTGCAGTTGTTACTCTGTCTTCTGAGCATGCTCCCAAGCCCTGCCCCAACATGTGGTGGACACTCAGCTGCATGCATAGACATTATGACTCTGCCCCCTAATCATAAGTGGCTGGGCCCAGCAGGGCTTCTCAGAGGTCAGAAGGCTGGCTGTGCCCACTAACTGGCAGTGTGACTTTGGGCAAGTGTCTCAACCTCCCTGAGTGTTATATTTCTTGTGGGGAAAATGAGGGGCATAATAGACCTATATCCCCCATAGGATTAAGCTGAGGATCAAATGAATTACTGCATGAACAGCATTAAGCACATGTGGGGCACATAGTAAGTATCTCTAGATATTAACTATTTGTGTTACTACTAACCCATGTGACTGCATTTTGAGTGCCTGTTGTATACCAAGCACTGTCCTTAGTGCTGCAGGTACATAGTGAACAAAACCAGGCATTACCCTGACCTTGCAGAGCTTAGATGTAGGAGGCGATGACAAGCAATAAACAAGTAAATATAATATCCAGTAGGGAGCAGTGCAATGAAGAGCATTAAAGCAGGGTGGGATCTGTGATTAAGAAAAAGGGTAACATCGAGCTGGTCACTTTGGGTTCTCCTTCTGATCTTTGTGACTTGATTTGGCCAATGAAATATGAATAGAGGGGTAGGTGTCGTTTCTGAGTGGACCTGCAGAGGAACGGTGTGATTCTCCACCTCCCTTTAAAACTAGAAAAAAGAGAACAAAAAGGAGGTACTTGTTTATGTAAAAAGGGAAGATGATAGGTTAAGAGGATAAAGGAGTTTTGATCTCAAATTTTCCTTCTAGACAGTCTCATGATCCAGATCTTAGAAATCATACAATGGAATTTTTCTTTTTAATAATGTTGTTGGCCTGCAGTATGGCAGGCCCTCTGCTAGATGTTAATACAAAAATGACTAAGATTGGCTGCTCTTGGGGTTGTGGACTAGCAGATATGGATGTGGAAGTAATATAACAAGTGCTATGATAGAGCCATCTGTACTGAGCTGAGAACACAGATAAGGGAGCAATAAAGGCTGCTCCCTGACCTGGGTGGGGTTGGCAGAGAGAACTATACACTGTATAATCATAACAAAAACATAATGAAGATTTAGAAAGTTGTCAGATTAAATGAAGGGGGATAAAGAAGGTGCTTAAAATTTACCAGTTGAGAAATGGAGCAAAGCAAGCTTCAGGATGGGATACCAAAGTATGAAAGAAAGTTCAGGAAACAGAATAGCTTAGGTGGCTAGAAGAAAGCTGAAAAGGTAAGTGGGGGCCAAATTGGCACAGGCTTTGTATGCTTTGCCAAGGACTTTATAGTATTTGTCTCAATAGTGATTCTTTGAATCTAAGGGCCCCCTTTTAACCATTAAACACAGATAGACAGTTGTTGCATTTTATATTTTGTCAGTCTGCAAACTGTGTGCTACAGAGTGACTAGTGGATCTCTTGATCTTACTTGATGCTGACTATAACCACAGCAATCATACTCGTTCTAGGTCTCCAGTAAGTTGGGAACCACTGTTCTAGGCTCACAGAGAAGAATCAGATCCGTGGGGTCCTGTCCACATCATCTTTTTGCTTACTTTGCGGTTTCTATTAGAGTGTGTAAGGCTGAGACTAGGAGTTGATTAGCTGAAGTATCTTTCTGGTCATTTAGGAGATCTACTGAGAAAACTTTGAACTTTGAGTTAGTAGATGACTGTTCTCTCTTCTGCCACTCTTCTACAACACCTGGCATCATTGAAAAGTAAGAACAAATATGTAGCAAGAATTACATATCTGTGTTTATTACATTCAAATGGAGAATTTTTGTTTTATGTCGTCTATCTCTTTTTTTTTCCTTTGCTATCAAAATGTCTTTTTTAGTATGTTTATAATAGTAAGGAGCTATTATGTAAATGTCCTTTTTGGAAAAATTATAAATTGACACTGCAGTTGTTCCATTAAAAAAAAATAAAACTAATATTGTGGTTCATGAAATACAAAGGCCAGGAAGCCATTACTATGCCACCTCCTTCAAATGAGCATCTTGAAATAAGTATACAAAATGGGTTGGATCTGTGGTTACATGCACAGAAATTCGTAAAAATGGTAATATACAAATTGTTAGAGTTCATCTCTCCAAAAATGGGCTTTTGCAAAGACATCACAGGGAAAGAAAATGACACATCAATGTCTCTTGTAAATAAGGATTAAAAAAAAAATACTAGCAGACCAAATCTGGCAATACATAGCAGGAGTATACACCATGACCAGATGGGATTTTGTCCCAAGAATACCAAGAAAATCAATTTATGTGGTGCACCTTATTAACCAAATAAAGGAGAGAAACCACATGACCATTTTAAAAGACAAAGAAAAGGAATTTGAAAAAAATTTAGCACCCCTTCATGATTTAAAAAAAAGACCACTTGACAAATAAGGACTAGAAGGGAACTGCCTCACCTGATAAAGGGCATCTGTGAAAAACCCAGAGCTAGTATACTTAATGGGGAAAGACAGAATGCTTTCCCTCTAAGGTCAGGAGGAAGGATGTCTGCTCTCATCATTCCATTTAACATTGTACTAGAATTTCTCACCAGGGCAGTTAGGCAGGAAAATGTAAAAGCATTCAGATTGTAAAAGAAGAAGTAAATCACAGGTGACGACTTTGTACATAGAAAACTCTAAGGAATTCACTAAAAAACGATTGGAGCTAATAAGTTCAGCAAAATACAAGATCAATATATATTTTTTAAATATATTTTATTGATTTTTTTACAGAGAGGAAGGGAGAGGGATAGAAAGTTAGAAACATCAATGAGAGAGAAACATCGATCAGCTGCCTCCTGCATACCCCGTACTGGGGATGTGCCTGCAACCTAGGTACATGCCCTTGACCAGAATCGAACCCTTTCAGTCCGCAGGCCGATGCTCTATCCACTGAGCCAAACCGGTTTCGGCAAGATCAATATATTTTTAAAATATGTAAAAATTAGTTTTATTTCTACACACTAGCAAGGAACAATCTGAAAAATCTAAAAAAGAATTCCCTTGATGGTAGCATCAGACAAAAATAAAACACTTAGTGCTAAATTTAACAAAAGAACATAAAATTTGTACTCTGAAACCTATATAATATTATTAAGGAAATTAAAGGCATAAATAGAAAAACATCCCATGTGTGTGGATTGGAAGACTTTAATATTGTTAAGATGGCAGTACTCCCTAAATTTATCTACAGATTTAACACAATTTCTATCAAAGTTTCAGGTGTCTTCTTTGCAGAAATTGAAAAACTGACCCTAAAATTCATGCAAGGGACTGAGAATAGCCAAAAGCAGTCTTGAAAAAGAACAGAGTTAGAGAATTCACTTCCTGATGTTGAAACTTACTACACAGTAATCAAGAAAATGTGGCACTGGCATGAGAACAGACATACTACGGGGAAGAAAGGAAGACCCAGAGATAAGCCCTCACATTATAATCCATTGATTTTTTTTTTTTTAACAGAGTCACAGGACAATTTAAGGGAGAAAATAGTGCTGGGATAATTAGACACCCATATCGTTCAAAAGAATGAAGTTGATATACAAATATTAACTCAAATGGATCAAAGACCTAAATATAAAAGCTAAAATTGTAAAATAATTAGAAGGAAACGTAGATGTAAATCTTAGTGTACTTGAATTAATCAATAGTTTCTTAGACATGACACCAAAAGCACAAGGAACAAAAAGAAAAATAAATAAATTGGGTTTCATTAAAATAAAAAACTTTTGTACTTCAAAAAGCACTACAAAGAAAGTGAAAGAATGGGAGAAAATATATGAAATCATATATATAATATGGAACATGTATCTAAAATATATAAAAAAACTCTTACACTCAGCAATAAAGTAATAACCCAATTTTTAATAAGTAAAGGGTCTGAATAGAAATTTCTCCAAAGAAGATATACAAATGTCCAATAAGCACATTGTAACATGCTCAACGTCATTAGCCATTAGAGAAATGTAAATCAAAACTACAATGGTATACCACTTTATACCTGCTAAGATGACTATAATAAAAAAGATAATACCAAATGTTGAGGATGTGTAGAAATTGGAACCCTCTTATATGACTATTGGGAATGTGAAAAGGTGCAGCCACTTCTGAGGCATAACCTCAGAATTTTTAACATAAAATTACAGTATGGTGTGCTTCACTCCTAAATGATGTACCCAAGAGAAATGAAAACATGGTTATACAAAAACTTACATACTAGTGTTCACAGCAGCAGCATTCATAATAGCCAAGAAGAAACAACTAATGAATAGGTTAAATAAAATTGGTATGTTTATACAATGGAATAGTATTTGACAATAAAAAGAAACATGATACTGATACATACTAAAAGGTGAATGAACTTTGAAAACACCATGCTAGGTGAAAGAAACCAGTATAGAATACCATATATCTTATGATTCTGTTCATATGCAGTTTCCAGAGTAGGCAAATCTATGGAGACAGAAAAGTAAATCAGTGTTTGCCAGGGAGTGAGGATGTTGGGAGTTTGGGTATAGGGCTTCTTCGGGGGATGATGACAGTGTTTTAAAGTTGATTGTGGGGATGCTTGCACAACTCTATCTATATATATAAAAGCCTAAGTGACCGTTATGACGGAACAATCAGTTGACCAGTCACTATGATGGACACTGACCACCAGGGGGCAGATGCTCAATGCAGGAGCTGCCCTCTGATGGTCAGAGTGCTCCCACAGCCAACCTCCCGCAGCAGGCCAACCTCCCACGGTCATTTCCCCCAAGCTGGCTGGCCCAGATCAGGACTGGGCAAGGTGGCCCCCACCGGCCCCAATCACAGGCCGGGCTAAGGGACCCCACCCATGCACCAATTCGTGCACTAGGTCTCTATTATATAATAGAAACAATCAAATTGTATACTTGAAATGGGTGAGTTGTGTAGTAGTATGTGAATTATAGCTCAATAAAACTTTTGTGAAAAAACAAACAAGTTTTGAGGTATGACTGATTTTTTCATGTTGCTGAGTTGCTTTGGTTTACCATTATGTCTGTTTTGAACTTTATTGTCCTTTCTGTTCTAGAGCTAAGCCTCTCTGCTGGGTGCCTACAGTTGGAGCACAAACACGGAGATTTCACCTCCTCTGGGAGCAGGAAGCTCTACTTTGACACCCATGCCTTAGTGTGTTTACTCGAAGAAAATGGTAATCCTCTTTCTTTGGTTCCTCAGTGCCATAGAAGAACACAATAAATTATGGCTTCTCTTACGGTTTCATCTAGTTTCTCTTATTTGTCTTTTACTTTTAAATCTGCAAGTAATCTTTTGGTCACTCTCCATTTCTTAAGTCCTCATTTTCTGTTGAAAGACATTTTTGCTTCATCAGTACAATAGAAATTTTCTCACACAGTCTGTCCCAGTGAAGCATATTCCTTTAACATCACTCCAGAAGTATAGCGTTAAAGATAAAAGGTTAGACACAAGTCAGCAAAACTCAGGAGTGATGATTTATTGCCCCTCTCCCTCTTTCAACATTTGTTTATTTAGACAGAAATTGCATCTGTTAAAAATATGTTTTGGTATATATACTTTCTGCTTCTCTTGGTTTCAAACCTTGGCCCATGAATATGTGCATATTTCAAGACCAGCGATGGGAAGACCCCACTGAAGTGTGTGTAGGGTATGACCATGCTGAGATCAGTGATGGATGTGTAAGTTGTCTGGGTTAGGGTGAGGCCAGGAAGAACCTTTCAAGGAATATTCCCTCCTTTAATCCTTTTTTTCTTCAGTTATGTCTCCTGATTAACAAAACTTGCTTTGTCTATAATCTCACAAACCCTGTTGTGTCTTGTTCTCTCATTCCTACAAAAACAATTTGTATCTGGAAACTCAGGTTTCCAGGCTTCTGCTTTTCCTATTCCTTTTCACCTTCCACAGGTGCTTGTTACACTTTAAAGCTTTGGAGTTTATTTGCTTTTTATTATCAACGAAAGTCTTTTCCAGTCTCTATTTTTATTTTCTTCATAATTGCCAGATCTCATTATGTTTACCTCTGAACTTTTCTTAAAGTTTTAAAAATTGCAAAAGACATGTTTATTTTCAAAAAATTAGGAAGACAGAAAAGAAACATGAAAAACTATTCTGAATCCCAACTTAACATTTTGGTGGGTCAATCTTTTGGGTTATTTTTCCACATGTGCATGATCTACACATTGAAAGCTAAAGGATTTTGAATGAAGTAAAGGAAGTTGATCTCCTTTCTTAAATTGTTTTTTAGAACTTTATTGATTTTAAAGCAGAAGGGAGAGAGAGAAACACCTATTGGTTGCCTCCCGTATACTCCCCAACCAGTAACCTGTGTGTGTGCCCTGACTGGGAATCGAACTTGCCATCTTTTAGTGTATGGGGGAATGCTCTGAGCCACACCAGCTAGGGCTGAGAGTAGGTCTTTAAAGATCTTTTTTGTTGCCTTTAAGTTTGTGCCTTGTTTTGTGTTGTTTAATATATATATTTTTTATTTTAAGTGTTTTTTTTTATTTTTTCCCCATCAACATTCTTTTTAAAAATTATTCTGTATTGTTGAAAGTATTACATATGTCCCCTTCCCCCCCCCCCCCCCCCATTGACTTCCTTCAGCCTGCCCCCAAAACCCCTCTCCGGGCCTTGAGCTCCCTATTGTCTGTGGCCATGGGTTATGCATATATGCATACAAGGTCTTTGGTTGATTACCTCCAACCCACCCCCCCTCCCCAACCTTCCCTCTGAGATTCCACACTCTGTTCTATGCTTCCATGTCTCTGGATCCACTCCGTTCTTCTGTTTATTTTGTTACTTAGATTGCACAAATGAGTGCGATCACATGACTTGTCTTTTTCTGAACTGACTTATTTCACTTAGCATGATACTGTCCCTCCATGTTGTTGCAAATGGTAAGAATTCTTTATTTTTTATAGCAGCGTAATATTCCATGGCATAAATATACCACAGTGTTTAATCCACTCATCTACTGATGGGGCACTTAGGCTATTTCCAAATCTTAGCTATTGTAAATTGTGCTCCTGTGAACATAGGAGTACATATATTCTTTCTGATTGGTGTTTCTCATTTCTTGGGATATATTACTAGAAGTAGGATTACTGGGTCAAGTGGGAATTCCACTTTTAATTTTTTGAGGAAACTTCATTCTGTTTTTCACAGTGGCAGCACCAGTCTACCAGTTTGCATTCCCACCAGCAGTGCACGAGGGTTCCTTTTTCTCCACATCCTCACCAGCACTTGTCATTTGTTGATTTGTTGATGGTAGCCATTCTGACAGGTGTGAGATCGTACCTCATTGTCGTTTTGATTTGCATCTCTCTGATGATCTGTGACTTTGAGCATTTTTTCATATGTCTGTTGACCATCTCTATGTTCTCTTTGGAGAAGTGTCTATTTAGGTCCTTTGCCCGTTTTTGAATTGGATTAAAAATAAATAAATAAAATAGATTTTTTTACTTATTTCAGAGAGGAAGGGAAAGGAGAGAGAAATAGAAACATCAGTGAAAATCACTGATCAGCTGCCTCCTGCACATCCCCTCCTGGGCATTGAACACTCAACGCTGGCATGTGTCCTGACTGGGAATCAAACCGTGACATCTTGGTTCATAGGTCAATACTCAACCACTGAGGCACATACCACCTGGGCTGTGCCTTGTTTTTTTAATTGTGGTCTCATGCTTAATCTCATCCATGTTATATCAGCTATAACTTTATTCAAACAAATGTGCCATTAATTAATTATAAGAATCAATAGAGCCCTAGCCAATTTAGCTCAGTGGATAGAGCGTCACTCTACAGACCAAAGGGTCCCGGGTTCAATTCCTGACAAGGGCATGTTACCTCGGTTGCAGGCTCCTCCCTGGTCCAGGCCCTGGTCGGGTACATGCAGGAGTCAACCAATCGATGTGTTTCTTTCACATCGATATTTCTGCCTCTTTCTCTCTCTTCCACTCTATCTAAAAATCAATGGAAAAATATCTTCGGGTGAGAATTTAAAAAAAAAAAAGAATCAGTAGATCCTTCTGAAATTCTTATAGATGGACATATTTAATAGAAAGAATTACTTTCCTGGGACTTGGTTTTAAACATTTTATTAGCATTTCCAATGTGAGATGTAAATTACTATCTAAAGTTATTAAAAACAGTAATACTACTGAGTTGAATCTTTATATAATTCAATTCATCATCATTTCTTGAGTATCAAAGTTTATATAAATTTTCCAGTGTGGGCCCCCATCACTAGTGACTGAAGAGAACTGTGGAGGAAAACGAAAGAATTTATTTTACATTATCTTTGAACATTTAGTTAACAGCAAAATTATAATTTCTATAGTCAATAATTTGATTTATGCTAGATATAAAACAAATGAGCTTTTCTACATAAGTAAATTATTTTTTTCTAAATATATATTTTTTTAAAATCAAGGAAGTCACATCCATTGAAGAAAATAAAAATTATCTCGAATTTTTGTTAAATCACAAAAGTGATAAATTGTAGTTATAATATTGAGTCTTGCTTTTTTTCATTTGACCTTGCATGACAGGCATCCCCTATGTTATTAGACATTTTCTGAAAACATGTTTTTTGACAATGCATAAGGGCGTTGAGAGCAGTTAGCCCAGTTGCTCATTTCACATGAGGAGCACTCAAATGTGTCAGACTTGTCCAGATGACAGACACATAATAACCTGTAGTCTCATCCTGCCTCATCCGTTTTCCACCTGCTTCTCCAATTCAGACATTTGCTCCATGTGTAACTTTGTGTTGTCTCCCTTCTTACGAAGGCTTTCCTTTGACGACTAGAGTCTCCTGAGTGTGATTGTCTTTGTGTGTTTGCTTAGGATTTACTACTCAACAAGCAGAAATCATTGTATCTGCATTGGTGAAGATCACGAATGCCAACATGGATATCGTCTACAAAGACATGGTCACCAAGATGCAACAGGTTAGCTTTGTCAGGGCACTTTTGCAAATTTGAAATCTAAAGGGAAGATGTCATTTTTAATATATATTTTTGGATAATGTACTGTTGAAAAGCATGTAGTTAATTTTTATATTATGCAGTGGCATAAAAAGTATTTACTCAAAGCTATTTAGTAAACTCTTGTAGAATCAAATCATTATGCTAGAAATTCACTACACTTGAAAAGTTTCTTTGCTTAAAAACTGTTTCAATTCACCATCCTGTATAATAAAAACCTAATATATTAAATGTCCAGTCTTCTGTTCAACCAATCAAAGCATAATATGCTAATGATAAGCTAAGGTTGCTCAACCACTCTCTATGATGTGCACTTACCACCAGGGGGCAGACGCTGCGACCGGTAGGTTAGTTTGCTGCTGGAGTCTGGCTGATCAGGAATGAGTGAGACAGGCTGGACATGCCCTGGAGCCCTCCCGCATCCCTCTCTGGCTGGCACCTCCTGTGTCTCTCCCCAGCCCCAATAGTGCATTGGTGGGGTCCCTTGGCCTGGCCTGTGCCCTCTCACAATCCAGGACACGGGGGATGTTGGAGAGCCAGTTTCGGCCCTACAATGGAATGACCGGTCACTATGATGCGCAGTGACCACACAGGGGGAGCACCGCTCAGCCAGAAGCCAGGCTCACATGGGGAGTGGGCCGAAGCCATCAGTCGGACATCCCCCGAGGTCTCTTGGACTGTAAGAGGGCACAGGCCAAGCTGAGTGTATGAATTTCATGCACTGGGCCACTAGTACTTTAATAAATGGAGGTGTGGCCAAAATTATAGCAGTGTGTTTTTGAGCCAGCAGTCCTCAGACTGCCACCCTTTTAACTGTAATCCACTTGATGATGATACTGGACTTGAGTTTTTATTCTTTTCCTTTTCTCATTTTGGAAGAGAGAAACTTCTTTTCTTGTGTTCATATTCATCTAGTTTCTCATTAAGATGATACCAGGTAGAAACCATAGGAGGTGGACTTCCTAGACTACATTAGGGTTATATGTTTTGTTTTCCTTTTCTTAGGAGATCACTCTTCAGCAAATAATGTCTCAGATTTCTAACGTGAAAAAAGATATGATTATTTTGGAGAAGAGTGAATTTTCAGCCCTCAGAGCAGAAAATGAGGTAAACCTAAACAGGCCACTTATCTTTATAAAATGCTTCAAAATCATACATTGAGATATATTATACATAAACGGAAGTGCACAAGTAAGAGTACATCTTGACGAGTCATCACAAAGTGTGCATTACCAGTCAGAATAGAACACTGCCAGCACCCCAGAGGTGGCCAATTGTCTTGGATTCTGTCACTGTTGACTAGTTTTGCCCATTCTAGAACTTGAACTGATGGGATCTTCAATGTGTCTTGCAACAGGTCATTCTTTTTCATTGTCTGTGGTATCTTATGAATATGCCACATTATTCTACTATGATGCATATTAGAATTATTACCAGTGTTTGGTTATTAGGAATAAATGTAGCTATAAAATAGCCCTTAGTTTCTTTTTTTTATTTTATTTTATTGATTTTTCACAGAGAGGAAGGGAGAGAGATAGAGAGCTAGAAACATGGACAAGATAGAAACATCAATCAGCTGCCTCCTGCACACCCCCTTCTGGGGATGTGCCTGCAACCAAGATACGTGCCCTTGACCGGAATCGAACCTGGGACCCCCCAGTCCGCAAGCTGATGCTCTGTCCACTGAGCCAAACCGGTTTCGGCAGCCCTTAGTTTCTTAAAGTGTGACAGGATCACCGTTTAAATAAATGCTGTCTTTACATCTTCCTTGTGTTGCTAGTCTTATCGGAATCCCATAAAGGAAGCTCATTTATTACCAGTTTGTCAGTCAGTCTTGCAAGAAACCATCTAGCAAAGATGCTTTCTTTTGCTAGGAAACAATAAACTCTGAAACTCTCAGAATTACTCTTCAAGTCAGCTGTTTGAGGGCATTTAGTTAAAAAAAAAATTTAAAGGAAGTATTCAATAAAGCAAGTTCTCTGAAGGCAAATGTGTATGTTAAAAAAAAAAATTGCACCATCCTGGCATGACAAGTAATCATTTCTCCTATGGAGACTCTAAAGCTAAGTTGCTACTGAATATAGCAACTTCGCATTGAATGAGGGAAGACCTTGTGCATAATAAGTATACGTTCTAATATTAGTTTATTTACCAAGTTTCCTTCTTCTAAACATATTGTTGATGTGTTTCTTTTTAATGTGTTTTTAGAAAATAAAACTTGAACTACATCAGTTAAAACAGCAAATAATGGTAAGATCCTCATTCCTACTTGCTTGCTTGTTTATAAT
Source organism: Antrozous pallidus (assembly GCA_027563665.1). Lineage (NCBI taxonomy): Eukaryota > Metazoa > Chordata > Mammalia > Chiroptera > Vespertilionidae > Antrozous > Antrozous pallidus. The sequence goes on along the minus strand of CM050508.1, from coordinate 126,444,821 downwards.
TACCTAAGCTTAATAATAAATATAATGCTAGAAATACTTTATATGTTCTTAAAAACGTAATCCTATGTTAAATGTTTGTGTGATATGCCTCAAAGGTACACATTGAAGGAGTTAGCTAAAAACACAGCCAATGAATAAATTGCTGATGTGTGTAAACAGATTCATTAAGAAAATTGTGTTCTAAAAGGAATTCAGTCCTTTTTAAATAAGAAATTCTCTAACATAGCCAAGTGGAACCTTTATATTCCCTTTGAAGGGTTCTCACGTGTCTTTTAGAGAATTATATGTGATTTTAAAAGGATTAGCACTGTGCCAGTTAGATTTTTTAAAATGGCAAGGACATTGATGTGAAAGAAGAAAAGATTGTGATGAGTGTCATAAAGAAGGCTGTATTTAAATAAGAATGTAATATTTTACTTCTATGAATCCATCTCTGCTTTCCAAAGTTGTCCAAGAAATAGCTTTAATCATAAATTCCACAGGATATTGTCTTGGGAAGTTTGTGATAAAAAACAACAGAGACCCAATCTTAAACATAAAAGGGAATTATTTCTGTATATAACTGGAAAGTCCCAATGCAGAGCTGACTCCAGATGTGGGTTGGCCAGAATCTCCCCAATCACTGGTTCCCAGCTCTGTGAGCCCCTGGGCTGACCCCTTACCTAGAAGAGTGGAGGCAGCTTCCACAGGCTTCGCACACTCAGTGGGTTTGAATTTCTTACTTTGGATTTTTTTCTTTCTTTGTTGTTTGCCCTCCTACTAGGATGAAGTGGTCAAGGTCCAAACAAACTCCAAATTAGACTTCAATCTAGAAAAAAGCAGAGTAAAAGAATTGGTATGTTCCCTTATTAAAAATAGAGTATTAATTAAATCTTTGCAGGATGGAATGCTTAGTCAAGTCTAAGTTCATATACAGTTCACAAGTACTATTAAATATTTACCTATATATCATTACTAAGGCACAGTTTTTTTCTTTATTTTAATTATATTTTGGATTAGGGCTTAAATTTGATGCTTTCAGAAGTAACATTAAAATTAAAATGTTGCCCTGGCCGATGTGGCTTACTCAGTTTGTTGGCACATCGTCCCACACGCAGAAGAGGTGGTGATCTGACTCCTGGTCAGGGCACATACCTAGGTTGCAGGTTTGATCCCTGGTCAGGGAGCATATGGGAGGCAACCAATCAATGTTTCTCCCTCTCCCTCTCTCTCTCTCACTCTCTTTCTTCCTTCCTCCCTCTAAAAAACAAAACAACAACCACAAAAAAAATTTTTTCAATTAAAATATTGGTCAACGAAGCTTGAATCCCTTTTTGTTTCAGAGATACTAAATTACGTATCACTTAGATATTAATAAAGAAATTAAACTCAATCTTGACTTGATAGTAAATGGTATTAAATTTTATACCATAATTCAAGATTTAAAGAATATTTCCCTCTTATCTTTTCCTTAGAGAAATTGTAATGACTTTACTGTATTATTTTGAAATGCAAATCCTAGATGAGTAAGTTATGTTAAATTGAAACTTTTAATTAGGAAAGTTTGTGCTGCACATTTGTTGCCAAAAAAATAAACTAAGAAAACTGGAAATACAGTTCTGTTGCCCTCATTTTTTCAAAGACAGTACATATAAATACAATATTTTTTCCTTCAGAGCTTTCACAGTAATCTTTTTTAACTGAGGTGTAATTGACATATATTAGTTTCAGGTGTACAACATAATGATTTGGTATTTGTATATATTGCAAAATGATCACCACAGTAAGTCTAGTTAATATCCATCACCATATTACTTAGTTAAGAATTTTTTGTTGTTGTTGTTGTAAGAACTTTTCAGATTTACTCTCATAGCAACTTTCTAATATACAGCACAGTATTATTAATCCAGTTGCCATGTGGTATATTATATCCCCAGGACTCATTTTTTAACTGAAAATTTTATCTTTTGACTCCACCCATTTTTTTCACCATCCATCCCTCCCCTCTGGTCACCATTAATCTGTTCTCAGTATCTCTGAGCTCCCAAAGTTTCTTGTGTTTTTCAGATCCCACATGTGATGTTATACAGTATTTGTTTCTCTGACTTACTTCACTTAGCATAGTGCTCCCAAGGTTCATCCATGTTGTTGCAATGGCAATATTTTTTCTTTTTTATGACAGAATATTTCATATATATATCAAATTTTATTTATCCATTCACCCATCAGTGGGCTCTTAGGTTGCTTCCATACCTTGGTATTGTAAATGCTGCTATGAACATGGGGGCAGTAGTTGTATCTTTTCATCTTTATGTGTTGGGTTGCCTCTGATTTTTAACCCATCTATCTTCTTATTCAGTCTTTATTTGGATTTAGTAACATTCGGGAGATGTGGTAATCCTTTTCACGTCCTGCGTGTCCAGGGTTCCCATGTCAGGGTTCAGTGTCTGGAGTAGGCCGCTCACAAATGAAGAGAGACTGGAAAAGCATCCATTTTGGGAATAGTGGGGGCCAGGCGGGAGTCCACCTCTAGGGAGAGGACACCCCATGCTCTGGCTTTTCCATCCCCTTTTATTAGGGCTAAGTGATACATCCATGTCCTTTAGGTCAGGAAATTCCAACAATGAAATCAACCAGCAAGAATTAACATAAGACTAAAAGTGTGGAAGCTTTTTCAATTACCAATGTATCACCTAAACAATATGTGAATAGTTCATACTTAACATAAGACTAAAGATGGCATCTGCTTTAGCTACCAATGTCTCACCTAAGCAGTGAGTAAACAGATCCATTAAGGTTTGACCAGGTTTCTTGTTTGTTCTATTTACATCTCTATTGGTGAGGTAATGACTGGTTTCCTGCAGGGAGATACCTTTTTTATTCTTGGCATAATGAGAAAGGGCATATAAAGCATTTTTCACTAACATAGAATTGGATACACATGCAGAAACCGAGTACTCACAATTGTTCGTTGTATTCTCATTTTTCACAATTTGCTTTCAACTAAAATATGTTACACTGATAAGTTAAACTAACATTGAAACACAAACAAGTATTTCACTATATTTTGGAACTGGATATAGATTCAATAGTTAAGCTAAACTTGTTATACCAAATAATTATTATTCTGTTCCTGTTACCTGTTTTTCTAGTCTTTTTCAACCACGAAGATTAAATCACTTAGTAACACTAAAATATTTAGTGATCACTAGCATATGACTGTAACTGGAAATGGAGAAACTCTTTTGGCTATCTTTATCATATGGTTTGCGTACTTAACAAACTTTCTGAATTCATTTTGTTAAAAAGTTTTGTTTATTTTAGAGGGAGGGGAGAAACATAGATTTGTTGTTCCATTTATTTATGCCTACATTGATTAATTCTTATAAATGCCCTGACTGGGGATCACACCCGCAACCTCGGCACATGGGGACAGCGCTCTAACAACTGATCTACCCGGCCAGGGCTGAATTCACTTGATTTAAGAAGATGCCTGTTGTTAACCAAGCTGGGAAGAAATATGCCTAGAAGATTGGGAAATATGGGATGTGAGCCTGGATTAAAGCCTGTGAGTTTATATGAGTCACTGACCTCGCTGGGAAGTTGTTCTTGGCAATCCTAAACTTAGATTACTCTGAAGTACAGGACAATAACATAATATTATGCAGCTGGTATGCATTTAACATGCATTGATGAAGATGAATTATTTGACCCTGTCATTCCCTTGTTTAATAAAGTTGTACTGTTGTGCCAGTAACAACTGGGGTGATATTTAAAGCCACTTTCATATGTAGCATGGCAAGTAAACTGTTTTGGGATACAAAAAAAAAAATGGGACTTCTTTTAAAAGTCATGGCAATATTAAGATATGTAGGCTTTTCTTTTCTCTTGTGGCTGAATCAATATTAACTTATTGAAGGCCAGCATTTGAAGGTAGGAAGACAATCCATTCCCCACTGCCTTCTGGTGGTGATCAGATGCATAGCTCTCTCCTGGTCTGAAGCCCAGGCATTTAAAACAGAGATGAGCATTCTTTGGTACTATGACTAGTCCTTAGTTTGGGGTTTGGGGGCTTTTTCTTCTTCTTCTTCTTCCTTCTTTTAAAAATTTATTATTATTTTTTATTTACAAGCAATGCTATTGTAGTCCCAGGGACAATTTTTATTTTAATTATTCCCCACGTTTTAACTCTCTCCTGTCAAAGCCAAAAAGCCAATGACTCCGCATCCATCTAAATTGGTCCCTAGAGTGCCAGTATGGGAGTGGGCGGGGCCTAGAGACACCACAGCTAAGAAATGAAAAGAGAAAAACAGAACAGTGAAGGCTGAAAAAAGGGAGTCCAGATACTGGAGTGATGAGTGAATATAAATAAGAAACCTCAAAAAATAGATCTAAAGGAAAGAAAGGGACACGTAGGCTCCTTTCTGCTGGAGGCAGTTTCTAGTGCTACATATTCTTGGAAGTAGTGCGACCAGAATATTTGAGACACTAGTGGAGAGGAGAGAGAGAGAGAGAAGTCAGAATCTGACCTATGTGATATGTTTGTTTCAGTATTCATTAAACGAAAGGAAGCTGCTGGAAATGAGGACAGAAATGGTGGCATTGGTAAGAAATGAGACTGACTTTTCTTGGTCATTTTATTTATCTCTGCTTCATCCTGTGCATGGTTACTGCTATTTGTAGTGATATGTTATAGGAAACTATGTGCAGGTTTAGTATCATAGGATTTTTAAAATTCTGGTAAAATACACATAAACAGTACCATTTTAACTTTTTAAAAATATATATTTTATTGATTTTTTACAGAGAGGAAGGGAGAGGGATAGAGAGTTAGAACCATCAATGAGAGAGAAACATCGATCAGCTGAGCTGCCTCCTGCACACTCCCTACTGGGTATGTGCCCACAACCAATGTACATGCTCGTGACCGGAATCGAACCTGGGACCATTGAGTCCATGTGCCGGTACTCTATCCACTGAGCCAAACTGATTAGGGCCATATTAACCATTTTTAAATGGATGTCATTAAGTACGTTCACATTATTATGCAACCATCACTACAATCCATATACAGAACTTTTTTCATCTTGAAAAACTGAAATTCTTCCCATTAAACATGACTGCCCCCAGCCCAACTACCACTATCTACTTTCTGTCTATGAATTTGACTAATGTAGGTACCTCATATAAGTGGGATTATATGGTATTTGTCCTTTTGTGACTGGCTTGTTTTCATTTAGCATAATGTCCTCTAGCTTCATCTATATTTTAGCATGTGTCAGAATGTCCTTTTTACAGCCAAACAGTAGTTAGGTGGAATACACCACATTTGATTATCCTGTCTCTAGGCAGTTGGGTTGCTTCCTCTGGTGGCTGTTGTGAATGATGCTGCTATGAACATGGGGATACAAATATCTGCTGGGGTCCCTGCTTTCAATTTTTTTAGCGTATACCTGGAAGTGGAGTATTATAGGATTTTTTTGCACTTAACCAAATACTTGATTATCATAATAAAAGTTTAAATCTCAGTGATTTAAGAATAATAAGGAAAGAATTTTTAAATTATATTTTTAATTTATGGCCTGCATTTACTTCTTTTTCATCCTATATTACTTGGGACCTCTAAAACCCACAGGAGACTTCCATGAGAGAATATTGGAATACTAGTGGCCCAGTGCACGAAATTCGTGCACGGAGGGGGCATTCTCTCAAGTCCAGCCTGCACTCTCTCCAATCAGGAACCCCTTCGGGGATGTCTGACTGTTGGCAGTCAGACATCCCTCTCGCAGTCTAGGACCACTGGCTCCTAACTGCTCACTGGCCTGCCTGCCTGATCATCCCTAACTGCCTCTGCCTGCCTGATTGCCCCTAACCCCTCTTCCTGCCTGCCTGATCGCCCCTAACCACCTCTGCCTGGCTGCCTGATCACCCCAAACTGCTCCCCTACCAGCCCAGTCACCCCTAAGTGCTCCCCTGCTGGCCTGATTGCCCCTAACTGCCTCTGCCTTGCCCCACACCTGGGACCCAGGCTTCCCTCCCTCTGGCCAGCTATAGGCACCCAGGACCCAGGCCAGCTTCACTCAGGCTGGCCGCAGCCACAGGCAGCCACAGGCACCTAGGACCATAGGGCGTGTGGCTTGTCCCTCTACTGGGCTGCAGTGCAGGTGCAGCTGCTGGCGCCCAGGACTGCGAGGCAGGCGGCTTGTCCCTCTCCTGGGCCAGAGAGGCAGGCACAGCTGTTGCTATCCAGGACCCTGGAGTGGGTGGTTTGTTCCTCTCTCTGTCCGTAGCCTGTCTGGTCCCCATTCCTCTCTCCCCAGTGTTGAGTGTCTGAGCTGTTATGGCATGATGGCATGAAGGTGTGATGAATATTTGAATATTAGCTCTTCATTATATAGGATTTTAATTTGTCACAGTGTATCTTCAAATGGATATTTTACCACTTCACATCTTGTATAGAAACTTCACTATAACAAAATTTCATTTTTCCCATGCAATCTTTGTGCTATTGTTGTCAGGTATTTTACTTACACAGGTGTTATAAAACTGACATTACATTATTATTTGTTTGAATAGTTACAGTAATTATCTTTAAATATATTTAAATAATAAGAAACTTCTATTATATTTTTTCCTATGCATATACTGTCTTTGGTGTTTTCCATTTCTTGGTATAGATCATTATTTGTATCTGGCAAAATTTTATTTCTGCTTGCAGGTCTTTTAACATTTTTTTTAATTTTTTTATATATTTTATTGATTTTTTTTTACAGAGAGGAAGGGAGAGGGATAGAAAGTCAGAAACATCGATCAGCTGTCTCCTGCACACCCCCCACTGGGGATGTGCCTGCAACCAAGGTACATGCCCTTGATTGGAATCGAACCTGGGACCTCTCAGTCTGTGGGCTGATGCTCTATCCACTGAGCCAAACCAGTCTCGGCTTCTGGTGATTTAAAAAATTCAATATTTTATAGATAAAAAATATTTTTAACTATTTCTAAAATAGTTTAAAATAGTCAAAATATATTTTCACTCAGTCTAGGATTATAAATTGAGAGGATTTTCCCCCTTGTGAGTACTTTAATGATGTTGCCTACTATCTTCTCCCTTACACTGTTTATGATGAGGAATCTTTTGTAATCTTTATGTTTATTCCTGTGTCTCTTTTTTTCTGACTACAGCTCGGCCTGATACCTGGACATCGCAGGGCCCTGCGATGGATCGGGGCCCTGCCATGGCCGGCTGGCCCCGCCCACAGCCCAGCCCGGCCTAACCCCAGAGCCGGGGAGAGGCCCTTTCCGGATCTTAGCACCAGGCCATCTCACTGTGATTGGCTGGTGGGCGTGGCTGGTGGGTGTGGCTTATTGGGTGTAGTGAGGGTATGGTCAATTTGCATATTACTCTTTTATTAGATAGGATTCCTCTGGAATACTTTTTTGTTCATCCAGGCTCCTGTGGGTTGTTGTTGTTGTTATTATTATTATTATTATTATTATTATTATTATTTGTTACCTGAATTGTTAGCCTGTCCTAGAATTTTTAGTAAAACATTTCTAGTGCTTTGATGCATTAGTGAACTATGACAGCCCCTTTATAACATCAGCCAAACTCACCATCCTTTGGGGGTAATTATGTATCTAGTTTGATTGTTATATTTGAGAAAACACACACACACACACACACACACACACAAATAGGCCTTTGGTATAGCCAAGCCTCATAATAATAAAACACTTGGTATTTGAACTATAAAAGAAAAAAAATTTTTTAAATGTGAATAAAAACAGTGTCAAGATAAGCACTGTTGCTTTTAAATTATCCAAGATTCTTTTCTTTTTCTTTTTTTAATCTTTATTGTTCAGTTTATTAATTACATTGTTCCACTTTTTTTCCCCCTATAGCTCCCCTCCACCTGGTTCCCGTCCCACCCTCTGCCCTCACCTCACCCCCACTGTCCTCTCCCACAGGTGCATGATTTTTGTCCAGTCTCTTGCTGCACCTCCCACACCCCTTTTTTCCCCAAGAATTGTCAGTCCATTCCCTCTCTATGTCCATGATTCTGTTATATTCACCAGTTTATCCTGTTCATCAGATTATTAATTCACTTAATTTTTAGATTCATTTGTTGATAGATGTGTATTTGTTGTTCATAATTTACATCTTTACCTTTTTCTTCTTCCTCTTCTTAAAGAATATCTTTCAGCATTTCATATAATGTTGGTTTGGTGGTGATGAATTCCTTTAGCTTTTTTTTTATCTGCGAAGCACTTCATCTGACCTTCAATTCTGAATGATAGCTTTGCTGGATAGAGTAATCTTGGTTGTAGATTCTTGCTATTCAGCACTTTGAATATTTCTTGCCACTCCCGTCTGGCCTGCATCGTTTCTGTTGAGAAATCCACTGACAATTGTATGGGTGCTCCCTTATAGGTAACTAACTGTTTTTCTCTTGCTGCTTTTAATATTCTCTCTTTGTCTTTTGCTCTTGGCATTTTAATTCTGATGTGTCTTAGTGTGGTCCTCTTTACATTCCTATATCTTGGGGTTCTGTGCACTTCTTGGGCTTTTAAGTCAATTTCTTTCACCAGGTGGGGGAAGTTTTCGGTCACTTTTTCTTCAAGTAGGTTTTCATTATCTTGCTCTCTCTCTTTTTCTGGCACCCCTATAATTCGGATGTTGGTATGCTTGAGGTTGTCCCAGAGGCCCCTTACACTATCTTCAATTTTTTGGATTCTTTTTGCTTCTTGCTTTTCTGGCTGAGTGGATTTTGCTTCTTTGTATTTCAAATCTTTGACTTGGTTCTTGTGGTTGTCTGGACTGCTTTTAGGTCTTTGTATAATATTTTTTATTTCAGTTAGTGTATGCTTAACTTCTAGTTGGTCCTTTTTCATATCCGTGAGGGTCTCGTTCATGTCCTCAGAGGTCTTGTTCATTTCCTTGAGGGTTTCATTCATTTCCTTGTAAGTCTCATTCATTTCCTGGTTGGTCTTGTTTATTTCCTCGTAGTTCTCATTAAGTTCATCGGCCTTTTGTAGGAGCCTCTTGAAAAGCCTTATAACCGTGGTTTTGAACTCTATGTCTAGTCATCTTTTTTCCTCCATTTCTTTCACATCTGATTTCTTTCCATTTCTCTGCATTGTGGCTGCTTTCCTGAGTTGGTCCATTAGCTTTGTGTGGTAGATGTCCTCTAAGGGACAGTGGCTCAGCCTCCCCAGTTACCTGAGGTGGATACTCTTGCTGCAGCCCTTTATGGGTTGCACAGTCTTGTTGAAGTTAAGCCTAGATTATTGTTGTTAGCACTAGGGGTGTTTGACCTCCAGGCCAATTGATATGAGGGTAAGATGTGTTCAGGTTGGATGGGTGGAGTCTCTGGGCTGAGTACGCAGCATCAGCTCCGCCCTATGCGGCACCACCACCGATCTCCACCCTCTGCCAGACAACTCAGCCTCTCCCCAAATGAGTCTGCACACCCAAAGTTTTGCCCAGGGTTGTAACACAATGCAGTCCATTGGTCTCCCGAACATGGGAGCAAGTCACGAGTCCTCTGCGCAGTCGCGCACTTCTGTTCCCAAGTTTACGCTTACTCTCCACAAGCTCGCCCTCTCCAGACCTCTGCTGCGCCCGGGCTTCCGCGTGCTTTCCCACTGTCCAGTTTCACACCGTATGAGTGTGGGTTCTCCGGACCTGGCCTGGAACTTGGGAATCAGTGCAGTGGGATGCCTTTGCCCTCCCCATTGGAGAAAACCAACCTGGTTTGCACCTGCCCGCCCTCTCCGCTGGCACGCGCGCGCAGCTCCAAACCTCTGATTCTGAGAGTATCTTCAACACTGCCCTCCACCGTTCCTCTGAGTCACAGTGTCCTATCTTTTATTTGTGGAATTTTCACTCAGCCAGCTTTCCAGTGATTCTGGATGATGTTTGTTCTGTTGTTAAGTTGTAGTTTTGGAATTGTTGTGTGAGGCAGCACGATAGATGTTTACCTATGCCACCATCTTGGTCGAGCTGAGATTTTTATCTCTATCCAAGATTCTTTTCATTTTTTAAAGCATTTTTGTATGCTTTTTATTAAGGGGGACTCAGAAGGGTGGAATATATTTATTGCCGTTAAGAATAGACTGGCTTCATAATGTAAACATTACTTGCTTAGCATTTATAATGTACAAAAGCTTTTTTACGTAGATTGTCACACTGAATTCTCTAAAATAGCCTGTGTGGAGGCAGGACTAATGGTAATTTTTTTTCCTTTTTTCAAACAGAAGGAAACAGGTCTAAGTATATTAAAGATCCTGGCCAATGCAACATAGCATGAGGATAGTAGAACTAAGACTAAAGCCCAAGTCTCCTTAATCTTACCCCAGGTCCCCTTCGACTGCACCTTGGTCAGCAGGAACTCTCAGAACTGACAGCAGAGGGGACAGTATATCCCAAGTGGTGTAATGCTGCGAATCTCTTTGTTTTAAAAGCATGCCCAGCAAGATCGGGCCGTCACCCAGACAGACAGGAAGATAGACACTGAGGTTGCTGGCCTCAAAACCATGCTCGAGTCACACAAGCTTGATAATATTAAATATTTAGCAGGTAAGCTGTTTTATATCTAGGTAATTGAAACAAGCTGAAAATAAAATAAATTTTATAAAATAAGTTGGATAGATATTGCATTGCATTGATTCTGACACATTTTTTCATATTTTAAAATCTTTGAATTTGGCAAGCTTATAATTTCCGATAGTATCAATTGGCAATTTTTTCTTAGAAGTAAATAAAATGATGTACTTTGCAGTCATTGGAATCTTAAATCTGATAAGATACTATCATTGAATTACAGTTATTTAAAATTTTTTAAGTGAAATTCAAGATGGAATATTGGGCAGATAGAACAAAAAACTTTTAAGTTGTGATATTTCTGCTTCTATTGATGACCTTCCTCATAAGGAGTTATTTGCAATTTTTGAAACAAAACAGGGAATAAAGCTTCATGTACAAAAACATTGGCCATTATTTTAACTCGAATTTAGTATGTTGGGTTCATTAATATTTTAAAGCTACAATAGTATTAAGAAGTGACATTTTGCTCATGAAACTAAGTGTGTGTGTCCCTTCCAGTACATCTACATATGCTGTGACCACAGATGTTGTGATTCTAAACTCTTATTGAAAGTTCTCTTGATTATTGGATACGTTTGTACTTGGAAGAAGATGATTTCAAGGTGTGGGTTTTTTTGATGGGCAGGCGTCTCCTGAAATGCGGCACATCAGTGAGGAAGTTTCTTAGTGTGTTGTTTCCCCCCTTGGTAGATAGGTGGATATGTTTTCTTAATAAAGAGATGTTCCCTCAAGTCACTATTAAAATAACTAATACTGTGCTTATTTTTTCTTACAGGGTCCGTATTTACATGCCTAACAGTAGCTCTGGGATTTTATCGCCTGTGGATATAATAAAGTGTATATTTAAAGAAATCTCTATTGTTTTTGCCTTGAGAATACCAGGTTGTTGTGCTCTCCTACCCCTCGTTTCAACTTTTAATGCCAATTTTTACTTAAAGCATATTACTTATTTTTTACAAATTGTGGATCTATAACCAAGGCAAAGAAGTCAGGAATTTCATAATTGTTCCTTTAGTCGTTTCTGTTTGGTTGACTTTATAATGCTGAGTGGCGGTGGACAAAACACGGAAGACTCTACTGAACTGGATCAGTAAACTCGGCCTAACCTGTGGGACATAGCAACAGTAAATATTTGTGTAACTACCACTGTAAATCTTTTGCCACACGGAGGACCTGTGGTCTCCATTTAAAAGGCACAGTGGCTGTACTGAGTGCTGAAGAATCGCTGAAAGTAAACCAAGAGCACCTTATCCGCTTCACCTGCCCGGACCTCGGCATCAGTCAGCATCCCTAATGAAACAACTGTACTTCACATCCAGACAAGGGTTTTTTCTTTCAATTTCCATTATCTCTGTAACTTACTGTTATGGGTATTTTTGTGTGCCTTCTGACTAGAAAATCTTGTGAGGTGTTGTAATTGTAATGGGGCTCTTGTATTTGTGGGTTTCTCTCCCTCCCTCTCTCTCACTGGGCCCTTCTTGCTCTCCCTCCTGATTGGAGAGCTATGGTCATACTCCACTTGTGCCTGCCTGGAAAACTTGCTGATCCTCAACATGGACGTCTACTTCAGTTTGTGGGATGGGGTCTGCTTCCTTCTTGTCTTCTGCCTTTTATACAAGGGAGGCAGTCTGTGGCAGCATCTGGATATTTAGAGAGAGGGTATGCACTTTTAGGAATAACCCATTACAAGCTCAGATCTTAGGCTTTCAAAATTAGAAAACTATCATGCCAGATATCATCTGAATTTAGGTTGATTTCTTTGGTTATTAAAAATATATCTACCTTACCTCTATTTAAAATAAATAAATTCCTAGATAAAATGGGTTATTTTGAGAAAGCCTCTTCTCAAAGGCATCTTATTGGAATTACTGGCAGGTAGGAGAAAATGAGCATTTTAGAACAGGTGACATTGGTAGGACCTTTGCTGACCTCCACAGGCAGACATACCTAACCTGGTACAGTGGAGAAACCACGTTGAGACCACCTGACCAAACTGGTAGAATGAATACCCACTATCACTGTTCCAACCAGACTTGTAAAAAAAAGTCACCTATTGTCCTGTGAATGACATTTCTAAACTTCGGGAAGTGTAAGCCATTGCCTTTTTAAAAAAACATTAGTATAGCACCAAGATTCTGACTTCCAAATAAGTCTGAAAATCAAGTATTTTTGCATTTCAAAGAGAAAACTTAATCTTTCTGACTGGTTTAAAATGATTGTAATCTGTTCATAAAATATTTTATCAGTATATTCCCTTTCAGAGAAAGATCCCCAGAAAATGGTGCACGTTTAGTAATTGCCTTAAGTAGTAAAGACTCAAGGAAATGACATCCCATTAAGACCACATTTGCAACTACTTCATAACTTTGGTTTGCAGAGCTAAGAGAAAAGGCTTGTAGTACAGACACTCCTCCAAAATAAAGAGCACCCAAGGGAGAAAGTATTATAGGTAATTATGTTTCAAAACAAACATTAACTTGTACAGATTAAAAACAGTAAAGTGGCCTTATATTCTGATAAAATATTTTTAAGGTAACATTCATTGGGTTGACATTCTTTCACCTGCCAAAAGTAGTCCAAATCAGCAGCTGCCAACCTTTCGGACTTCATGGACCACCAAAGATCTGACCACCGGTTGGTGATGGCTGGTCCAAATGACATTCCTATGCTGATAGTGGGCTGCATCAGCCTGTCCCTTAATTCGGGCCATTGATTTTGCTGTAGAGTCCTGTGCAGTACAGTGCAGCCTCTTTTACTCGTCTGCCTTGGGAGCAGTGAGCGCTTCCTTTGACGGAAGGGTTGTATGCTGATGTGGAGGTTTGGAGGGTGCGGGATGATGTTCCCTTTATTTAGTCAAATGTTTTCTACTTGAAAAGCATATGAGCCAAAAATACAAGTGTCCCCTTCCCCTGCTGGCCCATATATTCAGAACAGTGGAAGCATGCCGTGACGAGACACCAAGCAACAACTTCCTGAGCCCGCTGGACTTGGCATGATTCAGATCACTTTAGAAAATGAAGAATTCGCACTCAAAGGGGCAGGTGCCTGGCAAGGCTTCAGAAAATCTGTGTTTAGCCCTTGAGAAATTAACCACAGGTAGATCCTGAAGCATACTTCTCAAGCACAGGTGCCTAAGGTACAGATGCCTGAAGCAGAACATCACAGATGGAAACTGTTTTCTTGTATTAATTGCTCCATTCCTAAGGGCTCTTCTGCATTCCTACTGTCTCCTCTCTCCTCCTCTCCCTTTATCTTTTTGAAAGCCAAACTCCACTTCCTCTTCTTACCTGTCCCATTAATAAGCAAAACCTATTTGCGTGTGCAGTTCTTTTTTTAAAAAAATATTTTATTGATTTTTTACAGAGATGAAGGGAGAGGAACAGAAAGTCAGAAACATCGATGAGAGAGAAACATCGATCAGCTGCCTCTCGCATACTTCCTACTGGGGATGTGCCCACAGCCAAGGTACATGCCCCTGACCGGAATCGAACCTGGGACCCTTCAGTCTGCAGGCCGACACACTATCCACTGAGCCAAACCGGTTTCGGCGTGTGTGCAGTTCTTACAGGAAACACAAATTTTTGGTTTTTTCACTTAATATCTGACAAATCTGAGTATTCATTTTTTCCCTTAAGTATGCCAAGTGCCTGGGTTGAGAAATCACAAATTCAAGAAGAAAAGCTTGATGATGGAAAAGCACGCCTCTTGATGGAATTTCTCTCTGAACACATTAAAAACCAAAACTCTGAGCCACTGTAAACATGATCCTGACTGGAATTTCTTGGGCTCAGCTCTGCTTTCCCTTGCAGCCCCTCAGTGACATGGTCCCATTTTGTTCTGGTCTCCTCCAGCCTCACCATTTGTTAACTGTGTCAGCATCATCAGGCATTCCTCTCCCCTCACCCTAACATTTCTCTTCCCCTATGCTATCTTTGAGAATTCTGGCCTCATTTCTGAACAGATACACATGCATAAGAGAACTCATAGAAAACTGACATACATTTACCAAATTTGTTGTGATTTTTCTGACAAAGAAAAAACATGTTAATCAGGAATAACATATATACAATGTTTGAAAATGTTTAGCCTTTTATTGGAATTTATTTGGAAAATACCCTTCTACAGATTTACGCTTATTATGTTCCTCTGATTATAACTCAAATAATTTTTAACCCTTTCATTACTTATGCAAATATTCAGTTACCCTTTATGATATATTAGAATGGGTATAACATTTTTATCATCTAAAATAAAATATTTAATTCTTTCTGTATGACTAACACACTTCTATTTGTTCAAATTGAATCTGAATTATAGAATTTTACCTACACTGTGTTTCAATTGTTATTCCCTCCCATCCTATCTAATAAAAGAGTAATTTGCAAATTGACTGCACCTCTGATCAAGCCACACCCACAAGCCAATCAGGAGCAAATAAACTCCAACCAAGATGACTACAGCCACTGAGAGCAGGAGGGAGGCTTGGGTTCCCCTGGCAATGGAGGAAGTCAAGCTTTCCGCCTGTGCTTGCCAGCCTAGGCCTCCACTCAGTGCTACAAAGTTTCATTTATAGAAGATATATCCCAACAGAAATGGCGACAGACACAGAGCTGGAGGGAGCAGAGGCTAGGGTTGCCTGAGTGATGGAGGAAGCCAAGCTTCTGCAGCCCTAGCACCCAGGCCTTCACTCTAGGCTACAAAGTTTCAATTATATAATTTATATAAACCCAAACAGAAATAGCTGTCACCACAGAGCAAGCAGAAGGCTTGGCTCTGCAGCAGGCTACAAAGTTTCAATTGTAGAACATAAATTAATCCCAGATCCCAGGGCCTCTGCTTGGGTCGCTGGGGGGCATGGCTGGCCTGCAAACCACCATAGGCCCCTCACCCAGGCTGCACCATGCCCCAAAGGAACCCCCTCCCTGATCCAGGACACCCTTCAGGGCAAACCAACTGGCCCCACCCATGCACCAGGCCTCTGTCCTATCTAATAGAGTAATATGCAGATTGATCATCACTCCAACACACAAGAGGGCTGCCCCCATGTGGTCAAAGATCCTGCTCCCATGTAGACTCAAGATGGCCAGCAGGGGAGGGCAGTTAGGAAGGACCAGGCCTGCAAGGGAGGCAGTTGGGGTGATCAAGCCTGCAGGGGAGGGCAGTTAGGGGTGACCAGGCTGGCAAAAGAGGGAAGTTGGGGGCAAACAGGCTGGCAGGTTAGCAGTTAGACATCAATTAAGTTGGCAGGGGAGAGGTTAGGGGGTGACCAGGCTGGCAGGCAGAAGTGGTTAAGGGCAATCAGGGAGGCAGGCAGGTGAGCAGTTTGGAGCCAGCAGTCTTGGATTGTGAAAAGGATGTCTGATTGCCGGTAGAATCTGGCCTAAACGGGCAGTCGGACATTCCTCAAGGGATCCCAGATTGGAGAGGGTGCAGGCTGGGCTGAGGGACACTCCCCACCCCACGTGCTCGAATTTCATGCACCAGGCCTCTAGTTGTATATAACAGTGAAGTATAAGGAAACCTAGTACCTAAAAATTTGAATTTGCTTAAAACAAATTTGAAAGTAAATATTTGATTTACAAAATAATTTTTATTTTTAAAATAATTCTTTTAGCATGTTCATAGAAAATACTTGACTTGCTTGAGGGAAAGTGGGTTCTATACACAAGTTTTTAAAAACAGGTGAGGATTCAGGAGAGAACCAAGATGGCAGCATAGGTAAACACCTATTGTTCTGCCCCGCGCAACAATTCAAAAACTACAACATAACAACAAAACAAACATCATCCAGAATCACCAGAAAGCTGGCTGAGTGAAAACTCCACAAATAAAAGTAAAGGTGGGACATTGAGACTCAGAAGAGCGGCGGGAGCACAGCTTTGAAGACGGAAACAGGTTAGGAGCCGTCCTGGTCGCGCGCACGCAGGCTGTAGGGCTGAAGCAGCAACCCCGGCTAGTTTTCACCAATGGGGAGGGCGGAGATGTCCCACTGCACAGATTCCCCAGTGCCAGGCAAGGTCTGCCGAGGTCAGGGGGATGCACCCTGGAAGCCGGGCGCAGCAGAGGTCTCCTAGTCTGAGGAGAAACCGGGTAGCTAGGAAAAGAAGTTTGCGCGCAAGTGTCACACAAACGCGTGACTTGCTTCCTGGAAGCTTGTCTCCTGGTCCCGGAAACCACCTATTTTACAACCCTGGGCGAGGGGTGTGCAGACTCATTTGGGGAGAGGCAGAATTGTCTGGCAAGGGGAAGAGACTAGCACCTTTCTCTTGGAGGTGCCTGCAGCCATCCCCATCCAACAGAAACCCACGCGCGCGAGCGCCACATAGGACGTAGCTGACACTGAGGCTGCCTGCTCAGCTCAGAGACTCCGCCCATCCAACCTGAACACAGTCTCCCTTCACAGCCAATTGGCCTGGAGGTCAAACCCTCCTAGGGCTAACAAGAACAAGCTGGGCTTAAATTCAAAAATACTGTACAACCCATAAAGGATTGCAGTAAGAGTACCCATCTCAGGTAACTGGGGAAGCTGTGCCACTGACCCTATGAGGACATCTACCACATAAAGCAGTCACCATGCAGAGATATGGAAAGAAATCAGGTGTGAAAGAAATGGAGGAAAAAAGACGACTAGACATAGAGTTCAAAACCACGGTTATAAGGCTTTTCAAGAGGCTCCTAGAAAAGGCCAATGAACTTAATGAGAATTATCAGGAAATAAACAAGACCAACCAGGAAATGAATGAGAATTACAAGGAAATGAATGAGACCCTCAAGGAAATTAACAAGACATCTGAGGATATGAATGAGACCCTCACAGATATGAAAAAGGACCAACTAGAAATCAAGCATACACAGACTGAAATAAAAAATATTACACAAAGTCCTAAAAGCAGTCCAAGTCAAAGATTTGAAATACAAAGAAGCAAAATCCACTCGGCTGGAAAAGCAAGAAACAAAAAGAATTCAGATAATTGAACATAGTGTAAGGGGCCTCTGGGACAACCTCAAGCATGCCAACATCCGAATTATTGGGGTGCCAGATAAAGAGAGAGAGCAAGATAATGAAAACCTACTTGAAGAAATAGTGACTGAAAACTTCCCCCACCTGGTGAAAGAAACTGACTTAAAAGCCCAAGAAGTACACAGAACCCCAAAATATAGGAATCTAAAGAGGACCACACCAAGACATATCATAATTAAAATGCCAAGAGCAAAAGATAAAGAGAGAATATTAAAAGCAGCAAGAGAAAAACAGTTGGTTACCTACAGGGGAGCACCCATATGATTGTCAGCGGATTTCTCAAAGGAAACGATGCAGGCCAGACGCGAGTGGCAAGAAATATTCAAAGTGCTGAATAGCAAGAATCTACAACCAAGATTACTCTAGCCAGCAAAGCTATCATTCAGAATTGAAGATCAGATAAAGTGCTTCGCAGATAAGAAAAAGCTAAAGGAGTTCATCACCACCAAACCAATATTATATGAAATGCTGAAAGATATTCTTTAAGAAGAGGAGGAAGAAAAAGGTAAAGATGTAAATTATGAACAACAAATACACATCTATCAACAAATGAACATAAAAATCAAGTGAATTGATAGGCTGATGAACAGGATAAACTGGTGAATATAACAGAGACATGGATATAGAGAGGGAATGGACTGACAATTCTTGGGGAGAAAAAGGTTGTGGGAAGTACAGCAAGAGACTGAACAAACATCTTGCAACAATGGGAGAGGACAGTGGGGAGGGGGAGGTGAGGGTGGAGGGTGGAATGGGTACAGGGTGGAGGGGAGATATAGGGGGATAAAAAAGGGGAAACAATGTAATAAATAAACTGAACAATAAAGATAAGAAATAAAAATAAAATAAAAACAGGTGAGGATTCAGGTTGCGAATGATAGAACCTAAATTGAACCAGCTTGAGCAAAAAGGCAATGCTTTTTTGACTTACATGATCAAAGTTCAGAAAGAAAAAACCCAAAACGCCATCACTTCTCCATACCTCTTATTGCTCACTCCCTTTTCTCCAAGAGGGCCCAGTTCTCAGTCCAACTTCAAGTATGGAGAGCTGGACACAGCCAGCAGATGCCCTGCAACCTCACAGTTAGAGTTCCACTTTGAAGAAGCCTGGAAGGAAGTATCCAAAGCAAACTAGCAGCCAGCACAGGGGTCTCTAGACAGATCCATTCCTTGCAGGCTTCTTCCCTGAGGACCCATGAGCAAACGTCCCGCCTGGAGAGCCAGCTCTTCCGTCAGCTGCCCTGGCCGATGTCTGGAGTAATTAATGTCTACTCAGGAGGACATCTTGGCAAGGCAGATAAATTAGCAAATAGCCTGGAAATTAATTTTAAATACATTCATTTTCTCTAACCAGAACGCCTTTATCAAAATTAGGGTCAAATAAACTAAGTAGATTTGAGAGTGAGCTGCTAAGTTTCTCAAAGGCCGTAAATGATTTGCAAACTCAGTCTGTGTTTAAAATGGTGTGCTGTGGATATTTTAGAAGATCATCCACATTTCTCACTCACAGCTGGGGTGTGCAGACCAACTCAAAAACATTTCCTTTGCCTTGAGGTGAGGCTTTGGTTTCTTTCCAAATAAAATGTCCACAAGCTGCATTCTGTATGGAATCAAGCTCTGGCATTCCACAGCAGAGCTTAGCCAAGCAGCCGCTAAGGACCCTGCCTTACCTTAACTCTGCAGTTTTCACACAAAGATCAGACTGGGAACCCGGAGAGGGGTCATAGAGCCACTGTCAACCTCACAGGTCCGAGCTTTGTGCCCTTAACGAGGGAACACTAAGCTTGTCTTGTACATACAGAAATGCAGATAAATGTTTTTAGGCCAACACTGAGGAATAAGAAGTTTAAATACTTTGGCATTTTACAGGGTCCTAACTTTTCAGTTTAAACAAACCTCTCTGTGTGTGTGTGTGTGTGTGTGTGTGTGTGTACGTGTGTGTGTGTGTGTGTGTGTGTGTGTGTGTGTGTGTGTGTGTGTGTGTGTGTGTGTGCGTGCGCGTGCCCACGCATACTCTCAGTAAACCCCAATCAGTGGCTTATGATTTTGAAGTTTCAGGTCAGTGTAATATTAAAGCCCAGGAAGCTTCTCCATTTCAGGGTAGTGTGTCGTTTCTGACGTTACTGTCTGGAGAGAATTTTCTCAAAACTTCCCTCCTCAACCATTTAGATTGGACAACACCCGCACTCCCAGGAGAAAAGACTGCTGCTGGGCAGGGTCTCGTCCCTTCCAACGTGAAAGTCGGTGTCTGTCTAACATAGAGGTATTTTTTTTTTACCATGTCTCTTTAATTTTACAGTAATTTATGGTTTGGACGAACCTCACAGCAACCCAAGCCAATGCTGTAACAGGCACTGTCTCTTTCAAACTTCCAGAACTGCTATCTGTGAAAACCTCAGTGGTAAGACTGTGGGGAAGAGATGGAAGCCAGAGATCAAGACCCTTTGAACCCATGTGAGCACTTTTGCATGTTTTCATTGCATCTGTGTCAATTGGCTGCTTTCAACGGCAAGTAACAAAACAAGCAGCGCTTGTGGCCAGTGACTTCAGTTCTCACTTGAGTCTAGAAATAAGTGATCCTCAGGGTTGGGTTGGCAGCTCAATATTGCTTTTAAGAACCCATCTCTTTTCATCTTTTGCATTTCACCTTCCTCTATTTGCTAGCTTTCAGCTTCAGCCTTGGTCACCAACGTAATCACGATATCGCTACCACAGCTCCAGGCAGCACGTCCTCACATCTCCTATGGCAGCATCCAAAGTGAAAAGAAGTGGAAAAAAGCTCTTTTCAGATGTCTCCTTTTAGTCAGAGAGAATGCTGTTGCCCTCCCACGAAAATCCTCTTATGTCTTGTGCCAGGACTAGGTCACGAGGCCACCCAGAAAAGACAGGTAGCAAGGGGGAATATTTACTAGTAGCTACTAGTAGTATGGCTTATATTGCCACCCAAACAACTAAATTTCCCTTACTATGCTTCTTAGCAACCACTCCAGAGTACCCAGACAGACACATGTCCAGGGAAAGATGCAGGATTTTAGCACAAGAACATAACCCTTTGAACTCCTAGGGTATAGATAGTAGTAGGTATTGGGGGGAATAAGATAGCCTAACAGGAAATCAGCATGAGCTCTCAAGTGCTGGACCCTGCCAGCCCTCATATAAATTCCAGATGATTGTGAATGTTCACATTTATTTGGAAATCTTTATATAAAAAGATTAATGTTGAGACCAGCCAGTGTGGCTCAGCAGTTGAGCATTGACCCAGGAACCAAGAGGTCACTGGTTCGATTCCCGGTCAGGGCTCATCCGGTCAGGGCACATGCCCGGGTTATGGACTTGATCCCCAGGTGGCAGGCGGAGGAGGGAAGAGGGAAAGTGTGTGTGTGTGTGTGCATGAGGCAGCCGATTGATTATGTTTCTCTCTCATGGATGTTTCTATCACTCTTATGAAAAAGGCCTCCCATTAAAGAAGGCTCATTGCAGTCATTAAAAGTAATATAGGTTAGCAAAAAAGGAAACCTATCTTTTTTTTTTTTAATCTAATACAGTGGCTAGTATTGGGCTTATGGCAGCCAAGGCAGGCAGAGCCACCCATCCTGAACACAGGACCTCTTCTAGGGAGTGAGTCAGCATGGGGACTCTAGGGGGTGCTGTAACAGGCAGGAAGGCCCAGAGGTTAGCCATCCAGAGAGCCCAAAGCAGTCCACTCCATAGAAGCCCTCTGACGGGACCTCGCTGAGTCTCTCTCTATGTCCCTAACTCTGAGCTGACCCAGCCAACATAGATAGGCCAGGTGTGCCTCAGAATTCCCCCAACTGTGACCATCTTAGACCTCCAGTAGCATATGAGAAATGCTTTTCCAACTGTCCTCTCATCCCAGGCCTAGTCCAACTCAGGCTGCTGCATTCAGGAGGTCACATAAGGGGCAGGGGGGAAGGAAAGGCCCTAGACTGACAATCAGAAGTCTGAGGTGTGTTGGTCTGGGTACCACAGAAGCTCTTTGAGTGTAGGTTTCCTTGTCTATAAAATAAGGAGTTGAATCAAGTGATTTTACCATCCTTTTCAGATCCACAACTCTCGTTCTAAACCACTTCAGTCTTAGAACTCAGAGCAAGCAGGGCCCCAATAGCCAGTACTTATCCTATCTAATAAAAGAGTAACATGCAAATGTGACCGTACCTTGGCTCCTGATTGGCTATGCTACCAGCCAATCAGGGGTGGGAGGGCAGGGCCAAGCAGCACGAGCACCCACCCTCGGGGATGGAGATGAGGCGGCGGCAGCATGGCACTCGGGCCAGAGCAGAGAAGACTGAAGGCTCCAGCTGGAGTGAAGCCTCCAGCCGGCCAAAGCAAAAACGGAAGGCAACAGCCAGAGGGAAGGCCTGGGTCCCAGGTTCCAGAGGAAAACTGGTCCTGGCAGCCAGGGGAAGGAAAGCCTATTGCATGAATCTCCATACAACGGGCCTCTAGCCCTATATAATAAAAGAGAAACATGCAAATTTGATCATACCTTTGCTACACTGCCAGCCGACCAGGACCGGGGGCAGGGATGAGGAGCACAAGGCGCGCATGGGGCGCGGGTGGGGCCAAGGTGGGGGGGGCAGGGCCTAGGCACAGGCGGCGACAGTGGTGGCATCACCAGGATGCAGGTGTAGGTGGCGGCTTTGCTGGGGAACGGGCGGTGGCATCACCATGGCACCAGGTCCCCTGGCGTCAGGACAGGGGACCTGAGGCCAGGCCAGGGGACCTGAAGCTGCACCCCCCACCTGGAGGGGCTTGATAGGACACCTGAGGCCACATCCTCACCTCAGCACTGGGGGACCTGAGGCCAAGCTGGAGGTCCTAAAGCTGCACCCCCCGCTCTGGTGCCAGGGCCAAGAGACATGAGGCTGAGCCAGGGGACCTGAGGCTGCACCCCCTGACCTGGCGCCTGGCCAGGGGACCTAAGGCTATGCTGGGAGACCTGAGGCCATGCTCCCTGCCAATAGGACTTGATGGGGGACCTGAGGCTGCACCCCCCACCTAGTGCCAGGCCAGGGGACCTGAGTCTGTGCTCCCTACCCTGCGGGACTTCATGAGGGGGAGGGGGGCTGGCTGAGTCTGGGTCTTGCACGATTTCAAGGTGAACACGAGTGGGTGAAGACTTGACTCTGGGTCCCACAGCATGCCCCAGACTCTGACAGGAATGGAGATTTTCATATACATTTTATTAATTTTCTTTCATCTCTGATACCTCTATAATAAAGAAAGGGAAAATAGCAATATTAAAATATTTCCTCTAATTAATTCCCTTTTAATGTGCATGAATTTTATGCACCAGGCCACTAGTCTGTATATATCTAAGCCTAATATGCAAAGTGTCCCCTCAGGAGTTTGAACAACCAGGAGTTTGATCACTTGCTGTGATGTGTACTGATCACCAGGGGGAGATGACATCCAGCAGCTGCTATGGACCCTACCTGTGCACGAATTTTGTGCACTGGGCCTCTAGTGGAATGATAAAATATAAGCATTTATGGAAAAGGCCTCCCATTAAATAATGCTCATTGCAGTCATTAAAAATAATATAATTAGTTAATCTAACTCATTCTCATTCACCCCCAACATTACCCTGACTCTTCATAATTTATCAAAAGAAATCCTGCCCTGGCTGGTGTGGCTCATTTGTTTGGAGCATCCTTCCATAAACCCAAAAGGTCGCAGGTTCCAATCCTGGTCAGGACACATATCCAGGTTATGGGTTCAACCTGGTCAGCACTCGTGCAGGATGTTTCTCTCACATCGATGTTTTTCTCTCCCCTCTCTTTTCCTCTCTCTGAAATCAATTAAACACACACACACACACACACACACACACACACACACACACACACACGTGAGTGAGGATTTAAAATTAAAACTTAACTCCCCCTGAAAGCTGTCTATCAACCCCATCTTCTCTGTGTTCCTCCCTGTTAGTATGCTGTGGCTTGTTAGGAGCATGCCCCCCAGAGCCAGGCTGCCTTGGTTGGAATCCTGTGTGACCTTGAGCAAATGACTTAACCTCTCAGTGCCTCCATTTCCTCATCAGTAAAATGGGAATGAAAACAATATGTACATCAATATGAGGATTAAGTTAATACAAACACCCAGTACATAGAAACAATTTTGTGTTAGCTCATCTTATTACGTATGTCATTTTCTACTTAATGACTTGTTGTTTTATAGTTGTTTCTAAGCATTGTTGGAAGGGGTGTCCTTTCCCAGGGCTTAAATAATACCCTGCACACAGCAAAGACTTAATAAATGCTTATCAGTTTCCCAGAGCAGTCTGCTCCATCAGAATTGTTGGAGTAGGTAACCTGCCCTTACTTTAAACTCTGGGTGAGTGTTGGAGAGAAGAGTTATCACCTTGTTTGAAGCCTTGTTTCGTGTTATCTCTGAAAGTGTCCTTTAGCCAGAGCCACTTCAGGACTGCCCTGCATAGGTTAAAAATCAGCCACATCACCCTGGGAGGGGGAGCAGACGAGGCAGGATTGTGGTGGGAGAGGATGAAATAGACCTGCCATGGAGACAGTGGTGTGGGGGAACAGAGGCAAGAGGCCCCTCAAATGTTGACATCCATTGAGGGGCTCCAGAGCCTAGGGGTCCCAGGGTTAGAAAAAGCCTGAATTCATGCTGTGCATCTGTCTCTTGTGCAAGGTCTGCTGCTGCTGCTGCTGCTGCTGCTGCTGCTGCTGCTGCTGCTACATTTTAGCTGCTTGACAAGTGGAATCTTCCAGACTATTCCTTTTGTAATTACAGAGTGTCTTTGGAGTTGGTGTGGGTGGATGCAGTTTATAGAACTACTTGGACTAAGAAGCCTACTCCTCAAAAGAACACTAGCTTTACACTCATCCAGTGTTGTTCTTGCAAAACAACATAATATGTCCATCTGTTCAGGAGAAAAGAGAGGAGAAAGGACATCATCATTGAATTTAAGTACATAAGAAATACCAGAGCATAGACCAGCCCTGAATAGAATTCAGCAGGAATTATCTGTCTTGTGCACATCCTCCCTCCTCACTCTGAATCTTTTTCTCATTCCTTGGTATCCTTCCTTTGTCAACTGCCCACTGCCTTTCTGTAGTCTCAGTACCCTAATCTGCCAAAAATATATACAAAACCCTCCGCTCTCAAGAAAGGGCCGCACCGGGCTCTTTTATAGCTTTATTTTGAAGGCAGGACTTGAACAACAGAGACCTGGGTTCCAATCCTAGCTCTGCTGCTGAACCACTATGAACGACCACCCCTCTCCTATGTCAAATACAGGCAATCACGCTAACCTCACCTGGTAGTGTGCTGTCAGCTGCAAGTAACTGAAAAGCCAATGCAAGGGGTTTAACCATTAAGGGAACTTATTGACCGACATAATCAGATGTTCAAAGGTGGGACAGACTGATTGCACCTGGTGCCAGGAACACAGTATCTTTTTGCAACTTCACCTTCCATCCTCAGTGTCAGCTGCATCTTAAGGCTCTTCAGAGTCAGAATGACTGCCAGCAGGACAGAGAAAGCCATTCCCTGTGCCCTGAACTAATAGCACATCAGGTGATGCTGACTGGCCTAGGACTGGGTTCCTAAACCCATTACTAGCAAAGTAGGAACAAAATGATATGATTGGTACATAAACCAGTGGTTCTCAAACATGAGCATGCATCAAATTGCCTGAAGGACTTATTAATCCACGATGCCTGGGCCTCAGCCCCAGAGTTTCTGATCTGCTGAGTCCAGGGAAGAGCCTGAAAATTTGCCTTCCTAACAAATTCTGCACCCAGCCCACAGGCCCCAGGCCAGCCAAGGCAGGTGCCAGCGGGGGGCCCCTGATCACCCTGCCAGTTGCCCAGCAGAGGGAAGTGACCAGAGGCTGCAGGGGGTGGGGGGAGCCAGCAAGGGGGCAGTACCAGACCAGCCAAGGCAGGTGCCAGTTCACCCCTCCTGCGCACCCCCAATTACCCTGCCAGTAACCCCACAGATCAGCCCTGATAGCTGGCAAGGTTTACGGATTCTACCCGTGCATGAATTTCATGCACTGGGCCATTATTATTATTATTATTATTATTATTATTATTATTATTGCTGTTATTTTTAGGGGAGGTTGCTTATTACACTTTATCTGTTATTGAGAAAAGGCTTTCTCAACTAGAAAGGATTTTCAAACCACTTACTAGCCAGGTTAGGCAATATTTTCTTGGAGTGTGATCTTTCCAGGGTCCCAAAGCCATACTTACTCCTGAACCAGGAGTGAAGCCCACACTCCCCAGTTCATCTGCTGTTCAATGAAAATGCTCCTTTTCTACTGGTTTCATCGTGGCTCCTATATTACAATGTTGGCTTTTGATGAGCGATTTTTTTTAAGTCAGGTTCCTGTAAATTGGCTGATTTTACAAATAGTTATGACAGTTTTTATTCTGTGTCAGTACTTAGGTAAATGCTAGTCCTTCAATGTCCTCATTCACATTTCAATTATGAAAAAAGTCTGTAGACCAACAACTTATCAAGTTACTCAGTATCACTCCCATCAGCCACCTCTACTCTGATGACAAACAGACCTTCCCAATTTGCAAAACACTATGCACCCACTTAGTTTCAGAACAGCCTCATAGATAGGATGAAATTTCTTCTTATTTCCGCCAAATATGTATATATGTATCTTAGCTTTATACTTACTGGGTTTTCTCTCTTCTTTAGAGTCTGAAAGTGAGGTTTTTAGTCAACTGCATGATGAAGAGAAATGTGGGGCCTTTCCGTTTCTGCATGCTGTTCTGGGTGGAGAAGGAGCAGGTGCAATCTACAAGAAGACTCCACTGGCTCAGAGGAGGAAAGCCAGCAGAGTCTGAAGAACCAGAGTATTTGGTAGCCATGTGGCCTGCCAAGCTCTGATGTGTTTAGACTTGAGCTTTACGGGGAAGATTGCACAAAGACAAGTTCCTGGGATTGGTTCTGTGGGCTGGGTAGGCTGGCGTGTTCTCACTGAGCTATTTCTGTATAAAAACTTTCTGGAACCATCTGAGAACCCACTAACCACTGCAGCTCACTGGAATATGTCTAGTCACTCTGTTGCATCACTTCCCCTCTGTTTTATGCTTAAGAGAATGGTTGTGTGTGCACACGTGTATGTCCATGTGAGTGTGTGTGTTGTGTGTGTTCCAAAGTTGTGCTACAGTGGAAAGTTGTTTGAAAAGGCGTCTTATGAACCACTTCAGCTGAACATATAAAAATGCATTTCAAAAATCAAAGCTCCTCTTATATGTGTAGACTATCTGGAAGGACACAAAATGTTAGTAACAGCAGTTGCTTCTGGGGAAGGAAATGGAGGGAAGGTGGTCAGTGGACTGAGGGAGACTTACTCTTCCCTGTGTCCTATTTAATTTTTTCTTTGTACCATCAGCATTTCATACTTTTTAGAAAATGAAACCCGGAGTCTATATGCCTAGAGTCTATATATAAGCCTTCTCCTGGAAAATGCTTGCTGGCCCACATGCCCCCTGGACCCCTGCACTCAGCTTCCCAGGAAGAAATTGGGAGCCTCCGAACAACCATGAGCTGGACAGGAACAAGGAACCTGACTGCCCTCTCAGAAGCTGTCCATCGCAGTGGATCAAGTGTGCTGAGGGGAGAGACTGTGTCTCTCAGACTCAATAGTAACCAAGGATGACTTAAACACACTCCTCCTGGCAGTTTCAGGGGAGAGGCAGCTGGCAGGGAGGGCAGGGAGGACAGCGTGGACTGCAGAGAGCTCGGCATATGTATGACGCCTGGAGCTGCCTGCCAAGCCAGCATGAAACAGCTTGTCCAGGTCACCCAGAGGAGCTCCATACTTGGCCACGTGGAAGAATATTAAACACGTTCATCATGTGTGTACATGGGTTTTAATTCACAAAGAGATGCTACCTCAGACTTCAGATATTGTGGTGACCTTCCTGAGTATTCGTAGACTCTCCTTGCTGAGCTGATGGCCCACTTCCACACCAAGAGTACAAAATACAAATGAATATCCCAATCGCATTCCCATTTCCATCTTTACTGGGAGTCTGCTAAGACCGAGTGGACACAGCTCCCCTCAGTGACCCTATGTTCAATGTGGGCTAACAGGATTGCACTGGACAGAGTTCTAGTCCCTGAAAATCATTAGCCAACTCAAGAGGGAGGAAAACATTGCCCTGCACAAAAATAACTCTAGACTTGTGCAACCTGCCGACATTGGTCATTTGGTCATTTGTGTTGAACTTGGTTTCAGCGCTCTTTTAAATATACCACATCCAAGTCTCAACCAAGATGGCAGCATAGGTAAAACACCTATCTTGCCATCATACTCAACAATTTTAATACTACAACTTAACGAAAGAACAAACACCTTCCAGAATCACCAGAAAGCTCTCCGAGTGAAAATTCCACAAATAAAAGTGAAGATAAGACACTGTGACTCAAAGGAGCGGTGGCAGACAGCATTGAAAGATTCGTGCGGAGAGAGGTTTGGAGCGCAGGCCAGCGGAGAGGGTGGGAGGCTGAAAACCGGCCAGTTTTCTCGAACGGGGAGACAAAGACGTCCCACTGGACTGATTCTCCAACTTTGTGGGAAGTCCAGGGAACCCACTATCACACAGGGTGAAAACTGGACAGTGGGAGGGCACGCAGAAGTTCGGGCGCTGCAGGGGTCTCCCAGCTTGTGGAGAAGGCAGCTTGCGCAAACAGCTCGGCTGTGTGAGTGCACAGAGAGAGATCTGCGACTCGCTCTCTCATTGGGAAAACCGTCAGTCTGCTTTGTTTTACGACCCTGGGTGAGACATTGGTCATGCAGACTCATTTGGGGAGAGTCTGAATTCCCCGGCAGCTGGTGGAGCTCCGCAGCGGCTCTCTCTCAGAGGTGCTGGCGGCCATTGCCACCAACACAGAGTCCCTGGGGCTGCATAGGGCGGAGCTAACACTGTCTGCTTGGCCCGGAGACTCCGCCCATTCAACCTGAGCACAGCTGAGCTTCACAGACAATTGGCCTGGAGGTCAACCCCTCCAAGTGCTAACAACGATTAACCTGAGCTTAACTTCAGCAAGACTGTGCAACCCATATCCACCTCAGGTAACTGGGGAGGTTGAGCCACTGTCCCTAGTAGGAAGTCTACCACACAAAGCTAATTGACCAATTCAGGGAAGCAGCCACCATGCAGAGACATGGAAAGAAATCAGATGTGAAAGAAATGGAGGAAAAAAAATGACTGGACATGGAATTCAAAACCACGGTTATAGGGTTTTTCAAGAGGCTCCAACAAAAGGTCGAGGCCTATAAGGAAATAAGCAAGAACGCAAAGGAAATGAATGAGTCCTACAAGGACATGAACGAGACCCTCAAGGATATAAAGGAGACTCTCAAGGATATGAAAAAGGACCAACCAAAAATTAAGCATACACTGACTGAAATAAAAAATTTTATACAAAGACCTAAAAGTGCTCTGGAGCACCCCAAGAACCAAGTTCAAGATTTGAAATACAAGGAGGTAAAATCCACTCAGCTGAAAAAGCAAAAGAATCCAAAAAATTGAAGATAGTGTAAGGGGCCTCTGGGACAACCTCAAGCATACCAACATCTGAATTATAGGGGTGCCAGAAAAAGAGAGAGAGCAAGACAATTAAAACCTATTTGAAGAAATAATGACCGAAAACTTCCCCCACCTGGTGAAAGAAATTGACTTAGGAGTCCAAGAAGTGCACGGAACCCCAATATATAGGAACCCTAAGAGGACCACACCAAGGCACATCATAATTAAAATGCCAAGAGCAAAAGACAAAGAGAGAATATTAAAAGCAGCAAGAGAGAAACAGTTGGTTACCTATAAGGGAGCACCCATACGATTGTCAGCGGATTTCTCAACAGAAACGATGCAGGCCAGACAGGAGTGGCAAGAAATATTCAAAGTGATGAACAGCAAGAATCTACAACCAAGATTACTCTATCCAGCAAAGCTATCATGCAGAATTTAAGGTCAGATGAAGTGCTTCTCAGATAAGAAAAAGCTAAAGGAGTTCATCACCACCAAAACAACATTATATGAAATGCTGAAAGATATTCTTTAAGAAGAGGAAGAAGAAAAAGATAAAAGTGTACATTAGGAACAACAAATACACATCTATCAACAAATGAATCTAAAAATCAAGTGAATTAATAAACTGATGAACAGGATAAACTGGAGAATGTAACAGAATCACGGACATAGAGAGGGAATGGACTGACAACTCTTGGGGAGAAAGGGGGTGTGGGAAGTGCAGCAAGAGACTGGACAAAAATCATGCAACTATGGGAGAGGACAGTGGAGGGGGGTGAGGGCGGAGGGTGGGACGGGAACCAGGTGGAGGGGACTATATGGGGAAAAAAAAGGGAACAATGTAATTAATATACTGAACAATAAAGATTAAAAAATAAATAAATAAATAAACAAACAAACATACCACATCCTATCACTGAAGTAATTGCTCCCTTCCTTCGAATAACATAATAATGAGAACTGGAAAAGTTTCTGGAAATTTGGCAAGGTTTAAGTATAAATGTTTCCATTAAATCTGGCAAATGTGTGAATGGGAGAGCGAAATCATTATGCTTCAGTGCCACCTGTCTACTCAAGGCTATCTTTTTGGAGTGAAGCTGTGCTTCCCTGTACATGAGAGAATGCCCCAACCTATTATGTACTTGGCTGACAATATATTTGGCTGCACATGTTATTGTTGTATTGTTCCAATGAGTTTGAAATTATCGTGGAACTTTATGTAATGCTGAATATTTTCCCATGGGAAATATTCTATTTGGCACTTAGAGCTACCCAGTCTCAGCGTTTCCTGCTGAGGACACCGTGTTACCACACTGAACACACTAGGGCAGATGTTTCAAAGGATTTCAGTATAGTCAGGAGAATTTGCAGAGTGCCGGCTTTGCACAGACCCTTCCATATGTCCCCATGTGCTGGGAGAGGCTGACATCAATGATTGCACTTCCCAAGGGCGGAAGCTAGAGTGCAGGGAAGTGAAAGACTTGCACAAGGGTGTACCCCTATAAATGACAGAGCTGGGATACACACTCAGGCTCTTTTTTCCCTACAGTAGTGCCACTGCCTGTCAATGCCCTCCTTGGTGCTAAAGGTAAGAAATGGGACTCATAGTTTGGACATGGACAGGTAGACTGACCACACCATGGGTAGAGATTCATGAGAATGAGGACTTGGATTGGAGGGCGGAGGAGTCTGGTAATTAACAATACAATGACATCTGGATTGTGAGAGTTGGATTTCTGCTCTTCTGATAGCTGTTAAATAGGAACTACGCTATAGGAGCAGGACTGCAATCTCTAGAAAAACTGAGGAGGAACTAACAAGGCAGGAACTAACAAGACCCTTTGTCATAGAGGATAGAA
The DNA here is from genome assembly GCA_027563665.1 of Antrozous pallidus. Classification (NCBI taxonomy): domain Eukaryota; kingdom Metazoa; phylum Chordata; class Mammalia; order Chiroptera; family Vespertilionidae; genus Antrozous; species Antrozous pallidus. Next base: position 126,413,804 of record CM050508.1, on the reverse strand, counting down.
GCCAGGAAGGCATTGCTTTAGAATCCAAGGGATTGGCAGGTCAAGATGAAAGCCTACAGGCAGGACTTTCATTGCAAGGACTATGTCAATGGCCAATGACTGGCATCAGGTCAGAGCATGACCAGCACTAGCCTGACTTGGTGCTGAGTCTCTACTATGTGTCAGGCACCAGTCTGATTACCATGGAAAAGACAGTGAACAAAATAGATGAAGTCCCTACCTACCCTTAGTGGGGTAGTATAGCAAGAGACAGTTAAAAAAATAAACAAGGAAGTATGTTTTAAATGATGGTAAATACTGTAGAAAACAATTCAGCTGAATAAGGCCGATAGCAATGTGGTGACGGTGGTATCTGCTAGTTCACACAGGTAGTCAGGAAGGACCACTCGCTCTGGGACATTTGAGCAGAGACTTTGAAACGTGAGGGAGTAAACTATGTGAATATCTGGGAGAAGAGCCTTATAAGCAGAAGGAATAGCAATTACAAAAACCCCGAGGAAAAGAGTACTTGAGACATTGGAGAAAAAGCAAAGAGCTTTGTTTTCCAGGTTGGGCTCCCCAGGAAATAGTTTCTGAGGTGGCGATTAGCATGGGAAATGTTTATTAGGGTGTGCTCTTGGGATCAACCTGTAGAAGGGATTGGAGTGGAAGGAAGCAAGACTGGGCAGAAGATGAGCCAGGATATAGTCCCAAGAAGTGCCCCCAGACAGCCCAGAGGGGGTTCTGAAGATTGGATGCCCTTCAGAGCTGTCCCATGCGAGGGAGGAGGCTGGCCCTTGTACCCACTTGTCATTCAGCTGTGGCTGCCATGGGAAAAGGGTGGGATGAGATGTTGGTGGAGGCCATTCTTCATTCCTGAGGCCTGTCAGCCAGCAGTATATCAATCCCTGAAGGGTGATGGGCAGTGACTCTCACCATCTTCTCACCACATGCTGGTGTGGTTGGAGAAGAGGGACAGAAAATGGGCTCAGAGAGGTGTTCAGGAGCCAGATCATGCAAGGAAAATGTATAGATAGGGAATATATAAAATGGAGTCTCTTTAACTAGGCTGCTAAAATTATTAATGTTATGAAGGTTGAAGCATGAGGAAACAATTCTATTCTTGTTCTAACTAGCCTGGAAACTTAAACTTTTGTTGCTATTGTGAATCCTCACCCAAAGATATTTTTTCCATGGATGTTTTTTTTTTAAGAGAGAGTGGAAGTGAGGGAGCAGGGGGGATGGAGGTGTAGGAGAGAGAGAGAAAGAGAGAGAGAGAAACACTAATGTGAGAAAAACACATTATAAGTTGCCTCCCACACATACCCTGACCAGGACTGCAACCCAGATACATGCCCTGGACTGGTAATCAAATCCATGAGCCTTCAGCCCTAGCTGGTTTGACTCAGTGAATAGAGCATTGGCCTGTGAACCTAAGAGTCCCAGGTTCGATTCAAGTCAAGGGCACATGCCTGGGTTATGGGATTGGTTCCCAGGAGGGGTGTGCAGGAGGCAGCCAATCAATGATTGTCTCTTGTCATTGATGTTTCTACCGCCCTCTCCCTTCCTCTCTGAAATCAATAAAAATATATTTTAAAAAACATACACAAATCCACAACCCTTTGGTATATGGGCCAGCCAATGCTCCTAACCACTGAGAAACACTAGGCAGGGCAGTGGTGATATATTTAATGTGAAAAATACTTTCAAAATATAACTATCTTAAGAGAATTTTCATGTATCAGTTTTTCCAACTGGGTATACCTATAATTACACTTTTGATTCTCTGCTACGTCTAGTATAAAGCTAAATATAGCTATACATTTTCTTTAAAGAATACTAAACTTTTCTTAAAACCCGAGGTCATCAAAATATGACTGCAAGACTGTAGAATGGCATGTAATTTTTAAAAGCTGAAACATGGAGCAGTATCCTTATTTTCCAGATGTCACTGAATAAGCCAGGCTGAGCCTGGCGATGAAGCAAGGGAACGGGAATTCAGTGCCAGAAAGTCGGCTGCCCTCAGGGCCCACAGCAGGAACCACAAGCGGTAGTTTCAAGGCTTTAGGAAGGCGTTAAAAATTAAGAGAGCATCATCCTATCTAATAAAAGTATAGCATGCAAATTAACCATCACTCCGTTATACTCGCAAGCCATGCCCACAAGCCAATTAGGGGTGAGTATGCAAATTAACCCAACCAAGGTGGCTGCAACCACAGAGAGCAGGAGGGAGGCTTGGGTTTCCCCGGTGATGGAGGAAGCCAAGCTTTCCACACACCCTGGCTGGCCCAGGCCTTCACTCAATGCTACAAAGTTTCAATTATAGAAGGTAAATAAATCGCAACAGAAGTGGCTGCCAACACAGAGTGAGCAGAAGGTTTGGCTTCACTCCAGGCTACAAAGTTTCAATTGTAGAAGATAAATAAATCCCAGATACCAAGACCTTCACATGGGTCACTGAGGGGCATTGCCAGCCTGCAAACTATCACAGGCTTCTCACCAAGACCACTCCATGCCCCAAGGGAACCCCCACCCTGATCCAGGACACATTTCAGGGCAAACCAGCCAGCCCCCACTTGTGCACCAGGCCTCTATCCTATCTAATAAAAGAGTAATATGCAAGTTGACCATCACTTCAACACACAAGATGGCTGCCCCATGTGGTCAAAGATCCTGCTTTCATGTGGACACAAGATGGCCCCCACAAGATGGCCAGCAGAGGAGGGCAGTTGGGAGGGACCAGGCCTGCAGGGGAGGGCAGTTAGGGGCAAACAGGCTGGCAGGGGAGCTGTTAGGCATCAATCAGGCTGGCAGTTGAGTGGTTAAGGGGTGATCAGGCTGGCAGGCAGAAGTGGTTAGGAGCAATCAGGCAGGCAGGCAGGCAGGTGAGCAGTTGGAAGCCAGCAATCCAGGATTATAAGAGGGATGTCCTGAATTGTGAGAAGGATATCTGACTGCTCATTTTGGGCCTAAATGGGCAGTTGGACATCCCTTGAGGGATCCAGATTGGAGAGGGTGTAAGCTGGGCTGAGGGACAACAGCCCCCTCCCCTGTGCACAAATTTTGTGTACTGGGCCTCTAGTCCTATCTAATAAAAGAGTAATATGCAAATTGACTGCACCTCTGCTATACCCACAAGCCACACCCACCAGCCAATCAGGAGCCAATATGCAAATAAACCCCAACCAAGATGGCTGGAGCCACTGAGAGCAGGAGGAAGGCTTGGGTTTCCCTGGCAATGAAGGAAGCCAAGCTTTCTTCCTGCTCTTGTTGGCCTATGTCTCCACTCAATTATACAACGTTTCAGTTATAGAAGATAATGACAGCAGCCACAGAGCTGGAGAGAGCAGAGGCTAGGGTTGCCCCAGCGATGGAAGAAGCCAAGCTTCTGCAGCTCTGGCCAGTCTGGGCCTCCATTCCAGGCTACAAAGTTTCAATTGTAGAACATAAATAAATCCCAGATATCAGGGCCTCCACTTGGGTCACCAGGGGGCGTGGCCAGCCTGCAAACCACCAAGACCCCTCGCCCAGGCCACTCCACACCCGAAGGGAACACCCACCCTGATCTGGGACACTCGTCAGGACAAACCAGCTGGCCCCTACCCATGCACCAGGCCTCTATTCTATCTAATAAAAGAATAATATGCAGATTGACCATCACTCCAACACACAAGATGGCTGCCCCCATGTAGTCAAAGATCCTGCCCCTATGTGGACACAAAATGGCCACCACAAGATGGCCAGCAGGGGAGGACAGTTGGGAGGGGTCAGGCCTGCAAGGGAGGGCAGTTGTGGGTGATCAGGCCAGCAGGGGAGGGCAGTTTGGGGTTACCAGGCTGGCAGAGGAGTGAAGTTGGGGGCAAACAGGCTGGCAGAGGAGTAGTTAGACATCAATCAGGCTGTCAAGGGTAGTGGTTAGGGGGTGATCAGGCTGGCAGGCAGAAGTGGTTAGGCGCAATCAAGAAGGCTGGCAGGTGAGCACTTTGGAGCCAGCATTTCTGGATTGTGACCAGGATGTCTGACTGCCCATTTAGGCCTGATCCCTCTGGACATCCTCCAGGGGTCCCAAACTGGAGAGGGTGCAGGCTGGGCTCAGTGACACCTCCTCCTCCCCCGTCCCATGCACGAATTTTATGCACCGGGCCTCTAGTTTATATATATAAAAGGCTAATATGCTAAGTGTCCAACCTGTCGCTATGACATGCATTGACCACTAGGGGGCAAACATTCAATGCAGGAGCTGCCCTGAAGCACACAGAGAATTGGCACCATAGAACTAGTGCCCACAAAGCAACACTCGGCTTCTCCCATAGGCTCCGCCACCACCTCAGAGCAACACCTCATCAAATCATAGCTGACACTGCCGAGACCCCATGGCACAACATGTGGCCCACAGCCCAGCTCAGCCCAGAAATGGTGCCTGTGGGCACCAGGTAATGACTTCACATAGCAATGCCCAGCTTCCTCTCCCTAGCAATGACTAGCCTCCTTGCAGTTTCTTCAGCCCAGGACATGACTTGCGTTATAGCCAGGTGCAAACATTGCACACTTAAACCAAATGTCTGTGAAGTGTTTTTCTGTACCTCATTTTGTTTGATCCTCACAGAAGTCCTAGAGTAGTAGGTAGATAGAAGACTCGATGGAATCCTATTTTCTTTTTATTGGCCAGAAAACAGAGATTTAGAAAGTTTAGAAACCTGACTTAACTGAAAATAAGTAAGAAATGGTGGACCTTGAGAATGACTTCAGGTTTTCTCACTGCGCAGAATATAGCCAAACACTGCTGCAGTTAAATATTTCACCCTTTGTTCTCCCTGCATGATATACAATAATAATCTACTTCCTATTGATATTTACTGCTGTGTTGCTGACACTTACCTGAAAAAGAAATCGAGGTGCTTCACTGGGCTAGAAAAGTTTAGCTACCTCAGAGATCTGGTCTAATTAAGCAAGTTTATTCTATATCTATAAAAGGCTAAGTTGACGTGTGCGTGCATGATACATATAAAGCTCTCACTGGCACCAATCACACATATGTATTTCAGTCTGTCGTCAATCATGAATTTGGTTGAAACTTCTATGATAGAGAAAGGGCAAATAGCAACATTAAAATACATTTTCTAATTAATTTTCTTTCATTGTGCACAAATTCATGTACAGGCCACTAGTTTAATATAAACAGAACCCTGAAAGCAGCATGAGGTGGGGGAACAGAGAGGTGTGTGATGTCTGCGGGCTGCATGAGGCTACCAGCACCAGCTCGCACTAAGGAAAAGGTATCCATCTTGAGCTTGCAGATTAAAGGCTGTGGAGTATTACCTTGACAGTTATCATTCAGGCCATTACAAATGCTCTGTGAGTTATGCCAATTGTGTGGATGCTAAAGCCCATCCTATCTAATAAAAGAGTAATATGCAAATTGACCATACCTCTGCTATACCCATAAGCCATGCCCACCAGCCAATCAGGAACAAGAATACAAATTAACCCAACCAACATGGCTGCAGCCATGGTGAGCAGGGAGGCTTGGGTTTCCCCAGCAATGGAGGAAGCCAAGCTTTCCGCCCACCTTGGCCTCCATTCAAGGCTACAAAGTTTCAATTATAAAAATAAATTTAAAAATCCCAGATATCAGGGCCTCTGCTTGGGTTGCTGGGGGGTGTGACTGGCCTGTTCCAAGCACTCTTGCTAAGGAGGTCTGCAGAACCCACCTCTCCCTTCCTCTATGTCTCCCATCATCAAAGACAGCATTCCTGAGCACTCTATACAAGTAGCAAGTCAACCCAGGCCACACCATCACCAACCCTCCTCCTACCTTACTTTATGGTTCGCCATAGTCTCTGATGACCTTTTCACATGTTTATTTGCTTACTGGTTGACCTCCTCCTTGTTATCTGTTGTATTCCCAGGACCTGGAAGAATGCCTGGCAAGTTGTAGGTGTTTGTTAAATATTTGTTGAATGAATAAGTGGATCAATCAATGTCAGACGACGGGGAGGGAAGGCTGCCAAGGCACTGACCTAGTCATCTCATTCCAGCTCCAGGACCCCAGAGGACAGAGGAAAAGCCTCCTGACTTCCTCCTTCTTTTGCTTCTCTTTCTGTCGTACAGAGTGGTGCCAAGCGCCTCCATTTCTTGGCTTTGGCTTTGCCTTTGCCTTTAGTTCTCCTCTCACATTGTGCTGAGTCTGATTTCCTGGTTCCTCTTGGACTAATGCAAGTCCCCAACACTCAGCCTGTTCACACACCGCCATCTCCAGCTGCTCCCCTCTGCCTCCAGCCACCCCTCTGAGTCGGCCCCACCTGTTTATGAGATATAATGTCTCAGCAGCACTACGTCCAGTTCCTGAAAAGTTGCTCACCTGCTTGCTAGCTATACTGCAGAAAATGTGTTAGGGAAACTTCTCACTCTCCTGATTAAATGGTGATCACAAGAGGTTTTCTTATAGCAAAATATTCCAAATAATCATTGAGAAGCACTTTGGGTTTTGTTTTTTTTTTTTTCTTTTTCTTTTTCTTTTTTCCATTGGCATAATTAGCATACAACATTATATTCGTTTTGATTTTACAACATAATAATTCAACATTTGTATAAATAGCAAAATAATCAGCACAATAAGTCCAGTTAATATCTGTTGCCATCCATAATTACAAGTTATTTTTTCCTGTGATCAGAAGCACTTTGATTGTTGTAGAAGTTGCCCCTAAAACTTCTCATTGTTCATAGAGACCTTCCTATGTAGGATTTAGGTGACATATTTTCATGAGGTTCTGACTAAAGTACTAGCAGAGAATGAACACATGAAAAGATTTCTCAAGTTCCCACATCATTGACTATTTCAAATATTCAACTGGATTGGGGAAGGGTGAGAGAGAAATGGCCAGAGGTTAGGGTGACACCTTCCGCAGCTCCCGATCAGTGCTGTGGATCTTCCCTCCCATAATCAGGACAATCACTAGAATGCTCACAATCAGAAACAAAACACAGCACCCAACTTTCACAGGTCTGCTGAATTTTTACTATTTTTTTTTACTTTTACTTTTTATTTTTACTTTTTTAGAGAGGGTGAGAGAGAGATAGAAACATCAGTGATGACAGAGAATCATTGATTGGCTGCCTCCTGCACGTCTCACATTGAGGATCAAGCCTGCAACCCTGGCATGTGCCCTGACCTCCTGATTCATAGGTTCATGCTCAACCACTGAGCAATACTGGCCAGATCACCAAGTTTTTATTCTCCCAAATGACAAGCATGGCTAAGACATTTCAGACTCTACTAGCCAAAGACTTTCCATGGTTCAGATTTGTGGTCCTGAGGCTTTCTTGAATGCCAGGGATCATAGACTGCCAAGCCAACCTTTGCTTATTTGTTGGAGCAATGCCATCCACAGGTAGAAAAACAGGTGAAGACATTCTTGCAGTTAATGAGGAATTAGGACATTTCACCCTTGCTCTTGAGGCTATTACATTGGCAGATGCCAGAAACCTTCTTCCCACAGTCCTTCAATACAGTGCCAGTTAGGCAGCACTTTCCTCTGGGTGAGCCTCGTGTGAGGACACAAACATCCAACATATTCCAGTCTGCCAAGAATAGATATAAATATTTGTTGAATGGATGAATGAACAAACAAATGAATGGATGTGCAAGTAAATAAATAAATTGCATTTAAGGATGGTCTCTGGGAACAAAGAAGGCTACAACTCACTAGCTAAGTGACTTTAGGGAATTTACAGAGCCCCTCTAAGCCTCAGAATCCCAGTATGTAAATGAAGATGATGATAGAACCTATTTCAAGGTTGTTTTAGAGACTGGACAGCACAGCATATCACATGCTGTACAGCATCTGGCACAAATCTCAATACAATATCCTTATTATTTCCTGTTTCACTTTCCACTCCATTCTCCTCAGAAGGCCTCCAATTTCTGGATTATAGTTCAGCATCCAAACAAGAAGCACTACTACCTTTTGTATTGTATCATTGTTCCTTTTCTGTTCCTGCAGGTGTGAACTTCTGTGATATAAAATGGGATTCAGCTAAAATATTTTTTCAATATTAAAGTACTTTCTGGTTGAAAATGATTCCATGCTTGTAAATTTTTGCTACCTAATCAACAAAGATCTAATTAATAAATTCACGTCAATATCTTGATGACTAATGATATCTCACTTTAAGAAGCAGTGTAGTGTTAATGGTGAAATTTGAGACAGCTAAGTGAGAACTGGAGGGCAGTTAACATGTGGTCCTTTGGTAGGTTGTGAGAAATGCAGAATCTCAGGCCCCACCAAAGTCAAAATCTGTATTTTACAAGGCACCCAGGTGGTTCGTATGCACTGTAGTGTGAGAAGCACTTGTCTAGCGGTCCATGAGGTACTGGAATTGCCCATCCAATCTATATGGAAAACTCACTGTGTTAAAAAAAAAAAAAACTGAGGAGGGCATATGGATGTAGTAAAACTTCCACAAGTCAGTACTTATTTCCCACCTTTTTTTGTTGCCCCTCCTACCTACCTGTTCTAAAATCCACTTATCATTATCAAGCACCTCCCTCTACCCTACACACCCGCTTTGTCTAGCAATGCCACACAAAAGCACACCTCCACATATCATCAGTGGTGAATATTGTGAACCTATTTATTTTTATGGTTAATTTGTTTAAAAAAATATGAATCAAAACAAGTCTTTTGCTGATTGTCTCCAATTTTTATAATAAAGGATATAAACTCAGTTGTCCTATCTTCTAAATAAATTCCCATTTTAGTTCATTAGGACTGTCCTCTCTGAATTGGCCTAATTTAAAACAATTCTAACTCCTGAATTTTTCCACACAGGTGTTATGACACAAGCTGATCAATCTTCCTCACCCTGATATCCATGGGAAAATTGAAAAAAATCAAAATGATCAGATTGGATACCATCATGCTACAATAACAAAAAGAGAAGCTCTTAAACACTTCTTTGGGTTTTTGTGATGCCTGCAAAACAGGAGAGGGCTTACAGTTTTCCTGATCTGTACAAGGGGGACTAATAGTTCTTAAAGAATAAAACAAGGGCTATGTTCAATGGAGGAACATTCTTTCCTCGATATAGAATTCAACTGACCTTTGACTATGGGCAAAATTGTTTCTGTCATGTATTTATTCCATAGATAACTTAAGGAAAAGCCATTCATAGCTCTCACAGAGGGGAAAGGAAATTAAAACTAGGGGGCTCATATTTAGTTTCTACTGTGGGAGCTATATTAGTGAGGGTTCTCAAAAAAAACCCCACTGAGCAAAAGTAGGTTTACAGTTATGAGTAGGAAAAACACAGAGTTTATTCTTGCATTATTACTTATTAATTATTTTCCACATGAATAACTGTAAACCTACTTGCCCTACCCTGTATATAGTTAAACAGAATTGTTATAAGGAACTGGTTCATAAATTTATGGAGGCTGAGAAGTCCCAAGACCTGCAGTCAGCAACCTGGAGACTCAGGAGAGCCATGGTGAAAGTTCCCGTCACAAAACTGGCAGGCTTGAGACCCAGTTTGAGTCAAGAGGCAGGAATAGACCAATATCCCAGTTCAAGGCAGTCAAACAGGAATAGGGTCCTCTTACTGACAGAATAGTCAGCCTCTATGTTCTATGCACATCTGCAACTGGTTGGATAAGGCCCACCCATATTGGAAGCGTTATCTGATCTATCTAGTCTACTGACTCAAATATTAATCCCATCCAGAAACACCCTTAAAGACACACAGAATGTTTGACCACATATCTTGGCACCCCATGGCCTAATCACCTTGATACATACGTAAAATTAACCATCACAGAAGCACAGATGAGCTACTACTTGAATTTTCTGGATGACAAAGAACCTAAGAGGGAAATCCCTTTTTGTGAAAGTGAGTGTGACTGTCTGCCTGAGGACTCTCACTGGCTGCAGGAGCCTGATCTATCTGCTTACTGGGTAAATTGGAAGGTAGGGAGCTACTGCTCTGGGAGGAGCAATGTTCAACCAATAATGATTAGAAATTGGTAGAGAAATACCCCAATTTTCTCACCACTCACATCACAAATCCAGTGTACATTCTGTACCATCTTTAGGGGAGTTTTATAAGAGTTGTTTATACATCTGAATATGAGTCCTTTGTCAGATGCATATGAATATCAGAAGTTAAATTTTGTCTAATTTACCAATTAGATAAATTGGACCCCAATTATCCAGAAGTAACCTTCTTCTCATAAATGTACCTATCCCATTCCTTTTCTTATCTTACTTCCCTACTGGGTGATATGAGATCACTGCCAAAATAAACTATTTGCTCTCAAATCAGGTCTCAGGGTCTGTTTCTGGGGGAACCTGACCTAAGCTAAGAGAATAAACTACACTTATAAATTCACAGTTACATAGGTTTAGAGTTGTAATTCATACTATACGGTCCTCCAAAAATGCATACCTAAAATCAAACACTTGGAAGCTAAATAGCATGCTATTAAACAATGATTGGGTTACCAAAGAGACCAAAGAAGAAATAAGAAAGCATCCTGGAAACAAATGTCAATGAAAACACAACAATCTAAAATCTATGGGACACAGTGGAAGTAGTCATGAGAGGGAAGTTCATAGCTCTACAGGCCTACCTCAAAAAAAAAAAAAAGAAAGAAAGAAAAAGAAAAACTGGTAATAAATTATCTAACCCTACAACTTAAAGAATTAGAAAGAAAGCAACAAGAAAAGCCCAGAGTAAGCAGACGGAAGGAAATAAAGATTAGAGTGGAAATAAATGACATAGAGACAAAAAAATAAATAAAACCAAGAGCTGATTCTTTGAAAGGATAAACAAGATTGATGAACCTCTAGCCAGGCTCACCAAGAAACAAAGAGAGAGGACCCAAATAAACAAAATCAAAAATGAAAAAGGTGAAGTAACAACCAACCCCACAAACATACAAAGCATTGTTTTTAAAAAAACTCAATGAGGAAGAATTTTTAAAAAATCTGAATAGGCCAATGACTACCAACGAAATTGAAACAGTAACCAAAAAACTTCAACCAAACAAAAGCCCTTGTCTGGACAGCTTCACGGGAGAGTTTTACCAAATATTCAAAAAAGAATGAAAACATATCCTCCTTAGACTATTCCAAATAATTCAAGAAGAAGGCATACTTCCAAGCTCTTCCTTTGAAGCCAGGTTTACCCTAATACCAAAACCAGATAAAGACACCACACACAAAAAAAGAGAATTACAGACCAATATCTCTGATGAACATAGATATTAAAATCCTCAACAAAATTTTAGCAACACCATGACCACGTGGGATTTATTCCAGGGATGCAAAGATAGTACAATATCCACAAATCAATAAATGTGCTACATCACATAAACAAATTGAGAGAAAATATCACATAATCATATCAATTGATACAGAAAAGGCACTTGATAAAATCCAATACTCATTTCTGATAAAAACTCTCATCAAAGTGAGAATAGAGGGATTATACCTCAACATAATAAAAGCCTTATATGACAAACCTACAGTCAACATCATACTCAACGGGCAAAAACTAAAACCATTTCCCCTAAGAACAGGAACAAAACAGGGATGCCCATTTTCACCACTCCTGTTTGACACAGTACTGGAAGTGTTAGTCATAGAAATCAGACAAGAAGAAAAAATAAAAGGCATCCAAATTGGAAAAGAAGTAATCAAACTGTCATTATTTGCAGTATTATACATAGAAAATCCTAAAGACTCCATAAGAAAATTACTAGACTTAATAAATGAATTTGGCAAGGTAACAGGATACAAAATTAACACCCAGAAATCTATGACTTTTTTATACACCAACTAGAGGCCTAGTGCACAAATATGTACACAGGTGGGGTCTGGCCCTCCCACCCCCATGGGGGCCCATTGGGCTGGGCCAGCAGGGGATGAGGAGAGGCTGATGAGGGGCGGGTCCAGTCAGGGGAAGGAGCCACAGGCCATTGGCCTGCCGGTCCTACCTCCAATCAGGGTGTTGGGGGTCAATTGGGGCCCGGATCAGGCTGGTTGGCTGCTGTAATGCACATCATAGCCACCAGTCATTCCAGTTGTACTGGCCTTTCCACCATCCTGGTCACTTGGCTTTTATATATATAGACTAGAGGCCCAGTGCACAAAATTCGTGCGGGGGGGGGGAGGTCCCTCAGACCAGCCTGTACAATCTCCAGTCTCCTCGAGGGATGTGCAACTGCTTGTTTAGGCCCGATCCCAATAGGATTGGGCCTAAATGGGCAGTCGGACATCTTTGTCACAATCCAGGACTGCTGGCTCCAAACTGCTTGCCTGCCTGCCTCCCTGACTGCCCCTAACCACTTCTGCCTGCCAGCCTTATCACCCTCTAACCACTACCTTTCCAGCCTAATTGATGTCTAACTGCTCCCCTGCCAGCCTGTTTGCCCTTATCTTCCCTCCTTTGCTGGCCTGGTCACCCTTGCTTTTCCCCTGCAAGCTTGATAGTCCCCAACTGCCTTCCCTTGCTGGCCATCTTATGGTGGCCATCTTGTGTCCACATGGAAGCAGGATCTTTGATCACATGGGGGAAGTCCTCTTGTGTGTTGGAGTGATGGCCAATCTGCATATTCTCTTTTATTGGATAGGATAATGAACTCATGGAAAGAGAAACTAAAAAACAATTCCATTTACCATTGCAAAAAAAAAAATTAAGATATCTAGGAGTAAATTTAACTAAGGAGGTAAAAGACCTATACTTAGAAAACTACAGGATGTTGAAAAATAAGATAGAGGAAAACATAAAAAAATGGAAGACATAAACCATATTCTTGTGTTGGTAGAATCAACATAATTAAAATGTTTATACTATCCAAAGCAATCTATAGATTCAATGCAATCCCCATTAAAAGACCAACAGCATATTTCACATACCTAGAACAAACTCTCCAAAAATTCATATATACAAAAAGACCCTGAATAGCAGCAGCAATCCTGAGAAAAAAGAACAAAGTTAGAGAGATCATAGTACCAGATATTAAGCTATATTACAAAGCCATTGTTCTCAAAACTGCCTCAGACTGACATAAGAACAGACATATAGAGACTAATGGAGCAGAACAGAGAACCCAGAAATTGACCCAAGCCATTATGCTCAATTAATATTTGACAAAGAAAGAAAGAGCACAATGGAGTCAAGACAGTCTCTTCAATAAATGGTTGAGAAAATAGGACAGAAACATGCAAAAAAATGAAACCAGATCACCAACTTACACCATACACAAAAATAAAATCAAAATGGATAAAGGACTTAAATGTAAGACAGAAACCATAAATATCTTAGAAGAATCCATAGACAACAGAGTATCAGACATCATAGCAGTTTCTTTATCAAAACATCTCCTGGGAAATGGAAACTAAAGAGAGAATAAACAAATGGGACATCAAAATAAAACAAAACAAAAAGAAAGCCCAATCTATGGAAGAACATATTTGCCAATGTTATATCTGACAAGGGTTTAATCTCCAAAATCTATAGGGAACTCATACCACATAACAAAAGGAAGCTAAACAATCTAATCAAGAAATGGGCAAATAGGAGAGAACCAAGATGGCAGCATAGGTAAACACCTATTGTTCTGCCCCGTGCAACAATTCAAAAACTACAACATAACAACAAAACAAACATCACCCAGAATCACCAGAAATCTGGCTGAGTGAAAACTCCACAAATAAAAGTGAAGGTGGGACACTGAAACTCAGAAAAGCAGCGGGAGCACAGCCTTGAAGATGGAAACAGGTTAGGAGCCATCCTGGTTGCACGCGCGGGCTGTGGCTGGCAGCAGCAACCCCGGCTGGATTTCGCCAACGGGGAGGGCGGAGACGTCCCACTGCACAGATTCCCCAGTGCCAGGCGAGGTCCAAGGTCCGGGGGATGCACCCTGGAAGCCGGGCATGGCAGAGATCTCCTAGTCTGAGGAGAAACCGGGTAGCTGGGGAAAGAAGTTTGCGAGAAAGTAAACTGTGCAACAGCACAGACGTGCGACTTGCTCCCTGGAAACTTGTCTCTTGGTCCCGTAAACCACCTGTTTTAAAACCGTGGGCGAGACTTTGGGTGTGCAGACTCATTTGGGGAGAGGCAGAGTTGTCTGGCAAGGGGAAGAGACTAGCGGCTTTCTCTTGGAGGTGCCTTTAGCCATCCCCATCCAACAGAGACCTGCGCGCGCAAGTGCTGCATAGGACGCAGCTGACACTGAGGCTGCCTGCTCAGCTCAGAGACTTCGCCCATCCAACCTGAACACAGTCTCCCTTCACAGCCAATTGGCCTGGAGGTCAAACCCTCTTAGGGCTAACAACAACAAGCTGGGTTTAAATTCAAAAATACTGTACAACCCATAAAGGATTGCAGTAAGAGTACCCACCTCAGGTAACTGGGGAGGCTGTGCCACTGACCCTTAAAGGACATCTACCACATAAAGCAGCCACCATGCAGAGACATGGAAAGAAATCAGGTGTGAAAGAAATGGAGGAGAAAAGACGACTAGACATAGAGTTCAAAACCATAGTTATAAGGCTTTTCAAGAGGCTCCTAGAAAAGGCCAATGAACTTAATGAGAACTACGAGGAAATAAACAAGACCAACCAGGAAATGAATGAGACTTACAAAGAAATGAATGAGACCCTCAAGGAAATGAACAAGACCTCTGAGGATATGAATGAGACCCTCACGGATATGAAAAAGGACCAACTAGAAATCAAGCATACACAGACTGAAATAAAAAATATTACACAAAGTCCTAAAAGCAGTCCAGAGGGCCACAAGAACCAAGTCAAAGATTTGAAATACAAAGAAGCAAAATCCACTCGGCTGGAAAAGCAAGAAACAAAAAGAATTCAGATAATTGAAGATAGTGTAAGCGGCCTCTGGGACAACCTCAAGCATGCCAACATCCGAATTAATGGGGTGCCAGAAAAAGAGAGAGAGCAAGATAATGAAAACCTACTTGAAGAAATAGTGACTGAAAACTTCCCCCACCTGGTGAAAGAAACTGACTTAAAAGCCCAAGAAGTACACAGAACCCCAAAATATAGGAATCTAAAGAGGACCACACCAAGACATATCATAATTAAAATGCCAAGAGCAAAAGATAAAGAGAGAATATTAAAAGCAGCAAGAGAAAAACAGTCGGTTACCTACAGGGGAGCACCCATACGATTATCAGCGGATTTCTCAACAGAAACGATGCAGGCCAGATGCGAGTGGCAAGAAATATTCAAAATAATAAAGAGCAAGAATCTACAACCAAGATTACTCTATCCAGTAAAGCTATCATTCAGAATTGAAGATCAGATAAAGTGCTTCGCAGATAAGAAAAAGCTAAAGGAGTTCATCACCACCAAACCAATATGATATGAAATGCTGAAAGATATTCTTTAAGAAGAGGAAGAAGAAAAAGGTAAAGATATAAATTATGAGCAACAAATACACATCTATCAACAAATGAATCTAAAAATCAAGTGAATTGATAGGCTGATGAACAGGATAAACTGGTGAATATAACAGAGACAGGGACATAGAGAGGGAATGGACTGATAATTCTTGAGTAGAAAAGGTTTGTGGGAAGTACAGCAAGAGATTGGACAAAAATCTTGCAACAATGGGAGAGGACAGTGGGGAGGGGGAGGTGAGGGTGGAGGGTGGGATAGGTACAGGGTGGAGGGGAGATACAGGGGGATAAAAAAGGGGAAACAATGTAGTTAGTAAACTGAACAATAAAGATTTAAAAAAAGGAAATGGGCAAATAACCTTAAAAGATGCTTTTTGAAAGAGAACATACAGAAGACCAAGAAACACGTTAAAAAAATGCTCAGTCACTAATTTTCTGAGAGATGCAAATCAAAGTGACAATGTATCATCTCACACCTGTCAAAATGGCTGTCATCAACAAACGACAAGTGCTTGTGAGGATGTGGAGAAAAAGCAACTCTCGTGCACTGCTGGTGGGAATGCAAACTGGTACAGCCACTGTGGAGAACAGTATGGAGTTTCCTCAAAACTGAAAACGGAGCTCCCATTTCACCCAGTGATCCCACTTCCAGAAACATATCCCAAGGAATCAGAAATACCAATCAGAAAGGATATATGCACCCCTATGTTTGGAAAAAGCCTAAATGCCCTTCAGCAGATCAGTGAATTAAAAATTGGTGGTACATATACCCAGTGGAATACTACGGGGCTGTAAAAGAAAAGGAACTATTACCATTTGAAACAGCATGGATGGACCTGGAGAGCATTATGCTAAGTGAAATAAGCCAGTTGGAGAAAGATAGATATCACATGACTTCATTCATTTGTGGAATATAATGAACAACATAAACTGCTGAACAGAAATAGATCCAAAGACAGAAATAAAAGCATCAAACAGATCGGCCAACCACAGAGGGAAGGTGGGGAATGGGGAGAGACAAGAAAGCAACCAAAGGACTTGTATGCATGCACACAGAGAGTAGAAGGTTGATTTCATGTAATGGGGAGTGAGAATGGCTGGGGAGAGGTCAATGGGGGAAAAATAAGACATATGTAATGCTTTAAACCATAAAGAATTTTTTAAAAAATCCATACCTGGAATTTTATTTAATGTAGGCCACAGTAGTAATTTATTACTGGGAAAAGCAAAGACAAATCTCTTTGATAAAGCACATTTTTAAATTCTGGCCTCAAAGAATTATCAGAGATAGATTCCCAAGAGATATAAGCTCACAATTTTAAAAAATCTCAGAACACACAAGGATACAAGCCCTCATGCACAAGTCAGCAAATTCTGAGTGATGTTTTTAAATGAAAAAAAATTTTGATCTATAGATTCAATGTAATACCTATCAAAATTTCAGTACAAATTTTGAAGAAATTAACAAGTTCATTCTAAAATCTATATGTGATTGAAAAGGACATAGAAATGTCAAAAAAAATAATGCTCACTCACATACACAATTTTTAAAGGCAAAGTAAAACCACAATGAAGTATGCTTTTTTACCTTGGGGTAGCAAAAGTATGTGCTTTGAGCAAGCACAAATCTCGCTCAGAGGTCACAGGTGGAGTTTGGGAACTGACTGCAAAGGACCATCAGGGAATATTTTGTGGTGACAGAAACGCTATATCTTTTGATTATGGCAGTGATTACTGAAGAATATACATTTGTCAAAGTCCAAAAAAAGTGTATACTTAAAATAGAGATTTTAGCCTGGCCAGTGTTGCTCAGTGATTGAACTCATGGTTTAATTCCCCATTAGGGTACATGCCCAGGTTGTGGGTTCTATCCTCAGTAGGGGGCGTGCAGAAGGCAGCAGACCAATGATACATTCTCATCATTGATGTTTCTATCTCCCTCTACCTTTCCGAAGTCAACAAAAATAGATTTAAAAAATATAGGGATTTTGTTTGCAGAGAACAACTCCAAGACCATGTGGGTTCCTGCGACAGTGAGGAACTGACGGGTCTGTTCCAGCCATGAGGACGGTCCAGAGATGGCAGACGCTGACGACACCTTGCCATGCTAGCAGTCGGCAGCTGTGTGTGGCTGGCTGCAGGTGGCCCAGGACCATACCAGAGAGGATGGATCTTGCATTGCCACGATGTGTCCACCATCTGGATACCATTGCTGACATGTACACATGAAGAACTATTTGACATTGAAACTGGGACTCAGAACAGTTGGACATTGAAACTGACACTCAAACATTTTATTTGCTCTTATACGTTTGTTTTCAGTATGCAGAGGCAAGATATTTTTGAAGAAAAGAAACAGAAGGAAGTGATTGATATAGAGGCAGGGTGGCCTCGAACAGGCTGTCAAGCTACAGGGGGAAGGCTGGAGTGGAGGGGTGGCAGATGCTGGGGGAGATCAACCGAAGGACTTGTATGCATACATATGAGCATAACCAATGAATGAAAGACACTGGGGCGGGGAGGGAGGAAGGTGGGGACATGTGCTGGGGGGGTAAGGGAGGCTGGGGGGAGGACATTGGGGGGAGGAAAACATATGTACTACTATTAAATATAAGTTATATTGTAAATAAAATTAAAAATATATATATAGGGATTTTATTACATGTAAATTATACCTCAACCATTGTTTAATGAGGACAGATTTTCAATTGGGGAAGACCAAAAAGTTCATATTTTTTGTAGTGACAATGGATAACATTTAATGTGAATGTTTAAAAGAATAATGTAAATGTATTTCATGCCATAGACTATATACTTAAAAATGTAAAAATGGTAAAATTTGTGTTTTGCATATTTACCACACCCAAAAAAAAAAAAAAAAGAAATCTCAATAATGCTGATTTTACAAAAATGGAGAATTTTTCAAATAGAAGTTTGAAAAAGAATCCTATATAATAAAAGGGTAATATGCAAATCAATCGAACAGCTGAATGACCGGTCACTATGATGCACACTGACCACCAGGGGGAAGACGCTCAATGCAGGAGCTGCCCCCTGGTGGTCAGTGTGCTCCCACAGGAGGAGCACTGCTCAGCCAGAAGTTGGGTTCACAGCTGGCGGCAGCAGCAGTGACAGGAGCCTCTGCCACCTGTGCAGCAGCACTAAGGATGTCCGACTGAAGCTGTCAGTCAGACATCCCCCGAGGGCTCCCAGGCTGCAAAAAGGTACAGGACAGACTGAGGGGATTCCTCCCTACACCCCTGAAGTACATGAATATCGTACACTGGGCCTCTAGTGAAATATAATTTCTAGAAATAAATGTATAGTATTTTGGGAAGAGTTATGGAGGATGTAGTAGATACTAGCAAGATGTTATTGGACTGTTGAAGAAGATAAAAATGGAAGCCATAGAGCACAGAAAGAACTAGAATTAAAAGCCACTGTTCTGGCTCCTGCGTGGTGCATGGTGTGACCTGGCCATGTCACTTTTCCTCTCAGAGTTTAAGCTGCCTGACCAGGATCATGTCGGGGATGAATGAGCTTGCACCCAAGATCCTTCACAGTTCTAACACTCCCACTTTTATGTCCATTCGGGATGTACTTCCTGATAAAGTAACATTGGAAAAGGGAATCCATAGCTTAGGTCAGAATGACCTCAAGGTGTGCTTTAAAGAAGGGAACAATATTTGCATTCATAATGATTACCTGTCTTAAAGAAGTCGTGCCAGTTTTTTGTTTTTTTTTCCAATTAACTTTACTAAGCACTCATGTTTTATGTCCAGGCTTTCTACCCACCCCTCCCATCCTTTCTTTTTCTCTGTTTCCCTTCCCTTCCTCTGCTTTTTGTTTTTTCTTTCTTGTGACTCAAAAGCCTGTGTATCAACCCTCCCCCAAACCTGCTCTACCGAAGGTCATAGTGACCTACTTCTTCACTGCCTATTCCAAAGCACTCTTAAGTATTCATCTTACCTGAACTTTTGGCCAAAGTCAACACTGTTAAACCTCTAACCTAATAGAAGTTGCAACTCCTCACTTCTGAGACTCCAATCGATCTGTCTCGCCCTGCCTCCAGAACTGCAGTGTCTCAGCCTCTTCTTTTTCTCTTCATTCCTTCCAGAGATCAGAAGACGTTTCCCATAAAGGGCCAGTTAGGAAATACTTTAGGCCTCATGCGCCCGTGGGCCCCATGACATATCATTTGTTTTGTTTCTTTGTATGTTGCTGTTGTTTTAAATCCTTTCCAATGTAAAAGCCATTCTTAGATGAGCACTTCTATTCTGTGTGGTTTTCTCCTCTCAGCCTGTGGGTTCTCCCTGGGCCATTCCATCAAGGCCATCACCCCAACACCCATCTGTAACCCAAGAGCCTAAATAAATAGTGATGTCTTTTAAGTTCCATCTTTCCAAGAGAAAGGCATTCAGGATGCCCCACTTTGTGCATTTTAAGAAAAATTGTAGTAGTGCAAAAGAAATAGGGCAAAGTATATGGACAGATGATTTACAAAATAATCAATGTTGATGGCTCTTAAACACATTAAAATTCTTAGCCTCATACACAAGAAAAGAAATAAAAAGTAAAACCACAATGAGAGATGGTTTTTTGATCTTGCAGAATAACAAAAGTGAGTGATAACATAAGGTGTTGATAAGGTATTGAAGAAATAAGCATCATCCTTCTGGGTGGACAATTTAGCAATATCAATCAAAATTTAAATGCACATATGTTCTGATTCCGTAGGTCCAATTTTAAATGATTATATGAGAAAGGCAGAATGGAGAGTACAAGTGTAGTGTATTACTACTTGTATTAATAAGGCATAGGGAAAATATATGTATATGCAATAGACTGTTAATAGTGATTTAGCTGGGGCAGAAACTAGAGTGCTGAGAGACAAGGATATAGAAACTTATTTTTTCACTGTGTATCTCTTTTATTGTTAGAATATTTTTCTTATGTATATGTATTTTACCAAAAATATTAACATAAATAAATGAATATATGATAGATAGATAGATAGATAGATAGATAGATAGATAAATAGATAGATAGATGATAGAAGAATCTTATATACAAACAAAGAAGGAATAGTAGAGACAGAAGGGACCTTGCCCTGGCAGGTTTGGCTCAGTGGACAGAGCATCGGCCTGCAGACTGAAGGGTCTTGGGTTCAGTTCGGTCAAGGGCACATATGTTGGTGGGTGTGGTTTATGGGTACAGCAGAGTGATGATTAATTTGCATATTACTCTTTTATTAGATAGAGTCAGAGTGCGTTGGGGAGGCAACAAATCAATGTGTCTCACATTGGTGTTTCCTTCTCTCTGTCTCTCCCTTTCCATTCCACTCTCTATAAAAATCAATGGAAAAATATCCTTAGGTGAGGATTAAGCTACATACACATAAAAAGAAAAGACCTTAAAAGTGTCTAATCTAGCACTATCATTTGTTGATAAAGAACTGAGCCCAGAGCACCTCTGTGATTTTCTTATGATCTTGCTGTTACTGAGCTGGAATTTGAGTCCAGGCCTCCTAATTCTCAGTCCAGCACCTCTCCCTCTACATCAAATTAAATTGCATATTTTACATGTCCCCCCATGATACAAGAAGTTCATCTACATATTTGAACTTGAGAAACAAAGGAAGGCATTTATGAAAATTGAATATTTGCAAGCACTTTCTTTTCTTAAAAAGTCCATTCTTGTACTTGAAAATTACCCAAAATATTGGATGCTTTGGTGTCTACAAAATTGGTAGAAATTGATAGAATTTTAAATAATGCAGAAGTGTATTGTAGTGTTGTTTCTTCAACAAATACTCCACTCATTTCCCACCATAATTGATTTTTATGGTAACTACCCCACTTCCAGCTCCAGGGGACATGCTGATTTGATCTAGGCTTAAGCAGGCCTTCTTCCCACTGTGATTTATTTAGAGTATATAGGTCCAAGCCAATCAGCACTTGCCATTCTTCTGGCCTCAGGGGTTCATTCAAGGTTGAACCAATCAATACTAAATATGAAGTCTTTTGCTGAGAATTATGAGACACAAGCACATCTCTGCTTCTGGAGACCGTGGGGGTGCATATATGAAGCCTGGAACTGATGCAACATTTTTTTTTTGCTACCATGAAGGACTCTTACCTAATATTCAACTGACATTGATTTATTAGCAGAAACATTATAGGCCAGAAGGAATTGGCATGAAACATTCAAAGTGATGAAAGGCAAGGACCTACAACCAAGAGTACTCTACCTAGCAAGGTTTTAATTTCAAATTAAAGGGGAAATAAAGAGCGTCCCAAACCAGTATTACATAAACTGTTAAAGGGACTTCTTTATAAAGGAGAAAAAACAAGAAACAAATCCTATATAATAAAAGGGTAATATGAAAATTGACCCTAATGGAGGAACAACCAGTCACTATGATGTGCACTGACCACCAGGGGGCAGACGCTCAATGAAGGCTCTGCCCCCTGGTGGTCAGTGCACTCCCACAGGGGGAGCTTCACTCAGCCACAAGCTGGGCTGATAGCTAATAGCGCAGAGGAGGTGGCGGGAGCCTCTCCCACCACTGTGGCAGTGCTAAAGATGTCAGTGGGGAGCAGCCCTAAACCATCAGTCAGACAATCCCCGAGGGCTCTAAAAGGATGTCTGACTACCAGCTTAGGCCCAATCCCCCAGGGAGGGGGCCTAAGCTGGCAGGTGGATATCCTCTGAGGGGTCCTGGACTGCAAGAGGGCCAGGCTGAGGGGATACCCCCCTGAGTGCATGAATTTTCATGCACTGGGCCTCTAGTATCCTATGTAATAAAAGAGTAATATGCAAATTAACCATCACTCTGCCACACCCATAAACCATGCCCATCAATCAATCAGGAGTGAGTATGCAAATTAACCTAACCAAGATGACTGTGGCCACGGAGTGAGCAGGAGGCTTGGGTTTCCCTCATAATGGAGGAAGCCAAGCTCCTGCAGCCCTGATTGCCTTGGTTTCCACTCAAGGCTACAAAGTTTCAATTATAGAAAATAAATAAATCTCAGATACCAGGGCTTCCACTTGGGTCACCAGGAAGCGTGGCCAGTCTGCAAACCACCATAGGCTGCCCCATACCCCAAGGGAACCTCCATCCTGATCTGGGACAACCTTCAGGGAAAACCAGTCAGTCCCCACCCATGCACCAGGCCTCTATCCTATCTAATAAAAGAGTACTATGCAAATTTACCATCACTCCAACACACAGGATGGCTGCCCCCATGTGGTGAAAGATGGCTCCCTCCATGTGGACACAAGATGGCCACCACAAGATGGCCAGTAGAGGAGGGTAGTTGGGAGGGACCAGGCCTGCAAGGGAGGGCAGTTGGGGACAATCAAGCCAGCAGGGGAGGGGAGTTAGGTGTGACTAGGCCAGATGAGGAGGGAACTTGGGGGCAACCAGGCCTGTAGGGAAGGGCAGTTGGGGGAGGCTCAGGCCTGCAGGGGAGAGCAGTTGGGGGGGACCAGGCCTGCAGGTGAGGGCAGTTAGGGGTGATAAGGCCTGCAGGATAGGGCAGTTAGCGGGGACACCAAACCTGCAGGGGAGGGCAGTTATGGACAAATGGACTGGCAGGGGAGCAGTTAGGCATAAATCAGGCTGGCAGGGGAGAGGTTAGGGGGTGATCAGCCTGATAGGCAGAAGAGGTTAGGGGCAATCAGGAAGGCAGGTAGGCAAGCAGTTGGGAGCCAGCAGTCCTGGATTATGAGAGGGATATACAACTGCCTGTTTAGGCCCAATACCAGTAGGATGTCCACCACAAGATGGCCAGTAGAGGAGGGTAGTTAGGAGGGACCAGGCCTGCAAGGGAGGGCAATTAGGGTAATAAATTTCCCTCGTCATCCAGTAGGATTGGGCCTAAATGGGCAGTCAGACATCCCTCGAGTGGTCCCAGATTGAAGAGGGTGCAGGCTGGCCTGAGGGATGCCCCCTCCCATTCACAAATTTTGTGCACCAGGCCTTTAGTATATAATAAAATGACAATAACCCCGACCAGTGTTGCTCAATGCTTAGAGCATTGGTCTGTGCAGTGAAGGGTCTCAGATTCAATTCCCAGTCACAGGCATGAACCTGGGTTGCAGACTGGATCCCTTGCCCCAAACAGGGAGAGAGCGAAGGCACCAAATCCATGTCTCTCTCTCATATCAATGTTTCTCTCTCACTTTCTCTCTCTTCCTCTTCCTCTATCCCTTCCTCTAGTCTCTCTAAAAATCAACAGAAAAAAATGGCCATAAATATGTACCTATCAATATTCACTTTAAACATATGGATTAACTGTACCAATCAAAATACAATGTGTAGCTGAATGGATAAGAAACCAAGACCCATATATATGCAGTGTACAAGAGCCCCATTTCAGAGCCTGTAAGTGAAAATATTTCATGAAAATAAAAATGAAAAGACTGTTATATTTGAGAAAATAAACTTTTAAAAAACAAAGGCTATAATAAAAGACACAGAGGGACATTACAAAATGATAAAGGGATCAGCCCTACAAGAAGATATAACCCTTATAAACATTTTTGCACACAGCACCTAAATATATAAAGCAAATCTTTATTGACAAAAAATGGAGAGATCATAGTGAGGCACTTTAACAACCCCCAGTAAGATAAATGGATAGAATCTTCCAAACAAAAAATCAACATGGAAACACTGGTCTTAGAAGATACACTAAACCAGATTACTTCAATTGATATTTTCAGAGCATTTCACCCTAAAACAGAATATACATTCTTTTAGAAGACCTGTACTAAAAAAAAAAATTGTAAGACAGTGAAGAATTAAACTGAAAAAGGTACAAATAAATGGAAACATATACCATGCTCATGGAGAGGAAAAACTAATATCATTAAAATGTCTGTACTACAGCCGAAACCGGTTTGGCTCAGTGGACAGAGTGTTGGACTGCGGACTGAAGGGTCCCAGGTTTGATACCGGTCAAGGGCATGTATCTTGGCTGCGGACTGAAGGGTCCCAGGTTTGATACCGGTCAAGGGCATGTACCTTGGCTGCGGGCACATCCCCAGTAGGGGGTGTGCAAGAGGCAGCTGATCCATGTTTCTCTCTCATAGATGTTTCTGACTTTCTATCCCTTTCCCTTCTGCTCTGTAAAAAATCAATAAAATATATATAAAAAAATAAAATAAAATGTACTACCAAATCAATCTATATGTACAATGTAATTTTTATTAAAATACCAATGACTTTTTTACAGAACTAAAACAAATATTCCAAAAATTACATGGGACCATAAAACAGATCGAATAACCACAGCAATCTTGAGGAATAAAGAACAAAATTGGAGTTTTTATGCTACCTAATATCAAACTATACCACAAGGCCGTAGTAATCAAAATAGCATGAGACATACTGGTATAAAAACAGATAAATCAATGCAACAGAATAGAGATCTCAGAAGTAAACCCACTCCTATATGGTAAATGAATATATGACAAAGGAGGTAAGAAGATACAATAGGGTAAAGGTAGTCTATTCAATAAATGGTGTTGGAGAAAATTGGATGGATTCATGCAAAATAATGAAACTATAGCACCTTCTTATACCATGTGTAAAAATAAACTCAAAATGAAATAAAGACTTAAATGTAAGATTCAAAACCATAAAACTCACAGAAGAAAACATAGATAATAAATCTCTGATATTTCTCTTAGCAATATTTTTTCTGACATATCTCCTGGGGCAAGGGAAAGAAAAAAGTAATCAAATGAGACTACATCAAATTAAAAATGTTTTGCACAGCAAAGGTAACCATCAACAAAACAAAAATACAACCTACTGAATGAAAGAAGATATTCATCAATGATACATCTCATAAGGGGTTAATACCCAAAAGTGATAAAGAACTCATACAACTCAACATGAAAAACAAACAATCCAATTTAAAAAGTGGGCAGAGGACCTGAATAAATACTTCTCTAAAAAGAGGACATATAGATGGCCAAGAGACATACGAAAAGACTAGAGGCCCGTTGTATGAAGATTCATGCAATAGGCTTTCCTTCCCCTGGCTGCCAGGACCAGTTTTCTTCTGGAATCTGGGACCCAGGCCTTCCCTCTGGCTGTTGCCTTCTGTTTTTGCTTTGGCCGGCTGGAGGCTTCAGTCTTCTCTGCTCTGGCTGGAGTGCCACACCACCACTGCTTTGTCTCCACCCCTGGGAGCAGGCGCTTTCACCACTTGGCCCCGCCCCCACTCCTGATTGGGTGGTAGCATAGTGAAGGTACGGTCAAATTTGCATGTTTCTCTTTTATTATATAGGATGTTCAACATCTCTAATCATTAGAGAAGTGCAAATTAAAACCAAAATGAGATATCACCTGTCAGATTGGCTGTCATCAACAAAGAACAAGTGTTGATGAGGATGGGGAGAAAAGGGAATCCTTGCGCACTGTTGATAGGAATGCAGATTGGTGTAGCCACTATGGAAAACAGTATGGAGGATCCTCAAAAAAATTAAAAATGGAACTGCATTATGACTCAGCGATTCCACTTCTGGGCATATATCCTAAGAAACCCAAAACACTAATTTGAAAGAATATATTCACCCCTATGTTCATTACAGCATCATTTACAATAGCCAAGATATGGAAGCAAAGGGGGTGCCCATCAATAGACAAGTGGATAAAAATTATGTGGTACATATATACAATGGAATATTATTCAGTCATAAAACGAATGAAATTCTACTCTTTGTGACAGTATGGATGGATCTAGAGGGTATTATGCTAAATAAAATAAATCAGTCAGAGAAAGACAAATGCCATATGATTTCACTTATATGTGGAATCTAAAGAGCAAAATAAACAAAATAGAACAGACTCAAATACAGAGAACAAATTGATCGTTGCCAGAGGGAAGAAGAGTTGAGGGGGCTGGGTGAAAAGATTAAGAACTATAAATTGGTAGTCACAAAATAGTCCTAGGGGATTACAGCATAAGGAATCTAGTCAATAATCCTATCTAATAAATGAGTAATATGCAAATTGACCATACCTCTGCTATACTCACAAGCCATGCCCACCAGCCAATTAGGAGCAAATATGCAAATAAACCTCAACCAAAATGGCTGCTGCCACTGAGAACAGGAGGGAGGCTTGGGTTTCTTGGTAATGAAGGAAGCCAAGCTTTCCACCTGCCCTTGCCGGCCTAGGCCTCCACTCAATGCTACCAAGTTTTAATTATAGAAGATACATAAATCCTAGCAGAAATGGCAGCAGCCATGGAGCTGGAGAGAGCAGAGGCTCGGGTTGCCCCTGGGGATGGAGGAAGCCAAGCTTCTGCAGCCCTGGCCATCCTAGGCCTCCATTTAAGGCTACAAAGTTTCAATTAACGAAGGTAAATAAATCCCAACAGAAATGGCTGCCACCACAGAGCTAGCAGAAGGCTTGACTTCGCTCCAGCCTACAAAGTTTCAATTGTAGAACATAAATAAATCCCAGCTATCAGGGCCTCCGCTTGGGTCATTGGGGGGCGTGGCCAGCCTGCAAACCACCACAGGTTCCTTGCCCAGGCCACCCTACGCCCCAAGGGAACCCCACCCTGATCCAGGACACACTTCAGGGCAAACTAGCTGGCCCCCACCCATGCACCAGGCCTCTATCCTGCCTAATAAAAGAGTATTTGGCAGATTGACCATCACTCCAACATACAAGACAGCTGCCCCCATGTGGTCAAATATCCTGCCCCCATGTGGAACACAAGATGGCCACCACAAGATGGCCAACAGGGAAGGGCAGTTGGGAGGGACCATGCCTGCAAGGTAGGGCAATTGGGGGTCATCAAGCTTGCAGGGGAGGGCAGTTAGGGGTGACCAGGCCAGCAGAGGTGAGTTGTTGGGGGTAACATGGCCTGCAGGGGAGGGCAGTTGGGAGGACCCAGGCCTGCAGGGGAGTGCAGTTGGTGGGAACCAGGCCTGCAGGGAAGGGCAGTTAGGGGTGACCAGGCCTTCAAAGGAGGGCTGTTGTGGGGTGGGGGACCAGGTCTGTAAGGGAGGGAAGTTGGGGCAATCAAGCCTGCAGGGGAGGGCAGTTAGGGGTGACCAGGCCAGCAAAGGAGAGAAGTTGGGGGCAAACAGGCTGGCAGGGGAGCAATTAGATATCAATCAGGCTGGCAAGGGTGTGGTTAGGGGGTGATCAGGCTGGCAGGCAGAAGTGGTTAGGGACAACCAGGAATTCAGGCAGGCAAGCCCTTGGGAGCCAACAGTCCTGGATTGTGAGAGGGATGTCTGACTGCCCATTTAGGCCTGATCCCACTGGGATCGGGCAGTCGGACATCCCTTGAGTGGTCCCAGATTGGAGAGGGTCCAGGCTGGGCTGAGGGACAACCCCCGTGCATGAATTTTGTGCACCAGGCCTCTAGTCCTATATAATAAAAGCCTAATATGCAAATTAACCAAACAGGAGAATGACCAGCAGAACAAATGATCACTATGACATGTGCTGACCACCAGGGGGCAGATGCTCAATGCAGGAGCTGCCCCCAGCCGACAGGCCCCAGGCCAGCCAAGGTGAGTGCCAGCAGAGCCCCCCAGTTGCCCCACTGGTTGCCTCACAGATCAGACCTGATCACTGACCAGGCCTACAGATCTTATCCATGCATGGATTTCATGCGCCAGGCCTCTAGTATTGTAATAACTGTGAACAGTGCAGGTGTATGCTTGAAATATTGGGGGGACTACATTGTAAAGTTTTTGATTTTTTAACAACTATGCTGTACACCTGAAAGTAATACAAAATAATACTAAATGTAAACTAATTAAAAAATAAAATTAAAAAAAAGAATGTAGCTGACTCAACAGATGGTTGAGAAGAGAGATGGAAAGAAACCAACTCCTTGAAGACATTATGAAGTTGCCAAATCATAGTAGACCTCTGACGTTCCTGTGTGTGAGCAAAAGGTCCCCTTTTGTACTTAACTGCCTTTGAGCTCTAAACTTTTCATTACTTACTAGCTAAAGAGATCTAAAAGATACATATTTAAAGTGAAGAAGTGAATGTCTCCCCACTTCCACACCAAAGGAATAACCACTGTAAACAATTCGGTGTTATCCTTTTTAACATACACATGTTTAGTTTTTTAGTTTTTATTTTTTTAAGTCATCAATTATATTACTCATGGTTTTTACAAATTGCTTTTTCCCACTCAATTATATGGCATGAGTAGTTTCCCTGTCAGTTCAAACAAAAGTTCCTACTTGCTGTCCAGTATCCCATGGTAGGGCATAACTTACTTACTGAACCTTCCTTCTAATCTTACAATTTTATATTTAGTCTCTATCCTATCTAATAAAAGAGTAACATGCAAATGTGACGGTACCTTGGCTCCTGATTGGCTATGCTACCAACAGATCAGGAGTGGGGGGCAGACTGGGGGCGTGGCCATGGCTTGCCTGGACGCCAGTGAACACTTCCCTTTACGAATGCTTTGCTTCTCACCAGTGCCTCAAGTGCTTCATGCCTGTGGGGAACACTTCGCTTCACACCGGCGCAGGCAGGGAACAAAGCACTTCAGGCCAGCACCAGCTGGGAACTCTTCGCTTCATGCTGGCGGGGGCGGGGAACTAAGTAGGGACCACGCCTCTGCACAGGGTGTTTTCGAGGGCCTAGCGAGCCAGTGGGAGAGGCTCAGTCTTTGAGGCATCTGTGGTTTCGGGGAGGGCTGGGCCAGGACAACACCATACTTTCAAAGAAAGTTGTTTCCTACTTAAATATCCTCTGATAAGTATCTTTAAAAGAGGAGTAAATATTCAGCCATTGTCACTCCTTGAAGAGTTAAGGTAATTCCTTAATATCACCTGTACATTCAAATGTCTTTGTTTCAA
Source organism: Antrozous pallidus (assembly GCA_027563665.1). Taxonomy (NCBI): domain Eukaryota; kingdom Metazoa; phylum Chordata; class Mammalia; order Chiroptera; family Vespertilionidae; genus Antrozous; species Antrozous pallidus. Next base: position 126,384,526 of record CM050508.1, on the reverse strand, counting down.
AGATGCCTTTTACTGTTGGTTTGCCCCCTCCGGAGGCTACCCAAGGTCTTATTTCATCCCTGATGTTGGGTGCTTCCCCCGACCATAAGTCCCCAACGCACTTCCAGCCAGAGTTAAAGGGGGCTTCTTCTGTTTTTAAGGCATCGCCATATCCAGTGCCTGCCAGGTCTCTGTGAAAGCACTACTCCTTAGGTCTGGGGTGCTGGGAGCTGAAGCAGAGAGGCTGTGAGGCCCAGCTTACCCAGGATGCTAGCTCCCATCACCCCCTCCCAATTATCCTGGCCCAGCCTTCCCTATGCATACCTGCTCATGGAGAGGAGAGCGTGAGGTGGTCGTGGCAGCTGGATGGGAGGCCGGCAGGCAGTGTGGCCGCAGGACCAGGGAAGGGAGGCCTACACCCTCCCCTAATCCAGAGGGGCTTGCCAGGGGGCCACAGGCCACACACCCCCACTCGGCAGGGCTTAACAGGGAACCTCAAGGTGTGCTTCCCGCCCTGGTGCAGGGCTAGGGTACCTCAGGCTGCTCCCCCCACCCCAGCTCCAGGCTGGGGGACCTCAGGCCGTGCCTCCCACCTGGTGCAGCTTGACAGGGGACCTCAAGGTGCACTTCACATCCTGTTGCTGGGTTAGGAGACCTTAGACTGTTCTCTCCACCCACCAGGGCTTGACAGGAGACCTCAGGCTGCGCCCCCACCTGTCAGGGCTTGACAGGGGACCTCAGCTGCACCCCCACCCTGGCACCAGGCTGGGGGACCTCAGACCATACCCTTTGCCCCAGCACCAGGCCAGGGGTCCTGAAGCTGTGCCCCTCCAGCCTGGCTGGGTTTGACAGGGGACCTCAGACTGTGCCCCCCACCCAGCAGGGCTTCACAGGGGACCTGAGCCAGTGACCCCTATGCCAGTGAGGATTGACGAGGGACCTGAGGCTGTGCCTTCCTCCCGGTGCTAGGCTGGGGGACTTGAGGCTGTGCTCCTCTGCCTGGTGGGACTTAATGGGGGACCTCAGGCCATGCCCCCCATCCTGGTGCTGGGCCAGGGGACCTGAGGACACACCCTGCCCTGGGTGGCTTGACAAGAGTGGGACTACTGGGGTCTGGATCTACCCCAAGGGGGTGCGGCTGGGTCTGGGTCTCACATGATTTTGAGGCACATGTGAGTGAGTGGGGCCTTGATTCTGGGCCCTGGGGTGCGCCCCAGACTCTGACAGGAGGAAGGTTTTCATATACATTTTACTAATTTTCTTTAGTCTCTGATATTTCTATTATAGGGAAAGAGCAAATAGCAATATTAAATTATTTCTTCTAATTAATATCCTTTTAATGTGCACGAATTTCGTGCACTGGGCCACTAGTATTATAATAATTCTATATAGAAGGTTTCCTCAAAAATGTATACACACCCTTTGACTAATTATAATGGCAGTGTTTATTAAAATACATTTCATTTTCAAAATTAAGCTATCAGCTGTTAAAATGTGTATACATTTTTGAGACACCCTATATATCTTCTCATGTACATGTGGGAAACATGTTAAAGGTAGTGATTTCATATATGGGCTCTGAAATCAGACTGCCTGGATTTAAATCCTGGCTTCACTAATTAGTAGCTGCAAAAACTTCTCTAAAGTTCAGTTTCTCTTTCTGGAAAACGGAGATATAGGCCCACACTCAACAGGCCATTTTATGAAAGAAACCTGGCATAGGAGCAGATACATTGTAAGTGCTTAGTTAAGGTTAGCTGTGTCATTATTGAAGTCAATTTCTGGAATTGGCTCAGCCGGTGTTGCTCTGTGATGGAGCCTCAGCCATTCACCAAGAGGTCACCAGTTCAGTTCCTGGTCAGAGCACATGCTGGGGTTTCAGGCTTGATCCCCAATAAGGGGTGTGCAGGAGGCAACCAATCAATGTTTATGTTTCTATCTCTCCTTCTCCCTTTCTCTCTATATCCATAAAAACATATTTTAAAACATTTCTGGAATTGGACTTTCAGGGTACAAGCATTTTCACCTTTTACATTTTGATAATTGCCCTCCAGAAATAAACCCAAGTTACACTTTCCCCTGAAGTGCCCTTTGACCCCCCACCTTTACCAACACTGGATTTTTGACAATGTAGTAGGCAAAATAGTTACTCATTGCTGTTTTATTATTATTACTTGGATCACTGGCAAGCCCTTTGATTGTCTGTAAACCATCTGTATTGCTAACCTATGAATTATTTGTTCATCTTTGGCTCTTTTCCTTTTGAGTTTTGAGTTTTTCCTCACTGGTTCTTTGTATGTATTTAGGATACTAAACCTTAGACAAATATATAAGATGTAAATATTTTATTCTAGCTTATCATATGTCTTAATTTTTTTAAATGTCTTTTGTTTTATATATATGCTAGAGGCCCAGTGCACAAATTCGTGCATGGGTGCAGTCCAGCCGGCCTGGCCTCAATTGGGGCTGATCAGGGCCAGGCCTGTCGGGAGGAGATGGTGGGAGGTTGGCCAGTGGCCCCCCCCCCCATTGGGGCCGGGGGTTGATTGAGCACAGGGCCAGCTGTGGGAAGGGGATGTGGTCCATGGGCCGGCCAGCCCTGCCCCCGAATAGGGTGTGGGGATAATTGGAGATCAGTGATGGGGGGAGGGGCTGAGGCAGGCTGGCTGGCCAGCCCCACCCCTGATTAGTGTGTGGGGGGGGGGGGGCAATTGGGGGCAGAGCTGCCTGGGGGGAGGGGCCGTGAGCCTATCAGGTTGGTGGGGCCTTATCAGGGGTGAGGCTGGTCGTGGGGAGGGGCTTTGGGTGGTGGGCTGGTTGGCCCCATCCCTGATTGGAGTGGGGGGTCCCCTCTGGGGTGGGGCCAGGCAGGGGGAAGAGCTGCAGGAGGTTGGCCTGCTGGCCCTGCCCCCTATTGGGGGGGCAAACAGGGGCCGGAGCTGCAGGCCAATTGGGGGGGGGGGAGACCCATCAGGGACTGGTCGGAGAGGAGGGGCTACAGGAGGTTGGCTGGCCAGCCCCACCCCCTGTTGGGGTAGGGGATGCAATTAGGGGCAGGGCCAGTTAGGGGAGGGTTGGCTGGCTACCCCACTCTTGATCAGGGTGGGAGAGTCTGATCAGGGCTGGGATGGCTGGGGGGAGGGGCCACAGGCAATTGTCTGCGGACCCTGCACCTGATTGGGCCAGTTCGCTAGCTGTAGTAACGTCATTGCCACTACTAGTTCTGGTTGTTATGGTCACTGGCTTTTTATATAGAGAGATATATATAGATAGATATGTTTGTTTTTTGTTATTCCTCACCTGAGGATGTTTTTTTCCCCATTGCTTTTTAGAGAGAGTGGAAGGGAGGGGGAGAGACAGAGAGAAACATGATTGGTTGCCTCCCACATGAGCCCTGACCAGGGCCAGGGATGGAGCCTGCACCCAGAATCGAACCTGCTGCCCTTCAGTTCCCAGACCAATCTTGAGCGAAACTGGTCAGGGTGAGGTTTATAATTTTTTAAATATAGTCACATCTGTCTATTTTTTTCTTGTGGCTTCTGGATTATGTCTTTTTATTTATTTATTTATTTATTTATTTTGGATTCTGTCTTTTTAAAAGGACACTTTCTGATACACATTTGGCTGTTCTATTTTGAGCAAGGTTGTTCCTAGGTTTGAGGCATACCATGGAGTTTTTTTCAGGAACAGTCTGAACCTTCTGGACATTATTATAGGCTATTAACTTCTTGGTCTAAAAAAGGTTTATAGTGCCCAGCCTGGGGTCCTAAAGCTGTGTCCACAGCACCCCCTTCTGGGCACTACCGAACACCCAACCTAGAACAGGCCTCCTGAACTGAGGAAGCGGGGGGGGGGGGGGGGGGGGGGTGTCTCTGTTCCTCGGTTTAGTATTTATTGAGTGCGGTAATAGCAGTGAGATACAGGAATAATACTGGATATAGAAATAATATAGTTCCTGACCTGGAGGTTCTTGGAGAAAATCTACACAAAATCTCCTATGCCTGATTACCAGTCTACGCTATCTTCATAAAACATTTAAATATAGGTAGTGATGTTGACTACATTACTTCATTTAGAATTGCAGAATTCTACTTTTAAAAAATGGACCCAAATAAGTATGATCTAAGAAACCACAACAACAAAGAATTACCTGCTAACTGAGACTAATAAAAATAGCCTGGTGTAGACAGAAGCCACTTGAACAGTCAGTTCCTTGGATTCTCAACTGGACTGTGCCAGGAGCAAACCGATGATCCAGGGTGCTCCCTAGATCTTTAGGCTTTGTCTTTTCTTAGTTAGCTCTCAGGATCTTGGGGTGAGGGGAGTTTGGTCAGAGGAGGGCAAAGGAAGGCAGAGGCTCATAAGGATTGTTTTTTGTTGTTGTTGTTTTGTTTTTTTAAATGTCACATTGAGAAATCCTGGCCTGTAGAATACACTCATATTTGATTTACAAAATACTTTGTCATCTGCCTTGCACCCACCCCAGCTGCATCTGGCCCTCCTGTTTCTGTTCCCCGAACAGCCCTGAGTTCTCTGCTCTGCAAAGTTTTCACATGTGCTTCCCTGACTTTTTGCTCTGGCCTTCCTCCTATCACTTCTTCACCCACTGTTACAGGGTAAATGCATCCTTCAACACTCATATGTTGAAGTCCTAACCTCAGAAAGTGACCTTATTTGGGGGAAAGGTGTTATGTATGTAATTAGTTCAATTAGGAGGTCATACTGGAATAGGGTGGGCCCCTAATCCAGTAGGGCTGATAATCTTAACAAAAAGGGATAAATTTGGACACAGAGACACAAGTCAAGAAATGACAGAAACTGCCTGTGAGCCACATAAAGCTAGGGTAGAGGTGTGGAACGGTCACCCCCACAGCCCTCAGAAAAAACAAATCCTACCAAGACCTTGATTTGGGACTTCTGGCCTCCAGAATTTATACAGATAATTAATTCCTGTTGTTTAAGCCGCCCAGACTGTGACACTTCGTTACAGCAGCCCTCTGAAACTAATGCACATATTTCAGGACAGCTCTCACACATCCTCCAGGAGATGGGAGAGGTGTGGGACAGATTAGCCCCCACAGTCTGGTAACTTTTTATAAATAACAAATTTGGATGTGGTTGACATAAAGTTGTATTTTGTATACATTCAATTACTCATGTATTTGATATTGTCATTTTCTTTTCATATTTTGGACAGAATACGTATTTTTTTTAGGACTCAAACATTTTCATAGTTCCTGGGAAAACCTGTAGGCCTTAAGTTCCTGCCTGTGGTGCCTTGAATGAATCAAACCCTCTGGGTGTGTGGATGTAACTGACACTTCCTCGTAAATTCCTCAAGGACCAGTCTCTACCACAGCTCTCTTGGACATCTAACAGGAAGCTGGCTGTTCAGTAGATTCATTTAATGAACAAATAAACATTTTTACTTTTTTACATATCCCACTTTTTAAAATTACTAAGTATGGCAACAATGAATATGTCTACCTTCAAGATCAGAAGCAATGAATAACCACACACAAAACAAAGAAAATCCTAGGGCATATTTTTTACATGTGAGAAAATTATACTCTGAAGACTTAATGAGGACAAACCCACATTTTACAGCATGTAGACAGAACCAATGTCATTTTGCTAACCCTAAAGAGCAGAGGCTGAGTGCTGGCAAGTAATTTAACTAGACTTCCATCTCTCTTGGCCTTTCTCCAAGGTCTTGGTTTAAGGAGGTTGCATTGTGTTCCACTTAAGAGTTAATAAATGCTGGAGAGAAAAAGGTCAGGTAGGAGAAAAGCAGCAACAGCACAGTATGGGAATAAGTGGCCTCTGGAAAGAAGTCGGCTCGTGAGGAAGGGGAAGGCAAGGTGGAAAGAGAAGGCGGTTGCCTGTATGATAATGATGCTGTGGATGAAAGCATAAGCAGGTGAGCAACCAAGCGCATGCTGAAAGTTCTCTGTTGCCTAAATTAACAGGAAGTACTGGCACGCTTTGTCTCCCTTCATCCTTCTGACAGCTCCGTGATACAGTCATAATTCTCCCTGCTATACTGACAAACAAAGAAACTTGGCTGTAAAGAGATTATGTTGAGGTGAAGCTGGTGACTTGGAGTTTGTGTGGCCCCAGAGCCACACACCTAAGTACCACCACCTCTCTAGAAAGTTGTATTTCTGTGTGTCACTACATTCTGGGCCCCCTGAAGGCAGAACTGTTATGCCCATTTTATATTATGGCAGGGTTTCTGACTTTTTGAATGGAAGGATATAATAATTGCTTACTAAATCAATTGATTTTGATTGAGGAAAGCACATCATGCTCTCCAGATTATTTTCTCTTGTTTATCACAGTACTTATTTGAGGGCAATATTTCTTTGAATCAAGGCCTATTCAGTTAAAATGATCAAGCACAAACAGTGCTTATTCTTCACTGGGCACAGTTCCACCAGCTCTGCGTATATTAACTCATGTGATACTCTCAGGATCCCTCTACATAGAGCAGTGGCTCACAGTAGTGCAGGTTGTGACCAGTGCCCCCTAAAACTGTGCAGTTCTCAAAACCTGCCCAACCACAAGTGGTGACTCTGCTGGTAGCCCTCAATGTACCCATTTTACAGATGGATAAACTGAAACATAGAGATGTCTCAGCGAGTGAAACTTCACAGTTTAATCAAACTCATGATAACTACATAATATTCAGCACATGGTAAGATAACACTTTATTAATTCAGCCCAGTTGGAAAGGTGGTAGAATTTATACTACTTGAAAAAATATGGATTATTCCTAAGAAAATTAGTTCTAGTACATTAAGCTACACTTAATCAATTAGTTAAGTACTATCAGAATGTGTATTAAGAAACACTGTCATGTTTTTTTTGAATGTTAATGTCTCACTTGAAATCAGGAATAATTAATGTATAAAAATCCTTAAAATTTAAAAACAGGGTCTGGCTTTATTTATTTATTTATTTAGCCTGCCAATTTACTTACTAAATAATTTCTTCTTTAATTATCCCAATTCTTTACCATATTTCAAATGAATGTATTAAATTAATAATTGAGTTTAGATTAATAAAGTTTTAGTATGCTGTTAAATAAGGCAGGAGATTCAAGAGAAAAACATTTTTAAACATCTGATGGAATAATTCTTAAGCCAATAATAAGACTGGATATAAACACAGTCAATGAGCAATTAAATAAAAAATTTGGGGGGTCTAATTTCTAGAATAAACTGCTCAGTTTAAAAAAAAATGTCCACACATTTCAAGTAAAGTTTTTATGCATGTATTAGTATTTGGTACTACTCTCATAAATCTAGCTTTAAGCATCACATAGTGGTTTGGGCTTCAGTCTTCCCAGCTACCCACGTGCACAAGAATCTGCTGAGAACTTGTTATCCCGCAGATTCTGATCCAGTGAGTCTGGGGCGGGGCCAGCGAATCACAGCTCTAAATGTTCCAGGAGAAACCGATGCTGTAGAATTTAGAACTCAGACTTTGGGAGCCAGGTAGCTGATGAGAGTCCTTGGGCAAGAAGCTCAACTTCTTAGTTTGTTCATCTGTAAAATGGAATAATGTTAATAGTACATATATAAGGGTGTTGTGAAATAAGATTCATTAATAAATGTAAAGAACCTCAAGCAGAAAAAACATACAACTGGCATTAGACTACACTTTTTTTCCCCCACTTAACAGTATATCCTGGGTATCTTTCTGTGTCCATAGAATAAAATCTACTGCATTCTTTCTAACAGCTGCATAGTATTCCACAATTGGATATATCTTGGTTTGCTTCATTCCAATCGATTTTTTTTTTTAGTTTTTAAATTGTGGTAAAATATGCATAACATAAAATTTGCCATTTTCACCATTCACTAACATTACATACATTTACACTGTTGTGCAACCATCACCACTATTCATTTCAGTAATTTTTCCATTATCCCAAAATGAAACCCTGTACTCATTAAAGCATAACTCCCCTGGTAACCTCTATTCTACCTTCTGCCTCTATGAGTCTGCCTCTTTTGGGTCCCTTGTATCAATAGAGTCATACAACATGTGTCCTCTCATGTCTCCAGTGGATTTCGAAGGACATGTTTTCTCAGTGGCCTTCCTGCACAACCCACACTCTACATCCTGAATCCATAGAGCCGGGGGTTGTCCTCCTCCATGGCCCAGGCAGAAATTAGGTCTGAGTTGCTGACCTTCTGTGATGTGCAACCTCTGTAGACTTCTGACTCTAATTAACCAAAACCACTGTCACTCTCATTCCGTGTGTACCCAGCCTGGGCCAGCCCTGTCCTGAGTGCTGCAGACTATTCTGTGAGGTTGGACAAATGAGCCCCATTTTGCACATGTAGAAACTTCAGATCAGAGGCAAAATGACTCCCTGCTCTTAGTCAGAGGAAGGAGTGGGTTATAGTTAGGTGTGGCCCCAAAGTCCCCGCCCTTTCCACTACCTACTAGTCTGGTAATGGAAAAGCAATCATTTCCAGGGTTTTTAATACAGGTAAGACTTAAATTAAGCAAGCTGGATAACTGAAGATTCAGAAATATCCCAAAATATCGCTAAACAAAAGAATTCATCCCAGAACCTGCCTTGAGCAAAGCTTTCTCATTTTTATTGTTTCTCAGATAGGGAATGTTTTCAACAGCGTGTGTGTTTGAGTAGATTTATACTGCCTGCCATTGTCCAGCCTCTTTTTCCAACCGGTCTCTTTCCCATCCTGAGACTTTGTTGATGTAGAACGGTAGTTATGCAAACAAAGGCCTAGGAGAACCTTAAGAAACAGTTCCTCTGGGGCTGATCCTATCCTGAAACACTGCAGCCTTCCTCCCCTCCAGCGCTGCGGAAGGAACCAGAAGGCTCAGAGGCAGCTCTGTGATCCCCCGCATACATAACAAGTCAACAGGCTCTATTCGTATCATCAGCTATTCCCTGGCCACCAAATGGCCACGTGGTGTGTGTTGTGCGTGCACATGTGTATCCAATTACTTTCTAGAACTCAACTGGAATGTTATATTTTTCAAAAAGCAAAACGTTTAAGTTTGTCGGGGGTGGTGGTGGGGGAGATCTTCTAAACACGGCTGTCACTGTCCCATCTGAAAACTTCCTTTCTTTCTCCTACGGGATGTCCTTTGTCTCTTGTTTTTGCCAAGAAGCAAGAGCACTGTTTACGTTTTGCAGCCCTCTCTTCACGTGCTCGGTTCGGATCCTCCTCGCCAGGCTCACAAGTTGTTTTGGCCGCCCGCACGCATTCTTCCCTGCTTCCACCCCTTAAAGGAGCCCTGCTCCGCAGGCTGGGACTGGAGCTGTCCCCGGCGGTGGTGGGACGCGTGTACTGCGGGTTGTGATTGTGTGATGTTATGCTTTGGGTCTGTTTCCACTGGGTTTTAGATCAGTGGAGTTTAGAGAAAGCTTATTGATAATACCTCTTAAAATACGACCTACACCCCAAAGGCACTATCTTATTACTCATCATGAACACAACAAGAAAAAGTAATGATAGTATCCACATGGGCTCTTGGGAGGTTTACTGGACAGAAAGTAAAGATTTTCCAGGTCTGATGCTTTTTAATGCCTTGGGTCAGACTCGTTCTGTGATGCTGACTAATATGCATCCCTACACAGTTACCAGGAATTTTATTATAGGACAAACAAACTTCTGATTTGCTGTTATGGATATGTCTGAGATTTAAATCACGCGTAGCCCAGTCCGCTAAATAGCCCTGAGGGATCCATGAGAAGCAGCTCCCTTAACCCCATGTCTGGTACACAATAAAAGACTGCGGACACATGTCATGCTAGGAAATTACTATTTTCTTATTGAGGAAAAAGATGCTGCCTTTCTTAACCCACACTTGGTACTACTCTGTCAGTGGTTTGTAAATATAATTGGGCATCCACATTCGTGAGACTCCTTTAAAGTGGGGGCTTGTGTTATGTACAGGGTCCAGAAAAACAGGGGAGAAATAAAGCTGTTACTCTAGTTCTATTTGCATGTCCCTGACCATCCATCTGGGGTAGGTGGCATGTGAGGGACGTGGGTTCTGGGGTTTGTGTACACTGGGGAGGTCAGGGTAACTATGTGCTAAATTATAATTCAGTACACATTTACGAAACATTTTCAATGCTATGCTTGCCTTCAGTCAAGAGACTGAACTAAACAAGAAAACAAGAGATGAAATAGCTGCTAGCCACCCATCTGAAAAGGTTACCTCTCCTCCTCGATATCATGTCCCCACAAAGAGTGGCTGGTTTCAATCACTCAACAAACATATTAGAGACACAATGAAAAAATATATATTTTTATATGTATTTAATCCTCTCCCAAGGATATGTTTTCATTCTCTCTCTCTCTCTCTCTCTCTCTCTCTCTCTCTCTCTCTCACACACACACACACACACACACACACACACACACACTTTCTTTCTTTTTAAAGAGAGAAATAACAATGTGAGAGAGAGACACAGATCAGTTGCCTTCCATATGTATCCCGACCAGGAATCGAACCTACAACTTGTGCATGTGCCTCGACTGGAATTGAACCCGCAATTTTTTGGTGTATAGGACAATGCTACAACCAACTGAGCCACATGGCCAGGGCATGAAGGAACTTAATATTTTTAAGGAACTTACTATCTAGTTCAGGAAAAAAATATGTATATACATAAAAGAGCTAGAGATCGACACAAGTTCATAGAGAATCCAGCATTAGAATGTGGTCACAAAGACTTGAGTATGGATTAGAAGTTTAAACGGGAATAAATAGTTGGGTTAAGGTTAGTGAGGGACTTCTGTGGAAGAAGGAGCCTCAGGAGCTGGCCCTTATGTGAAGTGAGAAATCAAACTAATGTAAAGAACAGAAAAATGGGCATTTCAGAGTGGAAAGCAGATGAGTTCAAGTAAAGCACAGAGGAAAAATGAAGCCTGTGCAGGTTTCCCTTTGTCCTTCCTCTATATTTCTTTTGCTGCTTCACACATGAGAGTTAGTCCAACTCCAGCTAGCAGGCTACAGATTCACAGAATAGCCACTGCCATTTTACACCATCTGTTCAGGGATTATTTTGTGCCTATTCTCTCATCTTTGGGGAGAGGGAAGGAGAATTGCCTTCAAGGAGGAAAATAATTAAATCATTAAAGAGAAATGTGCTCTTTCCTTTCCTTTACCTTCCCTTCTTTCCAGATGATTTAGCCCTAAGGTCTGAGACAGGGCAGAGTGAGGTGGACACTAATGTTGTGGCGAGAGAGGGTTAGGTGCGGTGTGTTAGAACACAGCAAAGTGGAGGGCCCAGAGTCCATGAGGGTGAGGGCATCCACACTCAGGTGGCTCTGAGTGTGTCGGAGTCTGAAACATTTTCGTGACCGGGGCCTGACATGGACTTTAGAGTCTGAGCGGAGACAAAAGCATCTGTAAGAGGGGAGGGGTGGCACAAAAGATAGGAAATTGATCAAATGAATAAATAGATGAGGTTTTCCACTGTCATAGAAGGGAGTCACAAATATGGGAAGGAAGAAATGAGTTCTGAGGTATTGGGTTGGAATTAGATCTATTTGTATAGACCATGATTTGTATAAACCAAGATAGAAAAATGAGAGAGGACAGATAGATAAGATAGAGGATAGAAATATAAACAGCTGCACATGTGCATATGTGTATTATAGCAGACAGACTCGGAGATGGCCCCCAATTACTCACTTTGGGAAGCCTGGGTGTTCCCTGCCTCTGCCACTTGGAAAGATGAGTGCAGTATGACACTCCCAAGATGGCCCCCACCAACTCACATGTCCTGGTATTCATGCCCTTGTGTATCATATTTTCCTCCCCTTGCTTCTACTAGTTGTACCAGTTAACAATACGAATTTTTTTCAATAGATGGAGTTACACATATGTCAATATATATGTGATTTGATATGTATGCTATTTTGTTATATTGGCAGCAAGCTTCAAAACTTCATATGTCAAATTTTCTAAAGGTGTTAACATCAGATATTTTTACTCTTAAAAATATCAAATTTCAGCCAAAAAAAGATCATTTGCAGGAGGTTTTAATTCATTACTTTATTTTTAAGAAAAAGTTATCGTATACTTTGGGAAGCTTCTGGTGAACATGCTCCATCTCAAGATACTTGTGAACACTGATTTAAATGCTTTAAAAAATGATTATTTCTATATGAAAGACAAAGAATGTCCAGATCAACCAAAAAAAATTGAAGACCAACAATTGCAAGCATTATTGGATGAAGATGCATGTCAAACTCAAAAACAACTTGCAGAACAATTAAACATTGCTCAACAAACAGTTTCTGATTATTTACAAGCAATGAGAAAGATTTTAAAGGAAGGAAAATGGGTGCCACATCAACTGAACAAAAGACAAATGGAAAACAGAAAAGTCATTAGTAAAATGTTGTTTCAGTAGCATGAAAGAAAATATTTTTTGCATCAAATTGTGACTGGCGATGAAAAGTGGATTTATTTTGAGAATCTCAAACGCAAAAAATCATGAGTTGATCCAGGTCAACCATCAACATCGACTGCAAGGCCAAATCACTTCACAAAGAAGATAGTGCTCTGCGTCTGGTGGAATCAGGAAGGTGTATGATGAGCTTCTAAAACCAAGTGAAACCATTAATACTGATGGCTACCAACAACAAATAATCAATTTGAACCAGGCTTTTATTGTGAAACTACCAGAATGTCCCAGAAGATATGGCAAAGTAATTTTGCTTTGTGATAACACAACAACACACTTCAAAACCAGTTAAAGACACGTTAAAAGATCTAGCCTGAAAAGTATTAACCCACCTGCTATATTCACCAGACCTTGCTCCTTCAGATTATCACTTGTTTTAATTGATGGCACATGCACTTTCTGAGTGGCACTTCAAAATTATGAAGAAGTAGAAAACTGGGTCACTGAATGATTTTCCTCAACAAGAAAAGTTCTTTTGGGACAGCACCCACCAATTACCTGAAAGATGAGGGAAATGTGTAGCTAGCGATGAACATTGTTTTGAATAAAGCACTTTTGATGTTTCTCCAGAAATCATCGTGTTTTCTCTGATTACAAAAGCTACCATTATTAACTGGTACACCTAGTACATAACAGAATATACAGCAACGATAGGAGGATGTCATTTCTGTATTATGTTACATGAGATTATATGTCTGTCTTACTTGGAGACACTCTACCTGGCGGCATTGGTGAAGCCAGCTGCTATGTTGTGAATTGCCCTCTGGAGAGGCCTACATAGCAAGGAACTGAGGGCAGCCTCCAGCCAATAGCCAGTGAGAAAAGGAGGCCCTCAGTCCAACAAATCCCAAAGGAACTGAATTCTCCCTCCACCTGAGCTTGGAAGGAAGTCTTGTCCCGGCTGAGCCTGGAGAAAAAACCACAGCCCCTGCTGATACTTCGTGAGAGCTTAAACCTGGGGAGCCAGCTAAGACACACCAGGACTCCTGACCTCAAAAACCACAAGAAAACGAATGTGTTGCCTTAAGCTACTAAATTTGTGGTAATTTGTTACCCAGAAATATATATCGTATATATATACCTTAGCTCTCACTGAGAAGGCTTAAAGGTAGCAACACTCCAATAGCAATAAGCACATTTGGTCCCCAGATCTGGGTTTCAAATGTCATTTTCAGCTAAAAGGAACCTCAACGTCTTAGAGAAATGTCTAAGTCCAAGGCTGCAGCATGAAAAGTGTAAGATGAATCTAGGACATTTTGTTGTGCCAGAAAACAAGGAAGTGCTCAAAGAATGATGGGCACATGTCAAAAGGACATAGAGACCCAGATTAAAAGGGCTCCCACAAGCCAAATTTGGGATGATTTCAGCATTAAAATAAATTATTACAGTAGTGGATTATAAATTTATTGAATAAAATAGGAAACCATGAGTCCATCTATATAATAAAAGCATAAGTGACCTTACTGCGAAACTATCAGAACGACCAGTCACTATAATGCCCACTGACCACCAGGGGACAAGTCCAGCCTTGAGCTGTCCTTGGTGGTCAGTGCGCTCCCACAGGGGAAGTGCTGCTCAGCCAGAAGCCAGGCTCATGGCTTCCAAGTGCAACGGAGGTGGTGGGAGCCTCTCCCACCTCCACAGGAGCACTAAGGAGCAGCGAGCAGGTGGGCAGTAAGGAGCAAGGGATCCCAGACTATGAGAGGAATGTCCACCTGCCAGCTTAGGTGACCATTCCCCTGAGGGGTTTCAGACTGCAAGAGGGTGCAGGCCAGGCTGAACCTCCCCCCCCCCCCCCACCACCAGTGCATGAATTTCAGGCAGCAGGCCTCTAGTAGAGATATAAATAAATAATCAAATGAGTAAATTGAAAGTTTGGTAAGAAATGAGATATTTAGATAATTTCAAAATACTTCTGAATAAAAGATGTATTCATCACAAAGAGGCAAAGGAGTAACGTCATAGTGGATTAATGTGGCAGATGCCATCTTTATTAAATGATCAAGGTTAGCCTTGTCATTAATGGGAGACATTACAAGCATGCAGCGCCTCATCAGCTGCACTGAGAAAAACACGGAGATGTTTATGTAACACTAGTGGCCTGGTGCACTAAATTCGTGTACATTAAAAGGGAATTACTTAGAGGGAATATTTTAGGATCTGGGGTGCAGGGAAATGTAATTCCTGGTTGGCAGGCCACTGACACCAAGTTGACTAATAGCCAACTCTGCGAGGAATGAGACTCCCTCCTCCCTCCTGTCAGGGTCTGGGATACAGTTGAATGGGATTTCTGGCTGGCAGGCTGCTGATAGCAAGCTGTCCAATAGCTGATTCTGCAAGGAATGGGGCTCCCTCCTTCCTTCTGTCAGGGTCCAGTTTGAAGACCAGCCATGCCCCCAACCGCACAAGGCCCAGAGTTCCACTGTGCTCCGGCCAGGCCTTGGAGCTCCCTCCCACCATGCTGAGACACATCAAATTTATCTTAACTGCCCTCCCCCCGCTAGCCTGGTAGCCCCACACAGCCTGCTGTTTGGTCATCCATCTGGTCATTTAGATCATGATGGCCTCTGGCTTTTTATATATTAAGATTCCTGCCCAAAATGTGGAACATGAGAAAATATCAGACAAATCCAATTTGGGGGCATGGTAAAAAAATAGCTGGCCTGTGATCTTCAAGGGTCAGTGTCATGCAAGTCCAGGGGAGACAAGAAACTGTGCCATGGTAATGGAAACATGACAACCTAATGTGATGCATGGTTTTGAGCTGGATCTTTTGGCTATAAACAATGTTATTGGGGAAATTTGTGAAATTTGAGTAGAGTGTGAAGATTAGATGGCAACAGCGCATCATTGTTCCTTTCATGATCATGATGGTCATACTCTGGTTACACAGAAGACTATCTTTATAGGAATTCCACACTAAAATATTAGAATATGGTGGGCATTATGTCAGCAACTTATTCTAAAATGGCTCAGTAAAATAAAAGTTCTTTGTATTTTATTTCTAACTCTCCTGTAACTTTGAGTCCAATGTTCCTCAGAGTAGTCCTACCCAGACTGGAAGAATTAGCACTACCCAGGAATTTGTGGAAATGTAAATGCTTGGGTCCCAACCTGGACCTATCCTTCAGGTGAATCTGATGCACTTTTAAAAGTTTGAGAGCCACTAATCCATTTATCCAAAACATAAAATTCAAGAAGCAATTTCTTAGCTGAGTGTAACTCCCACTTATGAACACAAGTAATACTGGTCTTTTTGAGTCGCTACTTCTGTTTCCATTGATGACCCATTATAAAGCTGATAAAGTTGATACTAAGTAACTAAAGTGGAATAATAGATTTTAAGCCTATTTCTAAAAAAGAAGAAAGGAATTGCTTTTTATTGAGAACATGTCAAATGCCAGATTTTATGCTAGGTTCTTTCTGGTAGGAAAGAAAATCCATAGATTTTCAGAATATTTTTCAGAAATTTAGACAGTTAAAATGACCACTCTCACACCTAAATTCATGGAATATTCTAGTTTTTTAGAAATCTGTTTAACATTCATTCAACAAACATCTATTATATGCCCCACAGAGAGCAAAGCATTGAAAGTTATACTGTAGTAGATTCATGTACATGGTATTTGGTGGCTATGATACAAACTTTCATGGCACATATAATTATTTTTTTAAATAACAGCTATGTTGATATATAAGCCACATATCACATAAATCATCCATTGAAAGTATGCAGTTGAATGGTTTTTAGTATATTTAAAAGTTGCACAGCCATCATCACAATGAGTTTTAGAACATTTTCATCACTTCAGAAAGAAGCCCTGCACTATTAACAGTCAACATCCATTCCCTTCTCCTCTCAGCTCTTGGCAGCCACTAATTTATTTTCTGTCTCTACGAATTGGCCTACTCTGCACATTTCATATAAATGAATCATGAAGGTTCAGCCATGTTGTAACTTGTATCAGTATTTCATTCCTTTTTATTGGGGAGTGCTATTCCATTGTACGGACATATACATTTTATTTATCCATTCATCCATTGGTAGACATTTGGATTTGTTTCCTCCTTTTGACTATTACTATGAATATTTGTGTACAAGTTTCTATGCGGACATGTTTCCATTCCTCTTGGGAATATGCAGAGGAGTAGGGATGAAGGGTGATATGGTAAACCTATGTTTAATTTTTGACAAGCTACCATACTGTTTTTCACAGTGGCTGTTCCACTTTGCATTCCCACCAGCAGCATGTGAAGATTCTGACTTCTTCACATTCTTGTCAACACGCTATTTGTACACGTAATTTTGGCATCATAAACTGCGAAAAGCAACATTCTTGGAATGAAAACCATAGGGCGGGTTATAAAGACTTGGACTTAAGCATTATGAAATTCATGTGTTCGTAGCATCAAGCAGTATTTAAGGCGTGCTTACTAGATGTAGGGCACTAGAATAGAAAATGGATTTTAAGGTGTTTTGTGAGGTTGTGTTAAATATTGGGGCAACTAAGACACAGATTTCCCTGGCAAGCCAGGAAGTATCTCAAGAGCTCTGGGTCTGGTTCTACAGGCCGAGCAATGTGACTGAAAAAAAATCTGCTGCTTCCAACCACCCACTATGGGCAGAGGCAAATAATAACAGCTTCGGGTCCTCAGTGAGCCAGGCAGAGATGTAAGGCAGCAGAGCACACTCAGGACATCTGTGGTTGGCCTGCATTTCCAGCTCTGCATTCAGACCAGCCTCCAGGCCACTATCTGGTGACCCATTAGCCACATCTGACCCACAGAAGTATTTGTTTGGTCCGTGTAGTGCTTCAAACATCCTGATTTGAATTCCTTTACACTCTCCAGTCTTTTACAGCTCCCACAGCTTTCTGTTATTTTATCGATACTTAATCTGGTTCACTCTTTTACATTACCCATCTAAGAAGAGGTATCTGAATGTCCATGCCCGGCTCCTGCCTAAGTCATATGTTTAAAGCCTGGGCAATTATTTGTACATCACTGCCATCATCAAAAAGCAAACAATCAGGTATCTACATTGCATCATCAAAAAGAAGCAGTTGTTAAGCAGGTAATTGTGCAACATATTACATAAAAAGCAATAAATAGATATGACCTGTACCTACTGTAACTTTATAGACTAAACCACACCAACACAGACAGATGTTCATGGGGCTGATAGACAGTGGAAAAGACATACAGACCATGAAAATGAACAGGATGGTGGTTAGCTCTGAGCACCGCAGCACAGCCAAACTTACGACTGTGCTCCTGGGTACACATATATGCTAACAAGACTCTTTACAAAAGACACTCTTCCCAGGGTATTCCTATGAAAATCTGAAAGTATTTGCTGATCCTATCTCCATAATATGATTTACAAGACTTGTAAAATTCCAACACGCTTCAATAATACATTTTTTTTCTTTCAGAGTTCTCTTATGGCAGAGGTATTCACTGATGATCAGCTGTGTGATTAGAAATGCCATTTAGAGCAGAGCCCAGGCATCCCTAGTTGCTATTGGTGCCCAAAGCATTTCCCATTACATGTCAGTGCACCCTCTCAGGTTGCTGTGTTGGTTGCTAATGGCTCCTGCCACACCTTTTTCCAGAGAATTGCTCTTGCCTGAAGGGAGCCTCCTTCCCCAGAGATGCCCAAGATATTATGCTCCCCGAGGGAGGCAGGTGGTCTAAGCTAATGAATGACTAATACGGGTTATAAAAGTCCTAGACTTCTGCCTAACTGAGGCCATACTGCAGTGCCATACACTCCAGGCTCCCTGTGTGGGCAGGCTTAAGTCAGACTTCACTGAACCTCATCTTTACCTGGCTTCTTCTTCTGCACTATCTTGCTCCCCTGTTCCCTATGGATTTCACTTGAGATGATGCTCTTAAAAAAAAAAAAAAAAAAAAAAAAAGCTCTTTTTTTTTTTTTTTTAAGAGAGGGAAAGAGAAAAAAAAAAAACAACATTGATCTGTTGCCTCCCTTATACACCCCAACCAAGGATTGAACCGGCAACCTGGATATATGCCCTGACTGGGAATCAAACTTGAGGCCTTTCAGTACACGGGACAACTGAGCCACACTGGCCAGGGTGAGGAGATGTTCTTAAAAAAAAAATCACTTGCATCAGAAACCCCTTCTCAGGCTCCGCTGCTAGGAAACTTGCTGTGAAGTACCTGACCTGTCCTACAAAGTTATCCTCATGGGGGAGATTTTTAAATGGTTGTTAAAGCACACTACACATGTCATTAGGTATGTAATGGTTAAAAAGTAACCTCCCTGAGCTGTGGAAGCCAAGGTGACCCTATAATAATATCCTTAAGGCAGTTTTATGGCATTTATGGCTTCTGCTCAATGGAAGAGCAATTTAAAGCATACCTCAATCACATAATTATTTTTTCATCAATTCAGGGTGCTTATAACTCCTTCCTTTACTGAGCTGTGGCCAGAACCAAGAGAGAGAGAATTATGAAAATAAGTAATAAACCTAGATTTATGTATATGATTTACATAACTCATGAGCTCTGAATCTTACAAAAAAGTACATTCAAATAAAAAGCATTGCAATTTGATGAAGGATATGTGCTAATGTATTACTCTTGCTTCCACAATACATAGAAACAGCTTTATATAACTTTTCCCCTGCCCATGATCTAAAAATGTTTGAAGTATAGGTGTGCATTAGTACTCTGTGGCTGCCACAGATTTGGTGGCTTACAACAACAATTTATTTTCTTCATCATTCTGGAGGTCAGAAGTTTGAGATCAAGGTGCTGGCAGGGTCCCACTTCCTCCAGTGCAATGGGGGAGAATCCATTCTTTGCTTCTTCCAGCTTCCATTCCTTGGCTTGTGGCTGCATCTCTCCCTTCTCTCCCTTCACATGGTCCTCTGTGTGTGTGCCTTCTCCTCATCTGTCTGCCTTAAATCTTCCTCCGCCTCTCTTTATAAGGATACTTGCTATTGGCTTTAGGCACACCAGGATAACTCGAGATTATCTCATTTTGAGATATTTAATTTAATCGCATTTGCAAAGACCTTCTTCTCAAATAAGATGACATTCACAGGTTCATAGGTGGATATTTGGGGAGCTATTTTTGGGTCTACCACTTGTGTGTATTTATACAACCACACTAAGATAAAGGGGGATGTGCACAATTGAAGAATCTGATCAGGGCAGTACTTGTACACTTATACTAACATTGAATACCCAGTCTTGACTCTTTAGAAGGAGGTCAGAGGTTCTTGTCATAATTTTGGTTCATAATTTTGCCAAGCACAAATAGCAACCCTGTGTGATGAGGTTTGTGCACTGAATGGAAATATGCACTTTGTCAAGGAGTAGCCTAGCCACCCAATCCCCCTCCCCCACGTCAGTGTGGCTTTTTTCTGTAATCATGTAGATTTTCATACTTATGGAATATTATGGGGTGGCATATTATGCTATAGAAATGTCTTTGGTTTCTTAAGAATGCCAAAACTCAATTATCTATGGGAAGATTTCTGATGAACAGTGGCATAAAGCACATATGAGGGATTGAGAATGTTGATATCAGGAAACAGACTAGGAATTCCATGGCCAATGCCACTCCTTTTTAAATAATTGATATCTATTTCTAAGTTAAATATTTGTAAGATAAACTAATTGCAGATAAAAGCAGAAAAATACTTAAGAAGTTTTTGAAACAGTTACTTTTAAGATATAGATGTTTTGAAATATGACAATTTGAAAAAGCCTCATATATTGCTAAGTGTCTTTTTCCTTGCATATCTTGAAAGGTACTTAAGGAAAACAACAAAAATGTTTAAAATGTTAATAACCAAACATAAATCATGTAGCCATGATGAAAGAGTGAATTGTGAAATGAATTGTTTCACTAAATTGTTTTTAAAAATATTTACTTAGATTGCAAATTATGCCTTGCACCTTCTTTGAGGACCATTATGATTATGTGTATATCTCCATGCTATAAACTAGGTACAAAGAAATGTAAACTGAACAGCTAATTCATTTTACTTATAACAATGGGTTTAGACTGGAGAATTACTTTTCTTGGAATATCAGAAAAATAGCCGTGGGTTCTTGTCTCTATTGTAGCATTTTTCACAATCTACCTTGAAAAATTGGTTGTGTAAATAATGTTCTTCCCACAAAAGTGTAAACTCCTTTAGGGCAAGGACCTGGGGTTCCTCTTTTTATTTTATTTTTTAATGCCTACCTGCTATCTAGCCCTGTGTAATGCGTATAGTAGGTACTCGATAAATCATGCCTAAAATACAGCCTACATCTCAGGAATAGGGGTTAACCCCAGTAAGTAGGCAAGTTATATAGCCCACAATGATATCTGGCATTTTGGGGAACTACTTATCATTGTCCTTAAGGACACATCTTTTTAGTTTTCCTCTCTTCTTTTTCTTTTTATTTTCATCTTTATCATCCCTTTTCTCACTTCTTCCCTAATGTTGTTGCTAGACTGAAAGTTTGTCCCCACCCCTCCATCTCCCGAATTCATATGTAGAAACCTAATTCCCATTGTAATGGTGTTAGGAAGTGGGGCTTTGGGGGAGGTGATTAGGTCATGAGGGTAGAGCCCCCATGAATGGGATTAGTGCCTTGTAAAAGAGATTCCAGAGTGACCCCAATGAGAAGATGGCCATCTCTGAACCAGGAAGCTGGTTCTCACCAGACACTGCATCTGCTGTACTTTGCTTGATTTTGGACTTCCCAGCCTCTGTGAGTAATAACTGTTTGTTGTTTATAAACCTCCCAGTCTATGGCATTTTTTTTTTTTTACAATGGCCTGAATAAACTAAAACGACCAGGACTTTGACTGCCTGAGGGCTGCAGAATGCACTGAACCCCTAGCCATTTCCTAGGACAGCTGGTGGAACTCAGGAAATTCTGGGGCATCCTTCACATTCCATGATTCCATTGAGAACCTTCCCATGCCCGCCCTGCAGCACTGAGGAAGATGGTGCAGAGGAAGTGAGCTTCTGCCATCTGCCCCCTGCTGCTACTCCATTTTGAATGTAACGTTTCATATTGCATAAGAAAACAAGAAAAAGGGAACGTAAAATCAATATGAAAAAAATGTGAGTTTTGGCAAATGACTTTCTAATGGACTAGAAAAAGGAAAGGAGGGGGAAAAAGGAGAAGAAAAAATAGGAGAATCAGGTTGACGGTAGACTAATTTGTTAAATAATTGTTAGCTCAGATTCTTTAAGTCAATATTGCAATTTTTGTGCAAATTCTTCTACAGCATGTTAATAAAATTGTCCTAAAAATGTAATACCTTTTGTCTTTAACATATATTAATGAACACTGAACTGTAACCATTTCATTCACACATGAATATGGAATAATGCACTTGTATTATTCCAGGTGATTCTACAGATTCTTTTCACTTTGAACCCTAAGTCCCTGAACGACTATATCTTGGTTTTGTGGGTATAGCCAGCACCACCTTCCCAGTCTGGCAAAGATAACACGAGAAGTCCTCTCCTCATTAGTCTATTTGGCCTCCAAGCATGTCAAACTCACGGCCGGCCATGCTTGCCTTGCTAATCAAAGGATGGTCCAGCAGCAGCGGCATCACAGGAATCCTGTCAGGAATGCAGAATCCCAGATCCCACTCAGCAAATCCCCATGTTCAGTTTTGAGAAGCCTGCTTTAATTCATGTGTACCAAGTTTGCCTCTTCAACTATACTCTGTTCACTGCAGGAATAGGTTCCATACTGCCTTCTTCATCTTTGTAATCCCTCTTCCCTCTTTTGCTTACTCCATGCCCAGAATTTAAAACAGGATTCCATACATAATAGGTGCTTAATAAATGCTGACAGAGCACTACTTACAATTTAGACTTTATCCTGCTGTGGTTGCTTAGCATTGTTCGGCTGTTTGCCATACATTTCTTTTTTTTTTAAAATATATTTTATTGATTTTTTACAGAGCAGAAGGGAGAGGGATAGAAAGTCAGAAACATCGATGAGAGAGAAACATCGATCAGCTGCCTCTTGCACACCCCCTACTGGGGATGTGCCCGCAGCCAAGGTACATGCCCCCGACCGGAATCGAACCCGGGAC
Source organism: Antrozous pallidus (assembly GCA_027563665.1). Taxonomy (NCBI): domain Eukaryota; kingdom Metazoa; phylum Chordata; class Mammalia; order Chiroptera; family Vespertilionidae; genus Antrozous; species Antrozous pallidus. The sequence goes on along the minus strand of CM050508.1, from coordinate 126,361,985 downwards.
CCTCCAGTCCACAGTCCGACGCTCTATCCACTGAGCCAAACCGGTCTCGGCTGTTTGCCATACATTTCAATTTACCACACAACAGCTGCCAAAATATCCTGATTCCATTCACGTTGGCATAGGTTTGTCTGGGACTCTAAGGGTACAGCATGCACTGTTGGTAATAAACTTATCAACTCCTGGAATTTCATTGTCAGTGACTTACTTCATCTTGTCAGTTAGTGTTGAGAATAGTTTATAAGGACTATTGATAAAATGGTCTAGTCTAGAGATTACAAAGTATAACCTATGGGCCAAATCTAGCCTGCTGCCTTTTGCGTGTGTATGTGTGTGTGTAATAAAGTTTTATTGGAATACAGCCTCATTCATTGGTTTACAGATCCTCTATGGCTACTTGACATCTACAATGGCAAAGTTGAGTAGTTGTGACCACATGGCCTAGAGCCTAAAATATTTCCTACTGACCCATTACAGAAAGTTTGCCAGTCCCTGGTCTAGAGCTATATTTGATGTGTGTGTGGCAATGCAATTTTTCTGGGTTCACCAGAAGTTGCACCGACTCAGTGATAAGACAGTTTTCAAAGATGGTCACAAGATCCCTGCCCACTGGTATTTATACCCTTGTATCATCCTCTCCCCTGAAATTGGGCTTGTTTTCCAGCCTTCTGCTCAATTCTGAGAACTATACGTATCTTTCCAATAAGCTCCTGCTGCTTATTGTTGGCTACTGAAAACCTCAACAGATAGATATATATATATATATTGGTATTATAGCAATACACGGTAAAGACTGAAAACACAGGAACAAAGAGAAGTTCAAGGCTAATGCATTTTTATTATTTTTATCTCTGTAAAAGTTTAATATTTTGTAATAAAAAAGTTACCTTTAATTATGTATTGCAATTGTCCGTTATAAAATAGTTTGGGATTTTCCTTCATGTCTTTTTAGTAACAGTGTTGGGCAAAGTATAGTTATGGTGTAGCCTTGTTCCATGTAGCACATCCACATCAATTTTCCATGTCTTCAAAAACAATTTTTAAAGAGGCCATCTAATATTTATTTTAGCCTGTGCCTGTGCAAGAGGCCTGGCAGGAGTGGATCTGCAATTGAGCCCAGTCTCCACTAAGTCAAGAGGAACAAGTGTCTTTTTCTAATTTCTGGCCTCATTCTTTTGGCAATTTCCCTGCCCAGAGGGGAGGCCTTAAAAAGAAAAAGTACTATATACTAGTATGTGTTCCTGTGGTCCTAATTCCATTGAGAGGGGTATACGATGCTTTCTTCAACTAGTCCCTTCATGCTGGGCATTTTGTCTGCTTTTCTATTTCATCCATCAATACTTCCTGTTGAACATGATTAGGCCTAAATTTCTTCCACATTTTAGATGTTGTTACTTGGTTTTGAGTTTTTGGTAGGAAAAAGTCAATAGGCATGAACACCTTCATGTCTCTTTATAAATATTACAAAATAGGTAGCTTTCTAAAATGACATTATCAATGTTTTGTGCCCCCTTCAGTGTAAGTGCCTATTTCACAACATCCTCCCCCAAACTGAAATCATTAATTTATTGAGATTGCTTGTTTGGAGAAAATCAGTCACTCCTATAAATAGCTTCCAACAAAATGTCAGATACTTTTATTTTCTCAACCATGTAAAGTTATGTAAAGTTCTACATAGTTTCCAAGTGTGCTGACAGGAAAAAAAGTATACCTTCACAAATAAAACCTTGATTAGAACTTCAAGAAAGTTTGAGTGAGCTTGGAGCCCATTTATTATTATTCTACCTTGGCTAGTCAACATTAAACAGAGATTGGCTTATATTTGATTCACTGTCATTGTAATATAAATTAAAGTTTTAGAACAAGTTAAATACAATGGCAACATTTAAAGTGCAATGTCTTGAAAAAGTCATCAAGCAATAGATCAAATATTTCTATTAGAGAACAACTGGGGATCTAGTTGTCTGGGTAATTGAGAGAGAAATTAGAGTAAGAGGCTATAAGTTCTGGCCAGACATTGAGGGCCTTCAGTTAAATCACCATTTACCTACCCCCATCAAGACAAAAGAAAGAATTCTCTATCCAGCAAACTGTTCCTTGCTTATTTGGTCAACTATCATAATATCTTTGGAAGCAAACAAAATACCAGAATTTATGTAAAGTCCAATTCTGTCCACTAAGGAAAACATAAAGGGAAGTAGTGAAAACAAAATAGTAATTCTAGGATGGGTCAGAGAGCAACACTTGGCAGCCAAATTAGGGGACCATGCAAAGCACTTGATTGAGAACGGCAAAGCAGGAAGTCCTATTTTTGACTCTGCTGACCTCAGTGAATATTTCCTTGTTTTAAAAATGAGCATAGCCAGGCTGGCATGGCTCAATGGTTGAGCAGCTACATATGAACCAGGAGGTACCAGTTCAATTCCTGGTTGGTTGGGGCACATGCTGGGGTTGTGGGCTCCATCCCCAGTGGAGGGCAGTGGATCAATGATTCTCTCAATTTATATTTCGCTCTCTTCCACTCTGAAATAAATAAAAAAATGTATTTTTAAATGAGCATAACTCTTTGCTACCTACAGAGGCCTATTGAAAATTAATGAGGCTATAAAATGTTTTGATCTCTCTAGAAGCCCTTCCTAGCGTACACACTATATATAACCTTGTCTTCTAGCTGCTCTCTTTGAAGCCCCGCCCGGCTTTTGCAGTGTACCTGTTACACCTTCCTCCACCGTCCCTTCACGTTAGGGCCTCATAAAATTAATACAATGCTCACTATTTTAAATGGGAGACTGCCTTCCGAAAAGGTTTCCACTCCCCTAACGATAACGTTAAGGTATTAAATACTGTGAAGTATGAAGTAGGTTCGTAAACAGGAACCTGTCGTGGGGAACCCGTGGGCACTCTCCTGAACGCTCACCTCGGGGGAGATCTGATTTGGGGCCCCCGAGCCCGAGCGCTCCGGAGGCCCCAGCGGGGCTCGATTACTTTCGCCTGGGCGAGCCGCAGCCCTGCCGCTCCAGCGGGAACCCCACGGTTGGGAGGTGGGGCGACAACAACAAAAAGAAGTAAAGTAGGAGGAGATACTGCGGGGGGCGGGGGGGAGGAGAGGGGAGGCGGCGAGCTCGGCGGAGGGGGCTGGGACCTCCTCCGGGACCCCGCGCCCCGTCCGCGAGCCGCCCGCGGGGCCGGGGAGCCGGCTCCGCCGTTCGAGCCGCGCCCCCATCCCGCCGCCGGGGCCCGGCCGCCGGTGCTTCCCCGCCCCCCGCGCCGCTCGCGCTCGGTGCCGCCCCCTCGCCCAGCGCCGCCCGCGCGCAGCGTCTCGCGCCGGCCCGGCCCGCCCGCCGGGAAACAGCCGCGAGAGCAGCGGCCGCAGCGGCAGCCTCCGCGCCCTCCCGCCCGCGCTCCGTCTCGCCTCGCCTCGCCTCGCCCGCCTCGCCCTCGCCCTCGCCCCGGCCCACCCGCGCTCCGCCAACGTTCTCTCGGTCTCCCGGGCCCGCCGCCCACCCGGCTCTGACCCCCCCAACCGTCGCGCTCTCCCGGGGCGCGCGGCCCGCCGCCTGCTTCCGGGGCGGGCGGACTGGGCGCCTGGTGCCGGCGGCCGCAGCGACAGCGCCCCCGGGAAGCGGAGGAGGAAGGAGAGAAGAGTAGAGGTGGCCGCGGGCTGAGTCGCGGCCGGGATGTCCGGGCAGCCGCCGCCGCCTCAGCAGCAACAGCAGCAGCTGCCGCCGCCACCGCCGGCGGCCGTGGCCCCGGTCTCCGGAGTCGTCCTGCCAGCGCCCCCGGCCGTCAGCGCCGGCTCCTCGCCCGCCGGCTCGCCCGGTGGTGGCGCGGGCGGCAGCGGCGGCTTGGGGGCCGCGGCGGCCGCCCTGCTCCTGCACCCGCCGCCGCCGCCGCCGCCACCGCCCCCGGCCACCGCGGCCCCGCCGCCTCCGCCGCCCCCGCCGCCCGCCTCGGCCGCCGCCGCCGCCAGCGCGCCTCCGGGTCTCGCTGCAGGCTTGGGCCCGGCCGGAGGCGCCCCAGCCCCGGGCCCGGCCCTGGCGGGCAGCAGCGCCGCGGCGCCCTTCCCGCACGGGGACTCGGCCCTGAACGAGCAGGAGAAGGAGCTGCAGCGCCGGCTGAAGCGCCTCTACCCGGCCGTGGACGAGCAGGAGACGCCGCTGCCGCGGTCCTGGAGCCCCAAGGACAAGTTCAGCTACATCGGCCTGTCGCAGAACAACCTGCGGGTGCACTACAAAGGTAGGGCGTGCGTCCTGCGGCGGGAGGGCTGGCCGGAGGCTCCCGCCGCCGCCCCCCGCCCCGCCCCCCGCCCGCCCGCCTCCCTCCCTCCCACCCTCCCTCCCGGGTCCGGGCGCCCTCGGCGGGGACTCGCCGCAGCTCCGAGGGCGGGAGGGGGCCGGGGACGGGAAGGTGAGTAACTGCTCCTCGGCGTCGTGGAGCGGTAATCCTAGGCTCGGAGTAGGACACCTTGAGGGGAGCCAGCATGACAGGACACGACTCGCTTTCTGATTTCCCTGGAAGATAAATCTTAGGGCTTGGATGGAGGAATCCACGGACTCGGAGTTGGGTTACATTGTTCTCCAGGTGGCGTGGGCCAGGCGCTCTCCTCTTACACCGGGGGAGAGGCACGACGCGAGGTGTAATTGCTGAGGGAGTGCAGAGCTCTGGGGGGGAGGAGTAATCAGTGGATGGTTTTGTCCAAAATTAGGCCCGCGATTAGGGGTACGAATGGACAAGGGGCCCAGGTCTGCCATCAGTGTGTCTTACTGCAGGCAACTGGGGAGGGTAAGAGAGGAGATCTCAGGAGTCCGCGTTTTCTTCCGGGAGCAGAAACCTGCCACTACGGATCGGAAATGCCGTATCTTTACGTGTTGGCGTTATGTGAAGTCTGGTTGAAAACGGGGATTTTTAAAAATGTTATTTAATATTTTAAAGAAAATTGGCTTGGGTTTTACACCTGCAGGTCTTTTTTTTTTTTTTTAAGCCTTAGACTTGTGCTTCTCCCCCTCGTCCCTCATCTGTGCCTGCTATATTAAAACAAAGCTTCATGCAGATTACTTTTATATAACATAAGTTGCAATGGGAATTTAAAAAATGTAGCACAAATTAACAGCATGCATCAAGTTTGCTTGTGTGTGTGGTGGGATGGGGTGGGGTGGCGATGAGGGACAATCTAATGTATTTGCCTGGAAACAAATCCAGTTTTTTAGGCCCCAAACCGGAATCTGGAGCTTTTACATTCAAAGCAGCCTTATTTTGATTGGCTACAAAGGGAGGGTTTTAATCAGGTCCTAGTGACATGGATACAGAGGGAATAAACAGTTGTGGTGGCTAAATAAAATATACAGAACTGAAATATAATAAGATCCTTGACAAATAAGTTATTTTTTATTAAGAAAGGAGAATGGAGACACATCTACAAATGATTTGGCTGCATAGAACCAGGTACAAAAATAGGCCTTGTTGAATATTTCTTCTTTTTGTTAATAGACCCAGAGAAAAGCTTCCCATATGCTTCTTAATTTAAATGGCTGAGAGTTTCAAAATATTGGACTTTTTTTTTTAAGTTTGGATATTTTGTTAATACCTGTCAAGGCTATTGTTTAATTTTGTGTTTTAATTTGTGTGGACAGTGCTATTTTATGAAGTGTTTACTTCTGATCTGGCCGCTAGAAAGCTTTTTGTTAGACTTGACAAACTTAAAATGTATGGTTGATGGTTAATAATTAACTTACTAAAAACAGAAGCAGAAGATATGGAAGATAATTGAACAAAGAGTTCTAGCTTTCCTGAGTTCTGCAATCGTTTGTGATTTTAGGCATGTTACAAAACAGGGCATCAATTTCTTTCTCTGCCTGAGGAGGGAGTTGAGCTGATGGTTGGGAAGGAAATTTCCAGCTCTGAATTTCCATGATATCTAAGATTCATGATTACAGTTTATTTAGCACTCTAACATGGTTTGATTAGTTTTACTAACTCTTTTTACATAAAATTGATGATTTAGGTCAGAAAAGTAATGCTTGTGTGAAATTGGTTGGCATTTGGAATATTTATGACACTGCTGTCTCTATTATTTTTCCTGTTGGCCTCTGTATTACTTTCTGTTGTGTAATACTAAGATTCACTTTCTGGAAACTTCACTCTTTTATAATCATAAATCATTATTTCCGGAAGAACAGATTTTGTTGTTTGTCATCCTTTTGCTCTCTTGTCCCTTTCTTCATCTCCCCTTTGTCTCTCCCTTCCCCCTTGATGCAAACACAGGCTCTTTTTTCCCCCTTCTACTGCCTCTTCCTCTTGTCTTGTTATTTTAATGTGTTGGGTGTTTTTCTTCCTGTTGTTTTTCTGTGCCTTCTGAGTGGGTCATACGGAAAGTACTAGGCAACTCTGTCCCAGTAATAAGGGAAGGGAGAAAAGGGGAAGTGTAGTAGGTAGTGGTAACTAAAACTTTGAAGTTCCAAAGTAAGCAGAGTTAATTTTATTTAATCTATTATTGTGCTGCATTGTTTTTACCTAAGCATTTTGAGATACATTTGACATTAATAACTATTGTTCACGAAATATTTTTGCATATTACAGAATTTTAAAGGATTGATAGTTATTTTCCAGAATGAGAATTATCCTTACCTTTTTAAAATATATATATTTTTTGTTGATTTCTGAGAGGAAGAGAGAGGGCGAGAGAGATGGAAATATCAGTGATGAGAGAGAATCATTAATCGGCTGCCTTCCCTTGCCTCCCTCCACCAAAGCCCTTTACTGGGGATTGTGCCTGCAACTCAGGCCTGTGCCCATGATGGGAATCGAACCTGGGACCCTTTGGTCCACAGGCCGATGCTCTCACTATCCACTGAGTGAAACCAGATAGGGCTCTCCTTACCTTTGAAATAGAAATATCTTGGTTTCTTTTCCTCTGACATTCTGTTTAAGAGTTTATTCTTCTAAGTTGGAATTACTGTTTTTGGTTGCAGTGTGTGGTTCCTTGAATGATCTGAAAGGATTAATATTAAACAATGCCAACCAAATAGACAAAGTTGTTTGGATTGCAGAGAAATAGGTATGTATTCTATATGTTAAAAATTAAAAAGAAAATAACACAACAAAACCTTTTGCTTAGCAGTCTCACACCAACTGTTGAAATACTTTTTTCAAGTCTAACAAGTTTTCTAGCGGCCAGATCAGAAGTAAATACTTCATAACATAGCACTGACCACACAAATTAAAACACAAATACAGACATGTTTCTCTCCTTTTTACAGTTGTCAGCTTTGAATAAATACAAATATGACAAGTTTAGACTTAAATTATTATAACAACTTTATTCCAACTTAAAGCATTTTCATGAATTTGACAATGGATTTGATTATCAGAAATGTTTTCAGTTACAGATTTCATTTTTATATATGTGAAGTTATCACTCTTGGGATATTTTCTAAAGCATTTTGATAGAAGTAGATTTGGACAAGGTGGCAGAATTCTCATTTTAGATCTGAGAAAGTTGGAGCACTTAGAGGTTAGATTTTGCCAGTCACAGTTAAGCCAGGATTGGAAACTAATTTTCAAGATTCTAAATGTAGCTCTTTCCACTATACCGAATTGCCTATTTCAATTTGTATGAGATTCTTAAGTATCTAAGTAGATAAAATTCATTGATCACGTTTAGAACTTTTTGAAGAATAGTGACATTAAAACTATTTCTGGAGAAAAGTGTTACCTGGATCACACTAATGCCATAGGAAAGTCTAGACACCTTGATTATGCTAATTTAGGGCAGCGTAGAACATAGTGTAAATTGGGAATGGTAGGAAGCAATGAAATAGTGGATTGCATTTTTATTTTAAAGCATTATTAACAGTATCTAACCAAATAGGTTGAGCTTTTGGTATGCCTAATTCCCCTCCGCCTCAATATCAACTGCCATTAGACCTTAGTTTAATTGCTTATCTGATTTCTTTCACTTCCTAAGGTTGAACAAATATCTCAATAAATAGTTGCTTGCCTGCCAGTACAAATGTCCTATAAGAATTATGGGGGTGATATAAAATTGCTCCTCAAAAGTCAAGGAATTTAAAAACCAAACTGAGCATTTCCCAGGGGTCCCTTTGCCAAATTTTTGGGAAGTTTAGTTTTAAAAATACCTGTTGACAATTGAAAGAATCAAGTGAATTTAATAATTATATTTGCAGTAAAATAGACAATAGTAATGATAATTCATTGAACAGTTGCTGTTTAGCAGATACCTTGCTAGACAATCTATAATAATAAAAGGGTAATATGCTAATTAGACCAGTTGTCATTCTGGACATCCTTCCTGGTGAAACTGGGGCCCGGGGGAAGCCAGCCCTGGTCCCGGGTACCTGCGGGCGGCCCAGGCGAAGCCAATCAGGGTCCTGGCTGTCTGTGGGTGGCCCAGAGGAAGCCAGCCAGGGTCCAGATGCTGGCGGGAAGCTGGTGCTGGCAGCCAGAGGAAGAAAGGCCTACTCATGTATGAATTTTTGTGCATCGGGCCTTTTGTCTATATTTATAAAATCCTATGCAACTGGTCGACTGCCTGACCTATTGCTATGATGTGCACTGAGCACCAGAGGGCAGAGGTTCAATACAGGAGCTGTCCCCTGGTGGTCAGTGCACTCCCACAGTGGGAGTGCCACTCAGCTGACCAATGGGCGTGAGATGCTGGGCTCATGGCTGGCAAGTGCAGCTGTGCTGGAGCGAGCCTCTCCTGCCTCCATGGCAGCGCTACCAAGCAGTGCCAGAGGCAGGAGCCATGGGGCTGGGATAAGCGGATGACGCGCCCAACCCCAGCTTGGGCTCCTCTCTGACCGCCTGCCACTTTGCACACTACTACATCCCCTGGGGGATTTGAATGGGCAATTTCAGCCTGCTCTGAGGGGATCGGGTTCAAACCAGCAGTTTAACATCCCCGAGGGGTTACGGATTGTGAGAGGGTGCAGGCCAGGCTGAGCAACCCCACTGGTGCATGAGTCTGTACACCAGACCTCTAGTTTGTATATACGCCTTGATCTCTATTTACTTATTCTTTCATTTATTCAGCAGCCTTTTTTAGTGAATGTTTGTTTACGTTGTGCAAAGTTCTGGGCACTCAAAGGTGCATGCAATACTGTCTTTTTATTCAAAAAGCTACAAGGACATGATGTAGTAAGGGAAGTGTTAAAAAGACCACACTTTGGAGGGCAGGGGAAGCTCTACTCAGGCTGATAGTGGAAGGGATGAAGTTGGTGTCAGGGACAGCTTTTAGAGGAGATGAGGCTAGTTGGTCAGTTTTAAAAGATAAGTAGTCTATAGGGGAGGAGGAGGGGCTAGGTATTACAACTAAAAAGGCAAAGAGAATTCTTGTATGTGTTTGGAACTACAAGCCATTTTGGCTGATTGAAATTTAAGTATGCAACAAGGAGCAGCTGGAAAAAGATTGTGAGAGGCCTTATAGAATATTTTTTAAAAAATAAATCTTTATTGTTCAGATTATTACAATTGTTCCTCTTTTTTCCCCTCATAACTCCCCTCCACCTGGTTCCTACCTCACCCTCTGCCCCCCCCTCACTGTCCTTATCTGTAGGTGTACGATTTTTGTCCAGTCTCTTCCCACACCCCTACACCCCTTTCCCACCCGAGAATTCTCAGTCCTCTCCTTTTCTATGCTATGCCCCTGATTCTATTATATTCACCAATTTATTCTGTTCATCAGATTTTTTATTCACTTGGTTTTTAGACTCACTTGTTGATAGATATGTATTTGTTGTTCATATTTTTTTTTAATCTTTTTCTTCTTCCTCTTCTTAAAGAATACCTTTCAGCATTTCATATAATACTGGTTTAGTGATAATGAACTCCTTTAGCTTTTTCTTATCTGTGAAGCACTTTATCTGACCTTCAGTTTTGAATGATAGCTTTGCTGGGTAGAGTAATCTTGGTTGTAGGTTCTTGCTATTCATCACTTTGTATATTTCTTGCCACTCCCGTCTGGCCTGCATAGTTTCTGTTGAGAAATCCACTGATAGTCGTATGGGTGCTCCCTTGTAGGTAATTAAATGTTTTTCTCTTGCTGCTTTTAATATTCTCTCTCTGTCTTCTGCCCTTGGCATTTTAATTATGATGTGTCTTGTTGTGGTACTCTTTGGATTCCTTTTGTTTGCAGTTCTGTGTGCTTCCTGGACTTGTAAGTCTGTTTCTTTCACCAGATGGGGGAAAAGTTTTCGGTTGCTATTTCTTCTAGTAGGTTTTCAGTATCTTGCTCTCTCTCTTTTTCTGGCACCCCCATAATTCGGATGTTGGTATGCTTGAGGTTGTCCCAGAGGCTCCTTACACTGTCTTCAATTTTTTTGGATTCTTTTTTGGCTGTTTTTTGCTTCTTTGTATTTCAAATCTTTGACTTGATTCTTGGAACCTCTAGTCTGCTTTTAGGTCTTTATATAATATTTTTTTATTTCAGTCAATGTATGCTTAATTTCTAGTTGATCCTTTTTCATATCTTCCAGGGTCTCGCTAAATTTATTGGCTTTTTCTTGGAAATTCCTGAAAAACCTTATAACTGTGGTTTTGAACTCTATATCCAGTCATCTGCTTTCCTCCATTTCTTTCATTTGTGATCTGCCTCTTTGTCTCCGCATTTTTACTGCTTCTCTGAGTTGATGGAGTGGTTTTGTGTGCAAGGTGTTTTTTGGCCCCAGTGGCTCAGCCTCCCCAGTCATCTGAGGTGGATACTCTTGGTGCACCCCTTTGTGCGCTGTGTGCACAGTCTTGTTGTAGTTAAGCCTAGATTATTGTTGGTATCACTGAGCAGAGTTGACCTCCAGGCCAATTGGCTGTGAGGCTCAGTTGTGTCTACACTGGGAAAGCTTCTGTGCTCAGCTTGGATGGGGCGGAGTCTCAGGGTGGAGCTGACAGCCTTGGTTTCCCATCAGTCTTGCCCTAAGAGGTCCCTGGGTGTCAATGCCCCATGGCATTGGCTGCCTGCACCTCTAGAGAAAGCTGCTCTCAGGTTTTGCCTGCTGCCAGGCAGTCCAGTTTCTCCCCTAATGAGTGTGGGTAGCCAAAGTCTCACCCGGAATTGGAGTACAGTTCAGTCAGGAGGTTTTGTTTCCCTCTGGAACGAGAAAAAGAGCTACACATTCAGCTGCCCAAGCCCTTTCTTCGCACGCGTGCATCTCCTCACCTCTGTCGTCCACAGTTCCCCTGGGTCTCAGTGCCTCTGAGAGAAAGCTGCTCTCGGGTTTTGCCTGCCGCCAGACAGTCCAGTTTCTCCCCTGATGAATGTGGGTTCCCCAAGTCACGCCCGGAACTGGATTTCAGTGCAGTGGGGAGCCTTTGTTTCCTTCTGGTTCGAGGAAGCCAGCTGTGTATTCATCCGCCCAGCCTTTCCTCTTGCACTTGCACGTGTCGGCGTCTCTGCACTTCTGCCCTCTATAGCTCCTGAGTCTCAGTGCCCTTTTTTCTTTCCTTCTAGTTGTAGAATTTCCACTCAGCCAGCTTTCTTGTGGTTCTGGATGATATCCATTTTGTCTTTCAGTTGTAGTTTTGAAATTGTTGTCCACGGCAGCAGTATAGGTGTTTATGCCACCATCTTGGTTTCTCCCCTTATAGAATATTTTATTGAACTTAGATCTTATTTTGTAGGAGGTGACTCATCAAAGGATTTTAAATATGAAATGGCTGGTTCATATTTTCATTTTTGTCAGATTAGACAATAATTGGAAGATAGATTTTCAACAGTTACAATATTGGATATAACAAACCCATTCAGGAGACCATTGTAGCAGACCACATAAGAAATAAGTATCTGAACTTGATTGTGGTGTGGGGGTTGGAGAAGAGCAAACATAGTTGTAGCACTGATAGGATATGATGGGATGATTGAGAGAGAAATCAAAGTTGGTGGCTGGGTTTCTGACTCTGTTAGGTTCTTGCAAGGAACTATGAATCAAATAATGATTGTAAGAATTATCTATAATAATAAAAGGTTAATATACTAATTAGACTGGACATCATTCCGGACGTCCTTCCTGACAAAACCTGGGCTGGAGGGAAGCCAGCCGGGGTCTGAGGTGCCTGTGGGCAGCCTGGGGAAAGCAAGCCTGGGTCCTGGGAGCCTGCGGGCGGCCTGGGGAAAGCCAGCTGGGGTCCCCAGAGCCTGCAGGTGGCCCAGTGGAAGCCAGCTCAGGTCCCGGGTGTCTGCCTGTGGCCAGAGGAGAGAAGCTGGTGCCAACAGCCAGGGAAGGAAGGCCTACTCTTGCATGAATTTTCATGCATTGGGCCACTAGTTACAATACATTTGAAGATAAGTAAAAATGGGAATCTTATGCCCTAACTGCTTTGGTTCAGTGGATAGAGCGTCGGCCTGCGGACTCAAGGTTCCAGGTTCGATTCCGGTTAAGGGCATGTACCTTGGCTGTGGGCATATCCCCAGTAGGGGGTGTGTAAGAGGCAGTTGATCATTGTGTCTCTCTCATCAATGTTTCTATTACTCTCCCTTCCTCTCTGTAAAAAATTAATAAAATATATATTTTTTAAATGGGAATCTTAGCCATGTGATCTGACTTCATGGAAACCAGAAAAAGCCAAAGACGCAAGCCTTACACAAAGAGCAGGTCTTCTGGGTTAAGATGGCTCCAGTAATCACAACAGCTGGAGTTCATGGTGTTTTACTTTATTCTTCTGCTAAAGTGACTCAGCTGCAGTCACTAGTTTCTGGCTTTCTTACCTCTCTTTTTTTTCTCTTGACTTATTCTTTCCTTCCTATTTCAAATTCCTGAGAGACTTACCAAGTTGGCCTTGCTAATTGTCATCATTCTTAATTGGGCAGAGCTTTTCCTTATATGCAGTGGTGTGAATTGGTGTCTTTCATATCGAGTGCTGACCTGTGTTGAATCAGCTATAGGGGTGTGAGGGTAGTAATGATACAGAAAACATTCTCCTGACACAAGCATGGTCTGGACTCTACTTCTTTCAGTAGGGAAGTGTGTGAGGCAGATTGGCAGGGACCATTATTGCCTGGAGCTTGGGAGAGATCTAGGTCATGGCTGATTTGGGAGTCACCTCTTGGTAGTTGGAACTCTGGGACTGTATGAGAGGGTAAGTGAAGTGAGAAGAGCAGTAGGCCAAAGGTGGAACTCTGAGCAATACTAATATGAAAAGACTGGGTGGATCCCAAGAAGGAATAGTTAAGAGGGACCTGGAAAGAGGAGTGTAGTGTCACAGAAGCTGATCAGAGGAGTATCAGAAATAAAGTGCTCTTTAGTGTAAAATGCAACAGATAGGTTTCGTGAAATAGGCACAGAAAATTTTCCATTGAATTTGGAAAATAGATCATTGTGATCTCAGGGAGAAGAGTTTGAATTGAGTGATGGGAGCAAAAATCAGAATAAACAGAAGGGACCAAGCAGAGAGAAAGTGAATTTAGATTACTCTTGAGAAATAGAGATGAGGAAAGAGGTTAGGGAGTGCCTGGAGGAGAATTGAGGTTAAATCAGGTTTTTGTTTTTGTTTTAATGACTGGCTAATAGTGGAGTTACATTGTACCTGGCAGTTAGCTTCTAATGTCAGCATGTAAAATGAAAATCCACATAATCCAAAATTATCCCTAAAATCCCTTTTAGAAAGTACTGTTAGAAACTACTGTATCATTTCTAAGTAAGTTTCATTTTAGTTTGTGTAGATAAAACTGAAGCGACATAAGAGTAAGATGTCAGTCCAAGGTATGGCATCCTAATAGATGTATACAAAATTTAACACATTTTAACAAATAATTAGTAACTGTACCTGTTTTTATTACATTAAAATTTTTAAAGTTCATTAAACTTTGATGAACTTGCCCCACCATCAACCTCAGTGCATTATTGACAGTGATTTTTATCACAGGAGCATATACAGGGTGGGGCAAAAGTAGTTTTACAGGACTTTCCTGATATGTTAAACCTACTTTGCCCCACCCTGTGTTTTATGAAAAGTGTATACAGTTTTTGAGACTGTGTCCTTATAGATGGAGAAGGAAAGTAAAAAGAGAAAGAATAAAAATATAACTTGGAAGGCTCTAGGCAAGAGCCTAGAGAGAGGAAGGTAGTTCAGGAGCACAGGATGGTTAGTCTTGAAGAGAAGTGCATGCTATTCACTCTGATAATAATGGAAGAGGTGAAGAATGTTATGGATACAGACCAATTTGTAATAGGAAAGTAAAGGATAGAACTCCTGGCCATATATCATGGTGAAGTCCCTTTGAAGTTCTGTTTTATGATAAAAGTAGGAAAGGTAGTGTGCTCACTGAGTTCGAGTAGAGGGCTTAAAGTGAATGGTGAAAATGTGGGCTAGGCACGGAAGGGGATGGGGAACAAACTAAAGATTTCTGAGTGTATTGTTGACAGCAGTGGGAGAGCCCAGCTGACTTCATAAGAGTGGGTCTTACCGAAACCAGTTTGGCTCAGGGGATAGAGCGTCAGACTGCGGACTGAAGGGTCCCGGGTTCGATTCCTGTCAAGGGCATGTACCTTGGTTTTGGGAACATCCCCAGTAGGGGGTGTGCAGGAAGCAGCTGATTGATATTTCTCTCTTGATGTTTCAAACTTTCTATCCCTCTCCCTTCCTTTCTGTAAAAAATCAAATTATATTTAAAAAAAAAAAGAGTGGGTCTTTGCAAAATTGTTGGACTTTATTCAGCAGAGGCCAAATTGCTCAGTGCAGTATTGATCTAAGGCTGTGGTTTTTTTGCTGGTTGGGTGTGATGGAAGGATAGACATCTGAGGAAAATCAAGGGTATTTGGGAGCTTTTAAGTGATTATCATGTAAGCCCATCCTGGGAGAGGAAAAATGAAGATAAAAACAAACCAAGAAAGGGTCCAGGGAATTGGAATTCCTTTGATGTTGGAAAGTATAGAAGTGTAGTCTTTAGAAGTGGAAGATGATAGGATGTTGTGTCCTAGGGGAAAGTATAGGCATTTCTGCTGTAATGCCAAAAATGTGTTGCTGGGGAAAACCCCATGTTTTCCACAAAATTGCACTCTAAAAGTAGCAGCGCTTATGGGAAAAAGAGGGCTGTGCAGACCACTTAAAACCTGTGGAACTTTGTAACCAGAGAGTACAGAAATAATAGTCCTAATAAAATACAAGCCCATTTAAATTTCCACTGGCATTTGTGCCCAATATCACACTGCCTGCTGAGCCTTCACATCCTTAAGCCTCAGGGTTTGGGCTTCCTTCTTAGAGATGTGAGCACTTAACAGCTCTAATCAGAAGTAAAAATCTGAATCGGAATTGAGTTTTTTCCATCCCCTTTTCTTTTTAAAACAGGAAATACCTACGTTTAGCTATTAGAATAGCTGTCATCCAAAGAAAACCTGGCAGTGCTAATAGTTGGTGAGGATGCAGAGCAACAGGAACTCTCAGACATTGCTGGTGGGAATGCAAAGAGATACTACCACTTTGGAGGATGGTTTGGCAGTTTCTAACAAAGCTAAACATAGTTTTACCATATGATCCATCAATTCAGCTCCTTGCTATTTACCCAACTGATTTGAAAACTTATGTCTACACAAACACCTGCACATGAATGTTCATAGAAAGTTTTCTCATAATTGCCCAAAACAAGCAACAAAGATGCTCTTCTGTAGGTGAATGGATAAACTGTGGTATATCCATACAATAAGATATTATCTATACTAATAAAAGGGTAATATGCAAATTGGTTGGGATGCCCTCACACAACGACTGAACAGCAGGCTGTATGGGATGACCAGGCTGGCAGGGAGTAGTGAGGGGCAACCAAACAACCGAACAGGAGCGGGGGTAGTGAGGGGCAACCAGGCTGGCGGGGGGGGGGGGGGCGGGAGGCAGTTGAGGGCAGCTAGGCCAACAGCAGGGGGCAGTTAGAGGGGATCAGGCCAGCAGGCAGGGGTGGTTAGGGGGGATCAGGCTGGCAGGGGGACAGTTAGGAGTGATTAGGCAGGCAGGGAGAGGCCATTAGGGGTGACCAGGCAGGCAGGCAGGTGAACAGTTAGGAGCCAGCGGTCCCGGATTGTGAGAGGGATGTCCGACTGCTGGTATATATATATAGGCCCAATCCCAGGATCAGGCCTAAACCGGCATTTGGACATCCCCTGAGGGGTCCTGGATTAGAGAGGTTGCAGGCTGGGCTGAGGGGACCGCACCCCCCCCCCGTGAATGAATTTTGTGCACTAGGCCTCTAGTTCAGTGTTTAAAAAGAAATGAGCTATCCACCCATGCAAAGACACAATGGATCTTAAGTCCATATTGGTGACTGAAAGAAGCCAGACTGAAAAGAAGCCATACTGTGTGATTTCGGTTATATGACATTCTGGAAAAGACAAAACCACAGACGTAATAGGGGCTTTGAAGGAAGAAGGAGAGGGTGGGAATAGCAAAGAGATACTACCACTTTGGAGGATGGTTTGGCAGTTTCTAACAAAGCTAAACATAGTTTTACCATATGATCCATCAATTCAGCTCCTTGCTATTTACCCAACTGATTTGAAAACTTATGTCTACACAAACACCTGCACATGAATGTTCATAGAAAGTTTTCTCATAATTGCCCAAAACAAGCAACAAAGATGCTCTTCTGTAGGTGAATGGATAAACTGTGGTATATCCATACAATAAGATATTATCTATACTAATAAAAGGGTAATATGCAAATTGGTTGGGATGCCCTCACACAACGACTGAACAGCAGGCTGTATGGGATGACCAGGCTGGCAGGGAGTAGTGAGGGGCATCCAAACAACCGAACAGGAGCGGGGGTAGTGAGGGGCAACCAGGCTGGCGGGGGGGGGGGGGGGGGGGGCGGGAGGCAGTTGAGGGCAGCTAGGCCAACAGCAGGGGGCAGTTAGAGGGGATCAGGCCAGCAGGCAGAGGTGGTTAGGGGTGATCAGGCTGGCAGGGGGACAGTTAGGAGTGATTAGGCAGGCAGGGAGAGGCCATTAGGGGTGACCAGGCAGGCAGGCAGGTGAACAGTTAGGAGCCAGCGGTCCCGGATTGTGAGAGGGATGTCCGACTGCTGGTATATATATATAGGCCCAATCCCAGGATCAGGCCTAAACCGGCATTTGGACATCCCCTGAGGGGTCCTGGATTAGAGAGGTTGCAGGCTGGGCTGAGGGGACCGCACCCCCCCCCCCGTGAATGAATTTTGTGCACTAGGCCTCTAGTTCAGTGTTTAAAAAGAAATGAGCTATCCACCCATGCAAAGACACAATGGATCTTAAGTCCATATTGGTGACTGAAAGAAGCCAGACTGAAAAGAAGCCATACTGTGTGATTTCGGTTATATGACATTCTGGAAAAGACAAAACCACAGACGTAATAGGGGCTTTGAAGGAAGAAGGAGAGGGTGGGAATAGCAAAGTACAGGGGATTTTTTAGATCAGTTAAAGTATTCTGTATGATATGTAATTATGGATACCTGACACTGTATTTATCAAGCCCATAGAATTTTACAGTATGAAAAATGAACCTTAAAGGATGCAAATTAAAAAATTGTTTAGAAGAAAGAGGGAAATCCCAGGATAGAATGCAGAATGTGATCACATAATCTTTTACAAATGTGTGAAACAGCCTAGAGAAGGGGAGGGGAAAGTTCCTGACCTAAATAACTTTGGAAATCAGTGGAGTCTGTAAAACTAAAGATAAAAGAAACTAGGTGAGCCTTGATTTGGTTTGGCTCAGTGGATAGAGCATTGGCCTGTGAACTAAAGTGTCCCAGGTTCCATTCCGATCAAGGGAACATGTCCGGGTCCCCTGTAGGGAATGTGCAGAAGACAGCCAATCAGTGATTTATTCTCATCATTGATGTTTCTCTCCCCCCCCCCCTTCCTACCTTCCTCTCTGAAATCAATAAAAATATATTAAAAAAGAAAACTAGGTGAGCACTGAACTCTTGATAAAGTCATATTCCTTGGGGATATGAGTTAACAGTTCCATTATGGTATATACTTAGAGTAGAATAGAACAAGTAAATCAATGGATGGCAGATGATGGGAGCTAGGTTTCTTACCATTGGAATTGAATTTTATGGATAAAAGCAGAGAGGGGAGGAGTGATCTATGTGATGATTAGAGTTGGAGATATCACCATGAACTCATGTTTAGTTTAATATTGACACAAATGATAACATGGAAATACAGATATGTGTATATGCAGGGGTTTAGTATACAAACATATTTTCTTGCTCTTGTCAACAAGGGCTCCTGAAAATAATAATCCTGTCTAATAGGAATGACCATCACTCCCAACACACATGATGGCTGCCCCCATGTGGATACAAGATGGCCCCACAAGATGGCCAGCAGGGGAGGGCAATGGGGAGGGACCAGGCCTGCAAGGGAGGTCAGTTGGGGATTATCAGGCCGGCAGAGGAGGGAAGTTGGGGATGAGCGGGCCTGCAGGGAAGGGCAGTTGGGAGGGTTCAGGCCTGCAAGAGAGGGCAGTTGGGGGTGATCAGGCCAGCAGGGGAGGATAGTTGGGAGGGATCAGGCCTGCAAGGGAGGGCAGTTGGGGGCAATCAAGTCTGCAGGGAGGGCAGTTGGTGACCAGGCCGGCAGAGGAGGGAAGTTGTGGAGGACCCAGGCCTGTAGGGGAGAGCAGTTGGAGGGACCCAGGCTTGCAAGGGAGAGCAGTTTGGGGTGACCAGGCCTGCAGGGGAGGGCAGTTAGGGGGCAAACAGGCTGGCAGGGGAGCAGTTAGGTATCAATCAAGCTGACAGGGGAGTGGTTAGGAGCAATCAGGAAGGCAGGCAGGTGAGCAGTTGGGAGCCAGCAATCCTGGATTGTGAGAGGGATGTCCGACTGCCCATTTAGGTCCGAACCTACCAGGATTGGGCCTAAGTGGGCAGTCGGACATCCTTCGAGGGGTCCAAGATTGGAGAGGGTGCAGGCTGTCTAAGGCACACAACCCCCGTGCACAAATTTCGTCCACCAGGCCTCTAGCCCCATAGAATAAAAGCCTAATATGCTAAGTGTCTGACTGTTCGACCAGTCTCTATGATGTGCACTGACCATGTTCCAACCAGTAGGCTAGCTTGCTGCTGGGGTCCAGCGTATCAGGACTGGGCAAGATGGGCCTAACTTGCCCTGGAGCCCTCCTGTGTTCCCTCTCCAGCCTCTAAAATATTTCTTCGAATTAATTTCCTTTCTGTGTGAACGAATCTTCATGGGGCCTTTAGTACTTCCATAACAACTAGCACACTAATACTTAGAGCTGGGTTCTAATGCCATTTGCCAGGGCTTCTTGGAGAAATTGCTCATTCTAAAAGAGGGGCAGGAACTATATTAGCATCTTGTGGTGCCAGAGAGCAACAAACAAATAAGGACACGTCATGGAAGTATGTTAGAGTGCCAGAGGGGCCAACTGAAAAACTCCCAGTAGCCTAAGGGGGAATAGTTTGAGCAACAAAATAAAGTAGTATTAAATTATAACCCAAAGCATAAAGTAAATATGCATGAGATGTTTGAGTTCATACAGATATCACCAAAGAGGAACTATCATAGCACCTTTTGATCTGCACTGCACTTGCATATTCCCCAGATGGTTTCATGTAGTGGCAAGTGTAAGTAGTTCCTGAAGCCACTGAGCATTGGACATTATAGGAATCCCAGTCTTCATTGACCTAGGGCCTTTTATACATGCTAAACTTTTCTCTTTCATTCACTAATGTACTGGGGAAAGCTGTGTTATGAACTAGATGACATTTCTTTTAAGCTGACATCATTCCCACATTTATCAAGTGCATATAAGCTAATTTGTATTCAAGAAATGTGTTTTGTAGCAGAACAGACTTTATGAGAATTTAATATTTTGGAGTTAGAATTGTTTGAGGAGATTATTGTGGCTACAGGAGGAATGATTGAAGTTAGGATGGATGTCAGTAGGAATTAAAATGCAAAAAACATTCAGGAATTAAAATTCAAACATGTGAAATAATTGCATATAACTATTAAGTATGTTAATGTATGGGAAAGATATGTGTTACTATGGAGGGCATATAAAAAGAAAGAACAAGTCAGAGAGGTTAGAGAAAGAGTAATTGAGGAAGTATAGCTTGAGCTAAGATGTGAAGGAAGAATAGGACTTACCCAGGCTGAGAAGGAAGGAGAAAGCTTTCCAGTTAGAGGGAATTGCTTGTGGCAAAGTCTGGCCTGGTGAATGTAGCTGGAGCAGAAAGGAGATAGAAAATGCAGAGGGAGGTGGAGCTCGAACAAGGCTTTCTGGAAGTTTATCTTTTTCCTAGATTTAACAGGAGGCTTTTAAGAACGAATTTTATTTTATTTTATTTTATTTTATTTTATTTTTTCTTTTCGTTTTTTTATTTTTAACCTTTATTGTTCAGTTTATTAATTACATTGTTTCCCCTTTTTCCCCCTTATAGCTAGCTCCCCTCCACCCGGTACCCATCCTGCCACCTGCCCTCACCTCCCCCCACTGTCCTCTCCCATAGGTGCATGATTTTTGTCCAGTCTCTTGGTGCACCTCCCACACCCCTTTTCTCCTCAAGAATTGTCAGTCCATTCCCTCTATGCCCATGATTCTGTTTATTCTATTCATCAGGTTTTTAATTCACTTGATTTTTAGATTCATTTATTGATAGACGTGTATTTGTTGTTCATAATTTATTTTTTTACCTTTTTCTTCTTCTTTTTCTTAAAGAATATCTTCCAGCATTTCATATAATATTGGTTTGGTGGTGATGAACTTCTTTAGCTTTTTCTTTTTTTTTTTCTTTATTGTTCCGTTTATTAATTACATTGTTTCCCCTTTTTTATCCCCCTATATCTCCCC
Organism: Antrozous pallidus; assembly: GCA_027563665.1. Lineage (NCBI taxonomy): Eukaryota > Metazoa > Chordata > Mammalia > Chiroptera > Vespertilionidae > Antrozous > Antrozous pallidus. The sequence goes on along the minus strand of CM050508.1, from coordinate 126,341,192 downwards.
TCCACCCTGTACCTATCCTACCCTCCACCCTCACCTCCCCCTCCCCAATGTCCTCTCCCATTGTTGCGTGATTTTTGTCCAATCTCTTGCTGTACTTCCCACAAACCTTTTCTCCCCAAGAATTGTCAGTCCATTCCCTCTCTATGTCCATGTTTCTGTTATATTCACCAGTTTATCTTTTTCATCAGCCTATCAATTCACTTGATTTTTATGTTGATTTGTTGATAGATGTATATTTGTTGTTCATAATTTATATTTTTACCTTTTTCTTCTTCCTCTTCTTAAAGAATATCTTTTAGCATTTCATATAATACTGGTTTGGTGGTGATGAACTCCTTTAGCTTTTTCTTATCTGCGAAGCACTTTATCTGATCCTCAATTCTGAATGATAGCTTTGCTGGATAGAGTAATCTTGGTTATAGATTCTTGCTCTTCATTATTTTGAATATTTCTTGCCACTCGCGTCTGGCCTGCATCGTTTCCTTTGAGAAATCCGCTGACAATCGTATGGGTGCTCCCCTGTAGGTAACCAACTGTTTTTCTCTTGCTGCTTTTAATATTCTCTCTTTATCTTTTGCTCTTGGCATTTTAATTATGATATGTCTTGGTGTGGTCCTCTTTAGATTCCTATATTTTGGGGTTCTGTGTACTTCTTGGGCTTTTAAGTCAGTTTCTTTCACCAGGTGGGGGAAGTTTTCAGTCACTATTTCTTCAAGTAGGTTTTCATTAACTTGCTCTCTCTCTTTTTCTGGCACCCCATTAATTCGGATGTTGGCATGCTTGAGGTTGTCCCAGAGGCCCCTTACACTGTCTTCAATTATCTGAATTCTTTTTGTTTCTTGCTTTTCCAGCCGAGTGGATTTTGCTTCTTTGTATTTCAAATCTTTGACTTGGTTCTTGTGGCCCTCTGGACTGCTTTTAGGACTTTGTGTAATATTTTTTATTTCAGTCTGTGTATGCTTGATTTCTAGTTGGTCCTTTTTCATATCCGTGAGGGTCTGGTTCATATCCTCAGAGGTCTTGTTCATTTCCTTGAGGGTCTCATTCATTTCCTTGAGGTTCTCATTCATTTCCTTGTAATTCTCATTCATTTCCTGGTTGGTCTTGTTTATTTCCTGGTAATTCTCATTAAGTTCATCGGCCTTTTCTAGGATCCTCTTGAAAAGCCTTATAACCGTGGTTTTGAACTTTATGTCTAGTCGTCTTTTCTCCCCCATTTCTTTCACACCTGATTTCTTTCCATATCTCTGCATGGTGGCTGCTTTATGTGGTAGATATCCTCAAGGGGACAGTGGCTCAGCCTCCCCAGTTACCTGAGGTGGGTACTCTTACTGCAATCCTTTATGGGTTGTATTCAGTATTTTTGAATTTAAACCCAGCTTATTGTTGTTAGCCCTAGGAGGGTTTGACCTCCAGGCCAATTGGCTGTGAAGGGAGACTGTGTTCAGGTTGGATGGGCAGAGTCTCTGAGCTGCGCAGGCAGCGTCAGCTGCGTCCTATGTGGCGCTCACGTGCGCGCGGGTCTCTGTTGGATGGGGATGGCTGCAGACACCTCCAAGAGAAAGCTGCTAGTCTCTTCCCCTTGCCAGACAACTCTGCCTTTCCCCAAATGTGCCTGGACACCAAAAGTCTAGCCCAAGGTTGTAAAATAGATGGTTTCCGGAACCAGGAGGCAAGTTTCCAGGGGGCAAGTCACGGGTTTGCGCGACCCTTGCGACTAGGAGCCTCTGCCGCGCCCCGCTTCCAGGGTGTGTCCCCCGGACCTCGGACCTCGCCTGGCGCTGGGGAGTCCGTGTAGTGGAAGTCTTCGCCCTCCCCGTAGGAGAAATCCGGCAGGGGGTCCTGCTCCAGCCCCAGCCCGCGCGCGTGACCAGGACGGCTCCTAACCTGTTTTCCTCTGAAAGGCTGCGCTCCCGCCGCTCCTGAGTCTCAGTGTCCCACCTTTACTCTTATTAGTGGAGTTTTCATTCAGCCAGCTTTCTGGCGATTTTGGGTGTTGTCTGTTCTGCTGTTATGTTGTAGTTCTTAAATTGTTGCGCGGGGCAGAATAATAGGTGTTTACCTATGCCGCCATCTTGGTGCTCCCTCTTAAGAAGGAATTTTAATTGTATTGAGGGATAGTGGTACAAGGAAGGCAAATTTATATTTTCAGAAAGACACTTGGTAGCTTATTGGTGAATGAAGGCGGATAGGATGGACTTTATTCAGATACTTTCCATTTCAACGAAACTAGTCAGCAGATTTAATAGGAAGAACTAACTTTACTAACCATAGACTTTTGAAGCAGTAAATATATTTTCTGCTTGAACCATATAGAAAATGCTCAGTAGTGAAGAATTTGTGTTTTTAAAAGTTTACACTTTGGTAGTGTAAGGTTATATTTTGGTCACCACAAAATTTTAGGTAATAAAATTCCTGCTGATGAACATTATTAGAAGTAGGCCTTCAGTCTGTTAATAGTAGTCTCACCTAAGAAATAGTATGAATCCTTTTTAAAAAAATTGAATTTAGCCTTAGCTAGTTTGACTCAGTTGTTACAGCATCAGCCTATGGACTGAAGGGTCACAGGTTTGATTCTGGCCAAGGTTATGAGCTTGATCCCCAGTGTGGGGCATGCAGGAGGCAGCCAATTAGTGATTCCCTCTCATCATTGATGTTTCTCTCTCCCTGTCTCTCTGAAGTCAATACAAATATATTTAAAAAATTGAATTTATTGGGGTGACATTGGTTAATAAAATTACATAGGTTCAGGTGTACAATTCTACAATACATCTGTTACTACAGTGGTCGGCAAACGGCGGCTCGCAAGCCACATGTGGCTCTTTGGCCCCTTGAGTGTGGCTCTTCCACAAAATACCACAGCCTGGGTGAGTCTACTTTGAAGAAGTGGCGTTAGAAGAATTTTAAGAAATTTGGCTCTCAAAAGAAATTTTAATTGTTGTACTGTTGCTATTTGGCTCTGTTGACTAATGAGTGTGCCGACCACTGTGTTACTATATTGTGTATTCAACATGCCATGTTAAGTCTCCTTCCATCACCATTTTTCCTCCTTTACCCACTTCTGCCTGCCCCCACCCTCTTTCCCTCTGCTGGTCACCATGCTATTGTCTCTGAGGTGGTGGTTTTTATTGTTGTTTTTGCCCAATCCCTTCATCTTTATCACCCAGCATCCCAACATGAATCCTTTTAATCTTATATCTAAAATTTTTCCTAAATATTTATAGCATTTTTCTATAATGTCTTAGAACACAATGAAGATTTATGATCATGTAGTTTTTTACAGTTATTTTTGCATAATGGAAAAATGTAGGAGATTTAATTCATACACAGATTTAACATAAATCTAATTTGGGACAAGGTTATATAATCTCTAAGAATTTTTTCATTTTAAAAAATGAGGTTAAATAATACATATTTCACGGATGTTGGATGAGAAAAAGCTATAGAAAAGCACATAATGCTTTGAGAGATTGTTTACTCTAATATTTTCTATCTCTTTTCCCAAAGAAGTAGCAAGGATTGGAGATGGGAATACATGTGAAGTGATCCCAGAATGCTCATTTGTAACTAAATCCTTCCTATGGGTTCAGACCTGCACTGGATCAGGCTTCTTGAATTTAAATCCCAGCACAAATCCTGATTTGGAATTCTCACACAGCAGTATAACCTTGAACAGTTTATTTTCCCTTACTTCCCTCATCCTATATAACAAAAGGCTAATATGTAAATGACCGAATGACGGAACGAACAGTTGCTGTGACATGCACTGACCACCAGGGGGCAGATGATCAACGCAGAAGCTGCCCCCTGGTGGTCAGTGTGCTCCCACAGAGGGAATGCCACTCAGCCAGAGCCAGGCTCATGTCTGGCAAGCACAGTAGTGGTGGCTGGAGCCTCTCCTGCCTTCATTGCAGTCATACATTACCCAAGAGCTCCTAGACTGTGAGAGGTGTAAGTCAGGCTAAAGGACCCCCTAAGTGCATGAACTTGAGTGCACCGGGCCTCAAGTTTTTAAATTAAAAATAAACTAGAGGCCTGGTGCACAAAATTCATTCATGGCGGGGAGGGGGGGGGTCGGGAGGGGGTGCCCCTCAGCCCAGCCTGCACTCTCCAATCTGGGACCCCTCGAAGGATGAATGGGCTGTCAGACATCCTTCTCACAATCCAGGACTGCAAGCTCCAAACTGCTCGCCTGCCTGCCTCCCTGACTGCCCCTAACCGCTTCTGCCTGCCAGCCTGATCACTCCCTAACCACTACCCTGCCAGCCTAATTGATGTCTAACTGTTTCCCTGCCAGCCTGTTTGCCCCAACTTCCCTCCTCTGCCGGCCTGGTCATCCCTAACTGCCCTCCCCTGCAGGCTTGATTTCCCCCAACTGCCCTCCCTTGTAGGCCTGGTCCCTCTCAACTTCCCTCCCCTGCTGGCCTGATGGCCCCCAACTGCCCTCCCTTATAGGCCTAGAACCTCCCACTGTCCTCCCCTACTGGCCATCTTGTGGTGGCCATCTTGTGTCCACATGGGGGCAGCCCTCTGTGTGTTTCCTTGATGGTCAATCTGCATATTACTCTTTTATTAGATAGGATAGAAGCCTGGTGCATGGGTGGGGACTGGGTGGTTTGCCCTGAAGGGTGTCCTGGATCAGGGTGGGGGCTCCCTTGGGGTGTGGGGCAGCCTGGAGAGGGGCCTATGGTGGTTTGCAGGCCACGCCCCCAGTGACCCAAGCAGAGGCCCTGGGATCTGAGATTAATTTATGTTCTACAGTTAAAACTTTGTAGCCTGGAGTGGAGCCAAACCTTCTGCACGCTCTGTGGTGACAGCCATTTTTGTTTGAAACTTTGTAGCCTAGAGTGGAAGCCTAGGCTAGAGCTGCAGAAGTTTGGTTTCCTCCATCACTCTGGCAACCGCTAGCCTCTTCTCTCTCCAGCTCCGTGGCTGCTGCCATTTCTATTGGGATTATGTATCTTCTGTAATTGAAACTTTGTAGCACTGAGTGGAGGCCTAGGCAGGCAAGGGCAGGTGGAAAGCTTGGCTTCCTCCGTTGCCAGGGAAACCCAAGCCTCCCTCCTGCTCTCAGTGGTTGCAGCCATCTTGATTGGGGTTTATTTGCATAATTTGCTCCTGATTGGCTGGTGGGCTTGGATTGATTGGAGGCATGGTCAATTTGCATATTACTCTTTTATTAGATAGGATAGTATCTACTTCATAAGTTGTATTGAATGCTAAATAAGATAATAAATATAATGCTCTTATAACCAGTGCTGTTCACATAGTATTAAATGTATGTGAACATGGGCTAATGTGCATGGCAAGTGTAAATAATTACCACTTATCATTACTAAGTATGCTTTGAGATTATCTTTTAAAAATATATATATATATATTACTGATTTTTTACAGAGAGGAACGGAGAGGGAGAGTTAGAAACATTGTGACTGAGAAACATAAATCAGCTGCCCCTGACACACTCCCTACTGTGATGTGCCCACAAGGAAGGTACATGCCCTTGATCAGAATCGAACCTGGGACCCTTGAGCCGCAGGCCGTTGTCACTCTATAGCACGGCTTCGCTCTATTCACTGAGCCAAACCAGTTAGGGCGCCTTGAGATTATTATCTTATCTCCAGAAGTTTTGATCATTTCCCTTCCAAAAAAAACGGAAAAAAAAAAAAAGAAAGCTAGTTGATTTAGGACCCCAAGTAAATAGGGTTTTCTTTGGATTTATTTTTAACTGTCTAAATTTTTTTAATGCATTTAATTTACCTGACCTTTTTCCAGGCAAATTAATTATTTTAACATGTTTTTACTAAAAAGATGTTTTACTAAAACAGCAGCTTACTAAATACCTAGTTTTTAAAAAGTTACTGGTGTCATTCTGCATATTTGTGCTGTTACTGTTTTTTCCTGCTTAGCTCAGTGTAAATCTATTACCTACATATGTTAAAGCAGTTTTAGTCTGTATGTTGCTGCTTCCACTTTTATGTTCTTAGCTAAGCTTATCACCTGCCCAGTGGTCATTTATTTCTGTTCATAACACAAAACCATACATAACTTAAGATGTATATCGACATACATTTTCATGGTAATAGAAAGGAGCTGTGGAGTTCAATTTCTTTTCAGGCTATGTCAACATTGGCTAATTTGCATTACAAATGTAAACTGTTTAGCGGTAGGATGTACTTTGGTAATTTGATGAAACGACCCCATTGGTTTGTGATAGTTATTATAGGGGTAAGATATAATTTGTGAGTTCAGTTTTTACTTTTAAAAACAATCATAAATTTGAGGTAGAGACTTTTGCTCCCCAAGAAGGTATTGTTATAGTATGACTGAAAGGTTAGCCCAGTTGATGTGGCTCAGTGGCTGAGCCTGGACCTACGAACCAGGAGGTCATGGTTCGATTCCCTGTCAGGGCACATGTCTGGGTTGCAGGCTCATCCCCAGTAGGGGGTGTGCAGGAGACAGCCGATCAGTGATTCTCTCTCATCATTGATGTTTCTCTCTCTCCTTCCTTCCTCTCTGAAATCAATAAAAGTATAATTAAAAAAGAGATTAATGGCATAGTTTGTATTGTCTGGAACATACCTAAGTAGAACACCTGAATAATGATTTTAGAGTATTGTTTCTCATACACCTTTTTGGGATTGTGGAGACTGGTCTCACTCACTCTCTTAAAGTACTTTTTGACCAGCTATTTCAGCTTCTGTCTTTATTCATATTCTGTGGTTTTATGGGCTTATTGTGCACATCTAGCTTTCAAGGTTAATTGTGTTTTGGGCAAGGGACAAGGGTGGTGATTATGAGTGAAGGACAGACACCACCTAGGATCAAAATTGAGGGATAGCTAATTTAAGATGTTTAAAGCTATTACCTAAGATTTTCTAAGATGTCAGCAATGGTATGGGGTTTTCTTTTTCTTAAAAAAAAAAGAAAAAAAGAAAATACAACTAGAGATTAGATATTTCTCATTTTCTAATTGACAAAAATTTATAGGTCAGCATTTATATAGAATAAATATGTCACAGAACAAAATTTTAAATTCTTTCAGAATGCTCTTTTGCCAATTCAATCTAATTATAAAATTTCATTTAAAAATGTACTCGGTGATACAGATGCTTTTAAAAAAAAATTTTTTTAATTGGTATCAGAGAGGAAGGGAGAGGAAGAGAGAGAAAGAAACATCAATGATAAGAGAGAATCGTTGATTGGCTGCCTCCTGCACGCCCCTCAATGGGGGTTGAGCCTGCAACCTGAGCATGTCATGTGCCCTTGACTGGAATCAAACTTGGGACCCTTCAGTCCACAGGACAAGGCTCTGTCCACTGAGACAAACTGGCTAGGGCCAGATGCTTCTTTTTTAAAAAGCAGGCCATTTTTAAAAATAGTATCGTTTAGAAATTTTATAAATGATACGCAAATTTAAATTAATAAAATTAAGGTCATATTCTCATCATGTTCTTCAAATGCAACCTTTTTTTTTTTTCCTTCTCTTAAAAATACAGTCTACTCTAAAATACTTTAATTTTCCTAAAGGACTGCTAGGTTCAGTGGTTTAAATTCTAAAATTTTAAAACTACTACTGTGTGAAGAGTTCCATGACTAGCTTGGGCTAATTTGCATATTGGATTAATTGTGATGACCATCAAGTCTTTAATTATTTGTACTCATGGATGCAGAAATGTATTATTCTATAAACCATATTTGTTCCTGAGTTATTTGTTAAGAATCTCATTTGGATATCTCATTTGATTTTTTTTTCCTTTCTGTTTTTTATGCAGGTCATGGCAAAACCCCAAAAGATGCAGCATCAGTTCGTGCCACACATCCAATACCAGCAGCCTGTGGGATTTATTATTTCGAAGTAAAAATTGTCAGCAAGGGAAGAGATGGGTAAGTGTAAATTGTGGTGGGAAAAATTGTTTGCTATTCTTGGGTAGTTATTTTTTTAATTGAAATGTTTATGTTAACCAAGTTTCTCTGGTAGGTTTGTCATTAAAATGAAGAGTTGGAATCCTATCTAATAAAGAGGGAATACACTAATTGACCCTCATGCCATCACAAAGATGGCAGCGCCCACAGCCAATAAGGAGGAGATATGCTAATTGACTTACCCACCCTCAAAGGTAGCGGCGCTCAGCCCCACTGGGGTGGCAGGCACGTGGCATACCTCCAGAGTCCCCCAGTCCTCTCAGACCCCCAGCCACCCAGCCACCCAGCGCTGGCCCGAGGAGCAGGCAAGCCTTGATGGCAGCTGCTCAGCTGCCCAGGGCCGTCCGAGGCTCAGATAACCAGGGCTGACTGAGCTTGCACTGCTGGCAGTGGCAGCAGCAGAGGTGTGATGGGGCATCGCCTTCCCCTGATCACAGGGTCACCTCCTGCCTCTGAGCGCTCCCAAACTGTGAGAGGGGGCAGGCCAGGCTGAGGGACCCCCCCCTCCAGTGCATGAACTTTCATGCACCGGGCCTCTAATTAAATAATAGAGATAGTGAGGAATTTTTCCAGGCCTTTTCTTACTCTATATCTTTCTGAGTTGAAAGAGCCAAGTTAAGATAGGCACAATTATAATCATTTCTAACCCTACTGCTGCATATTTAGTAAGCCAGTTCCTTTTGTACTCAAATTATATCCTTAACCCTATAATGCTGGTGTTGTGCTGGATGATTCCCAGGGTTCTCTTTTCCTTTCACACAATAGTCTACCTTTGCCATGATCTTGACTTTATATTTTCACTAGGGGTCTGGTGCACGAAATTCGTGCACTAGGTGGGGGTGGGGGGTGATTCCTCAACCCAACCTGCCCCCTCACACATACTGGGAGCCCTCAGGGGATATCCTACTGACCCCTCAACCCTGGCCAAAGCTTTAGGCCTTGGGCACCCAGCCATCACCCTGCAATGGGGCTGATGGCTAGCTCTGCCCTGGCCGCCTTGGCCCCGCCCATCTAGCCCTGTCCTTAGCATGCAGGCCGTCCCGCACTCAGCAGTTGCGTGCTGCATCGGGACGGCCTCCCGCACGCGCCGCTGCCCCACCCCCTGCCAGCCTCCCATCCCACGCGCTGTGGCCCCGCTCCCTCTCGGCCTTGCCCCCTGCTCCTGATTGGCTAGTAGTGTAGCGAAGGTAGGTCAAATTTGCATATTACTCTTTCATTAGGATGACTGCAAATACCCTGATGAATTTCAAATCTAAACTACATCTCAAGCTGTTCCTCTGAGCTCTGGATCAATATCTAACCAGATGTTAGCATTTCAGTACCCCACCGGCACTTAAATTTAGTTTGTCTAAAATGTTTTTCTCAATGCTAGCTTGGTTAGTTGTTTCACTAGTGCTAGAAAGTCGAGGAACTTCTTGGTTTTACTATCTTTGTCCATCTCTAAAGCCTCTGCCTTAGTTAGGTCTTGGTAATATATCCCCTAAATTCCTAAGGTGGTTGGTTCATTGGTTTCCTAGTTGCTCCCTGTTTTCTTCTTTTTCTTTTTTTCAAAAATACCCGAGGATATTTTTCCATCGATTTTTTTAGACAAAGAGAAATATCAGTGTGAGAGAAACATACCGATTAGTTGCTTCCTGCAGGTCCCCCTATCAGGGCCTGTGCTGAGGAGGAGTCTGTAATCGAGGTATGTGCCCTTGACCAGAATCGAACCCGGGACCTTTTTGATCCTCAGGCTCATGCTCTATCCACTGAGCTAAACTGGCTAAGGCTCTCTGTTTTCTTATTTTCATTCTATAATTGTTGTTAGTGTTCTTTTTAATACGGAACTGAATTGTGGCTGTCCCCTTCTTGAAATCATTTGGTACACTTGTTGCTTTGAGGATAGAATCTAAAACTTTGTCACCAAGCAAGGGCTCACTCCCTGACACAGGTAGAAGTCAATACTATGGCAACTAGATTTTAAGAAAAGAAAAGCTTTATTGAGAGGGGAATTGGTAAGAAGACAGGAGGCAGAGCTCAAATCTGTCTGCCTCATCCAGACTTGGGGTGAGATTTAAGCAGTTAAAGGGTACAGGCTGGTATGCACAAGTGCTGAACGCAGGTTTCTGTAGAAGGGCTTTGGGTCATTCATATGAGATGTGGTAGGGGCTTCAGGCAAGGGATTTTCTGTACAATCGAGACTTCACTTCTGAAAGCCTTCAGGCTGTGCTTTTGGTGGAGGTTGGGTAGATAACTTTTGGATGTGATTGGAAGTCAAAATTCCGCTTCTCGAGAATGACTTGTGGTTTTCTTTTGTTGTCTCTGAAAAACAACTCAGTATCTTGTTAGAAACAGGATAGGGCCAGTTTGAGCTAATTCTATTACAACTTCTTAGGGTCCTTCATGAAGATAAACTCCTTTTTAATTTTTCAGGCTTATCTCTTTGTTGTCAGGGTTTTTTTTCCCTCTTTTTTTTCCACTTGTAAAATTAGTTATATTTTAAATATAGTAAGATTTATCATTTATCAATTTTAGCATGTAGTTCTGTGAGTTTTGACAGATGTGTATGGTCATTTCACTACCACCACAAATCAATATATAGAACAATTTCATTACCTGCACCCCTCAAATACTCTCCATTCCCCTTTATAGATAGTTCTGCCCTATCTCCAGCCCCTGGCAATTGCTGATTGGTTTTCTGTCTCTATAGTTTGCCATTTTTGAAATGGTTTAAAAATGGCATCTTACAGTTCTTGGTTTATCTTTCTGTTATTTCCTTTTGAAAATAAAAGTAAATATTGCCACAGAAAACTCTGAACTTGTATCACACATAACTGATGACACTAGTTGCTTTTCTAGATAGGGGAAGTGTTTAGCTTCTGAACATAGAGGAAACTTTATTTTTTTAATTTTTAAAAAATTTTTAGAGGGATATTCTTGTATTTTTTATTTATTTTATTGATTTTTTTTTACAGAGAGAAAGGGAGAGGGTTAGAGAGTTAGAAACATCGATGAGAAAGAAATATCCATCAGCTGCCTCCTGCGCACGCCCTACTGGGGATGTACCCACAACCAAGGTACATGCCCTTTACCAGAATTGAACCTGGCACCCCTCAGTCCGCAGGCTGATGATGCTCTGTCCATTGAGCAAACCGGTCAGGGCCATAGAGGAAACTTGTTCCAATTATGCCCCAATTAGTTAATTAATTAATTATCTGCCTAGATTTAGTGGGACCCCTGATAGGTGACCAGAGGTCAGCAATAATGGCCTATCCCCTGGTACTTCAGTGTCCAGACAGTTGAGCCGAACCGGAACACGTGAACACGTAAGACAGAATTAGTGTGCACTCATACAAGGTTTATTTACCTGTTCTTAGTGGGTCCTAGCTTCCAGCAAAGGGCACCCGGCTATGCACACGGAAAGACGGATGGTGAAGATGGAGACAGACAGGCGGTTACAGTGGGTTCAGGCTCACACAGGAGAGCAGTCAGTCGGGCTCGTCTCACAGAGCAACGTGGGGTTCTCTTACCAGGCAGGAGATGTGACTGAAGAAGGTCTGGTGCTTACATAGCTGGTAGTAAACAACTTGTGTCTTTATCAGGTGTGCCTTATGCTGGGAGCAGGGTGTTTACACTTTAAGGGCTTAGGGCCTTTACATCAAGATAGTGGGGCATTCACCATGTTTCTAACATTATGGAAGTTAAAGAGTATTGGGGTCTCCACACAGCAAACATTTCATGCAGTTATCATTTCACATATTAGAGGGGTTTCTTTATGACCATAACATTATAACAAAACTTTAAACATTTTTGCCACTTTTGAATTTTGTGTTGTTTTTTTTATAATGTAGTTTATTTTCTTTGCTATTTTAGAGGTTAGTATATTTTTACGTTTAGAAAGTTACTTAAACCTGCAAGCCCCTTCTTTTAAGATATTCTCTTTTTGTGAGCAGTAATGGAATTAGTAATAACCTCTTCACATTCCCTTCCCTCTCTCCTGGTGTCTATGTTTTTGGCATTTAAAAATTTATTGATTTACATGCAGTAAAATTCACTTTTTTGGGGATGATGTGTATGGTTCTTTGAGTTTTGACAAATAAAATACAGTCATGTAATAACTACCACAATCAAGATGTGGAACAGTTCCCTCACCTCCCAAAATCCCCTTTTGTAATGAAATCCTCCTCCCGTCCCTCCCTCACTCCTGGCAACCACTTATTTGTTTTCTATTTCTGTATTTGTTTTTCCTTTTGAAACCAGAATGTCATATAAATGGAAATGTCACATAAATGTAACCTTTTAAGTATGGTGTTTTTTTCACTTAATTTGATGCATTTGAGATTCATTTTAGGTAGTCCAGTCTATCGATATTTCATTCTTTTTTTGGTAAAGTCTCCCTGTCTCCTTTTGTTAATTGTATTATATCTGTCTGTTGTAAAAGAACATCTGTTACCTCATCATTTAATGTTAGTTCTAAATTCAGTGTGTTCAACATCACCACCAGATCTTGTCCCAAAACTCTTGATGTATTTTGGTTGTCTGAAGCTCACTCTACCAGAGAGCTCAGGAAGAACTCATGGGAGACAATATTATTTCAGTCCTTTTTGGTTCATAACTTGTTTGTGACCATTAACACCATTACGTTTGAAGGTTCAATTGGGTATAAAATCCATGCCTTATATTTTCTTGTGAGCTCATGGACTTGGAAATGAAGTATTATTGTCAAAGTCTTAATGCTTTTCCTTTTACATGAAACTGGGTATTTTGCTGACATGCTGAAAAGATTTTTCCTTTTTTAAAAAGTACCAATATTTGAGTATGTCTTGTCATTAACCTTCATGTATGGCCTTAAATAATAGGGCTAAGTCTTTTATTTCAGAAGAATTTCCTTTTATGAGTTTTCAGTATTTGTCCTGTTTCATTACAAAGGTTTGTTTTGGGACAGGAGTGGGGGTGAGGGTGTTCTCCAATTATGAGTGTATTAGATCTTCTTTGCCTAACTTCTATATCATTTGCTCATGAAATCTTTTTCTTTTTTTCTTTATTTGTTTATTTTAAAAATTTCCTCCATTCTGTTCTTTCTTGTGGGGTTTGTTCCACTCTTGTGTTACATTTTGTTTGTCTTTATTTTTATATAACTTTTAGTTCTTACATGATGCAAATAAAAACACTATTTTCCCACCTATTTAAATTAAAAATTGAATACTTCCTATGAAAAAGACTTAAAGATCTAGTGTATATTTTAAGTTATAACACTTGTGAAGAAAAATATTGCTGAAAACCAAACAGTAAAATACATCTCAGTCTTCATAGTTTTATAGGTATATGATGGAAAGTGCCTGTAAAATTTATAGTTGAAATTTGAAGCAGTTTCTTGCTAACTTATTTGTATGATTTGGAATTGCTGCTGTTCATTGTTCCTTAATTTTGTAGGGACATGATGAAAAATAAAAGGATTTTAAATAGGTATTATTGCAATGTATGGAATTTTATTAAATAAAAATTTTATTTTATTAAAGTCATAAATAAATTAGTGCCTATGAGGAGCAAAGTAGGATTTGTTTTATATGTGTAATGTGGTAAGTTCTTTTTCTTACATTATATTTAACACTATAACAAGCTACTTTGAAAAGTCAGGAAACCAAGTTATGTTTATTTGTTGTTATTAACTACAGATGAGATTATTTGACAAATAGTTTTTAGAGGAACTCTTACACTAATTAGTGTGATTTTGTTTATCTTAGAGTTTTATTATCTTAATTATTACTTAAAAGGCAAGATAAATGAATAGGTATTTGAAGTCCATTTTAGTATTGTGTATTTATATACTCCTTGAGAGGTAATGGGAGAATTGTGGAATTGATGGTTTGATGCATATTGTTGTGGACTTGCTAGATGCAAGAAGTGTAGAGCCTGTCAATTTTTGTTTTCTGTGATCCTTCTGCTTTAGGAGGAATGCGGGCAAGTGCAGTATAGTCAGAGATAAATGGCTGATTTCCTGTCAGCATAGAATTAGAACTGTAACGAAATTTTGTGTCACATACAAGAAATCAAAATGTTCTAGGTTTGAATAGTAGTATTGAAAAAAGAATTTTCATTTTGTTACTTCCATTGTAAATTATTTACCTCAATTCTGTTGGCACAGATAATTAGTACTTTGTAATATTTTGGATATGCATATTCTTGAATTTTGTATACTAACAGTGGCTGTTCTATGAATGCACATGTGGGATGTGATATGATAAAGTTGTGGCCAGGAGGAAATAAGAATGAGACTAGAAAGGAAGTTTATTATACTCACAGGGGTCACGGATGCTACTCATTGTCACAGGGAAAGCATAAGGCTTTGGACAGATGACAGAAGACAGGAATGAGAGGAAGGCCTAGGCCAGAGTGTTTTGGGGGTTCCCAAGGGAAAAGCAAGGCAGGGCCGGGTAAACAGTTTAGGTTTGGTATCCTATATAAAGCCTAATGTGCTAAGTTTCTGACTTTTTGGCCAGTTGCTGTGACACGCACTAACCACCAGGGGACAGACGCTCCAACTGGTAGGTTAGCGTGCTGCTGGGGTCTGGCCAATTGGGACTGGGTGAGATGGGCCGGACCTGCCCTGAAGCCCTCCTGTGGTCTGCCCTGTGGCCTGTCCCTGGCCAGCCAACCTCCTGTAGTCCCTCCCGCCAGTCAACCTCCTGTAGTCCCTCCTCTGCTGACCAGCCCTATCAGCCCTGATCAGGACTGGGTGAGATGGGCTGGACAAGCCGTGGAGTCCTCCTGCAATCCTTCCCAAGCCAGCCAACCTCCCGTGGTCCCTGCCTGGGTGGCTGGCCGGCCCCAATTGGCCCCGATCATTGGCCAGGCTGAGGGACCCCACCCATGCATGAATTTGTGTACTGGGCCTCTAGTTTTTTAATAATTCCAGTGGGGTTTGGACTATAGGAGTGGTCTCTAATTGTCTGGTACCTGACCCTGCGCAAGGGAAATACTGGATTGTGTGCATCTATCTGTGTGTGGGTGGGCTGGGGTTGTTGACTTTGAATTAGTTGGCTTGTATATGAGAGAGATGTTTCTGGCCAGTCCTTTGCTATTTTTTTTTTTAAAAGAAAAGGCCAGCCTTGGGCTGAGCAGTCTCTCACTGCCCAGAAAGCGTTTTAAGGTGTCTAAACATCATATAAAATACAGCAAATAAAGTACATTACTAGTACAGTGGTAAAGTTTTATTTGCTTGCTTTGTCATATTTCTGATGTGTTTGTGATCTTTCAGAACCTTAGTTCTCTAGACAATTGCTTTTTTTTGTTTA
Organism: Antrozous pallidus; assembly: GCA_027563665.1. NCBI lineage: Eukaryota > Metazoa > Chordata > Mammalia > Chiroptera > Vespertilionidae > Antrozous > Antrozous pallidus. The sequence continues at coordinate 126,325,992 of CM050508.1, read as the reverse complement.
CTTTATAAGTTCTTAAAGTTTTTTGGTTAGTGATTGCTTTTTTCTTTTCTTTTTTTTTTTTTTTTAGAATCTTTAACTTTATTATCAGCTACCAAGGTATTAGATACAAACCAATAAAAAACATTAAAGAAAGGTTGCTTGAGACAGGTATATACAGATATACTACACAGAAGCCAAAGTCTTATCATCCGATCCCAAAGCCATCATCCCTGTGGGAAAGGATGGCCTTAGCTAAGGGGCGAAGGAGCATGTTAGTTACAACAATAAGAGTGTTGTCCATCAAGGAAAGCTACAGACTACAGCACATGGGCACCAAAATGTCTGATTAGTTTTTAAAGGTTCTCTTAATCAAAGTTTTCAAATGAAAACAAGAACCCCTCTTCTCCTGTAGGCTTTTCAGCTCACTATTCAAGAGACTTGAACACTTCTATTAAGGCAACTGGAAGCCCACCTTAGCCTTGAAGGGTGACTTTTGCCCAACATGTGGCCTGTCCTTCCTTTGTCAGTACTACAATCCAGCAGAACATGCTGGGGGGAAAACAGGATTTATACAGTGCTGCCCTCGATAAAAGGGAAAGAGCATTCAAAGCCAAAAGGCCACAGAGGGCTCCGACTTTCCAAATAAACTTTGCAGCTGCATTCAGGTGGAACATTGCCGTGCAGCAAGGAGTAGTGTATATGCCAATGAGGGGACCCAGCTCCAACAACTGTTACAGTGGCTTCCCAAGTCATTTTTTTCTCTCCCATTCATATCCAGATGAGAAAATAGACATCTTAGCCTTGATTCTCACTCACCACAAATCCACCTGTACTAAGTCTAGAACCTTAGCACAGGGCTGAGACACTTCATAAGCACTCTCTTCCACAGCCCAGCCATCTCTGTCAGCTCTCCCCACAATGTCTTTACCTTCTATCTCCCCGTAGGGGGATGGTGGGACAGGCAAGGAGAGAGCCTGGGCTCACAGTGACAGAAAACAGACAGGCATGGCTTCCAGGAGTCAGCTGCTCCGGGCTCACAGTGTCTCCAGTCATTCATCTCTTAGGAGCAATAAAGAACTGGAAAGCACCACAATTTGGTAGAGCAGGAAGAGAGCCCATAGGAAGAGTGTGATTGGTGATGGTTAAGAGATGAAACAGAATTTCATGGAGATTCTTTGTTACAAGAAGAAACTTCTCAGTCTCAACTCCCAGGACTTGGATGGTGCCTGGATTAGGAGGCCTATGTTTTCTTTTTCAATTCTTCAAATCTCCGGGAAGGATCATCAAAGTCAATGTCCTCAGATGCTGAGGTGTTGGCACCAGCAAATGCAGTTGGTAGTGTATCTGGCACAGACGGCAACTCTGGAAGTACAAAGTTGTCATAGGTATCCACGGCTCTCGAAGGGGGCTTTGTAGAGGCTTCTGGTTTGGGTCCAGGACCAACAATAGATTCATACGATGGGGGAACTGGTAGCTGATGTGGGTGAACATTGGGAAAGGCCTGATAAGGCCCCATTGGCAATCCATTGAAATCCGATGGTCCCTTTTGGAAGTGGGTAGGAGAAAGGAGTACTCGGAGATGGCATGGGCATTGGCACTGTTCCATCAGGTCCACTAACAGGTGCTGTGAACCCGCCCCCACCTCCTCCTCTTCCAGGACCCCCTTTCTTCACATCATCTGTGAATCCAACATCAATAAGATCTGTCTCTACTCCAGGGGGAGCTTCTGCCATGACCATAGAATCAGGCTCATAGGGCACATTGTAGTTCTTGGCAATTTCAATCGGGTATCTCTCCACCAGGATTTTGGGTGGAGCTTCCACACTCAGTTTGTGCATTAGCCTGTCATTCACAGTTCCAATCTGGTTGGTCCTACATAACTTGCCATATTCCTTGCTATACTTGGCACACAGTTGATCAGCAACTATTTTCAACTCAGCCACTTCTGACTGGAGTCAAGGGGCAGCCCAGATAAGTGTAGACACAGATTCAGCCAGACCAAAATGTAGCTCTTTCATAGATTGAATGAGGCCAAACCGGGCCAGCAGCAGGTCACAATACAACTCCAAGATCTCCGTGGCTTCCACAAGGTGGCCTTCCCGTATAATGTGCTCCACTCGAGCTCGTTCATCTTTCCCAGCAGCCAGATAGTCAACAATTTCCTTCCTTGCTTTCTGGTCCAGTTCTGTTGTTTTTTTTCTCCAATAATTTAAGACGGTTTATGAATCTCAAATTGACTCGTAAACGCTCAGCTTTAAATCCAGAGCCCAGCATACTGTGCTATTCGGACCGAAACCAGGCGTGACCAGGACAAAGACGGACTCCGGAATCAAGGTCCAGCAGCCAAAATGGCGGCCCCCTGAGCCTCAGCCTGCTTTTTTCTTTTAACCCTGAAATATGCATGTTTTAAAAACCTGATTGAAATATTTTTACAGGAGCATCTGTAACTGATGAAATGTTTTTGGTTTAATTAAATGTGAATCACTGGCCAAAAGTGGTTTGGCCCAGTAGATAGAGCGTCTGCCTGCAGACTCAGGGGTCCCGGGTTCGATTCCGGTCAGGGGCATGTACCTTGGTTGCGGGCACGTCTGCAGTAGGGGAGTGTGCAGGAGACAGCTGGTCGATGTTTCTCTCTCATTAGTGTTTCTAACTCTCTATCCCTCTCCCTTGCTCTCTGTAAAAAAAAATCAATAAAAATATATTTAAAAAATAAATGTGAATCACTGTTTGGTGTATCTCAACAGTCCACTGTTTGATTGAACAGTTATATGTTCCCTCTTCCATATAAAGAAGAAATGGTGTATGTTCATATCTTCTTTAAATATTTAAGATTGGTAGCTTATGAGTAACTGGTAACTGTCCTGGTTCTCGTTATTTTTCCTGTAAGCATTTTTATTGCAAAGGTTTTTGCTGAACAACTAATTGGCCAAAAGACAATTTCTCCATAAAAGATAAAAGAACAAAGAATAAAAGAAGGATGTTTAAAAAGACAATGAAATTTGAAAATTAATGTCAGAGTTAAAAAATGTAAATACATTGTCTTGGAAATCTTTGATCATAGTACATATTTATTTTTATTTTTATTTTTTTGCTTGTTGATTTGTCTCATTCAACATCACACTTTTTCTTTCTTGCTAAAATTTCTTCTTTCATTGGGAGAGGTGTCAACCAAAGAATTGATAATGCTCTCCAACACATGAATTAGTAGCCACTTCTTTTGTGTGTTTTTTTTCTTTATTGTTAAAGGTATTACATATGTGTCCTTATTCCTCCATTGGCTCCCACTCCTCCACTCATGTCCTCATCCCCCTGGTGTTTATGTCCATTGGTTAGGCTTATATGCATGTATATAAGTCCTTTGGTTAATCTCTCCTCTTTATCCTCACGCTCCCCTACCTTTCTTCTGAGGTTTGATAGTCTGATTGGTGCTTCTTTGTCTTTGGATCTATTTTTGTTCATCAATTTATGTTGTTCATTATATTCCACACATGACTGAGATCATGTGATATTTATCTTTTCCTCTGACTGCTTATTTTGCTTAGCATAATGCTCTCCAGTTTCATCTACGCTGTTGCAAATGGTAAGAATTCCTTTTTTATAGCAGCATAGTATTCCATTGTATAAATGTACCACTGGGTTTTAATCCATTCATCTGATAATGGGCACTAAGGCTGTTTCTAAATCTTAGCTATTGTAAATTGTTCCCCTATGAACATAGGGGGTGCATGTATCTTTTCTGATTGGTGTTTCTGATTTCTTGGGACATATTCCTAGAAGTAGGAATAATGGGTCAAATGGCAGTTCCATTTTTAATTTTTTGAGTAAACTCCATACTGTTTTCCACAGTGGTTACACCAGTCTGCATTCCCACCAGCAGTGCACGAGGGTTCCTTTTTGTTCATATCCTGGCTAGCACTTGTCATTTGTTGATGATAGCCATTCTGACAGGTGTGAGATGGTACCCCATTGTCATTTTGATTTGCATCTCTCAGATTAGTGACTTTGAGCATATTTCCATGTGTCTCTTGACCTTCTATATGTCCTATTTTGAAAAGCATCTTTTAAGTTTATTTGCCCATTTTTTGATTGGATTGTTTAGCTTCCTTTTGTTAAGTTGTATGAGTTCCCTATAGGTTTTGGAGATTAACATGTTAAGTGCCATGTCAGTCACGAGTGACTGAAATGAAAAGGAAGACAAAACAGGCTTGACACTTAATGTGTTAAATCCTTGTCAGATATGTTGGGGAAAATTGGACAGATCCATGCAAATAAAATGAAACTAGACCACCAACTTACACCATACACAAAAATAAACTCAAAATGGATAAATGATTTAAACATAAGACAGGAAACCATAAAAATATTAGAGGAATTCAAAGGCAGCAAAATCTCAGACATATGCTGAAGCAGTATCTTCACTGATATAGCTCCTAGGACAATGGAAACTACAGAGAAAATAAACAAATGGGACTACATCAAAACAAAAAGCTGCTGTACAGCAAAAGAAACCATCAACAAAACAACAAGAAAGCCCAGTGCATGGGAGAACATATTTGCCAATGTTACCAGTATCACTGATAAGGGTTTAATCTCCAACATTTACAGGGAACTCATACAGCTTCACAAAAGGAAGATCAACAGCCCAGTCAAAAAATGGATAACCGACAAAATTAGATACTTTTCAAAAGAGGACATAAGTAAGGCCAAGAGACATGAAAACATACTCAAAGTCACTAATAATCTGAGACATGCAAATCAAAATGTCACTTCTTTTATATTTGCCATAGCTTTGTAAACTTTTAGTTTGATAGGTGGGGAAGAATGAATAATGTGGTCATGAAAGGATTTGCGAATGATTTGCAAATTGATATCTATGCATTTGGCTTTATATGTAGCTTTACAGTCTGGCTTTATAGTTGGTCTTTACCCACTATTTTATACCACCAAGTCTATTCTTGTCACTGTATAGATCATCATGAGGGCTGAGATTTATATAATATAAAAATGGGGATACTGCAAGAACTTAATTGGAGATATGAAACCAAATTGATAGCTAGCTTACATTAAGTCTGTCACATGTAAACCAACCTGTCAACCAGGAATTTTATCTTTTATGGAAAAACTGCCTTATGACCAATTGTGTGGTGAAGATGCTTATGGAGAAAATACTGGACTCAAAGTGATCTACACTGATAAAAGAGAAAGATGCAAATTGACTGTACCTTCACAATGCCCACAAGCCAATCAGGAGTGAGTATGCAAATCAAGCCAACAAAGATGGCAGGTTAGTTTGTGCATACAGGCACCTAGGGGGCGGGGCAGGATGCCTAGAGGCCCAGAGTGAAGGCAGAAAGGTGGCTCCAGCTGGAGCGTAGGTGGTGCCGGCATCCAGGGGAAGGAAGGCCCATTCTTGCATGAATCTTCGTGCATTGGGCATCCTATCTAATAAAAGGGTAACATGCAAATGTGATCGTACCTTGGCTCCTGATTGGCTGTGCTATCAGCCAATCGGAGCAAGGGGCGGGGTTGAGAGGTGTGGGCACCAGGCCCCAGAAGCAGAGACGAAGTGGTGAAAGCATCACGTGCCCGGCCACGGGCGCGGAGACCAAGCAGTGGCAGCGCCGGCGAACCACAGCTGCGTCTAACTGAGGCCCCTCAGGCCGAAAGGTGCCAACGTTATCGACAGAAAATGTCTGAAGAGCAATGTGCATCTGATCTTCAAAGAAGGCGACACCTGCAACAGAATGTATCTGAAGAGCAGCCATTGGAAAAACGTCGCTCTGAAGCCAAAAAACACCGGCATCTTCGACAGGAAATGTCTAAAGGACAACGTGCCTTTGAAGTTGAAGGAAGGCAGTGGTGAAAGACAGAATTTGTCTAAAGAACAGGCATCAACAAGTACTAGCAATAGTGGAAGGAACTGCCTTCTCAGCAAAAATGGAGTATGTGAGGATGCAATTCTTGAACATAGTTGTGGTGAAATGACAGATGTGAATGTTGCCTATCACTAAATTTCTCTGATGAAAAACCATCTGATGGGAAATTTACTCGATATTGTAGCAAAGGGAAAGTCTGTCCAAATGATATACATTTTCCAGATTACCTGCCATATTTAAAAAGATAAATGACAAACGAAGATTCTGACAGTAAAAATTTCATGGAAAACATTTGATCTATAAATAGTTCTTTTGCTTTTGCTTCCATGGGTGCAAATGTTGCATCACCATCAGGGTATGGGCCATAATGTTTTAGAATACATGGACAAGCTTATCATCGTACTGGAACTTTACATTCTTCTGATGGTGTTTCTCAGAAGTTTGCTCAACTCTATATTTTGGATACAGCTGAAGCTACACGTAGAAGATTAGTAATCCCAGCAAACCAGGCCTGCTCAGAAAGACTCATGATCAACATCAACAACCTCATGCATGAAATAAATGAATTAAAAAAATCGTGCAAGATGCTACATGAGGTAGAAAAGGAAGCCCAATCTGAAGCAGCAGCAAAAGGTATAGCTCCCACGGAAGTAACTATGGCAATTAAATATGATTGTAATAGTGACCCAGGTAGATATAATTCTCCCCGTGTAACCAAGGTCGCTGTCATATTCAGAAACGAAGATGGAGAACCTCCTTTTGAAACGGACTTGCTCATTCATTGTAAATCAGATCCCAATACTCCAAATGCCACTAAAGCGAAACAAATTAGTATCCTGTTTCCCACATTAGATACAATGACATATCCTATTCTTTTCCCACATGGTGAAAAAGGTTGGGGGAACAGATATTGCATTAAGACTCGGAGACAACAGTGTACTCAACAATAATACTAGACAAAATGTAAGAACATGAGTCACCCAAATGCAGTATTATGGATTTCATCTCTCTGTGAGGGACATGTTTAATCCTATTTTAAATGCAGGAAAATTAACTCAACAGTTTATTGTGGATTCGTATTGTTATATCATTTTATTATTATTTATTAATGAAATCATGTATTATTTTCATATACATTATACTCATTACCTTTTATCTCTCACACTTTTATTGTAGAGAAAGGGCAAATAGCACTATTAAAATATTTCCTTTAATTAACACCCTTTTAATGTGCACGAATTTCGTGCACCGGGCCACTATTCTAATATGTATGTCTACACTGATAAAAGAGAAACATGCAAATTGACAATCCCTCTGCTACACCCACCAATCAATCAGGAGCGAGTATGCAAATTAACCAAACAAAGATGATGGTGGCCACAGAGCTGGAGCAAGCAGGAGGCTTGGGTTGCCCCTAGTGACAGAGGAAGCCAAGCTTCTCACCTGCCCTGAAGGAGTGGCTGGAAAAAAAAAAAAAGGGAGCTGGGAGCCTGAGTTACCAGGAGGTGTGGCCAGCCTAAAAATGGTCCTCAGCCCCTTACTCAGGCTGGCCATGCCCCTCCCATGGGGACTCTCACCCCATGGGGGCGTGGCTGGCCTGCAAACCACCACAGGCCCCAAGGGAATCCCCACCCTAGATTTGGGACACCCTTCAGGGCAGACCAGCCGGCCCCCACTCCTGCACCAATTCTCTATACTAATAAAAGGATAATATGCTAATTAGACTGGGAGACCTCCAGGAGACCTTTTAGACGCTCTTCTGGACTAAGCCGAGGTAGAAGTGGTTAGAGGCGAAGAGGGGAGGGCAGTTGTGGGTGATCAGGCCAGTGGTAGAGGGGCAGTTGCGGGTGAGCAGACCAGCAGGGGGTCCAGTTGGAGGTGAGCAGGCTGTCAGTGGGTGTCAGTTGGGGGTGATCAGGACAGTTGGGGTGGGCAGTTTGGAGTGAGCAGGCTAGCTGGGGGGCAGTTGGGGGCAAGCAGGCCAGTGGGGGAGGAAGGTGGGGAGCGAGCATGCCAGCAGCGGGGGGCAGTTGGGGGCGAGCAGGCTGTCAGTGGGGGTCAGTTGGGGGTGATCAGGACAGGGGGCACAGTTTTGAGTGAGCAGGCCAGTAGGGGGTCTGTTGGGGGCGAGCACACTGGCACAGGGGCAGTTGGGGGTGATCAAGCTGGCGGTGGGGCAGTTGGGGGTGAGCAGGCCGGCAAGCAGAGTGATTAGGGGCAATCAGGCAGGCAGGCAGGTGAGCGGTTAGGAGCCAACAGTCCTGGATTGTGAGAGGAATGCCTGACTGCCGGTTTAGGCCTGTAAACCGGCAGTAGGACATCAGAGAGAAGAAAGGAGAGAGAGAGATAGAAATATGAATGATGAGAATCATTGATCAGCTGCCTCCTGCATGCCCCCTAATGGGGATGGAGCCTGCAACCCCACCATGTGCCCTGACTGGGAATCGAGCAGGTGACCTTCTGGTTTTTGGGTCAGCTGACCCACATGAGCTGGGCTCTTTTGGCACTCTTAATTTATGTGTCATGTCATTGTATTCATGATGTCATTCTGCAGAAATAAAGGATTATTTCAAAAGATATTAAGTAATTTAAGTCCTGTAAGACAAAAAAGTCCCTCTGGTATCTTGAGTTACATGAAGAAATTATTCAGAATTTGAATTTTTAAAATAAAACATCAAACAAGGAGTTAGATAGATGACTATTATTTCCTTTAGATGAATGCTTTACTGAGAAGCTAACATTTAGTATAATTTGAAATTTTCTTTATTTCTAAAGTTTATAAACGTGTTAAGAAATCATAGTCATAAAACTGCTTGAGTTTCAAACAAGGTACTGGTTAAATGACTTCTCTTACAAATTAAAAACTAACCAATCCTATTTTGTGAGCTAGGATAAAAATGTCTTAACTTTTCAGTCTTTTTGAAATTGCTAAAAATTAAATTATTTTATATCTACCTTCCATATTATCCTTTTGGAAAACATTGTCAGTTTATATTTCTAACAACTGCACAGGGTATTTTACCACATGCTTTCCTCATTATAATCTTCTATCTTTACAACTTATTAAATACTATTTTATAGCAGTATTTATAATTATGATGAAGGTTTGTTTTGTTTTTAAAGCTTTGGGGTTTCTAGCAGGGCCTGGCCAAAGTTTGGTGGCTTCTCAGCTGCAGGGCTCTCTCTTCTTGCAGCCCTTCAGTTTTGCATAGTGGACAGGGCCTGGGTGGAGACTTCTTAAGATGGGGGCCGAAGTGCCACATAATTTAAATATATGCATTTACAGTGATTTACTATTCCACATATAGGTTAGTCCTGGTTTTTATATAACAGAAACAACACTGAATTAAATGTTCTTGTAGATAAGTTGTACATATATCCATGGTAACTTTCTTTGGGCTATATTCAGTGAAAAATGGTTTGCTAGTTTTTAAAAAAATGTTTTTATTGATTTAGAGGGAGAGTTAGAAATATTGATGAGAGAGAAACAGCATCAATTGCATCTTTTATGTCCCCTACTGGGGATCAAGCCTGCACCCCAGGCATGTGTCCTAACCGGGAATTGAACTGGTGACTTATTGGTGCATGTGTTGATGCCCAATCAGTGAGCCACACCAGCCAGCCTGGTTTGCCATTTTGAGGAAAATTTCTTTGATTACTAGCGAGGTCACATATTTTTCATGTTTACTTTGATGTGTGATTTTTATTGGAGTATTCCTTTTTTAAACTTTATTTTAAATTAACATAAAGTTCACCTTTTTTGTTTGTCTGATTCTATGAGTTTTGACTAATGCAGAGTCCTGCAAACCACCACTACAATCAAGTTACAAAATAATTTCTCACTCCTCAAAGTTTCCTAAAAGGGAATGCCCCTTCATTAATTTTTCCTACACTTATAACTTCTGCCAACCACATTCTTCTTCCCTAAAGCTTTTCTTCTTCAAAACTGACATATAAAAGGATCTATGTAGTATGTAACCTTTTGAGGTTAAAATTTAGCATATACATTTGAGATTAATACATGTTGATGCTTGTGCTAGTAGTTTATTGCTTTTCATTACTGAGTAGTATTCCATTGTAAGGATGTACCACAATTTCTTTATCCCTTCACCAGTGGAAGGACTGAGTTGTTTACAGTTTATGTTGATTATGAGTTTAGATTTCTAGAAAAATTAAATAGTACAGAGAGTTCCTGTATATCTTTCTCCCCCACAGTTTCCCCTATTTATATCCTGCATTAGTATGGTACATTTTTATAATTGTTGAACCAATATTGATACCAAATTTATTACAAAAGTCCATAGATTACATTATGGTTCACTGTGTGTTGAGTAGTAGTGTGGGTTTTGGCATATGCCGTATGTCATGTATCTGCTATTATAGTTTCATACAGAATGGTTTCATTGCCCTAAAAATCCTCTATGGTCCACCTATCCCTCCCTTCGCCCCCTCCCCATTTCCCTCTACCCTTCATCTTCAGACTAGTAGCCACTGATGTTTTGTATTACCTCCATAATTTGATAGTTGGAATTATATAGTATGTAACCTTTTAAAACTGGTTTCTTTCACTTAGCAATATGCATTTAAGATTTCTGTGTCCCATCATGCCTTGATGATCCTTTTTATCAATGAGTAATACTCCATTGTATGGATGTACCACTGTTTTATCCTATTAAGGAACATCTTGGTTATTTCTAGTTTTTGACAGTTATGAGTGAAACTCTCACAAACATTCATGTGCAGGTTTTTGTGTGAACATGTCTTCAGCTCACTTGAGTAAATACCTAGAAGCATGATTGCTGGGTCATATGGCAAGACTGTTTAACTTTATAAGAAACTGCTAAATGTCTTCCAAAGTGGCTTTACCATTTTGCATTCTCACCAGCAATTATGAGAGTTTCTGTTGCTCCTTATTAACATTTGGTATGTCAGGTTTTTATTCTCTTAAAAAAACCATTATAATAAGTTTGGAGTGGTATTTTGTTATTGTTTTAATTTGCCAGTTCCCTAATGACATATGATACTTAGCATCTTTTCATGTGCTTATTTGCCATTTTGTAGATCTTCTTTGCTGAAATATCTGTTCAGAGTTTTTGTCCACTTTTTAGTTATTTTGCAAATATTTTCTCCCAATATATGGCCAAGTTTCATTCTCTCTTAAGTCTGTCTTGAAGAGCAGAAGTTTTTAATTTTAATGAAGCCCAACTTTCCATCCCCCCCACCTCCCACAGATCTTGCTTTCTGTTTTGTATCTAAGAGGTCATAGATGAATCTAAGGTTACCTAAATTTTTTAAAACATTTTATACTTTTGAGTTTTATATTTAGGTCTCTAGTTCATTTTGAGTTAATTTTTGTGAGAGATGTAATAAGGTCTCTGTTTATATTCACTTTTCAAGTAGATGTCTATTTGTTCAATACCATCTGTTGAAAACGCTTTTCTCCATTGGATAGGCTTTCCTCCTTTGTAAAAAAAATCAGTTAACTATATTTTTGTGGGTCTATTTCTATTTTGTGGGCTTTCTATTCTGTTTCATTGTCTTTTTTTTTTTCTTTCTAAATGAGGTCTTTAAATACTGTAGATTTATAGTGTGTATGTTTGAGGTTGGGTAGTGTCAGTTCTTCAGCTTTATTTTAAACCAACATCTTAACAGTATTGAGTTATCTTGTTCACAAACGTGGAATCTCCATTTATTTAGTTCTTCACTTTTTAAATCAGTTTTATAGTTTCATCATATAAATCTTGTACATACTTTGTTAACAATATACCTTTTTCCTTTTTCATGGTGCTAATGTAAATGACACAGTTTTTTAAATTTCAAATTCAGATTGCTCATTACTAATATGTAGTGTGATTGACTCCCTCCCCCGCACTCCTGTTGAATTTATTGGGGTGACACTGGTTAACAAAATTATTCAGCTGTAGGGTGCACAATTCCGCTAGTGATTGACTTTTGGAGATTAACTTTGTATCCTACAAAATTTGGTATATAATCCCGTATTAGTTTCAAGAGCACTTTGTCAGTTCTTGGGGATTTTCTACATAGACATTCATATCAGCCTCAAAAATCAAACAGTTTTATTTCTTCCTTTGTAATCTGTGATTCTTTTATTTCTTTTTCTTGTCCCCTTGAGTTACTAGGACTTCCATTATGGTGTTGAATAGGAGGGGTGAGAGGAGACATCTTTTCTTTGTTCCCAGGAAAGTATCTAGTTTCTCACCATTAAGTATGATGTTAACTGTAGGCTTTCGGTAGATGTTCTTTGTTAACAATGAGAAAGTTTCCCTCTATTCCTACTTTACTCAGAGTTTTAGTCATGAATAAGCATGTTAGATTTTGTCAAGTGCTTTTCCTGCATCTATTATAATCAGGATTTTTCTTCTTTAGCCTGTTGATGAAATAAATTATATTAATTGATTTTTAAATTTGAACCAGCTTTGCATGTGTGAGATAAATCCCACTTGGTTGTAGTGTGTACTTCTTTTTGTACATTGTTGGATTTGATATGCTTTGTTGTGGATTTTTAAAATTTATGTTCAAGAGAGATACTGGTCTATAGTTGTTTATGTTTTGTTTTGTAATATTCCTTTGGGATTTTCTAACCATCTTTTTTTGGATTTTTGGTTTAATTCAATTGTGGTCTGAGCATATTTTGTATTATTTCAATTTTTTAAATATCTTAAGATTTGTCTTATGACCCAGAATGCATGGTCCGTCTTGGTGAATATTTTTGTGAGCTTGTGAATAATGTATAGACTGATGCTGTTGGATGAAATATCCTATAAATATCATGAAATCCAGTTAATTGATAATGCTATTGAGTTTGACTGTAACCTTGCTAGTTTTCTGCCTGCTTTGTCTGGGAGATAATGATGCAGGTTTTTTGGTGTCTCTAGTTATAATAGTGGATATAACCGTTATTCCTTAAAATTCTATCAGTTTTTGCCTCACATCTTTTGACACTTTGTTATAAGGCACATAAATATTAAGGATTATTATGTTATCTTTGAAATTTGACCTTTTATTATTAAGTAAATCTCTTTATCCCTGATAATTTTCCTTGTTCTGAAGTCTGATTTGTTTGAAATTAGTATAGCTAGTCCCAACTTTCTTTTGATTAGTGTTAGCATGGTGTGCCTTTCTCCATCCCTTTACTTTTAATTTATCTGTATCTTTATTTTTAAAGTTGACTTCTTGTAGATAACATATATTTGAGGCTTCCTTTTTATCCACTCTTTCAGTTTCATTTAATTGGTGTTTTAGACCTTTTTGATTCAAAGTGGCTCTTGTTTATAGTTGGGTTGATATCAACCCTTATTTGAAACTTTGCTATTCATTGCATTTGTTCCTTGATGTTTTCCCTTTTTAATCTTGTTTTCCTCCTTCTCTGGTTTTAATTGAGCATTTTATAATTGCATTTTCTCTTATATCTTAATATATCAGTTATACTTATTTTTAAATTTTATTGGTCATTACCCTGGAGTTTGCGGTAGACCAATTTCAACTAATACAAGTCTATTTTCAAATAATACTTTACCACTTTAGAGGCAATGTAGGTAATTTATAACAATCCAGAGGTCCAGTGCATGAAATTCGTGTACTGGGAAGGTTCCTAGCAGCTGCTGGCTGCCAGCTGGGTATTCCTTCCCTTCCTCCTGCCACCAATGGCCGGGACCTTCCTCCCTTACCTTGGCTGCCTGCCAGTGCCAGGGCCTCTTTCCCTTCCCTTGACCACTTGCCTCCACTGGACTAGGGCCTCCCTCCCTTTCCCTGGCCAGGCTGTCCCGTGGTCGAACTCCTGGAAGAACTCCTGTCCTTGATAATATTGCTCTTATTCATTTCACATATTAGAAAACTAACATTGATTGTTACTATTATTTTAAACAGTTATCTGAGCTCAATTCAGAATAAGAAAATCAAAAGATTTTATCTTTATTTTATCAGTCATCATGCAGTTATACCAATGGAACCTCTTCCTTTCTGTATGTAGAACTGAGTTTCTCATATATGTATTTTCCTTTTCTCAGAAGAACTTTTAATTCTTCTTGCAAGGCAGGTCTATCGTCAACAAATTCCCTCAGTTTTTGTTTATCTGATAAAAGTCTATTTGTCTGTAATTAACTTCAATCTGTAATTAACTTTTGAAGGAAAATTTCCCTGGATATCTAATTATAGATTGGTAGTTTTTTTTATTTCAATACTCAGATAATTCACTCCAATCTTTTTTTTTTTTTTTTTTTTTTTTTTTTTTTTTTTTTTTTTTTTTGCTTGCATGGTTTCTAAAGAGAAGTCTGGCATAATTCTTACTCTTGAATATAAGTAAGGTTTTTTTGTTTGTTTGTTTGTTTGTTGTTTATGTGTCCTTCAGCTTATTTCAGGATTCTCTGTTTGACTTGTGCAATTTGAATATTATAAGCCTAAGTGTTAATGTTTTCTATTTAACCTCTTTCATGTTCTCTGAGTTTTCTGGAATTTTGATTTGGTGTCTGTAATTAACTTCAGTTTCTCTCCTCCTTCTAGTATTCCCATTATATGTATGTTATACCCCTTATAGTTTTTCCATAGGTTTTATGTATCTCTCTCCCACCCCCCCCCCTTATTTGGCATTTCAGTTTGGGACATTTCCATTGACATAGCTGCATGCTGATTGTCTCTCCTCAGTTGTGTCTAGCCCATTTGAAATAATGTTTGATTTGTGTTAGTGGTTTTGATTTCTAGCATTTTGCTTTGATTCTTATAGCAAATAGCATATAAATTAACAGTTATCTTAAATTCTTAGTTTTGATAATTCCAAAATATCTGCTGTATCTGATTTTGGTTTTGATGCTTGCTTTGTCTCTTTAGAATATCATTTGTCTTGCTTTTGATCATGCAATGTAATTTTTTGTTGAATACTATATGAGTTATTATATAACTAGAGGCCCGATGCATGAAGATTTGTGCAAGAATGGACTTCCCTTCCCGTGCCTGCTGGCACTGCCGTCGCACTGGCTGGAGCCACCTTTCTGCTCCAGCCTGGAGCTGCCTTTCTGCTCTGGTCCGGAGCTGCCTTTCTACCTTGCCAGGCTGCCCAGAGGCCCAGAGTGGCTGGGGCAGTGCAAAACGCCTGGATCATTGCCATGGAGATGACACAAGTGTCCTGCCCTGCCCCTGGCTGCTTGGTGCCTGTGTATGCAAATTAACCCACCATCTTTGTTGGGGTACTTTGCATACTCCTGATTGGTGGGCGTCGTGAAGGTATGGTCAACTTGCATTTCACTCTTTTATTAGTGTAGATAGGAATTCAGGTAAATAATTATCTGGCTTGTATTTATGCCATGTCTGATGTTTGCTAGGTGAGTTTGTATGTGTCAGAGGCTTTATTTTCCTGTCATTACCTTGTCTTCCTGGTTGTTTTAGTGTTTCCATAGAAACTCCTTATAGTCTGTGTCTTGCAGCTTTCTCACTTGTCATCTCTTTTTATCTTGCAACCTTGTTGATGTGGTGATAAGGTACTGGGAATGGACATGTGTTCTACAATGTTATGATTAAATCTCAGTTGTTGTAGTGGACCAGGTTATGAACTTCAGAGAAGTTTTAGTATTTTCCCCCCTTACTTTTAAGTCAGGAAGGCTAGCTGGGACTGCAGTTGTCTAATTGTCCTTAATCTAGGGCAAAAAAGGCTCTAATACACTAGTTTCCCTTGGAGGCAAGTCTTTGATAAGGAGAACTGATTGCTCTGGGCATATCCACTTTTCCTCTCCCCCAGCCCAAAACTGGAAGGAATTTTTTTTCTGAAAGTAATCTGATGGAGTTCCCAAGGTAAAACTCATGAATACTGGAAGCTTCTTTAAGATGGGAAGGATTCTGCCAGTTGGTGTTGCTCAGTGGTAAGCATCAACCTATGAACGAGGGCAATGGTCGGCAAACTCATCAGTCAACAGAGCCCAGTATCAACAGTACAACGATTGAAATTTCTTTCGAGAGCCAAATTTTTTTAAACTCAAACTTCTCCTAACGCCACTTCTTCAAAATATACTCGCCGTGGAATTTTGTGGAAGAGCCACTCTCAAGGGGCCAAAGAACCGCATGTAGCTCACACCACGGTTTGCTGACCACTGAACTAGGATAGGAGGTCATGGTTTGATTCCTGGTGAAGGCACATGCCCAAGTTCCAGGTTTGATCTCCAATGTGGAGTGTGCAGGAGGCATCTGATCAGTGTTTCTCTCTCATCATTGATGTTCCTATCTCTCCCTCTCCCTCTCTGAAATCAATAAACATTTTTTTTTTAAGAGGAAGGATTTTAAAGCTCAAGCTAGCTTACTTACACAAATATCTTTAAAATATTCCTACCAGTTACCGTCCTGGCAAGCTCAATCTCATTCTTTTCAATTTTCCTGGAGGTTTTTTGCTTTGTGAACTCAGTTTTCTGATGACTCTAAGAAGAATTGTTAATTTTCAGTTTGTTCACATTTTTCTTGTTTTGAGGATAAGTGACAAAATTCAAGCTTTTTACATATTAGAGCTGAAATTAGAAGTCCTCTTGTTTATGTTTTGACAATGAGTTTCATTGAGACAATTCACATACCATAAAAATTTACACTTAAAAACATACTTTGGTTAGTTTTCAGTGTATCACAGAATTGCACAACCCTTACCACTATTTAACTTTAGAACATTTTCATCACCTGAAAAAGAAATCCTATCCCCATTAGCAGTCACTCTGCCAGTCTTAGGTGACCACTTACCTATTTTGTTTTTACAGTTTCCTATACTGGAAATTTCATATAAAGGGAATCATGCAATTTGTTTTTTACTTATTTATTTTTGCTTGTTTTCAAGTTTCATTCATGCTATAGCATACTATCTAATAAGTGGGCAATATGCAAATTAACCGTCACTCCACTATACCACAAGCCAATCAGCAAGTATGCAAATTAGCCCCAGCCAAGGTGGCTGCGGCTATGGAGAGAACAGGAGGGAGGCTTGGGTTTCCCGGCGTTGGTGGAAGCCAAGCTTTCTGCACACCCTTGCTGGCCCAGTCTTCTGCTTAAGGCTACAAAGTTTCAATTATAGAAGATAAATAAACCCCAACAGAAATGGCTGCCTCCACAGAAGGAGCAGAAGGCTTGGCTCTGCTCCAGACTACAAAGTTTCAATTGTAAAAGATAAATAAATCCCAGATATCAGGGCCTCCACTTGGGTCATTGGGGGGCATGGCCAGCCTGCAAACCACCACAGGCCTCTTGCCCAGGCCACCCCACGCCCCAAGGGAACTCCCACCTTGATCTGGGACACCCTTCAGTTCAAACCAGCTGGCTCCCACCTTCCACCAGGCTTTTATCCTATCTCATAAAAGAGTAATATGCAGATTGACCATCACTCCAACACACAAGGTGGCTGCCCCCGTGTGGTCAAAGATCCTGTCCCCATGTGGACACAAGATGGCCAGCAGGGGAGTGCAGTTGGGAGGTTCCAGGCCCTGCAAGGGAAGGCAGTTGTGGGCGATCAGGCCAACAGGGGAGAGCAGTTGGGAGGGACCTGGCCTACAAGTGAGGGCAGTCGGGGGCAAACAGGCTGACAGGGGAGCGGTTAGGGGTTGATCAGGCTGGCAGCCAGAAGTGGTTAGGGGCAGTCAGGAAGCAGGGAGGCAGGCAGGCAGGAAGCAGTTGGGAGCCAGCAGTCCTGTATTGTGGGATCATTTAGGCCTGATCCCACCGGGCAGTCAGACATCGATGGGTCCCAGATTGGAGAGGGTGCAGGCTTGGCTGAGGGACCGCCTCCCCTCCTCCCTGCACACATTTTGTGCACTGGGCCTCTAGTTTATCAATAATCTTTTCCCCATTGTTGCAAACTAATATCTCATTGTAAGGATATATATCACATTTTGTTTATCCATCAGTAGGTAGAAACACTTTTTTTTGCCTATTATGAATAATGTTTTTACAAACATTTGTGTAATAGTTTTGTATGGATGTATTTTCATTTCTCTTGAATAGATGTCTAAGAATTGGATTGCTGGTCTTAGGGAAACTCATTTCAAGCTGTAAGTTTTTCTTAGTGGTTGCTCTGGAGGATTACTCAGATAATAACTTAATATAATTTAGATTAATAACACCAACTTGATTTTAATAGCATATTAAACTTTGGTCCATATTATCTCTATTTTCTCCCATCTCCTTTTTGGTATTTTCAGTGTAGCTTTATACAGTTCAAGTCCAGAGAGTTATAATTATTGCTTTATATTCATTTTTCATGCCTCTGCCTTCTGACTTCTAGGATTTCTGATGAGAAATCTCTTGGTAATTTAATTAGGTTACT
The DNA here is from genome assembly GCA_027563665.1 of Antrozous pallidus. Taxonomy (NCBI): domain Eukaryota; kingdom Metazoa; phylum Chordata; class Mammalia; order Chiroptera; family Vespertilionidae; genus Antrozous; species Antrozous pallidus. Next base: position 126,307,836 of record CM050508.1, on the reverse strand, counting down.
AGTACATAGCATCAACAACATAAAGCAGTCATAGTAAAATTACTATGTCTAGATAGTAAAACCTATCTATAATTGGAATTAAACTAACCTACTCCTCTTAATTCTGTTGTTGGATTTGATACAAGTATTATCTACTTAACAATGCTAATAAATGTATAATTTGAAATTATGTATTGACATATTGTTCTGGAAAGTATCCACGACCATTCCCTTTTTAAACACATAGTACCACAATAATAAATTTGTTGTGCATGTGCTTAAATCTTGTCTTTCCTTCCCTCTTGTGGAATTTGAGTGTGTTTTTATATGTCATGCAACACTTCAAACATCTACCAGCTATCTTGGTTCACTGTGTTATAAGCCACACTCATGCATATCCGGTGTTACAATTTTTCCCTTCTCAGATAACTTTCTTTCCACCACTTTGAAATAATTTACAAGCTGTAATCTTTGTCACCCACTTCTCCAAGTAAACTTCAGGTCTTTTTCTTTTCTTTTTTTTTTTTAATCTTTATTGTTCAGTTTATTAATTACATTGTTTCCCCTTTTTATCCCCCTATAGCTTCCCTCCACCCTGTACCTATCCCACCCTCCACCCTCACCTCCCCCTCCCCACTGTCCTCTCCCATTGTTGCTAGATTTTTGTCCAGTCTCTTGCTGCACTTCCCACAACCCTTTTCTCCCCAAGAATTGTCAGTCCATTCCCTCTCTATGTCCATGTCCCTGTTATATTCACCAGTCTATCCTGTTCAACAGCCTATCAATTCACTTGATTTTTATGTTCATTTGTTGATAGATGTGTATTTGTTGTTCATAATTTACATCTTTACCTTTTTCTTCTTCCTCTTCTTAAAGAATATCTTTCAGCATTTCATATAATGTTGGTTTGGTGGTGATGAACTCCTTTAGCTTTTTCTTATCTGCGAAGCACTTCATCTGACCTTCAATTCTGAATGATAGCTTTGCTGGATAGAGTAATCTTGGTTGTAGATTCTTGCTGTTCATCACTTTGAATATTTCTTGCCACTCCCGTCTGGCCTGCATCGTTTCTGTTGAGAAATCCGCTGACAGTCGTATGGGTGCTCCCTTATAGGTAACCAACTGTTTCTCTCTTGCTGCTTTTAATATTCTCTCTTTGTCTTTTGCTCTTGGCATTTTAATTATGATGTGCCTCGGTGTGGTCCTCTTAGGGTTCCTATATATTGGGGTTTGGTGCACTTCTTGGACTCCTAAGTCAATTTCTTTCACCAGGTGTGGGAAGTTTTCAGTCACTATTTCTTCAAATAGGTTTTCATTGTCTTGGCCTCTCGCTTTTTCTGGCACCCCTATAATTCGGATGTTGGTATGCTTGAGGTTGTCCCAGAGGCCCCTTACACTATCTTCAATTTTTGGGATTCTTTTGGTTTCTTGCTTTTTGTGCTGAGTGGATTTTACCTCTTTGTATTTCAAATCTTTAACTTGGTTCTTGGGGTGCTCCAGAGCACTTTCAGGTCTTTGTATAATATTTTTTGTTTCAGTCAGTGTATGCTTAATTTCTGGTTGGTCCTTTTTCATATCCTTGAGAGTCTGCTTTATATCCTTGAGAGTTTCTTTCATTTCCACGTTGGTCTTGATCATTTCTTTGCAGGTCTCGTTTATATCCTGGAGGGTGTTATTCATTTTCTTGTAGGACTCATTCATTTCCTTTGTGGTCTTGCTTATTTCCTTATAGGCCTCAATCTTTTGTTGGAGCTTCTTAAAAAACCCTATAACCGTGGTTTTGAATTCCATGTCCAGTCGGTTTTTTTCCTCCATTTCTTTCACATCTGATTTCTTTCCATGTCGCTGCATGGTGGCTGCTTCCCTGAGTTGGTCAATTAGCTTTGTGTGGTAGACTTCCTACTAGGGATAGTGGCTCAGCCTCCCCGGTTACCTGAGGTGGATATGGGCTGCACAGTCTTGCTGAAGTTAAGCTCAGGTTAATCGTTGTTAGCACTTGGAGGGTTGACCTCCAGGCCAATTGTCTGTGAAGCTCAGCTGTGCTCAGGTTGGATGGGCGGAGTCTCCGGGCCAAGCAGACAGCGTTAGCTCCGCCCTATGTGGCCCCAGGGACTCTGTGCCGCGGGCAATGGCCGCCAGCACCTCTGAGAGAGAGCCGCTGCAGAGCTCCACTGGCTGCCGGTTGCCGGGGAATTCAGACTTTCCCAAAATGAGTCTGCATGTGCAATGGCTCACCCAGGGTCGTAAAACAAAGCAGTCTGACGGTTTTCCCCGAATGAGAGGCAAGTCGAGGTGCGCTCTCTGCGCCATCACGCAGCCCAGCTGTTCGTGCGAGCTGCCTTCTCCACAAGCCGGGAGACCCGGCAGCACCCGAGCTTCGGCGTGCCCTCCCACTGTCCAGTTTTCACCCCGTGTGATAGTGAGTTCTCTGGACTTCGCCCAGAGCTGGAGAATCAGTCCGGTGGGACGCCTTTGTCTCCTCGTTCGAGAAAACTGGCCGGTTTTCAGCCGCCCGCCCTCTCCGCGGCGCGCACTCCAAACCTCTCTCCGTGCGAATCTTTCAACGCTGTCCGCCACCGCTCCTCCGAGTGCCAGTGTCTTATCTTCACTTTTATTTGTGGAATTTTCACTCGGCGAGCTTTCTGGTGATTCTGGAAGGTGTTTGTTCTTTCGTTAAGTTGTAGTATTAAAATTGCTGATTATGACGGCAAGATAGGTGTTTTGCCTTTGCCGCCATCTTAGTTCTCCCAGGTCTTTTTCAATGTACTACAATATTTGTTGTAGTATTCTTATTAACAACTTGTGTAAATCTTTTTATTGAATTTTGAGTTTAAATTGAGTTCTTAACTTTTTTGTGTGTGTGTTATTTGTGAAGTTTTGGAACACTGTTTTTAACCCTATTTTCGCCCATCAACACTGTAGGTTTATTTATTGCATGATTTTGTTTAGTATGGTGATTTTAAGGAACTTAAGTGTTGTGATATAGCAAAACTAATTGCTTTACCTCATATCTATCCATTTATTGGTCCATGTTACTTTTTGTTGCATTTCAAAGTAGACTTCACACCAAATCACTGCAGTATGCATATTTTATTTTATTTTTAATATCTTTTTATTGATTTCAGAGTGGAAGGTAGGAGGAGAGATAGAAACATTAGCAATGAGAAAGAATCATTGATTGGCTGCCTCCTGCATGCCCACTGGGGATTGATTTTGCAACATGGGCATGGGTCTTGACCGGGAAATCAAACCATGATCTTCTGGTTCATAGGTTGACGCTCAACCATTGAGCGACACCAGCCGGGCTGCAGTATACTTATTAATTAGAATTTTATATTGTTCACTCTTTTGAAATTATAATATTTATGTACAGTGAAATACACAAATTTTAAGTGTACTACTTGGTGACTTTTGCAGGTACGTAGACCTGTGAAACAAAACCCCTGTCAAAATATAAAACAATACTATCACCTTCAGAAGTGTTCCCTTGTGCTATTTCCCAATAAGGCCCTGTCTTTACCGTCTCATTTTGTCTGATTTTACAACTTCATATGAAAGGAATCATATGATTCACTAACTTTTTTCAGATCATCCATATTGCATGTATCAGTAATTCACTTTTTAAAATTTTAATTGAATTTATTGGGGTAACATCTGTCTATACTAATAAAAGGGTAATATGCTAATTAGACCGATGTCTTCCAGACAAAGTCATGTGGTGGGGGCTGAGGCAGAGGCACTTGGGGCTCAGGCAGGCAGGGAGGTGAGCAGTTAGGAGCCAGAGGTTCCGGATCGCGAGAGGGATGTCTGACTGCTTGTTTAGGCCTGATCCCTGTAAACTGGCAGTAGGACATCCTTCGAGGGGTTCCAGATTGGAGAGGGTACAGGCCAGGCTGAGGGACACCCCCCCCTCCCCCGTGCACGAATTTTGTGCATTGGGCCTGTAGTTGTTTAATAAAATTATGTAAGTTTCAGGTGTATAGTTCTTTAGTACATCATCAGTATATTGTATTGTGTGTTCACCACTCCAAAATAAGTCTCCTTCCATCACCATTTATTCTCCTTTTATCCTATTCTACTTCCATCCATCCCCTTCTTCCTCTGGTAATTACCATATTCTTGTCTGTGTCTGAGGTTTTTATTTTCCTTAATCCCTTCATCTTTTCACACACACCCCTTCTCCTCCTTTGACAGCTGACAGTCTGTTCTCTATCTATGATGAGTCTATTTCTATTTTGTTTGGGTTTTTTTGTTCATTAGATTCATCATATGAGAGGAATCATATGGTACTTGCCTTTCTCTGACTGGCTTATTTCACTTAAAATAGTGCTCTCCAGGTTCATCCATGCTTCTTTTTTATGGTCAAATAGTAGTCTGTTGTGTAAATGTACCACAGCTTTTTTTATCCACTCACCTAATGATGGACACTTGGGCTGCTTCTAAACCTTGGCTATTATAAATAATGCTGCAATGAATGGAAGGTGCATATATTCTTTTGAATTAGTGTTTTGGGTTTCTTTCATCCCAGAAGTGAAATCACTGGGTCAGGAGTTGGTTCCATTTTTAACTTTTTGAGGTAACTCCATACTACTTTTCCCAGTGGCGGGAGCAATCTGCATTCCCACCAGTGGTGCACTAGGGTTGTCTTTTTAAATCCTTGCCAACACTTGTTTATTGATGATAGCGATTCTGACAGGTGTGAGCTGATATCTCGTTGTGGTTTTAATTGGCATTTCTCTGATGATAAGTTGAGCATCTTTTCATATGTCTATTAGCCATCTGTATGTGCTCTTTGGGGGAAGTCTATTCAGGGCCCTTGTCTTGGATTGTCTGTTTTTTGTTTTAACTTGTATAAGTTATTTATAAGTTTTGGATATAAACCCCCCAGATGCATCATTGGCATATATGTTCTTCCATTCATTGGGTTGTCTTTTCATTTTGTTGATGATTTCCTTTGCTGTGCAAAACCTTTTTAGTTTGATATAGTCCTATTAGTTAATTTTTATTTTTGCTTCCCTTACCTGAGATATATCAGAAAAAAAATTGCTAAGAGAAATGTCAGACATTTTATTGCCCATGTTTTTTGTAGAATTTTTTTGGTTTCGAGTATGACATTTAAGTCTTTTATCCAGTTTGAGTTTATTCCTATGTATGGCGTAAGTTAATTTTCAAGTTTCATTTTTTTGCATGGACCTGTCCAATTTTCCCAATATTATTTATTGAATAGACTGTCTTCACACATTGTATGACCTTGCCTCTTTTGTCAAATATCAATTGACTTAAAGGTGTAGGTTTATTTCTGGGCTGTTTATTCTCTTCCATTTGTCTGTATGTCTTTTTTATGCCAGTACCATGCTGTTTTGATTAATAATGGCCTTGTAGTACAGTCTGATGTCAGATAGCATGTGCCTCCAACTTTATTCTTTTTTTAAAATATATTTTATTGATTTTTTTGCAGTATAACTTATATTTAATAGTAGTACATATGTTTTCCTTTTTCCCTCCCATTACCCTTCCCCAGCCTCCCTTACCCCCCAGCACATGTCCCCACCTGTCCCCCCTCCCTGCCCCAGTGTCTTTCATTCATTGGTTATGCTCATATGGATGCATACAAGTCCTTTGGTTGATCTCCCCCAGCATCCACCTCCCATCCACCCCAGCCTTCCCCCTGTAGCTTGACAGCCTGTTCAATGCCTCTCTGACTCTATATCAATCACTCTCCTGTTTCTTTTCTTCAAAAATATCTTGCCTCTGCATACTAGAAATAAATGTATAAGAACAAAAAATGTTTCAGTCTCAGTTTCAGTGTCCAACTGTTCTGAGTCCCAGTTTCAGTGTCAAATAGTTCTTTATGTGTACATGTCAGCAATGGTATCCAGATGGTGGACACATCGTGGCAATGCAAGATCCATCCTCTCTGGTTTGGTTCTGGGCTACCTGCAGCCATGCACAGCTGCTGACTGCTAGCATGGCAAGGTGTAGTCAGTGTCCCCCATCTCTGGACCATCCTCGTGGATGGAACAGGCCCGTCAGTTCCTCACAGTCGCAGGAACCCACATGGTCTTGGAGTTGTTCTCTGAAAACACACAAACACACCCTCGACCAAAAGTTAACAAAGAGATCCTCTCTGCAAAATAGACTTGGGATTCTTTTTATTTTTGCCTAAATGATTTTCCTTTGGTTTATTTTGACACCATGTGTGTTTTTTCATGTGTGTCCTGCTGTTGGCTTTACAAATGGAAGTTACTTTTCTGGAGTAAGAATTTTCTAGGTGTATTTTACTTGCAGTATATTTTTCCTTACATGATATTACCCCACTATTCCCCCTTTTTTTGATTAATGGGGGTCTTTGGAAATTTTATATTGCAGTCTTGGTAATTTTAAATTTTAATTTTTGCACACAAATGCGACTGCTTTAGGTTCTTTGGATGTTAGGCAATTTTACAGTGAGATGAACTACCAATAGATTTTTTAGTTAATGTTTTAGGAAAAGCTTTTTGTTCAGTACACTTAAATTTTCTTGAGTATTCACTTATTTCACTTGGCCAATTTAAATTAATCTGAAAACTTGATTACTATTTTACTGTCAATTTTAATACTCAAGCAGAAATCTTAGTTTACCCTTTAAATATTAGTGGAAAGGAATATTTGCATTTTTGAGTAGGTCCTGAGCATTCCTGGTACTAGGCTGAATTTAGATATAGAGCAGCTATTGCTGGCTGAGTCTCTGTCTGCCACCTGGGTCCCAGTCTAAGTTGTGCATGAGAGGCGAAGCAGCAGTGGGGGCAGGAGACCTCCCTCAGGAGGGGTGAGAATTCAAGCCCCTGCAATGTTTGTGGATGAGGGTCTGTGCCCCACCTCTGTTGACCTTTTAGTTCTCTCCTGTTGGCCCCTCTGCGACTATGCCTGTCTTAGGTTGTTCTTTCCCTGAGGAATCTTACCCGTCTCTGGCTAACCAGCCATCCTCCGGGGCCAAACAGGGTGATGTGAGGTTCAGTTCTGTCTCCTTTGTAGTCTATGCCCCCGTGGCCTCCTTGTCCAGCACCTGCCTTGGGGTCTCCTCCCCTGCTGGCGGGGTCCTGGTACTGATCACATATCTTGGGTGACCCAGGTTTCTTCTCCAGAGAGGGCCCAGCTCACACCATTGGTCGAGATACAGATCCATGGTGCCAGCTGCCCAGAGGCTTCAGCCACAGCTGGAACTGAAAACTCTGGCATCAGCTGTGTGTATTTGGATAGTAAGAAAAGAGGGTCCCTCTTGGCCAAAGGGGCAAGAGGGGCCAATATAGAATGCTCGGATACCTTCCCAGTGCCTTAATTCCTTCTGAAAGGAATTAATTCCTTTCCTATCCTCTTTAAAATTGCTGCCCAACATTCAAAGAATTAGTTTGTAAGTTTATTTAGGATAATTGTATAATATGTTGTTGTTAAATATCAAATATTATAATGACATTGTAGAATAATAACATGTAAGGGTATTGTGGTGTCACAGGAGGTTAAGGAGGGCCTAGCCTAAGGACTGGTGTCCATAGGAGATGACAAGCTCTAGGCCATGTCAATTCAATCTCAAACTAGGTGCCAATTTTTTTTTATAACTTTATATAATCTTTATCAGGATGTAAAAACACAAGTTACTTACCTTAGTTCAAGAGTTCAAATATATTGACTTTCCCCCTTACTCCCACCACCTGCCACTTACCCTGAGGTTTGACACTCTGATGGACTTTTCTCAGTCTCTGGATCCATTCTTGTTCATCAGTCTATGTCATTCATTATATTCCTCAAATGAGTGAGATCATGTGATATTTATCTTTCACTGCCTGGCCAATTTCACTTAGCATAATGCTCTCAAAATCCATCCATGTTGTTACAAATGGTAGCTCCTTTTTTACTGCAGTGTAGTATTCCATTGTGTAAATGTACCATAGTTTTTTAAGCCACTCATCTGCTGATGGGCACTTAGGCTGTTTACAAATCTTAGCTATGTTAAATTGTGCTGCTATGAACAGAGGGGTGCATATATCCTTTCTAATTCACGTTTCTAGTTTCTTTATATTCCTAGAAGTGGGATCACTGGGTCGAATGGGAGCTCCGTTTTTAGTTTTTTGAGGAAACTCCATACTGTTCTCCACAGTGGCTGCACTAGTCTACAATCCCACCAGCAGTGCACGAGAGTTCCTTTTTCTTCGCATCCTCACCAGCACTTGTCGTTTGTTGATTTGTTGATGTAAGCCATCTGACAGGTGTGAGATGGTACCGCATAGTCGTTTTGATTTGCATCTCTCGGATAATTAGTGACTTTGAGCAAGTTTTCATATGTCTCTGGGCCTTCTTTTTTGTCTTCTTTCGAAAAGATTCTATTTAGATCTGTTGCCTATTTTTTGTATTTAATCATTTGTCCTCCTCTTATTGATCCAACTTTATTCTTATATCTCAAGATAGTTATGACTTTTGGGGGTCTTTTGTGTATTCATGTAGATTTTTTAAATATTCTGAAATATGCCATTGATATCTTGGTAAGAATTGTGCTGCGTCTATAGATTGTTTTGGGAAGTATGAACATTTTAATGTTGTTCTTCCTATCCATGAACATGTTAAATGCTTCCACTTATTTGTATCTTCTACAGTTTAGTGTTTTAGTGTCTTATACTTTTCTGAGTACAAGTCTTTTATCTCCTTGCTTAAATTTATTCCTAAGTATTTTATTTGTGACACAATCATAAGATGGTTTTTTTAGTTTCCCTTTGTGATAGTTCATTATTGGTGTATAAAAATGCAACTGATTTCTGGATATTTATTTGTGCCCTGCTACTTTACTGAATTATCAATTGTAAAGTTTTTTTTTGTAAGTAATCATTAGAGTTCTCTATATACACTATCATGTTATTTTGCAAATAATGACAATCCTACTTTATTTCTTTCCAATTTAGATGTCTTTTATTTCTTGTGTTATTGCTGTGGCTAGGATTTTCAGTACTATGTTGAATAAGAGGGTGAAAGTGACATCCCTATCTTATTACTGATTTTTTAAGTAAGTCTGTATTGTTCAGATTATTACAGTTGTTCCTATTTTTCTCCCAATAGCTTCCCTCCACCTGGTTCCCACCCCGCCCCATGCCTTTATCCCCCTCATTGTCCTTGTCCATGGGTTTTCGATTTTTGTTCAATCTCTCCCCATACTCCTTTCCCCCGAGAATTGCCATTCCACTCCCTTTCTATGCCCCTGATTCCATTCCATTCACCAGTTTATTCTGTTCATCATATTTTTTATTCATTAGATTTTAGTTTCACTTGTTGTAAGATACGTATTTGATGTCACTTTGTTGTTCACAATTTTTATCTTTACCTTTTTCTTCTTCATTTTCTTAAAAAATACCCTTTAGCATTTCATATTATACTGGTTTGGTGGTGATGAACTCCTTTAGCTTGTTCTTATCTGTGATGCTCTTTATTTGACCTTCAATTCTAAACGATAGCTTTGCTGGGTAGAGTAATCTTGGATGTAGGTTCTTGCTATTCATCACTTTGAATATTTCTTGCCATTCCCATCTGGCCTGCATAGTTTCTGTTGAGAAATCAGCTGACAACAGTATGGCTGCTTCCTTGTAGGTAACTGTTTTTCTCTTGCTGCTGCTAATATTCTCTTTGTCTTTTGCTCTTGGCATTTTAATTTTGATGTGTCTTGGTATGGTCCTCTTTGATTCCTTTTGTTTGGGGTTCTCTTTGCTTCCTGGACTTGTAAGTCTATTCTTTCACCAGGTTGGGGAAGTTTTCTGTCATTATTTTTTTCAAATAGATTTTCAATATCTTGCCCTCTCTCTTCTTTTGGCACCCCCATAATTCTGATGTTGGTATGCTTGAAGTTGTCCTAGAGGCTCCTTATACTCTTTTCATATTTCTGGATTCTTTTTACTTTTCTGGTTGGGTGTTTTTTACTTCTTTGTATTTCAAATCTTTGACTTTATGCTTGGGATACTCTAGTCTGCTGTTGGATCTCTGTATATTATTCTTTATTTCAGTCAGTGTATGCTTAATTTCTAGTTGGTTCTTTTTCATATTCTTGAGGGTCTCACTAAATTTATTGGCAGTTTCTAGAAAATTCTTGAAAAACCTTATAACCGAGGTTTTGAACTCTATATTCAGTAGTTTGCTTTCCACCATTTTGGTCATTTGTGACTTGTATCTATCTTTGTCTCCACAATTTTTATGCTTCCCTGGGTTGATAAGAGTGGCTTTGTGTCCTATAGGGCCCAGTGGCTCAGCCTCCCCAGTCACCTGAGGTGGACACTGTTGGTGCACCCCTTTTTGGGCTGTGTGCACAGTCTTCTTGTAGTTAAGCCTTGATTGCTATTGGTATCACTGGGAGGAATTGACCTCCAGACCAATTGGCTGTGAGGGCAGGCTGTGTCTATAATGAAAGAACTTCAGTGTTGGAGACATGCTTATGAGGAAGGACTTGCTTGCTTCAGTGGGGCTTTGATGCTGAGTCTGCCCCCTGAGTGTGCTTCTAATGGATCTGAAGAGTTACAATCTGCCGAGGTCTCACTTTGACCACTGGGTGCACTGGTTCTTGGATCTCCAAGGAGGTGCTAAGTCAACCCCTGCCTGAGGTCACCCAGCAGGAGCTACAGAGAGAGCTGCAGTTTCTTCCTCTTAGTATGGGGTTTGGAGGTGCATATATGAGGCACAGCTGTGGAGCAATAAGGCTGCTGATAGCCTTAGGCCTTCTTTGGAAGCTCTGGGGTTCTTTGACCTAGCTAAAGCTTGTAAGATTAGGTGCAAATGCCTCTGCACACAGCTTGGGTGGGGCGTGTTCTCGGGGAATCACTGGGTGGTGCAAACAGCATTGGTTGCCTGTTGGCCCTGCCCCAGACAGGTCCCTGGGTCTCTGTGTCCTGTGGCCCCATGCAGGAACAATGAACACTGTGACCACCTTTGAGAGAAAGCTGCCTTCATGTTCCAGCCCAATGCTAGACAGTCCAGTTTCTCCCCTTATGATTCTTGGTCCCCAGAGTCTCATCTGGTACTGGAATTCAGAGCAGTCCAGAGTATGTCTCTGCCTCCTGATTGAAAAAGACCAGAGTGTACTCAGTTGCCAGCTCATTTCCGCGCACCCCTCCATACCTTTGCTCTTCTGTACTTCTGTATCTCCTACCAGTCTAGATGTGCTTTTCTCTTTCCTGCTTGATGTAGAACTTCCTCTCAGCCAGCTTTCCCGTGGTTCTGGATAATAATCTTTTTTTTTTCTTTTTGGTTTAGTTTTGATGTGGTTGTGTGAGATAGCAAGTTTGGGTGTTTACCTATGCCGCTGTCTTGGTTCCTCTTATTACTGATCTTAAGGGAAACAATTTTATGTCTCGATGATCTTTTCTCTTTCCGTCTAGTTTCAGAACTTCCACTCAGCCAGCTTCCCCATGGTTCTGGGTGATAGATGTTTTGTCTTTTAGTTGCAGTTTTGAAATTATTGTGTGAGGCAGCAGGTTAGGTGTTTACCTATGCCACCATCTTGGCTTCTAAGGGAAACAATTTTAGTTTTAGCCCATTGAGAATGACTTTGCCATGCATATATGGCCTTTATTATGTTGAGGGATGTGCCTTCTATTCCCATTTTGCTGAGAGTTTTTATCATAAACGGGTGCTGGGTTTTATTAAATGCTTTTTCTTGATGTCATTGTTAACCCATTCATTGTTTAGTAATATGTTTTTTAGCCTACAGGTTCTTGTGTGTTTTCAGTTATTTTCTTGCGGCTGATTTCTAGTCTCATACTATCATGGTCAGAGAAGATGCTTGATTTGATTTCATTCTTTTTAAATTTATTGAGAGTTGTTTTATGTTCTAATGTAGTCTATCCTGGAAAGTGTTCCATGTGCACGTGAAAGGACTGAATGTATAGTCTGATGCTTTGGGGTGAAATCCTCTGAAGATATTAATTAAATCCATCTGATTTAGTGTTATTTAAGCCTGGTGTTTCCGTGTTTATTTTCTGTCTGGACGATCTATTCATTGAGGTCAATGAGGTTTAAAATCTTCTACTGTGACTATATTACTGTTGATCTCTCCTTTTATGTCCATCAGGATTTGCTTTATATATTTAAATGCTTCTATGTTGGGTGTACAAATGTTTATAGGGGTTTATATCCTCTTGTTGGAAGCTCCCTTTATATCATCACTAGAGGCCCAGTGCACGAAATTCGTGCACGGGGAGTGGAGGATGCGAGGGGGGAGGGGTGGTGTCCCTCAGCTCTGCTGGGGGCGGCCCTCCTGGGTGTCTCGAGCGCAGCTTCCGAGCAGCTGGGGGCAGGCCCTCCTGGGCGGTTCGAGCACAGCTTCCGAGTGGCCGGGGGCAGACCAGCTGGGGTGGCGCAGACGCTGCTCTCATGCCACCCCGCTCTATCCGTGCATCCAGGCAGACTGGCTGGGGGAGTGGACACTGAGCTCTCTGCTCCAGCCGGCCCTTTCTCTCAGTGGCTGCAGCCATCTTGGTTGGGGTTTATTTGCTCCTTGTTGGCTGGTGGGCATGGCTTGTGGGAGTAGCGAAGGTACGGTCACTTTGCATATTACTCTTTTATTAGATAGGATTATGTAATGTCCTTCTTTGTCTCTTTTATAATTTTTGTTTTAAAGTCTATTTCGTCAAATATAAGTATTGCTATCCTGGCTTTTTTCCTTTTCTGTTTGCATGGAATTACTTTTTCCTTTCTTAACTTTCAGTCTGTATGTATCTTTTGTTCTCAGGTGGGTCTCTTGGGAAATATATAGATGAGTCTTCTTTTCTTATTGATTCAACTACCCTATGTATTTTGATTTAAACACGCCATTTATTTACATTTAAAGTGATTATTGATAGATATGTTTCTTTTTACTATATTCCTCTGTTTGTTTATTCTTCTTAAAGAAGAGCTTTTAACATTGCTTCTAATAATGGTTTGGTGGTAATGAATTCCTTTAACTTTTTCTTTTTGGGGAAGTTCTCTATTTCTTCTTTAATTTTAAATGATAGCCTTGCTGATAAAGTTATCTCGGTTGTAGGTTCTTGCTTCTTTTATCACTTTAAATATTTCATGCCCAGTCCCTTCTGGCCTGAAATAATTCTATTGAGAAATCAGCTGACCATCCTTTGTGAGCTCCCTTGTAGGTAGCTGTCTTTCTCTTTTGCTTTTAAGACTCTTTTTGTCTTTAATCTTTGTCCTTTTAATTGTGATGTGTCTTGGTGTGGACCTTTTGGGGTTCATCTCTGTGCTTCTTGGATTGTGTATCTTTTTCTTTCACCAGGTTAGGTAAGTTTTCAGTCATTTAATGAAATAGGTTCTCGGTCCCTTTCTCTCTCTTTTCTCCTTCCGGTACCTTATGATGCAGATGTTATGTTACTCCAAAGGTTTCTTAAACTGTCTTTATTTTTTCCTGCTCTGATTGTGTTTTTCTCTATTATGTCTTCCAAATTGCTGATTTGATCCTCTACTTCTAACCTATGGTTTATTCCTTCTAGTGCAGTGGTTGGCAAACTCATTAGTCAGCAGAGCCAAATATCAGTAGTACAGTGATTGAAATTTCTTTTGAGAGCCGAGTTTTTTTTAACTTAAACTTCTAACTTCTTCAAAAATAGACTCCCCAGGCCGTGATATTTTGTGGAAGAGCCACACTCAAGGGACCAAACAGCCGCATGTGGCTCGCAAACTGCAGTTTGCCGACCACTGTTCTAACATATTCTTCATTTCAGATGTTTTATTCTTCTTTTCTGACTAATTCAATTTTATGGGTTCATTGTCTTTTTTCATGCTGTTATAGTTCTAAGTTCCTTGAGTATCTTTATAACCAGATATTTCAACTCTATATCTCATACATTGTTTGCCTCCATTTCATTTAGCTCATTTTCTATAGATTTCTCCTGTTCTTACATTTGGGGCATGTTTTTTTTGTGTCCCCATTTTGGCTGCCTCTTTGTGCTTGTTACTATGTATTAGATCTGCCATGACTCCCAGTCTTGGTAGGATGGCCTTTTGTAGTAGGTGTCCTGTTGGACTCAGTGGCACAATCTTCTTGCTCATCTGAGGTTCGTGCTCCAGAAATGTCCTTTGTATGGGTTATATAGGCTCTCCTTTTGTAGTTGAGTCTTGATTGCTATTGTCCCACTTGTGCATGTCATCAACCCTCAGGCTGTTTGAGGATCAACCCCAAACACAGTGTTACAAGTTGCTGTGCTGATGCTGTCCAGGTGAAGCAGAATTTGCCTCAGTGGGGTCTGGTGCCTGCCTAGATCTCCCTTTGGATACGTCATTTGTGAAACTAATTAGATTCCTGCTCTGATGTTATCTGAAGCTGGCCACTGGATGTGGTGGTTCTGAGCCTTCTTGGGAGGGATTCTGGTGCAGGCCAATGTCACCTAGTGCCTGCCTATAACTGGCTTTGGGCAACCTGTTTGGGGCTGCAAAGCAATACAAAGTTTTTGGCTTCCTCTGCTCTGGGAAGGACCAAGTTGTGCACCAAGGCAAGCTTTTACCTGCACTGGCCTGAGAGCAGTTCAGCAAAAGTCCCAAAATACTTGTAAATCCACCTCTGCCTCGCTTGCCTCCTGGCTGGCTGCTCAGTCAATGAAAGAGGGCTTTGCTCAAGTTGCATGAGGTAGGCTGTCAGTGAGTCACCAGGTAGAAGTGAGTGATGTTTACCAGATTGATATAGTGAGTGACAATGCTGGTTCTGAGGCCACTCAGCAAAAGCTCCAGTTATTGGTGCCCCTCGTTCGGGCATCAGTAACTGGGGTTCTTGTTTTCCAGCCTTACAGGGATTCAGTATTCTGGAGAAAGGGCTGTGCGTAGATGACTAAGAAGGAGTCCATGGATGAAAGATATTTTTGAGAGGCATTGAGGGTCAGAGGAGCTTCCACCTGAAGGAGCTAGAAGGCTCTCACCTTGACCAAGGAACCTGCTTTTATTAGTACAGTTTGTCCCAAGGCAAGGTGGAAATATACACTTCAAAGGGCACAGTATCAAAAGGTTTACAGAGATTGTCATTTGGGGGAATAGCCTACAGCTCTTCAGGTGTTTGGCCAACAGGAGGCAATAAAATGCCTTGAGCTGTCTGGCAGTTAACAATCCTATTCAGGGTTGGGGGAAGTGCCTGTTAGCCATTGCCAACAGGTAAATTACATATGTGGCTCACCTTTGTTGAGCCTCCTGTTAATGGAAAAAAAAAAAAAAAGAAATATGTGAAGAATTTCAGTGAGTTTATTTGAGCCACCCTATCGACATATGCCAAGAAGCAGAACCTCAGTGAATTAAGATAATGCTCCAGAGAATGGCAGGTTACAATTCTATTTATACATCGTAATCAAAGGAGGGACATAGGTGGGTTACATGAAATTCATTGGTGATGGATTAAGGAGGTGGGATAAAGCAATCCCACCTGGGATTGGATAAAAAGTAAAATGATGGACACATACTTAGGTGAATGTAGGAACAATTAACATGACAGCGAAGGAATTTGTGGTATCCTGGCGCCCACCACATTTAGTTGTGCCCCAGGGGCTCCAGAAAAAGGAAAGTTATAAGTTACCTAGACATCACATAGATATGTTATCTTAGAGGCAAAAAGGCAGATGGCTCAATAAAGATCTAAGTTGATCTTTGTCAAGGAAAATACAGGCCTAAGATATGACTATCTACTATAACCTGTTTGTAGTTATATTTAAATTTCAAACCATCTTTTTTGGTTATTTTAGGTCTCGTGAGTTTGCAAGACTGCCACACAGGCCTCCCCTGAGCTTGTCAGGTTAGCATGTGGCTACTTTCGTCCACACTCCCAAGCTTCACCAACCTTTTGGTAAAACTTGTAATTATTACATGCTGGAATTGGCTCGGTACTCCAGGGTACACCAATTCTAGGTGCCACTTCTGGGGTGCTTCCAGACCATTGTGGTGGGATGGGGTCTCCCAGAGTTATGAAGGATGAGACCAGCAGAGTTTATCAGGCCCAAACAGATCAAGATTTGGCAGGTGAAGGTGGGGGAGGCTTTTCACTGTTGAGGTGTGTGAAGGAACAATTTCCCCCATCCTAAAGATACACAATTCAGTCTGTCCCACATTCTGCCAGGAACCTATTTTCAGCAGGGTGGAATCATTAGGAGTGGGAAGGTGGGGCTAGAAGATCTGTGAAGCTTGATTTGCCAATTAGGTTCATGGGAAAATAGGGGGATTGGTCCCTTTCCCAAAGCTGTGTATAAGCATGTCAAACTCAGCCTGCCGGTCAAGTTTGACACGTTTGCTGTACAATTTAGTCACTGACACCGCCTGAGTCTGCCCAGACCTCTGCACCCTGGCCCAGGCACTGACTCCTCAGCTTAGCACGAGTTCTATAGGAAGGTAGGAGAGGTAGTTCAGAGGATGGGGCTGCTGCTTTCTGCCAGGCTTATGCTTAGTAGGTGAGTGTCCCACGTAGGAAAGATGGTGTCTGCAGTTTATATGAGGGGGACTCAGTCTCCATTTTATTTCTGAATAGAATGTCTCAAAACTTATGTATCCATTAGTTTATTGATAGATACCCCGCTGTTTTGGAGTTTTACCTATTGTGAATAAAGCTGCTGTGAACATTTGTACACGTCTTTAGATTGCACATGTGCTTTCTTTTCTCTCGTGAGTGGAATTGCTGGGTCTTGGGGCATGTACATGTTTGGTTTTATGAAAAACTGCCAGACATTGCAGAGAAGTGGTACTATTTAAAATTTCCACGAACTATATACGAAAGTTCTCATTGTATCGTATTCTTAGCAATACTGATGTTGTCAATCCTTTAAATTTTAAATGTTCTGCTGAGTGTATAGTGGTATCTCAGTGTGTTTTTAATTTGCAGTGTGTTTTTAATTTGCATTTCGCTGTTGACTAATTGTGTATAGAGCTGTTTTCTATGCTGCTTGGTTATTTACAGTATCTTACTTTGTAGATTGTTTAGTTAGATCTCTTGTCCATTTAAAAATATTGGATTATCTTGTCTTGAGCAGAAGTTCTGGGTTTTGGTAAAATCTAATTTATGAGTTTATTATTTTTAGTTCTTGTTTTCTGTGGCCTAATAAATCTTTGCTTTATCTCCATTTAATTAGGTTATCTTTAGAAGTTTTAGCATATTTTTGTTTGTTTTGTTACTCCTCACTTGAAGAATATTTTTCCCATTGCTTTTCAGAGAGTGGAAGAGAAGGAGGGGGGGGAGTGTAACGGGGGGGGGGGGGGATGAAAGAGACACATTGACAGTTGCCTCCAACATGAACCCGCAACCCAAGAATATGCCCTTGACCGGGAATCAAACCACAACCCTTTGGGCTGATGCTCCAACTATTGGCCAACACTGGCCCAGCTTAGAAGTTTTATCATTTTTAACTTAAATATTCAGGACTATGATATATCTTCAGTTGCTTGTGTTTTGTGTGAATTAGAAGTTAATATTCATTTTTTCCCTATGTGGATATTGATTCTATCACTTTTTTTACAGGAACACTATCCTTTTTATTTGGCATCTATTATGTAACATTAACTGCCTATATAATTATGGGTCTCTTTTTGGGCTCTTAATTTAGTCCATTGATCTATTTGTTGATCCTTATGCCAGTGCTGCACTTTGTTGATTACTCTATTTTATGGTAAATCTTGAGGTCATTCTGTCTAAGTCTTACAACTATATTACTTTTTAAGGTTTTAAAAAAAAATATTTTAGATCCTATACATTTCTGTAGTAAGTACTGGAATCAGCCCTAGTCAAAACCTCCTAGTGTGATAATGATTTGGATTGTATTTATTCTAATGATCAATTTGAAGAGAATTGCCGCCTAAATAATACTCTTTGTCTCTACACATTATATATATCTCTCCATTTATTTAAGTCTTTTAAAATTCTCCTTAGTAATGTTTGGTAATTTTTAGTAAAGATATTGTATGTTTTATGTTCAGTTCTGAAGTGTCATATATTTTCTGGTGTTACTGTACATGTATGTGTTTTTTAAATTTTCTTTCCTGAGTGTTAGCTTTAGTATATATAAGTACAATAGTAACCTTGCATCCTACAACCTTGTTAAGTTCATTTGATTCTACTGGTTACTTTGTAGGTTCCTTAGGGCTTTTAAAATAAGTTTGTAAATGAACATTTCTCCTACAGATAAAGTTTGTTTTATATCTTCCCTTTTATTATTTATGCCTTTTATTTCTTTTTATTGTGTTATTGAAATGGCTAAGATTTGCAGTACAATCTTGAATATAAGTAGAGACAGGTAGCATTCTTGTCTTATTCTTAGGGGAATAACATTCAATATTTTACTATCAAATATGCTAGCTGCAGGTTTTTTGTAAATGTAGGTTGAGGAAGTTCCCTTGTATTTCTAGTTTGCTAAGAATTTTTATTGTGAGTTTACTAAATTGGCCTAATTTAGTAAAATACATTGATTCATGTTTGTTAAATCAACTTAGCATTCCTGGGTTAAACACTACCTGATATTTTTATTATATTACTAGAGGCCCAGCACGCATGATTCCGTGCACCAGTAGCTCACTTCCACTTGCCTCAGCTGGCCACCCTACCCATTGCCACTCATAGCTCACGCCCTGTCCTCTGCCACTCATAGCTCTCTGCTGCTCATAGCTCTCTGCCACTAGTAGCTCACGCCCTGCCCACTGTGAGAGCTGTTGGTTGTGACAGTGTGACAGCCATGGGCCTTTTATTAATTATAGACTAGTGGCCTGATGCATGCAATTCGTGCATGGGGGAAGGGGGGCATTCCCTCAGCCCAGCATGCTCCCTCTCTAATTGGGGATCCCTTGGGGGATGGGGCCTAAATCAGCAATGGGACATCCTTCCCGCAATCTGGGACTGCTGGCTCTTAACCACTCACCTGCCTGCTTGATTGCCCCTAATCCCTCTGCCTGCCTGCCTGATCACTCCTAACCTCTCTGCCTGCCTGATTGCCCCTAACTGCCCTTCCCTCCCGGCCTGATCTTGCCCCCCAACTGCTCTCCCCTGCCAGCTTGATCTTGCCCCCAACTGCCTCTACCTGCCTGATCACCCCCAATGGCCCTCCCCTGCCAGCCTGATCTCGCCCCTAACTGCCCTCCCCTGCCAGCCTGACCTTGCCCCCAGCTGTCCTCCCCTGCAGGCCTGGTCTTGCCCCCCAACTGCCCTCCTCTGCTGGCCAATTTGGTTCTGATTGGTCGGTTTCTATGCCATTTAGCATCAAAAGCTCCGCCTCTCAGCATCAAAAGCTCTGCCTCCTAGGCAGCCATTGACTCCTCACAGTTATCCCAGATTTGGTTCTGATTGGTCAGTTTCTATGCCAATGTCAAAAACTCCGCCTCCTACGCAGTAATTGACTCCTCATAGTTGACCCAGATTTGGCTCTGATTGGTCAGTTTCTATGCCAGTCACCGTCAAAAGCTCCGCCTCCTATGCAGCCATTGGCTCCTCACACTTCACCCAGATTTGGTTCTGATTGATTGGTTTCTGGGCCTATCAACGGGGCCTGATCAGAAAGGCAGGGCTGATAGCAGCCCTGGTGGATGCCGGAGAGAAATGGATGCGTGGTTGCTTGTCCTGGCCTGGCCAGAAGAGAGAGAGGGCCAGTGCTGTTCAATAGCTGCCACACAGGCTATGGATCAGACCTTGCTTCTCTCTTCAGGCCTATCTCCAGTCCTGATTCGCAGCACTCTTGGCATTCAGGGCTGGGTCGCCATCGCAACCCAGTGCTGACTACAAACTGACATCCAGTTGATGGACCCAGGGTTTATTTTGATTTATTTCTAGAATTTCATCTTAATTTATCTAGTGGCTTTTTAACTGTCTTTTTGAAGTTTTTTTAGTGTTTGCTCTGGATACTGTATTATATATGCCTGTTTTTATAATCTGCTAAGAATGTTGTATCATTTCACATAAAAAGTAGAAATTTTTAATCATATAGGTTTATTGACTCCCTCTTGTTTTTGCTGTTGTTGCCATATGTATTACATCTGCATATCTTATAAACTGTATAATACATGTTGTTTTGCTTTGAAGAGTGATATGTTTTCAGAAAATTAAGAGTGAAATCAGTCTTTTATTATGTACCCATGTGTGAGTTATTTCCAGTGCTCTTCATTACTTTCTGAAAGTCCAGCTGTCTGATGTCATTTCATTTCAGTTTGGCAGACTGGCATTTTTCTTAGTGCGGGTGTGCTGGTAACACATTCTATTATTTTAGTTTTATCTGAAAATGTTTTTATTTTATTTTCATTCTTGAAAGTTATTTCTGTGAATATAACACCCTGTATTGGCATGGATCTCCCAATTCCCTTTCTGTACTTTTATATATTTCATTCCACTATCTTCAGAATTTCGTATTTTCTTGTGAGATGTCAGTGAATATTCAGAGTTTAGTAGATTTTTGTGTACAGAATAACAACTAAAAATGAAGAAGATAATTTTATATTTTAATATTTTAGAGGTCTCTTAGGGTTCTAATTTTGAGTTATCTGAAAATTCAAAAACAGTGTTTAACCATTGTAGGCATCTCCATGTATCTGATTTTAATGGGAAGTGTTTCACTGTTGAATATTTTGCTTGCTCTGAATATATTTGGGGGAAAAAGTGTGTCATACTTAAGTAGTTTACTTTTATTTCGTATTGTATTTGAGTTTTTATTAGGAATTGTACCTGAAATTTGTTAAATGTCATTTTAAGTCTTGATATAATCACAATCAGTTAGCTTTTTAACAAATTGGATTCTGATGCTCTTATTTAGGTTTTCTTTTTGCATCATATTGACAAGTGCATTGCTTTAGATTTTTCTCATTTGAACTATATCAGGTTTTATTAATATTTTATACCACTTCTCTTGTATTTCTTTTGTGGAGATAGTTTTTTTTTTTTAGTTTCAAAAACTAATAATTAAGAGTCTTATGCTTAGGTGAGTTTTGTCAATTTGCCAAAGCACTTTTCAAAAACCAATATATAGATACTATATATACTTTTTAGTATAATTTTATTAAGGGATTTCAGATGTTTTTATATGAAATTGACATTTTTTTTTCAAGTATGTATCTGTTATTTTGTATGGTTGTATGGTTTGGACTTTTACTGTGTCCTTTCGAAACACTTGTTTCTTTTAAAACAATTTTTTTAAATATGTTTTATTGATTTTTTACAGAGAGGAAGGGAGAGGGATAGAAAGTCAGAAACATCGATCAGCTGCCTTTTGCACAGCCCCTACTGGGGATTTGCCCGTAACCAAGGTACATGCCCTTGACCGGAATCAAACCTGAGACCTTTCAGTCTGCAGGCTGACTTTCTATCCACTGAGCCAAACTGGTTTTAGCTTAAAACAAGTTTTAAAATTGCTTTTAGAGAGAGGAAAGGAGAGGCGTAGTCAGAAACATTGATGAGAGAGAAACATTGATCAGCTGCCTTCTGCACACCCCCTACTGGGGATTGAGTCCACACCCCGGCATGTGCTCTGACCAGGAATCGAACCTTGACCTCCTGGTTCATGGACTTTCAGCCACACCAGCTGGGCCCCATTTGTTTCTTACTTAACACTAGAGGCCCGTGTATGAAATGTGAGTACTGGTAGGGTCCCTAACAGCTACCAGCTGCAGGCCTGGACCTCCCTCCCTTCCCCCAGCCTGACCTGCCCCCTGGTAGAACTCCTAGTCGAGGGGACAGTTTGCATACTATGCTTTTATTATATAGGACTTCTTTTTTTCTTTCACAAGCTCCTCAGTACTTGTTACAGGTCTAAATCCTAAATATGGGTAGATAAATTGGAAAGGTTTTTATTGTATGGGCGTCTGTGTGTGTGTGTGTGTGTGTGTGTGTGTGTGTAGGGATCCTCTCTGTTTAATAGAGTGCATAACTATTTCCAACTGGAGACGTGCACCAATGGTGGGGTCCCTTGGTCTTCACTGCAGGGGTCAGGCCAAAACCTGCATGGTGCAGATTCGTCCAGGGCATGTCTCACCCAGTCCAGATCAGGGAGGGACCATGAGAGGGCTCCAAGGTGTGTTGGCCTGTCTTGCCCAGTCCTGATCAGCCAGACCCAACAGCAAGCTAACCTGGTCAGAGCATCTGTCCCCAGGTGGTCAGTGCACATCACAGTGACTGGTCAAACAAATAGTCTGACACTTAGCAGCATATTAGGCTTTTATTGTATAGGATACTTTGGGTGCGCTTATGAATAATTACTGGAATTTGCTGTGATCTGAGTTTTAGTGCTGCTTAATGTTTCTCTTTTTGCTGTTTAAAGAATTGCAATAACTTTTTAAGCTACACTATGAATTTCAACTTGATATTGGTTATTTATACATAATGTGACTATAATAACCTGCTTTTCTTTCTTTCTATTTTTTTTTAAACAGTTACATGGGAATTGGTCTGTCTGCTCAAGGTGTGAACATGAATAGACTACCAGGTAGGTACAGTTGTAATTGAACTATATAGTATAGTCTCATAGCTCTTTGTGGCTAAAACTTTCCATTAATAACTTGAAATAGTAAAGTACATTGATTTTCTGTATTTTTAATCATCTATACTTTGAGTTCAAAGTAGAAACTGAGTCGTTAAAATAAATTGAAATTTCTTTGCTATTTGGCATAATTTAATACATATATACCATACATTTTTTTGTCTTTTTGTATTATTATTTTTAACTTCCAGTACATTGTCATACCAACTTTAAACATTTTAATGTGGTTAGCTCTGTTTGCTACCCAACACCTTCTTGGCTTTTAACCCATTTTCAGTTGTTTATATTTCAGTTGTTAATATTCTCATAATGTAGGCCTGATGTTAAAGTAAATTAAGGAAGGTGTGAATTGAGATGTCAGACTGTTTCTCAAAACCATTATTAATCAGATGATTATATTGCTGTTGTTCTATTTACTAATATTTAAAATTAATTTGAGGGTAAACTTTTTGAAATTAGAAAGCAAAATAGAAAACTCTTCTATTTCATATTAAACTGTACGTGTGTATATTTGTGCATGTGTGTGTAAATCAAATCAAACCAAAATTTCCTTTTGTTGTATTACCAAAGGAAATAAGCATGGAAAACGTGTCTTGCCTTTTTTTTTTTGGTAGGAGTTCTCTCTGTTTAATACATGTTTTTTTTGTATTCTGTGTGCTGAGTTTATTTTCCTTAATGTTATAAATAGTGTGTGTGTGTGTGTGTGTGTGTGTGTGTGTGTGTGTATTACTGATTTCAGAGAGGAAGGGAAAGGGAGAGAGAAACATCAATGATGAGAGAGAATTGTTGGTCGCTGCCTCCTGCATGGCCCCCACTGGGAATGAAGCCTGCCCTGATCAGGAACCGAACTGTGACCTCCTGTTTCAGAGGTCATGCTCAACCCACTGAGCCTTGCCCAGCGGGCTATAAACAGTATTTTAATATAGAAATTATGTTGTGTAATTGTTGAATTTAAATGTATATTTGGGAATTTTATCTCTATATTATCTATTGTACTCTTCTTGCTTATTTTCCCATAATCTTTGTGAATAAATTGTAGCATAGTGGAACTTTTCATTTCATTGTAAATATATGGAACTTTCTCTTTAGGCTGGGATAAACATTCATATGGTTATCATGGGGATGATGGACATTCATTTTGTTCTTCTGGAACGGGACAACCTTATGGACCAACTTTTACGACTGGTGATGTTATTGGCTGTTGTGTTAACCTTATCAACAATACCTGCTTCTACACCAAGAATGGACATAGTTTAGGTACTAAGATAATGTATTGCATGTAAAATAACCAAGTATTGTTATTATTGTACTTGCATTATGATAGTCTTCTTTATAAGTAGATGCCTCTGGAAACTATTTCTTTGTTCCTTCCAGGTGAAAGTTGATAAAATGGTGAAAAATTGTATTCTGTGCAGGTACATTATATCACATGTACAGGAATAACTAAAAATAGTTCCTATGTTCAGATATTTATTGCAATAATAGTAGTGTTAAGTATTTTCTGCTTTACTTTGAATAAAGCCCTTCTCAGTGTGATTCAATTCTCTAGGTTAACAGGTGCTAAGAAAAAGGGCTTTGTTTTTAGTCCAGCATGGGGGTAAAATAAAGGAAAAGCTTGATACTACCAACCAAATGAAGGGCACTGACACATAAAAGGTCATGCCTGCTAACAAAGATTGATAAAGGATGGTGACTGCTATAAGTTCTGCAAAAGGGATCAGAATTAAAACAAGCAGATAACAGCAACACTTCTAAGAATGAAAGAGAGGTAGGTGACTGAGAAATAAATAGATTAATGAAAACATGAAGATACCTATTCATTGTAAGACTAATAGAAAATTAGGGTTTTTAGTTAAATATGAACTTATAATACTTCAAACTTAAAATTATATATGGTTGTTACACTCACATTTCATAGCAATTCTTGTTTTTATGTTTTTTTCTCATGGAAAGCATAAAGGGTAGCAAGATTAATATTTTATAAAGGTTTCACATTACTTTTACTGTTTGAAATAGACTTGATTCATAGCAAATTATTTCTGATGAGATAAAGTGAAGAGTCAAAAACTGAGTAACCCTAGAAGGCAGAAATTTCAGTTTACTTATAAACAGTATTTTAAAATTAGACTGCAAATAGTATGCTTCCTTAGACAGGTAATATATATTCTTTAATACAAAAACTATTCTGTCGTTTCAGAGAAAAATTCTAAATTTCTAAGTGTATTAGTAGTAGTTATTATTTATTAATGTCTCAACATATTCTTAATATAAAGTTAGTATTTTCATATTAATATTTGGTTTAAAATATTTCCTTCTGATGATTAATATTGATTTTGAAGTCCTGTGTTATCAGACTTAAAGATTGTCTCAAGTCCAAAAAAAATCCTTATAGACCAGGTTTGAGTCCACTTGTATATGGATTTTTTTTTCAGTAAATACATACAGTAATGTAAATGTATTTTATCTTGCTTATGATTTTCTTAATAACATTTTCTTTTCTCTAGCTTTATTGTAAGACTAAAGGATATAATACATATGCTGTACAAAATATGTGTTAATCAACTGTTTATTGGTAAGAGTAGTGGTCAACAGTAGGCTATCAGTAGTTTTAAGCATTTTGGGGGGAGTCAAAAGTTATATGTGAATTTTTAATTGCACAGGGGTCAGTGTCCCAAACCCCTGCTTTGTCAAGTATTCTTATCAGTATAGGAATGTTAAGTATGCCATGCAAATTTTTTGTGTATCTATAATTGGATTGTTACCGCTAATTGGTTTCTGTAAGGATACAGCTCCTTCAATTTATTCATTGTTACTGTTCTGGCTTTGATTTATCAAAGCAGTTAACTGGCATAGTGTTAGGTGTTTTGGCTGCTAAAGATATTTAATATCTTAAACCAGGAGAAATTTTCTCTTAGGTATGACTTTGGGTTCAGAAATGCAAAAGGCATATTTTAAAATTAAATCAGTCTTTTTACAGTTTTTTAAACTTTATTCCAGAGAAGAAATTTTATTTTGAAAGATGGGAAAAGGTGATTTTATGGTTCTTTTCTATTAGATTTTTACAGTTATTTAAATCTCTTGAATAAGAAAACTGTTTTTAAAACGTGAGATATTTTTAAAGGGTACATAATGATTAAATTACATTCAACTTTTTAAGTAAATTTGAAACATTTGACATTATAAATTAATAAATTATAAATTAATAAATATTTATTAAGCACATAGAGAAGCAGTGTATAGTGGTTAATATGGTTTCTTTAGTTGCCTGATTTTGTCTCCTGCTTTAGGCTCATGTGACCTTATGCAAGTTATTTAACACATTTCTGTGCTTCTGTTTGTAAAATAGGATCACTATGATGCCTACTTTATTAAGGTTGTTAGACTAAACTGAAATGATGCATGTGCAATTCTTAACTGATTGCCTGACACAAAGTGAGTGCTCAGTAAATGTTTGTCATCATTGTTTGCCACACTCTGGGCTAGGTGCCAGGGATGCAGTGGTTAAACATTGGTAAGCAAAGTTATTTCTTTAGAACCAAATTTCTTTAGATGTGCCAAATCTGTCTCCTGTCTGTTTTTCTAAAGTTTTATTGGAATGGAGCCACATCCATTTTTATGTACTACGTATGGCTGCCTTCCTGCCGCGGTGGCAGAATTGAGTAGTTGTAACAGAGACCATATGGCCTAAGGAGAAGAAAATATTTACTCTCTAGCTCTTTATAGGAGAATTGTGCTTACCTCTGGTCCAGAGTCTAAATCTGGAAGATAAAGTATTATTTACTCAGTTACTGTTCCTTGTAGTACTTCCCAAAGTGGATAATTTTTACCCCAAAACTGATAACATCTTTAATTGCTATCTCATGAAGGTTTTAAAAATCTGTATTTACTATAAAAGGAGAAATGGAAAGGTTTTCATTTGAGAAACAAAGGAGAAATATTTCAATATTTAGGTTAATGTAATTTGAAATTTTTTTACTTAGTTTGAGTATCATTCATCAATTGAAGGATCACTTCAAAAAGCATTTGACAAATCTGGAA
This sequence comes from Antrozous pallidus, assembly GCA_027563665.1. Taxonomy (NCBI): domain Eukaryota; kingdom Metazoa; phylum Chordata; class Mammalia; order Chiroptera; family Vespertilionidae; genus Antrozous; species Antrozous pallidus. The sequence goes on along the minus strand of CM050508.1, from coordinate 126,281,356 downwards.
ATTAGAAATATAAAAAAAACTTGCTTTTAGTGTATTTAAATAATTATACCAACTTATTAAACTGGCATCTTTTTGTGGTCTCACTATTTATAGGTTTAGATAGCTATATTTGGCATTGGTCAAAAATGTTAATCTATCAAATTAAGTTGGGATTTTCATGAGAGTGTTTAGTAAAGAATGATTTCAGTAATTAATAGCAAAAAGGAATTTTTTACTAAAAGAATGTAAATTTGGCAGTTTTGTTATAAATAGACATCTTTGAGAAAAATAGTTGATTAGGCTTTTATGAAAATGGCACTTATGTATGGTAATTTTATTGAAATATTTATTGTTTTCTGTAAAAGTTTTCTGAAGTTTTCAGAATAAATTTTCATAGTTGTTTGCCTAGTTACTTTGCTTTTCTATGAATGAAGCTGGAAGTAAATTATTTCACCTGAGTGGCAGGACATTAATTTACTAGTTTTAAAAAGGACTTTAAACTACAAAGCACTGTTTTTACACATTTATTTTAAAACATATATGGTCAGTTTATCTTTTAACTTTAGTACAATTGTATGGTTAAAGAATCTCAAGTGGGAAGATAATTTAACAGAAATGCCATCACTTTTTCTATGGTGATCAGCACTGTAAGGGTATTGCTGGTATGGTCTTCCAATTTGTTTTAATGTGTGTTTAGACTGGAAGGTTTGATATTAACCCATTCACCAACATCACCCCCTGCCATTATTCTAGAACTCAAGTTTTTTAAACATGACTAAGGTACTATAGGAATGTTTGGTTTATTTTTTTCCAGTTAAGTAATGTATTTTAATATCTTAAGGGAAACTATTAAATAACCAATTTGGGTTGTTAGGAGTCTTATTCCAATAATATTATCATTGTTTATTGTATTTAGAACATAACTTGAAATTACTGTCAGAGGACGTTCAAGAGAAATTCTCAACTATTTACATCTTTATCCTTTGAAGGAGAAAATTTTTTCAGAGTAGTCAAATGTTATTCAAGAATATTCTTTTATAAGGAAGTTTATTTTTTTAAAAGAATAAACGTATTTTCCATTGTTTACCTTTTTAGTGCAACAGAAAATCTTTCCTTTCCAAAATTATTTAAAAGCTAAATCTCAGTGAAGAAGATTAAATGATAAAGTTGGATGAAACATTTTGGATATTGGTCAAAATTCAAATGATTATTTTATAACTGATTTTCTTACTGGATGTCTAACATAGCTTTAAAGACATATCTAAAATTATTTCAAAAATCCTGAAGTCAGTAGCAGGACCACCAAAATAAAATTGGTGTGTAATCTTGAAAAAGAGTCAGCATTCAGTCAGACCTGTTAGTGTTATTAAGAAAAAAGTTACTCATTTTTTTATATTTGGATTTTCATGTTTTTTTATTTTTTGCCTTTGCCATTCTTTTTCTTCATTTTAATTAGAAATTTAGCTTGTCACCATAGTCTGCCTTTGCAAAACAGCTTCTAATGTCACCTTTTTTTTTCCTTCAGGTATTGCTTTCACTGACCTACCGGTAAGACGTGTGTGTGTGTGTATGTGTGTGTGTTTTTTTAAAGCAGTTTTGCATTTTTCATTAAAGTATAAAGAAATTAGTACTAAATTTGTTTAGAATGCATTCTTACTGACATTCAGTTTATATGCTGTGCATAAAATAGAGATATTTCACTAGTCGCCATTGGTGTGGACCTTCAGAAATTAAGCTTCAAATTTCACTGCACACTGTTGCACAGGGAACTTTGTTGTAGCTAAAGAAAAAATCAGAATTTATTATTAAAATATACTTTTAATGTCACTGCATTTATTTGAAATATGTTTTTTTGGTATCGTACATTTTAGCAAGTGCTGCTTGTACAGCAATTGTCATTTTTTAAAATAAATATTTATTGTTCAGATTATCATAGTTCCTATTTTTTTGCCCTATAGCTACCCTCCACCCGGTTCCCACCCCACCCTCTGCCCTTACCCTCCTGCCCCCACTGTCCTCATTCATAGGTGTATGATTTTTGTCCAGTCTCTTCCCACAACCCTCCCCCCCCCCAGAATTGTCAGTCCACTCCCTTTCTATGCCCGATTCCATTCCATTCACCTGTTTATTCTGTTCATTAGATTTTTTTATTAACTTGATTTTTAGATTCACTTGTTGAAAGATATGTATTTATTATCACTTTATTGTTCATAATTTTTATCTTCACCTTTTTCTTCTTCCTCTTCTTAAAGAATACTTTTCAGCATTTCATGTAACGCTGGTTTGGTGTTGAACTCCTTTAGCTTTTTCTTATCTGTTAAGCTCATTATCTGCCCTTCAATTCTGAATGATAGCTTTGCTGGATAGAGTAATCTTGGTTGTAGGTTCTTGCTATTCATCACTTTGAATATTTCTTGCCATTCCAATCTGGCCTGCATAGTTTCTGTTGAGAAATCAGCTGACAACAGTATGGCTGCTCCCTTGTAGGTAACTGTTTTTCTCTTGCTGCTGCTAATATTCTCTTTGTCTTTTGCTCTTGGCATTTTAATTTTGATGTGTCTTGGTATGGTCCTCTTTGGATTCCTTTTGTTTGGGGTTCTGTGTGTTTCCTGGAGGAAGTTTTTGGTCATTATTTCTTCTAATAGGTTTTCAGTATCTTGCTCTCTCACTTCTCTGGCACCCCCATAATTCTGATGTTGGAAGGCTTGAAGTTGTCCCAGAGGCTCCTTACATTATCTTAATATTTTGGATTCTTTTTTATTTTTACTTTTCCTGTTGGGTGTTTTTTTGCTTTTTTGTATTTCAAATTTTTTGACTTGATTCTGTGATCCTCTAATCTGCTGTTAGGTCTCTGTATAGTATTTTTTATTTCAGTCAGTGTATGTTTAATTTCTAATTGGTCCTTTTTCATATCCTCAAAGGTCTTGCTAAACTTATTGGCCTTTTCTAGGAAATTCTTGAAAAACCTTATAACTGTGGTTTTGAACTCTATATCCAGTCATGTGCTTTCCTCCATGTCTTTCATTTGTGATCTGTTTCTTTGTCTCCGCATTTTTGCGGCTTTCCTGAGTTGGTAGGATAGCTTTGTGTGCTAGGTGTCCTATATGGCCCAGTGTCTTGGCCTTCCCAGTTACCTGAGGTGGACACTCTTGGTGCCCCCCTCTATGGGCTGTGTGTACAGCCTTGTTGTAGTTAAGTCTTGATTGTTGTTAGTATCACTAGGAGGAATTGACTTCCAGCTAATTGGCTGTGAGGATCAGCTGTGTCTATGCTGGGAGAACTTCTGTGCTGGAGACAGCCTTATGCAATAAGACTTGGAAAATTGCAAAAGCCTCTGTGCTCAGCTTGGATGGGGCGGAGTCTCAGGGCTGAGCAGACAGCCTTGGCTTCCTGTCAGCCCTGCCCTGTGAGGTCCTTGGGTCTCTGTGTCCCTCGGTAATAGCTGCAAGCACCTCTGAGAGAAAGGCACCCTCGAGTTTCGCCTGCTGCCAGACAGTCCAGTTTCTTCCCCAATGAATTTGGAATCTCAGGTTCTTACCCAGAATTGGAGTTCAGAGCAGTGAGAACTGGGATTCAGCGCAGTTGGGAGCTTTTGTCTCCTTCTTGCTAGAGAAAGCCAGTGGCACACTCAACAGTCAGTGCTCTCTGCACACATTCGTGCATGCACTTCCAGACCTCTGCCTTTCGCAGCTCCCCTGAGTTTCCACCTGACATTCCAGATTTTCCCCCCGATATGAGCCTGGGTCCCCAGGGTCTCACCCGGAACTGGGGTTCAGTGCAGTTGGAACTGGGTTTCAGCACAGTTGGTAGCTTTTGTCTCCTTCCTGCTAGGGAAAGCCAGCCAGGCACCCAGCCGCCCCATCCTCTCTACGCACGTGTCTCTGTACCTCAGGCTTTTGCAGCTCCTCTGATTTTCTGTGTGCTTTTCTCTTTCCTTCTAGTAGAATTTTCACTCAGCTAGCTTTCCTGTGGTTCTGGATGATGTCTGTTTTGTCTTTTAGTTGATACCTGTTTTGTCTTTTAGTTGTGGTTTGCGAAGGAGCAGTTTAGTTGTTTACCTATGCCGCCATCTTGGTTTCTCTCCCTAAGGTGGACACTCTGGGTGCACCTTTTTGTGGGCTGTGTGCACAGTCTTACTGTAGTTAAGCCTTGATTGCTGTTGGTATCACTGGGAGGAATTGACCTCCAGACCAATTGGCTGCTAGGATCAGTTGTGTATATGATGGGATCTCCAGGGAGGTGCAAAGTCAGCCCCTGCCTGAAGTCACCCAGCAGGAGCTACAAAGAGACCTGGAGATTCCTCCTCATTGTTTAAGATTTGGAGGTGCCCAGATGAGTCCCAGCTGTGAAGCAATGCAAGCTCCTGTCCAGCGTTGGGCCTTCTTTAGAGGCTCTGGGGCTCTCTTACCCAGCTGCAATATGTTAGGTTTTAGATTGCAAAAGGCCAGGCTATTTATATGCAAAAGCCTCTGCTCACAGCTTGGGTGGGGTTGTAAATTGGGTGGAACAGGGTCTCATGGAATCACTAGGGCGGAGCATACAGCAGTGGCTGACCATCATCTTCTGGCCCAAAGAGGTCCATAGGACTCTGTCCCACGGCACCATGAAGGAACAATGATCACTGCAAGCACCTCTGAGAGAAAGCTGCGCTCGTGTTCTGGTCTGATGCCAGACAGTCCAGTTTTTCCTGGTATGAGTCTGTGTCCCCAGAGTCTACCCCAGATGTGGATTTCAGAGCAGTCAGGAGCTTGTATCCCCCCCGCCCCCCAGATTGAAAAAGACAACAGCATTCTCAGTTGCCAGCCCTTTCCTGCGCGCTTCTGTACATCTGCATTTTACTTCCGCACCTCCTGCTGGTCTCAGTTTGCTTTTCTTTTTCCTTCTAGTTGTATAAATTCCACTTAGCCAGCCAGCCCATGGTTCTGGATGATACCTGTTTTTTTTTTTTATTTTAGTTGTAGTTTTGATGTGGTTGTGTGAGGCAGCAAGTTCAGGAATTTACCTGTGCCGCCATCTTGATTCCTCTCCCTCACATCCTTTTTTTCCTAGTTATTTTTAAATTTAGTGTGTATTGCATGCCTATTGTGTGGCTGGTTCTATGCTTGGATTATCAGTCAAGAAAATTGGTAAGGTCTCTGTCCTGTTAGAATACTCAAGCTGGAGAAGTTGGAAAATAAACAATACATTAAAAATAAATGAATTATAACATTTTAAAAAGTTTAAGCACTTTTCAAATAAAGAGAAAAAAAGAGAGCGTGCAAGTACCAAACACCTGACACAGGGTATACAATTGCTCGCCTTTGCTCAAGGTAAAATTTGAACGGAGGTTTTTGAAGAAGTAAGGAAGATAGCTAAATGGATATATAGATCAAGAATGTTCCGCCAAAGCCGGTTTTGCTCAGTGGATAGAGCCTCGGCCTGTGGACTGAAAGGTCCCAGGTTCGATTCCGGGCAAGGGCATGTACCGTGGCTGTGGGCAAATCCCCAGCAGGGGGTATGCAGGAGGCAGCTGATCGATGTTTCTCTCTCATCGATGTTTCTGACTTTCTATTCCTCTCTCTTCCTCTCTCTGGAAAATCAATAAAATATATATATTTTTAAAAAGAATGTTCCAAAGGGAACAGTTAGGGGAATGGTACTAATGCAGGAGCATGTCTGGTATGTTTGAAGAACAGCATGAAGTGAGGTAGAGAGACACAGGAAAGGCAGAGAGTAGTAGACGATGAGTCAGATAATGATTGGGTTGGTGATTGGCTGGATCATCTAGGCCTTTGCGGGGCCATTGTAAGGACTTCAGCTTATACTCTGAGTGAAATACAGAGACATTGCAGAGTTTTTTAGTTACCATGATGCAACTTTAGTTTTTAAAGGATCACTGGCTGCTGAATGGAAAAATTAGATAGGCTGGGGAAAGGAGTGGGGAGAGAGTAAGGGTAGAGACAAACAGACTTGAGAGGGACTACTAGAGAGGTTCAGGCAAAATGTGAGAAGGGTGATTCTAGATACCTTAGTTACCAAATTTAAGTATCAGTCTATCTTCTGTACTTATAAAAGGGTAATATGCTAATTAGACTGGATGTCTTCTGGAAGTCCTTCTGGTCAAAGCCACGGTGGTGGGGACAGAGGCAGTTACAGGTGGTCATGCTGGCAAGAGAGAGCAGATAGGGGCGATCAGGCAGGCAGGCAGGTGAGTGGTTAGGAGCCACTGGTCTCAGATTGTGAGAGGGATGTCTTGCAGTCAGATATCCCCTAAGGGGTCCTGGATTGGAGAGGGTGCAGGCCAGGCTCAGGTACCCTCCATGCACGAATTTCATGTACTGGGCCTCTAGTATATCCTATTTAATAAAAGAGTAATATGCAAATTGACCATACCTCCTCTACACCCACAAGCCATGCCCACAACCCAATCAGGAGCAATATGCAAATAAGCCCAACCAAAATGGCTGTGGCCACTGAGAGGAGGAGGGAGGCTTAGGTTTCCCCGGCAATGAAGGACGCCAAGCTTTCCGCCTGCCTTTGCCAGCCTTGGTCAGGGCAGAACTCAGTTATCAAAGCAAGCTGGGGGTCCCCCGCTCAGGGCCCGAACCTCGGAGCCTCGGCCAGAGGCTTGTGGCCTTGGCGGGGGTGGAGCAGGGCTATTGCAGCATGCTGGGGGTCCCCCGCCCAGGGCCCGAGCCCCGAAGCCTTGGCGTGAGGCTTAGTGCCTTCACTGGTGGTATAGCAGGGTGATTACACCGAGCTGGGGGTCCACCGCCCAGGGCCAGAGGCTTTAGACCTTGGCAGGGATGGAGTCAGAGATCAGAGGAGATAGGTGTTTTCTGACCACTCATTGGCTAAGCTCCCTGTATGCCACCGGTAATATTCTTAGTAACTTGGCTATAAGATCCATAAAAGTAATCTAGGGTTTTTCCACCACACTCCTGAAGAAAAAAACGAAGGTTCGCTGCTGGAGGGCTAAGAAATGTCATATCCTGCCCTAGGCGGTTTGGCTCAGTGGATAATGCCTAGGTTTGCCAACCGCAGGGTCCAGGTTAGATTCTGATCAAGGGCATGTACCTATGTTGCAGGCTCCTCCGTGGCTAGGGCCAAGGTCAGGACTCATGCAGGAGGCAACCAATCAAAGTGTTCCTCTCACTTTGATGTTTCTCTCTGTCTTTCCCTTTCTCTTCCACACTCTCTAAAAATCAATGGAAACATATCCTTGGGTGAGGCTAAAAAAAGAAAAATAAAGAAATGTTATATCCTATGAAAGACACATCATGAAAATGCCTAAAGAAAGTTGTCATTTTTTCATGGTGAAGGGACCGGAGTCCATGTTGATGAAAACACCTTGGTGGCTGCGGTGACTGGCAGTGGCTGCAACAGCGGGGTGATGGGGCTGGTGCCTTTCCCTAATCAGCCCGGTCGCCTCCCACAAAGGGAGGCCAGACTGTGCCTTAGGCCCCACTCCCTTTGGGGAACGGGCCTAAGCTGTCAGTAGGACATCCCTTGAGGGCTCCCAGTATGTGAGAGGGGGCAGGCTGGACTGAAGGGACACCTCGCAGCAGTGCACAAATTTTGTGCACCAGGCCCCCTAGTCCTATTGAATTAAAGGAGCAGTATGCAAATTGACTGTACCTCCGATCAAGTCACGTCCACCAGCCAATCAGGAGCTGGAGTGGAGCCAGGTGGGGCTAAGGCCAGGGCCCGGGGGGTTGGGGGGAGCCGAGGCGGCCGGTGGTGTGTACGCAGCCCTTGGGGCCGGGTGGTCACCGGCGGCCGGGGCTAAGTCTGGGACTGAGCCGAGGAGGGCGATGGCTGGGTGCCCAAGTCCTAAAGCCTCAACCAGAGGCTTTAGGCCTTGGGCAGGCCAGGGGTGAGCGGTCAGTAGGACATCCCCTGAGGGCTCGCAGTATGTGTGAGGGGGCAGGTTGGGCTGAGGGATCACCCACCCCCAGTGCATGAATTTCATGCACTGGGCCCTTAGTAGCCTATCTAATAAAAGAGTAATATGCAAATTTGACCTTACCTTTGCCACACCCACAAGCAATGCCTACCGCCAATCAGGAGCAAATTATGCAAATAAACCCCAAACAAGATGTCTGCCGCCACTGAGAGCAGGAGGGAGCCTGGGTTTCCCTGGCAACGGAGGAAGCCAAGCTTTCCTCCTGCCTTTGCTGGCCGGAGGCCTCAATGGTACAAAGTTTCAATCATAAAAGATATATAATCTGAAGGCAGCCACCAAGCTGGAGAGAGAAAAGGCTAGGATTGCCAGGGCGATGGAAGAAGCTAAACTTCTGCAGCCCTAGCGCCTTGCCCTTGACTCTAGGCTACAAAGTTGCAAACAGAAATGGCTGTCGCCATGGAGGGAGCAGAAGGCTTGGCTGCACTCTAGGCTACAAAGTTTCAATTGTAGAACATAAGATCCCAAGGCATCTGTTTGGGTCGCTGGGGGCGTGGACAGCCTGCAAACCACCATAAGCCCCTCGCCCAGGCTGTCCCACGCTCTAAGGGAACCTCCACCCTGATCCAGGACACCCTTCAGGGCAAACCAGCCGGACCCCACCCATGCACCAGGCCTCTGTCCTATCTAATAAAAGAGTAATACACAGATTGACCATTAGCTCAACACTCAAGAGTGCTGCCCCCATGTGGTCAAAGATGCTGCCTCCATGTGGACACAAGATGGCCAGCAAGGGAGGGCCATTGAGAGGTTCCAGGCCTGCAAGGGAGGGCAGTTGGGGGCTATCAATTCTGCAGGGGAGGGCAGTTAGGGGTGACCAGGCTGGCAGAGGAGGGAAGTTAGGGACAAACAGGCTGGCAGGGGAACAGTTAGACATCAATCAGGCTGGCAGGGTAGTGGTTAGTGGGTGATCAGGCTGGCAGGCAGAAGCAGTTAGGGGCTGATCAGGGAGGCAGGCAAGCGAGCAGTTTGGAGTCAGCAGTCCTGCATTGTGAGAAGGATGTCCGACTGCCCGTTGAGGCCCAACTGGGATCGGGCCTAAACGGGCAGTTGGACATCCCTCGAGGGGTCTCAGATTGTAGAGGGTGCAAGCTGTGCTGAGGGACATTCCCGTGCCCCCATGCACGAATTTCATGCACCGGGTCTCTAGTCCTATTTAATAAAAGAGTAACATGCAGATGTGACCATACCTTGGCTCCTGATTGGCTATGCTATCAGCCAATCAGGAGCCAGGGGGTGGGTTGAGGGGTGGGGCCTGGGGTGGAGATGAAATGGTAGCGGTGGTGGCAGGGCGCGCCCGGGGGCCAGCCAATCAGAAGCAGAGGGCAGGCGCGAGGCGGGGGGGCAGAGCTGAGGCGGGAGAGGGTGGCCTTCAGCGACCCTGGCTGGTGCAGCAGGAGAGGGTGGCCCTCAGTGGCCCTAGCCTGCCTGGTGGGAGAGGGCGGGCTGTCTGCACCCCCAGCCAACCCGGCAGCCCGCTGACTCCCACCACAAGAGGTGGGAGAGGGTGGGCCGTGTGCAACGGAAGAGGGTAGGCAGTCCATTCCCCTGGTGGGAGTGGCAGGAGAAGGTGGGACTGGGGCAGGAGAGAGGATGGTCCTGCAGCGGGAGAGGGCATGCCGTTCGCCCCTCCAGCAAGTTCCATGGTCTGCCCTCTCCAGTTGCGGGGCGGGAGAGAACAAGCCATGCGGAGCAGGAGAGGGCAGACAGTCTGCGTCCCTGGCCAGTGCAGCAGGAGAGGGCAAGCCTGTGGTGGGAGAGGGGCCTGTGGTGGGAGAGGATGGCCTTCAGGGCCCTTAGCTGGCATGGCAAGAGAGGGCAGGCTGTCTGCGTGAACCCCCGGCCGACCTGGCGGCCCACCCTGTCCTGCTGCAAGGCGGTAGAGGGCGGGCCGTGCACAGTGGGAGAGGGCAGGCCTGCAGTGGGAGCGGGCAGCCTTCACCACCCCTGGCCGGTGCAGTGGGAGAGGGAGGCCCTCAGCGCCCCTAGCCGGCATGGCGGGAGAGGACGAGCTGTCTGTGCCCCCCGGCCAACCCGGCACCTGCCCTCTCCTACCTCCTGGAGGGAGAGAACAGGCCCAGGGCAGCAAATTTGCACTATGCCAGGCAGGGAAGCCAGATCTGAAAGCCCAAGCCCCCAAGTACCTGACAGGGTTTCATGTGCCGGGGTCCTGAGTAGGCCCTAGGACAAGCATCTCCCCAGAGGCTGTGCAGGAGGAGAGGAACCTCTAGATGAGGGACATCCCCCCCCCCCCAACCGGGGCACTAATTTTGTGCACTGGGCCTTTAGTATACATATAAAAGCCTAAGTGACCATTTGACCAGTAGCTATGATGCACACTGACCACCAGGGTGCAGACGCTCAATGCACAGGCATGAAAACATGGAATAGACTGATTAATCTCAGAGGGAAGGGTGGGAAAAGTTTAACCGAAGATCTTATATGCATACTAGAGGCTGGAGGCACAGATTCGTGCTCCATTGGGATCCCTCAGGCTGGCCTACACCCTCTCACAATCTGGGACCCTTTAGAGGATGTTGGACTGCGATTTCGGCCTGATCCCCCGCAGGCCAGGCAGAGGGACCCCACCAGAGCCTGGTGCACGTGAATCTGTACACCAGGCCTGTAGTTATATATGCATCACATATAATACTAGGAGGGGAAAACTAAAAACTATGATTCAACTAGAGGCCCGGTGCACAAATTTGTACATGGGTGGGGTCCAGTCAGCCCTGCCCCCAATCAGGGTAAGGGGGCTATCGGGAATGGATGGCAAGGGGGAGGGGCCCTAGGCAGTTAACTGGCCATCCCTATCCCCGATCGGGTTTGGGTGGGTGGCTGGGGGAAGGGGCCGTGGGAGATGGGGGGGGGGGCGATCGAGGCACGTTTCGGGCTGGTTGGCCACTGAAGTACATGTCATAGTGCCCAGTTGTTCCACCATTCCCGCCACTAGGCTTTTATGTATATACTAGAGGCCTGTTGCATGAAGATTCATGCAATAGGCTTTCCTTCCCCTGGCTGCCTGGACCAGTCTTCCTCTGGAACCCTCTGGCTGTTGCCTTTTGTTTTTGCTTTGGCCGGCTGGAGGTTTCACTCTTCTCTGCTCTGGCTGGAGGGCCTTGCCACTGCAGCTTTGTCTCTGTGCCCTGGGCCGGGTGCTCGTGATTGGCTGGTAGCAGAGTGAAGGTACAGCCAAATTTGAATGTTTCTCTTTTATTATATAGGATAAATGCTTTCTTATCACTTGGAACTTTTATTTTACATTTACCCATTGATCTTTGAGGGTATTTAACATATTTTTAATCAGTATTACTTGTTGTATGCCTATAAATGATGAAATAGCAATATAAATTACTAAAGTGTTCTCCAAATTTCTTATGTTCAGAGTCCAGGTTCTTAGAACACTTTTTTTTTAGAGTTGGTGTCTTTGGTTTTCTACACGACATTGTCTTCTGTGCCATCAAGAACATTTCTTAAGAGTTCTCCATTATGTCTGGTATTTTCTTCCAAGCTTCTGCTTGCATTGTACAGATTTTATTGCTATCACTTTCTTAATATTGCCAGAAAGTATTATCTACAGGTTTTCTTACAATAGCTAGGACTCTTGTATTTCTTTCTTAGTTGGCTTTGTTGACTAAAATGTCTGAGGATTGCAGTTATCCAGATGTTTCATCAGGAAAAATAATCAAGTCCCAGATTTTTTTTGTGAGCTCATTTTTTTTTTTAAATAAATTCACATCTGTACAGGTAGTGATAGTTTCGTAACAGCTGCCTGGTCAGATGTAGGATGCCGTCAATTATAAGACATCTTAGTTTCAGAAGAGTTTTGAGATGACGGGATACTCAGAGGCAGAGAATAGATATCTAAGGTATAGATTATTAATATCCCTCAAGAAAATCCTATAAAAACAGAAGAAATCAAAGCTATAGAAAAAACTTTGCTAACCCAAAAAAATCCAGTCCACAGATCAAAATTGCCCACCAAGAAGCATTATTTAATAAGTAGTGATGGAACAAGTATTTATTTTAAGATTTATATAATCTTAGGATTTTTGTTTTATATTTATACCACAGTAAGTTTCACATGGATTGAAGAATATGCATAAAAATAAATAAATGTTTTTAAAAAAATCCACTGTGAGCCAAGAGCATTTTCTGATGAATTAGATGTGAAAATATGAGCAACACTGTTTGACTTCAAGATTTTGGACCTGAGGCATTGTCTGGGTAGATCAGTTGGAGTGTTGTTCCATATACCAAACGGTTGCTGGTTTGATCCTTTTCTCTCTCCTACTCCCCACCCCTCTTCCCCTCTCTCTAAGCTTGTCATCCCTACAAGGATTAAAAAAGAAAAAGAGCATCTGTGATGAAGCGAGTAGGAGGGGATGGGTGGTTGAGAGTAGGTGTGGATGATGTGCAGAACCATTGCAAAGGTTTTGTAAATTTCATTTGGAATTGGTTAAAGGACTTACTTGATGGATTTTTTTTTCTCATTCTTTTTTTTGTGTGTGTGTGGCACTAAAGTAAAACCAGCTTCTCAGTGAGCAGTTTTTTTGTTTCTTCTCATTGGTAGATGGTGATCATTTATTTGGAAAAGGCTTAGCTGGTTGTGGACAGGTTTTTATGTTACCTTCTAACTATTTTTTGTCCCACTTTAGAATCCCGTTATGTTTTGCCTTGTGTCTAATTAACAGTTTGTAACAGTGGGTAGTGGTTGTGGTGATTATGATTTGGAGAGTTCTTTATTTTTATAACTGAGATCTTCTGGGACTTACACATGCAACGCACCATTCATTCTTCTACTTAAAAAGGGGAAGAAAAAGTCTTCTCTTAAAGGGACCACCAAACAAGGATATGTATGTGTTTTGTACCTGTGATCTCTGACTCTTTATTTTATTTATTTTTTTAATATATATATATTTTTATTCAGTTTATTAATTACATTGTTTCGCCTTTTTTATCTACCTATATCTTCCCTCCACCCTGTACCTATCCCACCCTCCACCCTCACCTTCCCCTCCCCAATGTCCTCTCCCATTGTTGCATGATTCTTGTTCAATCTCTTGCTGTACTTCCAACAACACCCTTCTCCCCAAGAATTGTCAGTCCATTCCCTCTCCATGTCCATGTTTCTGTTATAGTCACCAGTTTATCCTGTTCATCAGCCTATCAGTTCACTTGATTTTTATGTTCATTTGTTCATAGATGTGTATTTGTTGTTCATAATTTATATTTTTACCTTTTTCTTCTTCCTCTTCTTAAAGAATATTTTTCAGCATTTCATATAATACTGGTTTGGTGGTGATGAACTCCTTTAGCTTTTTCTTATCTGCGAAGCACTTTATCTGATCCTCAATTCTGAATGATAGCTTTGCAGGATAGAGTAATCTTGGTTGTAGATTCTTGCTCTTCATTATTTTGAATATTTCTTGCCACTCGCGTCTGGCCTGCATCGTTTCCTTTGAGAAATCCGCTGACAATCGTATGGGTGCTCCCCTGTAGGTAACCAACTGCTTTTCTCTTGCTGCTTTTAATATTCTCTCTTTATCTTTTGCTCTTGGCATTTTAATTATGATATGTCTTGGTGTGGTCCTCTTTAGATTCCTATATTTTGGGGTTCTGTGTACTTCTTGGGCTTTTAAGTCAGTTTCTTTCACCAGGTGGGGAAAGTTTTCAGTCACTATTTCTTCAAGTAGGTTTTCATTAACTTGCTCTCTCTCTTTTTCTGGCACCCCAATAATTCGGATGTTGGCATGCTTGAGGTTGTCCCAGAGGCCCCTTACACTGTCTTCAATTATCTGAATTCTTTTTGTTTCTTGCTTTTCCAGCTGAGTGGATTTTGCTTCTTTGTATTTCAAATCTTTGACTTGGTTCTTGTGGCCCTCTGGACTGCTTTTAGGACTTTGTGTAATATTTTTTATTTCAGTCTGTGTATGCTTGATTTCTAGTTGGTCCTTTTTTTTATCTGTGAGGGTCTGGTTCGTATCCTCAGAGGTCTTGTACATTTCCCTGAGGGTCTCATTCATTTCCTTGTAAGTATCATTCATCTCCTTGTAAGTCTCATTCATGTGCTGGTTGGTCTTGTTTATTTCCTGGTAATTCTCATTAAGTTGATCGGCCTTTTCTAGGAGCCTCTTGAAAAGCCTTATAACCGTGGTTTTGAACTCTATGTCTTGTCGTCTTTTCTCCTCCATTTCTTTCACACCTGATTTCTTTCCATGTCTCTGCATGGTGGCTGCTTTATGTGGTGGATATCCTCAAAGGGACAGTGGCTCAGTCTCCCCAGTTACCTGAGGTGGGTACTCTTACTGCAGTCCTTTATGGGTTGTATTCAGTATTTTTGAATTTAATCCCAGCTTTTTGTTGTTAGCCCTAGGAGGGTTTGGCCTCCAGGCCAATTGGCTGTGAAGGGAGACTGTGTTCAGGTTGGATGGGCGGAGTCTCTGAGCTGCACAGCGGCGGCGGCGGCAGCGGCAGCTGGGTCCTATGCGGTGCTCGCACGCGCAGGTCTCTGTTGGATGGGGATGGCTGCAGACTCCTCCAAGAGAAAGCCGCTAGTCTCTTCCCCTTGCCAGACAACTCTGCCTTTCCCCAAATGTGCCTGCACACCAAAAGTCCAGCCCAGGGCTATAAAATAGATGGTTTCCGGAACCAGGAGACAAGTTTCCCGGGGGCAAGTCGCGGGTTTGCGCGACCCTTGGGACTAGGAGCCTCTGCCACGCCCGGCTTCCAGGGTGCGTCTCGGACCTCGGACCTCGCCCGGTTCCGGGAAATCTGTACAGGGGGACCTCTTCCTGTACCCGGGATCTCGGATCTCGCCCGGCTCGGGAAATCTGGGCAGTGGGACGCCTCCGCCCTTCCCCATCGGAGAAATCCGGCCGGGGGTCGCTGCTCCAGCCCCAGCCCGTGCGTGCGCGACCAGGGCGGCTCCTAACCTGTTTTCCTCTGAAAGGCTGCGCTCCCGCCGGTCCCGAGTCTTAGTGTCCCACCTCCGCTCCTATTAGTGGATTTTTCATGCAGCCAGCTTTCTGGCGATTCTGGGTGCTTGTCTGTTCCGCTGTTATGTGGTAGTTCCCAAATCGTTGCGCGGGGCGGAACAATAGGTGTTTGCTTATGCTGCCATCTTGGTGTTCCTCCTCTGACTCTTTAGTTGTAGCATTAAATCCTGGTAGAAAGTATGTATATTTACAGGACAAAAAGTTAACCTAGACTGTATTAGAGTTATCATGGAGCACAGGGTATTTATATAGCTTCAAAACCTTAGATATACTTCAGAATACTGTTTCTCCCCAGTTCACCTCACCAGTTTGAGAAATGTCCATTTATAAACTGACTTAATTCAGTATGGGATTAAGTAAAGTTCTTTTGTTAGGGAAGCAGGTTTCATTTAAAATAATCCATTTTATCAGTTCCCTAGGTCGACTTGAAATCTTTTTATAAATACATTGCTAAGAGTCAGTTTGCTTTTATTTTCATAGAAAAAATGTTTTAAGTGAAATAAAGCTTATGCTATTGAGAATATGATTTTATTGTGTATATTTAGCTATTGAATAGTATCTATTTTCCCCAAGGCAATAGAAATGAGATCTCTTTTTTTATTATCTTATTAGAGACTTAAATTATTCTCACTTTTGTCTAATTCTGCATGGGAAGGAGTGATTTTCTTTTTTTGTTTGTTTGTTTGTTTGAGAAACAATTTCCTGGGAAACATTGTTTTAAATAAACCCATAAATCCATAATTTAGATACATGCTACAACATGGATGAACCTCAAAACATTATACTAAATGAAAGAAGCCAGTCACAAAAGACACACATTGTATAAATCTGTTTATATAAAATGTCTAGAATAGGCAAATCTGTAGTATCAGAAAGTAGCTCCATGGTCATCTGAGTTACAGTGATGAGGAATGGGTATGGGTTACTTTTTTTGGAGTGATGAAAGTGTAAAATTTCATAATGAAGGTTGTACAATTCTGACTAAAAACAATGGCATTGTTCTACTTTTAGAAACTTACAATCTTGCAATTTAAAATTTCTATTATGTTTTTTAAATTCATAGTTTACCAGTTAAATGCTATGTCCTTAATTACTTGTCCTCAGAATTATTTAGTTTTAAGGTCAAGTAAACGGTATTAAAACTTACTTCCTTTTCATTGAGCCCACCTGACTTTAACAAATTTTCAGTTAAAGTCACGTTCTGATTACAAAAGTAATATATAGTTTTAGTACTCAATTAATAAAAATGTTTAGAAATACACAAATGTGCCAGCCTCTTCAAATATGATGACTTTGTTAATTTGGGTATATATCCTTTCAAATGTATTTCTAAACTTACGTTAACCACTATATTCATTGTATAAATGTTTATAGAAAAGATGGGGTTATAGTTTAGGTACTATTCTATAGCTTGCTTTCTTCATTTAGTAATATATATGGGGCATGTTTGTCAGTGTACACTTTTTTTTTAAACTTATTTTGCTTAATTTTGTAATTTAACATTTATAAAATGGGACTGCATCTTAGGATCTGTGGTCTGTCAGAATTTAATGGGCGGTATTATTTTTTAGACAAAATTATGGCATATCATAATTATTGGGGTCTGAGTTTTCGTGGATGTCCTATAAATGGACACTCTTTTAAATTTTTTATTTGCAATTACAAACAGTGTTATAGGACATGTATCCTTGCATAGGTTTGTTTGTTTTTGTTTGTTTTTTTTGAGGATTAAATTGTTACGAGTAAATTTTTGCCAAAATTTCTTATTAAAAGATCAGTTCACATTTCTGTGTACAGTGGAAGAGAGGGCTTATTTTCTCAGCCTTCATCAATACTGGGTATTCTCAGTCAAATAATCTAATGTGCAAAAAAATAACTTGTTTTTGTTTGTATTTTTTTTAATTGAATGAAGTGTCTTTTTTGTAATTGTACTAGTAATTGTCTACCTGAAAATTTTTTATATTTGAAATAATGATCCTTTCTCACATGTGTGCCAGGTGTTTATTGTATAAAGTTTATTTTTCTTGATCTTTATGGCATGTTTTGTCATAGAGAAGTTTGAAACTTTTTTTTAAAATCTAAAATGTTTTTGGTTTTCCCCCCAGTTTTGTTGTTGTTGTTCACACTATCACTAAAAACCTTTGTATGGCACATTTTTTATAGAGTATTCATGAGTGCCGATTTTCTTTTGTAGTACTGATCTGAGTTCTTTTCCTGAATTTGTTAAGAAAAATTAAGATTAGCAAACCATTTTAAAAGCAGCTCTGTTTGGACGTTGTTGAACATCAGAATTATAAACTCTGTTTAATGAATAGGATTGCTTTTTATTCTATTTATATCCTTATTAAGAGTCTTTTGCTTTTATTCTATTTATGTCCTTATTAAGAATCTTGGCTTTATATACTTTTGTTCTGAAACACATCATAATTTTTTAATGGGTTTTAGTGGGAAGAATATTGTGCTAGAAGTAGAGAGAGAGTGGGTTTTTTTCCCCCTGTATGTGTGACATTAATAAGTGGTATTCTATTAGATAAATTTCTTAAACTCTTTTTTTTTAATCTTTATTGTTCAGTTTATTAATTAGATTGTTCCTCCTTTTTTTTATCCCCCTATAGCTCCCCTCCACCCTATACCCATCCCACCCTCCGCCCTCACCTCACCCCCCTACTGTCCTCTCCCATTGTTGCAAGATTTTTCTCCAGTCTCTTGCTGCACTTCCCACACCCCTTTTCCCCCCAAGAATTGTCAGTCCATTTCCTCTCTATGTCCATGATTCTGTTCCTGTTCATCAGATTATTAATTCACTTGATTTTTAGATTCATCTGTTGATAGATGTGCATTTGTTATTCATAATTTATATTTTTACCTTTTTCATCTTCCTCTTCTTAAAGAATATCTTTCAGCATTTCATATAATATTGGTTTGGTGGTGATGAACTCCTTTAGCTTTTTCTTATCTGCGAAGCACTTTATCTGACCTTCAATTCTGAATGATAGCTTTGCTGGATAGAGTAATCTTGGTTGTAGATTCTTGCTATTCATTACTTTGAATATTTCTTGCCACTCCCGTCTGGCCTGCAATATTTCTGTTGAGAAATCCGTTGACAATCGCTTGGGTGCTCCCTTATAGGTAACTAACTGTTTTTTCTCTTGCTGCTTTTAATATTCTCTCTTTGTCTTTTGCTCTTGGTATTTTAATTATGATATGTCTTGGTGTGGTCCTCTTTAGATTCCTATATTTTGGGGTTCTGTGTACTTCTTGGGCTTTTAAGTCAGTTTCTTTCACCAGGTGGGGGAAGTTTTCAGTGAGTATTTCTTCAAGTAGGTTTTCATTAACTTGGTCTCTCTCTTTTTCTGGCACCCCAATAATTCGGATGTTGGTATGCTTGAGGTTGTCCCAGAGGCCCCTTACACTATCTTCAATTATCTGAATTCTTTTTGTTTCTTGCTTTTCCAGCTGAGTGGATTTTGGTTCTTTGTATTTCAAATCTTTGACTTGGTTCTTGCAGCTCTCTGGACTGCTTTTAGGACTTTGTGTAATATTTTTTATTTCAGTCATTGTATGCTTAATTTCTGGTTGGTCCTTTTTCATATCCTTGAGGGTCTCGTTCATATCCTCGTTGGTCTTGTTCATTTCCTTGTAGGTCTCATTCATTTCCTCGTTGGTCTTGTTCATTTCCTTGTAGGTCTCATTCATTTCCTCGTTGGTCTTGTTCATTTCCTCGCTGGTCTTACTCATTTCCTCGTAGTTCTCAATAAGTTCATCGGCCTTTTCTAGGAGCCTCTTGAAAAACCTTATTACTGTGGTTTTGAACTCATGTCTAGTCGTCTTTTTTCCTCCATTTGTTTCACACTTGATTTCTTTCCATTTCTCAGCATTGTGGCTCCTTT
Organism: Antrozous pallidus; assembly: GCA_027563665.1. Taxonomy (NCBI): domain Eukaryota; kingdom Metazoa; phylum Chordata; class Mammalia; order Chiroptera; family Vespertilionidae; genus Antrozous; species Antrozous pallidus. The sequence goes on along the minus strand of CM050508.1, from coordinate 126,262,547 downwards.
TCTGAGTTGGTCCATTAGCTTTGTGTGGTAGATGTCCTCTAAGGAACATCTTATCTCTGCCATAGTGTCCTCTAAGGAACAGTGGCTCAGTCTCCCTAGTTGCCTGAGGTGGATACTCTTACTGCAATCCTTTATGGATTGTACAGTATTTTTGAAGTTAAACCCAGCTTCTTGTTAGCCCCAGGAGGGTTTGATCTCCAGGCCAATTGGCTGTGAAGGGAAACTGTGTTCAGGTTGATGGGTGGAGTCTCTGAGCTGAGCAGGCAGCGTCAGCGTCAGTTACGTCCTGTGTGACGCACAGGTCTCTGTGTTGGGTGGTAATGGCTGCAGGCACCTCCAAGAGAAAGCCGCCGCTGGTTTGACACCCATTGTCAAGACAACTCTGCCTCTCCCCAAACCTGCACACCCAAAGTCTTGCCCAGGGTTGTATTGCAAAGTAGTCCGGTGGTCTCCGAACGAGGGAGCAAGTCACGCGTCCTCTCTGTGCTGTCGCACATTTTATGCGCAAACTGCTTTTTCAAGCAACCCAGTTTCTCCTCAAACTCGGAGACCTCTGCCGCACCCGGCTTTTAGGATGCGTACCCCAGACCTTGGACCTCGCCTGGCACTGGGGAAATCTGTGCAGTGGGACGTCTCCACCCTCCCCGTTGGAGAAATCCAGCCGGGATTGCTGCTGCCAGCACTACAGCCAGCGCGCACCCACAGCTCCGAACCTCTCTTCAGGCGTATCTTCAAGGCTGCGCTCCCGCCGCTCTTCTGAGTCTCAGTGTCCCACCTTTACTTTATTTGTGGAATTGTCACTCAGCCAGCTTTCCGGCGATTCTGGATGATATTTGTTTTGTTGTTATGTTGTAGTTTTGGAATTGTTGAGCGGGGCAGCACAATAGGTGTTTACCTATGCCGCCATCTTGGTTTCTCCCCTCCTTCTTAAACTCTTTAGATCTGTTTTCTCATTGGTAGAATGGGAAGGTCATAGTAAATATTTGACTTGTGTTTGGCTTAAAATTCTAGTAACTTGCTAGTTTTGTTGATTAAGAGTCAGTGCATTTTTGTGCATTGCATTATCATTTCCTCCCTTAACTTGATGCAACTATATTTCTCAGTATTTTAACACAGTACTCTTGTTTCTGATTTGGTTTCTCAGTTGTTTTTAAGTACATTCTTCTAGCATTTTACTGTGAAATTGGTTTAAGCATCTTATATTATACACAAATTATGCCCTAATCATCTTTACATAATTTTGTTCAGAAAATATTTGTGATAATCAACGCAAAAAAAATAAGACATACAGAGAATGAAATATGTTTTGGAGTTTTAGGAAGAAAAATTGGACATAGATTTGGTGTCAGATAAACCTATTCCAATCTTATCTCTGCCATAGTGTAAAAAGACCGGGAGAAAGTTAATTTGCCCCTGAGTCTCAATCTCTGTAGTTTTATAATTATAAACAGTAGTAATTCTTTCACAGGATTATTATAATATTTAGTCATAGCCATTTAATAGATATTCAGTAACTTTTGATGTAACAACTAGTGATAGAGCCAAAAGGAGGATTTTGATGTTTTTTGTATACTTGAAGCTATGAAATTGATGAGCCTCAAAACCTTAGAATATATCTAAATGCATTTCTTTATGAATTTTAAATTCATCCTTTTCCTCTCTTGAAATATGTGCATTTGAGTTTTTTATTTTTATTTAGAGAATCCCCACTCCTAATGGAACTGTGTTTTGCTTATAACCATCCTTTTATAAAGGCATCCCAAATAAACAAATAAGTAAATTAGTAAACTTAAAATAGCACTTGCCTAGTTAAGATTGTGCTTCTGTGGTAACTAGCTTTCACATTCATTTCTAGAAATGCATCACATATCCTGTCTAATAGAGAATATGCTAATTGGTCATCATGCCTTCACAAAGATGACAGTGCCCACAGTCAATAAGGAGGGAATATGCTAATTGCTACGATGCTCTCAAAAATGGCAGTGCCCACAGCCACAAGATGGTGGTGCCCAGTCCCTTTAGCCCCGCCGGGGCGGCAGATGCGCGACCAGCTCCCTGTGCCTGCCTCCAGAGTCCCCCAGTACCATCAGCCCCCCAGTTGCCCAGGGTTGGCCCAAGGCACAGGCAAGCCTCGGTGGTAGCTGCCCAGCTGCCCAGGGCCGCCCGAGGCTCAGGAAAGCAGGGCCAGTCAAGGTGTCACCTTGCCCCAATCGCTGGGTCGCCTCCTGCCCCTGTGGGCTCCCGGACTGTGAAAGGGGGCGGGCTGGGCTGAGGGACCCCCCCCTCTAGTGCATGTATTTTCATGCACTGGGTCTCTAGTATCATATATAAAAGGATAAACCTGAGTTATGTGTTTATACTTGAATCTCTGTAACTAGTATATACTTTCTTTCTTTAAAATCCTCACTCAAGGACATATTCATTGCTTTCCTTTTTATTTTATTTTATTTTGGGGGGGGGGGGGGCGGGAGGAGACAACAGTGTGAGAGAGAAATAATTATTTGCCTTCACGTGATCCTGGACCTGGGTCCGGAATTGAAACCAAGACTTTTCAGTGTGTGGGACACCATTCCAACCAACTGAGCCACACTGGCCAGGACCTATATGACATGTTCTTAAGAGCAACGTATTATTTATTAAACGTTCGTTTTCATGTGGTCTCTCTCCCTCCCTCCCTGCCTGCCTTTCTTCCTTCCTTTTTCCCCTTCCTCCCTGATTACATTACAAGAAATGAGATTTTTCCATCTGGTATAGATTGTATTTTAGAGTAGTTGCTTTTAGTCTTCCTCTACTAGTTTTGGATTAAGAAAATCTGTAGTTCTGTTATTTTAAAAAGAGCATTTAAAAGAATGAATGTCTTTAACATAAAAGGGAGAGATGCTTAACGAAATGTGTTGTCTTACAGCCAAATTTATATCCAACTGTTGGGCTCCAGACACCAGGAGAGGTCGTTGATGCAAATTTTGGGCAACATCCTTTTGTGTTTGATATAGAAGACTACATGCGGGAGTGGAGAACCAAAATACAGGCACAGATAGACCGGTTTCCTATTGGAGATCGAGAAGGAGAATGGCAGACCATGATACAAAAGTAAGTGAAGAAATTTGAATGGGTATTATTCAAAAGTACTTTTTTATAAAATACTATAGGCCTAGTGCACGGATTCATGCACCAGTGGGGTCCCTCGGTCTGGCCTGTGGGGATTGGGTTGAGACCAGCTCTCCAAAATCCGCAGGCCAGGATGAGGAACCCCACTGGTGTGCACATCAGGACCTCGAGGGACCGCAGGAGGGCTACAGGGCATGTCCGGCCCGTCTTGCCCAGACCCAATCAGCCAAGCCTAGCAGCAAGTTAACTTACTGGTCAGACCGTCTGCCTCCTGGTGGTTAGTGTGTGTCATAGAGACTGGTCGAATGGTTGGACACTTAATATATTAGGTTTTTATTATGTGTTATTTTGGTATAAAATAATATTTAATCCCTATAACAATAACTTACTCTATTTGAACAATTGAAAATAATGTTTGACTTGAACATTACAGAATAGTATGTTAGTCTGACTTTTAATTTGATGGAAGAAATAAAGTGACACTAGATCACTTAAGTTGGGGTCATTCATTTTTTATCATTAGTAATAGGATTTAATGATTTCCATAGGTTACATGATTCAACTAATAATAGTGCCAGTGCAAAATATAAATTCAGAAAGATAATTTAGATTGTACAATTCAGGATCATTTTTTTATATGAATTTGACTATGTTGTCCAGTAGTTTAAATATTTATGGGAAAAAAGAATTATTACCCAATAAGAATAAGCATCAAAATAATGATAAAGTTTATATACTAGAATACAGACTTAATATGTATATTGCACTTTTCTGGATTTGGCTACATTTTTCTAGTGAATGGTTATTCTGTAAGAATAATGTCAGTTATTTTTTTTTTACTATTATCCCTGTTTTGCTAAATATTTTTTATCATGTAGATTTAGGAAGGTTCCAATTGCTCCTATTCTAAATTTAAAAAATCTGACCATATACCTCTGGCTTCAGAAATTTTTAAAAACTTATGATTATGTTAATGCCATATGCTTGTATGTGTTGTTATTAGACATTTAAAAGGAGGTAAAGGAAATGAAGCCAAGGAACAGTGAAGGTGGAATTAGGATCCTAAGTTCAGGACAAATACTTATGATCCAGTAATAGCAGCAGGGAAGGGTGGACAGAAGCAGAGTACACACTGGGTGTCAATAAATGTACTATGAAATGAATAACCTTTCTCGCAACTCATTTTATACCAAAAAATTGCATTTTGTTTTATTAGGTTACTTTTTATGAAAAATTAGAATTTCATTATGGAAATTAGGAAAATATGATTCCTATGACAGTCACCTTTTTAGACTGTACCTTTGTTGAAAGGCTCAGGATGACACCAGATATCAGTAGTACTAAATGGTAGCTCATAAAGCTTGAAATAGTATAAACTTAAAAGTGAAATAAACCCTAGTAAGTTTAAATAGTCATTTTCACTACTAGAACCAAAGAAAATGACGAATTATTTCAGATACCATCAGTCTGACACAGTACATCTTAAACGTCTTTATAATTGCTTTGAACAGGCTGAAATTGAAAAATCTAATAAAGGTTTTTGTGTGTACCTTTTGGAGGAGATAATGATTGGAAGATATGTTGATGATTCTGAAAACATGCTTCTTCACTAGAGCAATTATCATCAGGTATTGCAGAATCTGCACTGGTACTTTTGTCCTGCAGTTGAAAGAATAGTGAACCCTGACCCAGAATCTCATAGTTGCCATGAATTAGAGCTAGGATAAGTTGCTTTCCTGGGGTTCCTTTAATGCTTTAAAAATGGTCACCACTGAGCAAAATGGCAGGATAGTAGCAGAGAAAACATCATCTTATCCTACAGCCAGAGTTCTATGAGGGCCCCCACCCCAACCAACCCCATTCTTCACAAAATAGACACTCACCATGACCTCCTGGAAAGTTTATTTTCAAAGGTTCTGCCTCTTAAAATAATTTGCATTAGATGAAATAAAATGAAAAATCTGTTTTTTAAATGTCCTCTGGTCAATCCTGCTTCCCTGAACCACTGCCTCTTCCTACCATTTTCTAGTAGGTCTTTAGTAGTCCAGATGAAGGCAGATTTAAAGTTGAATATTTGGCTTTATTGACTATCTGGGTTAATACTGTTTAGCCAGCAGTTTTTGGTTAAAAGTAAATACATGTTTTGGCCACTTGGTGGCTTATTAAAAATAAACCTGCTCTTTGGAAGAGTGTCACTTACATATAAATCACATTTGAATAATTAATTTCCTGATTTACAGCCATACCAATTGATTTAGAATAGAAGGCTGATTAGTATTATCACCTTCATAGACTTTTTTTCTGGAAGATTATCCAAGTTCACTTTAGTACTACTAGTGTTCACAACTTGTGATCCATCTACTGTAACTAATAGATAAAGAAAGGGGTTGAAGTCCAGAATACAAGGAGTTAACCTGTTATTTTACATTTGTTTTATATTACAAAATGACAACACTTTATTGGGATAAGTTGTGATAAACGTGGAACAGGAATTATGGTGAGTAGGATATAAGGATGGGAAACAATTGTAAAGGACCGGAGAAAATGGGGTGTCCTTGGTTCTCTAATAATACTTATTTTAGGGACAGTAGTGTCAACATAGCATTTGCAGTTATCTTTTTGGAAATACTATGTGAAAGAACAAAATGATTTTTTGAACTTGAGGTTATTAAAGCCTTAATTATTTCAAGGGAATAGGTTAGTTTTGTAACACCAGAGTAGACCTTGTTTATGGAAATTATAGTATGAAGCATGTATTCTCTTGACTAAAAGTTGTGTTCTTTTTTTTTTTAAGAATGGTTTCATCTTACTTAGTTCACCATGGGTACTGTGCCACAGCAGAGGCCTTTGCCAGATCTACAGACCAGACCGTTCTAGAAGAATTAGCTTCCATTAAGAATAGACAAAGTAAGGACTTATGGTGCATGACCAACACTTGTTTTCAGATTATATGTTTGGTTGTATCGATTTTTATAAATTCATTAAAATTTAAAATTGATGCCTCTGAAATTTATTTTTATTTATATTTTTTAAGATTACCTTTTAAAAATTCACTTAGGACTTTGCTAGCATTCTGGATGTAGAAATATATAATTTTGGAGACAAATTATAAGAAAGTGTACCATTTTTAAAAAATGTTTTATTGACCTTTCAGGAAATAAACATTTAATAAAATGGTTTTATTTATTAGTAAAGTAACTCTATAATTAGATGTTAGTGGAGGTAATATGTGAAAGATAAATACTTTTGCATTTAAATTGCTATCTATATTTAAGATAGTTTTGATTTTAAGCCTTTATTGCTTAGGTTCTAGCGCTTTTAGACAGAGTAGTGGGGCCTGTTCTTAAAAAGGTAAGTCAGCATGCTAACTGTACCATAGTTAGTCATCATAAAATTGGTATATCCATCAGGAAGGGTATAACTTGATGAGAGTATAGGCATAAAAACAAAACATGGGAAAAATCAAGATGGATGAAAAGAATTTTTTATAGGTCAAACTGCTATAATATCATTGACTACATTGTATTGTAGCTACTGTATGCTTTGTCTCACTATATAATAAGCTTTTGTGAACAGGGAATGATCAAATATTCTTTGTATCCTGATCATCTAATATATCAAATACCTGACATAAGGAATGCTCAGTGAGTGTCTGTTGAATTCAGATCTTACTAAGTCTCTGGTAAGACTGGTTCTTTCAGTACTGGTTCAAAAGATTATCATAATAACTTTCAACAGTAAAGATATAAAATTAAATGGTTATATTTGATAAGACATTTTGAGTATTATTTCTTTGACTTACCTATGGTCTTAAAAAAAAACTATTGAGGTATGGTTGACATTAAAAACTATACATATTTAGTGAATGTAATTTGATAAGTTTGGATATTGGTATATGTGCATGAACCCATCAACACACCATGTATGCCATAAAAATAGCCATCTTTTTTTAAGATTTTTTAAATTGATTTTATTAGAGAGCAAGGGATGAGTGAGAGAGGAGAGAGAAACATTGATGTGAAAGCAAAACATCAATGGACTGCCTCCTCTATGTCCCCTATCAGAGATTGAGCCAAAACTCTTGCCCTGACCAGGAATCAAACTGGCACCTGTTAGTGCATGGGACAACACCGGCCAACTGAGCCACACTGACAGGGCCACCTTCTTTAGACTTCATTACTTCAGAATTGATTATCGGGAATTTTTCCTATATTACTTATATGATAGTGTTTCTACTCTTAAAAAATTAATCTTTTGCTCTTTTTTTCTAAATAGGAATTCAGAAATTGGTGTTAGCAGGAAGAATGGGAGAAGCCATTGAAACAACACAACAGTTATACCCAAGTTTACTTGAAAGAAATCCTAATCTTCTTTTCACATTGAAGTGAGTTTGTTTAATAAAATATGCTGTGTGTGTTATATGTAACCAAAATAATTTCCATGTTTTAATTTTTGTTTAACCTTCTATCAAATATTGACATAAAATTTTGTAATACAGCACATTTAAGTAACAGGTTACAGAAATACTTGTGTTGAGGAGTATAAACAGATGGCATCTTTTGTTTGGTCTTCTGGCACTCTATCTCTGTTTTTAAATGTGAAAATCTTACTTAGAAGATGGAAATCTATCTGCCAAGTACCTCATAGTAAGTCTGTGGCATTTAAAAAAAATTGTGATAAATATGTGTAACAAAAATTTGCCACTTTGACATGTACAGTTCAGTAGTATTAAGCACATTCATATTGTTTTGTTATCGCTGCCAACTGTCCATCTCCCCATTTCTAACTCCCCATTTCTCCTCCCTACCTCGTGACAACTAACATTCTATTTTCTGAATTTGAACTTGACTACACTGTGCTCATCTAAATGGAATCATGAAGTATTTGTTCTTTGTTAACTGGCCTATTTCCCTTAGTATGATGTCCTCAGAGTTAGTCTGTCAGAATTTCCTTCCTTTTGCAGGCTGAATGATAATCCATTGTATGCATATACCACATTTTGTTTATTCACTCATCCATCTTTACACATTTGAGTTGCTCCCATAGTTGGATATTGTGAATAATGCTGCTATGAATAGGGGTGATGAAATATCTGTTGGAATTACATCATGTTCTTATATACAATTTGATTTGCTACCAAGTGCAAATATTATTTTGATTAAATTATTTGGGTGCTAAAAAAGTAGTCATTTTGATTTTATTATAGCTATAGATAAGCTTTCATTTTATTAGTAAATCTTGATTTAAGAACATACAGCTTTTGCATATAGTCTATTTTTCTGGAAAATTTAAAAATATTCAAACCATACTTAGTGCTTTTAGCACACTATCTTAAGGCCAAAGTTATTGATAAATACACAAGTTATTAAATTATCTCCTTTCAGAAATCTTTTGCTATCAAATAAATGGCTATTTGAAGATTATCTAAGTAAATTTTTTTTCTTTTTTTAGAGTGCGTCAGTTTATAGAAATGGTGAATGGTACAGATAGTGAAGTACGGTGTTTGGGAGGCCGGAGTCCAAAATCTCAAGACAGTTATCCTGTTAGCCCTCGACCTTTTAGTAGTCCAAGTATGAGCCCCAGCCATGGAATGAATATCCACAATTTAGCATCAAGCAAAGGAAGTACTGCACATTTTTCTGGTGAGATTCAATCTTATGATATCTGTATATATTTACCCTTCTTTATATTTTTGAACCACAATAAAATTTTAAAAAATCTAGACACTTTGGTAGCAATTTTGCACATGTGTATACTTGATCTCAAGATACTCTGGAAAAAGAACTACAGGTGGATCAGATGCAGGTGTTTTTAGTACTAGGAAGTAACAGCTATTTCTGAGAATAAGTTATTATAGCATATCTTGTAAACAAACGCTAATGTTTGAGCTGTCCGTAGAAATTAAATCATAGATATTTGGTAATGAAAACATAATTGTATGTTTTCATGAAGTTTAAATTTAAAGATAGTGTTGTGTTTGTGATGTCTTATGTCACCAATCACCAAATCTAGCTGGACTGTCTGCTATCTATCTTATTCTTTTTTAACCAAACCCAGTTCATTTTCTCCTATTCGCCACCTCTGCCACCACCACCACCTTCACCATCACCACCACCCCTCAACCCCCCGATTTTGGTTTTGTTTTTTCGCTCACCAGCCTTATTCTCCAAGGCTTTTGGTGTTCTCTTGATTAGAATTCTCTCCTTTCTTAGCTTTTATGATGATTTCTGTAAGTTTATTTCTAATCTTCCTTAGTCTTCCTTCTTTGCTTGTCTTTCATTCTGTTTTCCCCATGATATCTTCCTCAGTTCATTTAACTTATAAAACAGAAGTCAAGTGTTGTTTCCTTTCCTTTCATAGAGTAACAACTTGGCTTTTTCTCAGTCAGCGTATAGCTCTCTTTTTATATCACCATCCTGTACAGTGCAGATGATTCTCATGTTTGTATCCTTAGCTGCTTCCTCTCTTAAATATCATATACAGTCACTTCAGACTTGGACAAATTCTTAGCCTCAGTAAAATGGGGGTGATGATAACACTGCCCTTATGGGGGATTGATCCATAATGAAGCTTTCAATAAATGTTAGAAGAGATGATAATCACATCTCGCAATTAAGTGTACATATATCTTTTCAAAGAGGTTAACTGTTTACTATTTAAATAGTCCATTGATTTAAATAGTCCTATATTTTAAATATAAAAGTCAGAATATGGCTATATTATTTATAACCCAATAATAAATAAACGTTTGTTTCTATTTTCAAGACCTATCTTTTTCTTCTTTTTTTCCAGGTTTTGAAAATTGTAGTAATGGTATAATATCAAATAAAGCACATCAATCATATTGCCATAGTAAACACCTGTCAACTAATTTGAATGTACCAGAACTGAACAGTTTAAACATGTCAAGATCACAGCAAGTTAATAACTTCACCAGGTAAGTGATTTCTCTAGCTTTTACGTTACCATAAGCAGCCTAATTCAGGTTATTATGTTTAATAATTTGGAAAATTTGAATTATATGGCTAATAATGGAGGTCTAGGAATTCCTAAGCCCCCAGAGAATAAAAGGTTAGGGACTAAGTTTCCCAAAGCTTTTCAATCTCTCAGTATGCATATAGGCTCTTTCCTTTGTTCCGTCTTACTACTCTTCATTCCTTTGCTCTTACATTGAGGTTGTAAGGATAAATTCAGGGCTCTGCAGTCTACTCTGCCTGCCATCAGAGGCCTATACACATGCCATTTGTTATGTTTCCAAGTTAAGTCAAAGTATTGCATTTAACCTCTAGTGTTAACATATGATACGTTTACAACTATTTTTTCTGTGTATATTTTTTTGCTGTAAATGTATTTGGAATGTTTATTGACTTTCAGTTAACTAATTTTACAAAAAAAAAACCCTCTTATTTGAGAGCCTGTCTTTACATAACTTGATTATAGCAGATGTAGTTAAGTCATTTAAAACAGTGGTCTCCAACTGATGGCCTGCAGACCACTGGTGGTCTGTGAGGTCCAAAAGGTTGGTAACTGCTGGTTTAAGGAAATCTTTGGCGCAGTGGTTGCCAGCTGATGGTCCATGATTGGCAACCAATGATTTAGAACATAGAGAGCATGAGGGTAGTATTGAGGATCTATTGGATGTTAGCCATTTTGCTAGGCAGGAAGAGCTTTGAGAGAAAAGAAGACCATCCTATATAATAAAAGAGTAATATGCAAATCAACTGAATGGCAGAACGACTGGTCACTATGATGTGCACTGACCACGAGAGGGCAGAGGCTCAACGCAGGAGCTGCCCCTGGTGGTTAGTGTGCTGCCAGCAGGGAGCAGGTCTAAGCTGCAGTCGGACATCCCCCGAAGGCTCCTATGCCCTTAGGTCCGTCTGAGGTGTGTGTGTTGTTCCCCCCATCTCCCCCCTCCCCCCCCCCCCCAGTGTACGAATGCCTTGTACTGGGCCTCTAGTATCACTATATTATGACATACTCAGGTTTAATTTTCATGAAATCTTTTAAAAGTTCCTGAAATGTAATCACCTGAATTCAATACTAGTGTGTGAAAGCAAAATCTTATCAATTCAGCCTGCCCAAATCATATAGCATTTGAATCTCAATTTAGTTTACAACTCATGCTATAACATTTTTAAAATAATTATAATGACCTTGGCCGGTGTGTCTCAGTTTGTTGAGCATTATCCTGTGCACTAAAAGGTTGCTGGTTTGACTCCTGGTCTGCACATGTCCAGGAGTTGTGGGTTCAATCCCCATTTGGAGTCCGTGCAGGAGGCAACTGATCAATGTTTCTCCTCACCCGCCCCCAACCCCCGCTTGCCCCCTTTCCCTTCCTCTGTTCTAAAATCAATAACAAGTAAATAATGGGTAGATTTTACAGTTTGATATTGGTTTGGTCTTATAACATGAATTGCTTGGTCACATTGCATTTTGGGGGAATTGTTCATCAGTGCAGATTTTATCAAAGGAGAGAGAACCTAACTTTTAGCAAGGAATCTTAATGGAAATATGACTCAAGAAAAAGGAATATATGTAAAAATCTGATAAATTGCAAATTTGGCAATTTATCAGAATCTCCAGGTTATCCCTCTCAAGTGACCAAAACTTACTGAAGTAATGGTGTGCGGTACAGGTTATAATCGAGGTCCACAGAAGTCATATGAGAACAGTAGAAAAAATAACTATCTTCTGCTGAGGAGGGGAGGTCAGGGTAGTCTTACAGTAGAGATGACATACTAAAAACATAAAATTAGAATATTTAATAGTAAAAATTATGTATGGGAATTTTAAAAGGTAAGATTTTAGTACTTATCATTGATAGAGAGTTCTGCCATTTTTTGCGATCAGGATTGCAATCAGTTGGTGAGTTTTTCTCTTAAATACTATCCTCATGGCAGGAAGCTGCTAAAGGGACCTATCACTACCTGACTTCAGAGAAGGAAACGTCACATAAGGGGTTGATGACACAGCATTCTTCCTTATGTTCAGTATAAGAAAGTAAGCTTTTAAATCCCCTTAAACTGTTCAACAGTAACAGTTATTTTATAGTTGATAATGAGTTTCCTTTCAACAGTATTGTGTAGTAGGCAAAAATGGTATTAACTCTGAAAACCATTTTACAGATGTAGAGCTGACTACCAAAAAAGTAAATGTGTGGGGTTCTTTTTAAGATCAATAATTAGTAGCTAGTAAGTTGCAGAACTCTGAGACTACTTCCCAGGATTTGTGACTTCCAGACTTGTGCTTTTTCCATTATACTTTCCTCTATTTGAAAGTCTCATCTCCATGCTAATGTCTGTTCTAGTTAAAACTCAAGTTCATGTTACTTCTTCCAGGATTTTTGCCATGATTTATATCCCCACCACATGTTTTGTCACTTCTTGCAATTAACTTTTATCATAGTAATAGTCCTCTGCAAGAGGACTTTATTAGCTTTTAACAGGTAGTTTGCTCCTACAGGGCAGAGGCAGTTTCATTATATCCTTAGCACCTAACATGGAACTTGGAGATCCTGGCTCAGGGCTCTGGAATGTGTATTGAATGAAAGAATCCCTCTCAAATAGTATATTGAATTGTTTTCTTAAAAAAATGGTTTAGTATATCATTAAGATCACCAAAAGCTATGCCCTTAAGGATTTCTACTAAACATTATTTTTAATGTTAAATTTTTTAAAACAATTCTCAAATATCACCAATGTAATACACAGCTTTTCTGACTCATGAAGGAGTCCTAAGGCAATTGCCACCTTCTTTCTAGATTTCTATCTTTTCACCAAATAGGTTATATTGATAGAATTGTGCATGTACCCACACACGGAACTTAAACCACACTCACAAGTCACGCAAGGTGTTAACCATCTCTGGTGGCATTATGCGTAGAGTGCTTTTTATTTATCTGCATTCAATGTTGTCGATTTTTCTAAGAAATGAATATCCCTTGCTTTTTTCTTTTTTTCAATAGGAAAGGTCAATTTTACTTAAATATTTCCTAAATTTTCATCAAGTGTTGCCTTTTGGCCTGTGTAATAGTTACCTAGATCTTCATAGGCGATTCTTAAAGATGAGGTATTTATTGTTGCTTACTATTCGGATGAATCTGAAAGTCCTACGTTGACTACTATAGTATGTCCAAATGTAGTTATGGCACATTAGTTATTCAATCAGTAAATGTAAAATGAGTGAAAATTGAAAACACCTTAAATCAAACATTTTTAAAATTAAGATGTCGTAATACTTTTAGTACATGTATTTTATTTCCTTTATCTCCAGTACAACTTTGTTAAAAGTCAGCTATATATTTGGCTTTGAATATATTCGAGACTTAATTAAAGACCTACTATGAAGTTGAGTAGTAATTTATTTTAAACTAAGCTGCAAGTATGCAATTTCTAAAATTAGGTTTGTTTTTTCGTTTTCAGTAATGATGTAGACATGGAAACAGATCACTACTCCAATGGAGTTGGAGAAACTTCATCCAATGGTTTCCTAAATGGTAGCTCTAAACATGACCACGAAATGGAAGATTGTGACACCGAAATGGGTCTGCAGTGATATTTCTTACATTTTTAATAAAAAAATGATGACTACAAGGTTATGTTTTTCTCATACTGATTTACAGCTGATGAGCATAAATCAAATTTAAAGAGAGTTGTATGTGCCATTGGATTTGACAATACAAATTCTTAAACTTTCTTTTGAGAGTGGGTTGTTAGAGCAGAATTACTTTATAGTACTTTCTGAAGTTCAATGCTACAGTTTTCTTCACTGAACTGTCTGTCTGGGCTCAACTTTAGCGCTATTGTTAGTGCATTGGTACCAACTCGGTGTTAAATATCCTTTCGAATACAGTCGCCAACCAGTGGTCCATGGGTCACCGGCCGGCTGTGAGGTCTGAAAGGTTGGCGACCGCTGCTTTAGAGGATATCTAAGGTTGGAAATATAGGAAGGTTTTATACTTTACTATGTCCACTAAAGGCCAAATGGGTAGAGATGCTTTTATAAATTCTAATCAAACAGAATTTCTTAAGTTTACTTAATGTGAATATATGTGACTATTCATAGTTCAGTGCCTGGCACTTAGTGGGTACTTAAGTGTGACTCCACCTCCTCCTCCCCCTAAATTAAATGTCATGCTGAATTTTACTTTCTTGACAACCTGTGTAGTAAATTGTATTGTAAAGTTAAGCCATCAGCAAATTTTCCCATCAATTGGAAAATGAACATTACTAAAGCTTATAAATTCTTCTTTGTCAAAATTCCATGGCCAGCATTAGACTTCAGTATTTTGAGGTTAAGAGGTCTTTTTTCAAATTGTTGTGTGTGTGTGTGTGTGTGTGTGTATGAAACTACTTTATAAATGCAGTAATTATTTTATTATTTATACAACTACCTTGTTGTTGTGAATTATGTATTCTGTATAAATCCTTGTTTTTTTTTTTTGCAAAGTGTATGATTAAAAAGGCAGTCTAGTTTTATTTTATCAGATAATCAGCAACCTTAAAATTCAGAGTAATTTGAGCATAGTGGGGAGTAAGAACAGGAGTTATACAGCCAAATTCTGCAACTGCCACTTACTAGCTGTGTAATCTTGAACAAATTAAGAGCTCTGTGCCTCAGTTTCTTCATCTGTAAAATGGGTATTATAATAACTGCTTCAATTAAATGAGCTAATCTGTGAAAAGCTAATAGAACAAAGTGCTTATCACATGTTATCAGAATCATTTGTGATTAGATGTATTACTAGTAATTTAAATGGTTACATTATTAATCATTGATTATTGTCAACCAAAAAAACATATACCATAAAATTATTTTCTAAAAGTAGTATTCTTAGCATAACCCTTTTTTATTAGTAAAATATATTTGGTATCTTTTGTGTTTTTATTGGAATATTTTCGCCTCTCTTAGCTAGCATCCAGTAGTCATTTAATTCTGTCTCTATTCTGTGGAAGTTAAAGTAGCCTGACAGGCAGTTACTAACTTTTTCTTTTTTTTCTTAATGTTGCTTACTGTAGTTTTAGAGACTTGTGCTTAACTTTTTATAAAATTTCCCTTGACATATAGGTACATCCTAACACTGAGAAAGGTTGTCACCTGACTTTCAACTGCATGCTAGATATTGGATCCTAGACTCTTGAGACCTAGATAAAACGTACCTTTTAGCTGCAAAGTTTCATATTAAATTAATCTGCATATTTAGAGAAAAATACTAGGTAATAGTTACTAAATTAAACATATAAAATGTTATAAACAATTTATGTTCATTTCTCCATTGCACTTCATTCAGTAAGGTAGTAAAATACTTGTTTGTTTTGGTTACAGAAGTTGATTCAAGTCAGTTAAGACGCCAGTTGTGTGGAGGAAGTCAAGCTGCCATAGAAAGAATGATTCACTTTGGAAGAGAGCTACAAGCAATGAGTGAACAGCTGAGGAGAGAATGTGGCAAGAACACAGCAAATAAAAAAATGCTAAAGGTACATTTGTTTTCCCCTGTAAAATATAAATGCATCAAAGAAACTAAATTATTTTGTAACACACTGAACAGAGCTAGAAATTCTTATTGCACATAAACTCCTCCCTGGCTTCCTATTTGAAAGTGAAAGTGTTCTCTGTGTTTGGGTAGTTCTGCTCTACTGGAAATACCACTGGAGTTCAAGTAAAAAGTATGGATTCAATCCCCACTTGTGCAACCTGTCAGCATTGTGTGTACTTTGTCAACTTTTCTTAGTGTTTTCTCAGCTATAAAACTGGCAAAGTTAGGAAAAATGTGAGTATGCTGATAATACTGTAAATTTTTGAGGTATTTTTATTAGTAAATATTGCTCAGAGTTGCAGCAAATTGAAAGTCGAATACATGGTTTTCATTTTGATGATGACTGGTGAAGGATTTGGGTCATCTAGTTAATACATTTTTAGGTCTTTTTTAGATTGACATTTATGATAGCTAGTAAGAATGGATACACAACTTAAACAATTGAGTAAGTTAGGCACAATTTTGTATATCATTTGAACTTGGGAGTTTTCTCCTACCTTAAGTCAGGATTGTAATTAGCTGTGGAGATATTATTCCTTTAAAAGCTTTTTCATATTCAGAAAAGTTCTACCAGCTCTGAAAGTCTGTGAAATATTAACCTAGCCATTGTATTTTTTTTTATTCTGCATTAGGTTTGTTATGCTAGTGGGAGTGGGGTTCTTATGATATCTTAAGAAAAATAATTTTCTAAGACACATGGGAGAATGAGATATATTAAAAGGTTTATTTGTGTATTACTGTATCTATCCCTTGGTTTGCAAAGTCCCATTTCCCTTAAACCAGTCTTGGAAAATATGCAGCTGAAGGTTCAGTAGAGCTAGAAGCAAAACCAGTATCCAAAGTTTCTGTTCTGTGGCGGAGTTGAGTCCAGCAGTGCATCAGGCTGATTGTAATCCATTAGTCCATTGTGGGGCCATGTGGGAGAATGCAGAGGAGCATGCCCCCTGCAGCAAGAGTCCCAAGAGAACAGGAGGGCCAACAGAGCCAAACAAAGGCAGGAATTCCTTTGATTAGGAGTTTAATGAATACCAAATCTTCCCTCACTTACAGTGGCCATGCCTATTCTGACCTATGGCTTGTTCCTGGCAGTGATTGACAAGTACCTTCCCACGTCACTCAAACCTGGAGAGTGTTCAGCTGCAGCTTCCTAGCAAAGCTGTACAAATGGCATGCCTACATTATCTAGCCTTCCCTTTGCTTCTTTCCAGTTATTAACAACCAGGTTATTACAGTAGTATCAGGTTGGGCTCAGAGGTGGTAAGTTATAAACATTTTCTCATGAATGTTTTGAAAGTTCAAAAAACAAAGGAGATTCATGTTGTGCTGCTTGGGTGTAATGTAGGTAGTAGCAAAAGGCAAGGCTCCTGACATTCCTTCCTGAATCAGACTGAGAGTTCACCAGTACCAACACCTAGTAGCTCTGAATATAGCATAAAGTCAGCAAAAATCATGCACCTGTATATCTGCTTGATCTAGGATAGTTTAAGGAGACACTTATATACATCTCCAGTTAAAGATATGCATGCGGTCTTGTATTTTTAGTATCTAAGGTGTGAAGAGAGGTGTAGTCACTATACTTAGTACTTCGAAAACTGCTATTCTAATAGTGATCATCAGCTCTTGAAAAAAAGTTTAAAAGATAATTGGCAGGTTATATGACTTAAGCTGTTTTATTTTTAAATATCCTTTTTAAAAGAAATAATTTGTATTGAATTGAGAGAGGAAGGGAGAGAGAAATAGAAACATAAATGATGAGAATCACTGATTGGCTGCCCCCATTGGGGATTGAGTTGCAACCCGAGCAGGTGCCTTGACTAGGAACCAAACCATGACCTCCTAATTCATAGATCAACTCTCAGCCTCTAAGCCACATGGGCAGCTATTTTTTGTTTACAAAGTCAAATCAGACATTCATAGACTGTTAGGAAAATAGCTGTCCACATTTTGCCCTGTAAGTTTGAGTTCTTTGAGTTCAGACTAGGTCTTTCCTTAACTCCTCCCCTTTTAAGTATATCTTATGCATATAGAACCTAGGTATTCAGTGAATGTTTATTCAATCAAGATTGAATTCATTTGAGAAGTATAACTGATTTTTTAAGATTGGGTATTTTCATCACTATCAACTTCATAGAACCTTTTCTCCTATCAAGAGTGGCACGAAGAAACTTATTTCTTGGCCTTTCTTAAGTTTAAGATAGCTAAAGTCATCCATTTAGGAAATTATTTTGCTAGATACCGAAATTCTCAACCTTTCTGGTGTCTAGACACGTTAAACTATTAAAGATTTTCAAAGAGTTTATTGATTTTACTATACTAGAAATTAGAACTAAAACTAAAAACAATTCATTAGAAAGAACAGTAAATCCATTAATTATTTTTGTGGGGGGAAAATGAAAACCATGGCATTGCTTTTTTACATTTTCACAAGTCTTTTTAATGTTAGTTCTAAGATGAGCTGGAAACTATTCACTATATAGTTTTGAGAGAATGAGAAAAATGAAAGTAGTATTTCAGTGTTACTAGGAAAATAGTTTTGACTTTACAAAACCTTCTGAGAGGGTGTTGGGCCCAAGTGTCCCTGGACTATACTTTAAGAACTATTTGGGAATAGGAGATAATTCTAAGAATTTATAGACATTTTTTATAGCAGGTCGTCTGTTTTCTTGCTAAAACTTTATGCTAATTGAGCATGATAAAGGAATGTGTGATTTCTGCACACAATCTTTGAAATTTAAGATTTCACTCAATCAGCTTACTGTCCTTGATTCCAATTTGTGTGAAGCTCAGAAAATGGCATTACATGGCCTGTTCTCAAAAATATTTCTTGATTATATATTGAATTATGTGAAAGTGTAATTCATCTTAATCTAAAGAATATAGATGGCTTTGATTTTGCATCTCTTGACTTTAAGCAAATGCCAAATGCTTTAAAAGACTTCTTTATATTCTGAGCTGCTTTCTTCCCGTGCCCGAACTCTTTTTTGACCCAGATGGGAGAGAGTAAGTAACCTTACTTTTAAGTACCTAAAGAAAAAGGCTGGAGGATTTGAAGCAACTTGAAGAGTAAAGGTTTTTGCTGTAGTTGAAAATGTTTAGAATTTATTCCTTTTTATTCTTCACTTCAGATCACATATAATGTAGGGTTTTTTTTTTTTTCTGGTTTTGTATAAACTTCTGAATCATATACATATATGTGGAAAGAACGGTAAAGTTAAAGGTAAGTTTAACTAAAATGCTTTATGATACATAAAGTGCAGATGAACAGTGTTTGCTCCAGCTGGGGAGTGACTGGCACACTGCAGTCCATTTGAGTAGCCCACCTGTAAAATGGCAGGGAATCCTTGCAGTAGTCCAGTTTTCCTTGACCTTTTTTCTAGTTTTGTCAGTCTTCCTTTCCTCTTTCCCTGTTGTCTTTTTGTTCCATACCTGCCTAGGTCTGCCAGAGGCTCAACTTACGCAGTGTGGCCAGGCAGTGTGATGAGTCAAATGTGCATAAGCAGCCCAGCCAGCAGGGCTTTTACTCCAGAAATTGAAGCAGGAGAGCCATTTAGACCCACTCTTCATAAACTGCTATAGATTTGAATGCAAATAGTTTCAGAATTCTACCTAAATGAAGTCACATTTCCCTCAGAAATTCTTTTTTTTTTTTTTTTTTTTTTTTTTAGAAATTATTCTTACTGATGTAAATATTTTTAAAATAAAAAGTAACCCATAATGTCTTTGGTTACCATCACCAATTAAGTTTTATAACAGGATTTTAACTTAGAAGTTGCTTTTTTTTATTTTATTCCCTTTGTAAAGGAAGATATGGTGCTAGGTATTTACTACTGGGAACTTGATGCTGTTAACCTTATTTTTTAAGGTTTTCTTGGTTATAGCTTCACTCTACTTCTAAAACTGTTTTCATAGTGTTGCTGTGTCATTCTTCTATAATCAAGTCTGATTTTTTTTTTTACAGAGAGGAAGGGAGAGGGAGAGAGTTAGAAACATTGATGAGAGAGAAACATTGATCAGCTGCCTGCTTCACACACCCTACTGGGGAGGTGCCCGCGACCAAGGTACATGCCCTTGACCGAATCGAACCTGGGACCCTTGAGCCTGCAGGCCGATGCTCTATCCACTGAGCCAAACCAGTTAGGGCATCAGGTCTAATCTATACCACTCCTGTATTTAAAACTCCATTGCCTTATTGGCCAAAAAATTCAAGCTTTTTAGTGTTTTTAGAGGCATTTTAGGATTTAATCCTTTACCCATGGTTCCAACCAGGCCTTTTTCTCCTTTTGCTCAGCCTATGCCTGTGAAGCTTGAGCTTCTGTGAAATCATGTGACACAATGCACTGTATGTTAATAAGCAATATGCTATGTTATTTATGTGTTTTTTTCCACAAAACTATGTGAATCCTTGAAACAATGACAAGGTCCTGGTGATCTGTGTGTCCTCAGTTGTCCAATATTTGTTTGAATTGTATTGAAAACAATAGGGCAGAATTTTGGACTTTTTTCCTCTTAAAGTTTATATTGAAAATTCAAAGGGACTTCTCTTACTAAAAGAAGTACAGTACTAGCTGTGTGATCTTAACTTCTTTCTGCCTTAATTTGCATTCCTGTATGATGGACATTATAATATCTACCTCAAGGTTTTTGTGAGGATTAAATAAGATGATCCACATTAGTGCTTAAAACTGCCTCATATAATGTTAGTGCATAATAAGCTACTGCCATTATTATGCTTTTGTTTTAAATACTAGAAGGTGAAAACAGAAAAATGGTCCTGATTTGAGATTTGGAACATTATACCTTTTTGGTAGCCTGTCCACATATATAGACCCAACATTTTTATGTACCAGTTATTCCCTGGACAGTTCTTTAGGATATCTTTTAAAATGTATCCGTACTTTGGAGATGATACCTCATTAGATAGTTGTGGGGTGAATTAAGACTTGAGCAAAGCTCAGTCTTTAGAAGTAATGTGATTGATTAGTTAGCTTTATAGGATATAGAATATTAATATTCTTTCCATCAATAAATTAGGATTGGGGGCATTTAGGAAGTACAACCTAAATAGCTTTGTGGGATGCATAAAATACCTTAAAACTTTAAAAGCAAATCTTGTGATCACCAGGTATGTGAAGCTTCTTCCCTATATCAAGCACCTATCAGTAACTGCAGGGGATTCAAAATAGTATAAAATTTAATCTTCAGAGAACTGTCATGATGTGAAATATTTAGCAATAACGACAGTGGGGCCCACATATTTGTTTAGAGACACATGTATTCCCTGTCTGGTAGCTTCGGACTGATGGCACAGCTTTGCTTTATGGACAATTCTTCCCTTATTTCCACAGAATGTAGGCCAGTTTGGATAAGAAAGGGTAAGATCACAGTTGACCAGGAAGCCTTTCCCCTACCTCTGCTCTCAGAACATTAAGATACCGAGGAATGCTGGAGCTGTACCTAGGAGATACTCATCTTCAGGAATCTCAGTCATCCACATTTCCAGAGTCAGCATTTTGAAAGTTGTTACTGAATTCACTGATTTACAATTTCCTCAGCACCTCTCCTTCTTGTATGTGTTCTGAATTGGGAAGGTGGCCTGTATCTAACTATGTCTGTAACTCTATTATATTATTACTCCAGAATAGGGTATTCCCTTTGGAAAAATAGTAATACATAATTTATTGAAAGATTAGAATGAATCGACATTGCTAATTTCACTTAGCTCATTATGAAATATGACCTCTTATAATCCCCATTACACAAACGATGAAACTGACACTTAGGTCGTTAATTGCTAAAGGCTACACTAATGGTGATTGATGCCAATGTCTGAAACCACTGTGTATGTGCTTCCCATTTAAAAAAGTCATTTGAAAAGACTCTGATGTGTCAGCTACTTTAGGAGGAGGGGTGACTTGAAGATGGTTGGATATAGGTGGACCCTATCCTTTTTATGTCAAATTCATGTCAGTGGTAATAAATTGTAAAGTATCTGAGTTCCTTGTCTTTCTCTTTAACTTAACCAATTTTAGCCCATTTCACAGGAATCTATACTTTAAATTTGTAATATGTGTTCCTACTCTCATGTATTTAAGATAATGAGAATGTGTTGACAAAAGAATGAAAAGAAAATGAAAAATCAGGCTTTGCTTCATAATCTAGTAAATGGGTTTAAATGTCACAGTAGTATAGTGCCTGAAAGCTGTATTTTATCAGTCTCTCAATTTGTAACCGTGATGAGCATAGTAGTTGAACTATTTGAACTAAAAACCAAATGCTGTTTTCAACAGGATGCATTCAGTTTACTAGCTTATTCAGATCCTTGGAACAGCCCTGTTGGAAATCAGCTTGACCCAATTCAGAGAGAACCTGTATGCTCGGCTCTTAACAGTGCAATATTAGGTAAGTGAAGCTAAAAAGCACAATTCCAAGATACTTTGAATATTTGAGGTGGTGTTTGTGTTGGCATTTTATATTTTAGTAAAATCATAAGGGAAAGGTTCTCCACATTTTAAAATTAATGTTACCTTAGAATATAGTAACCTTCCTCCATTATTTTAGTTCCAGATTAAATGGATTCAAATGGAATAAAAACAGTACATTGGGGTGCATCCTTTTTTATGTAAAATCCATATTAAATTGGGAAGTCTGGAAATTAGAAATTTTTGTGTACATAAATATTTCTGGCCTGAGCCATCCATTTTACAGCTCCAACCATGCTTCAGATACAGGCACCAAGGGGCTTCCAGGTGACTTGGAAATGCCCTGTCATTACTAACCCTCTGTCAAATTATAGTTGCATTAAAAGTTAAACATATTCAACTACATGCCTTTCCCAAATAAAAAGTGTGTGAGGAAGAGAATAGCAATTTAAATAAGCTTAGCCAGGGGTGAGCATGAAGTGAAAAACTGGAACTTGCTATTTCCCTGGTTGATTGCCATTCCTATGAGCTAGCTCACCAGATTATAATGCTCATATGTTGAACACTTTTTTTCCTATGAATTATGTAACTGTACATTTTGTGCATTTATATTTAAACTCTACAGGGTTAATTATATAAAGCTTTGTTTTAATTTCTGGGCAATTCTTTTCAAAGGTAGTTCAGATAAGAGTGATTTTTCACCTGACTTTTTCTAATTCCCCTCATATGGCCATAATATAAAGCAAGCAAATAAAAGTATTCATATTTGAACCTTAATCTGTTCTTTTTTTCCTGATAAAATTCATTTTTAGCTCATTGTGTTACAGTCTCATACTAAAGTTTTGGAATAAGAGTAATATATTTGTGTTATACTTTTTCTTAAATTTAGAATTTGTATATAATAAATGTAAGCTTTCTTTGCATTGTTAATCTTTGGTTATGAAATTCACGTAGCTCTGCTAGTAAAAAAAAAAAAAATAGCTTAGTAGCAATTCCCAACAATTTACAATGCTGGGATTGTAGAGCAAATTATGGTTTGCTATACTTTTTTTTTTATTATTATTATTTTTTAATTTTTTTATCTTTATTGTTGTTTATTAATTACATTGTTTCCCCTTTTTATCCCCCTATAGCTTCCCTCCACCCTGTACCTATCCCACCCTCCACCCTCACCTCCCCCTCCCCACTGTCCTCTCCCATTGTTGCTAGATTTTTGTCCAGTCTCTTGCTGCACTTCCCACAACCCTTTTCTCCCCAAGAATTGTCAGTCCATTCCCTCTCTATGTCCATGTCTATGTTATATTCATCAGTCTATCCTGTTCAACAGCCTATCAATTCACTTGATTTTTATGTTCATTTGTTGATAGATGTGTATTTGTTGTTCATAATTTTCATCTTTACCTTTTTCTTTTTCCTCTTCTTAAAGAATATCTTTCAGCATTTCATATAATGTTGGTCTGGTGGTGATGAACTCCTTTGGCTTCTTGTTATCTATTAAGCACTTTATCTGACCTTCAATTCTGCATGACAGCTTTGCTGGATAGAGTAATCTTGGTTGTAGATTCTTGCTGTTCATCACTTTGAATATTTCTTGCCACTCCCGTCTGGCCTGCATCGTTTCTGTTGAGAAATCCGCTGACAATTGTATGGGTGCTCCCTTATACGTAACCATCTGTTTTTCTCTTGCTGCTTTTAATATTCTCTCTTTATCTTTTGCTCTTGGCATTTTAATTATGATGTGCCTTGGTGCGGTCCTCTTAGGGTTCCTATAAATTGGGGGTTCGGTGCGCTTCTTGGACTCCTAAGTCAATTTCTTTCACCAGGTGTGGGAAGTTTTCAGTCACTATTTCTTCAAATAGGTTTTCATTGTCTTGGCCTCTCTCTTTTTCTGGCACCCCTATAATTCGGATGTTGGTATGCTTGAGGTTGTCCCAGAGGCCCCTTACACTGTCTTCAATTTTTTGGATTCTTTTGGTTTCTTGCTTTTTCAGCTGAGTGGATTTTACCTCTTTGTATTTCAAATCTTTAACTTGGTTCTTGGGGTGCTCCAGAGCACTTTCAGGTCTTTGTATAATATTTTTTGTTTCAGTCAGTGTATGCTTAATTTCTGGTTGGTCCTTTTTCATATTCTTGAGAGTCTGCTTTATATCCTTGAGGGTTTCTTTCATTTCCACGTTGGTCTTGATCATTTCTTTGCAGCTCTCGTTTATATCCTGGAGGGTGTTGTTCATTTTCTTGTAGGACTCATTCATTTCCTTTGTGGTCTTGCTTATTTCCTTATATAGGCCTCGATCTTTTGTTGGAGCCTCTTAAAAAACCCTATAACCGTGGTTCTGAATTCCATGTCCAGTCGTTTTTTTTCCTCCATTTCTTTCACATCTGATTTCTTTCCATGTTGCTGCATGGTGGCTGCTTCCCTGAGTTGGTCAATTAGCTTTGTGTGGTAGACTTCCTACTAGGGATAGTGGCTCAGCCTCCCCAGTTACCTGAGGTGGATATGGGCTGCACAGTCTTGCTGAAGTTAAGCTCAGTTAATCATTGTTAGCACTTGGAGGATTGACCTCCAGGCCAATTGTCTGTGAAGCTCCGCTGTGCTCAGGTTGGGTGGGCGGAGTCTCCGGGCCAAGCAGACAGCGTTAGCTCTCCCTATGCGGCCCCAGGGACTCTGTGCCGGGGGCAGTGGCCACCAGCACCTCTGAGAGGGAGCCGCTGTGGAGCTCCACCGGCTGCAGGTTGCCGGGGAATTCAGACTTTCCCAAAATGAGTCTACGTGCGAAATGTCTCACCCAGGGTCGTAAAACAAAGCAGACTGACGGTTTTCCGAATGAGAGGCAAGTCGCGGTGCGCTCTCTGCGCTGTGGGAGCTGTTCGCGCGGAAGCTGCCTTCTCCACAAGCCGGGAGACCCGGCAGCACCCGAGCTTCGGCGTGCCCTCCCACTGTCCAGTTTTCACCCCGTGTGATAGTGGGTTCCCTGGTCTTCGCCCAGAGCTGGAGAATCAGTCCAGTGGGACGCCTTTGTCTCCCCGTTGGAGAAAACTGGCCCGTTTTCAGCCGCCCGCCCTCTCCGCGGCGCGCACTCCAAACCTCTCTCCGTGCGAATCTTTCAACGCTGTCCGCCACCGCTCCTCCGAGTCCCAGATTCTTATCTTCACTTTTATTTGTGGAATTTTCACTCGGCGAGCTTTCTGGTGATTCTGGAAGGTGTTCTTTTGTTAAGTTGTAGTATTAAAATTGCTGATTATGACGGCAAGATAGGTGTTTTGCCTTTGCCGCCATCTTAGTTCCCTCCCTATACTTGTATTTTTTTAAGTTACATTATCAGTAATCATGAGGCCCTATCATTGCTTTGAAAAGTTTTCTATATCTTGTGTTCTTCAAGGGGATTAAATTTTAAAATAGTAAATTACTTGGGACCATTATCCAATATATTATGTATTCTTATATATTGTACTACATATTATGTAAGTTTACCCACAAATAGTGCTTAAATTTAATAAAATTATTAAACTGCAGAGGAGGTATCTGCATATCTATAAATACTAAGTTATATAATCTATAACTAGTAATTGAAGTTATATTAATTGTAATTCTTGCAAATTTTGTATACAAAAATTTTTTTTTAATGTTTTTGTTGACTTAAGAGAAAGGGGAGAGTGAGATAAAAGAAACATCAATGATGAGAGAGAATCATCTGTTGACTACCTCCTGCACACCCCTCACTGGGACTGCAACCTGGTCATGTATCCTGACCAGGAGGAATCAAACTATGCCTTCCTCGCTCATAGGTTAAATGATCAGCTATGAGCTACATAGCTGGGCTAAAAAAATTTTAAATGCTTATAACCAAGTGTCTCATTTGGCCAAATAAAATTGTAATAAAGTACCTGTAGATATTTACCTTTCAACAAGGTTATTTCCCTGAAAATCTTCAGGAGATATTTTTGAGAGGAATTAATTCAAGTTAAGGCCGATTTAAAATTATGAAGTCAATCCTGTGTAGAATTGGCAAAAAAGTTTATCGCTATCAAAATTTAGCTAAATAGCATCTTGCCACAGGACAGCTAGTATTTTAGCAATATTAACCCAAAGACCACTTTTCAAACTAGACCTTCTCATCAATCTATCTTTCTTTGCATATTTTTATCCTTATATTCTTAAATCATATCTTCTTTCCTCTTGTACTTTAAATTCTGAACTCGCTTCATTGTTTTTGCTTCACTTCTTCTAGAACTTTTCTTTCTGAGATTACAATCTTTGAATTAAGTCATATGGAGCCTTAACAGTCATTTATCACTGTTTTTGCCCTTTGTTAACAGATCATTAATTTTATTAATTGGGGATCTATATAAATTTAAAATTCATCTACTCACAAGGAAAAAGTACCAGCTTCTATAAGTTTGGCCACTTCATCATTTGTTAACTTTTTTTCATTTCTAGCAAAGAACAAATGTTATTTGTATTATAACTGTCTGACAAATTTCTGGTATGTTAAGACCCTGAATATTTTATTGATAGTTATGAATTGTAAAATACCCCTCCAAAATTGTAAGTAATTTTGCTCTTGTCGTCTCTCATGGTGACCATCACCCCTTGCTCCTTACCAACACAGATATCATTTACTAATACGCTCTGGGAACAGTTAGGCAGCCTCAGTTGTGTTCTTATCCCCAGAACAAGAATCCATCAATGAAACTTACTGAAGCCTTGGTGCCTTTTTCTAACTTGGTCAGATAGAAGAGCAATACTAAATATTCCTTATGTCTCCATTAAAATCGCAGCCAAAAAGTATCTTTCCCGTCATAGTTAATATGGAAGGTAAAAGATTTAAGGCTTTAAAAGTCTAATTCTGCAAGAATTTTCCTTATCGTTTAGTACCATATGATCTCGTCAGAATAGTATTTCCAAGGTATATTAACCATTTGCTTAGAAACTACCTTTGATAGTTAAGGTAATGCAATATTTTCCTTAAAAATACGTTTTTTAAAAATGTCTTGCTAATTGCTATTTTCAATCATTTTTCCTCAGAAACCCACAATCTGCCAAAGCAACCTCCACTTGCCCTAGCAATGGGACAGGCCACACAATGTTTAGGACTGATGGCTCGGTCAGGAATTGGATCCTGTGCATTTGCAACAGTGGAAGACTACCTACATTAGCTATGCATTCAAGGAGCTCACACTTATATTGTGGCATATAGTCAACATGGAAGTAGACCAGGTCTGCTGATGTGAAATTTAGATTTTTTTAATTATGTACTGGGGACAGGTTTTTGTCGCTTTACATTGCTTCCTAGTTTACAGCATGATGCAAATGATTTTCTAACTTAGTGTTAGGAGAAATTATTTTCCATCTTTAATCTCTTAGTTGTCTAAGAGTTAAATATTACTGAATCTCAGACGCTCAAATTTATCATCACAAATCCTTTAAAACAATTACCTAAAAGAAACCAAAAATCCTGCCTTCTTTGTTGGGGGGCGAGGGGGGAAGGAAATGGAACAAGTTGTGTTGTGTTAGCATGTGGGTGATGTAAATTTCAAATTGGGAGATGTTCCGACCCCCACTCCCATATAAGCATTCAATCAGTGTAACTTGCAAAACGCATAAACATCTGACAGTTTGAATTTATAGTGTTGATGGAAGAAATCATTTTTAATGTGTACTGTAAAACTTGAAATACTCAGGAGCTGAGTGAATATGTTTGTTGCTACTTACAATCCCGACCTGTTAGTCCCAGTAGTTTTGTTTTAACATGGTCTTTTCAACTTTGTTTCCTGTTTAACTACCAACGAATTCTGTTGTAGACTCACAAGTTTAACTTGTATTATAACAGTATTATATGTCAACGGTGTGGTTATGACCTTTATTTATATAAAAACCAAATATTTAGTCAATTTACTGTGTCTTAATTTAATCTTTGTACACCTTCCATTTTTAAGTGCTTAAACAAGTACTCTATTGCAATAAAAATGTAGTGATATAATTAACCAGCCATTAAAAATTTACTTCTACAGATATTAGTGTCAACTGAGTTTATATATTAGATACTTATATATTTATGATTAATATAAAATTAGAGCTTAAGGAAGAATTTATACTAGAAGTCTGAATTCTATAACCTAAAACTGTTCAGCTTACTAGCCTCCCTGTATTAGGTTCAAACCTGATAATGTGGGTGACACAGAAAGGGGAAAATTAATGTCCTTATTTTCATAATCACAATAAAGGCACATTACTTGACTTAAAGCAAACCCCAAACCAGTTAAAAGTAAAATTTAAACAGCTGTTCAAGAGGATGACCATACACTTATTTTGTACACTGAGGTTTGACTCTTCTTTAAGTAGGTATTTATCTACAGCTAAATATTGTATTTTCATAGCTATTTCTCTTTCTCATTCTATATTTTGTGAAGCAAATTCTTATCAGTAGCACCAAAACATCCGAGACTCTAAGACTCTGAGAGCTGCAGTTGGACTTTCTCCGTGTCTCCTCCTCCTCCCTGCCATTCCTGCCACCACACACCCACACTGTGGACTGGGAAGAGGGGAGAAGAGGTGCCATTAGCAGCATCATTTGTATTCAATTAAATGGACAAATATTTATAAAAAGGAAGATAATTCCCTTTAAAATGCTATTTCTTCAGGACCCTCAAAGACTAACGGCACAATTGTATTCCAGAAGAATGAAATGTGATAGAGTACTTCCTCAAATGGTAGATTTATGACTTTTGTAATCCTTTAAAATGACTTATTAGATTTATTAACTTTAATCTTCAAAACTAAATAACTGAGTTCCATACATACAAAGTTCTCATTCTTCATTTAGCTTTAATTTACTTCTTAGAAGTTTTCATCTTTCTGACCATCCACCTTCTTTTAAACCTCTTGGCATTTTGTTTTTTCTGGGTTCCTAGGATAGAAAGTTGGTGCAGTAAGAATATACGACCTAATAAAAGAGTAATATGCAAATTGACCATACCTCTGCTATACCCGCAAACTATGCCCATTAGCCAATCAGGAGCAAAATACAAATTAACCCCCCAACCAAGATGGCTGCTACCCAAGGCCAGAAAGCTTTCCAGCCTTGGGCAGGCTGGGGCGGAGCCAGTGATCAGCGCCATCACAGGGTGATCGCTGGGTGCCAAAGGCTTTCGGCCTTGGGTAGGCTAGGGGCGAGCCATCAGTAGGACATCCCCTGAGGGCTCCCAGTATGTGAGAGGGGGCAGGTTGGGCTGAGGGGAACCCCCCCCCATGCACAAATTTTGTGCACCGGGCCCCTAGTTATAAATAGAAAATTCCCCCGAAAGACAAGATCCTCTATATGAATACTAAAATTAGGTCTAATAAATTAGATTTTGTCAGATATACATACATACTATACTGATTTTCCAGAAGCAACTTAAAATACTAATGTAGAAGCCATTATAAAAAAAAAAAGGTAATTCATACTTGAGTATTTACTATTTCCTTAAAAAGAATATTCAACATATAAAACTATCATATCCAAGAAAATAAAGCTGGACCTTACCCCAACTATTATTCAAAAACTGGGCTGCGGCCTTTTTCACAGGTAACCTCTTATTGTTAAGAGACAGGAACTTATTTACTAGAAAAGAGAATTATTTATCATTTCTTTGCTTACTTGCAATAAAAAATGAGAAAAATAGCCCATAAAGGAAATTACCAGTAGTTCTGTTGGTTCCTGGACCATACAAAGAATTTTGTATGAAGGCTTTTGCTGCTTGTTGCCTTGAATCTCTCAGATCTTGATCTTTTAGCCTTAGAGCCAAGTAGCTTTTATTCTGGCTGGTAGTCAAAACAGAAAGTCAAAATGAATGAGGTTGATAATATGCTTAAAGTATATTTCTTAGTTGTCTTAAAAAGTGAAAACAAAATGCACAGAATAGTAAAAAATAAATTTCAGGGCTATTTTATAAAAAATAGGCTAATAGCTACATTTTAGTAAGCAAATATTTTGTTTTTATTCACACTTTAGTAACAGCAAATATTTTGTTTTTATATAAGTATTACAATTGGTTTTCCCAGAGGATTCAATTTGAAACTGCTACTAATTATTTTCCCACATAAGCCAATACTTTTCTCAAAAAGTTACTTATAATATCCTACATAAAAAAACTCTTCTTACCCAATAGACTGCACTTTTTCTTTAGCTTTCTTTGACTCACTTCCTTTTTCACATTCTTCATTTTTCTTCTGCAAATTATCTAAGAAATATAAAAACTGAGTTTTATTTCTAATTAGCACTTAGGTAAAAATAAGAACATTTCCTGGAGTTCATTGTTAAATATCTATTCACACCAATTTGTAAGAAATAAGGCAACAGGCCCAAACTAAACTTGGTGGGCCATGCCTATTCCCAATAACATTGGACTACAAATGCTCTTGACACTTACATAAGTTATTTAAATTAGAATAGTGCATACCTTCTTTCAATTTTCCTGGTGATTTCTTTACGCTAAGGGAGAAAACAGAAACTGATTGGAATGGTAGACAGCAAAGATGACTCAACTCAAGACACAGTTAACTCTGATTTTACAAATGAGATCCCCCCTTTCATTACCACCACCGTCAGTTTTGACTCAGGATCTTTAATCAGTTTTGGAAAGCAAGTCCCTACATTCATGGCCACCAACTCCCAATCAACCAACCAGTATATATTGGATAGGAGTATCTTCTTAGAATTTAAAATTTGAAAACATATCAACAGGCTTCAAAGAAGCAGATTGGAGGTAAAGTGAAAGGTGGAAAGTGATAGGCCTGCCTCATTTTTATTTGTAGAAGTCACAAAGGCTCGATTCAACAGTTCAAACAAAAGAAACAAACAGGGGGACGGACTAGGCTCAAGGAATCTGGTCTGGAAAATGACAAAACAGTATGAGATGCCTGAACCATGCACAGTAAAAAGCTACAAGGAGTGAGAGAATGAAAGGTGACACTGGAGTTTGGTTTTAAAGGAGAATCTGCCACCAAATACATTTGTTATGTTTAATGTATTCCAAGACTGGAACAACTGGAAAAGTTCTACAGGACATTTGAAAACCAGGTCAAAGACATGGGTCTAAGCATTAAAGGAGAGGAGAGACAAACATTTGAAAGTTAAAACTAAGGTTTGATTGATTTCATGGGATAGATGAGGAAGAGGAGGATGACTATAACATTTGCTTAAAACATTCAGTGGACGACAAAGCTGCTAAATGGAGAACAAGGAGAAAGGACAGATTGGTGGCAGGTAAGGCAAGTATGGGACAAGCTGAGTTTTAGGAGGAGCCTGCAGGCAAATGTCTGCTACTCCACTAAATGGTAAATTTCAAGGCGCTTGTTTATTCTCCATCCACCCTGCCCCTTACAATGACAGATACCCAACAACTGTTTAATAAATACTCTGGGATTAGGAACTCGGAAGCTTGAGTTGGCAGTGGGCGTGAACAAAAGAAATGGTGAGAGACTGAAGAGGTAGAATACTTTCATCTTTCCCACCAAATTAAAAAACCTGTAAATTCAAGCTGTACTGTTTCATTTAGGCTTTATTATTTCTTTAATTATGTGGATTCAAATAAATGTTCCAATATGTATTTCAAAGATGGGTGTATATAAACAAGTAATATAACAAGATCCATTACTTACTTTGTCTGTGAAGCTGTAGTTAGCTTCTCTAGAACAGTGTCTGGAAGGAGTTTTCTTTTCTTAAAGACATTTAAAAGAATAGAGTGAGGTACATGACCATATACCTGGGTTGCTCCTGAAGTTACAGGCTTAGGGACTGCCTCATATCCTAGGCAAATAACGAATTTAGGCTGACCGCTGCCTCCACTCTCTCTAAACTGTGCGAAAACCGCGGTCACGAAGCTCAGTACCCAGTCGATGTTCTTTGGAAGACCTGGTGAAGACTGGAAAGGGTGCCCACCCCGCAGACCACGGCATACCCTGAAAGCAGTTCAGTCCTGTCCTGCTGGAGTCGGCTCTCTGGCCAATCTGCCAAACGTCCGACAGCAGAGCAGTCACCGTCCACAGCCCTGAGTTTCCCAAGCACGTGGGTCCACCAGCACCCGCTCCAGACAAACACCTCCGGAGAGCAGGGACTGCGATGTCGCGGCGAGATGAACGTCAGGGCTGGTTTTAACCATGATTCCAAATCCACAACTCTCCCCACTCCCATTTTTAAGAGGTGGGCAGCAGAGAGTACGAGCATCCATGCTTTCACCGATGTCTGAAGAAACATTAGGACTTTCCCTCCACCTCCCTATCCTACCAGCTTTGCAATAAACACGGAAATTCTACCCCAAGCCGGATTCTAAAAAAAGGAGATGCCTCTCTGCGATTCTAACCTTTTGTTCAATGAACAGCTCCTCGCGCCTCTTCCTCTTCTCCTTCAGGAGTGTTTTATCCCTGAGAGAAAGGGAAACTGGTCAGTGCGAGGGGAGACGGCGGGACGGGAGGGGCGGTTCTCCGGCCCCGCCTTGCGCTCCCAACCTGCGCGCCGTCTCCCGAACTCGCCGCTCCTCTGCCCTCGCTTCCGCCTGGGCGCTGGCGAAAGTCAGTTCCTCTGGGGCCTCGTCGTCCAACTCGTCGTCCCAGTCCCCGTCTTCCTCCAAGGGCTCGGCTGCCGCGCCGCTGCTGGGCTGCCCGAGCAACAGGCCGTGTTCTGCCTCCTCCGAGGCGGGCTGGCCCTCGTCCACCATCGCCGACCCTGACACCGGAGCGCGGGACGCGCGGGGTCGGAGCTGCACCATGGCTTAAGCGGCGCCGGGCCGTCCGGCCTCTGCCCCGGAAGTAGCAGCCCGCAAGCGGAGCGAGACGCGAAGAATGAGCGACACAGGGTTAGTCGCTTCCTGCGCGTTCTGAAGCCCCACAGCTAGTGGAGGCGCATGCGCGGGGGCGGGGAAGGGCGTTTCCTTCCGCTCGGCCCTGAGGCTGAGCGCTGGAGGCTGCGGGGCTCCCTGCTCGGTGCCGCCGAGGCGCGAGCGGCGGGTGGGCGCAGGGGTGTCCAGCCCGGCCGGCGAGTGCTGCTTTCCCGGCTGGGGTGCTGAGAACAGGTTTGGCTGAGTCCCCGCCTCCTCGAGACGGGCTGGTGCGGGTCACGCCATCCCTAACTCGGTGACCGCAAGGCCCAGTGGTCCTGTCACCGCTCTTTTTTAGCACCAGGGTTCTTTTGGTCGATCCAGTTAACCAGTGTTTGTCGATTTGACTCCCTTCACTCTGCACTCGCCGAAGAAGTGGCGTTTTAAAGGGAAGAAATGCGCTATAGCGGCAGGACCTCCTGTCACCGAGAAGTTGACAGGCACCGGATTAAGTCAGTTCCCGGCAGCACGTGTGTGCTTGGTGACTACTCCGACCACCCCTCCTCCACCAGTCTGTCCGTACCTCTGTTCTGTGTTCATCACTGACAACTTCCCAGGTTATTACCGGACTCTGCCCCCCACCCCCTATTTAAATGTAAGCTCTGTGAGCGAGTAGGGACACCACCTGACTCCCTGGTGGAACCCCGGCACCTTGAACAATGGCCAGCCCATCCCAAATCCTGAATCCAGTGAAAGAATGCCACCCTGCACTTAGTGAATGCAACCCAATACTATTTCTTTGTCCTCCTAAGTCTATTCCATTTTTGGGAATATACATAGTTCTTCTGACCTATGTTTACCTTCTCCCACCCATTATGCAATACTAAGTGAGTCATCTATCATTCTCCGATCAAACCAAAGTTTCACACTTGCCACCATTTGTACATTCTGTTCCCTTTATGATACACACTCCCCCACGTGTAACTATTTATACCTGAAACATAGGCCAGGGCTGACTTCCTTTAAAAGTAAAAAACTTTAACATCTATAATCCCCGCTCTGCCGATCTTTAACTACATTTTCCTCTGAATCTTGAATGAATTTCTATTACTGTAGTTTCT
Organism: Antrozous pallidus; assembly: GCA_027563665.1. Taxonomy (NCBI): domain Eukaryota; kingdom Metazoa; phylum Chordata; class Mammalia; order Chiroptera; family Vespertilionidae; genus Antrozous; species Antrozous pallidus. Next base: position 126,228,564 of record CM050508.1, on the reverse strand, counting down.
ACATTGAATAATAGTGCACATGACAGTTGTCCCAACATTCTGTCAAGTCCTTGAGGACAAGGCCCACGTCTTACTAATTATATTTCTAATGCCTATCATGGTAGACATTCAATAATACTAAATGGAATAATTTCTTCATCACATTTTTATTTTCAATTCTCCTTTCATTTTCTCTAATAAAACCAAAACATTAACAGAAATGATAACACACACACACAAAGATGCTGTGTCAAAGCCCAATTTGAGAGGAGATGCAAAGAACAGTACTGAAATATCTGCACCTTGGGCAGATAGAAATTAAAAATATAATCAGATACTCTGAGACAGCATATTGACTTCCATCATTGCTAACACTAGAAAATGTTTAAAGTAACTGAGAAGCCCAATAACAAACCCATTAAAAGAGAACAATTGTATTTTATGTGCAAAAACTGTAAGTATTACAAGTCCCTTCGGTATGTATGCCTTGAGCCACTTGTGTCGAGCATGAAGTGAACCCTAAAGGCTGGCCCTTCAGACACCTTGTAGGTTATGAACATCCCTCTTATTCTAAGAGCCTTTGGGATTTATTAAAAGGCACTAGGGGCCCAGTGCATTAATTCATGCACATTGAACTGTGAGCCACAGGGGCAGGTCTTGGCCATCCTCTACGCCCCTGCCCAGCCCCTCCCACCGCAGCCTCTGCCGGCAGCCCTGCTCCTGTTGCCACCACTCCCATGTACTGATGGCACCGGCCCTGCTCGAACCTGCTGATGTCATGGACGATTGGGGCCAGTGCCAGCAGCAGATGCAAGTGGAGCTAGTGCTGTCAATGGGTGCAAGCGGCAGCTGCTGCCTGATCACCCCTCAGGAGCAAGGGGAGGTGGAGAAGCCCTGAGGAGCGATTGGGCCAGCAGCTGCTGCTCGCACCCCCGACAGTGCCAAGCAGAGTGGAGATGGGGAGAGTAGGGATGGGCTGACAGTGATGGTGAGAGCAGCAGCTCTGGCAGCAGGTGCAAGTGGGGTTGGCACCAGCAGCAGGTGCAGCAGGTGCGAGTGCCAGGGCAGGACCGCAGTGCACAGGAGCAAACAATTTTCAGTAACCACCAGAGACTTAACCTGATGACAGCAACCGGTGCCCTACCTTAGTCTGGTGCCCCCACTCACCTGCTCCACCACCCCACTGTGGCCGACGCCCACCATGTTCTGCACTCTGCCACCTGCTGCCGATGGCCACCATGTTCTGTGCGTGCCCCCTGGCGGTCAGTGCACGTCATAGCGACCGGTTGTTCTGTTGTTCTGCCATTCGGTCTATTTGCATATTAGGGTTTTATATATATATAAATGGCGTGCAAATGCAGTACAAAGATTTTTGTGATAGTGTCTTGTCATCTACTTCCACAAAAGTCAAGAATGTAACATTAAATCAATTCTTGTAAGGGGCTCAGGTGATGAGACTGTGTAATCACCCAAGGGGCCAGCTGATCCAAGGGCCATTGTTATGTATGACCTTCCTACACTGTTTACTAAAGGCCACTGCTCCCAGTCAGGCCTCGGGTGCTTGCCTGAGAGCAAGCAGGCATTCCACGGGCCCTGGGTGCTGTATTAGTGTGGGGCCTGAGGATGACAACTATGTTCTTGCTAATTTACTCCAAGATAAAGTCCTATTGAAAACACTTCAGAATTCAGTGTCTGGGAAAGCTTGGCAGACCCTGAAGAGCCTATATGCTTCTGTGTTTATAATATCAAGAAATAGTCAACCATCACCTCTCCCTTTCCTCCTTTGCTGCTAAGAAGGCTAGTAGGCTCAGTTGGTTGACTGTCATCTCATACAGCAGAAGGTCGCAGGTTCCTATCTGATCAGGACACATGCCCCCGGTAGGGGACATGCAGAGGCAGCCAACTGATATTTCTCTCTCCCTCTCCCTTCCTCTATCTGAAATCAATAAAAACATATATATTTTTTTTAAAGGCCAGTACTACATTTTAGTTAGTTGTGAATACCTTTGGAATCTTATATTTGTGTCATTTGGGGGTAGGGACCTCATCCTGATTTTCTACCTTGTTGTTACTTTTCTTTCTTGAGTTCCTGTTCTAGGTGATCCCACATACTTTGAGGTAAAGCAGCCAAACAAGGTAAACACGAAAAAGAAAAAATTCTCAACAAAGATATCTCTCAGGGTCACATCTGTATACCATATATTACCTCCTATAGATAGTGATTTTATGTTCCACCAAAATTTGTGTAAAAATCAGAAATAGCAATTGTTTTACAATGTTTTACCAAATAGCAATGTCTACTTCTATCTTTGCCAAATAGCAAACATATGATTGGGATAACTACATTTTTAATACAATCTAATTAGAATTTCCCCCCTCAATAACCAACCAAACACATCAGAGGATCAAAGGTATGTTATGTTTAAGTTCAAACCAAATTACATGCATTAACTTTACAGTTCTCTGATTTCTTGTAACTATATTTGCTACTGTTACCTCTAAGGCCCCTAACACTTATCAATAGGATGGATCCCAGCCAGGAAGTCAGAGAATATTTTTAGATCTTCCAGTACTCAGCTCCCCATCCACAAGACTGTGTGTCATCTGTCTGTGGCCTGGTACTCAGATGTCCTATCATCTCTTCCTTCCCAGCACAATTAGGAAACCGTCTCAGCTTCATGAGGAGCCAGGGCTTCAGGAAGGGTCCTACCACAGAGCCCCTGGAAATGAAACCTGAAACAGAAGGACAAATACAGCGGTTAGGAGCTAAACATACTACTTCAGAAAGTCACACATTTCTCAGTTTTACCCAAAGTAAAATCCTAGTTCTCACAAATGTGGCATTATGAGCTTTCGTGCCCACTTCTTTCATCTGGTTTCTGACAACTCAATATATAGACATTTCACCATGGGTTGGTCCTTGTGATCAAGAAAATTTAGGAAATGAAATGCTTAGTATTTAGGTGGTATAAATAACAATTTTATTTTAAAGAGCAGAGGGAGATATGATTGTAAAATGTATTTTAAGATTATATTGCCAAACTCAAAAAGGTTGTTTTTAGTTGATTTGAGAGACAGAGAGACAGAGAAACATTGATTTGTTGTTCCATTTATTCATGCATTCTTTGGTTGCTTCTTGTATGTGCCTTGACCAGAGATTGAACCCGAAACCTTGGTGAATTGGGATGACTATCTAACCAACTGAGCTACAGGGCCATAATGAAAGATTTAAGTTTTATGATATCTAACTACTACATTAAAACAGTATTCATATGTACTAAGGACAAGAGAAAAATAACTTCATGCACCATACAGACCACAGGATTTTAACTACGTCAACAGGCCTCTCAAGCCAACCATTTCACAACTAGCTCTGACTTGTAGTCAGAAAGGAGAAAAAGAAAAAAAAAAGAAAAAAGAAAGAGCAAAGAGGAGGAAGAAAAACCAATGATTTCTGATCCCTTCAAGAGAACACGCTTATGGCAGAAAATAGCAGGGTTTTGTAGTGTATTAATAAGAAAACCAACTGAGCACAAGTAAAAGTGAAAAAAAATTTGCTCAATGTAATTCATCATATTACCAATTCAGATACAACACAAATCGTTAATGCCTTAGCCCTTAAATACTGTTCATGTCACAAAGTGCCACTAATGGGCATCCCTGACCAAGTGGCATTTCCGCTCCTGCCACGCTCAGCGTGTTGAACACTGGCCGCTAGAAAGCTCCTCCCCAGCATAGTGGTTACAGTCCCTGAGGACTGTCCAAGAATTATAGCCCCCAGGGTATGAAGAGTTTTTAGGGAATTTCCATATCCTCAGTCCCACATGGTCTCCTTCCTAAGAAAGTGACTCTCAAGTGCCCCTTTTCACTTCACCCTTCCCCTACTTCACAAAGGCAGGCTGCACCCCTCCCCAAATTTTAGATGGTTCTTAGCCCAGAGTGTGAAAACCTGTAGGGTGCTAACTAAAGAGACATTTGAAATATTGATGTAGAATAAAGAAAACAAATGCTTTTTGAAGACTGGATATCACATCCTTATTCAAATAGGGTCTTTTCATCCTTGTTTTCAATAAAATGGAAAGAGGGTCTGACAGAATTGTCAGTTAACAGACACTGAAATAAGATATTACTATGGCATTTTAGCTTAAAACTTGGAAGGAGGTCCAAAATCTGAGTGGCCATGCCATATGAAATTCCTTTCATATCAGGGTTTATGTAGCCCAGTCCTCCCAAGTACATCCACCTATATAAACCAAAAACTAAGAATTAAAATTGACATTGAAAAGGTAATATGAGCTTGGCCAGTGAAATTCAGTCCTGCCATCCTTCAGGTGGGAATAAGAGACACAGATAAAAGCTGTAGAGTGAATAGGAAACATATTTTCCCAGGACAAGATGCAAATAATCCTAACAACTCCCTTCTTTGAGTAACTGCATACTTTTTTACTCACATCACTTTTATTACAATACTAGAGGCCCGGGACATGAAAATTCATGCACTGGAGGGTGAGTCCCTCAGCCTGGACTTCCCCCTCTCACAGTCTGGGAGCCCTCAGGGGTGGGAGGCAACCTGGGAAAGGCAACGCCCCATCACATCTCTGCTGCTGCCACTGCCAATAGTGCAAGCCTCGGCTGGCCCTGATTACCTGAGTCTTGGCCTGGCCCTGGGTGGGTGGGTAGCCACCCTCTGAGGCTTGCCTGCTCCTCAGGCTGGCCCTGGGTGGTTGGGGGGCTGAAGAGACTGGAGGACTCCGGAGGCAGGCACACAGAGCCTGCCTTTATCCTTGCTGTGCGCCTGCTGCCCTGACAGGGATGAGGAGACTGGGCATCATCATCTTGTGGCTATGGGTGCCACCATCTTTGAGGGCATGGCAGTCAATTAGCATATCCCCTCCTATTGGCTGTGGGCACTGGGTGGGGCAGTCAATTACCATATTCACTCCTTATTGGCTGGGGCAGTCAATTACCATATTCACTCCTGATTGGCTATGGGCACTGCCATCTTTGCAATGGCATGAGGGTCAATTAGCATATTCCCTCCTTATTAGATAGGATACTAGAGGCCTGGTACATGAAATTCATGGGAGGTCCCCTCAGCCCAGAATGTACCCTCTCCAATCCAGGTCCCCTCGGGGTACATCCAACCAGCAGTCAAACATACCTCTCATAATCCCGTACTGCTGGCTACTAAGTGCTCACCTGCCTGTCTGCCTGATTGCCCCTAACTACCCCCCTGATCACTCCTGACCACACCTCTGCCTACCTGCCTGATTGCCCCCACTGCCCTTCCTGCTGGCCTGATCACCCCCAACTAATCTGCTGGCCTGCCCCTCTGCCATCCTGGTTGCCCCTCACTGACCCCCCTGCTGGCCTGGTTGCCACAGCTGCCCTCCCCACCCTGCCTACCTGGTCACCCCACTCAGCCTGTTATTCAGTCATGTGGTCATCCCTCATTAACCCCCCTGCTGGCCTGGTCACCCCATGCAGCCTGTTGTTTAGTTGTCCGTCTGGTTGTTTCGGTCGTGATAGCTCCTGGTTTTTTATATATTAGGACTAGAGGCCCGGTGCACGAAATTTGTGCATGGGGGTGGGGGATGTCCTTTAGCCCAGCCTGCACCCTCTCCAATCTGGGACTCCTCGAGGGATGTCCATCTGTGCATTTAGGCCCGATTCCAGTAGGATTGGACAGTCAGACATCCTTCTCACAATCCAGGACTGCTGACTCCAAACTGCTCACCTGCCTGCCTCCCTGATTGCCCCTAACCACTTCTGCCTGGCAGCCTGATCACCCACTAACCACTACCCTGCCAGCCTTATTGATGTCTAACTGCTCCCCTGCCAGCCTATTTGCCTCCAACTTCCCTTCTCTGCCAGCCTGGTCACCCCTAACTGCCCTCCCCTGCAGGCTTGATCACCCCCAACTGCCCTCCCTTGCAGGGCCTGGAACCTCCCAATGGCCCTCCCCTGCTGGCCATCTTGTGTCCACAGGGGGGCAGCATCTTTGATCACATGAGGACAGCCCTCTTGTGTGTTGGAGTGATGGTCAATCTGCGCATTACTCTTTTATTAGATAGGATAGAGGCCTGGGTAGGGGCCAGCTGGTTTGCCCTGAAGAGTGTCCCAGATCAGGGTGGGGGTTCCCTTGGGGCGAGGGGCGGCCTGGGTGAGGGGGCTGTGGAGGTCACGCCCACCAGCAAACCAAGCAGAGGCCCTGGTATCTGGGATTAATTTATGTCTACAATTGAAACTTTGTAGCCTGGAGCAGAGACAAGCCTTCTGCTCACTCCATGGTGGCAACCATTTATTTTTATTTTTATTTTTTTATCTTTATTGTTCAGTTTATTAATTACATTGTTCCCTTTTTTCCCCCCCTATAGTTCCCCTCCACCTGATACCCATCCCACCCTCCACTCTCACCCCCCTCCAATGTCCTCTCCCATAGTTGCATGATTTTTGTCCAGTCTCTTGCTGCACTTCCCACACCCCCTTTCTCCCCAAGAGTTGTCAGTCCATTCCCTCTCTATGTCCATGATTCTGTTACATTCACCAGTATATCCTGTTCATCAGCTTATTAATTCACTTGATTTTTATGTGTATTTGTTGTTCATAATTTACACTTTTATCTTTTTCTTCTTCCTCTTCTTAAAGAATATCTTTCAGCATTTCATATAATATTGGTTTGGTGGTGATGAACTCCTTTAGCTTTTTCTTATCTGCAAAGCACTTTATCTAACCTTCAATTCTGAATGATAGCTTTGCTGGGTAGAGTAATCTTGGTTGTAGAGTCTTGCTGTTCATTACTTTGAATATTTCTTGCCACTCCCATCTGGCCTGCATCGTTTCTGTTGAGAAATCCGCTGACAATCGTATGGGTGCTCCCTTATAGGTAACCAACTGTTTCTCTCTTGCTGCTTTTAATATTCTCTCTTTATCTTTTGCTCTTGGCATTTTAATTATGATGTGCCTTGGTGTGGTCCTCTTAGGGTTCCTATATATTGGGGTTCGGTGCACTTCTTGGACTCCTAAGTCAATTTTTTTCACCAGGTGTGGGAAGTTTTCGGTCACTATTTCTTCAAATAGGTTTTCATTGTCTTGCTCTCTCTCTTTTTCTGGCACCCCTATAATTCGGATGTTGGTATGCTTGAGGTTGTCCCAGAGGCCCCTTACACTATCTTCAATTTTTTGGATTCTTTTGGTTTCTTGCTTTTTCAGCTGAGTGGATTTTCCCTCTTTGTATTTCAAATCTTGAACTTGGTTCTTGGGGTGCTCCAGAGCACTTTTAGGTCTTTGTATAATATTTTTTATTTCAGTCAGTGTATGCTTAATTTCTGGTTGGTCCTTTTTAATATCCTTGAGAGTCTCCTTTATATCCTTGAGGGTCTCCTTCATTTCCACGTTGGTCTTGATCATTTCCTTGCAGGTCTCGTTCATTTCCTTGTAGGACTCATTCATTTCCTTTGCGGTCTCGCTTATTTCCTTATAGGCCTCGACCTTTTGTTGGAGCCTCTTGAGAAGCCCTATAACCGTGGTTTTGAATTCCATGTCCAGTCGTTTTTTTCCCTCCATTTCTTTCACATCTGATTTCTTTCCATGTCTCTGCATGGTGGCTGCTTCCCTGAGTTGGTCAATTAGCTTTGTGTAGTAGACTTCCTACTAGGGACAGTGGCTCAGCCTCCTCAGTTACCTGAGGTGGATATGGGTTACACAGTCTTGCTGAAGTTAAGCTCAGGTTAATCGTTGTTAGCACTTGGAGGGGTTGACCTCCAGGCCAATTGTCTGTGAAGCTCAGCTGTGCTCAGGTTGGATGGGCGGAGTCTCTGGGCCAAGCAGACAGCGTTAGCTACGTCCTATGTGGCCCCAGGGACTCTGTTCCGGGGGCAGTGGCCACCAGCACCTCTGAGAGAGAGCCGCTGTGGAGCTCCACCGGCTGCCAGGGAATTCAGACTCTCCCCAAATGAGTCTGCACACCCAATGTCTCACCCAGGGTCGTAAAACAAAGCAGTGTGACGGTTTCCCAAATGAGAGGGCAAGTCGCAGAGCTCTCTCTGCGCGGTCACGCAGCTGAGCTGTTCGCTCGCAAGCTGCCTTCTCCACAAGCCGGCAGACCCGGCAGCACCCGAGCTTCGGTGTGCCCTCCCACTGTCCAGTTTTCACCCCGTATGATAGTGGGTGGGTTCCCTGGACTTCACCCAGAGCTGGAGAATCAGTCCAGTGGGACGTCTCTGTCTCCCCGTTCGAGAAAACTGGCCGGTTTTCAGCTGCCTGCCCTCTCTACTGGCACATGCTCCAAACCTCTCTCCACGCGAATCTTTCAACGCTGTCCGCCGCCGCTCCCAGAGTCACAGTGTCTTATCTTCACTTTTATTTGTGGAATTTTCACTCAGCCAGCTTTCTGGTGATTCTGGAAGGTGTTTGTTCTTTCGTTAAGTTGTAGTATTAAAATTGCTGAGCATGACGGCAAGATAGGTGTTCTACCTATGCTGCCATCTTGGTTCCTCGGTGGCAACCATTTATGCTTGAAACTTTGTAGCCTAGAGTGAAGGCCTACGCCAGCAATGGCAGGCAGAAAGCTTGGCTTCCTCTATTGCCAGGGAAACCCAAGCCTCTGTTCTCGGCAGCTCAGTGGCTGCTGCCATTTCTGTATCTTTTATAATTGAAACTTTGTAGCATTGAGTGGAGGCCTATGCTGGCAATGGCAGGCGGAAAGCTTGGCTTCCTCTGTTGCTGGGGAAACCCAAGCCTCCCTCCTGCTTTCAGTAGCGGCAGCCATCTTGGTTGGGGTTTATTTGCATAATATGCTCCTGATTGGCTGGTGGGCGCGGCTGTGGGCATGGCTTGTGGGTGTAGTGAAGGTACTGTCAAATTTGCATATTACTCTTTTATTAGATAGAATTGTTATAAGTATTCTATTTTATTAGTTATTGCTGTTAACCTCTTATTGTGCCTATTAGTTAAAATTTATCATAGCTATGTATGCATAGGAACACACAGTATATATAGGGTTCAGTGCTATCTGCAATTTCAGGCATCCACTGGAGGGTCTTGGAATATATCCTCTAGGGATAAGAAGGGACTTCTGCAGAGCCATACTAGAGTTGTTTAAGTGGTATCTTGTGGTTTTAATTTACATTTCCCTAATGATTAATGATGTTCAGCATCTTCCCAATGTGTTTATTGACCATATGTATATATTTGGAAAACTGTCTATTTGAATCTTGGACCCACTTTTTAATTGGATTTTTGTTTTTTTATTATTGAGTTGTGAGAATTCTTTATATATTCTGGATACTCATTCCTTCTCAAATATTAGGCTTGCAAATATTTTCTCCCATTCTGTGGGTTGTCTTTTTCTCTTTATTGATGGTGTCCATTGAAGTAAAGAAGTGTTTAATTTTGATAAAGTCCAATGTATCCATTTTTCCACACTTGATCTTAACCAAAAGGCCTAGAAGCAATAATTTATCCATTTTTTATTATGTTACTTGTGATTTTTATGTATTATAAAAGGCTTTGACAAACGAAAGGTCACAAAGATTTACTCCTGCATTTTCTTTTAAGAATTTTATATATTTGTAGCTCTTATATTTAGGCCTCTGATCCATGTCAATTATTTTTTGTATATAGTGTGAAGGGGTCCAATTCCAATCTTTTCCATGTGGCTATCCAGCTTCTCCAGCACTATTTGTTAAAAAGACTATTCTTTCCATTACTGCTTTGTCTTCATACTTTTTCAGAAGTCAATTGGCCATAAATGTGAGGGATTTTTTCTGGACTATCAATTCTATTCCACTGATCTGTACGTCTACCCTTAACAGTACCACACTATTTTGAAAACTGTAACTTTGTAGTAAGTTGTGTAATTGGGAAGTGAAGTTATTCAACTTCATTCTTCTCTTTGTTTTGGCTTTTTGGGTCCCTTGCATTTTCATATAAATTTTAGGATCACCTTGTCAGTTCAGCAAAGAAGCCAGAAGCAATTTTGATAGAGAATGGAATCAAGTAGATTTGCAGATTGGGGAGTATTGCCCCCTTCATAGTATTAAGTTGCCCAACCCATATACATGGATATCCTTCTAAATATTTGGTTTTCTTTACTTCTTTTTATAGCATTCTATAGTTTTCAAAGTTTTACATATAATGTGATTTTTTTTAAAAAGGATGTCTTTCTAGTTCCTACCACTTACACAAAAACGAAGAACTATAGATTGAGGACACATGCAGTCTGTAGCTAATTAAAAATATCTGGAGAAGATATTATATCAGAATGACATGGGTGGTACCAACTCATCAATATTTAAAAAATATGTAGCCGAGTTTGAAAACCACATTGAAGTAATGACAAGAGTTTCAGTGGTGTTTTAGAATTGTGTTTATTTACGCTTATTTATTAGTTATTTCTATTATATCTCATTTGAGAAAGGCATTGAGCAGACTGACAATAAGATATAAACTAAATTAAAAGTGAAGACAAAAAAAAGTAGGGGTGAAACAAGAAAGGAAAAAAAGGTGAAGACATGAATGGGGTTAAAAATGCATATTCTGATGATCTATCTACTCTTTCCACACAAACGTGGGAAACAGAATCAGTATCATACTAAAGTCACAAGTACATAATATTCTTGGCAATTAGACCAGAGACATGTGCGTAGCAGCCTCACCATGAGAGCAGTGGGAAGAAGTTCTGGCTGGTATCTACAAGGCTTACTGCTCAGCATTTGTTCAGCTTACCTACATCCAAATGCCTGCCATCACTAAACCTACTTAGAAAGACAAATGAAAACAATGCTAAAGGAATCAAATAAAGCTTTTGAAATATGAAAAAATAAGTCTTATGGCTAACCCCTTGTAAAAAAACAGAGCCATCTTAGTCTATAGTTAACTATAATTTGTTTGTCCTAAAAAGCAATGACAGACCAAATAAAACACAAATTCAGTCTTTTTTTAAAAATTAGAACATAACAATAGATAAAATGTCTTTAGATGACCATGTCCAAACCTGCTCAATGCCTTCCATTTCCCACCCTGGTAATCCCTGTACCTGAATCTGTTTGTGGCTTGAGTAGTTTCCATGTTAAATTCAGCCACTGGCACACCCCGGGCAGACACCTGGGGGGCAAACATGGCGGCAGGATAAACCATAGAGGAAGTTCCCACCTACAAAGCAAACAGATGGAAACAGACAAATGACCACTGCGAGAAGAAACAGTTTTTCAGAAAAATCTCACATAAACCCAGGCAGGTTTGTAGTTGCAGGTGTGCGTATGGGGGAGAGGGGAGGAACTAAGCTGGAGAGGATTTAAGGGAAAAATCGGGAGTTAGGAGGTGTCCTTTTGGCCGATCATGAACTCAGAAAGATGTGTTATGAAAAAGAGGGTTGTGCAAACAGAGAGAGTGGCAACGAAATGACTCAACACCTTTTGGGGTTAGTTTTATTTTTGGTTTCTGCTCTTTGAATTTATGTAAATAATCCATGATCTTTTTTTTTTTTAAGTGAGATAATTCAAAGAAAAAATAAAGACATATCATTCATAACCCTACTGCCCCAAGACAACCACTGTTCACAATCTGATATATATTCTTTCAGGTTATCCCCTGTGGACATAGTTTTATAAATATTCTTTACAATAATGGGAAGACTAGCTGGCGTATTTCTTCCCTGACTCACTTCTTCTACCTCTGTGACTTGGTAAATAAACTTTTGCTTGTATTTGAGTCTTCACTCTGAATTCTTTTTTAGCCAGAACTCAAGTACTGAGGTTTTGGGTGGGGGGAAGGGCGGGGGTAATTGGGGGGAAACCAGCTTTTTTCACATAGCCACTGACCCTATACTCAACTTTGGATGAACTCAGGAAATAGTGACTGAATGAGTATGCATCCATGATAAAGTGGCTCTACTTTTAAAGACGTGTAAAGGAAAATTTAAAATATGCCTACCCTTTGTCCAGTCAATTCCATTTCTAGAAAATTTGTCCTAAGACAATAATTTGATGAGCATGTTAAAAGTCATGTCTGAGGCTCTGGCCAGGTAGCTTAGCTGGTTATAGCATCATCCTGGTATGCCACGGTTGCAGGTTCAATCCATCGTCAGGACACACAAAAGCAGCAACCAATTCATGCATAAATAAGTGAAACATCACATGAATGGTTCTCTCTCTCTCCCTAAAAATTAATCAATACATTTTTTGAAGAGTTATGTCTGAGGCTATTCACCATAATGTTGTTTAAAATATCAAAATTTGAAACAGCCTGAATGTCCAACAATAGAGAATTGGTTAAAAACATACACCAGAACACCACATAGCCAATTAAAAGATGATGTACTGACATGGAATATGCTAAGTGAATTGCTACATGAATAAAATAGTTCAAAACAGAACATATATAGACCCATTTAAAAAAATTTTAAATTACCATTTACATCAATGTTATTTTATCTTGGTTTCAGGTATGCAGCATAATAGTTAAGTATCATATACTTTACAAAGTGCTTCCCTCAGTATTTCCAGTACCCACCTAATATCATACATAGTTACTACAATACTAGAGGCCCAATGCACGAAATTTGTGCAAGGGGCTTGGCCCCCATCACTACAGCTTTGTCTGGAAGGTCATCTGGTCTAATTAGCATCTTAAGCTTTTATTATTATAGACTATTGACTAGATTCCCTAAGCTATAATTTACATCCCCAGGACTGTTTCATAACTTCCAATTAGTATTTCTCAATTCCTTCACCTTTTCACCCAGTCCCCTAACCTCCTCCCCTCTGTATCTCTCAGTCTATTTCAGTTTTTTTGTTCATTTATTTTGTTCTTTAGATTACACCTGTAAGTGAAATCATACGGTATTTGTGTTTCTCTGTCTGGCTCATTTCACTTAGCACCTCTAGGACCATCCATGTTGTCACAAGTGGTAAGATTTCACTCTTTTCATTGCTGAGTAGTAATCCACTGTATATATGTACCACATCTTTTTTATCCACTCATCTATTGATGAGCACTTGGGTTGCTTCCATATCTTCACTATTTTAAATAAGGCTGCAATGAACATAGGATGCGTATATTCTTTCTAATTAGTGTTTTGGGAGTATGAACACATTTTTAAAATTTTTAATCAATATGTGTATATCTGCATATGGGAAGGTCTAGACCAGTGGTGTGCAAACTTCTTCTGTAAAAGGCCAAATCCTGCTTTGTTTGTTTTAGGTTTTATAGGCCATATGGTCTCTGTTGCAAACATTCAGCTCTGCCAATGTAGTGTGAAAGTAATTATAGACTATACAAAGAAGAAAGAGCATGGCTGTGTTCCAATAAAACTTTATTTACAAAGACAGGTGGCAGGTCAGATTTGGCCCAGAGGCCACAGTCTGCTCATCCCTGGTCTAGAAGAAATCATATTAAAATGTTAACAAATTATTTTTGGATGGTAGAATTATCGAATTTTTAATTTCCTCTTTTTGTGTTTTCTCAATTAAATTTAATAATGAGCATGTATTATTTTAAAAATTAGAACCAATAACAAGCTCTTTTTATGATATTTTTTTGTGGGAGGAAAGGATTTGAGAAGCCAAAGACATGGTCTTGCATTGTTTTGTATTTTAAGATAAATTCTTACTCACTGTTTTTTAGTTTTTCTGTAGAACATCACAACTCTCAAAACACATCTTAAGAGAAGGAAAGAAGGAAGGAAAGCAAGAAGGGAGGAAGGGGGAGAGGGAGAGATGGGAAAGAACAACATCAATCTCCACCCCAGTCCTGGTGTTTCAGAAAATCCCCACACGCAGGGAAGAACGAAACCTACCACTAGACATAAGTCACAGAGGGCCAGCTCTCTGTCAACCTCCTCCAGAATGGCAGAGTTCAGGTTTTCTCCAAACCACACAACATAAGGTCGCAGCAGGCCCCCACATCCTGCCTCTTCACACCTGTAAAAACATCATCTTTAACTCAACCCTAAGCCTTGCCCGCAGGTCTGCCCACATGGGTCGGAGGAAGACCAGGGGCTGCCCAAATCCAATCTGTCTAGATAAGTCACCTCATCCTCTGATCACCATCCCTGCCCTCCCAGTCCATAGGAGTTTGTCCTGAATATGAAGCACTAACTTTAACTGCCTTATGAAGTTTCTCTTTTATCTGAATGCATTGGGTTGATTTAGAGACAAATGTGTTTCAGCTAAGCTTGACTTTTCTGTCTTAAACAGTTTTCTTTTTCATAGTGACTTCATCGCACTCAAGGGAAGGGCATGACTCTGCTCAGTGACCCAGGCTTGGGAGGACACACCGAACTAAGATTTGTCTCAAATACCGCAAGCATCCACTAATCTCATTTTATTTTCTCCGAGATTTGCCTCTCTCTGGTGCTGTCTATAACCAAGTTCTCCAGTATCAATTACTAGAAATCTGTCACCATTTCCTCCCTACTCTCTCTTAGTCATTTTACTCTACCTTCTAAAATAACCTCACCCAAAGGTAATTTTCATCATATTATTCTCCTACTCAGGAACCCCTCAGGATTCCCTATTCTTTCAGATCAAAACTTTAGCATTTAGTAATGAAAAGCCTTATTGAGAAAAATAAAAAGGATTCTGTGGTCAAATAAACCTGTGAAATATTAGCATATTATAACCACTTTTTAGAGAGTAACAATGTACTTTAGCAATGAAATGCTCTGAGAAGTCCTATCGTAAACCAAACATACTCTGTCTTGGTTGGGTCTAGTGTGATCTGAGCACATAACGTCTTTTTTCCAAGCAGTGGCTATGCACAGCACATGGAGAGCGCTCTCTGAAACACTTCTGGCAGTACTATTTTAATATCTGGCTTTGAAAACTTGACAAAAATCTTTCTAGGTTTTTTTAAAAATCTACAACGTTTTGGTCCTATAATTTCATCTTTGCAAGACCTTTTACTGTCTCCATAAACCTGGATTAATAACACTGATGATGAGGAGGAGGATGAAGTTGACAGTAACTAATAAAAAGCAAGAAGGGTTGGAAAGCAGCAGTTCTCTTTCCACAGGTTTGGTTCATCCTCTGCCCTTCTGCTCTGAGCCTTATAGTGAAGGACTGGTATTTACATTTGAGGATTTAAGAGGCATCTCACCAAATGAACTTGGATTTTGGTTCTTACTTTTCTTTTCTTGCAACCTGGAACACCAAGTATAGATTAAAGATTTTACCCACCGGGGAAGTTTCTCCTTTGGGATTCTGGCATCTGGTATTTCGGGTTCTGGAGCACTGAACAAACAATATTAGAAAAGAAAAAATGTCATTGGTATTATCAAAGAACAAAGGCATAACATAACCCAATAAGTATGTGTATTTGCTTGGCAGGATATGGCACAAAACTCCTAATTAATACATGAGCTACTCAAAGAATAGACACCAAATAATTACTAGTGGTTTTACCACAGAGAGAATTTGTATGCAGGGAGGAGGTGGGGCAGCCATATGCACTAATATGGGAGTTTTGTGACTTATATTTTATATGTTATCATTTGAATTTTCTTCAATGACACTGTTAATACTAGAGGCCCAGTGCATGAAATTTGTGCATGGCAGGGGAGGGATGTCCTTAATCCCAGCCTGCACCCTCTCCAATCTGGGACCCCTCAGGATCCCAGATTGTGGGATCAGGCCTAAACCAGCAGTCTGACATCCCTCTCACAATCTGGGACTGCTGGCTCCCAACCGCTCACCTGCCTGCCTGCCTAATTGCCCCTAACCGCTTCTGCCTACCAGCTTAATCACCCCCTAACCACTACCCTGCCAGCCTGGTCTATGCCTAACTACTCTCTTGCCAGCCCGATTGCCCCCAACTGCCCTCCCCTGCAGGCCCGGTCACCCCCAACTGCCCTCCCCTGTCGGCCTGGTCACCCCTAACTGCCCTTCCCTGCCCAGCTGGTCATCCCTAACTGCCCTCCCCTGCCAGCCTTGTCACCCCCAACTGCCCTTCCCTTCAGGCCTGCCCCCTCCCAACTTCCCTCCCCTCCAGGCCTGGTCACCCACAACTGCTCTTCCTGCAGGCCACCTTGTGGTGGCCATCTTGTGACCACATGGGGGCAGCCATCTTGTGTGAGGGTGTGACAGTCAATTTACATATTATCTCTTTATTATATAGGATATTTCTTGTATTCTTTATACTGATTTAAAATGATCAGGTAAAATTTTTCTCAATATTCTGAGTCTACTCTTAATTTCTTTTCCTAACTACAATAATAATACACATCCATCATAGAAATGTTGAAAAAATTGAAAAGGATATGAAGCAGAAATCAGAATTACCTATCATCCTATCATTCCTGATTATCACTGTTAAATTTTTGCTGTGCTTTCTGTAGGTCTGTTATCTATACACAAACACATCAACATGGAGAGAGAGAGAGAGAGAGAGAGAGAGAGAGAGAGAGAGAGAGAGAGACTGAGATTAAATACAAAGTTGGGCCCTGACTGGCATGGCTCAGTGGTTAGAGTGTGGGCCTAAGCACAGAGGGTCACATGTTCCATTCCTGATTAAGGGCACTCAAGAGCTCAGGTCTGATCCCCCCCCCCCCCCCCGGCCCCGCTGGGGCACATGTGGGACACAACCAATCGATATATCTGTCACGTTGCTATTTCCCTCTCTCTCTTTTCTCTTTCTCTCTCTCTCTCTCTCTATCTTCCCTCTTCCCTTCCACTCTCTAAAATCAATGGATAAATATCCTAATTTCTTGGGTAATAATTAAAAAAAAATACAAAGTTGGGATCAGACTGTATATAGTTAGATTCTTTGGTTTTCACTTAATATAAATTGTGAGCAAAATATTTTTTTATAATATGATATAATGTACTAGTTCCTATTTCTTATAAATATCCATGCAAATCTTAGATTAATGTTTCATTTCCTCACATTTACATTCAATTCAAAAGAGAAAACAACACACACTTATTCTGTAGTACAGCATAATTACCCTTTTCCTGCAAAAGCTTCACAAATTGGACTCTTGTAATTCTTAGCCACAACCCCACAAGAGGTACACTGAGTTTTGAATATGCTACCTGAAAAACACAAGTCAAGCAAGACCAGAAATAATATCATCAAGAGCAACTGTCTCCATGTCCAAAAGGGTACAAAATCACTTAGTTTTTATATGTTCATTTTAGCAAATGGGCCTACCCTAAGCATCATGGGAAATGTAAAGGCATGCAGTACTATTGAACAAGCCAGGAGCATCTGCCCTCCTGGACTTTGTACTCTAGAGGGAAGAGAGACAGATGAAATAATCATCCATGACTAAGGTGCTCTCACATTTCTCAGAGTGATGCTCAGGTAGACCTGAACTGATCAATAGAGTAGAGGAAGCCAACCAACTAAGGACATGATTAACTAAGTACATAATTAATAAAGGTTCAGTAGTTTAGGATGTGTTTACAAATCTTAATTTTAAATTAATAAAGCTTGAATATTTTATCCAAAACCAGATCAAACAATAATTAATCAACTAATAAATGAAGAAAACAACTGCCAGCACTAGCAACCATTTATTGAGCTCACCCAATAATAATGACCACAATTCACTACATATTGTCATGTGCCCAGTGCTGTGCTGAGCATGTCACACACACACACACTGTGGTAGAAACACATTGTTCCATTGTCCAGTGTCACTTTGTTGAGGACCCATCTTTACTCTATCCCATGCCAAGCTGATGAAGTTGTCAATCACATCCTAAAATACAAGCTTGGATACACGTTTTGTACTGGTCCAATCCCAGTACCCCACCCCTCTAGCAATAGTATTTGGTTAAAAAGCAAAGTGACCCAAGCAAGGCTCCTGGAGATTTATTTTCTGAGGAGAGAGCTACGCTAGAGCGAGCCTGGAGCTGTCAGATGTTACCTTTGCTGGCACATGTAGGCAAACAACTACAGAGGGAGGTAAAGTAACTCAGAGTGAGCAAAGCTGAGGGAAGGAGAGGCAGAGAGGCAGGGAGAGAAAGACAGTGAGCCTGCTGCTGATGCCAGCTTCTCCCAGGGCTCCTCAGTGTTGCCAGCCAATGTACCTATTTTGTCAGTTTTAGCATGGCTACTTTCCCATAAACATCTCTGAAGTTCAGATGCATTCTACAACTGCCACTGTCCACATGACGGGTGTGACGTGGTCGCCATAGCCAGCACCTGCATAGACTTGTTGAAGGATTACACAATGACTGACGTGTCTTGACTGGACAAAGGCAGCCTCTGCATATTTCAGCCAACAAACCACTTAAGGTCCATCTGGGGAAGAAAAACGAGTCCCGGTTGTTATCTAGAACCCTTCCACTGACACCTTTTGGTAAGATCAAGAAAGGCCCAACGTCAAACCTGCAGAATGTGTGTCAGCAGTTTGGGAGGGAAATCCAGAGACAAGAGAGGATCCCCTTTTAGGAAATGCTGCAACACCGAACCCACACACTGTGGAAAACACAGTCACCAACACATTGGAGACCTGCAGAAATCATTCAGAAGAAATATCTTAACCACTTTATGTTACCCATGTTTTGTTTTCTATATGCATGAGTGATAGTTTCTAAAAATGCGTATCTAAGTAAGTTTTAACAAGCCCTTTCTATATGTATAAAATAGTGAATTCTGAGGGGTAATAAGATATGGTTTGGGCAGATTATTTTCTTTCTAAGTATCACATTAAAAACATGTTGCATCTTCAATTTGATGAAAGAAAGGGCTTCCTTTTGTTTTTACCTAGATTTGAAGAGAGTTCTCATCACTTGCAACCAAAAAAGTTCCAACTAATATGCATATATTATCTTATTTAATGCTTAAAATAACTGGATTTCGATTTTATACATCCTACATGCCAGTGCAAGCCTACAGTCTGACACTGCACAGAAACAAGAGCCATGTGGGAAGTATCCCAGATCCAACAGAAGGTGCAGAAAGACTTCCGGTGAGTAGGTAGCTGACACTGATAGGACACAAAAGAGGAGTGGGATCCAAGCAAACAATGTACACCTCTCTTATCAGGGTGACCATAAGCTTAGGCAAAAATGGGCAACCTCACGGCCTACACACCCATCACCATCCCCATTGGCTCACTGTTCCCGGAAATGCCACTATTAGAAATGCATCCCTTGAAATTAAAGTTTTATAGACTCTTAAATGCAAATGTCCTCAGGAAAAAAAAATCCTTGCTTGCCCATTGATGCTCTTATATGAATGGGTTTGTTAGATTTTTTTGGTGAGAGCAAAGAGGGGAAAGGAGGCCGTCATCAGGGAAGAGAGGGGAAGCCAGAGGGACCTAAGACAAGCCCACCACGCTGTGGCCTGTGTGTGTCACAACTTGGTGGCTTGATTCAGTGCAGGTGGCTGAGCAGTAGCCCCCTAAAGGCTGGAGGGCTTTACAGAAGCACAACCTCAGTAGACAGAACCAACTGGGACAAAGGGAAAGTAAATAGATACCCCAGGAATGCCAAGGTCCCCTATGCCAGATCCTGCTAAAGCCACCTGTTCAATGGCCCACCCCTCCTGGTTCCCTTCAGCCCAGCTGGGCAGTTGTCTCTAGCACAACCCCCTCAACAGCTGCTCAAGGAGGGGTG
The DNA here is from genome assembly GCA_027563665.1 of Antrozous pallidus. Taxonomy (NCBI): domain Eukaryota; kingdom Metazoa; phylum Chordata; class Mammalia; order Chiroptera; family Vespertilionidae; genus Antrozous; species Antrozous pallidus. The sequence goes on along the minus strand of CM050508.1, from coordinate 126,209,017 downwards.
TGCACGCAGCTGTGCAGTCTAGCGCTTTCATGGTGTAACAGGCACACACCAGACACCTGGGTGTGTTGTAAAAATGCAGAATCTGTGTTAGTGAGTCCAGCTGGAAAATGGCAGGATATATGCTTTCAAGTCTAGTTCCCCTCTCCGTGTGAGGCTGGGGGTTCTCACCATGGATTTCCAGAAGGTTCTTGGTACCAGCCTTGCGGTGCAGCTCATCGATGTTTTGGGTGATGACCATGACCCGGCGGCCCTGCTCACGCAACCGGGCCTCACACTCGGCGATGGCGAGGTGCCCGGGGTTTGGCTTCACGCGCTGTATGACCTCCCGCCGGTAGTGGTAGAACTCCCACACCAGGGACGGGTTTTTGGCAAAGGCCTCAGGAGTGGCCAGGGTCTGGGGATGAGAGGAGGCAGGAATCAGGGAGGGAAAGCGTTCATGCTCCTTCCAGAGCCCAGGCAGCGGGGGCGCGGACGGAGCCTTGGAGTGCTGGCAAACACCGGCAGGCCCCTCTTTCTCTACAACGAGCAGGCAGCTTTGGGAGGGTGCAAGCTGGCACACGTCTGCCTAGGCTCGTGCAGTGTGGCAGACACAGAGCCAGGGCCTGAGCACCAGCCTGTGTCCCAATCCTGGGACTAACAGGGACCTTGGAGAAATTGGTTTTAATTTCCCCAATTATAGCTCAGAGAAAATACAACCTGTCCCATTGGGCACTCAAGGAAGTTATGAACATGGAATAAAGTAATATGCAAGAAGATAATTTAGGTCGGAGGTCCAAAATGTATGGAGTCAATATCATTTGTCCAGGAAAAAAGTTGAATGTAAAATGTCCAGTTGAGGTATAATGGTCATAGTTGAGAAACTTAGTTTTTATCACTTACAGTTACGCATTCACCATACACATTATATTAACAAGATATATAAAAAATATATTTTAAGGTACAATACCTCTTCTAGACAAACAAATTTCATGTACAGTGAACAGTCATCAGAAAAGTAGTTGTCTAGGGCTGGAAGCTGACAGGAAATATACAAGGGAACCTTGGCAATGACCAAAGTATTCTGTATCTCAGTGGTGACAATGGTGGAAACATGCATTTTATTTTACTGTAAAGGTCCCTATCTGCCTGGTAGCCATGGCAGCCTTCATTTGGTGAGTGGATCTTCTACGCTGTGGATTATCCATTTCAACCCTGTACTTCCTTCCTTTCTGCCCTCTACTTATAGCACAAGTGGCCTGGATATACATGGGTGGGCAAAAGTGGATTTATAGTAATTAACAAAGCAAGAATAAACTGTGCTTTGTGAACTTTTGTGTCCCACCCTGTATGTGTCCTGGGAGCACAGCTGGAGTCAAACATAATCTATTGCTTTCCCACAAACTCAGCTTCTCTGACCTGCCTGACCACCCTCTGTAAGTTCCTCCTCACACCATCTGAGCCCCATCAGCTGATCCTCTTAAATCAGGGGATGCTCTCTGAGGCTCCTCTTCTTTTTGGACCATAATGGCCCTTGCTCTTTCTTCTCCCCTCCTTCACCTTTAAGGTGATGATGCCATGTCTATATCCCCAGGCTCTGCCTGGAGGGCAGTGGAGAGGTGACAGAATATCCTAAACCAAGCATGTCAAAACCAAAGGCTAACTTGGGTCAAGTAAACAAGGTTTAAGATAATGTGGGCCACAAAAAGACAAAAGCTTCAATTTTCATAGCAACATAGGTTTATTTCAATAGAGACATGCTAAATACAAGGGGCTGAACTAAGAGTGATTGTTACCATAAAATAATAGAACATTTTAATAAAAATTAATATATTTTTGAACATTAACTTACCAGACACTGAATAATTGCACAAATTAATAAGCATAATGCAAATAAACATATTTTTCTTGTTCTCTGAAAGTGAAGTATTTCCTGTTGCACACACCAAGCAAGTCAGTCCAAGAATTATGATGTGGCAATCGACTGCTAAAATATTCGCTGCTAGTATTAGTAGAGACAAATGGTGCACCTGTGCATAAGGCGCGTAAGTCACGTAAGGGAAATGAGTGCAACACAATTATAGTAATCAGTCATTAGCAAATGTTGTAGCTCGTTATTAATAATTATGCATAACAGGATATTGTAAAAATTAAGTTATGAAATTTTTATTAAAACGTTTCTTACAGCCCTGACTGGTTTGGCTCAGTGGATAGAGTATTGGCCTGTGGACTGAAGAATCTCAGGTTTGATTCCAGTCAAGGGCATGCACCTTGGTTGCCGGCACATCCCCGATGGGGGGGTGTACAGGAGGCAGCTAATCGATGTTTCTCTCTTATCGATGTTTCTAACTCTATCCTTCTCCCTTCCTCTCTGTAAAAAAATCAATAAAATATATTTTTTCTAAAAATAAAAATAAAACGTTTCTTACATACCATTATATTGGCTGGGCCACAAAAATATTCATTGTGGGCCGCATGCAGCCTATGCACCGCGAGTTTAACATGCTTGTCCTAAACATCTGTCATCCCGAAGCTTTTCTTTCAGGAATGTAGGGCAGGTCCATTAACCCCTCACTTAATAAGAAATCACCTTCTAAATCTGGAATTCATGTATTGAAGTAATTATTTATGATTGTCTTTATTCAAGCAACAAACATCTATTAAACACCTACACTGTTCCAGAGTTCTCAGAGCTGGGAAAAGAGCAATGAATGAAACAGACAAAATTCCCTGCCCTTCAAAATTAGGGATTGCCTGGGGGAGAGGAGGAGACTGACTGCAAAGGGCCTTGAGGGAATAATCCGTGGCACAGAAAAGCTACACTCTGTATACACTTGTTAGAAGTTACTGAATTGTATACTTAAAATTGGTGAATTTTATTGTCTGGCTAATATATCTCAATAATTTTTTTTTAAAAAAATCCACACCTCCAAAGAATTTAATTTCTAATGGCCTTCATATAAAGTTCTGAACATTAAGCTCTAGGCCTTCAAGAATTCAACTTTAGTGTTAATATGAAAAGTTCACAGAAACTTAAAAAATATGTAATACTTAACTTTAATATCTATAGTAATGAATTATGCTAATCAAGGTTTTCTGATTCTACTTTTTATCTGAAAAACATCAAATTATACATACCTAAAATATTAGGGAAGTGGCTGCTTTGCTTAAATCTCAGATCTTAATCATATGAACACTGTGTTGATGTCAAAATGAACAGGGCAAGAGTCACTGCCAATTTCAAAACTTTGCTTTCCGGGTTTCAGCCATCATTAGGTTCTGAGTCAAACTCTGTTACGGCTTCATTCAGAACAGCCTCTTATTCTGGAAACACTACTAACCTGAGCTTGCCACTTCCTCCAATAACCTCCGGCTCCTCTGAAAGTTGGAATCCCACTTTCAGCACTAATGCCAGCTCCTGAAATGATGACTATGTGTTTTGCTTTTGCAAAAAGTTCCCGAAAATCAGCCATGTCTAAAGAGAGAATAAAATCTTTATCAATCCAGTGTACCATTTGGATATTTATATCCCATACCAATCATCTGCCTAGGTTTCCCCTGCTCTCCGGAAGTAGAGTGTTTCTTAAGAAAATTTGCATAAAGCAAAGAAGCAACTACCTTAGGGCACGTTTTGCTAATGGATGCACAAAATAAATGGAGATAAAGCCCAGATGTTCACTGACACAGTTCAAAGCTGCAGCGCTTGATGCTGAATATAGCTTCCAGAGAAGGAGCTTGGGGGGCCACTCTTGCTGCTGGGGTGTGCCCTGTTTCTGTTAACTTGCTATAATACTAATGCTGAATGCTATTTTTGTTTTAAACATTTTCTCAATGCAAAATCCTCTTCAGTTTTCTTTTGGTTAGTGAAAACAGACACTGACTTAGGTTTTTGTAATAGTGAAGCGGTGTAGCGCAGCGGTCGCCAACCTTTAGCACCTCACAGACCACCAGTGGTCCTCAGACCACCCGTTGGCAACTGCTGGTGTGGAGCAAACTCTGGAAAAGCAGGAGATATCTGTATTTTGAAACTTGACCTTGTGTGAAATTATACTTTAAGATACTCAAATAAAAATCATTCCTGTATCATGAAAATGCTATCCATGCCCTTGATGTGTGAATGTACAAAATCTTAAGAAAGAAGCAGGGCCTGCAGGCACACAGCACTGGCTCTGAATCTCAGCTCCACTACACCCATGTGTGAGATCTTTTGTGAATCACTGTCCTTCTGCTATCCTGGGCTCCCCTGGCAATTTAAAGTGCACAATACTGTCTTCCTGAGAACAGGGCTGCTAAGAAAATTAATGGATAGGTATGCAATTTCCTTCATGAAAGTAAAGACAAGCTATGTATTTGTGTGTGTGTATGTGTGTGTGTGTGTGTGTGTGTGAGTGAGTGAGTGTGAGACCTCAGGCCCATCAAACCCCAAAGCCTTCCCTTCCACTCCAAATTCTCTTGCCTTTGTGGATCTTGCTAATTCTACCTTCTTTCAGCATCACTGCCAAAGGTCAGAATGAGGGCCCCTACCCTGTGAACAAATGCTGTACCCTAAACCTAGACACATGACTTTCTCCTTTACAGCTCAAATAAGAGCTAGACTTTTCAACAAGATGTCATCATAGACTTGGGGTAACAAAAGAGAATTGAACATAGAGAATAACATGGCAGCAGGTAATCATAGTCACAGACCATGGCTTGCCCTCCAGATCAAAGAAAGGCCTTGCTCTGCACCTCCAGGCATTCTACCCTGATCTCAGACCAACACAGGCAGTAGCCATTACTGAGTGAGGACTCACTGCACCCCAGTCTGTGCCAAGCACTTTACATGGGTCACAAGATGAGTTTTCCCCTGAAGAGAATGTCGTCATCCCAGGATAAGAACCAGGAGCCAGACTTGACAGTGCCACTGTGTTCCTTAGGTGGCAGAGATTCGGTCAGGACCCAGCATATGGCTGAGAGCAACACACTTCTCTCCCAGACACTGGAGCTCTGCAGGCCCTCATGCCAGGGGTAAGGGCTGGAGTTCCAGCAGGCCAAATGTAAGCCATACAGAGCTGAGCATAAACTTCAGGGAGAAGTGAGACTCCCTCTCTGCCTTCTACTTGGAAAAGCAAGTTCCAGACCAGCACTGCCTGGGGCTGGCCTGGGCCACAAAGCAGACATCCAGGAGTGGCCAACTTGTGCTAACAGAAAAGTTCAGCAAAAACAGAAGTGAGTTCCACAGCTGATGGAATGGACTTTCTGGTCTTCCAACAGCAACCAAGGTTAACCCTTGGGCTGACTGAGCATACACTAAGAGATGGAACTGGTTTCAGAATCAGAAAAGCAGGGGCTCCAGCTCCCTTCCGGCCACATTCCCAGAGCTCTCTGGGGTCACTTTTCCTGCAGCAAGGCTCAAGGGAATGAAGATGATTCAGGCACACTGTTGCTTTTAGGTATAACCAGCCCAACTACCTGCTAGCCACGTAAACACTCTGCCTACGCTCACTTCCCTTTCAGAAATGGACTGATGTGAAAAATAAGGCCTGCTAAAGCTGTCTGACCAAGAATATGTCTGAAAAAAATATCTAATCTGAGTGGATCAGAGTTTGTAGTCTGATCTATCTCCTGAGAGAACAAGATGCTAACTACATCTTGGAACTATTTATACAACTCCTGGGTTGAACCATACAAACATATTTAAGGACTTCAAAGTTCACCCACTAAGGTACCACTTTAAGCAATTTCTAGAAAGAGATAAAAAAATCAACTCAGGTTTAGTTTTTGGAAAACAAAATGTAAGCTATAATAATATTAACACTGTGTGAAATCTTATTACAGACAACATTTCCTAACTACTAAAGGAAAACACACCAGCATGTTTTGTAATTTCAGACCCAGGTGGCCCACTTTTTGACAAGCACATGCTTCTGGCTCCCATCACAGCCTCTAGCAGCCTATCCTGCATAGCTGTGAGCATCAAGGGGTTGGACAGCTGAGTAGAACTGGGTTATTTGGGCTCTTTATTGTTCCTGAGATTGGGGAAAATGTAAAAAGGTACTATTACAATTCAGCAGACTTTCAGTATTAGAAAAAATTATCCAAAAGTTGAAAACGAGGCAAAAAGAGTTCAACTTGACCTTTCAGTGCCACATTGAAGAACTGTTTAACAGGCCCACCAAGGAATCATTTATTATATAAATCTGTTAAACTCTATACCCACCAAAGAAGGGCCCAGATATGTTAACTTGTAGGTTTTGATCAGATAGAGATTTACAGAGGATACATGAAATCTTATGCTAATCAACAAAATAAACTTCTTGATTAAATAACATATAATTTTCCCCAAATCAGGGAAGAGGATGTATGCCTTAAAACAAAGGTCAAGTTTGTCATGTCTGCCCTAAATTGATAACAGTCTTTTGAGCATATTACAGGAAGTAGCTTCAGGGAAGGACATTCTGGCTCCAGGAGACTTGCTTACTCTCAGCCATAAAAATGACCTTCACTTAACCAGCTTTAAGATAATCATTGGGAATGAACTGTGCTTACTTACATATAGAAAACTTTCAACCCCACCTACCCGATTTCTTTGTTCTGCTTTCCCTCTCCCTCCTAATAAAGACCTCTGCCTGCACTGAAACGTTAAGATGATTTTTGGGATGAGTCCCCCATCTTCTCAGGTTGTTGGCACTTGAATAAACCTCTTTCCTTATCACCAGCATCTGTCTTACAAGTCTGGCATTGGTTGCTGCAGGCAGCCAAACCTGTGTTTGGTTACAGTTACAAATAATTTCTGTCCAGTAAAAAATTTAATTTGATACTACCCTGTAGGACAATCATCAGCTTTTCTCCCTTGCAGAGAGATGAATGGTTTAAAATACAAATTATGTGTGAAAAAGGCGTAAGTGCAAATATGTTATGAGAAGCAACAAAGTCTTAAATGGACTTACCTTAACAGTTAAGAGATCATCTCTGACCTGTCTTGGAAGGGGCTTGCCTAAGGAGAAAAGGATAGAATGGCCTCCTCCAAAATCTTGCCCAGCACCCACTTCAATATAAACATTCCCTCCAAAGTGTAGGAATTTTCAGGTACTTCAAATTCCATTAGAGATGAGGGGATGGCAGGCTAAGAAAGACCTACTTGAACTTGGACGAGCCATTGTTAGGCAAATCTTGGTTCCTGTGGCAACTGGAGACTTCAATCCACAATACAGTTGGGAAATTAATCGGCTGGGGACAATGTGGAGAGATCCCATCAGGTTTTCTTTACAGTATTAATTCTTGAGATGGACTTTAGAAAAATCACAAAAACAAATAGAAACAATCAGAAAGTACTTGTATTTTACAACTCTGCATTATATATATGCATATATTATGTATGAAGGCCTTTACAATAATTTTTAGTGTCAGATCTTCATGGTATTCAGCTATTTTCAATTGGTTCTCAAGAGCACCTCCGCGCCCTGGAGCAGTGTGGTTCTCATGTGTGGTTCCCCAGAACCACCCGATATTTTATTAGAAATGCAAAGTCTTGGGCTCCACCTCAGACCCATGAATCAGACACTTTGGGGATGGGGGCCCACATTTGTGTCCAAGTGATTCTGATGCTTAAATTTGAGAACCTGTCTTACAAGCTTGAGAAGGGATTAGATGTGAGAATTCATTTGAAACACAGGTTCAGCTCCTTTTAAAAATGTGTGAAAACCATTGACCTCTCATTTTTTTTTGTTAAAATATTGTTCTATGAGAATGTAAATTCTGAGAACTGGAGCAGAAAAAAATATTTTTATGACAATAAACAGGATAAAAGTGACATCATGTCAAAACACTTGTGTCTTAAAGCACATTTAGTAAATATCTATTACTGCTAAATTTTATAAAAGAAAAGGAGACACAGAGAAAGATATTTGGATCAATGACATCGAAATGGTACTGGCAGAGCTGACTGCTATCTAACCGGGTCAAACTGTTAGAAGAACTCGAAAAATAAAAAAATAACATTTTCTAAAACTTTACAATCCCTTTGGAAAACAACCTATCAAAATTATAAATGCAATTTCCCTTTGACCAGGTAATTCTAAGTCTGGACATTTTTACAACAGTCAGACTCACATACATCCAAAATGACATATCTACAGGGTTGTTCTTTAGACCATTGTGATTAACAGCAAGAGACTAGAAATAACTTAAATGTCCATCTGCAAGGGATGACATAATGGCACATTTACAATGTACAACATGGCTACTATATAAAAGAATTTATGTATGATTCCACTTAGATGACATTCTAGACTAGACAAAACCATGGAGATATGAAACGTATCCATGGTTCCCCTAGCAGGGAAGACTGAATACACAGAGGACATGAGGGCTTTATAAGGCAATGGAACTGTTCTATATCCTGACTGTGGTGGTAGTTACAGGACTGTGCCTGTCAAAACCCACAAAACTCAAAACTAAAAATGGTTAATTTTACTGTCTATAAACTATAAAAGTTTTAAAATTACTAATGAATATAAGATTTCAGTTTTGCAAGAGTTCATGATGGGTTATAAGTGAATGTACTTAATATTATTGAACTATACCCATAAAAATGGTTAAGGTGACAAACTTTGTATCTTTCACTAAAATTTTTTAAAACACAAATGAACAGTCTAATTAAATGTGACTTGTTGGTTGATGCAGTGTTTATAAGCAGTTTATTGGCTTTTGAAGTGAATGTTGGTATCAACAGAAGATAGGCACAGAGATTAGAAATAAATGTTTAGAAGATGAGGTTCAAAAACCTGTTAGTGCCAAATCAGATTATTTATTTCCATAAGTCATTCCAATATTCAAATTTCACATTTAAAAAAAGCACAATAAAGATATTCTCTCTAATCTGATAGAGATCTCCAAAATATAATGATGCGGGGGAAAAGTCAGGTGCAAAGTTGTGTGAGAGAAAGGGAAGGGAATGTGAGTATATACCACAGTACTTACTTATTTACATTATATATTAATGGGAGAATTACCAGGAAATTAGTAAAAAAAAAAAAAACAATTGGGGTTGGGATGAGAAATAGAATCTATGTAGACAAGAATAGAAGCAAGGATTTTCAATATATGTGTTTATATATTGTTTGCGTTGTCAATACTTTGCAGCAAAAGACTAGGAACACGTTTGTAGTTGAACAAGTTGCAAGGAGAGAACAGCAACCATGAAGAACTGCAGGGCATCTCAGTAACAGAGTTAGAAAGGATTTCTTATACAATTTGGGCTTGTGTTAGCTAAGGTTAGGGAGGGTTCAAAGAAATGAGACTGTATTCTGATTTGGATGCTGTCAGAAAAAAGAATACCTTGATCGAATATTTTATTGAATCTTATCTAAAAGGTGAAAGGAGTGAAGTGAGGCTAGAGTTATGATTAATCAATACAGCAGGCCCTGGTATTAGCCAGAATAGGATAATGTCTTGTCATTTTCGTAGTTTATATATGTTCTTGTTTTAATCTAGGCTTAGACATTATGGAACTACCTTATTTTTGTCCAAATTCACAGGGTAGCCTTGTCTGAGGCTGGTGTTCTGTGAAATTATTTATGTTTAATAGGAGAGCACCAAGGCCTATGAGATAGTGCCAGGGCAAAAACTGGAAGCAAATCAAATGTCCATCAATGTTTAAATGGGCAAACAAATTGTGGTCTATCCCTGCAATGAAAGACTGTTCAGCAATAAAAGAACCAACTGCTAATACGTAAAACAACATGGATGACCTCCTGGTAGGATGCAATGAGAAAGTCAAAACATCATTTGTGTGGTATTTCCCTCCAAAAAAAATGCATGAGCTCAATTTAATTATAAGAAAGCATCAGCCCTAACCAGTTTGGCTCAGTGGATGGAGGGTCGACCTGTGGACTGAAAGGTCCCAGGTTCAATTCTGATCAAGGGCATGTACCTTGGTTGCAGGCACATCCCCAGGAGGAGGTGTGCAGGAGGCAGCTGATCGATGTTTCTCTCATCGAGGTTTCTAACTCTCTATCCCTCTCCCTTCCTCTCTGTAAATAATTCAATAAAATGTATTTTAAAAAAAAAAAGTATCAGGAAATCCCAATTGAGGGTCATTCTATAGCAAAATTGTTGGCTAATACTCTTTAAAAACATTATCATGGTTATGAAAGATAAAGACTGGGAACTTGTCCCATGACAACTAAATGCAATGTGATATCCTAGATTGGATTCAAAACTTGGAAAAGACCTTTAGTGAGAGAACTGAAAAAAATTGAATGAAGTCTGAAAATTAGTTAATAAGATGTAAATGTCCTAGTTCAGACCACTGTCCTATAATTATGTCAGATATTAGCCTTAACGGAAGTTGGGTAAATAGTATATGGGAACTCTGTGTACTATATTTGCAACATTTCTGTAAACCGAAAAATATTTCAGTGGTTGAGCATGGAGCTATGAACCAGGAATTGAACCATGGTTCAATTTCCAGTTAGGGCACATGCCCGAGTTGCGGGCTTGATCCCCAGCAGGGATCAATGATTTTCAATGACTTTCTTTCATCATTGATGTTTCTATCTCTCCCTTTCCCTGAAATGTGTGTGTGTATGTGTGTGTGTGTGTGTGTGTGTGTGTGTGTGTGTGTGTGTGTGTGTGTATATATATATATATATATATATATATATATATATTTAAAGAACCTAAAAATTTAAAATCCAATCAACAATGCCCTGGCTAATGTGCTCATTGGTTAGTGTCAGCCTGTGTACTAAAGGGTTGTAGGTTTAATTCCTGGTCAAGAGCACATACCTGGGTTGCAGGTTCATCCCCAGCCCTAATCGGGACATGTGCAGGAGGCAACTAATGGATGTGTTTCTCTCACATCGATGTCTCTCCCTCTCTTTCTGTCCTGCCCACTCCCTTCCACTCTCTAAAAGAAAATCAATGGCCTAGCTGGTGTGGCTTAATGGTTGAGCATAGATCTATGAACTAAGAAGGTCATGGTTCAGTTCCCAGTAGGGAAACATGCCAGGCTGCAGGCTCGATCCCGTGTGGGATGTGCAGGAGGTGATTATCTCTCATCATTGATGTCTCTGTCTCTCTTTCCCTCTCCCTTCCTCTCTGAAATTAAAAATATATTTTTTAAAAATGAGAAAACTGATAACCACTTTTAAAATCAATGGAAAAATATCCTCTGGTGAGGATAAAAATTAAAATCCAATCAACAGAGGTATAGATGAAAAACGGGTTCTAAGAAAGTAGCCTCACATGATCATCTGACCATCTTAAATTTCTAATGAGGCAGGTCATGGTGTGTAGTCACGCTGCAGACATATAACTTTTTAGTAAGAGGCTTATCTCTGCCTTAAACAAGACCTGTCCATTAGTTTTGTGCATCTAGGTTAACACATCTTTGAAATAAGCATAATCACCCTCGAGAAAGTATATAATCTTAATCATGTAACCTTCCTTTAATTTCTTTCAATACATAAAGGAAACCACAGCTCAGGCGGTTGGAGCCAACCCATACACCCAAAGGCTGCAGGTTTGATCCTTGAGGGGTGCATACAGGAGGCAACCAGCCCATTTTTCTCTCTCACATCAAAGTTTCTCTCTCTTCCTTCCTCTCTCTAAAAATATCAATGAAAACATATCCTGGGGTGAGGATTTTAAAAAAACAAAACACTTCAGGCCCTGACTGGATAGCTCAATTGGTTAGAGCCATGGTCGGCAAACTGCAGCTCTGGAGCCACATGCGTCTCTTTGGCCCCTTGAGTGTGGCTCTTCCACAAAATACCACGGCCCGGCGAGTCTATTTTGAAGAAGTGGCATTAGAAGTTTAAAAATTTGGCTCTCAAAAGAAATTTCAATCGTTGCACTGTTGATACTTGGCTCTGTTGACTAATGAGTTTGCCGACCACTGAGTTAGAGCATCATCCCCATATACCAAGGTTGTGGGTTCAAATCCCCAGTCAGAATACATATATGAATCAACCAGTGAATGTATAAATAAGTGAAGCAACAAATCAATGCTTCTCTCTCCCACTCCGTGTCTACAATCAATAAATAAAAAGGAAAAAAAAGAAACTGTAAATCTCAATTCTCCAGAGAATTTGAGAACTTGCTTTCTGGCAATGTCATCAGTTTGGGCTCAAATAAATCCTTGTAAAAATTCACTACAGGTGTGGATGCTCTTACAAGAACAGAGGCAGCAACATAAATCAGTTGACTATGCTGCTATCAATCCTTTCTACATGAGGATCTAAGGATGACTCATCTGCTGAATAGCTGTGCAATGAATACAAGTCTTCATTCTACTGTGAACATGAGTTTGAATTTGTTGAGTTGTCAAACAGATTATTAAGGAATTTTTAACTGTAGGATTGACAACATTAGGACTTGTATTATTTGGGTAAAATGTTACTATTTTTCATCTAAGATTCTTTATTCAAATGTTTTTTTTATTAAGTAATAATAACTACTTTTACCATAGCACTCTACTCAAAGTAAAAAAATAGAAAAAAATTTACTTGCTCACATTTTAACATTTCCAAAAAATCACTAGCTTCTAGATCCTTTGCCTAGGCAATACAATCAGCAAATATTTTATAAAGATAGCTTTAGTTTTCATGTGAATTATGTTTAATGATAGACATGTATTATACACACACATGTATACACACTCAAGAACTGTATAAAATTAAAAATGCTTTTTAAGTGTGTATTTTTAAATTACAAATCTTTTATTATACTAATTATTACTAAAAATCTAATGTATAGCTGACATAATGAGCCAGTGAGAAAATTTTGGTCTCCCAGGTTACAAAATCCATTCTACTACCAGTTTTATTAGACAACATTTCACGTTTGTTTGTTTTTAAAATAAATGTGGTAAATGTTTTGCCAAATTTCCCGATAATTTACAAGATGGTCTGCAAATCTCTCAGTAAATGTGAAAGCAAAGTAGACAATGAAAATAAAAAGTTCACATCTTTTCTGGTCAGTGCCACCAGAAATTTATTTCCAAGAACGGAAATGCTCAGATCACAAGGCTATTTTAAAGATGCTACGACAAAGTATTTAGTGTCTGTGTGCCAACATATATCTGCTTTCCTGGGGGGAGTCAAGGTGGGCAGTGGTTCCACCTTCCACAGGCTCCCAGCCCTGGTCAAGTGTAAAAGCAAGTTCCCAGAAGGGAAAGGCCACAGGGATGGAGAACTCAGGTTAACCCCTTCAGAAACCTTCGGAGTGAAACTGCCCTGAGTGAAACTACCAATTATTCTGCCTTGATTATATCTTCAGGGGGAGAAGCAAGCCTCAGGGGAGGCAATAAACTCATTCATCAAACCAGCTTTCTGGAGGCGGTACAGGCTCCGAAAACGCTGACATTAGTCTAATGGCAGTGCCCCCTGAAACCAGGCTTTCTTGTGAAATCTGAAACTCACCTATGAAATTGGAAAAAAAGAAAAACGTATGTTCCCCGTGGAAAAAAAGGGACAACCTACTAATTCTGAAAAATCTAATAAATGAAAGGTTAGACCAGGAATGCAAGAGAAAAATTCACACAGAAAATTAAAGTACATGATAAATATATTGCAAAGGAACTCCAAAAACTTACATAGGCGTTCAATAAATACTTTTTGAACACCCATGAGCTAAGTTTATGCAATGCAGGAGTCCTAGGCTTATCAACACTGGCAGACTCCTCCACCACGTGCTCTCGTCAAGGACACTGGTGACCTCCACCAGGTCAACTCTTGGTTAAGTCCAGTCTCCGACCCATTTGCTCACCTCTCCTGCTTCTCCTGGCTTCCAGGGGACACCTGGTTTTCCACCTAACTCTCTGATGCCCTCCTCCCCGGGCTCCAGACAGACGGCTCCCACCCCTAGGGCCAAGCTCCGAACTGTCCCAGACCTTCAACCCGCAAAGCCTAGGGCATCACGCTCCTCGGCCCGACCCCCCCCCCCCCCCCTCGGCTTCTCCCTCTTACACCCCGCAGCCAGGCTGGTCACTGTCCTGACAGCTGCCCCGTAAACTCTGTGCCGAATCCGACCCCCTCCCAGGCCTACAGCCACCGCCCTGCCCCAGGCCCCCATCCTCCGCCACCCGACACTGCGGTGACCAGGGTGACTACCCGGAGGGGTCACAGCAGCCCACCAGCCCACCTGCTCGGGCCGCGTTACTTTCCAGCCTGGCTTCCTGCCCCCTCCCCGGCCTCTCGAGCAGCAGCTGCCCCAGTGCGGGGCCAGAAGACACCGGGCCGAGGAGCCTCTAGACCCTCCCGCACAGGCCGGGCTGCTGCCCGCCCCGCACCCAACCGCCGACGCCGGGAGCCCCGAACGCGGGGGTGCTGATGGGAGAGGGCGGGAAGAGACTGTGCTGCGCATGCGCGCTCCGACCGCGTCCCGGGTCCGCACCGGGAGCTGCGCACTAGGAGGAGCGCGCAGTCGGCGGGACCCGGGCGGGAGCTGAGAGGCCCGGGGGCTCTGCCGGGGACACGCACCTGCAGGGAGCGGCGGCGGCGGCGGCGCCCAGGCTCAGGGGCGGGCCGGAGGCGGTGCGGGGGGGGGGGGGGGGGGGGAGCCCAGGCGCAGGCGCAGGGGCGGGGCGGGGCGGGGCGACCAACGGCGCGGGCTGCAGCGGCCCCTGCCTGAGACTCAGACCTGGCCCCGGGCTCCCGAGCGGTGGGGTCCGGTTCCAGGTCCTGTTCATCATTAACGTTTGTTTCTTTGCTTTTCTGTGTTTGGGTGCCGGCGGAGCGAGGGAGGAGACAGCGCCGTGCCTGGTCTCTGTGAGCTCCCCAGATACGTCGTGAATTACTGCCTGTTTCCCTCTTGAGCTGCAGCTGGATCGCACAAATCTATTTCCAGTGATGGTTCATTGGGTGCCCAGGCTAGCCCACCAAACCTCAGTGCTAGTGCCGACGTCCTTGCCCGTGCCCGTGGGAAACCGTTTTAGGGGCTTCGAGGACTGGCGACTCTTAAAATTCGGCATTTTCCTTTTCTTTAATCCGACTTTACCTTCAGTACCACTTTTCCTAGAATGTATGTAATTGCTTTGGAGCGTGCCAATGGATCCAAAAGAGCGGTGGTCTGAGAACTCGGGTGCAAAAAAAAAGTTACATTAACATTTGTTTTCCAAACAAACTTCAACCACTTCCCACACTTTAGCTGGGAATTCAGCCCACTTTGGAGCCCCTCTTGCCCTTATAGGCCCTTCTGGAGCTTACAGGTTCCAAGATAATTCGAGGAGGACCTCACATCTGGCTGTTATTTTCCCCCTACCTTGTATGTGGAAGTGGAACTTACTTTGTGCCAAACACTTCTAAGAACTTCACAAGTATTAGCCAATTAAAATTTCCCCTACCACGTGGTATACCAGATTTTGTTATCTCTGCTTTACAAGTGAGGCAACTGAGGCCCATGGAAGTCAAGTAACTGCCCAGGCAGAAAACCTGTTGAATAGTATAGCTGGGATTTGAACTTAGATTGTCACCACATATATTGCCTCTCATTCAAGTATTGTTCCACTAGAGGCCTGGTGTACGAAATTCATGCATGGTGGGGGTGGGGGGATTGATGTCCCTTAGCCCAGCTTGCACCCTCTCCAATCTGGGACTCCTCGAGGGATGTTCAACTGCCCGGTTAGGCCCGAGCCTAAACCAGCAATCGGACATGCTTCTCACAATCCAGGACTACTGGCTCCACCACTACTCTGCCAGCCTAATTGATGTCTAACTGCTCCCCTGCCAGTCTGTTTGCCTCCAACTTCCCTCCTCTGCCAGCCTGGTCACCCCTAACTGCCCTTCCCTGCAGGCTTGATCGCCCCCCAGCTGCCCTCCCTTGCAGGCCTGGCCCCTCCAAACTGCCCTCCCCTGCTGGCCTGATTGCCTACAACTGCCCTCCCTTGTAGGGCCTGGAACCTCCCAACGGCCCTCCCCTGCTGGCCATCTTGTGGTGGCCATCTTGTGTCCACATGGGGGCAGGATCTTTGACCACATGGGGGCAGCTCTCTTGTGTGTTGGAGTAATGGTCAATTTGCATATTATTCTTTTATTAGATAGGATAGAGACCTAGTGCATGGGTGGGTGCCAGCTGGTTTGCCCTGAGGGTATCCTGAATCATGGTGGGGGTTCCCTTAGGGCATGGGGTGGCCTGGGCAAGGGGCCTATGGTGGTTTGCAGGCTGGCCATGCCCCCCAGCCCTGGGATCTGGGATTAATCTGTCTATAATTGAAACTTTGTAGCCTGGAGTGGAACCAAGCCTTCTGCTTGCTCTGTGGTGACAACCATTTCTGTTTGAAACTTTGTAGCCTAGAGTAGAGGCAATGGCAGGCTGAAAGCTTGGCTTCCTCTCTTGCCAGGGAAACCCAAGCCTCTGTTCTCTCCAGCTCAGTGGCTGTGCCATTTCTGTATCTTTTATAACTGAAACTTTGTAACATTGAGTGGAAGCCTAGGCAGGCAAGGACAGGCGGAAAGCTTGGCTTCCTCTGTTGCCAGGGAAACCCAAGCTTCCCTCCTACTTTCAGTGGCAGCAACCATCTTCGTTGGGGTTTATTTGCATAATCTGATCCTGATTGGATGGTGGGTGTGGCTTGTGGGTGTGGCGAAGGTATGGTCAAATTTGCATATTACTCTTTTATTAGATAGGATTGCTTTTTGTGCTTATGATATTAGCCATCAAGTGTTAATCTTTTCCTTCATCCAGACATTGGGGAGTAGGGAGCAGAGAGGCCAGGGCCTTCATTGCAGCCTTCCATGGCCTGAAGGGCCAATATGTAGCCCTTTGGTACCACCCATAGTTGGGCCACCTCTGAGATATTGCAGTCCATCAACATCCACTAGTCCACTACTCTCCATATCACTCTTTACCCCAGTACTTTCTTGCAGACTTGGAAAAGCTGAATCTTCCTCACAAGTTTCAGGCTACATCCTCTTCTTGAAATATCAGCCACCATTCTTCCCATCTTTGAAGCAAGTCCAGCTTAATTTTTTAAAATATTTTTTATTAATTTCAGAGAGGAAGGAAGAGAGAAAGAAAAATAGAAGCATCAATGATGAGAGAGAATCACTGATTGGCTGACTCCTGCATGCCCTCAACTAGGGATCAAGCCTGCAACCCAGGCATGTGTCCTGACTGGGAATCAAACCCCTGACCTTCTGGTTCATGGACCCATGTTCAACCACTGAGCCACAGCAGCCAGGGTCCAGCTTAATTTTTTTATGTTCTTGTCCTTCCAAAACAAGCAGCTGTTCCCTCTTCCAGGAATGTTCTTTTCCCATTCACTCTATAATAACTTCTCACTCCCAGTCTCAGCTCCATTGTCAATTCCTCAAGAAAGCCTTGTCTGAAGCCAGCCTCCCCTGCCCCACTAAGTGAGGTCCTTTGTCCCTGATGAAGGCTTTTACTGTACCATAGTAGCTATCCCATCAAATTTCAAATGTATTTGTTTATTTGATCACATTTTCTCTCCACTATAAGCTCACTGAAGGTAACACTTTTGTTTCTATTTCTCACCATGTTCAATTTATTGGCGTAATATGTATTAAACGAATGAACAGCCTGGAAAAGCAGCCCAGAACTCAGGTTAATGAGCAAATTACTTTCTCCTGATCCTGTCTAATAAAATAGTAATATGCAAATTGACCATACCTCCGCTACACCCACAAGCCACTCCCACCAATCAATCAGGAATGGATATGCAAAGTAACACAACCAAGATGGCTGCAGTTACAGAGGGAACAGGAGGCTTGGGTTTCTCCAGTAATGGAGGAAACCAAGCTTTCCACACACCCTCGCCAGCCTAGGCCTCCACTCAAGTCTACAAAGTTTTAATTATAGAAGATAAATAAGTCCCAACAAAAATGGCTGCAGCCACGGAGCTAGAGAGAACAAGAGGCTTGAGTTGCCCTGGCAATGGAGGAAGCCAAGCTTTCCACCTGCCCTGGCCTGCCTTGGCCTCCTCTGCTCAAGACTACAAAATTTCAATTATAGAAGATAAATAAATGCCAACAAAAATGGCTATAGCCACAGAGCAAGCAGGAGGCTTGGCTCTGCTTAAGGCTACAAAGTTTCAATTATAGAAGATAAATAAATCCCAGATACCAGGGTCTCCATTTGGGTCACCAGGGGGTGTGTAGCTGGCCTGCAAACCACCACAGGCCCCTCGCCCAGGCCACTCCACACCTCAAGGGAACCCCCACCCTCATCTGGGACACCCTTCAGGGCAAACCAGCTGACCCCCACCCATGCACCAGGCCTCTATCCTAGCCAATAAAAGAGTAATATGTAAATTGACCATCACTCTAACACACAATATGGCTGCCCCCATGTGGACACAAGATGGCCAGCAGGGGAGGGCAGTTGGGAGGGACCAGGCCTGCAAGAGAGGGCAGTTGGGGGCTATCAAGCCTACAGGGGAGGGCAGTTAGGGGTGACCAGCTTGGCAGAGGAGGGCAGTTGGGGGGAGGGGAGAACCAGGCCTCCAAGGGAGAGCAGTTGGGGGTGTTCAAGCCTGCAGGGGGGGCAGTTAGGGGTGACCAGGACAGCAGAGGAGAGAAGTTTGAGTTTACTGGGCCTGCAGGGAAAGAGTTGTGGGGGACCTAGGCCTGCAGGGGAAAGCAGTTGGGGAGGACCAGGCCTGCAGGAGAGGGCAGTTAGGGATGACCAGGCCTGCAGGGCAGGGCAATTAGGGGCAAACAGGCTGGCAGGAGAGCAATTAGGCATCATTCAGGCTGGCAGGAGAGTGGTTAGGGGTGATCAGACTGGCAAGCAGAAGCAGTTAGGGACAATCAGGAAGACAGACAGGTGAGCAGTTGGGAGCCAGCAGTCCTGGATTGTGAGGTGGTTATCTGACTGCCCGTTTAGGCTCGATCCAGGCCTAAACGGACAGTCAGACATCCCTTGAGGGGTCTCATATTGGAGAGGGTGCAGGCTGAGCTGAGGGACATCCCCCGCCTCATGCACAAATTTCATGCACCAGGCCTCCTTTAGTATGCATGTGTGTGTGTGTGTGTGTGTGTGTGTGTGTGTGTGTGTGTGTATGGATTTGGATTCACAATTCAAATAATGTAACAATAAGAGGACTGGGAAACCAATAAAAAATTGAGCAAAATATTTCAATGAATATGTCTCCAAACAATGTACGTTGATGGCAAATAAACACAGAAGAAGATGCTCAACATCACCAATCACTAGAGGGGTGCAAGTTAAAACCACAATGAGATATTACTACACTCCATAAAAATGGCTAAAATGAAAAAGAGCAATACTGAATGCCAATGAATCTGGGACAGTGGAGCTTTTGGACATTATTTACAGGAATACAGAATGATGAAACTACTTCAGAAAATAGTTTGGTAGTTTCTTGTAAAGTTAAACATCATTTGACTCTCTCTCTCTCTCTCTCTCTCTCTCTCTCTCTCTCTCTCTCTCTATATATATATATATATATATATATATATATATATATATATATATAATATTTGTCAAAACTCTTAAAATTGACCAAATATCTATCTATCATCTATCTATCTATCTATCTATCTATCTATAGATAGATATGTCAAAACTCTTAAAATTGTACCCCTAAAAAGGATGAATCTTACTGTATATAAATTATATCTCATCAAAACTGACTTTATTTTTAATAAATCCTTATTGTTCAGATTATTATAGGTGTTCTTCTTTTTTTTCCCCCATAGCTCCCCTCCACCCAATCCCCCACCCCCCATGGTCTTACCCCCCGCCACTATCTTCTTCCATAGGTATAAGATTTTTGTCCAACCTCTTCCTGTACCTCTCTCACACCCTCTTTCCCCTGAGAATTGTCAGCCCACTCCCTTTCTATGTCCATGATTCTAATATATTGTATTCATCAGTCCATTCCGTTCAACAGATTTTTCATTCACTTGATTTTTAGATTCACTTGTTGGTAGGTATGTATTTGTTGTCATTTTGCTGTTTATAGTTTTTATCTTTACCTTTTTCTTCTTCTTTCTCTTCTTAATACCTTCAGCATTTCATATAATTCTGGTTTGGTGGTGATGAACTCCTTTAGTTTTTTTTTGTCTGTGAAGCTCTTTATTTGATCTTCAATTCTGAATAATAGCCTTGCTGGGTAGAGTAATTTTGGTTGTAGGTTCTTGCTGTTCATCACTTTGAATGTTTCTTGCCACTCGCTTTTGGCATGCATAGTTTCTGTTGAGAAATCAGCTGACAGTCGTTTGAGTACTCCCTTGTAGGTAACCAACTGTTTTTCTCTTGCTGCTTTCAAGATTCTCTCTTTGTCTTTTGCCCTTGGCATTTTAATTATGATATGTCTTGGTGTGTTCCTCTTTGGATTCCTCCTGTTTTGGGGTTGTCTGAGCTTCCTGGACTTGTAAGTCTATTTCTCTCACCAGGTAGGGAAAGTTTTCTGTCATTATTTATTCTAATAGGTTTTCAATATTTTTCTCTCTCTCTCTTCTTCTGGCACCCCAATAATTCTGATGTTGGTATGCTTAAAGTTATCCCAGAGGCTCCTTACACTATCTTCATATTTTTGAAGTTTTTTTTCTTTTCTTTTTTTCTGCTTGAGTGTTTTTTGTCTTCTTATATTTCAGATCATTGGTTTGATTCTTGGGGTCCTTTGATCTGCTATTGAATTTCTATATATTCTTTTATTTTTTTTATCTTTATTGTTCAGTTTATTAATTACATTGTTTCCCCTTTTTATCCTATAGCTCCCCTCCACCCTGTACCTATCCCATCCTCCACCCTCACCTCCCCCTCCCCGCTGTCCTCTCCCATTGTTGCTAGATTTTTGTCCAGTCTCTTGCTGCACTTCCCACAACCCTTTCCCCCCCAAGAATTATCAGTCCATTCCCTTTATATGTCCATGTCTCTGTTATATTCACCAGTCTATCCTGTTCAACAGCCTATCAATTCACTTGATTTTTATGTTCATTTGTTGATAGATGTGTATTTGTTGTTCATAATTTTCATCTTTACCTTTTTCTTTTTCCTCTTCTTAAAGAATATATTTCAGCATTTCATATAATGTTGGTTTGGTGGTGATGAACTCCTTTAGCTTTTTCTTATCTGTGAAGCACTTCATCTGATCTTCAATTCTGAATGATATCTTTGCTGGATAGAGTAATCTTGGTTGTAGATTCTTGCTGTTCATCACTTTGAATATTTCTTGCCACTCGCGTCTGGCCTGCATCGTTTCTGTTGAGAAATCCGCTGACAGTCGTATGGGTGCTCCCTTATAGGTAACCAACTGTTTCTCTCTTGCTGCTTTTAATATTCTCTCTTTGTCTTTTGCTCTTGGCATTTTAATTATGATGTGCCTCGGTGTGGTCCTCTTAGGGTTCCTATAAATTGGGGGTTCGGTGCACTTCTTGGACTCCTAAGTCAATTTCTTTCACCAGGTGTGGGAAGTTTTCAGTCACTATTTCTTCAAATAGGTTTTCATTGTCTTGGCCTCTCGCTGTTTCTGGCACCCCTATAATTCGGATGTTGGTATGCTTGAGGTTGTCCCAGAGGCCCCTTACACTATCTTCAATTTTTTGGATTCTTTTGGTTTCTTGCTTTTTCAGCTGAGTGGATTTTACCTCTTTGTATTTCAAATCTTTAACTTGGTTCTTGGGGTGCTCCAGGGCACTCTCAGGTCTTTGTATAATATTTTTTGTTTCAGTCAGTGTATGCTTAATTTCTGGTTGGTCCTTTTTCATATCCTTGAGAGTCTGCTTTATATCCTTGAGGGTTTCTTTCATTTCCACGTTGGTCTTGATCATTTCCTTGCAGCTCTCGTTTATATCCTTGAGGGTGTTGTTCATTTTCTTGTAGGACGCATTCATTTCCTTTGCGGTCTGGCTTATTTCCTTATAGGCCTCGATCTTTTGTTGGAGCCTCTTAAAAAACCCTATAACCGTGGTTCTGAATTCCATGTCCAGTCGTTTTTTTCCCTCCATTTCTTTCACATCTGATTTCTTTCCATGTTGCTGCATGGTGGCTGCTTCCCTGAGTTGGTCAATTAGCTTTGTGTGGTAGACTTCCTACTAGGGATAGTGGCTCAGCCTCCCTGGTTACCTGAGGTGGATATGGGCTGCACAGTCTTGCTGAAGTTAAGCTCAGTTAATCGTTGTTAGCACTTGGAGGGTTGACCTCCAGGCCAATTGTCTGTGAAGCTCAGCTGTGCTCAGGTTGGGTGGGCGGAGTCTCTGGGCCAAGCAGACAGCGTTAGCTCTGCCCTATGCGGCCCCAGGGACTCTGTGCCAGGGGCAATGGCCGCCAGCACCTCTGAGAGAGAGCCGCTGCAGAGCTCCTCCAGGCTGCTGGTTGCCGGGGAATTCAGACTTTCCCAAAATGAGTCTGCATGTGCAATGTCTCACCCAGGGTCGTAAAACAAAGCAGTCTGATGGTTTTCCGAATGAGAGGCAAGTCGCGGTGCGCTCTCTGCACCATCACGCAGCCGAGCTGTTCGCGCAAGCTGCCTTCTCCACAAGCCGGGAGACCCAGCAGCACCCGAGCTTCGGCGTGCCCTCCCACTGTCCAGTTTTCACCCCGTGTGATAGTGGGTTCTCTGGACTTCGCCCAGAGCTGGAGAATCAGTCCAGTGGGACGCCTTTGTCTCCCCGTTCGAGAAAACTGGCCGGTTTCCAGCCGCCCGCCCTCTCCGCAGCGCCACTCCAAACCTCTCTCCGTGCGAATCTTTCAGCGCTGTCCACCACC
Source organism: Antrozous pallidus (assembly GCA_027563665.1). Lineage (NCBI taxonomy): Eukaryota > Metazoa > Chordata > Mammalia > Chiroptera > Vespertilionidae > Antrozous > Antrozous pallidus. Next base: position 126,186,364 of record CM050508.1, on the reverse strand, counting down.
GCTCCTCCGAGTCACAGTGTCTTATCTTCACTTTTATTTGTGGAATTTTCACTCGGCGAGCTTTCTGGTGATTCTGGAAGGTGTTTGTTCTTTCGTTAAGTTGTAGTATTAAAATTGCTGATTATGACGGCAAGATAGGTGTTTTGCCTTTGCCGCCATCTTAGTTCTGCTTCATCTCTATGTATTCTTTATTTCAGACAGTGTATGCTTAATTGCTGTCTGGTCCTTTTCCATTTTCTTGGCATTCTCATTAAGGTCCTTGAAGGTCTCACTAAGTTCTTCAGAAGTCTCATCAAGTTTCTCCGTGGTTTTAAGAAGATTCTTGAGTAACCTTATAAATGTGGTCCTACACTCTATGTCTGATAGTCTGCTTTCCTCCATTTCTTTCATTCATGACATGTTTCTTTGTCTCCTCATTTTGCTGCTTCCCTGTGTTGATGGCGTGGAAGAATTGCTGTGCTGGAGATACACCTATGGGGCTGGACTTGCTTCAGTGGGGCTTTGGTGCTCACTGAGTCTACCTCTTGAATGTGTCACTTATGGATGTGAGTAGTTCAATTCTGGTGTTGTCTGACACTGACCTCTAGATACACTAGCTTCCTGATCTCCAATGAGGTACAGGTCAGCTACTGTCTGAGGTGATCCAGCAGGAGCTACAGTGAGATCTGCAGATTTCTCCTGCTTTGACCAGAGCTGCAGTTTAGGTTAAGCTGCAAAAGCGCAGGCCATTCATATGCAAATGCTGCTGCGCATAGCTCAGGTGGGTTTGCAGATTGGGTGGGGCCGGGCGGGATCTCAGTGAGTCTTTAGGCTAGGGCATGGCAAACAGTGATGGCTGCCACTCAGCTGTTTCTGTGTCTCTGAGTTTCCAAATCCCCGCATCCCATGCCCCCATGCAGTGAACAGTGATTGCTGTGGGCACCTCTGCAAGGGAGCCACCCTCACTTGCCGATCCAATGGCACACCATTCAGCTTCTCCCGTAGGAGTCTGGGTCGCCAGCGTCTCCCCAGAAATGATTTCAGAGTAATCAGGAGCCTGTTTCCCTTCAGGCTGAAAAAAAAAAAAAAAGCAGCCCCAAAGTCACCCACTGCTGGCCCTGCTCAGGTGCCTTTGTACCTCAGCTTTTCAGCACTTATTATGCACATCCCAATTTCCCTCTCTTTTTCCATCTAGTTGCAGAACTTCCACTCAGCCAGCTTTCCCGTGGTTCTGGGTGATAGGCATTTTGTCTTTTAGTTGCAGTTTTGTAATTGTTGTGCGAGGCAGCAGTTTAGGTGTTTACCTATGCCGCCATCTTGGCTTCTCTCAACAAACCTGACCTTAAAAAATAAGAACTGTAGTCCTGGTCTGTGTGGCTCATTTTGTTGAACATTGTCCTGTGCACCCAAGGATCGCTGGTTTGATTCCCAGTCAGGGCATATATGTGGATTGTAGGTTTGATACCTGTTCAGGGTACAGGTGGGAGACAACTAATGGATGTTTCTCTTTTACATCAATGTTTCTCTCTCTCTCACTTCCTCTCTCTCTAAAATCAATAAAAACATATTTTGAAAAAAAAAGGGGCGGCTATAAACCAAAACTAGGGTATAGGTTTAGAATTATCTATTGCTATGAAACAAATTATGATAAAACTTAGCAGCTCGAAACAATAAACATTTATTACCTCACAGTTTCTTTAGGTCGGAAATCTGGGAGCAGCTTGGCTATGTGGTGGCACTCAGGATGTCTCAAGAAGTTGCAGCTAAGATGTCAGCCGGAGCTGCTAGTATCTGAAGTCTTGACTGGTGCTGGGGCATCTTCACGCTAAGCTACTTCTATTTCTTGTAAGATAATAAAAATGCTTGTTGTTTTAAGCCCTTTAAGTTTTGGGTTAATTTGTTACACAGAAATAAGCAAGCAATACACATATGAGTGGCAGAGAGAAAATGGGAAGGGCACAAAACAACACAGATAACTTAATGCCTATAGAGGTTTGGTAGCAGAGGCAGCCTCTCATCTCTGAGCTCAGCTGAGAATTTTCAAGGTGCTCAGCTAGCCAGGGCTAAATAGGGGCTTCCTTAATGTTTTTGGAAACAGTGGAGAATTAGGCACACGATGAGAACAAAGTAATGAGCACTCTTGAGACTTTCCATATGCTTGGGCTTTACTCAGGTCCAGGGTCCTTTAAACTTGCTCATCCACCCCATGATGATGTGCATGTTAGAAAGTACCACCTAGAAAGTCATGGCTGGTGAACTGGCAGGTGAATAGTAACTTTAAAAAAAGCAATGACTAAGAGCCCCTGAGAGTGAATTCATCCTATGAGAAGAAAAAGTCAGACACGCTGAGCAAGACTTAGCAATAAGCCTAAGGTTTGGAGGAGAGCAGCAGTTCTAGATAAAGCACAGTGATCATTACATGAGCCTGTTCTAGGCCAGTCCCCTTGCTAACATATGGGCTCTAAAGAGGAAAGAGATTGTGAAAAATTAAACCATTCATCTTATTAAACTCTATGGAACCTGAGGCTAAAGATGTGTCCCAGAGGCCTCTTAAGAATGTAAGCCACGAAGAGCTGTATCCACAAGTCATTACCCATTACATAGGAGAAATGACATGTGAACAATCGCCCAAATATGACTGTGGAGAGGTGGGTGGGGCTGAGTCATCTTGCTGAATTGGGCAGTGGCACAAAGAAATGTCCCAAACATATGAAGAAAGACAAAGACCAACACTTGGAGAAAACAACTCTGGAATCCTGTGGTTACACAGATGTGGGCTACTGAAGCAGTAAAGTGACTTTATTTGTACCCTTAGCTGGTGAGGTTTGTGGACATTCTAGTTATAGAAAAATAGCAGTCTAATTCTCCTCCTCCTCCTCCTCCTCCTTCTTTTTTTTTTTAAAAGAATATTTTATTGATTTTTAGAGAGGAAGGGAGAAAAGAGAAATATTGATGTGAGAGCACATTATCAATCAGCTTCCTCCTGCACCTACTTTACTGGGGGTCAAACACACAACCTGGGCACATGCCCCCTGATCAGAAATCAACCATCAACTTCTTGGTGCACAGGATGATGCCCAATCAACTGCACCACATCAGTCAGGGCACCAGTCTGGTTCTTAATTGCAGCAATAGGAAGTAATTCTGGCTGATTTAATTAGAAAAAAATGAATGTATTTTAAAAGATATAGGATAAATAACTTTATAATAATTTGTTAATTGATAACAAGATAAAACATGTGGAGAGGTAGAATAAAAATGCGGAGCTTTATACTGTCTATGTATAAACTCTGACGCAGTACAGGATATTTAGATATTTTTCAAGTACCATGCCACAAAATACTTATTATGCCTGGTATATATCACCTTATCAAAGTAGATATCATCAGTAATGGGACAATCAAAACTTATAGGATGTAATCACTTCCAAAAATGATAACATAAATCTAATAGTGAGGAGACATCAGACAAACCCAGTTGAAGGATATTCTACCAAATAACTTGGCTTTTATCTGTAAAAAGTATCAAGGTCAGGGGGAGGACAATGGGGGAAAAATATGTACTACTATTGAATCTAAAGTATACTGCAAAAAAATAAATTATATATATATATATATATATATATATATATATATATATATATAAAAGAGGAAAAACCTTATTAAAATTCAGGGTTTGCCAACACATACTATAGGAGATGAACAAAGGAGGAGAACGTGAAATAGCCTAGCTATTACATTATATTACTTGGAAAATATAAATCAATTAAATATTTAAAAATCAGTAATCATCATATTCCTTTTACTCTGTAATATCAAATATTTTACTTTTCTAACCTGATTGTTCCATTTTAGTTAAAAGGTTTAGTCAAGTTGGAAAAAAAATTAAAGTCCAGAGTAAAGGGAAAAAACAAAACAGAAAAGTATCAAGGTCATGGTCATGAAAGCCACTGAAAGATTAAGGAACTGTTCCAGACAGAAGGAGAATAAAGAAACATGACAGCCAAATGCTTTACGTGATCATGACCTGCATGCTTGGGCTGTGAAATTCATTATTGGGTCAAATGGATAAACTTTAATGGGTATAAGGATTAGGTGATGTATCAAAGTTAATTTCCTGATTTTAATTGTTGTCCTGTGGTTCTGTAGGAGAATGCTCTTGTTTGTAGCAAATACATAGTACTTGAAAATAATGGGACATCAGATCAGCAATTATTGTCAAATGGTTCAGAAAGCTAATTGCATGATGCTCCCAATTTTTTAAAAATTTGATAAATCTTTATTGTTCAGATTATTAAACTCCCAATTTTCTCTAAGTTTTTAATTGTTTCAAAATGAAAAATATTTTTTGAAACATAAAAAAAGATCTTGGCTAGCAGCTCTATGATACCTGGAGTGGAGGGTGGGGAGATAGCAGATAGGTAAAGATCATTTGTTAAGAGTGTTCCCTCTATTTTTGCGTATGTTTGAAAATTTCATATTTAAAAGTTAATAACAGCAAAAGGGTACCAGGTATTTCACAGAATCACTAGGACCAACTTTGAGATCTCTGATCAGGAGCAATGTTCAAAATCCTGCTATATAAACTGCTATAGAAAGAGCACCACTAATAGCCAGCCCCATTGGGAACCACATCTGAACTTGAGCTGTGGATATGGATGCTGCAGTTGATTGGAACCACATTCTGGATATGGATGCTGCCACAGCATCCCTTTCTCTCCTGCCCAGGGAGTTGAGTTTTCCCATCCTTCTGGCCCCTTCCTAACTCTGTCTTCCAAGTTCAGGGCAGGTGCCTTTGTTTGGCACTGTCCTGTGGCTGTGTCCTGAGAAAGTGAGAATCTTGCGTTTTTACCTTCTTGAGTTTAAGACAGATTCTGCCTTCCATCAAAATTCCTAAGGTGGGAGAATTCTCCAACAGTGGAAGCAGGTACAGGTATGAGCACACAGAAAAGGGGACAGTAGCCACTGTGACAGTAAACACCATCTCTTTAAAGTGTTGTCTCAAATTGGCCTCCTTTGGTCTGGAAATGCCTCGCATTACAATAGCACATCTATACATCTTGCAAAACCACTGAGATTGTTGACAGAGATCCACTTGCCTGTCCATCGGCTTCTTCCACAGACTCTACTGCAGTTTCCAGACAGGACTCGTACACACTCCAAACTAGCTAGCATTTTCTGTTCCAACTTGTTTAATAGTACAAGCTTTGCTTTCTGTTTTCTTGGTCAAGAAAACAAAAACAAAAAAACACACAAAAACAAAACAAAACAAAAAAACAATGGCAATGAGGAGACCCCAGACTTTTTGACACATAAAGACAGATTTGAATTACATCAAATTTTTCATACAACCACAGGGAAATGAGCAGAAGGCAAATTCACAAGTGTCCACTTACTTTGATGGATTTGTCCTTTGGCAAAAACTTTGTGGTGGAAAGGGATATATATATATATATATATATATATATATATATATATATATATATAGAGAGAGAGAGAGAGAGAGAGAGAGAGAGAGAGAGAGAGAGAGAGAGTATACATCACTTTGCTTGAATTCTGCAATTAAGAACCAGACTGGTGCCCTGACTGATGTGGTTCAGTTGAACGGCACTTAAGTGGTTCACTTCCACTGTGGCAATTGGCTATCATGCTTCATTTAATGCTATCTGTATATTATTGCAAGAGAGATTTTTATAGTGCTTTATGGGTCTTAAGTGCTTTTAAATCATTAATAAGTTATTCTTTCCCGAATTTTCAGGTCAGTGTTAACATCTCCCACGTTAAATGCAGCCACTTGGACATGGAGGTTAAGTGACTGACCCAAGGTCTGGTGGTGAGGCACTGTCAAACCTGGGATTGTATAGTATAATTCAATAGAAAAAGAAGAGTCCAACACTATATCATTCATTGGAAGAAGGCTGCTCTTGAGCCAGACCACTCAAAGGAAAGAGAAAGATTAAGTGCTGAGCTGTTTAAAACTTGACTTAGAGGAGTGTTAGCCAAGAAGGGCTGATAATCTTGCTGTGATAAGACTTGTAAATCAGTTCAGTTCAAGGGCTTCAGCTTACACACTGAAACTGTCACTTCAGACATTTCTCCCTGTGTTTTTATATATTCACACTCATGTCCTAAAAATGACCTTCTGAGGTGACTTAGAATGTAAGAGGTGACTTAGAGCTAGGGTCACTAAAATTGATATTAAAAAGAGAGAATTTTAGCCCTGACTGGGTAGCTCAGTTGCTTAATACATCACTCCATAGATATACCAAGGTTTCGGGTTTGGTCCCTGGTCAAGGCACACACAAGAAGCAACCAATAAATGCATAAATAAGTGGAAAAACAAGTCAATGTTTCTCCCTCTCTCTCACTTTCTCTCTCAAAAATCAATTAAAAAAAGAATTTTAGCTTAAGCTAAGAATTCATAAGCGTGATTAGAAACTAATATTCTGTTATTCTTTTCTTATAGCAGGGTCCGTTTAGAACATATTTGGCAAAAATGCAATACCTTTTTGTAGGACTCTCAAGCAAGGGAAGGTTAAAAGCACTCACAGGCAGCCCAGGGCCCTGTCAGACAAAATCAATAGTTGCTACCTCTGGGTTTCAGCATCAGAACAGTGCTTGTCTTCCAGTTTTCCTTCTTACACTCCCCAGAGAGGCTGAAGAAAACCTTCGGGAGAGAATTCAAGCTTGGTTCCCTTTGCCTTTCAGAGAACCATGTAATGAGAGAATCAAAGAAAATGGATCTTCTGCAGTGTGAGTAGAAAAAGCTTCAGCCTACATCAACTTCTTGGTTCACTCTTGCATTCTATCCTCTGGATACCAATTAACCTCTTGGCTGTCAATGGTTTATTTCTGAAACAGCAGGAAGCAGTTTTCTAGAAAACGCAAGTGGTATAGGATAATTTGACCCAGGGTAGGTGGGAACAGGTGTGGAGAAACAAAACCCAGCAGCTAAACGATTGAAAGGTCATTTTCCAAATCGACCATCCAGTAATTCTGCTGTTAAAAAAAACCTAACAAATGAACAACAACAGCAACAACAACAAACACCCAACCAATTACTTTGGAGTTCTGCCACACTTCAGTGTCCAGATCACAGGTAAGCAGGAATGGTGTTGGAAAGATCGCTTAACTGGAAGTCTGAGCTGAGCATCGCCAACCTCATGAACATATTTACTGGTTGGTGAAATCCTCTTTTTTGGGAACTATGTTTAGCATACAATGAAGGTGACATGAGACATTTAATTAAGCCATATAAATTCTTTCCTCCTGACAAATATTAAAATGGGGACAGGGAGGGAGATGGGAACATATTTCTTTTTTTTTAGGCCAAATAAGTAAAACAAAACAAAAGTTCCATTTTTATCTTTAATTTTTAAATATTGCATGCACTTTGGGGAAAATGTCCTAAAAAATAGCTATTATTTGTTGAAGGTTTCATAGGTGCCAAACACGATGCTAAGCATTTCACATAATGCTTTAATGGAAACTTCCATTGCAAGAGGCAGAGACCTACTTCATTTCAAACTGGCTTAAGGAACAGAGTTTTTGTCATCTAATTGTGGTTATGTGTGTGAGAATTTTCAGAAATGATAAAGTGCAGAGACATGCAATTTTTGCTTCTTTTTGGTTTCATTCTCAGTCAGGCTCTTTGAGGCAGTGGTAAAGGTGGCCACAAAAGGTCTAGGTTTACACCTGTAGGAAGAGAATGTCTCTGCGCCAGTGACACTACCAGATAGGGGCTGAATCTCATTGGCTTAGTGTGGGTCATGTGACCACCCTAAAAGGAATCTCTGGGGCCAGGAGTCTGGAAGATGATGATTGGCCAGACCGGGGTCACAAATCCCCCATGGAGTGGAGAGGCAGGTCAGCTGCATCTGAGCCACATGCACTAAATAAGAATGGAAGAGAGTGATCACCCAAGAGAAAAACAATACACTATTAGAAGTCCACTGGGAAATAGATGCTGGGCAGCCAAAAGCAACAGATGTCACTACAGAAGTTCATCTGATGTATGAGGAAACTAAGGCTCCGGATGTTAAGTAACTTAGTTAAGGTCATAAGGTAGTGAGTGGTTCAACTAGGTTTCAAACAGCTCTGAGCAAGGATTAAGAGTCTAAGCTTTGCTCTGAAAAGCCATCTTTTCATTGTTCCTGTGTCTGCCTCTCCAGTCACTGCAACCACCTCCCCTGACTCCAGCAGCTTCTTCGCCAGAGTCAATCCAACTCTTGCTTTAAAAAAAAATCCTCTGCACAGGATCACCTGTGTGGCCCACTAAGTCAGACACGCCCAGATCATCACCAAGGACTTAAAGGAGAAGAAGGAAATTGTGGAGGAGGCAGAGAATGGAAATGATGCACCTGTGAATGGGAATGCTAATGAGGAAAACAGGGAGCAGGAGCTGACCATGAGGCAGATGAAGAAGAGGAAGGAGAGGAGAAAGAGGAGGAGAAAGAGGAAGGTGATGGAGATAAAGAGGCTGACGATGTTTACACCAAGAAACAGAAGACCAACGAGGATGACTAACAAACAAAAAAAAAAAAAAAGGAAAAGTTAAACTTTCAGAAAGGTCTGTCACCTATTCACCCTCCACTTCCTGTTTCAGAATTTAAACGTGGTCAACTTCGAGCAGAGACTCCGCCCACCTGCCCACTAGCCTGCCTGGGGCAGTGCCACCTGCAGTGACATGCCCTTGCCACCACCCAACCAAAACCATGTAGTGAATTTGCAACAGGGGAGAAAAAAAAAAAACAACCAAAACTTCCAAGGCCTTGCTTCTTTTTCAAAAGTACTTTAGAAAGGAAAATTTGTTTGTATTTTTTATTTGCATTTTATATTTTTGTATATATTGTTAGGGATCAGCCATTTTTAATGATCTTAGGATGACCAAACCAGCCTTTGATCATTCTAAGTCTGCCTACGTCTGACTTTACTTGTGGTGTGACCATGTTCATTATAATCTCAAAGGAGAAAAAAAAACTTGTCAAAAAATCAAAAACAACAACAACAAAAAACATTCCGAGCATTCCAGTAACTTTTTGTGTATGTACTTAGTTGTACTCTAAGTAATTGGTTTGTATGAGATGTTTAAAAGGCCACAGATAAAAATGTTTCTCTCCCCTCACCTTTTTTTTTTGTCTATGTAGTTGCTGTTTATTTATTTATGCTTTGGCCTCTTTGATGTATGTGTGAAACAATGTTGTCCAACAATAAACAGGACTTTCATTTTGCTGAATTGTTCTAACAACAACACAAAGAGTCTAAGCTTTGCCCTAGCCCAGTGGTCAGCAAACCATGGCTCTCGAGCCACATGCAGCTCTTTGGCCCCTTGAGTGTAGCTCTTCCACAAAATACCACGGCCCGGGCAAGTCTATTTTGAAGAAGTGGCATTAGAAGAAGTTTAAGCTCACAAAATTTGGCTCTCGAAAGAAATTTCAATCATTGCACTGTTGATATTTGGCTCTGTTGACCAGTTTGCCAACCACTGCCCTAGCCGGTTTGGCTCAGTGGATAGAGCGTCGCCTGTGGACTGAAGGGTCCCGGGTTCTAGTTGCAGGCTTGATCCCCTGTAGAGAGGGTGCAGGAGGCAGCTGATTAACGATTCTCTCTCATCATCTATGTTTCATCTCTTGCTCCCTCTCACTTCCTCTCTAATATCAATAAAAATATATATATTTTTAAAAGTCTAAGCTTTGGTATTAGCTATGAACTGAAATCACACCCCCACTGCTCACTGGCTATGTGGACTTGACTAAATTAATTTCTCTGAGCTTTAGTTTCTTTATCTGTAAAATGGAAATAATACCTATTTTACAGATTGAATAAAATCATACATAAAGCATTTATTAAGATGGGTGGCACTTATTAAGCTGGTGGTAGTGGCTATAATGTTATATTTCTCCCTATCCCACTTTTAAAACTTTTTAAAAACTAGGACCTTTCTTTTCTTTCCCTAAGCAGGTGAAGGTACTCACCTCTTTTTGGCTTAAGTTGAAAATGGCTTTCACTCTGAGCAAGGTTTTTGCAGAGCATTTGAGCTCTCATGTCACCCACTCTTAATTCAATTTTAGTATCAACTAAGGTTGTCAAATATTAGAAACAGAAACTTCTGATGATTTAAAATGAAAACTACATACATTTTTCAGGTAAAACAGCAGACATCAAGGCCCCTTAATTTTCTAGACTCCAGCTCCTTTATTATTAATTTCCAAAGTAATAATGGTGGAAGAAACCAAGATGGCAGCATAGGTAAACACATAAACTGCTGCCTCGCACAACAATATGGAAACTACAACTAAAAGACAAAACGGATACTATTCACAACCACAGGAAAGCTGGCTCAGTGGAAATTCTACAACTAGAAGGAAAGAGAAAAACACACAGTGACTCAGAGGAGCTGCAAAAGGCTGAAGTACGGAGACACATGCGCAGAGAGGATGGGCGGCTGAGTGCCTGACTGGCTTTCTCTAGCAGGAGGGAGACGGAAGCTCCTGACTGTGCTGAACTCCACTCCCCGATGAGACTCTGGGAAACCAGACTCATTTGAGGGAAATCTGGGTTGTTAGAAAAAGAGAAAGCACACTTGAGACTTGGAAGCTGTGGAAGGCAGAGTTTCGGAGGTGCACGCACGCAGAAAGGACTGACTTCTCAGTGCACAGATGGCTGAGTGTGTGGCTGGCTTTCTAAAGTGGGAGGGAGACAGAAGCTCCAGACTGCACTGAACTTTAGTTATGGGTGAGAATCTGAAAATCCAGACTCATTGGGGAGAAACTGGACTGTTTGGCAGCAGGCAAAACTCAAAGGTAGCTTTCTCTCAGAGGTGCTTGCAGTGGTTACTGAGAGACACTGAGATCCAGGGGCCTCATAGGGCAGGGCTGACAGGAAGCCAAGGCTGTCTGTTCTGCCCTGAAACTCTGCCCTATCTAAGCTGAGCACAGAGGCTTTTGCAATTTTGAAAGTCTTGCCTCATAAGGGTGTCTCCAGCACAGAAGCTCTCCCAGTGTAGACACAGCTGATCCTCACAGCCAATTGGCCTGGAGATCAATTTCTCCCAGCGATGCCAACAACAATCAAGGCTTAACTACAACAAGACTGAGCACACAGTCCACAAAGGGGTGCACCAAGAGTGTCCACCTCAGGTAACTGGGGAGGCTGAGCCACTGTGCCCTATAGGACACCTACCACACAAAGCTACTCGACCAACTCAGGGAAGCAGCAAAAATTCAGAGACAAAGAAACAGATCACAAATGAAAGAAATGGAGAAAAACAAATGACTGGATATAGAGTTCAAAACCACAGTTATAAGGTTTTTCAAGAATTTCCTAGAAAAGGCCAATACATTTAGTGAGACCCTCGAGGCTAGGAAAAAGGACCAACTAGAAATTAAACATACCCTAATTGAAATAAAAAATATTATACAGAGACCAAACAGCAGACTAGCGGAATGCAAGAATCAAGTCAAAGATTTGAAATACAAAGAAGTAAAAAAACACTCAACTGGAAAAGCAAAAAGAAAGAAGAATTTGAAGAGAGTGTAAGGAGCCTCTGGGGCAACCTCAACAGAACCAACATCTGAATTATGGAGGTGCCAGAACAAGAGAGAGAGAAAGATACTGAAAACCTATTTGAAGAAATAATGACCGAAAACTTCCCCCACCTGATGAGAGAAATAGACTTAAAAGTCCAGGAAGCACACAGAACCCCAAACAAAAGGAATCCAAAGAGGATCACACCAAGACACATCATACTTAAAATGCCAAGAGCAAAAGACAAAGAGAGAATATTAAAAGCAGCAAGATAAAAACAGTTAATTACCTTCAAGGGAGCACCGATATGATTGTCAGCTAATTTCTCAACAGAAACTATGCAGGCCAGAAGGGAGTGGCAAGAAATATTCAAAGTGATGAATAGCAAGAACCTATAACCAAGATTACTCTACCCAGCAAAGCTATCATTCAGAATTGAAGGTCAGATAAAAAGCTTAACAGATAAGAAAAAACTAAAGGAGTTCATCAACACCAAACCAGTATTATATGAAATGCTGAAAAGTATTCTTTAAGAAGAGGAGGAAGAAGAAAAAGGTAAAGATAAAAATTATGAACAACCAATACATCTCTATCAACAAGTGAATCTAAAATTCAAGTGAAATAAAAATCTAATGAACAGAATAAACTGGGAAATATAATAGAATCAGGGACATAGGAAGGGAGTTGAGTGACAATTCTCAGGGGGAAAGGGGTGTAGTGGGTGCAGGACAAGACTGGACAAAAAGCGTACACCTATGGATGAGGACAGTTGGGGGGAGGTAAGGGCAGAGAGTAGGATGGGAACCAGGTGGAGGGAAGTTATGAGGGGGAAAAAAGAGGAACAATTGTAATAATCTGAACAATAAAGATTTATTAAATTTAAAGAAAGTAATAATGGTGACCTCTGCATCAGATATAGAATGACATAGGAACAAGGCTTATAGTGCTATTATTTGTATTATTCTGATCTTTCCTGAGTATATTTTAAGGACGGGAGCATGTATGCTGTTCTCAGACAATATCTTAAATATTTTGAGAGTTACCTTACTATAAAGTGCATTTGGGACTATCTGCTGACATTAATGTATCAACTTATGGCAATGCTAAATATTTTCACTGCTAACGATGGTTATTTTTGAAACAGGATGACCTTCAGTTCAATACCAGCTTGTGAGCCTCAGCTAGCTAGTGGCTGTGCCTGACACTCCTGGGCCTGAGAGTTCAGTTCTGTCCCCAGCCAGCCTTACCTCTTTTGGCCTTGCATCTTTGTATCAGCCTGTATCTATTCCAGTGAGAGTAAAGGTCACCTACATCACATCCCCGTGTGAGCCAAACAGTAGGTGAGGGTGCTAAGTGACTCTCAGCCCACCCCTGAGGTTCTTGTCTGTCTCAGCTTGGAGATAATGCCCAAAGAGGACCCGGCACTCTGGAAGTAAGTTAGAGAGAAACACAGAGATGATCGAAAGAGTTAAAAAAAAAAAACAAAAAAAAACGTTGTTAGCTCATTTAACTTAGAGAGGGAGGCTGAGAATGCTCTATTTAGAGATTTTAAATATAAATTTTAATAAAGAACTATTTATTGAGAGCCCACCATGCACTGGGCAAGTGTTCTCCAGGAGGAATAGTTGCCTGGGGAACAATGCCTAGCTGTTCTGGCTGTGCTGAGAATGGAACAAAAGCAAGTGGATCTGCAAGGCAGAAGAGTTTCAAATGAGCTGTAGTGGAGAATTTTCGACTTCACATAATGCGAGCGAGCGTTAAACGCTGGCTGGGATGGCTTGCCAGGGGAATTCGGGAGCCAGAGCTGTGCCTAGGGCTAGTTTGCACAAATCAGTTCTGGTTGGTTTGAAATACACAGCTCCCAGCAATCAATTTTTCAAGAAAAGCTGGGGTTGCGATAGGGTATGTTGTTTTTCTCTGTGTTATTTTGAACCTTACTTTTTACAAATACTACTGAGAAATCTCTCAGAAGTACTAAAAACAGTTTACTTGGAGAAAAAAGGAGTGTCTGAACTCTGCCTGAGAGACAGCACAATGGAAAACACTGGGAGATTTAAAATAAACATCTCTAAATGTTATGACAAAAGTAATCAAATGTAAAAGAAAAATAGAAACCTAAGGACAATACTGAGACTATGACAAATGACAAAATATTTATTATCTAATTATTCACTAAATTTGGTTGGAAAAACTTTAAAGCCCCAATAAATAGCTGAATAAAAAATTTTATTAAAAAAGATTTATTTCTGGCCAACAAATGAATTAAATATTTTGATCTGGTTACTTTTAAAGCAAAATTAAATTCAACCATTTAGTATAAATTCCTTTCTAAAAAGTCAACTAAATTCTTTTTCAATAATAATTCCCATTGCTCATAAAGATACAGAAAAAGGGGCCTATTTGGACATTAGTATAATTCTCTATGAGTAGCACTCCTTAAACACATTTTTAGAAATTTCATTTATTTTCTTAATTGATCAATTGATTTTTACAGAGAGAGAGCGAGAGAAACACCGGACTTGTTGTTTCACTTATTCATGCACTCATTGGCTGATTCTTTTATGTGCCCTGACCAGGGACTGGACCCCGAACCTTGGCATGTCAGGATGATGCTCTACACAGCGGAACTACCTGGCCAGAGAAGTTCCATCTGTTCTTAAAATCTAAAAATAATTTTGTTCAAAGATATTTATTACATTATCCACAATCACAGATAAAGTTTAATATTATTCACAATCACAAGAAATTGGAAGTAATCCAAATTGGAAGTAAATAAATGTTTCATAAACTATGATATAACAACTCAACATATTGACAACAATTAAAATTATGTTTAGAGTTATAACAGGGAAAAGGTCATGTTCAAAATTAAATAGGAAAAAGTAGGATATGCTTAGTTTTGCCACTTTCTCTGTGGCCAGTAAGAGACTCAGGTTTTCATCTATAAAATTGGAAGTAACAACAATATCTTCTCCATCAGGTTATATTGATTAATAAGTGGACTCACCTGAATAAAGTGTTAGCAATATGTCTGGCAAACAGTAATTGCACAATAAATGACAGTTCTTATTTTTGTTTTGAGTGAGCTAGAACCTTACTTCTAAAGAGTCATTATAAGATTTCAATCTAAAAACTAAGCTTTAGAGAAAACCTGAAAAGACATACGTCAGGAGGAGAACCAAGATGGCGGCATAGGTAAACACCTATTGTTCTGCCCCGCACAACGATTCAAAAACTACAACATAACAACAAAACAAACATCACCCAGAATCACCAGAAAGCTGGCTGAGTGAAAACTCCACAAATAAAAGTAAAGGTGGGACACTGAGACTCAGAAGAGCGGCGGGAGCGCAGCCTTGAAGACGGAAACAGATTAGGAGCCATCCTGGTCGTGCGCACGCACGCGCGGACTATAGGGCTGGAGCAGCAACCCCGGCTGGATTTCGTCAATGGGGAGGGCAGAGATGTCCCACTACATGGATTCCCCAGCGCCAGGCGAGGTCCGAGGTCCGGGGGACGCACCCTGGAAGCCGGGCATGGCAGAGGTCTCCTAGTCTGAGGAGAAACCAGGTAGCTGGGGAAAGAAGTTTGCAAGCAAGTGTCGCACAAACGTGCGACTTGCTCCCTGGAAACTTGTCTCCTGGTCCCGGAAACCACCTATTTTACAACCCTGGGCTAGACTTTGGGTGTGCAGACTCATTTGGGGAGAGGCGGAGTTGTCTGGCAAGGGGAAGAGACTAGCGGCTTTCTCTTGGAGGTGCCTGCAGCCATCCCCATCCAACAGAGACCCACATGCGAGCACCGCATAGGACATAGCTGACACAGAGGCTGCCTGCTCAGCTCAGACACTCCGCCCATCCAACCTGAACACAGTCTCCCTTTACAGTCAATTGCCCTGGAGGTCAAACCCTCCTAGGGCTAACAACAACAAGTTGGGCTTAAATTCAAAAATACTGTACAACCCTTAAAGGATTGCAGTAAGAGTACCCATCTCAAATAACTGGGGAGGCTGTGCCACTGACCCTTACAGGACATCTACCACATAAAGCAGCCACCATGCAGAGATATGGAAAGAAATCAGGTGTGAAAGAAATGGATGAGAAAAGACGACTAGACAGAGTTCAAAACCACGGTTATAAGGCTTTTCAAGAGGCTCCTAGAAAAGGCCGATGAACTTAATGAGAACTACGAGGAAATAAACAAGACCAACCAGAAAATGAATGAGACTTACAAGGAAATGAATGAGACCCTCAAGGAAATGAACAAGACCTCTGAGGATATGAACGAGACCCTCACGGATATGAAAAAGGACCAACTAGAAATCAAGCACGCACTGACTGAAATAAAAAATAATACACAGAGTCCTAAAAGCAGTCCACAGGGCCACAAGAACCAAGTCAAAGATTTGAAATACAAAGAAGCAAAATCCACTCAGCTGGAAAAGCAAGAAACAAAAATAATTCAAATAATTGAAGATAGTGTAAGGGGCCTCTGGGACAACCTCAAGCATGCCAACTTCCGAATTAATGGGGTGCCAGAAAAAGAGAGAGAGCAAGTTAATGAAAACCTACTTGAAGAAATAGTGACTGAAAACTTCCCCCACCTGGTGAAAGAAACTGACTTAAAAGCCCAAGAAGTACACAGAACCCCAAAATATAGGAATCTAAAGAGGACCACACCAAGACATATCATAATTAAAATGCCAAGAGCAAAAGATAAAGAGAGAATATTAAAAGCAGCTAGAGAAAAACAGTTGGTTACCTACAGGGGAGCACCCATACGATTGTCAGCGGATTTCTCAAAGGAAACGATGCAGGCCAGACGCGAGTGGCAAGAAATATTCAAAATAATGAATAGCAAGAATCTACAACCAAGATTACTCTATCCAGCAAAGCTATCATTCAGAATTGAAGATCAGATAAAGTGCTTCGCAGATAAGAAAAAGCTAAAGGAGTTCATCACCACCAAACCAACATTATATGAAATGCTGAAAGATATTCTTTAAGAAGAGGAAGAAGTAAAAGGTAAAAATATAAATTATGAACAACAAATACACATCTATCAACAAATCAACATAAAAATCAAGTGAATTGATAGGCTGATGAACAAGATAAACTGGTGAATGTAACAGAAACATGGACATAGAGAGGAAATGGACTGACAATTCTTGGGGAGAAAAGGGTTGTGGGAAGTACAGCAAGAGACTGGACAAAAATCTTGCAACAATGGGAGAGGACAGTGGGGAGGGGGAGGTGAGGGTTGAGGGTGGGATAGGTACAGGGTGGAGGGGAGATATAGGGGGATAAAAAAGGGGAAACTATGTAATTAATAAACTGAACAATAAAGATAAAAAAAGATATACGTCAAAGGCAAGGATTGTCTCTGTGGGTGATCAACTATGGGTTCAAATATGGTTAAGTATTATTTTATCTACTTTAAATTTTTTCTGAGTTTTTTTTTCTCACACATCTCTACTACCCTTCCAATGCATAAATAGATCAGACTATTTTAAAAATATCTAGACATATATAATTTAGTTTAGTTCATAATACTTTCCAATAGAAATAGATGAAGTCACTAAAGTTCAGACAAAAATTACAAACACTATCTGTCAGTCAATTCAAGAGTTGACTGCAGACAAACCATCAACAGTCACGGGTTGCCATGCCCACCCCCAAGTCCCACCCCTCACTCATCGGTTTTGTTATTTAGGCTGTGCTAGACCACAGCTGAGCCTAAAAGGGGCTTTTTCAGTGTTTATAAAGCTGTGTGCACAGTCTGGCTTTTTATGCTTCTTGCATTCTTTTCTCCAACAAGCAGAGAACTACTAAGACAGATTTTCCAGAAAAAGCCAGGCTTTTATATAAGCAACAGCCTCATTCATCATGCTTGACTTAATGATGAATTTTTTATTTTTAAATTCTCAAAAACAAAAATGAAAAAAACCCCAGTCTCTATCCTTGAGTCAGCAGTTAGTTATTCTTTTTTTTTTTAAGACTTTATATTCTTTATTTTAAAAATTAATAAAATAAAGGGGAGAAAGAAAACCTACCAGTAATTTCCCCCCAGGAACATCAAAGCCTACAAACTTGGTGAATGAGGATCCGTGTTCATTCTTTTTGCATGCACACCAACATGTGTGAGCGTTTTAGTTTCTGCTATGACCAGGGGTCTGCTGGGAGGGAAGGAAATTGCAGAAAAGGAGCGATGACCCTGAATTCTAATGTTCTGGCATTCATGTCAAGGACAACTGTGAATAGGGCTTGGGGTAAATATCCTCAAATAACCTCCCATGAATTTATACACATCTCCATCCAGAAAACCTTCCCCGCCCCTTTGCTTCCTTCCTCTCCTGTTCTTTTAAACGTCTCATAATAGCCATGGCACACCATCCCAACCTTCTGCTGCCTCTCCCTCTCACCCTGGGCCTGCAAAGAAAGCCTCTCTTCATGAGCAGTGCAGCTGTGTGCGGATGGCCACCTCCCTCTCCTCACCACCAGGAAGGTGGGACTCCCCGCCTGAATACGACGGGAAGGCTCCCTCCAAACCCACCCCCAGCTCAGGGCTGCTTGTGAGGCTGTTGTTACTAAGGAAAGGCTCAAGGAGCATATGCAGGATGCAGGCTGGCCCCTAGCGCCAGGAACTTAGCGCAAATGGTGTCTTCTCTTGGCCAGGGTTTCTGTGGTCTGCCTATTAGCGACAGAACACTAAGAAGACTGATTTTTGCTATGACTGTGGAAAATAAATTATGCTGAGATTTAAAAAATAAATGAGTGTGCCCCACCCTAGGCATAAAATGTCAGGCAGGAGGTTGGATCTTTATTCTCAGAAGCTGAAAAGAAACAGCTTTGCCTTAGAGCAGAGTTTCTCAATCTTGACCCTTTTGCCTTTTTGGATCAAATAATTCTTCGTGGAGGGAGACTGTACTGGGCATGGTGGGTGTGTAACAGCATCCCTGGCCTCTACCCACTCTTGGAGTCGTGACAACCAAAAATGTCTCCAGGCATCGCCAACTATCCCCTGGGCATAGGGCTGCCAGATAAAATACATGCTGTCCAGTTAAATGTGAATTTTGGATAAATCATGCAGTGTTTGAAACATACTTATACAAACAAATCATTCGTTGTATATTTATTTGCTGAAGTTGGCAGCTCTACCTGGGGAACAAAATCGCTCCCCATTGAAAACCACTGCCTTAAAGATGCCAGGAGCCAGGCCAGGCTTCAGGCTTGGGGTCTCACTTATATGTGGAATCTAATAAATTGATGGATAAAGTAGAGCCAGTGGCATGGAAACATGGAACAGACTGATGAATCTCAGAGGGAAGGGGGATGGGGGAAGAGATTAACCAAAAACATGTGCCTATATGCCTTGCCTTTGGACACAGGCAATAGGTGGTGAAGAAATAAATGAGCGGGGGGCAATGGAGGGTAAAAAGGAGACATCTGTAATACTCTCAACAATAAAGGTTTTTAAAATGCAAAAAAGAGAACTATAGAGATTCCAGCCCCAACCAATGCCCAGCATCTGCCTAACACCACATTTCTTGCTTAGTTAAACTTTTTGTGACTTATGGCTGAAAACATTCCTAACTGATACAGAGAACAAAGTAAATAATTCAGGAAACAGAAAAACAAATACAACCTCCATAATTCTCTCAAATCCACTTCATATCCTTAGAGAAACTGAGTATTGATTAATCATTCCTCCCAAAGGGAATATATTTTATTACTGTTTCTTAATGTAAATAAGTGTAAATAATGATGAATATAATAGATAGTCTTATTTCACTATAAGCAGCATATTATATACATTCTATATACACTATTATACACCGTTTTATACCTTCATTTCATTACTTAATGATACAGCTTTTTAGGTAGATCTCTTCACATCAGTAGGTGGTCTTCTACACTAATTTTTATGGCTGCATAGTATTCCATCAAATGGGCATGCCTTCATTTACTTACCTAGTATTTAACCACTAAATATATGAGTTGTTTATAATCGCTAAATTTTACAAATTATGCCACAATCAATAAACTTGTGCATATGTTAAAACTTACTTATGGAAAAGATTGTGAAGGATATATCCTCAGAAGAGAGATTGCTGGGTCAGTAGAAAACTATATATGTATTTCTGGTAAAATTGCCAGATTCCCCTCAAAAAGTGGTTGTATGATTTTGCAACAACATTTGGGAGTGCCTATTTCTCCCCAGCCTTTCTAACAAAGTATGATATCAAATTTTTAGATTTTTTTGGGGGAGGGGGTCAATCTGATAGGTCGAAAATGGCATCCTAGTGCAGTTTACATTTATATTTTTCTTTTTATAAATAAATTTGTTCATATTTTCATATGTGTAAGGGTCATTTATATGTATTAGAAAAATTCGTTCTTTGTAATATAATTTACAAATATGTTCCCACTCTACCTTTTGATTTTTCTTTTGGTGTTTTTGCCATGTAAATGTTTTTTGTTTGTTTGTTTGCTTTCTATATAGTTAAATGTATCAATCTTTTCTGTGGATACTTGTGAATTTTTAGTCATAATTAGAAAGGCCTTTTCTATTTCTTAGTTAAAAAAAGTACCCCTATTTTCCTCTATTATATATTTGTATACTATACAGTTTAATTCTTTACATTAAAACTTTGATCCATTTTGAATCTGGTGTGAAGTATGAATCCAACTCTAGCTTATTCCAAATAGTTTCCCAGTTACTGCAATATCTTTTCCTAAAAAGCCTATTTTTACTATACTAATTGGAAATGTTACCTTTTTCATGAATTAAATTTTTAAGATTGAACCCGTTTCTGGACTTTCTATTCTGCTAGAAGATTCTATTTATCTTTTAGTGCATAATACCACATTGTTTTTATTACCAAGGCTTTGTGTATGTTTTAATATCTGACAAGGCTTGTCCCCTCTCAGTGTATCACCTCACAGAACATTTAGAGATTTTGTTGTTTGTTTATTTTCCCATATAAATGTCAAAATAAGCTTGAATATTTTCAGAAAAATTTTTGTTTTGTTTATTTAAATAGCATAAAAAAGAAATCCAGTGTTGTCTGAAATAAGAAATTTGGTGATATGATTGGAAAACAGTCAAAGACATTTTGGGGGGGGGAATGGAAAATTTGAAGTGAGAAAAATGTCTGAAATATCAAATCAAAAAGTCAAGTAATCAACAAGTAGGAGTCCAGAAAATAAACATAGAGAAAATGGAGAGAAGGGAATTATTTTTTTTAATTTTTTTTTATTGTTTAAAGTATTACAATTAGTAGTACATATGTCTCCTTTGTTCCCCCCATGGGACTCCCCCCGGTTTCCCTCACCTGCCCCCATCCCAGTGTCTTGTATCCATTGGTTATGCTTATATGCATGCATACAAGTCCTTCAGTTGATTTTTTCAACCCCCCTCCCCGAATCTCCTCTGCCTTCCCACTGTAGTTTGACAGTGTGTTCAATGCTTCTTTGCCTCTGTATCTATTTTTCCCCATTTCCTTTCTTTAAAAAACTTGCCTCTGCAAACTAGAAATAAACATATAATAATAAAAAATGTTTGAGTTCCAATTTCAATGTCCAACAGTTCTGAGTCCCAGTTTCAATGTCAAATAGTTCCTTATGTGTACATGTCAGCAATGATATCTGGATGGTGGACACATAGTAGGAATGCAGGTACGACCCTCTCTGGTTTGGTCCTAGGCAACCTGCAGCGATGCACAGCTGCTGACTGCTAGCATGGCAAGGCGCTATCAGAATCTTCCATCTCTGGACTGTTTCTTCTCTTGTCTTCATTGTTGGAGCAGACCTGTCAATTCCTCTCTGTTGCAGGAATCCACATGGTCTTGGAGTTGTTTTCTGAAAATAAACAAACATATTCTTGACCAAAAGTTAATAAAGGAATCTTTTCTATAAAATTGACTTGGGTTTCTTTTTATATTTGCCCAAACGATTTTCCTTTGGCTTATTTTGAAATCATGTGTGTTTTTCATTGGTGTCTTGCTGTTAGCATTACAAGTGAAAATTAATTTTTGTAAAGTAAAATTTTTCTAGATGTAATTTACTTACAGCATATTTTTCCTTACATGATATTACCCTACTATTGCCCCCATTTTTTGATTAATGGAGGCTTTTATAAATTTTATAATGCAGTCTTGATAACTTTAAATTTTAATATTTTGCACAAAAATATGACTGTTTTAGTTTCATTGCACGTTAAGCAATTTTACCATGAGATGAACTACCAATAGAAATTTTAGTTAATAATTTAGAAATAGCTTTTTGTCCAGTATGATTAAATTTTCTTTAATATTCACTTATTTCAATTAGCCAATTTAAATTAATCTGAAAACTTGATTACTATTTTACTGTCAAGTTTAATACTCTATCAACAATCTTAGTTTACCTTGTAAATATTAGTGGAAAGGATTATTTGCATTGTTGAGTAGGCCCTGAGCATTCCTGGTGCTAGGCAGAATTTAGATATAGGGCAGCTGCTGTCAGCCACGTCTCTGTTACCTGGGTCCAGATCCGAGCTGGGCATGGGAAGCAAAGCAGCCATGGGTGACCTCCCTCAGAAAGGGTGAGGGTTCAGGCCCCTGCAAGTTTGGAGGTGAGGGTCTGTGCCCCACCTCTGTTGACCCTCAAGTTCTCTCCTGATGGCCCCTCTGTGACTGTACCTGTCTTAGGTTGTTCCTTCCCTGAGGAATCTCACCTGTCTCTGGCTAACCAGTCATTCTCTGGGGCCAAGCAGGGTGATGTGAGGTTTAGTTCTGCCTTCTTGGTAGCTTATGCCCCCATGGCCTCCACTCCCAGCACCTATCTTGGGATCTCCTCGCCTTCTGGCGGGGCCATAGCACTGATCACATATCTTAGGGAACACAGGTTTCTTCTCCAGGGAGGGCCCAGCTCACACCATTGGGCCAGGGACAGATCCATGGTACCAGCCACCACGAGGCTTCAACCTCAGCATGAACAGAAAGCTCAGGCAACAGCTGAGAGCAATTGGATTGTGTGAAGAGAGCCCCTCTTGGCAAAAAGGGCAAGAGGGGCAAATATGGAATGCTCAAGTGCCTTCCCAGTGTCTTAATTTCTTCTGAAAAGGATTAAATCCTTTCATGTTCTTTTTTAAATTGCTGCCAAACATTCAAAGAATTAGTTTGTAAGTTTGTTTGGGATAATTGTACAATATGCTGCTATAAAATATCAAAAATTATAGTAACATTGTAGAATAATATCATGAAAGAATAAATCTTTGCTCTAGGCCATGGCAATTCAATTTCAAACTGGCTGTCAATTTCTTTTTTTTTTTAAATTTATTTTATTGATTTTTTACAGAGTGGAAGGGAGAAGGATAGAAAGTCAGAAACATCGATCAGCTGCCTCTCGCATGCCCCCTAAATGGGGATGTGCCCGCAGCCAAGGTACATGCCCTTGACCGGAATCGAACCCGGGACCTTTCAGTCCGCAGTCCACTGAGCCCAACCGGTTTTGGCCAAACTGGCTGTCAATTTCTTTTTGTAACTTTATATAAACTTTATCAGGGAGGCAAAAACAAAAATTACTTACTTTAGTTCAAGAGGCTAAATAAATTGATTTTCAATTATAATTCTTATGACTTTTGAAGGAAATTATTAAGAAAATAATTTTTGAAACATTTGACATGAGTCTCCTCACTGAAATGGCCCAGTATAACCCAATATAATATATACACAATCTCTCTCTCTCTCTCTCCCTTTCTTTTTTCCTCTTTTCCCTTCCTCAGACTTAATTTCTAAACACCACAGATAAAGAGACTAAACTTTCAAAAGAAAAATAAGAGATCCCAGTTAACTGAATGAGAATTAGAAAAGCAGGAGGCTTCCCAATAGCTTTATAGGATACTTTAAAAATCTCCAAGAAAAACCCAGGATTCCTGAGCAATACTTCAAAATTCCGAGGGATCATTATTGTGACATAAACTTCTGTGCACAGGCAATCTCTTAGTGTATTAGTTCACATAGTGAACTATTAGTTGATTATACTTTAGTGAAGAGTGAGAACCAAATAAAGGCATTTCAGACATTTTAAGACTCAGAAAATGTACATCATGTGCACCTTTCCTAAAAGGCTGATGGAGAATGTATTTAAGCAAATGAGGAGGTAAACCAAGGAATAGAGATGGGTAGAGGAACCAGTGGCTGCACAAGGCCTCAGCAAGTCACATGGTTCTGAACCCTGGCAGCAAACTAAAATTGCCCAGGGAAATGTATTAAACAAATGCCCAGATCTTTCGACCTCTTCATCCACCCCCATTCCCCCAATTTTGATTGATTTAATTCATTTCGAGTGGAGGCCAGGTATTGTTTTTCTTTCTTTTTAAGCTTCCCAGGTGATTCTATTGTGCAATAAAGGTGAGAAGCACCAAATTATGAAGAAAAGAAATTTTAATCATTATGGTTGGAACAATCATCTGCTGTTCTCATGATGTTTTTCAGCCAGATCTGCAGGTCAGAGCTTTAAAACCCAGGCGAGTCCCATGTGTACAGAGCTTTTGTGAATTCACTTCTAGCTTTAAATGATCAAAACTCAGAGTGGGAAATCAAATATTTGAGTTCTTCAATAAGCCAGAAAGGAAACAAACAAACAAACAAAAGATATGAATAGGATGTAATGATTAGGCTGCTGCCAATTTCTAAACTTTGGAAGGAAGTAGGGATGTCTTTAATGCTCCTACGGGGAGGAAGACTCTTTCCTCTACCCTCCAGGTTCTTTCAGTTGTTCTAATAATCAAATAGACAGGAGACAGATTAACAGAAGAAAACAACCAAATTTCATTATATCCATAAGAATGGGAACTCTGCATATTTGAGAGAGCCAGAGACCCCACATAAGTAAGAGGTTCAGAAGCAGAAAGGGAAAATAAGGTCTATAAGACATTCTAAGTTAGGGATGAGTTAAGGCACCTTGGGGCTTAGAAGGTAATTGCAGGAAGAGCACATGTTCAGTAAGCAGTAGTTTGCCCTGCCACACAGATAGATAAAATGTGTCTGCTGGTGATAATGCTTATTGTGGGCTAGGCTCTTAATTATTCTAGATAGTTAAGTGTGGAGCAGAAGTTTCTCTTGAGCCTGTAGGGTCTTGGCTGCCTTTAGATCAAAGTAATCTGCACACCATGGAGGCACAGAGTGGGGTAGCTTGTTCTGAACTCCTATACTCCTCTTTGAAGGAAAACAGTAGACACACAGGTGGAGAACCCTCCACCAAACCCCTGCATAGTAAACAGAGTGCTGTAATTAATTCCTTAGTAGGAATAATGTCTGAAAGAAACATGAGTATGCAAATTGTAGATTCTGGATAGCTGGGCCTGACTCGTTTTTTCCTGGGGAAGCTGACACCACAGTTTCTCTGTCCTCTCTCAGCTATTATCACCTTTAGCATTATTAAGGTATTGGTGTCTGAAACATAATTTTTGCCTAAATAACTGCTCTAAAGGCCAGAGTTTGGCTTATTTTGTTATTGTTGCTGCTCATTTTTGTTTTCCAATGAGTAGCTGTGGGACCAGGTTTATTGTGGGGAAGCACAGAACTTGGTTGGAATGTCTGTAAGGAGGATTCTTTGAAAGGTTGGGGGTCTCTGAGGGGACCTTGACGAAGGTGGCAGACCCTGCATTGACTTTACAAACAAGTCTGAGCTCCCAGGTGTTTTGCTAAGGTCTCTGTTTAGTCTTTTATACCCGAGCTTGTAGAAACATGTGCTTTCTCAAGGATACTTACCCTGCTGGTTGCATCTAGGTTTTAATTTTAGTTCAAGCTGTTGTGACAATAAAAGCCTAAGGAGGCAAGCAATTGGGGCTTTTTTGGCTCCTTATGCCAACTAGCCCTTTAGCTTCTCTTTCACAGAAACGAGTGTCAGAGTAATCATTCATCCATCATTCAGGGTTTGACAATCAGCCCCAGTTTACCTCTGTGAACACCTTGAATTTTATGAAAAATGGTGTGATGGGTGACATTTTGGACCTCATAAACATTCAACTATGGGAAAGTTTTATAAGAGTTTATTTGAGCCAAATTTTGAGGGAATGCCTGAAAGCAAGATCTTAATAGATTGAGAAATGGTCTGCAGAATGGCAGTTTTGCAGTTCTTTTTATATGCCCTTTTGGGTAAGAAGTCATTCTGTGTCTGGTGCACAGCATTGAATTAGTTTGAATTATAGCATAAAATTTCTTTTACATCTAAGATTCTTTTTTCTTTGGTGAAAATCACAATCCTCAGTGAATGATCATTACAGATTGTGAGGAGCAGTCATTTAGAAAACAGTGGTCCTGACACTGGCTCATTGGCCTAGTGCTAGCTCACCCTTCTGACATCTGGTTTTGAGACATACCCTTTCTCACCCCTTCTTATACCCTCTCTTCTCCTAGACTTTATTTCTTTCTGTGACATGGCTGCCCACTAGGCCAGGCTCCAAAGTCCTCAATATTTGCTTTCTTGCACCTTCTATAGGGTCCCTGCATTCCCTGCCACGTAGGGACACAGCTCAGCAGGCTTCTTAATCTCTTAAATTACTTTCCAAAGTAATTTCATTACAGATAAGTCAGAGAAAGACAAGTATCACATGATATCAGTCGTATGTAGAATCTAATGAACAAAATAAACTGATGAACAAGATAGATCCAGGGACATAGAAGCATGGAACAGGCTGTCCAATCTCAGAGGAAAGACATGGTGGGTGGGTGCGGAGAGCTTAAACAAAGAAGTTACAAGCATATATGCATAACCCATGGAAACAGATAATAATGTGAAGTTTTAAGGGGAGGTTCAAGGTGCAGAGGGTCAATGGGGGGAAAAGGGAGCATCTGTAATACTTCCAACAATAAAGATACTTTAAAAAAAGAAAACTTAAAATAGATACATAAAACACAATTGGTATTTGATAGGTAGCATGATGCAGTGTTAAGTACACATTGCTTAACCCAGACAGTGTGGGTTCCAAAACTGGTTCTAGTACTTACTAGATTTATAACTGTGGCTACACATTTAATTTTATCCCTCGCCCCACGTGTGTGTGTGTGTGTGTGTGTGTGTGTGTGTGTGTGTGTGTGTGAGAGAGAGAGAGAGAGAGAGAGAGAGAGAGAGAGAGAGAGAGAGACATGTGGGCTTCAAATTCTAAGCTCCAATGAACTGGACACCCACAAGTCAGGGAATGGTTAAAGGGTTGTCACTTGCCCTGTGTCTCATCCATCACACCACTGTCCCTGAGAGAGACGCCACAACCACGTGCTCACTCTTTAGGCCAGAATCCATCTCCTGTCCTGAATCTTGTTTCCTCATTTCCTAACCCACCTGACGACTGAGCTAGAAAGCTGGAGCAACGGGAGAGGGCCACTTACCTGCCTCTTTCTCTGAGCCTTACACTCATCCCTTCGATTCTTCAAAGTATAAGGTATTCCAGCCCTGGCCGGGTAACTCAGTTGCTTAGAGCCTCATCTTGATACACCAAGGTTTCTTGTTCCATCTCCAGTCAGGGCACATACAAGAATCAACCAATAAATGAAGAAATAAATAAGTAGAACAACAAATCTCTCTCTCTCTCTCTCTCTCTCTCTCTCTCTCTCTCTCTCTCTCTCTCTCTCCAATCAATGAATTTAAAAATTATAAGCTATTCCAAACCCCAAAATGTACTTCAACTCTCAAACAGATTACAAAAGATTATTGCCCCAAAAGCCTCCTTCCCTAACACAAATCAGCTTTTGAAATTTTTTTATCTTCTTTCAAATGTCTTACCTTCAGCCAATTTATTCAACCAACCAACCAACCAACCAACCAACCAACCAACCAACCAACCAACCAACCAGTTTGCCTGAGCTCCATGCACTCTATGAGAAGCCAATTCACATTCATTTTAGTGGTGAGTTCTGGTACACGGGAGCACAGAGGACAGACTTCCAGCCCAGAGGAGGGGTGCGGGGGGCGGGGGCAGGGGAGGGGAAATGTCAAGGAAAACTTTCCAGAAGAGATCACTGTGAGCTGGGTCCTGAGGTTCAGTGGTAATCAGCATGTGAGGGGCTGGGGTATGCAGAAGAGGTCTTCCAGATGGAAGACAAAACGATCAGATTTGGAGGTAGGGCATGGCCTCTTCTGGGAGCTGCAGAGCCTGAATTCAAACCTTGATTCTATGACTTCCTTGCCATCTGACCTTGGGAGTGGTAGACAGAATAACTAAGGCTACATAAAGATGTCCCTCTCTTAATCTCTGTATCCTGTTACTATATTACCTTACACATCAAAGGGGACTTTGCAGATGTGATTAAATTAAGGGTCTTGAGATGGGGGATTATCCTGGATTATCTGAGTGAGCTGAATGTAATCACAACTTCCTTCTGGGAGGAGGCAGGAAACCAAAACAGAGAGAAGGCAATGTGAGGATGGATGCAAACAGGGTGAGAGACATGACTATTTGGCAGGAAATACAGGCAGCCTATAGAAGGCGCAAGAGGCAAGACAATGCTGAGCCTCCAGCAGGAACACAGCTCAGCAGGCATCTCGATTGGAAACGGACTTCAGACTTGTGACCTTCAAAACTGTAAGATAATTGAGAGGAACCAAGATGGCAGCATAGGCAAACACCTATTTTGCTGTCCCACATAACAATTCCAAAACTACAACTTAACAACAAAACAAGCATCATCCAGAATCACCAGAAAGCTGGCTGAGTGAAAATTCCACAAATAAAAGTAAAGATAGGACACTGTGACTCAGAGAAGCGGCAGAGCACAGCCTTAAAGATATGCACAGAGAGAGGTTTGAAGCCATGTGCTCGAGTGGTAAAGGGAGGACTGCAGCAAACTTGGCTGGTTTTCTCCAATGGGGAGGGTAAAGACATCCCACTGCACTGATTACCCAGTTCCAGGCGAGGTCTGAGGTCCAAGAAAGGCACTCTAAAACCCGGGCGTGGCAGAGGTCTGCGAGCCTGTGGAGAGGGCCAGCTTGAGGAGAGTGCGCATAAACTTGGAACAGCAGTTTGTGGGTAAACTTGGGGACAGAAGTGCATGACCACACAGAGAGGACTCGTGACTTGCTCCCTTGTTCGGAGACCACCGGACTGCTTTGTTTTACAACCCTGGGAGAGACTCTGGGTGTGCAGACTCATTTGGGGAGAGGCAGAGTTGTCTGGCAATGGGTGGAAACCAGAGGAGGCTTTCTCTCAGAGGTGCATGCAGCCATTACCACCCTGCACAGAGACCCATGCACCGCATAGGGCGGAGCTGATGCTGCCTGCTCAGCCCAGAGACTGTGCCTATCCAACCTGAACACAGCTTACCCTCACAGTCAATTGGCCTGGAGGTCAAACCCTCCTAGTCTAACAATAATAATCTGGGTTTAACTTCAACAATACTGTACAACCCATAAAGGATTGCAGTAAGAGTATCCACCTCAGGTAACTGGGGAGGCTGAGCCACTGTCCCTTAGAGGACATCTACCACACAAAGCTAATGGACCAACTCAGGAAAGCAGCCACAATGCAGAGAAATGGAAAGAAATCAGATGTGAAATAAATGGAACAAAAAAGATGACTAGACATAGAGTTCAAAACCACAGTAATAAGATTTTTCAAGAGGCTCCTGGAAAAGGCTGATGAACTTAATGAGAACTACAAGGAAATGAACAAGACCTACAAGGAAATGAATAAGACCTACAAAGATGTGAAAAAGGACCAACTAGAAATTAAGCATACACTGACTGAAATAAAAAATATTACACAAAGTCCTAAAAGCAGTCCAGAGGACCAAGATTTAAAATACAAAGAAGCAAGATCCACTCAGCCGGAAAAGCAAGAAGCCAAAAGAATCCAAAAAATTGAAGATAGTGTAAGGGGCCTCTGGGACAACCTCAAGCATACCAACATCCAAATTATAGGGGTGCCAGAAAAAGAGAGAGAGCAAGATAATGAAAACCTACTTGAAGAAATAGTGACCAAAAACTTCCCCCACATGGTGAAAGAAATTGACTTAAAAGCCCAAGAAGTGCACAGAGCCCCAAAATATAGGAATCTAAAGAGGACCACACCAAGACACATCATAATTAAAATGTCAAGAGCAAAAGATAAAGAGAGAATATTAAAAGCAGCAAGAGAAAAACAGTTAGTTACCTAAAAGGGAGCACCCATATAATTGTTAGTGGATTTCTCAACAGAAACGATGGAGGCCAGACGGGAGTGGCAAGAAATATTCAACCAAGATTACTCTACCCACCAAAGCTATCATTCACAATTGAAGGTCAGATAAAGTGCTTTGCAGATAAGAAAAAGCTAAAAGAGTTCATCACCACCAAACCAATATTATATGAAATGCTGAAAGATATTCTTTAAGAAGAGGAAGAAGAAAAAGGTAAAATTATAAATTATGAACAACAAATACACATCTATCAACAAATGAATATAAAAATCAAGTGAATTAATAATCTGATGAACAGGATAAAATGTGAATATAACAGAAACATGGACATAGAGAGGGAATGGACTGACAATTCTTGGGGAGAAAAGGGGTATGGGAAGTGCAGCAAGAGACTGGACAAAAATCATGCAACAATGGGAGAGGACAGTGGGGGCGGGAAGTGAGGGCGGAGGGTGGATGGGTACCGGGGGGAGGGAAGCTATAGGAGGATAAAAAAGGGGGAACAATGTAATTAATAAACTGAACAATAAAGATAAAAAACTGTAAGATAATCAATTTGTGTTGGTAATACGTTTGTGATCACATGTTGGAGTAGTAAATAGGGACAAGATATTTAACATCCCAGTGCCTGATCACCTGTCTATACATGGAGCTATAAAAGCATTATCATTCAGGGCCATTCCGATAGGTAACATAAGAAAACAATAGAAAGTGCTCAGAATATTGCTTTGCATGTAGTAAGTACTCAATTATAAGTACTCAATTATCACATCATGCCAAAAAGTTTGTCTTTTTATTCCATATGAAATAGGAGTTACAGGAAGAAAATGACATGAGCAGAGCTGCGATTTCAGCAGATTCATTGGGGCAATAAGAAAAATGATTTCGTGGAATGAAGGAGGGAAGACTGGCAGCTGGAAGACCAGTTGGGAGGCTACTGGCATAACCCCAGCTGGAGCAATGGGGGTGGGATCCAAGGCAGCCTTTCCTGATCCCCTCTGTCTCATTACCACATCTTACTTTTTAACAAAATGTTTTATTGATTTCAGAGAGGAAGGGACAGGGAGAGAGAGATAGAAACATCAATGATGAGAGAGAATCATCCTTGGCTGCCACCTGCATGCCCTCTTCTGGGGATCGAGCCTGAAACCCAGGCTTGTGCCCCAACAGGAAATTTAACCTTAACTTCTTGATTTATGGGTTGATGATCAGCCACTGAGCAACACTGGCTGGGCCCCATCTTATTTTTAATGCCCTTCTAAAAGTATTGTCAATACTGTTGACTGCCAGCCCAGAATTTGTTCCCCTCTTCTTCCTTCTTAAAATAATCCCAATTTTGTTCAGCTATCACCTTCCCCGACACTCCCTTGGGGTAGAGACTCCATTCTGCATGTTCTAGAGGCAATCCCAGTCCCTCTGCTAGTCTTTGGTTCTGGAATGGCCAGGTGACCCAATTGCAGCTAATGAAACAGGAGGGAAAACTAGTTGCTCTCCGTGGAGAGAGAGCCACAGGAATAGAAGGCCCTGTTCTCCCTCTGGCCTTGGTAATGTCTGAAGGCGGTGCCTGGAGCTGCTGCAGCCACCTTGCTTCTAGCCTTTGTACAAAGCAAAACAAGATAGCAGAGCAGAGAGTTGGGAAGAACCTGGGTCCTTGATGACACGAACCACAGATCCTAAACCTCTGAAGTCTTTCCACAACTGCAATGAAGCCAGTTTCTTTCACCTAACAGACAAAAGCAGCTTCACACATAATCTGAGCTTATTTTATTTGCTTATATATTGATTATTGTCCTACCTGATAAGATTGTAAACTCTTGGACTGTGAAGTCCTTACGCCTATAATCCCTCACTACCTTGATTGTGTTTGGCACATCATAGCTGCACAATAAATATGTTTTATTTGCCTTTTCAGTCAAACTTGATGACTGGTGGATTATTTATTGCATGTTGGGGAAAGGGAAGAGTACAGAATGACTTCCTGGTTTAGGATCATGATGAGGTTCATAGATATGTCATTAATAGAGCAATACTGGAGGTGGAACAGCCCAGACTAGGGCACCACTGGGCATTTTATAGTGATCTTTTTGTTCTCTCTCTCCACCGTGTTAACCTAAACATTAAAGGACTTTCAAAGAGAGAAGCAACAAGCATTTACTTAAGATTAGTAAGAATAGCTACTCAGAATGTACTGATTCAGGCAGAAACCCAAATAGTGTTCCAATTAAGAGTCACAGACAATGGTATTTATGAGAAAGGGAAGGGGGACAGTTACATCAATAGAAGGGAGGCATTTCTATTTGTGCAGATAACGTAACATAGTGATGCTAATTCTAAGCAATTAAAAAATTTTCAGTTCAGTAATCATAATAACTGCTTTCTTATTATCTGCACAAATAGTTATTGCAGGCACAGTGTTGCTTTGGTCCCAATCCAAAGGTTACTTTGCTCTACTTAATATGTCAAAGATTTGAAGCATAGACATGTAAGGCAGCTCCTCTGGCATGGCAGTTCCGCTCCAATTTAAAGTGGCTCCATTCCTTCCTTCCTTCTTTCATTCATTCACCCATTTGTTCAGTTATTCATTTGTTAGTTTATTATCACTATCATGGATCCTTTGTATAAACAATGAGTAGAAGGAAACACGTGGGACCCTTAAGAAACAAACTAGGGGGAGGAACCAAGATGGTGGCATAGATAAAAAACCTATCTTGCCGTCATACTCAGCAATTTTAACACTACAACTTAACGAAAGAACAAACACCTTCCAGAATCACCAGAAAGCTGGCCGAGTGAAAATTCCACAAATAAAAGTGAAGATAAGACACTGTGACTCGGAGGAGCGGCGGCGGACAACGTTGAAAAATTCGCGTGGAGAGAGGTTTGGAGTGCGCGCCTTGGAGAGGGCGGGCGGCTGAAAACTGGCCAGTTTTCTCGAACTGGGAGACAAAGGCGTCCCACTGGACTGATTCTCCAGCTCTGGGTGAAGTCCAGGGAACCAACCCACTATCATACGGGTGAAAACTGGACAGTGGGAGGGCACGCCAAAGCTCGGGTGCTGCTGGGTCTCCCGGCTTGTGGAGAAGGCAGCTTGCGCGAACAGCTCGGCTGCGTGACCGCACAGAGAGCGATCTGCGACTTGCCTCTCATTCGGAAAACCGTCAGTCTGCTTTGTTTTACGACACTGGGTGAGACATTGGGTGTGCAGAGACATTTTGGGAGAGTCTGAATTCCCCGGCAGCCGGTGGAGCTCCACAGTGGCTCTCTCTCAGAGGTGCTGGTGGCCATTGCCCCTGGCACAGAGTCCCTGGGGCCGTATAGGGCGGAGCTAACGCTGTCTGCTTGGCCCGGAGACTCCGCCCATCCAACCTGAGCACAGCTGAGCTTCACAGACAATTGGCCTGGAGGTCAACCCCTCCAAGTGCTAACAATGATTAACTGAGCTTAACTTCAGCAAGACTGTGCAGCCCATATCCACCTCAGGTAACTGGGGAGGCTGAGCCACTGTCTCTAGTAGGAAGTCTACCACACAAAGCTAATTGACCAACTCAGGGAAGCAGCCATCATGCAGAGACATGGAAAGAAATCAGATGTGAAAGAAATGGAGGAAAACTGGAGTGGAGGGGAGGCAGATGCTGGGGGAGATCAACCGAAGGACTTGTATGCATACATATGAGCATAACCAATGAATGAAAGACACTGGGGCGGGGAGGGGGGCAGGTGGGGACATGTGCTGGGGGGTAAGGGAGCCTGGGGGGAGAATATTGGGGGGAGCAGGAAAACATATGTACTACTATTAAATATAAGTTATATTGTAAATAAAATTTAAAAAATTTAAAAAATAAAAAATAAAAAATCAAATAAATAAATAAATAAATAAATAAATAAAAGCAACATGCAAAACAGGTTTGGAATTTAAAAAAAAAGGAATGGAGGAAAAAAAATGACTGGACATGGAATTCAAAACCACGGTTATAGGGTTTTTCAAGAGGCTCCAACAAAAGGTCGAGGCCTATAAGGAAATAAGCAAGACTGCAAAGGAAATGAATGAGTCCTACAAGGATATGAACGAGACCTGCAAGGAAATGATCAAGACCAATGTGGAAATGAATGAGTCCTACAAGGAAATGAAGGAGACCCTCAAGGATATAAAGGAGACTCTCAAGGATATGAAAAAGGACCAACCAGAAATTAAGCATACACTGACTGAAATAAAAAATATTATACAAAGACCTAAAAGTGTTCTGGAGCACCCCAAGAACCAAGTTAAAGATGTGAAATACAAAGAGGTAAAATCCACTCAGCTGAAAAAGCAAGAATCCAAAAGAATCCAAAAAATTGAAGATAGTGTAAGGGGCCTCTGGGACAACCTCAAACATACCAACATCCGAATTATAGGGGTGCCAAAAAAAGAGAGAGAGCAAGACAATGAAAACCTATTTGAAGAAATAGTGACCGAAAACTTCCCACACCTGGTGAAAGAAATTGACTTAGGAGTCCAAGAAGTGCACCAAACCCCAATATATAGGAACCCTAAGAGGACCATACCAAGGTACATCATAATTAAAATGCCAAGAGCAAAAGACAAAGAGAGAATATTAAAAGCAGCAAGAGAAAAACAGATGGTTACCTATAAGGGAGCACCCATATGATTGTCAGCGGATTTCTCAACAGAAACGATGCAGGCCAGATGGGAGTGGCAAGAAATATTCAAGGTGATGAACAGCAAGAATCTACAACCAACATTACTCTATCCAGCAAAGCTATCATGCAGAATTGCAGGTCAGATAAAGTGCTTCGCAGATAAGAAAAAGCTAATGGAGTTCATCACCACCAAACCAATATTATATGAAATGCTGAAAGATATTCTTTAAGAAGAGGAAGAAGAAAAAGATAAAAGTGTAAATTAGGAACAACAAATACACATCTATCAACAAATGAATCTAAAAATCCAGTGAATTAATAAGCTGATGAACAGGATAAACTGGTGAATGTAACAGAATCACGGACGTAGAGAGGGAATGGACTGACAACTCTTGGGGAGAAAGGGAGTGTGGGAAGTGCAGCAAGAGACTGGACAAAAATCATGCAACTATGGGAGAGGACAGTGGAGGGGGGTGAGGGCGGAGGGTGGGATGGGTACCAGGTGGGGGGGAACTATAGGGTGAAAAAAAAAGGGAACAATGTAATTAATAAACTGAATAATAAAGATAAAAAAATAAAAAAAAAAGAAACTAGGAAATATGGTTGGGCCACTTATGATTCCCCACCTCCCCTCCCTCACACTCCAGTGTGTTTGTGACTTGCTCATCTCTCACTATGGGCTTCATCCTCACTTGCCATGTTGTATAATTTTTCTCCACTTGAGAGCAGTTCTTGTCAAACATCATTAAGATTCTGATCTTCCAGGTGCCTTGGGAGATGAAGCTGAGTGACAAGTCTAACAGGGGAGGAAAGCCCCCCTTCTTCCCACAATTTAAATAAAATCCACTTTACCACTAAGAAAGAGGTCCAAC
Organism: Antrozous pallidus; assembly: GCA_027563665.1. NCBI lineage: Eukaryota > Metazoa > Chordata > Mammalia > Chiroptera > Vespertilionidae > Antrozous > Antrozous pallidus. Next base: position 126,151,190 of record CM050508.1, on the reverse strand, counting down.
ATGAAAACTTCTCTTCCAGCCTGCCCCCTTCTTTGCCCATCTAAAGGTTGCCGGGTAATTGTCACTTGAGTTGTGAGATCCTGGATCTTCTAAGGGCAACCGTGTGCAGGGAGGCCCCCCTACCCCTACCCCCGGAGGCTGCTGTGGCCTGTGGTTGACACAGCAGACCCTCCAGTGTGGGTATTTGTTTCAGGCCTTGGAGGCTGCTTTTGTTTAAACGCTTACATCTTCTCTTCAAATTCTCCTGATTCTCAGGAGAAAACCCTTCCCCTCTTCTTTCCATGGTAACACGGAACTCTGCCTGTGACTCCCACCCTTTCCTTCCCTCTGTCCTCTGTGAGCTGCTTGGCAGGCACGTGTGTCCCTCCCGGCCACCTACTTGCAGACACAACCACAGAGCTCTCCACCCCATGACTATGTGAGCACAAGTGACCTGGAAAGTCATTTGTTCTTTGTTGCTGCCTTCCCCTTGAAGTAAAATGTTTTAAAAAGTTAGGGAAGCTAAGGGTTAAAAGACAGGTGCAGAGAAGAAAGATAGCTCTGGGATTTTGCTCACTCATCCTTGATGAAGTGGGGGAAGAACTCTCCTTTGTATGTCACTGGGCTGGCAGGCTCCTCGGTGCTGACTGAACCCAGGGAAATCTCTGGGAAAGAGACAGATGAGATTTGATGCTCCCTGTACTATCTGGTCTACTTAAAACAGCTGCATTTTGGGAGAAAGCACGAGCCAGAGCACGTTGGCTCTGTTAGAGGCAACTGGAGCTCCAACACTGTCTGGCTTCAGTGTGTGGACAGACTCAGGATGAGATGTGTTGGCCAAATGCTGGGTGTTCTCCACTTACTTGGCCCACCCCTTTATTCTCTGTCCTTTGCCCCAATGGTGGCCTGGGAGCTGCCTAGGAACAGCCTCACTGAGGGGGGCTCTCTGGTAATGGAGGACACCTTCAGGAGACATAGATGCTCACTATGTCTGGTAACACATTCTCTTGCTTTACTTCTACAGTCCTGGTGATAACAGCTTTAGGCCTTTGGTGGTTCTGGGTGTCTCAGCACCCCTCATCACTTCCTGCTCACCATCATGCAAATAATCCCTTTATTAACTTGCTAGAGACCCAATGCACAAAATTCATGCATGGGTTGGCTCCCTAGTGACTGCTGGCTGCCAGCCTTGGGGAGGGGGGTCCCTTTCCCTGGCCACCTGCTGCAACTGCCACAGTCCTCACCCCCTGGCCAAACTCTCAGTCAAGGGAACAATTTGCATAGTAGGCTTTTATTATGTAGGATTTTCAAACACTTTGGAGTACGCCATCTGCTTCCTGCCAGGGCCCTCGCTGATACCCTCACCAAACCTTCTTCTCATTTAGGTTAAAATGTGTTGGTGGAGCCTTACCCAGATCTAGCAGCAAATACCTACAGCTCACTGCTGTGGGCAAGCCTCTGGACCAGCACCCTCATCAGGGTAACTGATTGTTGATGCTGAACTGTCCAAACATTTAAATTGGATCCTTATCTGCCTAGTATGTTGTTTCCTGCCTGAGTTTGTGATTTGCAATGAAGTATGAATAGCAATGTTTTAGCAAGGCCCTGGATAGCATGATCTAGCTGTGTGACCTTGGGCAATTACTTACCTACCTTGTACCTCAGTTTTCCTTGTGTCTAAAATGGGGACAATAATATCATAACTTTATAGGGTTTTCATGATGGTTAACTAAACCATCATGTAAGTGTGTAAAGCTCATAGAGCAGGACATGGCACATAGGTAGGAAATCTCCATAAATAGTAGTTAATATTATTTTCTAGAGGCCTGATGAACAAATTCATGCAAGAGTAGGCCTTCCTTCTCCTGGCTGCTGGCACTGGCTTCCCTCTGGCACCCAGGACCTGGCCTTCCCTCACAGCCCTGGCTTTGACTGGAAGGTCATCTGGGAGGATGTCCAAAGGGATGTCTGGTCTAATTAGCATATTATGCTTTTACTAGAGGCTGGGTACATAAAATTCGTGCATGGGGGGGGTCCCTCAGTCCAGCCTGCAACCTCTCCAAACTAGAACCCCTCAAGGGATATCCGACTGTCTGGGCAGACAGATATCCTTCTCACAATCCAAAACTGCTGGCTCCCAACTGCCCACCTGTCTGTCTTCCTGATTGCCTCTAACTGCTTCTGCCTGCCAGCCTGATCACCCCCTAACTACTCCCCTGTCAGCCTGTTTGCCCCTAACTACCCTCCCCTGTAGGCCTGGTCACCCCTAACTGCCCTTCCCTGTAGGCTTGATCTCCCCCAACTGCCCTCCCCTACTGGCCTGATTGCCCAAAACTGCTCACCCCCCTTGCAGGCCTGGTCCCTCCCAACTGCCCTCTCCTCCTAGCCATCTTGTGATGGCCATCTTGTGTCCACATGGGGGCAGGATCTTTGACCATAGGGGGCAGCTATCTTGTATGTTGGAGTGACAATCAATCTGCATATTTCCCTTTTATTAGACAGGCTAGAGGCCTGGTGCATGGGTGGGGGCCAGCTGGCTTACCCTGAAGAGTGTCCCAGATCAAGGTGGGGGTTCCCTTGGGGTGAGGGGCGGCCTGGGAGCGGAGTCTGGTGGTTTGCAGGCTGGCCACACCCTCCAGTGATCCAAGTGGAGGCCCTGGGATCGAAGATTAATATATGTTCAACAATTGAAACTTTGTAGTCTGGAGCAGAGCCAGGCCTTCTGCTGGCTCCATGGAGACAGCCATTTCTGTTTGGGTTTATTTAAATTCTATAATTGAAACTTTGTAGACTAGAGTGGAGGCCTAGGAGCTAGGGCTGCAGAAGCTTGGCTTCCTGCATCTCCCGGGCAACCTTAGCCTCTGCTCTCTCCGGCTCCATGGTTGCCACCAATTCTGTTGGGATATATCCTATCTAATAAAAGAGTAATATTCAGATTGACCATCACTCCAACACACAAGATGACTGCCCCTATGTGGATGTAAGATGGTTACCACAGATGGCCAGCAGAAAAGGGCAGTTAGGAGGGACCAGGTCTGCAAGGGAGGACAGTTGTGGGTGATCAGGCCAGCAAGGGAGGGTAGTTGGGAGGGATCAGGCCTACAAGGGAGGGCAGCTGGGGGTGATCAAATCTGCAGGGGAGGGCAGCTAGGGGTGATCAGGCTGACAGAAGAGGGAAGTTAAGGGTGACTGGGCCTGTAGGGAAGTGCAGTTGGGGGGCACCCAGGTCTGCAGGGGAGGACAGTTAGGGGCAAATAGCCTGGTACGGGAGCAATTAGGAATCAATCAGGCTGGCAGGGGAGTGATTGGGGGGTGATCAGACTGTGAGGCAGAAGCGGTTAGGGGCAATCAGGAAAGCAGGCAGGTGAGCAGTTGGGAGCCAGCAGTCCTGGATTGTGAGAAGGATGTCTAACTGCCCATTTAGGCCCAATCTCAGTGGGATCAGGCCTAAACAGGCAGTCTGACATCCCTCAAGTGGTCCCAGATTGGAGAGGTTGTAGGCTGGGCTGAGGGACACTCCCATCCCCCCTACCCCTGTACACAGATTTTGTGCACCAGGCCTCTAGTCTTCTATAATTGAAACTGTAGCATTGAGTGGAAGCTGAGGCTGGTAAGGGCAAGTGTAAAGCTTGGCTTCCTCCATCACTAGGGAAACCCAAGCCTCCCTCCTGCTCTCAGTGGCCATAGCCATCTTGGTTGGGGTTTATTTACTCTTGATTGGCTGGTGGGCATGGCTTTGTGGGCATGGCTTGAGGATGTATTGGAGGTACAGTCAACTTACATATTACTTTTTTTTATTTGATAGGATTATTATAGATTACTGGAGATAGGGTTTTACTTAGAATCCTATGATGAAGTTTCAATTCCTGCCCAGTCACTGTGTAACTGGGTGACATTGTAGCTGCCATTTAAATTCTTTAAGTGATCAATTCCACAGTCACAGCAGGGGGTTAATAAAACTTGTCCCAGTCTGTGGTTACCAGACCAAAATGTGCTGCTGTGTGGGCACGGTTTTTGCCAACTCTAAAGTGCTGCATGATTGTAAGGCAGTCTAACCCTGAGCTCTGTGGCTGCCTAAGGCTGCCCCGGGATGGCGGTGCTTGCACTTCCCCTCAGGTGGGCCTCTCTCCTGTGACAGTGGTTGGATGCTGCCCAGTAGGTAGATCTTCCTCTCCTCCCCGACCCCAAAGTGACCTTTCCTTCAGGGGCACTGGTGGTAAAAAAGTGCAGAACGATGATTGCTGCTACTTTTTTCAGCTTCTCCTTGGAGCTCAGGGCGCCAGCCTTCTGTAGGGAAAATGCCAGCTCTTCTTGCTCTCGGTGGTTTCTGGGAAGTCCTGCCTGCTCAGCACAGGCAGTGCCCACAGGCTCTTCTGAGAGAGAACCTGCTGGCTTCTCACAGCATGGCCAGTGGCTAGTGGCCAGGCCCAGCCGGCCCCAGTGCTGGCAGTGGGGCCTGGTAGGCCTGGTGCATACGCTGCTACCCCTGGCACTGAGCCAAAGGCTATCTATGAGGCTCTGCCAGCACCTGTCTCTTAAGGGCTGTCGTGCCCAGGTTTGACCCAAATACACGTTTCTCTGTCTCCAGGCTCTCTTCGCTTTCCTGATGCCTCTTCCTTTCCCAGTTAGTACTCTTCTGTGACTTTCGCTGGGCAGCCTGGGGCCGGGATGTTTCTGTGCCCCTCTGAGAGTCTTTTCAGATGATAGGCGGACTCTCCCCCTTCCCAATGGGTTGTTTTGTTTTAGTCAGTTGCTGGGACGCCTGCAGGTGCTGCGAGTCTGGCTGCCTAGCCTGTCACGCAGCCCCAGCTACTCAACGCTGTTTCAGACGCGCTGCTGTCAGGTCTGCAGGACCCCAGCGCCCAGGGCCATGACCTGCAGGAGAAGCTTGGCTCTCGCCTTGCCCAGTCCACGCCTCTCAGAACAGAAAAGGACAATCAGAAGACAGAATTGTGGGCTGAAATATTAAGTCAGGGCCCTTGGACAGCAAAACTCTTATTCTATGGGTCAAGATTTCCTACCAAACAACTCCATGCTAAACCCAATTTCCACTTTCACCCAGAAGCAGTTACGCTGAGTCCCATTTTTGAACCTGTCTGGGCCGCACCCATGGAATGCTGGGGCCACAGAGCAGGCAGGAGACTCCCCTTTTGCGGAAGATGCTCTCTCTGCCCCAGTTCTGCCTGTGCTGAGAAATGGTAACGATTTTTTTATTTGCAAATTTTAACATAGAGTATGAGGTTTCTGAACACGCCTATTCTTCAAATAATAAAAATGCTCAACCTTCAGAGGGCATTTTTATTAGATGAAAGTGCTCCTGTTACACTTGGGGGGGGGGGGGATCAAAGATCATAAGTAACAGCTTTGGTTTTGGTTGTTTTCTTCCTGATGACACCGTTAGCATTCACTTAGCTAACACAGAAATGTAGCAGTAGGAAGTTTATATGAATATTTGCATTTATACACAATTTTAGGAGAAAATATTCTTTTACTGGGCAACATGTGAGAAGTATAACTATAGCATCTAATGCATTTTGAGTCTCATTACAGAGATTTATATGTTAATATGGACCATTATCTAGGTCTTCATCCCTATTAGCTATTTGGTTTCAGTTGTAGAGAACCCTGAATGACACGCTCTGCGGGAGACAGACTTTTTGGACAGTGTTCTTCCCACTATGTGATATGACGATCATTTTAATGAACTCTATGTCCTTGAGTCAGATGTTAACGAGAACTTGCTGGTTGAACAGAAAAAGGGAAGCTGCAGATCAGAGCTGGACAAGAGTAAAGAATTTCATTAAAACATTCATAGTCCAAGTATAAAGAGGGCGTGAGAATCCTTCCTGTCATTACTCAATTGGAACAGGACAGTCTCTGGAACATATTTTTAAATTGTTCATGACAGAAAATTTCATATAATAATGTGATGAAACTCCACTTATCCATCACCCAGTTATAACAACTGTCAACATTTTGCCAATCATGTTTCATCTCTCTGCCTTGTTTTTGTTTGTTTTTAGTATTTTAAGGTAAATTCAAGATAATATCAATGCCTGTGTGATGGTTAATTTTATGTGTCAAATTGGCTGGGCCATTGTATAAGTCTGTTCAGGCTGCCATAACACAATACCACAGACTGGTTTCAACAGCAAATACTTATTTCTCACAGTTCTGGAGGCTGAGAAGTCCAAGACCAAGGTGCCAGCAAGATGGGTTTCATTTTGAGGCCTCTTCTGTTGGCTTGTGAATAGCTGCCATTTGGCTGTGTGCTCACATGACTCAAGTGTGCATCACAAGCTTCACCAGTGAGCAATATATACACCTCCTTCCCCACCTCCACCTGCACCTCTATGTGTTAAAACAAGTCCCAGACTGTACATAATTTCAAAGCTAAGTACTTTTAAAAATGTATTGATTTGAGGGGGGGGGGGGAGGGGGAGAGAGAGAGAGAGAGAGAGAGAGAGATCAATTTATTGTCCCACTTACTTATGCACTCATCAGTTGATGCTTGTATGTGCCCTGACTAGGGATGTAACCCACAACCTTGGTGTGTCAGGAAGGTGCTCTAAGCAACTGAGCTCTCTGGTCATGCCTGGCAAATCCTTCTGTATGTACCTTGAAGAGATCAGGAATTAAAAAACATAACTAGAACGTCTTTGTCAAGTCTACAAAAATCAACAGTAATACCTTCACATGATCAAGTATTCCAATAGGTGATATTAAGATTTCCCTGATTGTCCCATAAATGTCCTTTGAAAGCTGGTTTGTTGCAATCAGGTTTCAAACAAGATTCACAAATGACACTTGGTTGATATATGCTATGAACTGAATTGTGTCCTTTCCCCCAACTCCCAAGTCCACGTGTTGAAGCCCTATTTGCTGTATTTGGAGACAGGGCTTTTAGGAGAAATGAAGGGTGAGGTCATGAGAGTAGGGATCTTAATCCAATAGGCTTGGTGGCCTTATAACAAGAGGAAGAGAGAGAGATCAATCTCTCCATCTGTGTGCATCTACTAGGCAAAGACCAGGTGAGCACACAGCAAGACGGTGCCATCTGCAAACCGGAAGTGTTCTCCTGAGGCCCTACCTTACAGGCACCCTGACCTCAGACTTCCAGCCTCCAGAACTGTGAGAAAATAAAGTTCTGTTCTTTAGTTTATGGTATTTTGTTATGGTAGACTGAGATGACTAATACAATATACTTTGAAGTTTCTTACATTCCCCCATGATGACCCCTTTAATGCCATTTATTTGACAAACACACTGGGTCATTTGTCCTATATAAATTTTCACATTACAGATTTAGTGATTTTAAGTTGACAGGTGGTTCTGGATATGGCTGGCCTGATCTAACCCATAATAAAGATCTCCATGAACTTTTCACCTAATGGCTTTAGCAGCCATTGATATCCACAGCCTAGATCATTAATTCAGTAAGGATTTGAAAAGATGACTTTCTAATTCTGTTCTTTCTTCTGCTGTTATTAGCTGTAATTCTTTTAAATATATATATTTTATTGATTTTTTTTGCAGAGAGGAAGGGATAGGGATAGAGAGTTAGAAACATCAATCAGCTGCCTCCTGCACAATCCCCACTAGAGATGTGCCTGCAACCACTGGTACATGCCCTTGACCAGAATTGAACCTGGGACCCTTCAGTCTGCAGGCTGACACTCTATCCACTGAGCCAAACCGATTAGGGCTGTAATTCTTATATAAAGAAAGAATTTCCTGCCCTAACTGGTTTGGCTCAGTAGATAGACATTGGTGTGGACTGAAGGGTCCCAGGTTCGATTCTGGTCAAGGGCATGTACCTTGGTTGTGGTACATCCTCAGTAGGGGGTGTGCAGGAGGCAGATGATCAATGTTTCTCTCTCAATGATGATTCTAACTCTCTATCCTTTTCCATTCCTCTCTGTAAAAATATTAATAAAATATTTTTTAAATAGTGTTGGACAAACTTAAAACAAAACAGAGCTATGGATCTCACCCAGCTGGTGTGGTTCAGTGGTTGAGCATCAACCTATGAACCAAGAGGTTGTGGTATTAAAAAAAAAAAAAAGTCCTGAGCAGTTTGGCTCAGTGGATAAGCGTCGGCCTGTCGACTCAAGTGTTCCAGGTTCGATTCCGGTTGCGGGTACATCCCAGTGGGAGGTGTGCAGGAGGCAGCTGATTGATGTTTCTCTCTCATCAATGTTTCTAACTCTCTCTTCCTCTCCATTCCTCTCTGTAAAAAATCAATAAAGTATTTTTAAAAAATAAAAGAATTTCCAATATCACTTACTAGGTTACCCAGAAGTTCAGTTTATACAGAATAGGATAAGACTCTTTCGTTTTATTAGCAGCCTGTCAGGAGTTGGTACACTAGCAACCTCCAGAGAGTATCACTGATTTGTTTTTAAATTATCGTTATGTGAGCTATTGGATTTTTCTGTTTGATGTGTTTCATCTATTATGATTATTATTTTTTATTGGTGTTCAAATGGACTCACCTGTGACTGGGGAGAGCCCCTTTAAGGTAGTTTCTGCATCTTTTGCCATGATCCCAGGAGTCTTTGGTAGTGGTTTCAATTTTAGGCATAGCAAATATTCCAGCCTCATCTTAACAATTCCTGCCTCAGAGCTTCAATTAGTTGTTTCTCCAAGGATCCCTGGTTTTCGTTAGTGAGGAATGTATTTAGAAAACACATCCAGTGCTAGAGGTGCTTACTGCCACTGTGTTGTTCTTCTTGGTCTGATGAATAATATTGAGGAAATGAAAATGTCTTCAATAATGAATGAAACTGCACTATCTCTTAAATTACTCAGAGATTGTTTAAAATATGCCCTATTTGATTAAGAAAAAAGCAATTAAGGAAACAGTATTAGTAGAAAATGAGTTGGAAAATTAAACTTAAAACTTAGATTAATGTTTTATAAAAATGATGGTACAGCCCTGGCTGGTGTTGCTCAGTTGGTTGGGGCATAGCCTTGTGTACCAGGAGGTTGCCGTTTCAATTCCTGGTCAAGGGCACATTCCTGGGTTGCAGGCTCCATCACGGGCAGGAGGCAGTCAATCAATGTTGCACTCTCACATTGATGTTTCTCTCTTTCTCTCCCTCTCCCTTCTCCTCTCTCTAAACATCAATAAACTATTCTTTAAAAAATGATGACACAAATATTGAATTAAAAATTATATATTTTTTCCCTGGCCAATATGGCTCAGTTGGTTGGGTGTCATCCCATGAACTAAAGGTTCGATTCCTGGTCAGGGCACATACCCAGGTTTAGCTTTTGATTCTGGTCAGGGCTTGTACATCAATCTTTCTCTCTCTCTTCCCTCTCCCTTCCTCTCTCTCTAAAATCAATTAAAAAATATATAGTATATATATATACATTATATATTTACATATATTAATGTTGTATTTCATTCTTTCTAATAATAGTAGTTTATTCAAACATAATAAAATATTAATTTTGTTATTATAACTAGAGGCCTGGTGAATGAAAATTTGTGCACTCAGGGCAGTCCCTCAGCCCAGCCTGTGCTCTCTTGCAGAGGTGGGAGAGGCTCTTGCCACGACCGTTGCGCTGGCTTCTGGCTGAGCCGCACTCCCCCTGATGACCAGGGGGCAGCCCCTGTGTTAAGCATCTGCCCCCTGGTGGTCAGTTCACATCATAGCAACCAGTTGTTTCTGGTAGGTCCATAATTAGGGCCAATTTGCATATTACCCTCTTATTATGTAGGATCATATAATCATATAAATGGTATAACAATTATATTATCCTATATAATAAAAGAGTAATATGCAAATTGACCACACCTCCACTACACCCACAAGCCACTCCCACCAGCCATTCAGGAGCAAGTATTAAAATTAACCCCAACCAAGATGGCTGCAGCCACAGAGAGAGCAGGAGCAAGGCTTGGATTTTCCCAGCAATGGAGGAAGCCAAGCTTTCCACACACCCTGGCTGGCCCAGACCTCCACTCAATTCTATAAAGTTTCAATTATAGAGAATAAATAAACTCCAACAAAAATGGTGGCAGCCATGGAGCTGGAGAGAGCAGGGTTGCCCCCAGTGATGGAGCAAGCCAAGCTTTCTGCCTGCCCTGGCCTGCCTTTGTCCTCTGCTTAAGACTATAAAGTTTCACTTATAGAATTTAAATAAACCTCAACAAAAATGGCTGCAGCCACAAAGTGAGCAGGAGGCTTGGCTCTGCTCCAGGCTACAAAGTTTCAATTGTGGAAGATAAATAAATCCCAGATACCAGGACCTCCACTTGGGTCACTAGGGGGCGTGGCCAGCCTGCAAGCCACCATAGGCCCCTTTGCCCAGGCCGCCCTATGCCCCAAAGGAACCCTTAGCCTGATTCGAGACACACTTAAGGGCAAACCAGCTGGCCCCCACTCATGCACCAGGCCTCTAGTCTATCTAATAAAAGAGTAATATGCAGATTGACCATCACTGCAACACTCAAGATGGCAGCCCTCATGTGGACATAACATGGCCACCACAGGATGGTTAGGAGGGGAGGGCAGTTGGGAGGGAAGAGGCCTGAAAGGGAGGGCAGTTGTGGTTGATCAGGCCAGCAGGGGAGGGCAGTTAAAGGCAAACAAGTTGGCAGGGGAGCAGTTAGGCATCAATGAGGCTGGAAGGGTAGTGGTTAGGGGGTGATCAGGCTGGCAGGCAGAAGCCATTGGGGCAATCAGGGAGGCAGAAGGGGATGATCAGGCTGGCAGGCAGAAGCCATTGGGGCAATCAGGGAGGCAGGCAGGTGAGCAGGTTGGAGCCAGCAGTCCTGGATTGTGAGAGGGATGTTTAACTGGCCGTTTAGGCCTGATCCTAGGGGTCTGAGATTGGAGAGGGTGCAGGATGGGCTAAGGGACACCCCCTGCCTCCTGTGCACGAATTTCATGCACCGGGCCTCTAGTTCAATTATATTATTATATAGTTATTAAGTAATATTATTATGAATTAGTGAAGGCCCAATACAGACAAATAAATGAATGAATGAACTCATAAATCTCTTAAGCCCTGTGTTCTGATTTAGGGCTAAAAAAATATGCTTACCTCTAGTGGAAAATGGTGCATCAAATAGTCACATCTGGCTTGTCCCAATTTCTGCTCACCCATTAACCTTCTGATTGGCATTTGTCTTCCCCTGTAGACTGCTCAATAGGGAAGGGAGTGAATTGATCAATAAACATTAACATTTCAACTCGCAGGCAGTTGTATTTCTTATGGCAAATTTATTACCCAGGCATTTTGATTTATACATTTGTTTTCTGTGACTTTGGTCAATGTGACTCAATCCCTCTAATTAGATTGACTGAAGGAACTGGAAAAACGGAATCACTGGACATTCTCAGATAAAATTCTGGATTGACCATCCCACCAATATTCTACCATCATCAAGAGATGGGCCCTGTCTGGAAATCCAGCCTATCTTTCTTTTTGAAGTATTATATTCACTTCTGATCTTTTGTAAGGGGAACCTCTCACCATTCAGGACATTGAATAGTGCATTTAGCTTTATGTTCTTTGTTTCTAATCACCTTAACCTTCTTTTTTGGGCTCAGCTGTATGTTGCATGGCCCTGTAGTCTTCAGCCTCCTTCCTCCATGGGTCCGTTTGAGTCTTCGCCCTGTTGTTTCTTCAGCTTGAAGCCATCTACCACCTCCCGCTACACATGAACATAATAACCTCCTACTCACTTTTCATATCTCAGCTTGTCACCTTCACGGGGAAACCAGCCCTCAGACCAGGTGATGTTCTGTTCTATGCTCTCATGCCATGCTGTGCCCAACCTTCCCAACTCATGTCACTGTTTGTAATTAAATATTTATTTGTGTGATAATTGGTTAGAGTTGAGAGATAGGGACTGCCTCTGTTGTGCTCACCTTTGCATCTTCTGTGCCTATCACGGGACCCAGCACAACAACAGGTGCCAATTAGTTATGTCATTAACTAAATGAATGCCTGACATCTTGCTGTGAGAGGCCAGTGAACGCTGCACACTAGGAAACTACATACCTGGGCCCACACCCAGATAAACTCTGCCTCATCCGGAGTCTTCCTTTCTCCACCTGCAGCTCAGCACCCCTCCAGACTTGGCCAAGGCCAGAAAAGATTATTAGATGCTCCATTTCGGCCGCTGGCTTATCCACGGCGCATGACCCTTTATCCTGAATCAGTCTCATGCTGTAGCTGGTATCGACTCTGTGTTGGGGGTACCTTAGCTCATGCTGGCTTATAGTCCCACAATATTGGCTTCCTCAAACTCCAGTTTTCTTCTGTGACAGGTATCCTGGTCCAAATGCCAACCCACTTGATGCTCTTCTCATCATCCATTGTCCTGTCTTCCAGGGACAGGCTGCTATCATGTGATGGGGGGTTTAGTCTGTCACTTCTTTGCTGTTTGATCTTGAATATAACACAAGAGTTCTCTGAGCCTTAGTTTTTCTAATTAAAATATAGGCTGAGAGCAGGGGTGCTTAGGGAACTAATTAGAGAAGATTGACCACTTCGCTGAAAGTAAAGAATGAGAAACTAACAAGTTTAGATTTGGGGACCACATTCTTAGAGAGGTGACATTTGAAGGATAAATAGGAGTCATTTTAAAAGGTGTAAAGTGGCTATGATGACAACTCAATTAATTTCAACAGGTGTTTTATGGAGCAATTGCTGTTTCCAGACTTGGATTATTAGTTTGAAGAATGCAAAAGGCATAATCTATTCTGGGCTTCATGCTGCTGACAAGTGAGTTAAAAGACTACATATAAAGCAGTGATTCTCACCAGGGGTGATTTTGCTCTCCAACAGAAGAAAAGCTGGAGATGTTTGGTTGTCATAACTGGGGAGAGGTGTATGCTATTGGTATCTAGCGGTAGAAGTCAAGGCTGCTGGTAACATCTTTACTGCACAGGACAGTCAGTACAACAAATGTTCATAGTGTTGACACTGAGAAACCCTGACACAGTCAAAGCAATTAGCCAAAAACACAATACTGAAGAGCAAGTGCCAAAATGAAGACTACAAACATTGCCACTGCTTAACATTTGACTCATTTTTCAAGATTCACCTCACATATCCTCTCTTCCTGGAAGCCTTTGCCAGTTGCCCCAGTCAGCTTCACTATGGCTTGTTGCTAAGACATGGATGTCAAAGGCAGGCACACCTAGGCTTACATCCCAGCTGCACAACTGATTGGCTGGGGGACTTTGAGTGAGTGTTCTTAAGTCTCTAAGCTTCTGTGTTCTGATACATGAAACAGATAATATTCCTACCTCACAGTCTGGAGGTGGTGATGGTACCTGTAGACGACAGTTCTTGGTACCTAGTGTACCTCTAAGAAGAGGTGACCCTGCTTTCCTCTGTACTCCCACAGTGATTTGGTTTTTAGGCTGTCAGGTCACTTAGCTAATTTCACCCTGTACTAGGTATGTCTACTTTTATTATATTTCAGGTGTAGATCAAAGTGCTTGACATATTTCAGTCCATTTAATTCTCATAGTTAATATGAACATGAAGTCTGTGCCCTCCCAAAACCCATGTGTAGACTCCTTGACTCCTACTGTGATGTTGTTGGCAGGTTGGGCCTTTGGGAGGTACTTAGGTTTAGATGAGGTCCTGAGTGCAGAGCCCTCATGATGGGATTAGTGCCCTTGTAAGAAGAGGAGGGGCCCAGAGCTCCTCTCCCCGAGTTAGGCTACAGCAAGAAGGTGGCCATCTGCAAGCCTCAGCAGAGGCTGAATCTGCCAGCTCCTTTATCTTCATCTTCCAGTCCCCAGAACTGTAATAAATAAAAGTTTGTTGTTTAAGCCACCCAATCTAAGGTATTCTGTTACAGAAGCCTGAAATAGGAGAGTAATCTTATGAAATGGGGACAATTTTTAAATCCTTAAAAAAATATGAAACCTGGAGATGTTGCTTGTTCTACCCACAGGCACACAACTAGCAAGCAGAGGAGTGGATTTGAACCTGGCCTCTGCTTCTGCACCCTGTGCTTTGGTTCCTCCCAGCGGCCTTGCCTCTCAGTCACTGTATGTAACATCTAGCAAAGAGGGATGCAGAACTAGAGGCATTGATTCACCCTTCCAGGAACCTTTTTGAGTATTTACTATTTATCAGGTACTTAGCTGAGGACAAGGGAAATACAATCAAAGAAACCACTTGAAGTTCTCCTCACTATCTACTCAGGGGGACTAGCAGAAAAAAAAGTCAATGATTGCAGGAAGATGTGATATAGTATCCTATCTAATAAAAGAGTAATATGCAAAATGACCATACCGCCGCTACACCCACCAGCCAATCAGAAGTGAGTATGCAAATTAACCTCCACCAAGATGGCTGCAGCCAGAGAGAGCAGGAGGGAAGCTTGGGTTTTCCCAGCAATGGAGGAAGCCAAGGTTTTCGCACACCCTGGCCAGCCCAGGCCTCCACTCAAAGTTTCAATAATAGAAGGTAAATAAATCCCAACAAAAATGGTGGCAGTGATGGAGCTGGAGAGAGCAGGAGGCTAGGGTTGCCCTCAGCGATGGAGGAAACCGAGCTTTCCACAGCCCTGGGCTGCCTTGGACTCCGTTTAAGGCTACAAAGTTTCAATTATAGAAAAAAAATAAATTCCAACAGAAATGGCTGCCGCCACAGAACCAGTAGGAGGCTTGACTCCACTCCAGGCTACAAAGTTTGAATTGTAGAAGATAAATAAATCCCAGATGCCAGGGCCTCTGCTTGGGTCAACAGGGGGCATGGCCAGCCTGCAAACCTCCAAAGGTTCCTCATCCAAGCCATCCCACGCCCTAAGGGAACCCTCACAGTGATCCAGAACACCCTTCAGGGCAAACCAGCTGGCCCCCACCCATGCACCAGGCCTCTATCTAATAAAAGAGTAATATGCAGATTGACCATCACCACAACACACAAGATGGCTGCCCCAGTGTGGTCAAAGATCCTGCCCCCATGAGGACACAAGATAGCCACCACAAGATGGCCAGCAGGGGAGGACAGTGGGAGGTTCCAGGCCTGCAAGGGAAGACAGGTGTGGGCCATCAGGGGAGGGCAGTTGGGAGGGAGCAGGCCTGCAAGGGAGGGCAGTTGGGGGCAATCAAGCCTGCAGGGAAGGGCAGTTAGGGGTGACCAGGCCTGCAGGAGAGAGCTGTTAAGGGTGACCAGGCCTGCAGGGGAGGGCAGTTAGGGGCAAATAAGCTGGCAGGGGAGCAGTTAGGCATCAATGAAGCTGGCAGGGGAATGGTTAGGGGGTGATCAGGCTGGCAGGCAGAAGCGGTTAAGGGTAATCAGGAAGTCAGGCAGGTCAGCAGTTGGGAGCCAGCAGTCGTGGATTGTGAGAGGGATGTCTGACTGCCTGTTTAGGCTCTATCCTACCTGGATCGGGCCTAAATGAGCAGTCGGACATTCTTTGAGGGGTCTCAGATTGGAGAGAGTGCAGGCTGGGCTGAGGGACACCTCCCTCTCCCTCCTGCTCTCGGTGCCCTAATTTCGTGCACTGGGCCTCTAGTATATCTATACTATAGGAAACAGGGGAAGAAGGTTTAGGTCAGAGAGGGAGTGCAGGGTTTAGAAAGCAAAACCAATTTTGAATTCCAGCTGTGCAACTTTATAGCATTTTGACCTTGAGCAAAGCATTTGACTACTCTAAGCCTTGGTTCTCATCTGAGGAAAGGAGGCAGCATTTACTGGCTAATTCTTCTGAAGATTAAATGAAACAGTATATGTGGAAGGGACTCCTAAAATAAAAGAGTGAGAGCCCCGTGACTTCATGTATCTGGGAAGGCTTCATGGAGGAGGAGATTGGTATGCATGGTTTGGAGAGGAGGAGTGGATGCTCTAAACGATGATGCTAACCTGGATAGAGAGTTGGGCTTCATCAGGGTTTAATCACTAAAGAGTAATCCTGCATTTACCTCTTATGAATGGACATTGTCTGATGTGGCCCTTCATGAGCTTACAGGTAGGCAAGCCTCTACTGTACAGCACATCCTCATTTTGCCTAGAGCCACACTCTCCACTGCCCTGTGTTGTAGGTGCAGGAGGACTTCCTAAAGAGCTCGATGATGAGGCAGAAGGCAGCACTCAGCTCTGGCTCAGTCTCCACAGCTGTGTGACCTGGGGAAACGGTTAAACATCTCTGACCTTTATTTTCTTATCTGAGTCTGGGGATAATGTTACCTATTTTGAATGTTTGTTTTAAGGCCTGGAGATAATGTATGTATGGGACTTGACACAAAGCCTAGCACATGGCTGTTATTCCATAAAATGGTAATTATTACCACTAAAGATTTGGGGAGGCTTTGTACTCCTGAATGAGGAGTGGCTATTTAACACCACCTTGGGACTGTGAAAAATATCACAGTTAAGGTCAGCCCACTTTTTCCCTCAATAGCACCCATATTTTTCAAAAAATACTGAACCAGACAAATTGTTGGAGAACCAAGATGGCAGCATAGGTAAAACACCTATCTTGCCGTCATACACAGCAATTTTAAAACTACAACTTAATGAAAGAACAAACACCATCCAGAATCACTGGAAAGCTGGCTGAGTGAAAATTCCACAAATAAAAGTAAAGATAGGACACTGTGACTCGGAGGAGCGGCTGAGGACAGCGTTGAAGATACGTGCGGAGAGAGGTCTGGAGGAGCATGCGCCAGCGGATAGGGTGGATGGCTGAAAACCGGCCAGTTTTCTCGAACAGGGGAGACAAAGACGTCCCACTGGACTGATTCTCCAGCTCTGGGTGAAGTCCAGGGAACCCACTATCATACGGGGTGAAAACTGGACAGTGGGAGGGCACACTGAAGCTCAGGTGCTGCAGGGGTCTGCCGGCTTGTGGAAAAGGAGAGCTTGTGCAGAGTGCACGTGAGCTTGAGAACAGCGCAGCTGCGTGACCGCGCAGAGAGCACTTGTGACTTGCTCTTTCATTCGGGAAACCATCAGACTGCTTTGTTTTACGACCCTGGGTGAGACGTTGGGTGTGCAGAATCATTTGGGGAGAGTCTGAATTCCCTGGCAGCCAGTGGAGCTTGGCAGCAGCTCTCTCTCAGAGGTGCTAGTGGCCATTGCCCCCGGCACAGAATCTCTGGGGCTGCATAGGGTGGAGGTAACGCTGTCTGCTTGGCCCGGAGACTCCGCCCATCCAATCTGAGCACAGCTGAACTTCAGAGACAATTGGCCTGGAGGTCAACCCCTCCAAGTGCTAACAACGATTAACCTGAGCTTAACTTCAGCAAGACTGTGCAACCCATATCCACCCCAGGTAACAGGGTAGGCTGAGCCACTGTCCCTTGTAGGACATCTACCACACAAAGCTAATTGACCAACTCAGGGAAGCAGCCACCATGCAGAGACATGGAAAGAAATCAGATGTGAAACAAATGGAGGGGGAAAAAAACGACTGGACATGGAATTCAAAACCACGGTTATAGGGCTTTTCAAGAGGCTCCTACAAAAGGTTGAGACCTATAAGGAAATAAGCAAGACCGAAAAGGAAATGAACGAGATCCTCAAGGATATTAACAAGACCTACAAGGATATGAATGAGACTCTCAAAGATATGAAAAAGGACCAACCAGAAATTAAGCATATACTGACTGAAATAAAAAATATTATACAAAGACCTAAAAGTACTCTAGAGCACCCCAAGAACCAAGTTAAAGATTTGAAATACAAAGAGGTATCCACTCAGCTGAAAAAGCAAGAAACCAAAAGAATCCAAAAAATTGAAGATAGTGTAAGGGGCCTCTGGGACAACCTCAAGCATACCAACATCAGAATTATAGGGGTGCCAGAAAAAGAGAGAGCAAGACAATGAAAACCTATTTGAAGAAATAGTGACCGAAAACTTCCCACACCTGGTGAAAGAAATTGACTTAGGAGTCCAAGAAGTGCACCGAACCCCACTATATAGAAACCCTAAGAGGACCACACCAAGGCACATCATAATTAAAATGCCAAGAGCAAAAGACAAAGAGAGAATATTAAAAGCAGCAAGAGAAAAACAGATGGTTACCTATAAGGGAGCACCTATATGATTGTCAGCGGATTTCTCAACAGAAACTATGCAGGCCAGACGGGAGTGGGAAGAAATATTTAAAGTGATGAATAGCAAGACTCCACAACCAAGATTACTCTACCCAGCAAGGCTATCATTCAGAATTGAAGGTCAGATAAAGTGCTTCGCAGATAAGAAAAAGCTAAAAGAGTTCATCACCACCAAACCAATATTATATGAAATGCTGAAAGATATTCTTTAAGAAGAGGAAGAAGAAAAAGATAAAAGTGTAAATTAGGAACAACAAATACACATCTATCAATAAATGAATATAAAAATCAAGTGAATTAATAATCTGATGAACAGGAAAAACTGGTGAATGTAACAGAATCACGGACATAGAGAGGGAATGGACTGACAATTCTTGGGGAGAAAAGGAGTGTGGGAAGTGCAGCAAGAGACTGGACAAAAATCATGCAACTATGGGAGAGGACAGTGGAGGGGGTGAGGGCGCAGGATGGGATGGGTACCATGTGGAGGGGAGCTATAGGGGGAAAAATTAGGGAACAATGTAATTAATAAACTGAACAATAAAGATAAAAAACTGAACCATAACAAACATAACAGAAAAACACACAAATCATAAGTATACAGTTTGTTAAGCTTTTACAAATGAGCTCACCCATGTAACCAATACTCAGACCAAAAAATAGGTCCTGATCAGCACACCAGAATCTCCCCTCTGCATGTCGTTCTGAACTGGAAGTATAAGTTAATTTTGGCTGATTTTGAACTCCTGTGGTGGCTTCTTTCATTCCACATTATATCTGTGGGCCATGGCTATGTTGTTTTTTGTAGTTGTAATTCTTTCACCCACATTGTTACCTAATCTTCCGTTGTGTGACTATACTGCAATTTATGCATCTTAATCACACTCTTAAAAATAATTTTTAATGTGGAGTACCTGGCCAATTTTCTTAATTTGCTACTTAGCCTTTATATGCTTATACACACACAAAAAGGTTAGGTTCTCACATTTTGTTAATCTTGGCACAAAACCCATTAAGAAACCTAGGGGGCACTGGTGAGCCCACAGTCTCATAGCCCTGCCAGAGCGTGAATTCTTAGTCTAGCTGGGGAAGAAAGACAGTTCTACATGGGAGGACCCAGGTGGCAGGGACAGTCCAGCATGCACTATAGTGAACTTTGCAAAGCTTCTTCCCCTCATTCAATTGTTTGTTTCTACCAGTCTTCCATATCAGAGAGAAGAAAACTTCCAATCTTAGAAACGTTCCTTTCTTTTTAAATTTTCAAACCTGCCCCAGTTATTGGTGGAACTATGGCTATATTGAAAATGTTTGCTTATTTACTTAAGTTCATTGTTGTTGATACTGTTGCAATAGCTAATTAATAACTAGAGGCCTAGTGCATGGATTTGGGTACTGGTGGGATCCCTCAGCCTGGCCTGTGCTCTCTCACAATCCAGGACCCCTGGGGTGATGTTGGACTGCCAGTTTGGGCCTCCACACATCATTCTGATCTGCAGGGCTGTAGCAGTGCACAAAGCGGCAGGGGCTGGGGAGGAGCCGGGTCAGGCACTGCTCCCACTCATCCTGGCCTTTCTGCACGTGCCACTGCCACTGCTCGGTAGTGCTGCCACAGAGGTGGGAGAGGCTCACTCTGCCACAGCAGCACTCACCAGCCATAGGTCCAGATTCTGACTGAGCGGCGCTCTCACTGTGGGGGCACACTGACCACCAGGGGACAGCTCCCGCATTGTGTGCCCCCTCATGGTCAGTGTGCGTCATAGCGATCGGTTGACTGGTTGTTTGGTCATTCGGTCATTCGGTTGCCTAGGCTTTTATATATATAGATAGGAACAGAGCCAGGGGAAGGCCAGACATTATAGCTATGTTCCCTGCAAAACACTGGTGGAAGACTAGACAAAGGGTAAGATAGATGCATGACTAGTAAAGTTGAAATGACTAGGGAAGGTGCTTATTGTCAGTCACACCTGGGGACACAAGTGGTTGGCATGGCTACTGCAAGCCTTTAAAGATTTGAGATACTTAATTCTTGGCTCTCTTGGTTCCTCTTGGCATGCTTGGCTCATGGCTCATGCTTGGCTTCCTGGCATTTTCATGTTTGGCCCATGGCCATGTGGACCCCCAACGCAATGGACTAATGGACTACAACTAGTCTGAAGCTGTATTGGATCTCTCTCTAACATGGAAAGGAAACTCTGGACACTGGCTTTGCTTCTAGCTTTACTGAAACCCTAGCCACACTTTCATAACTGGACTAAGGGAAATGGGACTTCAGAAATACAGGGAATTAATTCCACACAAATAAAAATCACTCATTCTCCCGTGCAAGTCTCAGAAAATTCTTTTTCTTGGGATATAGTAAGAACTCCATCCCCAGCAGCACCCAGTGGGGAAGAGGACCCCCCACTGTGTCTGGCATCTTTGATATTGGGGATCCTATCTTCTCTCTGCATTTTGTTTGTTTATTTTACTAAAAATCCCAGGATGATGTGAGGTCAGAAGTTGGCCAGCCCAGCTGTGGATTATTTGAGCTGAGCAGCTGGAATTACTTTTCACATATTTTGGCAACAAGGAAATCCCAAATGTATTTTGCCCCAAGTGCTTTTATACTTCTCTTTTTTAAGTGTGTAGTTTAGAAATTCAATCCCTATGCCCTTAATTACTTTAAACTATACTCATTCAAGTAGTGTTTGTAAAAAGGTGTTTTGTTCCAAGAAACCTGTAAGACATTAAAAATCCTACATTACTTTCCCTTGCCAGAAATAGAAAAAGAGTGACTGCCAAGAATAAAAGAAGCTTCACAAACACTTTATAAAACTGTTTGGCATTCTTTCTCAAAATCGAACATTCGTATAACCTATGACCCAGCAATTTCAGTCCTGAAAATACATCAACAGAAATCCACGCAGAGATGTGCACTCAAGTTATGGACCTGAGTGGGCACACCAGCACAACTTCTAACAAATTCAAATATCCATGAACAGCAGGATGAATGAATAAACTGTGTACAGTCATGCAGTGGGATATTACATAGCAATCAAATGAGAGAACTGTAGCCCAGCTAGTGTTGCTCAGTGGTTGAGTGTTGACCTATGAACCAGGAGGTCTCAGTTTGATTTCCAATCAGGGCACATGCCCGAGGTACGGCTCGACCCCCCATTTCGGGGCTTGCAGGAGGCAGCTTATCAATGATTCTCTCTCATCATTGATGCTTCTATCTCTCCATCTCCCTTCCTCTTTGAAATCAGTAAAAAATGCATGTATTTTTAAAAAAGAGTGAACTGTAGTTATGCATAACATGTGGATAAATCTCCCAAACATAGTGTTGAATAAAGGAAATCGTACAAAAAAGAATACATTTATATCATTCCATTTACAGTATATAAATTTTTAAAGTCTTAGAAAAACTAATCTTTGTTGTTAGAGGTGAGAATAGTGGTTATCTTTGGGGAGTGAAAGGGGGATAGAGATAGAGGGGGCTTAGGGAGCCTTTTGCAGAACTGGGAATATTCTACTTACTGACCTGGGAAATGGTTACACAAATGTTAGAACCTTGCACTATCCATTTTTGATTAGTGGGCTTTTAAAATATATTTTTAATTGATTTCAGAGAGGAAGGGAAAGGGAGATAGAAACATAAACGATGAGAGAGGATCATTGATCAGCTGTCTCCTCCATGTCCCCTAATGGGGGTTGAGCTGGCAACCTGGGCATGTGCCCTGACCAGGAAGTGAACCAAGATCTCCTGGTTCATAGTTTTTCACTCATCCATGGAGCCACACACCAGCTGTATGATTAGCGAGCTTTTTAACAAACAAGTTTTTTTTTTAAAGTAAAAAAAAAAAGCATTCTAAACCTCATAAGTTTTCATATTTTAGGAGGGTGATCCAAATCTGAGAAAATATATTCATTTCCCCCAAATCTCTTTTGCTTCATCTTATTCTAAGGCAGCCTCCATTATAAAGTACCTAACTGTGTATTTGAATCATTTGGAATACCCAGAATGAACATCACTATAACAGTTTAGATTAGAAAATAATAAATTGGTCTCCTGGTTATAGATTCTTACAACTCTTATTATAGATAAGATGCAGTTGTCTTATAATTCTTTTAAAATATCCACTTCTCTATTAGTTTAAAAAAAACCCACAAAATAATTCACCTTTAGAGCAAATAATTCTACTCTTTTCTAGTGCAATATGGTTTTCTGAATCTTGACACAATCTTGACATGGAATTGGAGCTCAAACATATGTATAGAAACTTTTTAAGTTGTCAAATGATAAAATGTTTTCTGTGTATTTCAATTTTCTTACTCATGAGTTACTTGCTCCTGCTCAGAGTAACTGTTTATTAAGTTCCTGAAGGATTAAAACCAATTACCCAAAATTTCCTTCCAAAGCCACTATGTGTTTGGTAGCTCATGAATGTTAATGAGTTAGTATAGTGTCCAGGACAGGCATATTTGGGTAGTTAGGTCTCCAACACAGTCAATATAGCAATAAGTGTTTCCATTGTTCTCAGAGAAAAAATGTGGTCACTGATTTTTGGAGCTTGTTTTCAAGGAGTGTTCGGCTTAACCACAAAACCTGTGCATAGGTATAATAAAGAGTATGTTGTGGTTAGAGGGAATCACAGGAGAAAAAGTAAAGGAAGCCTTCGGCCTTCTAGCTCAAGACTCGGACTGGTCTATAGTTACACCAAAACCATTTATTTGTGTGTTCATTACACAAAAACTATTGGATCCATTATTTTTATAGTTTCTCTTCTCTTTTTCCCTATGGCATACGTACATCAGAATGGTTAATACTGACTGGTTGTGGAATGAGTGGATACAAGACAATGGACATTGGCTTATAAAAAAATGGGCGGGACCTTGGACACCTACTAATACAATCCCCTCATTTTTCAAGTAAATAGCCTGCAGGCCAGAACAGAGGCAGAGAGAGGCTGCAGGTTCCCCTTCTTCTTGTTTACTTCTCTCTCACATCCCTCTGGCGGTTAGAATAGGGCTGCTGTCTGTCGCTCTACTTAGCAGTACTTTGGGTAGAGACTTGCTTATCTGAGAATCAGAGTCCACAGTAGAGGGTTTCTTAATCCTTGTCACCCCCTGCCCACTCATACACAATATGAGAGAAGTTACTTTAGAAACTTCTCACCTCATCCTTCCATACCTGGGCTCTACCCTGAAGGCCTGTTTCCAAAACTTGGCTTTCAAGTGGTTGTCTCAGAAGTTTTCAACGGCAGTCCGACACTCGTCTCTACTGCATTCTAAATGACCGCTGTGGTTTGCCGTCTTGTCTCCATTCTCCTGAGTGTCTCCGCCTCAGCACTGGACAGGTCCCAATATGCTCCAGCTGCTGCCCTGAACTTCTCTACTGACTCTTTCTACAACATGAAATAAAAATGTGGCCTTGTTTATGTTTCTGCAATGTCGGCAAGAAGAGACAGGTCACCGGCTTGGCACTCCGGCAGAGTGCGTTGTGAGTTGAAAATGATTGAAAACAAAAGTTGTCCATAGAAGGAAGAAATCCTGAGCAGTTGAACAACTAATAACAATGAAACTAATGTTTCCAACTCTGGGGACCTTGGATAACATGGCTATGCTGCCACTGGGGTATGTCCAGTCTTCAGTCTCAGGCTCAGTAGTCCCTGGTCCACAACCTTGCAGGGGCACAGCAGTTCATTTACACGGATGCTGCCACTAACACCTGCATATCCTGTGGCTTTTATGAAGGCAGGTCTCATTTAAAAAAGGAACCAGAATGTGGTTAGCAATTCTAGGAGCCTTCAAAGAGTGTTTGAAATGAAAATATATGATTTCTGCTCAGCCGATGTGGCTCAGTTGTTGAACATCGACCAATGAACCAGGAGGTCACGTTTGATTTCCAGTCTGAGCACCTGCCCAGTATGCAGGCTCACTGATGTTTCTATCTCTCCCTCTCCCTTCTTCTCTGAAATCAACACAAATATATTTTAGAAATTTATAAAATATATATGACTTTTAAAACAAAAGGAAATTCTGTTTGTCTAAGTGGAAATGGGACTTTAGGACTACCCTAAATGAACAACCAAATGCCAATAATTGTAGAATCATGAATAATTTTTACTTTCTTCTTTATAATTTACTTTCTTTTTAATTTTTTTTGCATGAGGGCAGTTTTTAAATTTCTCAATAACTTAAAAAAATAGAGAAAAGTATAATAAAACATTGAAGTTAAAGTTGCTAGTCCCACTCCCCTTACCTTATTTGTAGAAACAAGCACTATTGGTAGGTATTTATTATTTGTCTTGAATGTGACAGGATTTTTCAGAGAAGTTTGTGTGTGTGTGTGTGTGTGTGTGTGTGTGTGTGTGTGTGTATGTGTGTGTGTGTATGCGTGTGTGTGTGTGTGTGTGTGTGTGTGTGTGTGTGTGTGTGAGAATGTTCTATGGACCTGGGAGATGATAAACAGGTGTAAGATGCACATACACACAAACACACATGTATATGAAACAGAACCAATAGAATGTATATGAGAGAGATTTATTACAAGGAAATGGCTCAGGGAATTACGGAGGCTGAGAAGTCCCAAGATCTGCAGGATAACTCGGCAACTGGAGACTCAGGAAGAGCTGATGTCTCAGTTCAAGGCCAAAGACAGGAAAAAGTTGAGGTCCCAGTTTGAAGACAGTCTGGCAATAAAGAATTCTCTCTTACTTGAGAGAGAGTTAGTATTTTTGTTCTATTCAGATGTTCCAGTGATTGGATGAGGCCCACTCATATGAGAAAGCATAATCTGCTTTACTTGATCAACCAATTAAAATGTTAATCTGATCCAAAAACATCCAGAATAATGTTTCACCAAATATTTAGACACCCTGAGGCTCAGTCAAATTGACACATAAATTGATCATTACAGTCTTCCCAATCTATTTTTAAAAGTCTCATATTGAAGTTTAATTTGCATACTATTTTAATGTATAGTCACAGGAGTTCTTCCAATGTCTTTTAAACACACACAAACCACATATATATCCATAAAACAAAGAGAATTGTTTGCATGTGATTTTATTATCAATATAAAAGTAATTATAATTTATTATAATTAACATTATGTTTCTGAGGCCAATCAATATTGATATTAAAAACTGCACATAACCAATGGGCTTGCGTAGGGTGGGAATGGCTGGGGTGGAGGGGGGTGTGTCAAGAGGGATAAAAGGAGACATATGTAAAACTTTAGACAATAAATAAATTAATTAATTAATTAAAGACAAAAACAAAACTGCAGTTTATTCCTTTACCTTGGTGTGATATGTCATTTAAATATACCATCTTTTATTTATCTACTAGAGGCCTGATGCACGAAATTCGTACAAGCATAGGACTTCCTTCCCCTGGCTGCTGGCAGCAGCTTCCCTCTGGCACCTGGGACTGGGCTTCCCTTGCACCCCCGCCTTCATCTGGATGGTCATCTGGAAGGTCTAATTAGCATATTACACTTTTATTATTATATATTTTATTAATGGACATTTATGTCATTTTACATATTTCTATACCTCCAAGTAATTCAGCAATAACTAGCCTACTATAGGTCTTCTTGTGAATGGTGCCAGGGATTCTCTGGAAATTCTAGCATTGCTCTAGTGGAGTTGTCAGGTCACAGTGTATGTAAATATTTAGTTTTACTACAGACTGCCAAATTGCTTCCACATGGCTGCATACTCCTACCAGCTATGTTTGAGAATTCCCATTTACCCACATGCTGGTCAAACTGATATTTTTAGATTTGTTAATTTTTGTCACTCTGATGGATCAGAAATAAAATTTTATTCTGGCTTATTGTGCATTACTCTTGTTACTAGTGAGATGTTTTAATGGCCATTTAGGTTGCCTCTTCCATGAATTACTATTTATCACTTTTGTCTACTTTTCTATTTAGCTGTTTGTCTTTTACCTTATTTGATGGGGTTCTTGGTATATTCTGTATACTATATGTTGCAAATATCTTCTCCCTGTTTGTCATTTATTTTTTAACCTTGATGATAGTATCTTTTCCATTGTGGCATGTGTGTCTGTATATGTGTCTGATTTAAGAAATATTTTCTATAGTCATAAGAAATATTGTGAGATACACATACCCACAAACAGACATACATATGAAACAGAACCAACAGAACATATATGAAGGTTCTAAAGTTTTGTGTGTGAGGCATGATGAAAGATCCAATTTTATTATTTTGGTGGGATGGTGGTGGTGAGATATTGTATCAGTTATCTGTTGCTGTGAAACAAATTACTCCAGCAATTGGCAGCTTAGAACCACAGACATTTGTTATTTCACAATCTCAGGTGGTTGGAAATCTGGGAACAGTTTAGCTGAGCTATTTTGGCTTAGGATCTCTCCTGAGATTGTAGATAGATGTCAGTCAAAGGTGCAGTCATCTGAAGGCCTTTGTTGCAAGATGGCTCACTCATGTGGCTATCGGCAGGGGCCTCAGTTCCTCCCTATGGAGGCTCTCCACAGTCCTGATGACATGGTAGCTAGCCTCCCCCAGAGTGAGTGATCCACAAGAGAGAAAGTATGTGCAAGTAAGAAGCGGCAATGCCTTTTATGATATAGTCACATGCTGCCACTTCCACTGTATTCTATTCATTTGAAGTGAGCCTCTTCACTAAGTCTAGCCCACATTCAATAGGAATGACACTGAACATCTTCAAGGCAGGAATATTAAAGAAGTTGAAAGCCACCATAAGTATAAAAGGTTATTTGCCTCTTTCCTACTTACTTTTAAAAGCCTAACTTTTCTCACTGATCTATAGTGACACTTCTTTCATCTATAATAATAAAAGCATAATGTGCTAAGTAGAGTAGACATCTTTCTGGATGTCCTTCTGGACAACCTTCCAGACAAAGCTGGGGCTGCAAGGGAAGCCCAGGTCCCGGGTGCCAGAGGGAAGCCAGTACCAGCAGCCAAGAGAAGGAAGGCCTACTCTTGCATGAATTTCATGCATTGGGCCTCTAGTCATAATCTATAATAATAAAAGCATAATATGCTAATTAGACCAGATGTCCTTATGAATGACCTTCTGGATGACTTCCAGATGAAGCTGGGGCTGGGAGGGAAGCCTGGGTCATGGGTGCCTGCTGGCTGCTGGAGGGAAGCCCAGGTCCTGGGTGCCAGAGGGAAGCTGGTGCCCGCAGCCAGGGGAAGGAAAGCCTACTCTTGCAAAAATTTTATGCATTGGGCCTCTAGTTCTATCTAATAAAAGAGTAATATGCAAATAGACTATACCTCCACTACATGTACAAGCCACACCCACCAACTATGCCCACCAGCCAGTCAGGAGTGAATATGAAAATAAACTCCAACCAAGATGGCTGCAGCCACTGAGAACAAAAGGGAGTCTTGGGTTTCCCCAGCAATGGAGGAAGCCAAGCTTTCTGCCTTCCCTTGCTGGCCTAGGCCTCCACTCAATGCTACAAAGTTTTAATTATAGAAGATACATAATCCCAACAGAAATGGCAGCAGCCACGGAGCTGGAGAGAGCAGAAGCTAGGGTTGCCCTGGAGATGGAGGAAGCCAAGCTTTCCACATGCCCTGGCCTGCCTTGGCCTCCACTCCAGGCTACAAAGTTTCAATTATAGAAGGTAAATAAATCCCAACAGAAATGGCTGCCACCACAGAGCGAGCATAAGGCTTGGCTCTGCTCTAGGCTACAAAGTTTCAATTGTAGAACATAAATAAATCCCAGATACCAGGGCCTCCGCTTGGGTCATTGGGGGGTGTGGCCAGCCTGCAAACAACCACAGGCTCCTTGCCCAGGCCACCCCCACGCCCCAAGGGAATCCTCACCTGATTCAAAACACCCTTCAGGGCAAACCAGCTAGACCCATCCATGCACCAGGCCTCCATCCTATCTAATAAAAGAGTAATATGCAAATTGACCATCACTCCAACACACAAGATGGCTGCCCCCATGTGGTCAAAGATCCTGCCCCCATGTAGATACAAGATGGCCACACAAGATGGCCAGCAGGGGAGGGCAGTTGGGAGGAACCAGGCCCACAAGGGAGGGCAGTTGGGGGTGATCAAGCCTGCAGGGGAGGGCCGTTAGGGGTGACCAAGCCAGCAGAGGAGGAAAGTTGGGGATGACTGGGCCTATAGGGAAGGGCAATTGTGGGGGGGACTCAGGCTTGCAGGGTAGAGCAGTTGGGGGTGACCATGGCTGCAGAGAAAGGCTGTTGGGGTGGGGGGGACCAGGCCTACAGGGGAGGGCAGTTGAGAGGGATTAGACCTGCAGGGGAGGGCAGTTAGAGGTGACCAGGCCAGCAGAAGAGGGAAGTTGAAGGCAAACAGGCTGGCAGGGGAGCAGTTAAACATCAGTCAGGCTGGCAGGGGAGTGGTTAGGAGGTGATCAGACCGGCAGGCAGAAACAGTTAGGGGCAATCAGGAAGGCAGACAGGAGACCAATTAGGAGCCAGCAGTTCTGGATTGTGAGAGGGATGTCTCACTGCCCGTGGGATTGGGCCTAAATGGGCAGTCAGACATCCCTTGAGAGTACCAGATTGGAGAGGGTGCAGGCTGGGCTGAGGGACACACATGCCTCCATGCACAAGTTTTGTGCACCAGGCCTCTAGTCCTATCTAATAAAAAAGAAACCTACAAATTGACCATACCTTTGCTATGCTACCAGCCAATAGGAGTGAATATGCAAATTAATCCAACCAAGATGGAGGGCCAGCCCCCGCTGCCCCAAGCCCTGCCATGGCAAACCTGGGGCTGGGAGGGAAGGTAGGGAGTGGATTGGAGACATAAATTGGCAGGCCTGGCACCCAGCAGCCCCAAGGCCTGAGGCAGAGGTGCTTGGGTTGCTGAAGGGTGTGGGTTGGGGCAGCAGAGACACAAACCCACAAGAAACCTGTGGAAAGGGAGATAAACTATCATAACTTTATCTCCCTTTCCACAAGATGAGAAAACTGCCCCTATTTAGTGCTGTGGCCAGCACCTTTCTACAAACACAGGATAATGTTATGATCACGCCCAGGAAGGTCTGGTCAGAATAGTGTCTCCAGGGAATAAGCTACTGTGGCAAATCATCTAAGAGAAGAAACAAGCTTTTGTTGGGTTTATTCTGAAGGTCAGAGAACATGCCACCCCAACATATGCTGTGTTGTTATATTGATAATCTTGAGTTGTAGATGCTTGAAAAACAGCAAATGTACGCAGAGGATTTCACTGAAGTCTCCTGATCTCCCTAAAATCATTCTCCCCTAAAGGAGCTTAAATGTCATAGGTCTCCTTGATGGGAGAAGTGTCATCAGGCAGAGAAGACTGACTCCTGTCACAGGACAGGAGAGAAGAAGTTGACATCACACCCAAACTTTGTTACAAACTATTTTCCCCCATCCCATTCATCTTTCCTAAATATCATTTACTCTCCTGTGAGAGGCCTATTATCTCCTGTCCCCTTTCCCTAAGAAGAAGGTATTTAAATCTGCATTCTAAGCCAGCTTGGGGAGTTACTCATTTTTTCCTTGGATCTCCCACATATACACAAGGTACACATGTTAATGAACTTTGGTTTTTCTCTTGGTGATCTGTCTTTCATTACAAGGGCCACCACTAAGAACTCAGAAAGGTAGAGGAAAACTATTTTTCCTCCTCCATAATTCTATCTTGGGAAATCAAGTCCCCAGCTGAACAATGAGGTTGGCTCAAGTACCAAGAAGTCCTGGCTGATGGGAGGGAAGCTTCAAGGGAGAAATCAATGACATTGGAATCAAAGTGGGACGGAGGGCACATACATGGTTGCTGGTGGGAGTTTAAAGTGGTTCAACATTTTTGGAAAATGATTTGGCAAATTCTATAGAAATGTTCAAGGTACATCCTAAGAGTCTTCTTCTAGGAATCACACCTGCTGAGATAAAGCACAGGCGCATAAGCCCTGGTCAGAACCCAGGATGCTTTTGGGGGCTCCCCTTCCACGATAGGAAAACCTGGGAACAACCTGCATTTTTAGGGCAAGGTGACATCTATAGTAATAAAAGGGTAATATGCTAATTAGACTGAACATCTGGATGACCTTCTGGATGTCCTTCTGGACATCCTTCCCAACAAAGCCATGTTGGTGGGGCCAAGGCAGAGGATGTTAGAGGCAATCAGGCAGGCTGGGGAAAGCAACTAGGGGGACCAGGCCAGCAGGGGAGAGCAGTTAGGGCAAATAGGCTGTCAGGGGAGAGCAGTTAGGGGGATCAGGCTGGCAGGCAGGTGAGTGGTTAGGAGCCAGAGGTCCCAGATTGGAGAGAGTGCAGGCCAAGCTGAGGCAACCCCTTCCTCTAGTATATATATAAAAGCCTAAGTGACCATTAGGACTGAAGGAGCAAAACAACTGGTCAACCAGTCGCTATGATGCACACTGACCACCAGGGGAAAACGCTCAATGCATGAGCTTCCCCCTGGTGGTCAGTGCACTCCTGTGGCCCCTCCCCAAGACTGGTCGGCCTCCTGCAGCCCCTCTTCCCCACTGGCCAGTGCCCCCATCAGCTCTTATAGGAGGACAGCATGCCAACCTCCTTTGTCCCCTCCCCCCTACTGACCTGCCCTCCCATTAGGGCCTAAATGTCTGCTTGACCAAGGGACCCCAGCCATGCACAAATTTGTGCCTTGAACCTTTAGTTATTTATAAGAGCTCTCAGCTTTTACCACTTAATTTATTTACCAGGTTCTGCACCAACACTCTATGTTAACTTTAGAAATCTTGACGTGTGATAGGTCCCTTGTGGTAGATAGCCCAAGGACAACATCTCCTATATATAAACCCTTAAGCCAAATCTTAAATCTAGGTTGGCTTGTGATTTGCTTAAATCTAAGGATGAGACAGAAGTAATACTATGCCAATTCCTGGTCTAACCCTTAGGCCTGTAAGTTTTTGTTTGTGCTCTTGGGAGGTCTGAGCCACCCTGTAAGTGGCACTGCCCTACTGGAGAGACCCACAGAGGAAAACCCACGTGGAAGGGAGGGGGCCCCGAGTCTCTCTAGAGAATGAATCCTAATGTAAACAGCTGTGTTTTCCAATGGTCTTAGGCATTACGGCAGCTGTTCTCGACTCACAGGTTGAGAACTGCTGGCAGGGTCGCTTAAGACCATCGGAAAACACAGATATTTACATTATGATTCATAACAGTAGCAAAATTACAGATATGAAGTAGCAACGAAAATAATTTTATGGTTGGGGGTCACCACAACATGAGGAACTGTATTAGAGGGTCGAAGCATTAGACAGGGTGAGAACCACTGGCCTAGAGAATCAGAGAAGCCTATCTATCTCAACAGCCCGTGGGCCTTAAACTTTTGTTTTGTGCTCTTGGGAGCTCTGAGCAACTATGTTAAGTGTTTGCTCTGCTAGAGAAAAACCCACATGGAAGGGGAGGAGCCTTGAGTCTCCCTAGAGAAGGAGCAAGCCTAGTTATTTTAGCAACTGGTTGAATGCAGCCCAGAGCTGAGCCCCGAGCTGAGTGCAGCACCTGAGTAACTACTTGCAAGGACAGCAGACAAGCCAGCTGAGCTCATCCCAGACCCAAACGTCACAGTAATTGTTTTAAGCCACTAGGTTTTGGGAAGATTTGTTATACATCAATAGAGAATTAACACATCATTGCTTTAAAAAAATTACCTTCTATTGCAGTCATAAATGAATTTGGGGAAATAAATATAAAGCTTTTCTTTCTGTCTATGTATTCAGCTTTTCTTTTTTATTTTTCAACAACTCTTCATATTTTTCCTATAAAGTTCTAAACATCATTTACTTATTCTTAGATTCAATATAATTGCTTGTTGCTATTTTTTTTCTACTGCATTTCTGATTGGTTATCGATGATATAAAGGAATGCTAATAATTTTTATGTTGACCTTATATGCAGCAACCTTGCTGAACTCTCTTATTCATTTTGTTTGTCTGAAGAATATCTTGGATTTTCAAAGAAGATAATTTGCAAACAAATTCACCCTAATAATTTGCAAACAAATTCACCTTGTCTCTTTTTTCTTGTCTCTTTTCCTTAATAAGGAAGGACCTCCAGTCCAGTGTTGGGTAGTAGGGTAATAATGGACACCCTGACTTGTATCTGAAGGTAATAGATATGTGTTTAAAATTTTATTACTAAGTTTGATACCATTATAGGGTTTTTTGGAGGAAATATTTTAATCAAGTTAAAGAAGTTTCTTTCTATTCTAAGTTTGTTTAAAATCTTATTTAAAAAATGAATTAGTATTGAATTTCCCCATATGTGTTGAATTGATCATATGACTTTATTCACTTTAATATATTCATATTTTATAGTAACTTGACATATTTTTCTCATGTTGAGTCATATATTTTTACAGGATAAACCTTAGTTATATGATGATAAATTAGATTTGCTAGTTTTTTAACTTGGAATTCATATAATTCTAATTCTTATAATTATTAATGAACTAAATTTTTGTTGCTTCTAAAAAAAATTTATATTCTTTTCTGTTAGCACTAGAGGCCCGATGCATTGACATTCATGCAAGAGTAGGCCTTTCATCCCCTGGCTGCCAGCATTGGTTTCCCTCTGGCATCCAGGACCCACGTTTCTCTCCTCCAGCTGCCACCAGGCACCCGGATCCTGGGCTGGCTTCCTCTGGCCCTGGCTTTGTCAGGAAGGACATCCAGAAGATGTCCGGTCTAATGAGCATATTAACCTTTTATTAGTATAGACTAGAGACCTGGTGCATGGAAATTCATGCACTGGGGGGGTGTCTCTCAGTCTGGCCTGCCCCTTCTCACAGTCCAAGAGCGCTCAGAGTAGGGAAGTGACTCGGTGATCAGGGAAAGGAGATGCCGCCATCATACTTTTGCTGCTGCCACTGCCAATTGTGCAAGCCTCGGCTGGCCCTGGTTATATGAGCCTTAGTTAGCCCTGGGCGCCTGGGCAGCTGACATCTCAGATTTTCCTGTGCCTCATGCTGGCCCTGAGTGGCTGGGGGTCTGGGGGGATTGGGGACTCTGGAGCTCTGTGTTCCTGCCACCCTAGCAGGGCTGAGGGCACTGGGCACTGCCATCTTGTGGCTGTGAGGACCACCATCTTTGAGGGTGTGACACTCAATTAGCATATTCCCTTCTTATTGGTCATGGGCACCACCATCTTTGTGAGGGTGTGACAGTCAATTAGCATATTCCCTCTTTATGAGATAGGATAGACAGCTAGGACTTAATAAAAGAGAAGGAAATTAGACTGGCTGGGCCTGATTGAGACTGTAAGTTACCCTTAATCAAGCTATCAGGCTGAAGTCTGGAAATTATAGGTTCAGACACACCAGGGGTCAGCTGAATCCCTGCCAAGGGAATTAACACCCCTCTGTTGTTTCCCCTCCTCTCTCCCCTTCCCCACACACCTTGTGTATGGAGGAAGGATGGGCTTTCCAATTTCCCTAGGGTTCAACTGGTCCATTTGCCTGGACTATGGGGGTGGGGGGAAGAATAAACAATAAAGAGGAAATTCCTCTACTGGGCACATGCCCAGTATAAGCCATGTACAGTAGGAGCCAAGATGGCAAAAAGGGGAGGTTTCTGGCCTGGGAAAAGGTATGGATTGGATGAAGGCATGAAACCTCAGAAGATTTAGGACAGAGACTGGATAGAAGGAAGACCCAACACAAGCTGTCAAACAGCCAGGAGAGATTGGTTAGTTTAAAAGAAAGCTTATGCCTTTCCAAGCTGGGGTAATATAATCAGAGCTTAACAAAGGATCCTCTCAGTAGCACAAGCATTAGTTCTGTGCTTACCCCTTCAGGCATTCTCCCTCTGTAGTAGCCCTGTAGGTCTGATAGTGGCATGGGCCCAAACTGTGGGTCCCAAGTGCAGGAGTGCAGCCAGGGACAGGGACTAAGCTAAACTAAGCTTTGGTATGAACTGAACTGAACTACAGCAGCTTCCTATGCCCTGCCCATACCCGGTGATGACACAATGTCTCTGGATTCTGGCCCTTCTTCTGGGCTTGGAAAAGTTAAAGCTGGACTTCTACAGCAGGATGGAGCTGAGCTACCTGGTCTTGGATAAGACACTGGCACCTGGGGACAGTCCATAGTGTTTGCTCCAGCTCTGATAAATCTTACCACTATTCCCCATCCTCCTCGAAATGCTTTGCTTGCAACTCCATGGAAGAATCCTATTGACCTCATAAAATAAATTCTGTAGCTTTTCCCTTTTTTGCCTGCTGTCTGGAATTATTTGGCTAAGATAAATGTTCTGTTCCTTGAAAATTTGGTTAAACTTACCTATACATTTGTCTAAATCTGTTGCCTCCCTTGAGGAGAGATATTTGACTACTCATTCACTTATTTATTTATTTGTTCTTTTTGTTAATCCTCACCTGAGGATATCCTCCCCCCATTGATTGATTCACACACACACACACACACACACACACACACACACACACACACAGAGAGAGAGAGAGAGAGAGAGAGAGAGAGAGAGAGAGAGAGAGAGAAAGAGAGAGAGAGAGAAACATCAATGAGAGAGACACACATTGATTGGTTTCCTCATGCATGTACCCTGAATAGAGCCAAGAAACAACCCTGCAATCGAGGTACAGGTACGTGCCTTTGACTGGGATTGGGCCCTGAGACCCTTCAGTACTCGGGCTGAGGCTGTCCTACTGAGACACCGGCCAGAGCCCCACTTATACATTTCAAGAGTTACAGGAATGTTCAGATTTTCTATTTCTTTGGGGTCACTTTTTTAATTGATATGTTTCTATAAAGTTGTCCATTTCATGAAAGTTTTCAAAATGGTAAGCAAAAATTTGTTTATAGCATTTTTCTCCTAATATTATTTATTTTGCTTTTTCTCTGTTTTCTAATCAGACTTTCCATAGACTGGCCTATTTTATTATTGTTGAATTAACAATATTTTGGTTTCATTGATAATTTTCATATTATTGATTTGAGATTCTATTATTTGTTTTATACTGATTTCTCCTTTTAAATATTTATTTCTAGACCATTGAGTGTTTAATCCAGTAATTTCCAGATGTCTTTTGTGTAAAAAATGCATTTAAGCTCTAAATTCCTCCTTGAATATAATCTTAGTTGTAACTTGTATGCTCTTAGATGCATTCTTTCATTGTGTTTATTTCTAAATATTTTTTTATCATCATCATGGTTTCTTTTATAATCCAGAGATTATTTAGAATATTTTTACTGTCTAGTTTATGAAATGGGAGATACATTCCTACTGTTATTTTTTATTTTTGGTGCATTATGATGAAAAAAATATAATTGGTATGACACCATTCCTTTGGAATTTGTTGTAATTTTCTTTGTGGCCAAACAATGGTCAAATGTGTAAATGTTCTGGGTGGTCTTATAAGGGATTTGTATTTAGCGAAGATTTGTTTCTAAATCTCTATTATTATATGTAAATATGTATTATTTTCATAATAAGTAAATGTTTTCATTGTTTGAAAAAGAGGAGTAAAAAGTATCTGTCTTAC
The DNA here is from genome assembly GCA_027563665.1 of Antrozous pallidus. Classification (NCBI taxonomy): domain Eukaryota; kingdom Metazoa; phylum Chordata; class Mammalia; order Chiroptera; family Vespertilionidae; genus Antrozous; species Antrozous pallidus. The sequence goes on along the minus strand of CM050508.1, from coordinate 126,115,660 downwards.
CAGGTGAAGAAGAAGGGTTCCAGACAGAACCCGAGTAAGATCCTGGAAAAACAGGGCCCTCTGCTTCACCTCGCCCTGGAAAAACCAGTCTCCTCTCTGACTCCCAGTTTTCTGAGGGTCTAATGTAATACTTCCACCCTTGGAAATGCCAAAGCACTTCATGGTGTGAATGCTCTGTGTTCCCAGTGACCACTCAGGTGATGCAGAGTACTGTCTGCCCAGACAGCACAGTCATGTTCCGTGTGCTAATTGGGCCCTGCCTGTTTTGACTATTTCTCCTTTGTCAATAACTGATTGGGTTCTTTAACTTAGGATGTTATCTGATTAGATCAGATTGGATTGAAGTGAATTAAAGTGAACTGCATATTCATTTAGCTTGGCTGAAGGTTGGTGTTATACCCAAGCATGCCTAGGGAAGGTCTGGGCCCCATAATCAGCCTTTCTTTAAGTTCCATTGAGTCCTGGTTGGTCAGGTTCGGTTGGGCAGGTTCTTTCCTTTAGCTAACGTAGTGGTCGGCAAACTCATTAGTCAACAGAGCCAAATATCAACAGTACGATTGAAATTTCTTTTGAGAGCCAAATTTTTTAACCTTAAACTTCTAACGCTACTTCTTCAAAATAGACTCGCCCAGGCCGTGGTATTTTGTGGAAAAGCCACACCCAAGGGGCCAAAGAGCCGCATGTGGCTTGTGAGCCACAGTTTGCCGACCACAGAGCTAAGAGAACTGTCACAAGGAATTCACAGGGCAATTTTTTGTTGCCTTCTCTCTCCTTTTCTTAGTTTGGACTCTCATAGATGAGGCTTTCCTCAAGTATTGTTGCTGTGTTCTTCAGTAGTCAGGGGCTCATTTGCTTACTTATATCTTCCTTTTATTTCTTTGGCTGTGATTTTGCAAATGCACAGATGGCACTCCATTGCTAGATGACATTCTTCCAGTTGGGTGGAAGCAAGCTTTGCAACCTACAGCCAGAGGGGCCAGCATTCTCCAAGTGGGTTAGAGACCAGATTGAGATCTGGTCTCTCCGCCCTCAGGGCACCTCAGGGCCCTACCCTATAAATGCAATTTTTTTTTAAACATAACATCCTAATATATATAAAAAGCCAGGGCCCCCATGACCAGATGGGATGGCCAAACAGTAACAGTAACAACCACACAGCAGCTGCATAGGGCAATCAGGCAGGCAGGGGGGTTAGTGAAGGATGACCAAAGGACTGACCAGAAGGCTGCGTGGGGTGACCAGGTCAGCAAGGGGAGCAATTGGGGGCAACCAGGCCAGCAGTGGGGGAAGTGGGGGTGGGGTGACCAGGCAGGCAGGGAGGACAATTGGGGGGTGATCAAGCTGGCAGGCAGTGGCAGTTAGGGGTAATCAGGTAGTCAGGCAGGAGAGCAGTAAGGAGCCAGTGGTCCTGGAATGTGAGAGGAATGTCCAATTGCTGGTTTAGGCCCGATCCCCAGGATCACGCCTAAACTGGCAGTCAGACATCCCCCAAGAGTCCTGGATTGGAGAGGGTGCAGGCTGGGCTGAGGGGGACCCCCCCTCCACATCCCTGTGCACAAATTTCATATGCTATAATCATTTTCCACACCATTACATATTAGAAAAAATTTTAATGCTTATGTGGTTAATTTATTCATCCAGCAAAGATTTACTGTGTGTTAGCAGAGAGGTAGCATGTATTGTTTTAGCCTGTGGGAAGATAGCAATAAATGAGACCCACAAGACTCCTGGACCCATGGAACTTATATCCCAGCCAGGGAGATAGGCAATGGTCAGGAGAGCAAACTCAAGAAGATTGTGTGGCGTGCTGTGAGTGGAAATAGGGGAGGTGTTAGAAAGGGGGTTTGGTGGGAACAGCTACCATTATAGAAGATGGGGTGGATGCAACATGGAGGTTGAGCCCTAAAGGCTGAGAACAAGCCAGCAGTGCATGAAGGGCTGAAGAGCATTCCCGGCAGAGGGAACAAAAAGGTAACTGTTATGGGAGAACCAGACAAGACCACAGAATCACAAGGAGGTAAGTGTGCCTGGCACAGAAGGACTGACAGTCAACTCAAGAGTGAGTGATATCTGACAAAGGAGAAGAGAACCTCCTGGGTCATGTTGAGGGGTTTAGATTGCATGACAAGTGCAGCAGGATAGCAGTGGAGGGTTTTAAACAAGTCAGTGAGTTGGTTTGGCCAATGTTTTGTATTTTAATTTATTGATTTCAGAGAGGAATGGAGAGGGAGAGAAATAAAAACATCAATGATGAGAGCCATCGATTGACTGCTTCCTACATGCCCCTGTGAATTCCTTGTGACAGTTCTCTTAGCTAAAGGAAAGAACCAGCCTAATGAGGACTCAGTGGAACCAAAGGAATGGCTGGTTATAGGACCCAGACCTTTCCTAGCCACAGTTAGGTATAATACTAACCTTAAGCCAAGCTAAATGAATATGCAGTTCACTTTAATTCACTTGAATCTAATCAGATCTAATCAGAAAATATCCCAAATTAAAGAACCCAGTTGAGCCTGCAACTCAGGCATGTGCCCCGACCAGGAATAGAATCGTGACCTCCTAGTTTATAGGTCAACGATCAACCACTGTCCAACACAAGATGACTTGACCAATGTTTTTAAAAGCTCTGCTGAGTCCTGTTAGAAAATTACTGTCGGCATCCAGGGAGGGAGTGCTGGCAATCTGGTCCCATCCATGCCCTTGTCCCCTAGGAGCAGCCTTTTCCTGACTGGATGGCAGCACTGGTGAACTCCTCCTGAGGGAGTCAGTTGACCTTTGTTAAGGGACGGGGAGAAGGACATGGAAGAGAAACCACGTGTGCTGCTCTTCTCTAGAGGGCCAAGTGCCCGGTTGTTGGGGAAAATCGGGACTGTGCATCTAAAACAACTTCAAGGGCAGAGGCCTCAGTGGTTACATACTCAGATTTTGGAATCAGGTGATTTCACTCAAATTCTTGCCTGTATGACCAATCTTAGGCAAGTTAACATTTTTCTGTAGTAGTTTCTTTATTTGTAATAATTAGATTAATTGCACATGTCTGAAAGAGCTGTGGAGGAAATGCAGAAAAAATGCTTAGCTTAGTGCGTCATCTAGAGCAAGCACTCAAGACATGGTAGCTATTATTAACAACAAGAAAACCCCTTGTTGTTTTGAAAGTATAATGATTAATGGGTACTTTTAAAATCTCTGTTAATGAAAACCAGTTTAAGAATAAATTTCAGCATTATGCATATTAGAACTGCTCAGTAGAACTGCTCTAGGGTCTTCTGTAGTTTTTTTTTTTAACTTAGTAAAGCTATATTTCAAAAAAGAGCAAGAATATTTCATTTCACAACTATTAATATTTATAAGGATATTGTGTATTTACTAGAGGCTTGGTGCATGAAATTTGTGCACTGAGGGGGCATCCCTCAGCCGGCCTATGCCCTCTCTCAGTCCGGGACCCCTTGCTCCTTACTGCCCATCTGCTTTCTGTTTCTTATGGCTGGGCTCACTGCTCCTTAGCTGCCGTGGAGGTGGGAGAGGCTCCTGCCACTGCTGCTGCACTTGCCAGCTGTGAGCCTGGCTTCTGGCTGAGTGGTGCTCCCCCTGTGGGAGCACACTGACCACCAGGGGGCAGCTCCTGCTTTGAGCTTCTGCCCTCTGGTGATCAGTACATGTCATAGTGACTGGTCGTTCTGCTGTTCAGTCGATTTGCATATTACTATCTTCAATGACATTAAAACAGGCAGAAAGTCTTCACCCAAATGCAAATAGAAATGGTTGGATCAAGAGAAAATGAGTCACATCCAATGAACTACCAGGCCAGGGAAATTTCATCTTCTTATTATAGCATAATGTAGTGCCCTGTATTATCTCAAATACCTGTCCTGGCATCTTCATCCCCATGCCTGCTGCCTTTGTTCAATCCTCCTTCCTTTGCTCTTAGGTTATTGCAGTGGCCTCCTTATAGGACTGGGATGAATTTGCTCTTGCAATCCACCCTCCATAATGCAGCCTGAGTGATGGTTCTAACACGCTGATGTGATTGTTCACTGCCTGCTTTAAGTCTTTTAGGGATACCCTATCACATCCTGGCCTCCTTCACATCCATCCTCCACCCTAGGTTAGCCTGTTTTTAGATTCCCTCTCTCTAAAATATTCTCCCCTCTTTCTTATAGCTAACTTCAACAAGTCTTTCAGAACCTGAATCCAGCCCACTCCTTTCTCTGCAAGTCTTTAAAGGCTTCCTGTTCTGATTTCAAAGCCTTCCTCTGCTCCCAAATCTTTCCCTGCAGGCCCCCCGCTCTGGCATTTGCCACTCTGTATTGTCAACTCAAATCCCCAAGCTATAGGCCATTAGACAGAAGCAACCTGAGGTCAGAGGCTCTGCATACTCAGCCTTGCTTCTCAGGCCCTAAACTTTTCTTGCATGAGTTTTAAGTATTTATAAATACTAACTCATACAATTCTCATAGTAATACATAGTTATTAGAAGAACACATATAGATTGAGCATCCAGCATGTCCTGAATACTATTTTAGGTGTGGGCGATTCAGAAGTGAACAAGACACACAAACTTTGATGTCAGTGAGTTTATAATATGTTGAGGCAAATGGATGAGAAATAACAGATATCTATATATAAAAGGCTAAGCATCCACTGCACTGTCTGACTGATAGCTATGACACACACTGACCACTAGGGGGCAGATGCTCAATGCAAGAGCTGTCAAGCTGCAGTGACTTGGCAATGGCGGTTCTTGGGTGATGCACCCTGGAACCAGAGAGGAGGGAGCCCGATTTTGGAGTGCATTACCTGAGAACCACCCTCTTGCAATCCAGGACCCTTTAGGGGATGTCAGAGAGACAGTTTCTGCCTGATCCCCACAGGCCAGGCTGAGGGACCCTACCTGCTGGAGGGACCCAGCTCACTCCACAGACGCCCTTCGTGCCATGGTGCCACCAACCCCCTTGCGACCAGCCAGGGAGGAACCATGGGAGGTTGGCTCCAGGGCATGTCTAGTCTGTCTCACCCACTCCTGCCCTGATGGCCACCTTCTAATCAATTTCCTTTCAATGTGCACAAATCTGTGCACCCAGGCAGTAGTATAATATAATGTGAGGTAGTGAGAGGAGCTAGGAAGAAAAATACAGCTAGACAAAAGGTGGAAATGTGACACAGGTACCATGTTAGATGCGATGGTAAGGCACGGCCATGTGAGGAGGACATCTGAGCAGAGACCCAAGTAAAGTGAGTAAGTGAGCCACATGGATGAGTGGGTAGGGCTGGAGGGGTGGGATCAGGCAGAGGAAACAGCAAGTGCAAAGGCCCTGAGACAAGAACAGGTTCAGCCTGTACAGGGCATGAGGGGTAGAAAGTGGAAGGCGGTAAGATATTTGAGATGGAGCCTTTGAGGCCATCCTGAGGTCTTTGGGTGTATTCACTGGTAGGTGTGGAGCCTGATGGAACCTGATTGGACTTATCTTTTATTTATCTATTTTTAAATATATTTTTAATGATTTCAGAGAGGAAGGGAGAGGGAGAGATAGAAACATCAATGAGGAGAGAGAATCATTGATCAGCTCCTCCTGCATGCCCTAATGGAGCAGTCTTTTCCTGACTGGGGATTGAGCCCACAACTCAGGCATGTGCCCTGACTGGGAATTGAACTGTGCGCTCATAATTCAGATTGCGGTTCAACCACTGAACCACCCTGGCCAGGATGGGCTTATCTTTTAAAGGATCATTGGCTGCTGATTAGAGAACGTGGGCTATAAGCAAACGAATAGCAGCAGGTAGAGTACAGAAAAGGTGAATGCTGTGGTCTTAACAGTGATGATGGTGACTCAGAATTCTCACCATGGACTCTGGACACACTTTAAGAGCAGAGAAGACAGGATCTATGGAGACCTGGTTGTAGAGCTATGACAGAGAGAAGTCCTGCATGGCTTCAAGGGTTTGGCCAGTTGGGCTGGTAATGCCATTTGTTGAGATAGGAAGGACTGAGGGAGAAGTAATTGGAGACAGGGAGAGGATCGAAAGTGAAGTGTTTTGTTTTGGATCCATTTGGTTGAGTTGCTATCAGGATTCAGTTTTGTTTCCTATGAAATGGGGATAACGTTTGTTTTATCCATTTCTAATGAGAATCAAATGTGATCACTTTTGATGTTTTGTAGATGGAAGGTTTATTCTATTTATTTACATTGAAGCTAGGAGTTGCCTTTAAAAGAACACAAAACTCCCTCTTATTGGCTAGATATTGCAGCCCTTATACAATTGTCCCCAGATCAAGAAGTGATGTTGATAACAGACCTGCTCTCCATACTTATTTAGCATTTACATAGTGTTTACTATGTGCCAGACACTTCTAAGGTTTTTATAAAAATTAACCCTAATAATTCTCTGAAATCATTTGGGGTGTAGACCATCATTACCTGATTTTACAGGTGAAACTGTGGCACAGAGAGGTGAAGAAACTTAACGTCCCACAGCTAATAAACGGCAGAGCCAGGAGTCCATGCTGGTGCTCTGGCTCTGCGTCTAACCTCAATGCCGAGCTCCACATTCCCTGGGCCTGTGAGCAGCGTCATCGCTGACATGTGATCCTGCCGCTTCTGTACTGAGAAAGTGCCCATGTCTAACACTATTGCCTGCATTAGTAGGCATTCCTGCTTGTTTTTTTTTTTTTTTCCCCCGAACTGCTTAAAAGAAGCCTGTCAGTGTTGGTGGCAACACCTCCTTTGGTCTCAGCCCTTCCCAAGCCGCTGGTAGCCATCCAGAGCGCTGTCTGTCTTCTGTGGCTTTCTTCTCATGCCTGAGGTCAGCCTCCTCCTTACATTGCCACACACACACTTTTTTTTTTTTTTGGTGTTCTGCTTTCTCCGTGTGCCCTGCCTCATGCAAGTTGTTACAAGTTATTTTAAAAGCTTGCAAGTACTTTATCACGTTTTCCACTCATGATTTGAAGCAGACCATGTGCCATATTGAGCTGAGTGGTGAAGAGATAACATGACAGGACTCCAGGTTCCCCACCTTTCTCTTTTGGGTCTCCCTCCCAGCACCAAGAGGGCACACAAAGCAGGCATTTAACGGATATTCATTCATTTATTTAGCAAATGTTTATTGTCTACTACATGCCAGGCAGGCAGTGAGACAAGGGCTGAGAAAATGGCGGGAAATCAGACATGTGCAGGGGGTACCTTGGCAAGGACCCAAGAAGAAAATGGGTACTAGGAAGGGGGTGGAGGCTAGTGTGGCATCTAGTCGGACTGACTCCTAGGTCTCTAAACCGAGATGCAGACACACATGGCGGCAGCAGCTTCCGGGGCCCCTGCCCCTAAGTGGCCACTGAGCACAAGTGTCTACACAGGGGCCGGCCTCGGGAGGAAAGCAGAGCTTGTGGAGATAGATGGGATGGAGGGCGGCTGCGCCAGAAGTGCGCGAACTCAGGGGTGGCCCACCACCGGAGCGGGTTTTTTTTTTTTTTTTTTTAGGAGAGAGAACTCTCCCGTTCTCTGGTCTCCTGGAGCCTGGATTCTAATCCCAAGCCAGTTGCTTACCTGTTGTGTGACCTTGTCCAAGTCCCTAAACCTTCTCAAGACTGTTAGTTACATCATCGGTTAAATGGCGAGGGGATTAAAAGAGAATGCCTGGAAATCTTCCCTGCGCGGTTCCCCCACGCAGAGAAAGCTCCCGGAACAGAGGCTGTCATTACCCGCTGCTCACCCCACATTCCATCCCCGACTTCCTCCTGCAGGAACCTGCGGCGGTCTTTTCGGGGAGCGGCGCGTCTGTGCGGGCGCGCCCTGTCTCGATAAATTTATTAGCTTGCTTGGGGCGGGGTTTGGAAAGAGGCGAGGAGGGGCTGGAGGTGGTGGAGGGCAAAGAAAGGAAGAAACTGACGGGCCGGAGGCGAGTAAGGCGGGGCCCGGGAGGAGCTGGGCTAGGTTCCTGGGCCCGGCGCTGCGCGCACCCGAAGCCCGCGGCGGCGGCGGGGCGGGGGCCGCGCGCAGCGGCCAATGGCGCGCGGCGCAGCGGCGGGGGCGGTGCAGGAACACCCGGCCACTGACAGCCAAACTCCCCAACTCCGCCCTCGTCCCCGCGGGATCCCGGAGCCTCGCCGGCCAGGGCCGGGGCCGCCGGAGCCGCGCTGCGAGCGAACATGGCAGCAGAATGAGAAGGCTGGCGCCGGGTCGTGGCCTCTGCCGTTGCCACCGTCCCACGCCTTCGTAGCCTCGTGCTCACCGGCCTCCTGGTGGCGGCTGAATTATTTCATTCTAGGCGAAGGGTTGGGGGTAGGGGGGAAAGGGACCCCGCAGCCCAGTCGTTCCGGGCGCTGGCCGCGTGTAGAGGCTTGTGCGTGCGCTACTCGCCGGCTGCGGAAAAGACGCGGGAGCGAGTCAGTCCCGGGCTGCAGCGGCGCCTGTGCGGAGATGAGCCGGCTATGGAGCGGCCTCCGTGGGGCGCACGGAGCCGGCTGGCGCTGCGGCGGCGGTGCCGCCTGAGCCGAGGTTCCACGGTGCTTCGGAGCCTCGGGCGCCCTGTGTGGGTCTCTGCCGCCGCCTCCGGGAAGGACGGGAGCCCCGCGTGGCGGTCACTGCAGCAGTCACTGCACTGAAGCGCTCCGAGACTGCTCTGCCCTGCAGCTGGGTGTGCTCTCGGCACCCGGGCGCCTTGCCCAGGGCACGGCGGCTGGCGCGCCGGGGAGAGCCGGGTGCGGGACTGGCTAGAGGGGTGTGTGCGCGCGTGTTGGACTGGAGAGCCAAGCTAAAGCAGAACCAGGTGGGCCTGAGCAGCCATGCTTCCCGGGGTGGGCGTGTTCGGCACCAGCCTCACCGCCCGAGTCATCATCCCTCTGCTGAAAGACGAGGGTTTTGCGGTGAAGGCGCTATGGGGCCGCACACCGGAGGAAGCGGAGGAGCTAGCCAAAGAGATGAGCGTTCCCTTCTACACGAGTCGCATTGACGAGGTGCTGCTGCATCAGGACGTGGACTTAGTGTGCATCAACTTGCCGCCGCCCCTCACCAGGCAGATCGCTGTCAAAACCCTGGGTGAGTGGCCCCCTCCCCCACCTCCTCTCCTGCCTCAGCTCCTTGCCTTTCCTGCTGCTTTTTCTCCTCTCTCCCCCTCTTTCTCCCAGAAGCTTACAAGGCTTCTACGCAGACCCGAGCACCCGAGACCCCACCTTCCGTTCGCGGCGCCCTCCTTCTTCATCCCTGGCCCTCCCCGCCTCTTTGCTTCCCTCCGCCCTTCTGGCTCCACCTGGACGCGCTTCCCCACGTGTGCGGCGCGGAGGCTGTAGGAGGCGCCTGTTCCGTGGATGGGGGACGAGGCGCATCAGCTGTTGGGGACTGTGGATGGCTGCTCTGAGGGAGAGAAAACTAAGCCCCCAGCCGTGTGTATAGTGCCGGAGTATGTGCGTGCGCGCCTGTGAGAGGCGAGTGCGCGCCGCAGAACGCCTGAATAAAGGGCCCCGCACACCTTTATGGTTTCCTGGGGGCCCGTGCACCTGACGATTAGCAGCTGTGGCTCCCTGCTAGGGTAGTTGGCTACTTTCCGCTACGAGTTATAGTTTAGTGTGAAATTAAACGTCTGACAATGATCTCGTCTTCGCCGAAAGCAAGGATAGCGGGAGTGGTTGGCTGTCAGGGGTTGGGGGTATCTTATGAACCTGGGAGGTTCATAGGTTAATCAAGACTGGTTTGGATAACCGAGAGAGTTTTAACTTTTGAGTGCGGCACCCCAGAATAGTCTTCTGCGCAGATTAGGAGTCATAGATCTTCAATTTCTAGGGCATGGGCGCAGTAGTTGCAGAAACACTGCGGCTTTGTGTGGAAAAGGCCGCATGCAGCCGATTTTACGTGGAGGCAAGCAGAGTAATCCCTGTCCGGGCCGGTGTTGACCAGCGGGTTGGGGATGAGCTCACCCACCTCACCATTCGGTCCCCTCGCCTAACCCGGGCAGTCTGAGCAATCTCAGAATACCGTACCAGCATGAATGCCATCGCCAGAGGAAGAACTGTTTTGTCCATCAGCAGTTCTCACTCAGACCTAAGACAATCCCAGGGAGCTTGTCCTCACTCTCCCAGGAAAAGTGTTGGAATTTTCTTAGTGAGGAAAGAGACAAAGCACAGGATGTCACATGACAGAAAAGTTACAAAGGAAGATTTGGGAAGGCACCCAGATACCAATGATAATTTATGTAATCTTGGATGGGATGTTTTCTTTTTAAAAACAGGTAGGGATTTGGGGTAGGTGAAACATAAATATATTTTGATTCTGTCTTCAGAGACCTATGACCAGAATGTAGAACTCTCCCTAAAACACCATTCTTGTCAGGCCATTCTGCTATTAACTCAGACGGGACATCTGATATAATAGGCTGCCCAAGGATGTCAGTTTTCAGATTACTTTTTATTAAGCTTCTGACCTTTGTTGCTTGGTTTCTTTGGCCTTGAATTGAATGTCATTGGATTCTGGCTAATATTTTGTTTCTGTTTCATATAACGTATGTGCTGGGTAGTCAACCTCTGTGCATATCAAATAGATTATAACCATCCTATAATATAAATCTGTTTGGGCAATTAGTATAAAACAGGTCTATATTGAGCCCCATGTCTGCTAGAGGGCATATGACTGGTCATATCAGAAAGATCATGTTTGACATCACTTCTCCCTCTAGGGCAGCACAGTCCTGCAGGTCAGACCCATGGAGCAGCCCTAGAGCTTGTCTCTAGGACAGTGGCGATTTGGGGAACAAGGATGTTTCTGTTTTCTGACCATCACTGGTACTTACGTCATGAAGTGGGGGTACTGGTTTCAAGAGAAGCACAAATTATATATTTCTGGATATTTATTTTCAGAAGTTCCTATGATTTTTTTCTTGACAAGACTAATGTGAGGAACATCTTCAAAACCAAGTGTAGAGGCTCAGGAAATAGACTTGGTTTAATACTCATGACTTAAGACACAGGGCTTTGATCATGCCTTCATGGTAAGTAATAGGACTTTTAAAAAATTTCTGAGTTTGCAGGTAATTTGAGGTCGTTTGTGATCATAGAATTAGGGGGCATTGGATTTAGAGGGGACTGGAGTGTCGTCTCGTTCCAGACTTCATCTTCACTGGAAATTCCCTGGAGGTCCTCTCCTTTGAGTTGTGCTTGTGAATACCAGGCAGTAGTAGTAGTCTGGGTTTGCTTTGCTATCACGGTGAGAGGTTTGTCACATGCAACACAGGAAGTGAAAACCCCCAAACAGTTATTCAATGGTCTGGCCGTTGAGGGTTTATAGATGCTAGAGTTTGTCTGGAATTGAAACAAGCCAATCCTGACTAGTCCTGGTGAATAGTCTATTTAGCAAAAACCTGGGCCCAGCAACGGTGAGAGACCTGTTGTCTATATCCAGAATTGTCAAGGAGAGGAGTTGGTCTAGATATCCTAGATGAATAAAGCTTGGAATCAATTGAATAACAACATTATTTAATTTTTAAAAATTTCCTTGAAATCCCTACCTTAGTGAAGTAGGCATTTCTCTGTTGTAGAGACTTTTCTATAATGTATAATTTCTACCATGTCCAGGGCTGCCTCTTGTTAAGTACCTACCATGGGTCAGGCAACGTGGTAGGTCCTGAATATAAAACATTTCATTTCATGATTAAAACAATCCTCTCAGATAGATATTAGCTCCACTTTACAAACGAAGCAACTAAAATACAGAGACTTAAGCCAAACTGTTCAATTACATGTACCTAGAGATTTGAACCCATCATTCTGCCTCCCCTGGGACTTATTTCTTCCTCTCCTATCCCCAAACTTGCTCCTTTGCCTCAGTTTCTTTTTTCTGTTAACTGTAGCCAGGTGGGATTGTTGGAGTTATCCTCTACTCCTGTTACCTCCCCTCGTTCCCACCATGGAATCAATTCCTAAATCTGGTTGATGCCAACTCCTTAATCTTGCTTGTCTCTGTTCCCTCTTCTGCATCCTTGCTTCTTCCATAAAAGGAAGTAGGTCCTTAACTAGCTTGTGAATTAGGTTCCAGTTAGGTCCTCCCCACGGTGCCTCTGTCCACTTTCCACTTGCTGCCAGAATTATCTTGAAGAACTGTGGACCTGGCTTGGCTGGGTAGCTCAGTTGGCTTGAGCATTGTCTCTATATACCAAGGATGCCAGTTCGATCCCCAGTCAGGGCACATACAAGAATCAACCAATGAGTGCATGAATAAGTGGAACAACAAATTGATGTTTCTCTCTCTCTCTGTCCCTCGCCTTTCCTTTCTCTTTAAAAATCAATAAATAAAAATGAAGAAAAAAAAAAAAAAAAGGAACTGTGGACCTGATCATGTCACTGCTCCACCCTTTCATTACTTCTGGGAAAAGCCCCAACTTTTTGACACAACTTCAAGAACCGCTGGTTTTTCTGGAACCCCATGAACTTTAGCTAACCAGACTACTGCTTGTATGGACCCTGTTGGGTTATATGTCCATGACTTTGTCAGATCATGGTTCCGTCTCATGTTGTTGATGGATGCCTATTGTTTCTTCAAGACTCAGTCCCAGCGTTATCTACTCTAGAATTCTCCATCTCAGTCCTGTACCCTACATAGCCTTCTGTGGTCTCAGCACCATGGGCCCCCATTTTATTTTGCATCTATTTTAATGCATTGTTTAAAATTTAAATTTTAGCTGAAACCGGTTTGGCTCAGTGGATAGAGCGTCAGGCTGTGGACTGAAAGGTCCCAGGTTTGATTCTAGTCAAGGGCATGTACCTTGGCTGTGGGTGCATCCCCAGCAGGTGGTGTGCAAGAGGCAGCTGATCAATGTTTCTCTCTTATCGATGTTTCTAGCTCTCTATCCCTTTCCCTTTTTCTCTGTAAAAACTCAATAAAATATATTAAAAAATAAAATTTAAATTTTATTTAGCTATTTAAAATAGGTTATATATTCACATGGTACAAATTTCAAATGTTATAAAAATACACAGTGAGAAAGAAGTATTGTGTCCCTCAGTGTCTGTCCTCAACAGAGGCCATTTTTATGTCTCCTTTTGAAGGTTTTCAAAGAGTGTACTGGCAAATATATGCATGAGAATTTTAAAATCTTTTTTACAGAATTGGTAACATCCTATTATATATACAGATTATATATACACACACATATACAAATACTAGAGCACTGGGGCACGGGTGGGGTCCCTCTGCCTGCAGGCGATCAGACCAATTGGGCTGGCCAGGGGGAGGGATTGCGGGAGGTTGGCTACGGGAGAGTGCACTGACAACCAGGGGTAGCTCCTGCATTGAGCATTTGCCTCCTGGTGGTCAGTGCATGTCATAGCGACTGGTCATAATGATCACTTAGACTTTTATATATGTAGATATCTACATCAAAAACTCAGAATGTGAAAGTACCCTTGTTTTCATTTTTGGCTGCATAATATTTTATTGTATGGCTAAATCAACGTTTATTTAACCAGTTCCCTAATACTCAACATTGAGGTTGTTTCTAATCTTCTATTTATACAAACATCGTAATGAACACACACCAATCCACTTGTAGGAAAGATACGTGAACTGCCGGTCAAAAAGCATGTGCTCATTGCATTTAACAAAACAGTGCCAAGTAAAGGGACATCTGAGATGACACAGCTATCTCAGACTTCCTTGTGTGCCTCTCTCCTCAAGTCCCTTGCCTCACCTTTGTATCCAGAGCTGCCTGGTATGCTGGGCCCAGCGAAACTCCCCAGCCAGCCTTTGGAGTCAGTCAAAACAGGTCTCTGTTTGTCTTCCTGCAATGGGCTACTCCACCTCTTAGGCTATGCAGTGAGCTGCCCAACTGCCTCCTCACATTCACTCTTGTTTCTTAATCGGGTTCTCTTTAGAACAGCTATCTGGAGGACACTGTGCCATTTCCTGTTCCGAACCTTTCAGTGGTTCCTGTAGCACTTGGAACAACATTCAAGTTCTTCTTCGTCAGACTTTCTTGGTCTGAAATGGCCCTATCTAGTATTCTTTTTCACCTCTTCAGCAATGATACACTCTCCCAGGTTCACTACCCTTCAGGTACCTGGTCCTCTTTTTGTTCCTCAAACATGCCAGCTCCTTTCCCAGCCCTGGGCCTTTACAAACCAGCTCATCCTCATGTCTGGAAGGTTCTCCCTCCATCCTTTGAAGCTTCTCCTTCACATAGTCTCACTTTCAAGTTTTAGCTTAAATGTACTATTGGGAGAGAGGTTCTGTATCCTCCCCTTCCAATAAAAAATCTTTCCACTCCGCCTGTCAATTATGCCCCTGTCATCCTCTTTATCTTCCTGGTGACACTATCACAGTTTGTGATGATCTCTTTCATTTGTTTGCTTGTTCTCTTATTTGCTGTTTGTCGCCCCAACTAGAATGCAAGTACCACGACGCAGAGCCTTTGTCTGCTTTGCTCACCAGGGAGACCTTATCTCCCCAGACAGTGCCGGGCACTGAGTCAGTCACCTCGTAGGCGCTCCAGAAATATTTGCTGAGTGACAGGTGAATGCCTTTTCATTGAGTGAATGCTCGGGGAAGACAAAAGGTTATAAACAGGATGTGTTAGTATCTGACATTTTTGTTCTGCATGCAATATCCCAGTGCCTTTCAAACATTAACATGCAGTCACAGCACATGGAGATCTTATCCAAAGATTGAGCAGATTCCAGGTGGGGCCTGAGATTCAGAATTTCTCTCCAGCTCGCAGATGATGTGGAGGCGCAGCAGCCAGATAGAGATGTGATGGCTCTCCGCCCCTGGAAAAAGAAGTTCTCTACTGTGAGTAATTAACCTGGCAGAGGAACCGTGTTAAAATGCCTCTTGTCTTTGTGTGTGTGTAATGTGATCACATCTGTTTTCATGGTCTCTGCCCTGATATTTGGAGACAGTAATGCAGAGGCTCTTGGGGATGCCTCTCCGTGGGATGGAAGTCTCCTTTGGGAGGGAGAATAAGGCTTCGAGTTTCACGGAGCTTTGACAGGGCCGCACATTGATCTTGCCCCAACTTGTTTGGCATCATTAGCTGAGGACCTGGAGCAGTACACCCTTTCCTGGCCTACTTCACAGTGGCAACAATTGCTCAAGATTGAGGAGGGCCGCTGGAACAGGGGTGAGAGAGCGGGAGGAAACCAGGTTGAGTCAGGGCCCCTCTGGTCATGGTTGCCACACTAGCAGAGATATGGCTGCAGTGAGATAATGGAACGGGCGCATTTGGACTTGAGAGTAACCCTTCTGAAGTCCCAGCATTCCTGGTTCTTCCTTGAAGTCTCTTCCTGAGCTCTTTCTCACTGAAGACTGTGTGGGCAAGGCGATTTCTGCCCCTGAGCACTGAGGGAAATGATTTTGGTCTGCTGATTTGTTGTAGAGTTGAGGAAGCCCCAAGGCAATGAAAGAAACGACTCTATTTACTGTTAGGAAAAGTCAAGCTTCACCAACCTCATCCTATCTAATTGAAATTAGGCGCAGTTGAATGATAATTTTGTTGATGATGCCTGGCTTTGAAAATGTACAGTTGTGGAGAAGTTTAAACTGGAGTGAGACGAAGCCAAATGAAGAAGTTGGACATTTTGATACCTGAATCTGGATGAACCAAAAAGAAAAGTGGAAGTAAATAGCATGTTTTAACCATTTGTACACCTTAAGTGTCTATAGACACAAGCGGTGGACCTTATTTAATTATTTATTCATTTATTTTTAGGAGGGAATTTATTTTAATTTTTTTGTTTAAAATATTACATATAGTAGTACATATATATCCCCCCCACCCCATTAACCTCCCCCAGCCTCCCCTAGCCCCTGTTGCATATCCTCATCCCACCACCCCAGTATCTTGTGTCCATTGGTGTGCTTACATGCATGCATACAAGTCTTTGGTTGATCTCTTTCCCCCCTCCCCAACACTCCCCATCTTCCTGCTGTAATTTGACAGTCTGTTCGGTGCTTTACTGCCTCTGCATCTATCTTTTTGTTCATCAGGTTATAATGTTCTTTATTTTTCGTAAATGAGTGAGATGATGTGGTATTTTTCTTTCATTGCCTGGCTTATTTCACTTAACATAATGTTCTCCAGATCCATCCATGCTGCTGTGAATGGTAAGAATTCCTTCTTATGTAGTATTCCATTATGTAGATGTACCACAGTTTTCTAATCCAGTCATCTGCTGATGGGTATTTAGGCTGTTTCCAAATCTTAGCTTTGGTGAATTGTGCTGCTATGAACATAGGGGTGCATATATCCTTTCTGATTGGTGTTTCTTGGAATATATTCCTAGAAGTGAGATCACTGGGTCAAATGGAAGCTCCATTTTTAGTTTTTTGAGGAAACTCCATACTGTTCTCCACAGTGGCTGCACCAGTCTGCATTCCCACCAGCAGTGCACGAGGGTTCCTTTTCCTTATCAGCACTTGTCGTTTGTTGATGACAGACATCCTTTTTAAATTAAATTCAAAATATTGTGGTAGTTAACTGGTTAAGGGTTACACACAGGCAATTAGTTATATATTTTGATGCAGGACAATTGTGGTCTGGCAAAGAGCATAATTTTATAAGGTGTGAATCATAAGACTAACCAATGATAGGGAAGGTTGGCAGGTGACAACTGTGTGATATTGGGAGAGGTAAACATCCTTCCTGAGTCTGTTTTCTCATCAACATAATGACGTTAAAGACCTATCTTATAGGGTTGGTGTGACAATTAAAATGGGTGAGGGTATGTAGAGACCAGCCATGCTCCTTTAGTTATCTGCATAAGTTCAATAAACATTAGTTTTACTTCTCCCCATTTTGATCAGTGCTTTAGCCTATTTCATATAGTGCTTTTGAACATATTTTTTTTTCTAATTTTCAGAAGAGATGAGTCCCTCCTGATAGACTCAGAAAATACAGTTGAAAGTTTTCTTGTTTTTAAAAGGGAATGTGCATAAGCTAAGTGTCAGAGGTTGTCTTAGCTCAGAATCCAGTACTTGCCTCGCAGATATATGGTCTAGAAGGTACTAATGGGTTACCAGGAATTCACCATTCTCCTATGAAGATGGCGGGGCCTGGAACTCAGGGGCAGCGATGTAGCTGGGCCTCAGTAGGTACGTGAAAACCATGACCTCTGGGAATGTGACAGTTCTGTATTCTACTTGTCTTCATGTGTTGGCTTCATCATTATCCCTCTTTTTAAAAAAAAATATATTTTATTGATTTTTCACAGAGAGGAAGAGAAGGTCAGAAACATCGATGAGAGAGAAACATCGAAGCTGCCTCTTGCACACCCACTGCTGGGGATGTTCCTGCAGCCACCATACATGCCCTTGACCAGAATCGAACCCGTGACCCTTCAGTCCACAGGCCGACGCTCTATCCACTGAGCCAAAGTGGCTTCGGCCATCATTATCCCTCTTTAGACCAGCCTCCTCTGCTTCAAGTGCTCACATGGTATACAGAACACTGTCCACATGTAACTCCCATTTAACCACCTGAAAAGTGCCAGCCTGCCCGCTCCCCCAATCCCAGTTGTCCCTGTGTGTGCCTGATGCCTGTTTCTGGCTGAGTCTTTTTGGAGGTTATCTCATAATGTGGGGGGTTTATCACAAAATGCTACGGGAACCACTCTAATGTAGGGCAGAGGGATTAAGAGTGATCATTCCCCGCTGGGACACACTCCACAAAGCTGCTGATTATAGGAACATAGACTAAGGTGAAGATTTTGCAAATGTAGAGATTTCTTGATTTTGTAGGTTCTTTATCCACTTTATGAAATACACATTTGGTATTTTGCTGCGTTTATAATGACCACAGTAAAACAGTGAAATGATGTAATCTTTTTGTCATAGCTTTTATTAGTAAATTTAGGATGTATATATTTTTAAAGTATGTGATGGGAAAGTAGAGAAACATGATTGACTCCATGGAGTTTTGTGGTTACCTACTGGTTTTACAAGTCTTGACCGAGCACCTACTGCATGCCACCAAGGTATTGAGATAAGGCATAGACCCTTTGTGCTCAAGTATCAGCATAAGGCCTGGAAGGAGTCAGGAATTAGGAAAAAGGCTCCCTGGGGGAAGAAGGATTTCAGCCTTCAGATTGCCTTTGCACTGGAAGCTACAACATCAGTTCTTTCCTAGGTCTCTGGCTTGCTGTTCTTCCCTGCAAATTTTGGACTTGTCAGTTTTCATAATTGCATGAACCAATTCCTTAAAAGTTAACTTCTCTGTCTATCTTCATATTTATACACACATATCCTACTGGTTCTGCTTCTCTGGAGATCTCTGACGAATACAAATTTTGGTTGGATCAAGGCCACCTGGCTGTACAAGCTGGACGATGAGATAGCTGGCAGGTGTGTCGCACAAGTGTAAGGTTGGAAAGACTTGTCGGGGGAGAAGCTGTTCCAGTGAGTTCAGCTGGTAGGTGTGGACATTCACCCCTAGGAGAGCATTGTCCTCTAAGCAGGAAGACTTTGAAGGCAGTTCTTTCTGATTTAGACTCAAGCCAAAAGAATGCTGGGAAAAAGGCTTTCACATCCTCACTGCTGAGAGCCATAGTGACCCTTCACCGTGAGCAGTTCTACACCTGTCAGCAGGGCTTTGGGGAGCTGGCCACTCAAGTTTGGGCAAGTCTGGAATGCCTTAGGGTTTAGACTTTCTTTGAGACTTGTTAATGGCCTGTAGAGCATTAAAAATGCAGAAAAAATAACTTTACATTAAAATGATATGGATGATAATGCTTTTTAAGTTTCCAATTTCCAAATATAATAGACCTTATGGTATTGAGATGATCTGTTACCGTAATATCCAGAAACTGAAGCTATAGAAATTTGAAGCCCCAAATTAAGTTTGTTTGCAGTTTTAACAGTACTTTTAAAAACAGCTTTATTGGTATATACTTTATATATATAAAATTTACCAAGCGAGTTAGTGACTTTTTAGTAAATCTATATAGTTGTGCAGCTATCTATACAAAAAGTTTTAAGATATTTCCAATGTCCCAAAAAGTTTCCTCATTCCTATTGGCAGCCAATCCCCATTCTTACCTCTAGCCCCTCTAGGCAACTACAGACCTGGTTTTTGTCTCTGCCTTTCTTAGAAATTTTATATAAATGAAATCATAATATTTAGTCTTTTGTGTCTGGCATCTTTCACTTAGCATCCATGTTGTTTCATGTATCATAGGCTTATTCCTTTTTTATCACTGAGTAATAGTCCAAGATTCCACTGTATGGATATACCATATTTCATTTATCCACTATTTGATGGATATTTGTATTGGTTTCAGTTTTTTTGCTCTTATGAATAATACTGCTGTGAACATTTGCATACAAATCTTTTTGTAGACCCATCTTTTAATTTTTCTTGTATAGTTTTCAAGGACTAATATTGCTGGGTTGTAAGGTATGTGTATATTTAACTGTTTAAGAAACTACCAAACTGTTTTCCAAAGCAGCTGCCCATTTTATAGTTAGGAGAATTCTCATTTCTCTAAATCATTACCAACACTTGGTATTGTCAGTCTTTTTTATTATAGCCATTTTAATTAGTGTGTAGTGGTATCTCATTCTGATTTTGATTTGCATTTCCCTAACAATTAATGATGTTGAGCACTTTTTCAGGTGCTTATTAGCCAGTTGTGCATGTTTGGTGAACTGTCTATTCAAATCTCTTGACCATTTTTAAATTGGGTGGTTTATTTTCTTCTTATTGGGCTGTATGCATTTTGTGACTTTCTTAAGTTGTTAAGCCAGGGGTAGAATTTTTTGGTTTAAAATGCTTCCCTTTATTTTTTATTTTGGAACCAGATACAGTAGAAATAATCCTCCAAGCCAAATGAAATTAGCTTTGCCAGATATTCATTGAAATGGTTCATTATTTAGAAGAGCAAGACAGCCATGTGAGCGGATGCTCATGATGGGCCCCAGCGTTGCCTGGGGCCCTGAGAATGCACGGAAGATTCTTTGAGGGAAATTTCTAATTTGAAGATTACCGGACATGCTCCAGGATCTTTCAGTCACTTATTTTGCACAGTGTCTGGACAGTGTTTCTCTTTCCCCCCACTTATTTTTATTTAATAAAAGCCTTTGAATGTTTGTAGCACTGTCTTAGCTGTGGTGGGAAATACCCCACAGAGTAGGATAGGATTTTTTGTCCTTCAGAGAAGTTAAGCCTGCACAAACACAACAATGCAATGAAATATAATTAACTACAGAATGAATCGTTATACTGCAATCCAGGAAGTGTTTGCTTAAGAAAATTGAGTAACCCCAAAATATCAGTATTGGATTAAGGGTTAACCACCTGGGTAACTTGCAATGCCAACCAACAAAGGGTTACTAAAACAAAGGGAAAATATAGAGAAAGGGTTTGAACAGAATTCCCCTCACAGGCATGATCTGTGTGTGAATGGGGCCCTGCAGCAGAGCAAGGGCTTCATCTAATAGGTGGTGAGTTGTTGCTAAGCTGCTTTCCAGAAGGGCTGGATCTAGTCACTGCTGAGCTTTTGTTTTGCAAGTGGGGAACTTGAGTTTGAGGTTAGAGATAAAATGTGAGTGACCTGTGAGCAGAGGCAGCCTGGGTGCCTGAGGAGGTGGCCCTGCAGAGAATGGTGCTGCTTGGACCGGACACTAGGGACAGAGGAGTTCCTGAGAGCGAGCATGGCCCAGGAAGCATTTTGGAGGAGGTGGGATTTAAACTAGATGAAGAGGAGTTAGAATCTAATAATTGAGAAAGAACGCGTAGAAGGCTCTGTGATGTAAAATCGCCTTCGGGGAACCATCTGGTTCTGTAGCAACACAGGAAAACTGTGTTTCCTACTGTAGGAACTCAGGACAAAGTTAGAGTGGTTTAAGAATGTCCAAAAGTAAACTTTTTTCTGTTACTGAGGTTTTGAAAAATTATTTTCTCAGCAATTCCCTGCCCCATCCCCTATCAGCCATAGTTCCACTTGCTTCTTTCTCTCCCCTCAGATCCCATGGTGCCTGTGACAGATGACACAGCTTTGGGGCAGGCAAAGGAGAAAGCTTGCAAGATTGTTGGAAAGAACCCCACTGACAGGCACACAAGTGGCCACCTTAAAGGGTGTGAAAAGAGCTGCAAAAATAGAGTTAACAAGTAACGTTGTAAAGACAAAAGCTCCCTGTGCGATGGATCTGGGCAGGCTGTGGTGGAGAGGAGGGTCAGCTGAGGAGAGGGTGTGCTCGCCTCGCTCAGTTCCTGGTTTTGTGTTTGTGCTGGATGGTGGTGGAAACTCATGTCCCTTTGTTACATAGTTGAGTCCCTAGTGGTCCAAGGGTCAATGCTGGATGAAAGACTCTCCTTGGACAGGGACACTCAGTGCACGACATGTGGACATGCTGGACAACAGCAGGCGGTGGCAGCTTGTGGAGATTGTGAGGCTGCTGCTGAGTACTCTGCAGTCCTGGGAGGTGGTTTCAGGGAAAGGCCACCCTGAATAGTCCTTGACTTGGGATCATGTAGTCAGTCGACATGATGAGTGAGTGAGTGCATTGGGTAGGCTTCTAAAAGCTCCCAGACAAGACACACTGTATCTTTATTGCTCTATTTCAAAGGAAAAGTTTCTCGTTAAATTTGGTGTCACCCTGTAGAAAATTAAATGAGGCACTTTTTTTTTTTTTATCAGTGGAAAAGTTGACCAGTTTTAAGAGGCTGCCTGGGGTTGAATTCTGGCTTCAATCCTGCCATGTTCTATGTGTCTGTGGGTTCTCTACTTTTCTAAGCCTCATTTCTTTATTTTTAAAACAGAGGTAATAAAAATACCTAGCTCAGAAGGTTGCTGACTTAAATAGGGATTTGTTTAAAGTGAGTGCTCAATAAACATGAGAATCCTGCTTAACCAGAACTTATTATGGTGAGTGGCTACTATCCATCCATTCATTCTTCCCTTGAGCAAATATTTATTGAGCACCAGCTATATACCAGGCAGTCTCTAGATCTATGCTTTACAATACAGTAGCCGTTAAATTTACATAAATTAAAACAATAAAATAAAGAACCCAGTTTCTCAGTAGCCCTAGTCACATTGCGAGTGCTCAAAGGCCCCATGTGGCGGGCTGGTGGCTGCCATGTTGGACAGAGCAGCACAGGGCATTCCCATAGGTCTGGGAAGTTCTATCTCACGGCACTAATCTCAAGGCTGGAGACTCAGCAGGGAGCATAGTGGTTACTTATGCTTAAGCTGAACGTGGATTTTGAGAATTTCAAATTTTTGGATATGTTTTGTTTTCTCCCATTTATAGGAGAATATTGGTGTGTCCTAAGTGTTTAGTACAGGTTTAACAAGAGATGGTCATTAGTTTATTATTAACTAGTGACCTAGTGCACAAAATTCATGCACATTAAAAGGGGATTAATTAGAGGAAATAATTTAATATTGCTGTTTGCCTGATCTCTGTAATAGAAGTGTCAGAGATGAGAGGAAATTAGTAAAATGTATATGAAAACCTTCCTCCTGTCAGAGTCTGGGGCTCACCATGGGACCCAGAGTCAAGGCCCTGCCCACCCACATGCACCTCACAATCACGTGAGATCCAGTCCTGGCTGCTCCTATCCCCCATTGGGCTAGATCCAGACCTGGCTAGTCCCACCCTTGTCAAGCCCTGCTGGGCATGGGGTGCAGCCTTAGGTCCCTTGGCCTGGTGCCAGGATGGGGGCATAGCCTGAGGTTCCCCCAGCCCAGACCAGGGCGGGGAGCATGCCTTGAGGTCCTCCACCAGGTGGGTGACATGGCCTGAGATCCCCCGTCAAGCCTCGCCAGGCAAGGGGGTGCAGTCTCAGGTCCTCTGGCCCAGCATTGGGGGGCGGGCACAGCCTCAGGTCCCCAACAAGCCCTGCTGGATGGGGGTGTAGCCTGTGTTCCCTTGACCCAGCACTGGGGGTGCATTTTGAGGTCCTCCGTCAAGCCCTATTGGGTGGGGGGCAGGGCCTGAGGTCCCCTGTCAAGCCCAGCCAGGCACGGGGGAGCAGCCTCAGGTCCCCTGGTCTGGTGCCAGGGTGGGGGCCGTGACCTGAAGTCCCCTGTCAAGCCTCACCTGGTGGTGGGTGTGGCCTGAGGTTCCCCGGCCTGTTGCTGGGGTTGGGGGAGTAGCCTGAGGTCTCCTAGCCCAGCACCAGGACAGGAAATGCACCTTGAGGTCCACCGTTAAAGCCCTACCAGGTGGGGGTCGTGGCCTGAGGTCCCCTGGACTGGCACTGGAGGGGGGGGGCATAGCCTCAGGTCCCTGTTAATTGCTCAATAAGGCTCCTTATGGGAACTTGGCTTCAGCTGTGGGTGCAGCCATCTTTGTGATGGAGTGATGATCAATTAGCATATTCCCTCTTTATTAGATAGGATAAGAAATAGATGTGTGTGGGAAGTTTCCTAAAATCTTCATTAAATGTTAGGAATGAATGACACTCCTGCCACCTTGGGGTCATCACAGGTATCTTAGGCAGCAGATGGCACGGATGAGGCTGAGTGGCCAGGGCAACTTTTGCTCCTAAGATATTTTCCTCAGCCCTCTCAGCAACGCTGAAAGGTTTCTTTCCTTTTGCCAAAAGCACAGAAGCAAAGGAGAGCAGTGGCGGGAGGGACTAGATGCAGGCCTTCGAGTCCCTTGAGAACCTGAGCGGACACTCACAAGCCAGTTCCCGAGGGAAGACCGACTTTATAGGACGGTTGCTTTCTACCCCGTTGCCAACACTGTGTGACTCTAGGGAAGGAGGGTTCCTACTGAATTCCTTGTGTCTCCACTCCCCCTTCTCTTTATCCAATGGAAAAGGCTCAATGAATAGGCAATTACTATTTTCCCAATTATTATTGCTTCCCCCCCCCCCCCCAAGTCCCATTCACTTTGTGAGAGCAATATCCATTTGTATGAACACTCATGACTGGAGTTCCAGCTAGTAGGAGCTTGGAGGGAGAAGTGAATGTGCATGTGTGAGGGTGTGACACATAGCCGAGTGTGTCTCCACAGAAAACCTCTTAACTGAAGTCAAGGTCAAAGTAAGGGTTTTGTATTACTTGTTATTTAAACTTGCCATTGGACTCTGGGCCTTGGTGCCATCTTCTTAGAAACCTCAGTGCCATGAGAGCCAAGTGGATGAAAAAATGAGTGTTTAGACTGGAGCGCGAAAGAAGAAGGATGAGGGAGAAGTCCAAGTAAAGCCCCCTTGTGCATCCATGGAAGCCACAGGAGCAGAAATAAGGGAAGCCAGAGGCCAGGGACACGGGTATCAATTGTTGGATGCTTGCTGCATAGAACTTGATGGACCTAGAACATACATGTCATCTGATTGCTGTGACCACCTT
The DNA here is from genome assembly GCA_027563665.1 of Antrozous pallidus. Taxonomy (NCBI): domain Eukaryota; kingdom Metazoa; phylum Chordata; class Mammalia; order Chiroptera; family Vespertilionidae; genus Antrozous; species Antrozous pallidus. The sequence goes on along the minus strand of CM050508.1, from coordinate 126,091,386 downwards.
TTGAGAGACCCACCTGCTCTTATAAAAACAGTCCCCTTTGCCTGGACCAGTGACATTATGGACTGTTCTGTTTCTCAGTTGAGGCTGAATGTAATGTGTACAACAAATCATCTGTCTTAGCTGAAGAAAAAAATTGTCATTGGCAGCTCCTCTCATCTCCTACATGATTATGAATAATGAAAAGTGGGTGGTGGAAAATGAGATTCTTTCCCTGGCCCTGCCTCTTCCCTTTTCCAGTACAGCTAGGGCACCCGGAGGGAACACAGAGCAGGTTTGGACACTGAGAGGAAAACGCCTCATGGTTCTGTTTGCCTGAACGTCTGCTCCTTCCAGTACCACCCACATGGGACATTTGTTTATGTCACACAGTAATGCTCTCAGGGTGTCCTTGGGGGATAGGTGTAGGGCCCATGGGGATGTAGCCTGTCTGACTTGATATGCACAGCCTTTCACATCTAGGGCACAGAGGCGGCCTGGCCTGGCTTTCCCCGAGAGGCCCAGGGATACCACAATGCTGCATTTGTTTGTGGAACTGAGACTGAGGCATAGCTACTTGTGCTTACCCAAGTGCTGTGGGCTGTGGTCCACAGCGGCGCACACAGGGAGTTCACAGGGGATATGCAGCGAGCAGCTGGCATTTGCTTTTCTCCTTTGTAGCCCCCATGGCCAGGATGATACTGATAGCTGTGCTCATCCCTTCCAGGCCTGGGGAGGCCAGTGGGATTGCATGGGCCCCTCCTTCAAAGGGGATCCCTGCTGGGTATTTGTCAGTTGTCAACTAGTTCATTTATTTTCATCATCCATTTATTGAGTGCTTACAGTGTGTATGGCAATATTCTAGATCAGCAGTCACCAAGCAGTAGTCCGTGAGGTCTGAAAGGTTGGCAACTGCTGTTCTAGGTCATGGAAAGTGAGAAGAGATCAAAGATGTATAACCTGGTATCTGCTTTGAAAGACCTTGTAATCTATCCAGAACCTACCCATCACTTTGGAAATGAGAAGAACTAACAGTTTACTACTTACTGCGTACCAGGTACAAATTTAGGCGTGTTCAGTGTCATCTCTTGTCCACCTACCAACCAGCCTTGAAGGTGGGCATTTAGCATGTTCATCTTACAACTGAGAAGTTTAACTAGAGAGAGGTTAAATATTGATTCAAAGACTTTTTTTTCCCCACACCTTGTAATCTAAAATTGATTTGTCTTACAGTCAAAGTCATGTTATAGTTTAATTGACAGAGACTTTTCTTTCTTGGAAGTAAAGTAATTGTAGGTCTTTGCAGCGGTTTCTTTGTTTCTGAAAAATTGTGTGTTTTGTCAGGTTCACTCAGCTGAAAAGAAATGGAATCAGAATTTGACATAGATTTGCCTGACTGTAAAGCTGTGTGTTTATCCCTACAACATGCTGCAGAATCTGTGGTCCTGGTTTGCTCTTCTTTTAACTGTGCAAAGTCCGTTTGATGTTCACAGGCGATATATGAAAAGGAAGAAATGACTGAACTGAAGCCACGCCATCTAATTCCATAACCCAGGAGGCAGTGGCAGGAGGAACTGCATGTGTCAAACAGGATGTTGAAAGATTGAGAAAAATGTTACTTAATTTTCTTCCCTTCTCTACTGATAAGAACTGTTTGTTTTAAAATCCTCACCTAAGGATATGTTTTTGTTGATTTTTTTTTTTTTTGAGAGAGAGGAAGGGAGAGAGAGAAGAAATAAACATTTGGATTGCCTCCAGTATGCATCCCAATTGGGAATCGAACCTGCAACTTAGATGTGTGCCCTTACCAGGATTGAACCCTTTGGTGGATGTGACAACACTGCAACCAACTGAGCCACGTGGCCAGGGCTAACTCATTTTTCAAAGGCCAACTGTCAATGGCAAACTGTGGGGAGGTTAAGATAGAAATGAGAATACTGCTGCATTCCTTCTTTTGTTCTGGTGTGCTCTGCGGTGTTTGTACCTGCAGGGATCTGCTAGGGATGTGACAGTGACCTCTTTTCTGTCCCAGAGCACCATGATAGGAGACACAGACCAGCTTCCTCCCCCGCATGACTGAATTCTGGGAGGTCCCCAAGAGCAGGCCTGTATGTGTGTATCATTGTCACTATGGCCAACACTCCAGGTATGAGGTAGGGTCTGTTGAATTCCAGGGCTGACCTGGATTCAGAAAGAAGAGTTAGGACTAGATATCGATGCCAGGGTTTGCGTACCCTTGGCTTCATCTACACAACCCTGTCCCCCAGCAGGCTTTCAGAAGTTTATTTCCTGAGCTGAAAAGCAGCTTATGTGACCACAGAGTAGGAAGTGAATGATTAGGCATCTCATGGAAGGGGATGGGAATCGTGGAGAGAGAATACTCCTGGCAATCAGAACAGCAAGACAGGCCTGGACGGACCTGTTCTCTAATGCCCGAGGGAAGCAGAGTTTCAAGAGTTGAGCGGCTTGTCGGTGTTCACACAGCTGATTTCTGAGAGCAGAGTCAGGATGGGACTCTGGACTTTAGAGTGTTCCTTTTCGTTTCTCCAACAGTGAGGACAACGGAGAGGCTGACTTCTGGGAAGCTCTGCTATGGAAATTACCTCAAACAATAACTATGAAAAAACCTGTGTAACTAAAGTGTTCAGTGAAATCTTATTTATATTTTTGAAGCACTAGAATCAAACACAAATGGTCCACAGTAGGGAAATGGTTAGGAAAATATGGTGAATACAGTTGATTAAATATTAAATAGACATTGGAATTATATATAGGAAGACTATAGCCAGTATAGGGATTTTTTAATGATATAATTATAGGCAAAGAAAAAAAAAAGGGAAATATTTGTATATCATGGCAGCCTTGTTTAAAACACACATGACCAGAAAATTAAAATCTGATAGATAATAAGCCTAAATACTAATGATGGTTATTATGGGATTATGAGAGATGATTTTTTTCTTCTCCACATTTTCAATTTTTAAAATTATGATCTGAATGGAAAAGAAAAAACTGAAAAGGGGACAAATTGGTTGGCTGGGGTGACTCTCCAGTTCTTGCATTCTGTGATGCTGTGAATCTGGGGTGGCTGTCCCAGGCACCTGCAGATGTTACGGTGGAGAAGAAGTTAGTCTAGCAGTGGCTGAGGGGCAAGATCCTCCAGGAAGTGGAAGTGGGTGTTTAAAGGTCCAGGACTTGGCTATTGTTCCAGGGGATGATTCAGATGTGACTGAATTTGGGGACAAGCCATAGGCTCTTTGTTGTGGGGTAATTTATTTGTAATTCTAACCTTGCGTAGCCAGACCCACATGCCGCTGGAAAGGGTGGTGGGGCCCCATCTTAGCCCCTGCCTCCTGGGTGGGAAGAAAAGCTCTTGTTGGCTCCAACCTTCCAAAGAAATGGGAATGGTGCATCTGCAACATTTCCAGCATTCATGTCCCCTTTTCCTTGCAGGGACATTATTTTATTTTATTTTTTAGCCAAACCTGTGCTGGTGTGGATGGTGAGTGGCTTCAGAACCCTTGTTCTGTGAAAATGCTTCACGTCTGCGGGAACTGCTGTCTGGGATGGCGATGTGGGGCAGCAATAGGGTGTTGGTCTGGGAGCCTGGACAGGCTGTTCTTGTCCTGACACCACAAGTAATTAGCTGTGTGGCCTTGGGCAAGTGACCTCACCTCTCTAGACTTTCATTTCCTTACCCATAAAATGTAGGCGCCAGGGTGGGTTTATGAGTCCCTGCCAGTTCCCACCTTATCCATCTAGTCCAATAACTTTACTTTTTTTATTTTTTAACGTAAGCATTTATTTTCTCACAGTTCTGCAGGCTGGAATTCTAAGATCAAGATGCTGGCAATTTTGGAATTTTCTGAGGCCTCTCTCCCAGACTTGCAGATGGCCGTCTTTTCCCCATGTCCTTACATAGCCCTTCGCTCTGTATGTACACCGAGCATGTCAAACTTGGCAGCAGGTGGGTCGCATTCTTCGGCCCACCGGCCGAGAGTTTGACATGCTCGGTGTACACCCTTGGTCTCTGGCCAATAACTCTAAAAATTTGGCACTGGCTGGGAAAAATGATTTGGTGTGGTAAATACTTTAAGTGCTGTTTTATTACCATTGCTGTCAGCTGGTTGATCAGCCTTTATATCTATCTCTATCTCTATCTCTATATCTCCATCTCTATCTCTATATATCTGTTACAGAAACACACACAGCTCTCCTTTATAACAGGAAGCAGTCTTTCCTTTATCTTCAACGGAGGTGATGCATGCATGGATGGTGTGGCTCAGTGTAATAGCTGCTTGTCGGCAGTTGGTGTGTGCATCTGTGTGTGTGTGTGTGTGTGTGTGTGTGTGTATGTGTGTATATGGGTGTGCACTGTGCCCATAATGGTGTGGGTTTTTCTCCTTTAATATCACTGCTGAGAACACATCTGTATGGGTAGTTGCTACTACCTGCTGTCAAGCTAGAAATTTAGTGGTGTTTGGTATAATTTCTGGACACAAATTTATCAGCACAGTGGGTATTGGGGTTAGCTTTTCGGCAGGTGCCCATGAAACAGATGGTGCTCCACTGCACTAAGGAAAGATGTAGTTTTGCCCAAGAAGAACTACTGTACTGTCAGCAGCCGATCAAAGGGATATTCATTCCAGGCCGCTCCAGACCAGAAACTGTAGTGGGGGCAGTCTATAGGAGACCAGAGGGAGAGAGACCATAGAGAATCACACTGTCACGCTGAGTCATTGGCTGGGTGCAGCCACTGTCATGCCGGTGTCCGTCCCAGTCGGGCCCCCTCTGCGTGTTGTCACCATAAAAGGTAGAGCATGTGATATGAATGCATTGTGTGTGGGAAGCTTGTTGTTACTGATCATGGCCCTGGCAGAGGAGTGAGTAGACCTCACAGGCTGGCATAAAGACCAACCCTAGGGAGGGTCTTGAAAGGAAAGTAACTGTTTACGTCTCCCATCTTTTCTCCGTATCTTCCTAACTCAGATGGAAAACCCACACCACCTGACAATACCAAGAAGGCACAATAATATTGTCCTGTAGCTTCCACAGAGTTACATGAGCAAAAACTCAGCAGCCAGCAGAGAATGAAGAAGCCGATCCAGGCAGGATCTGTGTCTGTGGGGGATGTTTTGGGTTGCCCTGGGGGGCAGGTGGCTCATGACTTTCCTAGCACTAATTTACACTCAGTTTCCATGTTTGACTGTCTTTATCAATAGGAAGGGTTCCTGATATCCAGTCCAAACTCAGAGGATCTTTGTGTTCATAGAGAGCCCTATGGGTTCTTTGTTGAAGAGACTCTTGGTGTGCTGACAGTGTCCTGCATCAGATGGGTGTTGGATGACCTGGGTTTCGTTTTACATCTGCTAATAGTGCATATGGATCTCTTTCTCTCTCTCTGACTTTTTTTAGAGAGACAGGAAGCCTTGATGCTAATTTATGTTGTGGCCTGACACAGTTTCCTAACATTGCCAGTCCCGATTCCCCTTAAAAACACGAGGGGCCCATTTACAGTGGTTCAGCTCAGCTGTACATCAGGCACCCAGAAGATTTCAAACATAATGACATGCAGGCTGTACCTCAGAGCAATTACATAAGACTCTCTGAGGGTAGGAAATAGGCACTGGAATTTTTAAAGGTTTCTCAAGGTTAAGGAGTTTTGTTTAAAAGAGTGCTTCCTGTCCAAGCTGGTTTGATTTAGTAGATAAGAGTGTTGGCCTGCGGACCGAGGGTCCCGAGTTTGATTCCGGTCAAGGGCATGTACCTGCATGTGCAGGAGGCAGCCAATCGGTGTTTCTCTCACATCGATATTTCTGTCTTTTCCTCTTTCTTCCACTCTCAAATCAATGGGAAAATATCCTTGGGAAAGGATTAAAAAAAGGTAATTTATTTAAAAAATAAAACAGAAGAGTGCTTTTCAAATGTTAATGTAATCTGGCCATCTTGTTAAAATGCAGACTCGAAGTCCTTAGGTCTGAGTGGGACCCGATATTCTGCATTTCTAACAAGTTTCCAGGGTTGCTGATGCAGCTGCTGTACAGACCAAGCTCTGAGTAACAAGGTTCAGGATCCAAATAGGAGCCATGGTACAAGGCACAATAATTATGTTTGCAAAAACGTGGCACAAGCACTGTGCTACGAAATGAGCACAGAACCAGCAGGAACGCTTCTGGCAGAGAAGCCCCGGGGCGGCTGCACAGAGGAGGTGGTATTGGAGAGCCCCGTGAACAACGAGGGGCTTTCTTTGGGTAGAATCTGATTGTGTTCGGGTTCTCCAGAGAAACACAACCAATAGGATGTGTGTGAGTAACGATATTAATTTTAAGAGATTGGCTTTTGCACTGTGGACACTGGCAAGTCTGAGATCTGCAGGGCAATACAGCAGGCTGGAGACCCGGGAAAGGTCAATGTTGCAGTCCAACTCTGAAGACGTCTGCTGGCAGAATTCTCTCTTCTTTAGGGGAGAGCACTCTTTTTCTATTAAGATCTTCAACTGACTAGGTGAGCTAATAACCTGCTTTCCTCAGAGTCCGCTATTTAAATGTAATCTCATTTAAAAACTGCTTTCACTGAAACATCTAGAATATCATTTGACCAAATATCTGGGTTCCGCCTAACATAAAATTAACCATCACAATGAGGGGAGTAGTTTTCCAGTTTCTTTTGGCCTTTGGGGACTATAGCTGGAGAGGATGGAGCTGTGGGCCAAGGGCGCAAGAATGACTTCTAGGCTCTTCTTAACCTTGGGGGGAGAGGGGCAGGAGGACGATGCTGCCACACGTCTTTGTTCTGCTGTCAGTGTAGAAGGCCCAGACTTCACAGGCCACAGGATTGGTGTGAGCTTCACCGTGGGTCTGTCTGTCCGCCTCTCCTCTGCCCCTGCCCCTTCCCCTGTGGGCACTGGAGCCCAGTCTAGTGTCTGGATCCTTCCAGTTGCCTGGCTGCATGCCCAGGAGAAATGATTACAGGGCAGAGCACATGGGAAAATCAGGTCTGGAGGAAAACCCATGTGTGGGGCTGTGCAGCAGGCACTCTGCCTCACTCTCTTGTGATTTGAGTCACCCTGTAAAGGGGAAGATGAGTGGGGACAAAAGCACCCAAATGTCTGTAGACAAGGAGCATGTGTAGAGCAAGGGGTCTAACTTCTTTTGACCTTGAGCCACAGGAAGAAATACATTTCACATTGTGGCCCAGTAGATACATAACTATAAATGTATAGCTATAGATAATGTGTGTGTGTGTGTGTGTGTGTGTGTGTGTGTGTGTGTAAATAAAGTGGAATAAAATTGAAACAGTTTTATGACCTGAAACTTACTTTTATTTCATTGGCATGTGATGCACTATGATAGTTTCTCTTCTGTTTCATTAAGAAGAAGGAAAGCTGGTCCTGTCCTGCTGAACTGATTTCACAATGCTTACTAGACGATACCTGTGGTAAAAACGAGATCCAAATCCTGGCAGAGAGGAAAGAGCTTGGAGGGCTGTGAACTGGAGCAGCGTGCCCAGCAGAGCTCCTGTGGTGGGGGCACGGTCTGTGCAGCGCCGATGTGCAATGTGGGAGCTGCTGGCCCCAGGTGGCCGTTGAGCATGATGTGGCTAGTGGAAATGAAGAACTGAATTTTACATTGCATTCATTTCAATGCACTTAGATTTAAGTAGCCACATGTGTGGCTCATGAGAAGCTGAATTTTAAATTGTGTTCTGTTTTTTTTAATTTAGATGTAAGTAGCTGCATGTGGCTAGTGACTCCTACGGTGGACCTGGGATATTGCTTTCCTTCTCTAACTAACTGTATGGCAGCGAGCCCCACCTCACACACTCCTTGTCCTGTCCCTAACCATGAGGCCTCCCGTGCAGCCCCTGTAACTGAAGACTGGACTCAGCTCCACCTTTCTGGGTCCTGGTGGTTAGGAAAACCAGGCTTAATGCTTACCTGGGGCATGTAGTTAATTAAGTGCCCCTCAAAGTGTTCAGATAACGTGCTTTGCATTTGTAAATAATCCTTCAGAAACCTTTCCCTTCTTCCCTTTCAGTGGCTTAATTGCTCACCTGTGTGACTTGACAGTTTGAAAAGAGAGATGCTTTCTGCTTAATGAAATCTTAGCAGCCCATCTTCACCGACTTGCTGAGCTCCTGGGATGGCATTTGCAGCCTGAACACGAGGTGCTTTGCTTTCTTCTTAAAGAAACCTCCCTCTAGGCAGATGTAATGGCCAAAAGGAAGCTGACAGTGGGAAATTGGGTGCATAGGTGCGTTGATTTGTTTCTGTTGTTTGCAAAGCTAATGTGTACATTTGAGGTTTGGAGGACAGACTTCTAGGAGTTGGCATTGACCTCAAGGCCCTACTGAAAAAATAAGGGGCCTAGGAAAGAAGGGGGGTGGTTTTTTTCTCACTGGTCCTCAGAGAGTTCTGGTAATCAGAGTTAACCTTGAGGGGCTTTGGCAGGGCACATAACTCAGCTTATTTTACTTGTCAGAAAATGATTTCTTCTCCCAGGCCCTCATAGCTGAGAGGACTGAAGGTGAGATGGGTGGGAAGCTCACAGCCCACTCATTTGTGCTGAGCCAGCAAGTGATCTGAGGCAGTGGTTGGCAAACTTATTAGTGAACAGAGCCAAATATCAACAGTACAACGATTGAAATTTCTTTTGAGAACCAAATTTTTAAAACTTAAACCTCTTCTGACGCCACTTCTTCAAAATAGACTCGCCAGGCCGTGGCATTTTGTGGAAGAGCCACTCTCAAGGGGCCAAAGACCTCAGGTGTCCTGCCAGTCATTTGGACTCTGATGGGGGGGAGGGGTAAAAAGAGGGACAGAATTGTCTGGGAAGAGCACTAATTTATGACATTCAGAAACTGGGAACAGGATCTGCAGCTCCCATTGGAATTAAATGGCTCCAGGCTGCTAGAAGAATTTATCTCATTCACTTCTGTTGGTTTTTTTTCTTCTGTGACTAGATAATGAGAAGAGTTTTAAAAATGGTGCAACGATAGCATTCAAGATGAGCCAAGTCAGCTCCTCCTACACATAAAGGCAACCTTTTTTGTTAAAAGTGCAATATGTGTCATGTACCAGGAATCTCACTTAATTCTTACCTCCACACTGAAGAAGTGATTAGCTTCATTTACAGGTGGAGAAACAGGTTAAGTAACTCACCTAGTGGTACACAGCTAGCAGCTGCCAGCATCAGAACCTGCACCTGCCCTTCCGGCCATTAAACTGTGCTGCTTCTCAACCTCAGGCCTGATGAGTGGGAGGGGCCTGCGATGCCCCTGGGGTTTGGTGACTCACAGCTCCTGCCTTGGTATTCGCAGATGGAATGTGAGGCACTCATTGGCGAGAGGTGGGACACGGCCCTCTGCTTGCTGGGATCCTTGGTGGAGGTGGGTGAGATGGAATGATGGAGGAGGAGCATCCTTCTCTCTGAAGTCAGAGGGAGGATATTCATGGTGAGGGAGTACCCCATACATACCAGATAAAGGGAAAACCAACAGCACACCATCGCAGATTCGGCTGTCAGGAAACAGCTGCTGAAGGAGGAATGGGCAATGTGAGGACAGAGTGGTAGTGCACTGCTCTGGAGGGTGGAAGGTGTGAGCCGGCCATGGCTGGACAAACAAGGGGGGAGGCTGGGCCGACTCATTAGCCACCTGAGGCTGTGCTGTAGGAATCACAGCTGAGGTAGGGGACTCGGGAGACCCAGGGTATGACAAGCGTGGGGGCTGAACGGGGAGAGCAGAGGCCCTCAGTGAGGCTCTGGCTCAGTGTCAGCAGGAAGCGTGAGCCCGAGCCCTGACGGCTGCCCGTGATGGTCATGAGAGCAGCGCCGATGGAGGGCCCATCGTGAGCAAGATACACAACCAGGGCTATAACGGGGACTCCAAACATGTCCACGTGGCCTCCTGCTTCCAAAGGGCGACATTATGAGATCAAAAGTAGACATTACACAAAAACAGAACAAAACGAAGTCTGTCAGAGTCACAGTGTGAACGTGCCTGTTGGCCTCTTACAGCGCTTTGCTGCCTCCCAACCTCAGGCATGACCAGCCAAGGGGATCCCTGAGCCCCAGGTGCATGCGTGACTCACCTATTGCCATGAAAGGTGGAAAATGAAAAATAAGAATCTACCAGCCAGAGGATTGATCCAATTTCCTTTTTTTATCCTTTAAAAACTCCCATCTAACACCACTAATTGTTGGCTCCCGGAGGCCCCTGGGATTTCTGAAAGCAGCTCAGCAGCCATTCAGCAGTTGCTTATTTTGAGTCTGTTAGAAGCAGTGTGAATTGGGGTCCCTGCCCTCCAGGGGTTACAGTCCCTCAGGGAGATGCTATGACCCAGTGACAGGGCTGTGCTAGCCTGGGGTAACTGCCACAGGGTCTTGGAGGAGGGGACATGTTGGTGGCACAAAGGGGGACTTTACAGAAGTGGTGATGTTTGAGCGTAGCTTTAGTGGGAAGCTTTCCTGGCAATGAAGCAGTGTGAGCTGATGGGCAGCAGCAGGAAGGGGCACGGTGGGTTCAGGGAGGGTGCTCTGAGTTCAGGCTGTGGTTGGAGCCATTGGTGGGAAACAAAGTGGGAGACACAGAACAGCAAAGGGCTTTCACACTACCCAAGGAGCAGATGTTCTCTGTGTTAGAAGACCCCTCAGGTGGCAGTGCAGAAGGGCCTGGAGTGGTGGGCACCAGCAGGGAGGCCTGCGGAGGTAGTGGGACTCACTGTGGCCCCTGAGCAAATGTGATGTCAAACAGGCAACAGAAAAGTGGACATGCATATGGCAGAACTAGGAAGGTGAAGGAGAGAGGAGAGGAGGGGCTGAAGCAGGAATGAGCATCCTTCCCGTGGGGACCATTGTGCGTGTTACTGGTGGACTTGAAATAAACACACAAGTGTTTCTGATGATCTAGAGCTACTGACACACCTCTCCAAAGACAGTGGCTCTGAAACAATGCTGATCATTTATTTTGTTCACCAACCTGGAGGTTGATTAGATTCAGCTGTTGCTTTTGGTTGGTGGCTAGGCCTGGCATCTTCTCGAGGTTCCTCATCTGGGTGGGGAAGGCAAGATCCATTGGGGCCAGAACAGCTGGGACTCCTCGGCTCCCACCATCTTCTCTGTCATCTCTCCACAGGGATTTCACATAGTGGCTGGAGGCTCCCAGAGTGAGTGTCCCCAAAGAAACCAGCAGCTGCTGCTGTGTGGCTTTTTCTAGCTGGGCTCTGAAGTGGTACAGTCACTTCCACCTCATTTTATGTTAGGCATCAATGTGATTATAAAGGCCCTGGGCTCAAAGAGAAGGGAATATATTGTCTCTCTTGATGAGAGGAATATCAAGGGATTTGTGGATGTGTTTCCAACCTTCCCCACAAGTATATATTTAAACGTACTGAGGCCTTTTTAGAGAAATAGAGAACCTTCATCTACCGCAGGAAGAAGTGAAGAGAGAAGCTCTCAACTGGAGATGGCGGCATATTCTTTAAAGACACGAGGGTCACTGCTAGAGTTGATTGTTATCCGAACTTGACTTGTTGCCTCAGAGGAGCGTATTGCCTGATTCCATGTCAGAGTTCAGAGGGGACAGAATCTGTGGGCATTGCTGGCAACCATGGCACCAGAATGTGAGTCAGTGGGGAAAAACAGACCAGTCAGTGCTTCAGAGAGTTGAGCGCAGGACGGAGGGAGGAGTGTTTCAGAATCAAGTCTGTGAGTGGTGAGGAGTGTCCAGGTGTGATAACTTAGTACCAGGTGTGAGCTCCAGCGTGGAGGAAAGGGCACTGATGAGCAGAGCTATAGAAACCCGGACAACAGTAGTCCCTATGGCAGTGACACACCTTCCCCACCCAGAGGGCAGAGCTAAGGCCAGCATTTCTCATCATTGCTCTAGGGCCTAGAAGTGTTAAAATATAACAACAACAATAATATAGACTACTGGAGTTCCAATGTACGAAAATTCGCGCAAGAGTAGACCATTCCCTCCCTCCCCCCGACCTGCTGTTGGCCCCAGCTTTCCTCTGGCACCCAGGGCCCAGGCTTCCCTCCTTCAGCTGCAGGCACCTGGAACCCGGGTCAGCTTCCCTCCCTCTGGCTGGCTGCAGGCACCCAGGACCCCAGGCAGCTTTGCCCTGGGCCCTGGCTTTGTCAAGAAGGACCTCTGGAAGATGTCCAGTCTTTCTGGTCTAATTAGCATGGTACCCTTTTATTAGTATAGATAATAACAATGGTCTCCTCTCCATCAGTGTCTCAGTTTCCTGGGCTGCTGTAACAAAGGACCACAAAATGGGCAGCCTAAACAGCAGAAATCTGTTGTCTCCCAATCCTAGAGGCTGGAAGTCCAAGACCAAGTTGTGAGGAGAGTCTGGTCTCTCTCCTGCTCCTGGTGGTTGCTGGCCATCTCAGGTTGTTGGCTTGTAGATGCATCACTCAGTTCTCTGTTTTCTTCTCCTTGTGGCCTTCTCCCTGTGCAGGTGTCTGTCTCCAAATTCCCTTTTTTATACCAGTCACATTGCATCAGGGGTCAAACCTAACGACCTCATCTTAACTTGATCATCAGCAGAGACCCTATTTTCAACTAAGTTTAGGGGGACACAATTCAGTCCATGACAGTTGGTGAAGATGGGACAGAATCTCTTGGTCTTTTCTACAGGGCCCTTTCTCTTCCTGTCCATCTTGCCTTTGAGGGACAAGCACTGGTCTCACCCACTGGTTACTGTCATGGCTGCCTCTCGGGCTTTCCTTCTCAAACTCCACATCACTTCTTACATGAAATCACACCTGAAACACCCCCTCACCTCCCTCTCAATTCACTTATTTTGCCGGAGGGGCAGTGGGACCTTTTTCTGGCTGCCTTAGTAATAACAACTGGGGCGTACCACCCCCGCAGCAGTCCCATGTCATCTCTTTTTATCCTCACAACACTGCTGTAATAGGAACACTGCTGTAATATCCACACAACACTGTTCTATAGAGGTGGGAAATGGGGCTCAGGGTTCAGGTCACTTGTGGGAAGTCATAAAGCTGTCAGGAGGGTTTGGGACTGAAGTCAGGATCAGTCTGTCCCCTCCGTTATACCAGGCCACCTTATGGATTCTGTGGGGAGCATTATTGGTTACATCTCTATTTCAAAGGAGTTTAGAAATGGTTTATAAGATGGCATATAATACAAAGAAGGTTTTTAAACATATGGATGAGGAAAACAGTGCCACGAGACTAAGAAAGATCAATTAGATTTGGGTTTTAGTTGTCTCAAGTTTAGACATCCTCATGGATGAGCTGAGACCTCTAGGTTTGTAGCCTGGGCTAATGGGAAGGATCAAAGTCATCTGACCCCCATATTAGCACCAGGAATCATATCTGGAACCTTTGCTGTTGCCTGGATAGAAGACTATTGCTGGAGTCCCCAAGGGAAAGATTTCAGAGCTCTGAAAGCTGAGCCAGTACAAGCTCCGTGTTTATTTACTTTTTGACAGCCACTTCCAAAGAACAAACGTTAGATACCAGTTTAGAACTACACCGAGGATGTCTTTCTTACTCTGAACCAGCTGCAGGAATTATAGATGGGTGCTAACACTTAGAGGAAATACCCAATATCCATCAATAATCGGTAATGCTATAGCACAAAGTATCAAGTGTGGCATTATCCAGGCCCAGGCTCTGGTCCAAGCTCCATCATTTCCTGGGCATGTGACTTTTTCTCTGCATTAACTTCTCTAAGAGCTTCTGAGGCCTCTGGGTTATAGGAACCCCAGAGATGAGGACAAAGGACCTGTTAGAAATGGAGACTCCTGGGCACTACCTCACAGTATTGGTGTTACTAGTAGATAGGGGAGCCAAGTTCCTTGTCTGACTCTCTGGAGGTAGCAGGGTTATTAATCATCATTCCCAAACATTTATTGAGTACCTGCTATCTGTATGGCACAATTTTGCATACTGTAGAACATTTAGAGACTGTTCCTTCATTGTAGACTCTGGAAAATTACAGCAAGTCCAGGTCACCTCTCGAATTCCTGGCAAGTGCCCATTTGCTTCAGGCAGTTCTGACTCAGGATCCACAGGAGAGAGCATCGGGGAAGGTTATGCTCCCCTTGCATGGTCTGTGCCTGGTGGACATGGCTTTGATCTGCACAGCTGTGCCGTGTGACCCTTTTGCCTCTGTGTATGGTAGAAAGGCCCATCTTTGCTTTTCCTGTATGGCCCACTAAAGTCACCTATTCGTCATAGGAACAAGGAGGAATGGGAATATTCCCCCATGTGTTAGCAGAATGGGTGTCCTTGCAAAGGGTTCCCAAACTCCTCTGTTCAGGTAACCCAGAATAGCTCAACCCCTCCTGCAGGACAATAAAATCTCATTTTAAATATTCATGTGACCTTTTCTTTCTATTCAGCAAAGTCCCATGATTATCTGAATATGACCGTGTTTATTCCTAGGAGGCTCCCATCTGCCTGGGAGGGGTGCAGTGCCCAGTCTAGGAAATGCAGCCCTGTCAGGGCCTAAAGTCCTGATCGGGATTGATCATCGACAGCAAGAGAGCCATCAAGATCCGTCCATATATTTATTTAGATTCTTGCTTTATTCTAGAAACTGTTAGAGGTGGCTACAATGGTAGTTTTAAATTAACTTGTATTTAAATGGACAAAAGACAATATTTATTAAAAGTTTTAAAAAGCTGCCTGGCCAGTGTGTCTCAGTGGTTGAGGATGGACCTGTGAACCAGGAGGTCACAGTTTGATTCCTGGTCAGGGCACATGCCCAGGTTGCAGGCTCAATCCTCATTAAAGAGTGTGAAAGAGGCAGTCAATCAATAATTCTCTCTGGTCATTGATGTTTCTAACTCTCTCTTTTCCTCCCTCTCCCTGAAATCAATTAAAAAGGCTAAAACTATAAGATAAACTATAAGAAGCTCCACTTCCTCTCAGCTGTTTGTGATCTTGCTGCGAGGTGGCTGGTTGAGCTTGGGTCACCTCTGAGACCCAGCTCCACTGTGGGATGAGAGCCCCCAGCACTGAGCTGGGTCCGGCCTGCCAAGGCTGCTGTATCAGGACCATGCCTGGCAGTATTTTAAGAGTAATTAGCAGTAGTCACACTAGATGGATGGTTCTGCTACATTCCCTACTTGACAGTGCTGTCCACAAAGGCCTGAGCAGGCAGATGTTAAACTACACCTGGGCCTTCCGGTGAGGGTGCGTCAGGTGGTCAGTTCCCCCTCCCACACCAGGTGCCAGCAGGGGTGTGTGTGAAAACATAAACGTGCAGGAAGCATTCAGGCAATTTGACCTTTTGTGCTCTTGCTGATCTAATGTTGCTCTTTGCGGGGGTGTCTGTGCTGAGTTTGGCTTAGGCATTTACTGCTCTTCTGCCTGGGCTTCCTTGGTCCAAGCAAAATGTCAGATGGCCTGTGCAGGGCTCTGCAAACGGGCAGTGGCAGGACTTGTGGTTTGCTGCTGTTTTGGTTCAATGACACCTCCTTGCCTCCAGTTTCAGACACTTCCCATCATTCTGTCAGTCTCTGGTGAGCTTTCATAAGGATTTTCTCCTTAAAATAACGTGTTCACATCTCTGGGGTTCCTACAACTACATTCAGAGCTGAGACGGGGATTTATCACTCACGGACAGCTCTCCACGGCTTCTGTGAGCTGGGTTGGCCTCCCTCTCAGGAAACAAAACCCACATGGGTGTCTGGAATTACCAGGGTGATTTAACGATAGGGACTTCTGAAGGAACTAACCCTGAGCATAAAACTCAGTTTGGATCGGGTCGGAAACCTGACCACCCTACACCTCGCTGGGTATGTCTGCTCACTGCCAAGCTCTCGGAGTGTTTAAAGAGGTGGGCGCTTCTATTTAGACACTTACAGGGACAGGAGCCTTGCTGGCTGTGTGTGTGTGTGTGTGTGTGTGTGTGTGTGTGTGTGCAGGGCTCCAATGTGACAGGCACACATGCAGGGAGATTTAGATCAGAGGGCCTCAGATGACTAAACTCTAGACTCTAGCAGGAGCCACAGTATCCGATGGTATAAAATCTCATCCAGACGCATTTATAATCTGTTTGTGGTTTTTCGTTTCACAGCAGCCAGAGGTTTGCTATGAGGAAAGGCCAGAGGATAAAGCCAGGGTCCGGGCTCTGAAGAAGCCCTCACTACCACCTCCCTGACTCCGGCTCTGGTCTCCCATGTGGGGCCACCTCTGTCCCCCGCTTGCAGCCCACAGGAAGTGTCGGCATCTGTCTCTGGCTGTCGTCTCTGACTCATGAAGGGAGCCGGGTCTGTAGGAGGTGGGGGATGCCAGCAGTGGGCTCGTGCAGCGAGAGGGAAGTTTCCTGGTGTGGTGACATGCGGGAGGACGAATGTGCTCGTGGGCAGGAATTGTGCTGTTGCTCATTCTAGGGAGCTAGTGGCAGCGTGGAAATGAGTATTCTCTTGGTTTCTTAAAAGAAGTAGTCACTGAAAGGCCAGGATTTGGGCACGTGCCAGGGAGCAGAAAGCCCCAGCGTCCTGGATCTCGTGCTCCGGCTCCACCGAGGGTGCGTTATTGCATCAGGAGTCCGCACGCCTCGCAGAGCTACTGCGAGGAGACGTTGGCCGTGCTGGTTCCAGCCTAGTTCCTATAAACGCTCGATGGGCTGTCTTTAGTCTGCTACGGCCGCCTTAGCCAAGAACCACAAACGGGCTGGTTTAAGTCACAGAAATTGGTTTTCTCACAGTTCTGGGGACGAGAGGCTGAGTCAGGTGTCGGTGGCTGGTTCCTCCTGAGGCTGTGCGGGAGGTGTTCCAGGCCTCGATCCTGCTACTCGTGGCTTGCTGGCCACCGTTCACTCCATTTCTGCCTTCATGCCCAATGGCGTTCTACTTGTGTGCGTGTGTCTGTCTCTGGGCCTAACTGTCCTCTTTTTATAAGGATGCCAATCATATTGGATTAGGGCCACCCAGTCACCTTACTTTAACCTAATCATCTGCAAAGGCCTCCTTTCCAAATAAAGTCACAGGTACCAGGGGTTAGGACTTCAACGCCTTGTGTGGGGAGAGGGGTGACACAGTTCAACTCCTAAGAGTGTGAAGGGGTTTTTGTGCTCACCTGTGTGAGAGGTCCTGGGAGCATAGGTGGGGGGAGGGGGGGGTCCCGTCCCTGGGATTGAAATTTGCCGCTTAGTTAAAACTGTGTATCTTTGGGCAAGTGGCCTACCTTTGCTTCCATGTTAGTAAAATGGGTGAAAAAAATAAAAATAAAAGGCTGACAGGGTCAAATAAGTTAACACATATAAAGTTCTTTAAACAACACTTGGCATATTATAATTCTCACTGAATATAAGTTGCTGCTGATACTATGTATATGCTGTGTATCTCTCATTTGTTTGAAGTTAGGAGAACATGGTACATATTATCAAGGATGCTTTAAGAAGGGGTGAACTGAAAGGAGTAAGGATGTTACCACTTGGATTTCCAGATGTATACATCTTCAAATGACTGAATAATTGTCTCCTCCAGAGATTGGGCAAAGATCGTTGTGTTTTGAGTACTAAAAAAAAAGTATCAGTTTAACAAGCATTTATTCAAGCTTTGCTGTGCACAAAACACTCTCCTTAGGTGCTAAGGTGGTTTTATAAGAAAGACGGACGAAGATAATATCTCTGGGATTTAAGGAGCCTGCAGCCTGGTGAGAGACAGACATGGAGTGATGTAATCGCAGGTGATAACGGGCACTGTGCGAAGCGCTCCCGGATTAACCCATGTAATCCTCACAATAACCTGAGGGGAGAGAGGACTACGCTCCCTAATCCTCAATTCTGAACACCTCCTTCAAAAACAAAACAAAACAAAAAACAACTCCAACACCCAGACCTGAAAATGGAATTTCTTCTTTGGTTTGCTGCAAACTCATTTGATTACAGAACCTGAGCTGAACTGATGTGAGGCATTTTATTGTTTTTGTTTGTTTAGTTTTTGTTTTTCCGACATCATGCTCACAAATTTCTCTGCAGTAAAGTACTAGGAGTAAATGTACCATGCTACCTTTCTAAAACCTGGGAAACTCTAACCTGAGTCTGGCCCAGAGATTTTGGAAAGAGGTGATGGCCCTGCATCATTAGGTATTTTACAGACGAGGGGCGCTGAGGTCTGGAGGAGTGAAACCGCCTGCTCAGGGCTCCAGGCTCCAAAGGCCCAGCTGCGTCACTGCATAATTCCCCGGGTCAGACTGGGGACATGCTGAGGGCAGACACATTGCCCGTTGGGCCTGGCCACCCCTGGCCCTTGTCTCTTTAGCTTCCTCCGATCTGGAACATCCCCACAGGCTTTCTTGTCATAAAGAGTGTGGAGGCTGTCTCTGCAAGCCGGGCGGCCACTGCTGCTGGTGATCAGAAGCCTTGCAAGTCACTGACACCAGCTCCCAGCGGAGGGGTAAGGAGATGGGTGGAGCAGGAGGGTATGACTAGAGTATGGGGTCTCTTGGAACCCCTGACAGAGCTGTGGTCTGGCCTTGGGAAGGCTCAGAACCAGGGAGTGCTCTCCCTTTGCTTACCACCTGGGCTTTGAGCCCTGACTCCTTCCCAGGCCACACTGTAGACAGCGGCGAGCACCATCAAACCTGGATTTAATCTCATAAAGGTAGTAGCCAGACTGAGCTGGAGTCTTTGGTCCAATCCAGATCCCACAGGTCTACTTCCCTTCTGTGTGTGTGAGGACAAAGAATTGGGGTGGGCGGGAGTGGGGAGCTGGTTAAAGAGAGCATGCTGGGTATGCGCCCTCCCTCTGGGGCTAGCTGGATCCAGGATGTTCAGTTTTTCTGACCTTAACCTAGTATACATCTCGAACGTTCCCCTGACCTTGGTACTTAGTGCTTCAGTCAATGCCTTCTGTTCCCTTTGCCGATTGGACTTCCTGCCGCCCTGAGATGACAGTGCAGCCTGTTTACTTGGGGCCGTGACAAGCTGAGTGGCCTTTGACTGTCCTTGTTCCTCAATCTATTGACTTCAACTTTCAGACCCCCTGGAGCTACCACACCCGCCACCTGCTAGACAACTACCAGGAGGACTTTGCTGTAAGGTTTCAGCATGCCGGGCTTGACACTGCATGCTCCCTGACCTCTCATCTATCATGACCGAATGGTCACACAGCCAGGCTGCTCAGGCATCCATGTTGTTGGTCTTTTTCCCTTCTCTCAGGGCCTGGTCGGTGTCAGAGGCCGGGGAAGTCTGGTAGAGGAAAAGAGGCTTTTAGATCCAGACTTACCTCTGGACAAGTCAGTTAACCTCCCGGTGGCTCTCTTTCTTCATCTGTGTCCTCGGGAATGGACTAGATGTTCTTCCAGGGCCCTTCTGGTTCTGAGCAATTCTGTGCTGTCCACTGAGAACTTTGGCAGCAGTTGCCACGCGTGGACAGAGAACGAGCGTGGTGGCTGAGAAACGGGAAGGCAGGCTGGGCCAGCCTCTAGGTGAGAGTCTCACTAACATCGAGGCACCAGACGTTCCCTATTCTGATATAAAACTCCCCCACGTGACCAGCCTGGCTCGCTGTACCTAAACTATGTGTGCAAACAGTATGGTTTACTGAACACCTGCCTTCCTTCTGGGAGTCTGGGATTCTGGTACAGGCCAGGCAGAGGGTGCCTACGGGACCAGCCTCTAATAAAACCCCGGGCACGGGTCTCTAATGGACTTCCTGGTGGACCACTCACACCTGTGGTCACCACTTGACTCCAGAAGAGTAAAGTGTGTCCTGTGTGACTCCCCTGGCAGACGAGTCTTGGAAACCGGTTCTCCTAGACTTCGCCCCATGAGCCTTTCTCCTGATGATTTTGCTTTGTATTCTTTTACTGTAATGGGTGGTAGCAGTGGATATGACTGTATACTGAGTCCTGTGAGTCCTTCTACTAGTTCACCTTCTAGCAGATCTGAAGTAGTCTCTGGTACCCCCACACTCATGGACTTTAGAGTGCCTGAGAGCAAGTAAAGACAAGCCTCACACCCTGCCCAGGTCCCCACTAATTCATGGCGCAGGCTCGGTTCCCCCGCCTGTTCTAGGAGGAGCTGCAGCCTCGTTAGAATTAGTGAACATTGTGTCCTGAGCACTAACGTCCCCACCGGGCCCATGAAATCCAGACATTGCACTGTCCATTGAGAGGCTAGATCATTTTGGTCCACGCGTAAAACTCAGCAAAGACCTCTGGGCTCAGTGTGATGCTCCAGAACGCGGCACGGACATTCCGAAGTTGCTGGCATGCCTGCTCACCAAGGCCTCTCTGGAAGCAGCTTCGGGCTTCTTCATAAATGAGGTTCTAGATTCTCCAGAAGCATGCTGGGAGAGCCAGTTAGTCTTACATAAGTTAGGGAGAAATCACTGGAGAAAAGGTCATTGGAGAGGAAATCAAGGTCTTAATCTTGGCCTGTTGGTATGTTTCTGCGAATTTGGAATGGAAGCCCCTTCTTCTGAATGCGTCAGGGAAGCTTTCTGTTTAGAACAGGGTTCTCACTGGGAAGGTAGAGACTTGCACTCTTACGGGTAAGAACTGAGTCTATGAGTAAGGGAGCGTGAGCTATTGTGTTTGGTTGTCATATCTTTAAGGACCAGGAGAACCCAAGTCACAGCACTTCATTCTCTAAGCAGCTCTCTTTTCATTTGCAATTGGCCTGGGTTGCCTCAGTGGCTGAGTAGTTGGCTCTCCAAGGTCAGAAGGATCACTCTATCATGTGTCATGTTCCAGCATTTAAAGTGAGCCCCTGCTTTAGAGAGGCTTTGGGCCCTGACTCTGGAGCGGGATTGGAAATCAGCAGCCTTAAGTACAGAGCATCTCAGGCAGTGCTCCACACTGCACCCACCAGACTGCGAGAAGCACGAGAAGCACGGCTCTCTGAGGCTGCTCCGAGAGCCTGTGCGTTCCCTGGCAGCCAGGGCTTTATCTATATGTGGCTTACGCACAGTTGCCTCTATCCTTGGAAGAGTGAGACAAGGCACTGAGTCACGCAGGAAGCCGCTGCCGGTAGTGTGCAAGGAGTAGGCAGATATTCCGCCCATTGACATTTGAGAAGAGGTCTGAGTGTTGCTACAGCATTGGGAAGTTGTCATTTTCTTTTCAAAATAGTTCTCAAGATCCGTATTTGGTAGGAGACCAGTAAGAGCGCAGCCTTTCCTTGGGGCTAAAATGGTAAGAAGGAAACCGTTGTCATCTGCTTTGGTTGAGCACTTCCTTTGTGCAGAGAACGCTCTGTGCTGTGCTCTGTGCTGGGTGAGGGGCAACACTGCAGCCCCTGCCATCACCTGGGAGAAAAGACCGATGGACATATGCAAAGCAAAAATGCAAGTTAATGGAAAATACCTGCATACATGCGCATCCCTGTGTAGGGTGGATTGTAGCCAGCGTCAGAGGTGGCTGACTAGAGGCATTAATAAGGAAGAGGTTTTCTGAAGTAATCAGCGAAGCCAGCTTTTATTCAGAATCAACTTCTTTTCCTCAGAGGTCAGCTTGCTCTCTTTCTTCCCTGCCTCTAATCAGGGCACCAGGAGCCCCATCCCACACCACACACACACCAGAGACTTGGAAGTTATCCCAGATGTACCCCTCCCTCAGTCCCTCAAATTTGACCAGTCTCCCAGACTTTACCCCCTTCATTCCCCATTGCTGCCAACGCTGCCTCAGTTCGGGCCCTCAGTATACTCCCTGCAGACTTTTTATCCGGAATTAATTTCAAGGTTACAAACAAGTTGCAAGAATAAGAATAGTGCAAAGAAACCATCTACTCTTTACCCAAATTCCCCTCTTGTTAATATTGTATTCCTTTTGTACACACACACACACACACACACACACACACACACACACACACATACACAGCGCACACACACACCCCTCTAACCTTTTTAACTATGTGAGAATAAGTTGCCTACCTCATGGCCCTGAACTCCTAAATACTCAGTATGTTATTTCCTAAGAACTGGAATGTTCTCTTAGGAAGCCACAGCGCAGTTACCAACTTCAGTGAATTTAGCCATCGATAGGATGATTTTCTCCAGTCTACCTGCCTTATTCCAGTTGTGTCAGTTGACCTAATAATACCCTTTATAACATTTCCCCTCTAGGCAGGATCCAGTCCAGCACCAGGCATTACATTTGCTTGTCATGTATCTTTAGTCAGTATCAACACCAATGTCTGGAACATTGCCCATCCTCCCTTTGTTTTTTATATGACATTTTAGGTGAATATAGTTTCTTTCTTCTTTCTAGAAATAGAATGCCCCTCATTTTGGGTTTGTTTGGGTTTCCTCCTTGTAAAATTCGGGTTATACATTATCAGTGGAATCACATCTCGAGGTACACCAATATTGGTGGTGTTAATTTTTTAAATTGAGGTTTAATTCATATCTAACATTATATTAGCTTCAGGTGTCAAATATAATGATTTTATATTTGTGTATGTTGTGAAATGATCACCTGTAAGTAATCATTTATAATAAGTCTATTTAATATCTGTCCCCATACATAGTTACAGAACATTTTTTGTGATTATGACTTTTAGATATATGTACTCTTTAGGCAATGTGCAAATATGCAATACCATATGAACTGTTGCTGTGCTGTACATTACATCAACATGACTTTTTTGCTTTGTAAATTGAAGTTCGTACCTTTTGACTCCCTTTACCAACCCTCTATCTTTATGGTGTTCATTTCGATCACCAATTTTGGGCACCGGTCAAGGAGTACCCAATTTATCCTTTGGTTATTACTATTATTTTAGTTGCAACTAATAAGCAATCTGTGGAGAGACTCTGGCTCACCTTCAAAACTTCTCCCTAGGTTTGCACCCACTGGTCGTGTGTACCTCATCCAGTCTTTATTCTGATAGCTGCAAAATTATGATTTTCCAACTCCAGCCTCACCATAATTTCTGAACTGAATCAATGTAACAAACAGCTCACTGAGAGCCTCCCTGCCTCTCTTCTTGCCTATCCACCCCAGTCTATTCAGGTGTGCTTCTGATTCTGTCACCTCCATGCATAAATGCTTCCAGTGGCTTTCCCTCACAACCAGCATAAACTGAAGCCCTTTTTTGCCTCTTTATCTTTCACTTCCTACCCTGCTTGCCTTGTTCTCCGTCACCTAGGAGTACTCAGCTTGTGATGCTGCATTAAATGTGTGCTGTCTCATACCCAGTTCTCTTTACTTTCTTGATTAGAATGTCTGTCCCTGTGACCTTGACTGGCAACCTCCTATGCACACTTTAAAACCCAGCTAGTTTTCCCCTCCAGAAAGCCTTCTCTTATACCTTCCCCTTCTCCAAGGCTAAGGCAAGTTTCTGTCTTCTGGGCTCCCAGGGATCTGTGCACACCTCTGCCATAGCACTACCATAGTACAATGACATTTACAGTGTTGTCCCCTTCTCTCCCCACCACTCAAAAAACTTAGTTCCTCAGCAGCAGCCAGATTTTAATTTGTATTGGAATCTCAGAGCTGAGCTCAGTGCCTGACAGAGAGGAGGTGCTTTGTGAATTTGTGTTGTAATGATGAATCTCTAGGCTAGAGTGGGAACATTTTTAAACTTATTGGACCAAAGGATATTCCTCTCTCTCTCTCTCTCTCTCTCTCTCTCTCTCTCTCTCTCTCACCTTATACATAATTTATTTTTTAAAAACCACTTAATTGAGGGATGCTTGACATGTAAAAAGCTATGCATCTTTAATGTGTACAACTTGATGAGTTTGGGGATAGGTATATACCTGTGGAAGGATTCTCCTTGTGCAGAGCATTTTTACAATCTCTAAGATCCATTCTGTTGAATTGTGTCTCCCTACAAAAAAAGATATCCGAACCCCCAATAGCTCAGAATGTGACCTTATTTGGAAAATGAGGTTATAATGAGGTCATTGGGTGGAACCTAGTCCAATATGACTGGCATCCTTTTAAAAAGGGGAAATGTGGAGATGGACATGTGGGCAGGGAGAACGTCGTGTGAATATAAAGGCAGAGATTGGAGTGACTCATCTTCAAGCTAAGCAACACCAAAGTTTGCCTGCAAACCACCAAAGAGAGGGGCCTGGAAGGGGTGCTTTCTCAGAACCTTCAGAGGAACCAACTCTGCTGACACCTTGACTGTGGACTTCCAGCCTCCAGATCTGAGACAGGACATTTCTGTTATGTGAGCCGCCTTGTCTGTGGTACTTTGTTATGGCAGCCTGAGTTGACTGCTATACCTCCTAACTGAATCTTTGGTTTTTGTTCACTTTAGTATCTATGAGGGCACACAGGCTCCCCAAATATCCCTTCAACACTCCCTTTCAGATTAACAAATTTTTGCCAAACAACTTTGACACCCAGAGCAGGTAGGCCTAGAATTTTGAAAGCCACTTCTGCGTTGGGCCCCTAGGAGGTATGCAGCGAAGGTTCTGGTGAGGATAATGGACAGGCTGAGTGGTAAAAGGAGAAAAGGCTCAAATGTGTGCTTTTGGCCTCTAAAAGCACTTGCTACCATCAGCAGGATGGGCTAGTGGGGTCCTGTTGGCCTCACCCTCCTTTTAGGACCCCCATTTCCTTGCAGGGTCTCCTCTGCTGGCTGCCACCTCCGTAGATGTGTTTGGGGAGTAGGTGCTATCTACACGTGTGATTTGCTTCCAGTCTTGGGGTGTGTGTTTTCTGAACTACTTGAGAATGTCCCTGGGATTAGCAGGTGGCCGCAGGCTTGGATCGACTCTCAGGACATCACCAGAATCTCCTGGCTTCACTCTCCTCTCCTGGGGCTGCACAGCCAGGCTCTTTCTGGGCTGAATGGATTTTCAGAAGGATGGTCCTGCCCATGTTGTAGCTTCCAGCTTAGTGATCAAGGCAACCAGCTGATTATAACACATACAGGTCTCTGTTTTGATGTTTTGGCTTCGTTCTCCTGGGGCAGCCCAGGAGTGCTGGTTCTTAGGATTTGATTTTGGGACTGCAGGGAAATAGACCTGTGTTTGGTGGTTTGAAGTAAATTTCATTTAATAATGTGGGTATTTCAAAAGCTTGTTCCCTGTTGTGTGACAGACCCAAGGGTTGTAGCTTTGTTAACTTTCAGTTCATAGTCTCGTAATGATGCTAGGAATGCGGCTATGCTTGTTAGCAAAGTGAAGAGAGCGATAGGTCTGAACTCCAGCGCGATGGCTGTGTGGTCCTTCCACCTCTGCTAGTGTGTTTTGGTCCCTGCCAGCATCACTTTCCCCTTGGCTCTTGAACAGACATTCCCAACCATCCTTCTACTACCCTTCGCCTGTCTTCTAATCGAGGCTGCCTCACTTGGCTGGCTCCTTGGTATGATGCTCTGTTAAAGAGATCAGACCTGTGCTGAGCGGTGTAGCCCAGGAGGTTTAGGGATGGCCCAGGGTTGGACATGTGGACTGTGCAACCCTCAGGGTGGGCTGTGTGACGTGCAGTCTGAGGTTATGGCCCCTTCAAAATTCAACCTGCACTTTATTATGTTTGCATCTTGCTCTAAGCGGCAGCATTAAGCTGTCTTCTTATAAAGTTCATCTCTTGGTTCTGCAGAAGTAGGGGAGAAATGTTACCTCTCTTTTGAAAGTGAGCTTGTTAGGAAGAGCAGTGGTGCCAGACCCAGTTGTCATTGCCTCTGCTTCTTTGCTGGTAGGAATCCTCTCTCCTACCGTAGCTCTGAGTGGAAAGCTAAGGATCACCAGAGGACAAGATCCGTTTGCTTTTGCCTCTGGAAAATGTGAAACAAGAGTTTGTTTTCCCAAATCAGTGGAATTTTATGGATATTCTGAAAGGGAAAAATGGGGTTGGATCTTGGTCTTCTTAGATAAAGGGCCCAGGACAAGTGCACACATGACTATTGTGATCAAATAATGATGCACATTAATTCTTGAATATTCATATGTGAATATGAAAGTGGTGCTCAGCAGACATCAGGAAATCTGGTCCATTATGGAGACAAGTGTTGTGGAGGATCTGCAGGCTTGGAAGGTTACCAAAACACCCCTCTCCCCTCCCCACTCTTCCCTCCTTCCTTATTCCTACAGAACCACCTTCCTCCTTCCTTTCCTCCTTCCCTTCTCTCCCCTCCCTTCTTCCTCTCCTCCTCCTCTCTTCTTCTTTGCCCTCTGCTGGGCTTTAGCCCTCATCTCTGTGAGCAGAAGCTGATGTGTCACTGGGTTACTGATGATAAGTGTGCTGTTACAGGAGGACTGGTGTTCAGTCTTATTAATCAGGTTACCTTTGCAGGTGCACTTAATTAGAGGAGGTCGATCTTTACAGTGGAGTCGAGAGATGATTACAAGATAAACTCTGCACAAAGTATGAAATTGAAGAAAACTCTAAATTCAAGTGTTTTCTCCTTGACTCTCAGATAAGTGTTTTTCCACTTACATGTGCTGCATTTCATTTTAAAGAGATCTGTTTTTGGTAAGGATCTCAGAGCTGTCGTTTTCCAGGAAGCTTTTCACCAAAAGCCACACCAGAAACCAGGGAAGCCTGAGTGAGCCCATCTGCCTGTGGGGGCAGCATGGAAGTCAGCGGGTGGAGATGGAGGACAGGTGGACATCCCTGCTGGTGAGTGTGGACCTGTAGAGCTGTGCCCCCAGGCAACCACAGCTCAGGTTGCTTACCTGAGGTCACAGGTAGTTAGAAAGACAGCTGACCTTTGAGCCACACAGTTGGGGCATGACCAGCTCTCTCCCCACCATCAGGTAGTCAAAAATCCTATGTAACTTTTGACTCCTCAAAAAAACTTTACTACTAACAGCCTGCTTTTGACCACAAGCCTTACAGATCACATAAACAGTTGAATAACATATTTTGCATGTTATATGTTATATGCTTATTAATCAGGTTACCTTTGCAGTTATATACTGTATTCTTACAATAAAATAAGCTAGAGAGAAGAAAATGGTAAGTAAATCATAAAGAAGAGAAAATGCATTGACAGTATTTATTTAAAAATATCTGCATCAAAGTAGACCTACATAGTTCAAACTTGTGTTGTTCAAGGGCCAACTGTAGTTAGTGAGATAAGCCTGTTGTTTTTTCTGCTTAGTGGTTTCTCTGACTCCATGGACTTGGCTGGTTCTCCATGAACAGGGGCAAACCATCTGAACCTGGAGCAGGCAGTATCGGCGCTGGGCTTCAGATGCATCCCCTTTCACCTCCCTGTCCTCCGAGCTTGCCGCAGACATGATTGTAACCCATTTCCCTCTCATTGTTGAGGGTGCCACTGGGCACAGCTCTGTCCCAGCCTCTGTAGAGGAGGCAGTGTGTGTGTGTGGTGGTGGTGGTGGTGGGGGGGAGGACAGGACTTAAGGTGAAATGCTTATAATATAATGACATTATACCAACCTGGCAGATGTGGATCATGGAATGACTTCTTTGGACTGGTCTGATTGCTTTTAGATTAGTAGATGAAGTAATCAGTGTATCAGGCCACACCCTATTCTTTTTATTCCTGTCCATCTGAAAACCCCGATAATTGGCAATGGCTCCCCTCTGTCACTGAGGAGGCAGTAGGGCAGAGAAGAGAGTTGAGAATGCATTGAGAGCAGGACAGGGGTACAACAGAGCAATTCTGGCAAAGCTAAACGAAGCACTGAAAGATAACAACATAAGCACTTATGTTAAAGTATTTAAAGGGTTCTGTGTTTCTTAAAATGAACTAGGGATGTTTGGGTAATAACCCAAGCGCTGCTTACCTTGAAAGCTGTTCTTGGATTTAATGGGAAACATATCTGGTTTTGATTTCTGAAAGTATTTGTTAGCAAAATTGCTGCCAGGAAACCAAGCCAGTCCTGGAATGCAAGGAAGTGGAGCTCTTGGTTTTCTAGAAATGAGGAGTGCTGCCCAAGGGCTGGCCTGGAGAGTAGTCATCTGGAGATTGATCTGATTATGGTCGGGAAGATAGGCGTGGTTCACAGGGAACTCATGTTAACCCTTAACTTCGAAGACCTGGAACTGCAGGGAAAACCTGGCCAGCTTGGAATGGAAGGGTTGGCCTGGCTTGGATTTTCTATAATAATTATGGCTTCATAGTACCTACTGTTCATTTCAGCATGGAGGAAGCTATAGGTAAAGCAGTTAAGATCACAGCCTCGGAATTGAGAGACCTGGTTCAGATCCCATGTCCCCACTTGTCTTAGTGTAGCGGTTCTCGGATCTTGACTGTATGTTAGAATCACCCAGGGAGCTCTCAAACTCTGCACGCCCAGGCTGCATCCTAGAGCAGTGGTTTTACTGTAGTCGCTGGGAGTGGAGACAGGTGTGGGTATTTTTTGAAAGTATCCCCCTAGTCCAGGAATGGATAGCCATATTGGTAACTACTGGTCAGGTGAGACCATGGAGAAGTTGACTAGCTCAGTGGCTGTGCTTCCTCATCTGTAAAGTGAGGAAATATAATCTAACATATATGGTTCCTAAATGCCAGGTGCTAAATGCCACAGCTCAGTCCCCAGCCCAGACATAGCAAGTGCTCTGAAAACAGCGTGCTAATCAGTACTCAGCTTCACCAGGAACAAAGAAAACTCCTGAAATGCAGATGGGACATTTGTCACCTTCATGAAAAAAGGCTCTGGAGGGCAGTTTTGCATTTTTTTGAGACAGACAGACAGACTGGCATTCTCTCTTCTGCAGTGAGTGTTGCTGAAGAGGCTGCAGAGTCGGAGCCCCTGCTGGGTAGGTCTGCTCAGGGCAGCCATGCCGCGTTGTCTGACTTTCTCAGATGCAGGCACACCCAAATCCATTTGTAGTCACAGAGACGGATGATCTTTTATTTTCAATTTTTAATTCTCAGGTTCTCTCTCTCTCTTGCCTGGGTATGGCTGCTTGAATTGATCCTATTATAAAGTGTCCGGAAAATAAAATATGAGTAAAGTTTGGGTAATCTATCTCTAATCTTCTACCTAAAACATCTGGAACAGTTCATTCCAACTGATTGCTGAGATGGTGTCTCTAGAAGTCAAGAATGCAGACTGGCCTCTGTGTCTGTGATTCTGTTCTCATTCACTGATGTGAAATCATGTATACTTATGAGATAGTTATCTGTGTATGTATTGTCTCCAAAAATATTAATTATAACAAATTAATACCTTGTATCTGGGTTAGCAATTTTGCTCTCAGAACATTACCACTCCCAACTTCATCTTAGTACTAATTCCCACACATCTGTAACCCCAGAGACTAGTTCAGATGGTTATGCTGACAGATGTTCGCCACTGTGCTGGGGTATGTGTGGGACACTGCAATGATGGGGGCTCATTCCCAGAGTGAAATAGAGTTTATAGCACCTCCGTGAGGCTGTGAGAAGCCATGGAATGCATGGTCTTCTGACCTCAGGAGCTCTGGGTTAGGATCCTAGGTCACTACTTGGCCACTGAGCCTCAGTTTCTTCATCTGTAAAATGGTAACAGTGGTGCTCATTTCTCAGGATGGTATGCGGTAAAGGTTAAAACAGTATATATGTCTTGTCCATGTGAAGTGCTCAGTAGTGTATATTAATATATTAATATTATATCTAATGTGCATAATATATTTCATATACAATGTTATATATTATAGTTAATCTGTTATCGTTAAGAGACAAGTCATTCATGTTTTACAATTAAAAATTTTTTGCCTTCGTTTTGATAAGGTATAATTTTATATTCATAGATAGTACTGAATTTTTTCTGAGGCTTGGGAACTGGTCTCGGAGGGTTGCAAGATATGATAAAAGTCTGTGAGGGATTTCAAGCAGTTCTCCTTGTAAAGAAGGTAATTATATCCTCAGTTCCTCAGTATTTGAACACTTATTTATGCACCTGGGATTTATTGGGCTCTAGTGGCACAACTGTTTACCACAGCATTAGTTAAAACATTGATACCTGAACACACCACAAGTGTCTGTGTACAGGGGAGTGGGTGTGTGAATTGTGCCATGGTAACACAATGTAATCTTATGCAACTTATAAAACTATAACTTGGATTTGCATATGCTGATATGGAAATATACCCAAGATATATTAAGTGGAAAATGTAGATGTGAAATAGAATGGATAGCATGACCCCATTTGGGTTAATTATTTTTAAAAAGATAGATATTCCTGAAAGTTATATAAGAAACTGTTTACCATCATTTTATTTAGGGGATGACCAGGGGTTGGAGAGGGGAAAACTTATTTTCACTTTATATTCTACTGTAGTGTTAGACTTTTTAAAAAGAACATGTCCATAGTTTGCTTTCATTTTGCAGTTAAATTTTATTTACATACTTTCAAAATTTAAGTTTTAAAAACTTGTTTCATTTGTATATTTTTTGCTTGAGATTCAAAGTTAAAGTATACAAAAGATTAAGCTATAAGATGCTAATCTCCCTCTTTCTCTATCCCCTGATCTTCCAACTCTGCTTCTTGGAGCACCCACTTTACCTGTATTGTGTATATTCTTCCAGACCTACTCTATGCATCTATAAAAAGTTTAAAAAAATACTTTTATTGATTTGAGAGAGAGAGAGGAAGGGAGATGGATATATCTATATAGAAATATCTGTGAGAGAGAAACATTAATAGGTTGCCTCCAACACATCCCCCACTGGGGATCAAGCCCCAAACCTGGGCATATGCCTTGACCAAGAATCAAACCAGTGACTTCCTGGTTTGTGGGCTGATGCTCAACCATGGGGCCACACCAGCTGGGCCACAAAAAATTTTTAAAGTAATTTTCTAATTGCACACGTACCAGTAAACATGAATACATGCTAAAAGCCATCTGACAATTGGTCCTCTCCCTCTCCCATTTCTATATTTATAATATTAGGTTTTTAAAAAGTTTGTGGTAAAAAAACAGAACTTTTCCAAGTCTATTATAAAAAGCCTTAAATAAAAAACAGTTCAAAACCTCAGGTTAGCCCATTTCGTAGGGCCTGCACTGTGTCCACAGGAAGTACAATGAAACCCATTTATGAAAAGTCATTGCAAAGTTTTGACTGAGTCTAGGTCCTGGGAAAGGCATGCAGTGGGTTCGGCACAGCAGCTGTTTACCAACCAGCACAGAAGTATCACAGCAGCTTAATTAACCTGCTTGGTTGTACTGGGAGTGATACCTGGACAGACCCACCTGGAGATGTGGTGCCCAAGACTGCTGTAGGCTTGTTTGGAGATAACAGTCTGGTGGAGGAAAACACACAATAGCTTCTTTAATTAAAATTATACTAAGGAGCTGAAGGAAAAGCAAGGGCATCTATCAGTGGTTTGAAGTAGGTCCTTAGTAAAAGAAGTCTTGTTTGAAAGGAGAGGATGAGGAGGAAATTAACTTGGAGAGCAGAGGTAGGAATGGGAGCAAACTGCATTCCAGGCATCTGTAAAGCCTTCACATGGTAGGTTTATCATGATGCAAGCAGAAGATTTGAACACCGCCACCACAACCTTCTTCACGGGCTCTCTGTCCCTCCATGTCTGCGTTAGGCACTTGTTTTTCTTTAGGAGAATTCTCCTCCCAGGTGGGTAACTAGAAATAGCAGCTGTAGCCTAGCTATAGGCTCCCAACCCCTTACATGAAAGGCAGGGGGTTGGTTGGTCATGAGTACAGCACAGCATGTGCTTGGAGGGGCCCAAATGAGAAAGCAATAGAAAGGGGGGTGTTTGGTGGGAGACATGTGCCCCTCGGGATATATGAGTTGGTGCAGTGACCTTTTGCTGCTATGAGTGGGCTGTTAAAGTGAGTCAGATGCCAGCTGAGCATGTGGTGAATTCTCTAGCCCTCTGGCTTTCCAATTACATTTGCCTTGCTATTTGTTCCTGCTGCTTCTTTTATTGCACGGTGGCCTCTAGTCTGCTTTTCTGAGGACGTGGGCCCACCCTGATTTCTACTGGCCTTTTAAGAAGTAATTGAACATCACCTCTCTGGGGGACATTTACTCCTTCCTGAACTCCCCCAAGTTCAGAGTCTGGCACTTAATTCCCCAAGTGTCCACAGTGCCTTTCACTTGCCCCGCACCTTGTAGTGACAGTGTCTGCCTGTGACTTCCATGCTCTCCTACGTCATGTGCTGTTCAGGTCTGTGCTGGCTCCTCATGATGTTCAAGGGCTGGTACAGCTGTACAAGAAGGTCATAAAATGTTTGTTGAATGAATGGTCCTCAGACAAGCACCTTTAGGAACCAGAACAGGTCATGCTGTGTGGACTGGAAGACCTTAGAGCTTTAGTGGAGGCTCTGTTCTCTGCGGACCCTCTTGAGAGAATGGGGAGGAAGCCATAGGTGCCCGGGTCACGGTGGTAGACACACTGAAGAGAGAGAGAGTGTGATGTGGAGTGAAGTGGAGGTGCTGAGAAAGGGAGCATGCCGCTTGTGAAGCTCCCTGGCCGGTTTTCTGCCATGGAAGCCCTCCTGCAGGTCAAGGCAGTGGTCCTCATCTGGGAGAGTTTGCCCCCGAGGAAACATTTGACACTGTCTGGAGACATTTTTAGTTTCCTCAACTGGGGAGGTGCTACCAGCATCTAGTGAGTGGAGGCCAGGTCAGCCAGCCCTACGGCACAGAAGCATCCTGCACCATGGCTTAGCCACGTGTTGATGGCATAGACTAGGTCTGGATATGTCACTGATTAATGTTTCTTGTTAATCTGGACATATGACCGTTGACATGCTACAGGATGTTTTATGACCAGAGAGCCTGAGAGGAAGTTGGTTTGTGGGCAGATTGCTAATTTGTTCATTGAAGCCTTTTGCCTTCTCTCACGGTGTTGACCCAGGTTTGATAGTGTATATGGTTAGGGGGTGGGACAGAGAGGTACTCTGGAGGTAGAGGCTGCCAAATCCTCTGTGCTGCCCACTCCCAGAGCAGCCACAGTGGCAAAGTGCCATCATGCACAGGCCTTTGACAGGCATGGGACTCCAAGGAAAACCTGATAGGAGGGGATCCTGATAAGAGGAAGGTGCTGAATATTGCATCTCCCTCAAATTCTTATGTTGAAGCCCTTACCTGCTCTGTGAGGGTATTTGGAGATGAAAACTGTGGGAGGTGATTTGGTTATGTCAGGTGAGGAGAGGGAGTTCCCCATGATAGGATTAGTGCCATTCTAAGAGGTGGCACTAGAGAGATGCTCTCTCTCCCCATGTGAGGGCCCTCACCGAGAACGTGACCACACCAATCTCAGACTTGCAGCCTGCAGAACAGTGAGAACTGTTTGTTGGTTAAGCCACTCAGTTTGTGGTATCTTGTTATAGGAACCTGAATGGATGAGACAAGGCCAAAGGACTGGATGGGGAAACTGTTTTATTACTTTGCCTTTCCTAAAGTTTCCTTCTTATGTGGGAGAAAGCCCAGTCCTTCCTTCCTGTGTGTTTCCTCCCTGTGAGTCTCCTTTACTGCTCATACTGAACACTACTTCTGACCCTTCTAGTCACCAAATGTGTGGAGGTGTTTTTCTTTCACACCAAGCAATTCTGTGCAACACTATCTGGGTGTCCTACAGTTAACTAAGCTCTGACATGATCTTCCCAGAGAGAACATCAGATCCCATAGGTTAAGGGTTTAGTCCCACAAGATCTCCCCCCGCTCCCGGACATACTTCAGGTGCCATTCACCATCCAGACACCTATGCTTCTAACCAATGGGCTACAGATTGGAGGTTCCAGTGACCCACTTCTTGGGTTCAGTTAATTTGCTTGAGAGGCTCAGAGCTCAGGGATGCTTACTTAGGTTTACTGGTTTACTAAAGGATTTGATAAAGGATGCAGGTGAGCAGCCAAGTGCAGGAGCTGTTGTCTCCATGGAGTTGGGCTGTGTTGTGCACCCAGTACAGATGTGTTTGCCCACCTGGACGCTCTCTGAACCCATCTTTTGGGATTTTTGTGGGCATGATTGATAATTAACTTCTCCGTTTTCAAGAAAAGGGGGGCGGGCAGGGCTGAAAATTCCAGCTTCTCATTATGGTTTGCTCCTTGTGGTGACCAGCCCTCATCCAGGAGCTACCCAGAGCCACCTCGTTAGAGCAAAGGGCACTCCTATCACCCAGGAGATTACAAGAGTTTTAGGGTCTCTGTATCAATAAGGGGAGGGGGAGAGAGAGCTATGTGTATAATCTCGCTGTAGCCTAGATGAAGCAGGACAGAGGGGTTAGAACACGTGACTTTAAAGAAAG
Organism: Antrozous pallidus; assembly: GCA_027563665.1. NCBI lineage: Eukaryota > Metazoa > Chordata > Mammalia > Chiroptera > Vespertilionidae > Antrozous > Antrozous pallidus. Next base: position 126,057,341 of record CM050508.1, on the reverse strand, counting down.
AGCTAAGAGAAAACGAAAGTCTGAACAAGTAATGTGAAAATGTAGCTAGCGAGGTGGGGTTGACCATGCAGTCTTCAGATGATGAAAGGATATGAGAGGCAGAGAACAAAAACTAAGAGATCTGGAGTTCACTCCTGACTCTGGTGAAGTATTTCTGAGCTTCAGTATCCTCATTTGCAAAATAAGCAGAAAGAATAATCCTTCCTTGGGTAGACTGGTGAAGATTAGAAACCATGACCCCATAGTACTGAGCATAGACTGTGATAAAGCAGGACCTGCCACCATTGTCACCAGCATCACCATCCTCAGGCACCACAGATTTCAGTTTCCCTTCTCCAATTCACATTTGAGCAATGCAAAACCCAACAACCTTGGCCAGTCCCACTTCCAGCACTTATTAGCTATTTGACCTTATATAAATATCTTAACCTTTTGCTTTTTGCTTAGGTCCCTTAAGTATAAACAGGTTGTGAATATTAAACAAGGTAATGCACATACAGGACTTTAGCACAATGACTGGATAATAGAAAGGACTGACCCTTGGGAGTCACGTAGCACCATTTCCTCTGCATTTTTTACAATTATTGCATCAGTTACAAAGACCCATCCAAATTCAGTGGGAGGGCCATAGATTCCACCTTTTCATCAGGAAGTGGCAAGGCTCTGGAAGAATAGGTGAGACTAGAAATACTTAGGCATGCTTACTAGGTTTACTAAAGGGTTTGGTAAAGGGTACAGGCGAGCAGCCAAGTGCAGAAGCTGTTGTTTGCATGGAGTTGGGCTGTTTCGTGCACTCAGTACAAATGTGTTTGGCCACCTGGAAACTCTCTGAACTTATTGGTTTTGGGCTCCTTTTTGGTGGGGGACCATGGGGGGAAATAAGGGTGTGGCCGATTGGTGATTCTCTCTCATCATTGAAATTTCTATCTTCCTCTCCATTCCTCTCTAAAATTAATTTTAAAAAAAACAAAAAAGTTTGAAAACTAGAATTTGCCACACTGAGATATATGTGTGTGCACATGTGTATATATATATGCATATGTGTATACTAATTCTATCTAATAAAAGAGTAGTATGCAAATTATTCTGCTACACCCACCAACCAATCAAGAGAAAGTATGCAAATTAACCCAACCAAGTTGGCTGCAGCCACGGAGTATGCAAGAGGCTTAGGTTTCCTCAGCAATGGAGGAAGCCAAGCTTTCTGCACACCCTGGTTGGCCCAGGCCTCCACTCAAGTTTCAATTATAGAAGATAAATAAATCCCAGATACCAGAGCTTTTGCTTTGGTTGCTGAGGGATGTGGCCAGCCTGAAAACCACCACAGGACCCTTGCCCAGGCCGCCCCATGCCCCAAGGGATCTCCCATCCTGATCCGGGACACTCTTCAAGGCAAACCATCTGGCCCCCACCCGTGCACCAGGTCTCTATCCTATCTAATAAAAGAATAATACGCCAATTGACCATCACTTCCCCCATGTGGTCAAAGATGGCTGCCCCCATGTGGACACAAGATGGCCAATGGGGGAGGGCGATTGGGAGGGACCAGCAGTTAGGCATCAATCAGGCTGGCAGGGGAGTGGTTAGTGGGGGATCAGGCTGGCAGGCAGAAGCGGTTAGGAGCAATCAGGAAGGCAGACAGGTGAGTAGTTGGGAGACAGCAGTCCTTGATTGTGAGAAGGATCCCCAATTGGAGAGGGTGCAGGCAGGGCTGAGGGACACCCCCTGCCACTGTGCATGAATTTTGTGTACTAAGCCTCTAACATTTGTATAATTATCTATGACATATGTTCATATTATCCTATCTAATAAAAGAGTAATATGCAAATTGACCATACCTCCGATCAAACCACACCCACAAGCCATGCCCACAAGCCAATCTGGAACAAAATGCAAATAAACCCAACAAAGATGGTGGTTAATTTGCATAAACAGTCGCTGAGCTGGCTGGGTCCCAGGAACATACTTGGGACCCAGGCCACTCCAAGCCTATAGGCCTGCACTTAGGCCCTGAGTGGCAGGTGTCCCAGAACACCTTCAGCCACTGCGGGACTATGGGTGCAGCAGCCAAGCAGCTGGGGGCGGGGATGTTCCTGCCCCGCCCCCAGCCACCTTGCATGCTTTGATGCCAAGTGGCAATTCGAGTCCACGCCCCCAGCCTGGTGCCCATGACGGGGCTGACTGCTGGCCTTCAGAGACAGTGATGTTCCCCCCCCACCCCCAGCCGCTTGCGTGTGCTCAAGCACCAAGCAGCGGTTTGGGTCCATGCCTCTAGCCCAGCACCCACAATGGAGGGGGGGAGGGCTGGCTGCCAGTCTCTGGGGTGTGTGGAGACCCTGGTGGCCATCACCGGGTGGGAGGGACACCCCCCTAGCCCAGCGGATACAATGCAGGGGCTGCATGAGTTGTAGAGGAAATACCATTTTAAAAAATATATATATTTTATTGATTTTTTTACAGAGAAGAGGGGAGAAGGATAGACAGTTGGAAACATTGATGAGAGAGAAATAGCAATTAGCTGCCTCCTGTACACTCCTCACTGGGGATGTGCCTCCAACCAAGGTAAATGCCCTTAACAGGAATCAAATCTAGGACCCTTCAGTCTGCAGCCCACAGTCTACCCACTGAGCCAAACCATTTCCAGCATAGACACCTTTTCTGACCGCTCATTGGCTAAGCTCCTATACACCACCACTTGCAGTATTGTTGGTAACTTAGGTTATAAGAATCCAAGAAGGTGATCTAGGGTTTATCCACCACATTCCTGGAGAAAAAAACAAAGGTCCACTGCTGGCAGGGCTAAGAAATGTCATATCCTTCCCTAGATGGTTTGGCTCAGTGGATAGAGGCTCAGCTTGCTGACAACAGGATCCAGGTTCAATTCTGATCAAGGGCATGTACCTAGGTTACATGCTCCTCCCTGGCTGGGGCCCAGGTCGGGGCTCATGCAGGAGGCAACCAATTAAAGTGATCCTCTCACACTGATGTTTCTCTCTGTCTCTCCCTCTCTTCCACACTCTCTAAAAATCAATGGAAACATATCCTCAGGTGAGGAGAAAGAAAGGAAGGAAGGAAGGAAGGAAGGAAGGAAGGAAGGAAGGAAGGAAGGAAGGAGGGAGGGAGGGAGGGAGGAAGGGAGGGAGGGAGGGAGGGAGAAAGAAATGTCATATCCAATGAAAGACACATCTTGAAAATGCCTAAAGAAAGTTGTCATTTTTTTCACAGTGAAGGGACTAGAGTCCGTGTTGATGAAAACACCTTGGCGGCTGCAGTGGCTGGCAGTGGCTGCAGCAGCAGAGTAATGGGACTGGCGCCTTCTCTTGATCAGCCCAGTCACCTCCCACAGAGGATGGCCAGACTGATGGGGAATGGGCCTCAGCCATCAGTAGGACATCTGAGGGCTCCCAGTCTCTGAGAGGGGGCAGACTGGGCTGAGGGAACCCCCTACTATGCACGAATTTCATGCACGGAGTCACTAGTATAAATATATTAATATATAAAACAGATAACTACTTTACAAGATAATGCTGCCCTTATTACATGTGACTAGAGGCCCAGTGCATGAAATTCATGCACAGTGGCAGGGGGTGTCCCTCAGCCCTGCCTGCACCCTCTCCAATTGGGGATCCTTCTCACAACTGTTTGCCTGTCTGCCTTCCTGATTGCCCCTAACCGCTTCTGCCTGCCAGCCTGATCCTCCACTAACCACTCCCCTGCCAGCCTGATTGATGCCTAACTGCTGGTCCCTCCCAATCGCCCTCCCCCATTGGCCATCTTGTGTCCACATGGGGGCAGCCATCTTTGACCACATGTGGGAAGTGATGGTCAATTTGCATATTATTCTTTTATTAGATAGGATAGAGACCTGGTGCACGGGTGGGGGCCAGATGGTTTGCATTGAAGAGGGTTAGGATCAGGGTGGGGGTTCCTTTGGGATATGGGGCAGCCTGGGCAAGGGTCCTGTGGTGGTTTTCAGGCTGGCCACGCCCCTAAGCAACCAAAGCAGAAGCCCTGGTATCTGGGATTTATTTATATAAGTAAATCTATAATTGAAACTCTGTAGCCTTGAGTGGAGGCCTGGGCCAACCAGGGTGTGCAGAAAGCTTGGCTTCCTCCATTGCTGAGGAAACCTAAGCCTCTTGCGCACTCCGTGGCTACAGCCAACTTGGTTGGGTTAATTTGCACACTTTCTCCTGATTGGTTGGTAGGTATGGCTTGTGGGTGTAGCAGAATAATTTGCATAGTACTCTTATTAGATAGGATATATTCTATACTCTGTTCTATTCTTTTAAGAAAGTCGTTTCTCACCAGTCCACTCAATCAATTTCGTAGCACACTCTGTGCCTGGTCTGAGTCTTCAGAAAGCCTTGGGCCAAGAGCAGTTTCCGAGAACTGTAGTGTCTGAGCCATGCCCAGAGGCCAGCGCAGCACTGAGTTTCTGGCCAAGATTTCTGTAGCAGCACCTGAGCGACTCCTAGTTCCCAGCGTCAGGGAGTTCAAGGCTTCTGCCCGAGAAGACAATGGAGCTTACACTCTCAGATGTCCTCTTCCCTTGCATTAGTAGGCAGTGGGCCGATCTGAAACAGCAACCAATGGGCAGATTATCTGGTTAAAGGTGTGCAAAGGCACCAACTCCTGAGAGCAGCCACCCTTTCATGCTGGGGCCACACAATCCCTTGACCGTGCCAGTGCCTGCCACGCAGGAGCCAGCTCCTCCCTGTGACCCCTTGTGTCGCTTCCCAGCAAGAACCTGAGGCCCCTGACTTGGGTAGGAGGTGTGCTGTGGCCAGTCAGGGACTCTGGTCCAGCAAGTCGATATCCTTAGTTTTCTCTCTTTCATGAAATTGATGGATGCCCACCCACCTTGATTTCTCTTGGTAAAGCATCTTTGTGCCTGCAGCCTGGACTCACTTTCTTATGAGTCTTGTCTGGGTTTCTAGCAAGCTAGCTTCACGTGTTTAGGGACTTTGGTACTAATCAAGATATTTAGGCCCACTTTTTGGGTGTCAACCTTCTTGTCCAAAGGGGTAGGGGAGGCTGGGGGAAGGCAATGGGGGGAAAAAAAGGAGATACATGTACTACTATGAGTAATACTTTAAACAATAAAATAAAATTTTAAAAAAAGAGAACCTTCTTGTCCACCATGGTGCTTTTTAGCCAGGCCAGAGAAAAAGCAGGCAGGAAGCTGTACATAGGAGACAACTAGGAGACATTGTTATTAGAAAAACAGAATAATCAGAAAGTGCTTAGCTCCTGTGCTGGGTCCAGCCTTTGTTTTCTTTGAGGTGGTCTTTAAAGTGCTGGGCGTAAAAGGGAGTGGAAACGAAATGCTGGCGCAGTCACCTGGCAGCCTGAGATCAGGAGGCGACAGGAAAATGAAAACATCACATTTGCCTTTCCACTGCTGGCCGCAGGCTTCAGTGGCACCTCCTCCCCTCTCCGCTAACACACCCTTCCCACTTCCTCCCTAGCCCCCACTTGTCTCACCACTCAGTCACTAGTGCCACCCTAGGCTGCATAAGGCTTGCATTTTGTCAAAAGAGGTGCCAAGGCCAGAGCAAGGGAAGGTTCACATGGGCTGCAGGGGCCAAGGACAGAAAGGACCACCTTCTACAGATGCCGGAAGCGGGCTGAGTCTCTTTTCCTTCTCTAACACCAGGAAGATGTGGTTGAGGGGAGAGGGGGCCTGCTTCCTCCTGAGATTCTCTGTCTCTGGTGTCCAGGACTCCCAGGCTGTGTGCCTTTGCATGTTGTGGCGATGGAGCCGAGTGGTCTGTCCGGCTCTGTGGGCTGCCGGCTGGGAGTCATTCGAAGGGAATGGTCAGGGACTAGCCATTTTACTCTTTGGCATTGTTGACCTTAAGTTTAGTGGCCCCTTCCCATTTGGGGGCCACAATGTCATAAGGGTCAGTTTAGAGTCCAGGGACCTGCTGATGATGGAGAGGTGCCCATTAGGGCCCCGGGCATCTGACATGTGCACACTCCAAAGGAGCTCCAGGCCTAGCAGATGGTGGCCGTTTGTGAAATATGGGTATCTCAGACCTTTGGAAATGGGATGCCCCAAAGACACTGGAGAGGTTTGCTACAAGCAGTACTTTGTAGAATCGAGTTTCTAATGGTTCACAGCTCACTCATGTCTGTTATCTCCCTTGAGCCTTCCGTTGGTCATTTTGGATTTTTGTAGTTACTGGATTTTCTGAAAGTCAAGCCCTCATAGAAACATTTTCTATTCAGAGGCTTGAGGTGTACAGAAGACACGTGGCCCTGGATTCTGGGAGACTGCATGACCTTGAGATGTAATTTCAAGATGATTCACTCAAACTGGAAAAATTCAGTGTGCAGGGAGCCCGTTACCTCGAGTTTGTTCCGTGGCCTCCCACAACACATGACATCGGGGTCATTTCTAACCTCCTTGTGGTTTTCAAAAATGCTTTCCCATAGTTTGCTCATCACAGCAACCACATAAGGTAAATACTGTTATATCCTGCCCTGCAGAGGAAAAACAGAGGCCTGGCAGTATTAAGTAACCTGCCCTAACTCACAGGTAAGAAGAGAGGAAGCTGAGACTAGAACCTCAGCCTTCGGGCACTGGGGCTCGTTCTGTCCCCAGTGGGGACTGCCAGCCATTGCCGGAGCAAGAGAGAGCTGTGGAGCACTTGCAGCTTCTGTCCTAGCTTAGTGTCCAGTGTCCAGCCTGCATGTTAGGTCCTGAGTTGCTCCTTGTTCGGGACCTACCTCATCAATCTATGCAACCCTCTGCTTCCGCTCCCCCCAAGCTCTGTGACATGCCCTCCTTGCACACCTGCAGAACACCAGTGGGGTGCATCCCAGGGGGCCCAAGGCAGCTTCCTAGACTTCAAAGGGGCAGGCAATGGACCTGGGTCCTCGGCTGGCTTCAGGAAGTCAGAGGAGAGATGTGGTCATTTTCTGGTAGACAGGCAGGTCTGTGTCTCACCCCAGGTAGAGCTTCTACTTCACCTTGTGACCAGATGTCACAGTAAGGGCTGGGGTGGGATGGACCCAGGATTGGTTGTTTCCATGGCTTCTGGCACTCGTGTCTTCTGAATTAATTGTAGAGCCATTGTAGGGTCTTCTGAATTGTGTGGCCTGCCTTGTATGTGACCTTCTTGGCTCACAATTTTGTTGTAGGAGGCACAGTGGAGGCAGGAGGCAGCGGAGAGAGCTACAGACCCAGTGTCTGCTCACTCACCTGCTTCCCACAGTGTACGGCTCCCATCAAACCTGGTGACATGTACTTGTGCCTCGACTGTGAGCAGAGTTGCCCAGCCCTGGCCTCTTTCTGGAAAGCACTGGTGAGCATAGCTGTCGTTTAATTGTAATTTCTAGAAGAGCCACATGTATACTCCTTCCAGATGGCTTCCTGGTGGGATTTGACAATGGCTGCGGTGGGAACACTTAGGGCAGGTGATGAGCTTTTATCAGTCACATACCAGCTTCAGCAGTTTTACTTTTCAGATGCATATTTTAAAATTTATTTCATCTAATATTTTTAGTTAGATCAGGAATAGTTCATTAATGCATTTGTTTTTTCCTAAATAGAAGTGCTTCTCACTGTGCTGTGCATATTTCCATAAAAGTCAGGAAGCTAATTTTATGGCTTACCTAAGAAAATAAAGGTCTGTATTTAAATTATGAAAATAAAACATGCATAGAGTGGAGACCTTGAAGCTTTTAGACCTAAACAAGGACTGTGACTTTGGTTTACCTCTCTGAGTAACCTCATAAGGGACTTTAACAAGCTCACAATCTTCCTATTCTTTCATGAACAAATTTTTTTTCCAAAAGAAATTTTGAAGTTGGGGTGTGTCTTCCGGAGAGAACTAGGCCTGCTAAACAAATTCAAGAAGAACTATAAGCACTCCTCTCCACCCTCCCCCCCATTGTTATTATGGTAAAATACACATCATATAAAAGTTGTCATCTTAACTTTTTTGAGTGCACAGTTCAGTGATATTAAATACCTTCTTAATGATGTGCAACCATCACCACCGTCTACCTCCAGCACTCCTTCATCTTAAAACTGGGGCTCTCAAACCAGAAACAATAGCGCCCATTTCCCTCTCTCTCCAGCACCTGGTAGCCACCATTCTACTTTCTCTACGATTGTGACTATATACCTCATGTAAAAGGAATAAAATAATATGTTACCCTTTGTGACTGGCTTTCTTCATGTAACATAAGGTCCTCAAGGTTCATCCATGAGGACAACTCATGCCATAGCGTATAACAGAATTTCATTTCATTTTAAGGCTGAATAATATTTTTTTCTATCAGTTTTTAAAACATATTTTTATTGATTTAGAGAGGAAGAGAGAGAGAGGGAGAGAGAGAGAAACATCAATGATGAGGGAGAACCATCAATCAGCTCCCTGGACACATGGTGCTTTGTGAGTGCCAAGTTCATTCCCATGCACACTCTTACTATGGAGGATATGCATTTAGAATGGCATTAGATGTAGAAGAAATAGTCAGGTACAGCAAGCTGGATTTAAAACAGTTCCTGGGTGAGACTCCTAGTCACACGCAGTCTACCCTGCTGGCTAAGTTCCCAGAATTGTCAACCCACGGTTAGGCATTCCCACCAGAGCACCCCCTGCTTCCCCTGGGAGAAAATTCCTGCTAGGAGTCCCTGCCCGCTGGCTCCTGTGGCTGCCAGGAAAGCCTGTTTAGCTTAAACAAAGGCCCAGCCCGCTGGCATCTGGGTGAACACGGGCTTCCTTCCGAGATGGAAAGGATCTGGATCAAAGGGCAGCAGCTTTCTTTTCTCTCTCCTTGTTTCCTTCTCTCCACCTGAAACAGCTGGTGACTGACTTGCAAAGGGTCAAGTATAGACATGAAAGCACGTCTGCTTTTGGGGAGGTGTCTACTTCTGTGTCAGGAGGCATTATTTAAAAATAGATGCCAAATAAGTAGGAGGATGGAGGAGGGATGTACTGGGGAGCGACTGGGCTGGGAGCTGTGGAGGGAATGGAGACTCACTGCTAGCACCTGGTACACTAAGCCTCACTTAGTAAACCTCAGCGTCCTCCTCTGCAGGTTGTGCTCTCCCAAGTCCCTTACAGCCGCACAGTTTCTGCCAAGTTCTTTTCTTTCCTGAGAACCTCGCTGGGCAGCCTGTGTTGCATGTGCCTCTGCTTCTACTGGGGTTTTCACGCATCATAGACCATCAAAGTGTTCTTTTTATGTTGCCAGAACTTACCATTGATTGCAGCCCTGATTAAAGGAGGGGGTGATTAGAGGAAAGGGAGATTCTGTATGTTTGCCAGTGTTTGTGCCTTATGTACTTACACATGAGTTTTGTGTATGTTTGTACATGTGTGTGTTTAGTATGTATGTGAGTGTGTCTGAACACATGTGTAGAGAGGTGTAGAAGGGGAGGGGTCCCAACCAATCCCTAGTATTCTGAGATTTGTTTGGCTCTGTCCTTGGGTATATTTCTCCTAAAAGGAATTATAGGTCAGTCATTTCAGATTTTGCCCCTTGGTGATTCCCAGAGGAAGAACCAGTTATTGATCTGCCCATCACATGCTGCTGCTGTTGATTGACAGCCTTGGAGAAAGGCTGCACTTGCCCAGCAAACCCTTTTGGACTCTCATTAGAGACCCTCCTTCAGCAGGATAGGCTTCCAGCCCAAGTCCGAGCAGTCTCTGCTGTGACGGTCCTCCTGCCAGGGCTCGGAGCAGGGCACACACTACAACATGCTGACTGAGCACAGAACGATTCTTTCCACCTGCCTCTCAGAGGGAAGGCTAATACAGTAGTTCGTGCGGAGAGAACAGATCTCATGGGTGACATGTTACTTTTATGCAATTGGCAAATATAGGGGTTGGGATGGTAGAAAAAAAGATTGATGTGGCTTTTCTGAAAATATAGGTGGATACATAGTCTCCTGCTGAAAGGTAATTAATTATTTCTTTTACTCAGATTTTTATGTGCATGTGACAACACCAATGGAAAAAAAGCTTCAAAAATGATCCATTATATAAATGTACCACACTTTCTTTAATTATTCACAATAAAAATGTTCTGTCTACCCCTTATTGAACTTTCGCTGTGTGTGTGTCAGGCACTGGGCTAAGAGTTTTATATGCATTGTGAATCTTTTTTTTTTTTTTTTAGTCATCGCTAGAGGATATGGTTATTGATTCTAGAGAGAAAGGAAGGAAGAGGGAGAGAGAGAGAGAGAGACTTTGATCAGTTGCCTCCCATATACACCCTGACCGGGGATCATACCCACAACCTAGGATTGTACCCTGATCAGGAATAGAACCTGCAACTCTTTGGTGCATAAGATGACGTTCTAACTATCTGAGCCACACAGACCAGGGCTATCATTCCTATTTTTAGATATTTAGGTTGTATCCAGCCTTTTCTTTCTTACAAATAGTGCTTAGGATGTGCCTGATTTATGACATCCTGTTTAGAGTGGATTCCTCTAAGCACGGTTCCTGGGCATGGAATTAAAACAAACACTCTAGAAACACATTGCAACGTTGCATTTGTGCCACATCAGATTCCGACATGTGGGAGGTGCATGCCTCCGCATACTCCCTCGTAGAGACTCTGGAAAATCAGTCTTTTGTTAAGCTAGGGGCACCAGACTGATGCATCAACAGAAGTCCCAGAAGTTAAGATAAATACCCGATAAAGTTTATTCTAGGGACTTAGGAAAAGAGACAGCAGCCCTCTTCCTCTTCCTGGGTTGCCATATGTTGCGAGTTAGAGGCATTGCTTTGGAAAGGGGAAGCATGCCTTTCTTCCCATGGAGCCAGATATTTTCAGGAGGGCTCTGGGGCCATCTCGGTCCAAGGCAGCTCTTCTTCCCTCTGCCCTTCCCTTCCACTCAGTTTCCTTGCAAGCCACTCTCAGTCTGGAAGGAGGTAGGGTGGATCTTCCCCTGAGAGAGGCCTGAGAGCCTGGGCCACGCTTGGGACCTGAGCAGGCAGAGGCCCTCTTTCTCGGCAGGTTGACTGCTGTTCCCTCTCCCTAGGACTCCCCGCCTGGCCTTGTGTGGCATACCCTGAACTTGGCTGTCACCTTGTAAATGGGCTATGTGGACAGATGGGAGGATATAGACTTGGAAACAAATCTGTGAATATAATGAAGCCAGTGGCTGAGCTGGTCTTTGGTTTTCTAGTGGAAACCATGTTTTCTCCATCCAGACCTAGTTTAAATGCATGGATTTAGTCCATGCTAACTAAAACATACATACTAAGTGCCTTCTCTGTGCCAACCATTGTCCCAGTCACTGGAGACAGACAGACAGCAGCACATCAAGTGCTACTACATAGAGCTCACACCTTTCATGGGGGGAGAGAAATACTAAAGGAATGACTGCAGCCCCTCAGCTGGCCATAGGTGCTGTGTCCAGGAGCAGAGCAGAGCAGGTTGGAGAGTGATGGGTGATGGGGTGAGGGAGGTGCTGGCTTCCCTGGGTGGTCAAAGAAGGGGTCTCAGTGTTTCAGTAGAGATTTGAAGGAAGCTAGGGAGTGAGACATGAATGTTTTGGGGCAGTCTCAGAATGAATGGTCCAGGTAGGGGCAACAGTAAGTCCCAAGGAATGAGAGTGTATTTGGCAAGTTCCTTGACAGTGAGGAGGCTGTGGGCAGGAAGGGCATGAGCAAGGGGGAGACATCGGAGGAGGGAGACTTGGGGCTGTGGAGGAGGAGGCCCTGTGACAGACTCAGGGTTCAATGTCATATGCACTGCAGAGCCCTTGGGAGGTTGATAGGTGATGTGATCTGATGTCCTGTTCGAAGAAGCTGGCTCTGGCTCTGGTTTGCATTCAGCAGGACTGGAAGCAGAGACCTAGCAGCTGCTGCCGCTGTCCAGGTTGGGGAGGATGGTGGTAGCTGGGGGAGTGAGGAGTGATCCATTTGGGAGCACACACTGTTTTGAGGTCAGATACCAGTTACCTTCACTCTGTCTTCTGGGAGCAGAGCTCTGGCTGGTGGAGGCTGGAAATTTTGGTACCCTTCCTTTCCCAGGGAAGAGTAGGAACCTCTAGAGTAGTCTGCCCCCTCTTTGGAATATTGACCTCCGGGTATCAGTCAGTTTTTACTAATCCTGCATCCATGTCCTTTTGGAAAGATCCTCTCAAATTGGCACAAATCTTTCAAGTTCTTTCTTCCATAGGAAATGCAGTGGAAGTCCAATGCTATAACCATCTGTTTCTTTTTCTCCATGCCAAGCCTTCTGCTGGGGGCAGGGAGGAACTTAAGAAAAAAAACAAACAAATACAAAACCAGGAACCACCTGCTGGAGTTCTCCCGCTACACCGTCTGACCAGGAAACACTGAACAGACAATCATCAGGATGTATTTCAATGTCTGTCAGCTTCAGCACCTGTTTGACTTCCTTCTAGGGCTTTGCATTATTGATAATATTAGTGAAAGAGAGCTGGAAACATTTCCCAGGCTAACAGGAAGGCTTCACAGACCAGTGCTCTGGAAACCGTGGTTTTTTTTCTCTCTACCTGCCAGATGAGTGTCTGCTAGTGTTCATCCCCACTGAATCTGCTTCTTCATCTTTAACACAAGTCCTAGACAGCTTGATCCTTAGATGCCTCTCAGTTCTAACATCTTACAATTCTAAGTATGAATGAGAAATAAGGAGCAGAGGTGACTGATGGCGCCACTACTCTGGGCTTTAGGAAAGAGATTCTTTCAAGTGGTGGCCCAGGTATGAATTTAGGGCAGGCTCCTGGGTGCCACCCTAGGGCTTCCACTTCCATTATTTGCAGGATATCAGAAGCTGTATGACTTGATTCATTCTGTTAAAGAAAGGTGAGCCAACTGTAGGCTGGGCATAAATCTCCCACGCAAGGAGAATTATCTCTGATGGCTATGTATTCTGCACAAGGATCTAATTTGATCAGTCATGTGTCAACCAGGCTGTATGTCTGGCTTGGATTTTTGTGTCTCAGAAGAGAAATTAATGAGAGGACAATTAGCCAACCAAGAGATGGCTGTTTCCTCCAGTTCCAGACTTCTTTCCCCTGCTGCCTGTTTCCTGTGTTGTTATGATTTATAGGCTTGTCTGTCCCCTGCAGAGGCTTTGGTGTAAGGTTTTACCGGGTAAGCAAGTGGCTGGCTCCCAAAGATGACATGACAGCCTTAGTCCAGGCTGAAGCCAGGCCAGCTAGGCCCGATGCCTTTCTCTCTTACTTACAAGTCAACATGTTCTTCTAGGCATAGGAGATGGGAAACAAGGATTCAACCTAAGAAAGTCTTTTTCTGCTCTTACTGTCTTTTCCTTTTCTAAGTACTCCTGCTGCATATTGTGTGAAATTCATATGTTGATGAAATTGGCCCATGTTTTCCAGAATGCATTCTTACTAGAATGAGTGGGTATGTTCTGCACTTAGGGGAGGGATTATACTATTTCAACATAATCATTTCCCAGCAGGTTTCCAATCCAGGCATGCATTATTGTCTCAATGATGATGTGGTGACTGATAGTGTTATTCATGTTGTGGTTGAAAGAACCCATGTTCCGGCAATTCTTTTCCTGCTGCGTTTATGAGAAGCCTTCCCCGGGCTCAGGGCTTTGTTGCTGTTTTGAGCCTGCCATTGTTCTGGGTCTTTGTCTGAAAGGCTGCGTGATGCGGTGGGAACCCTCCATGCTAGGTGACACCGTCTGCACTGGCAGCATTGCTGCATCGGTGAACAGAACTAGTACTTTGTCTTTTCAGGTTAGTTCTCAGGTGTTCTTGAAACTGAGTTAAATGCCAGTCAGCGATTGTCAGGTTCTTTGGGCAACTATTTCTAGATGTAGCCACTGGAAGTAGGTAAGACAATGTACCCAAGTATGGAGTACTCGGATACTCTACAGCAGTGGTTGGCAAACTCATTAGTCAACAGAGCCAAATATCAACAGTACAATGATTGAAATTTCTTTTTAGAGCCGAAAACCGACTTCTGTGTCTGGGCCATGAAGTTTCAATCGCATTGTACGTGCTCTCCTGCATGTGGTATTTTGTGGAAGAGTCAGACTCAAGGGGCCAAAAAGCCGCATGTGTCTTGCGAGCCGCAGTTCGCCGACCACTGCCCTAGCCCATCACTGCTATGCCATGCTTGGACAATGCATGTAAAATTCTTAGCACAGGGCCTGGCGCATAGTGATGAGTCTCAGTGAAGGGTAGACATAAAATGATTATTGTGAATTGAAGAAAGTGTGATACATCTATATGAGGTAACATTTCTTGATTTAAACATTTCAGAGACTCCCTATCACCATAGTAGCCATATAAGTAATAATACTAATGATTGGTTAGGAGAATGGCCATCGTGTGCCAGAATCTAAATTTGTGCTTTGTGTTCATTACCTCACTCAGCCATCCCCACAGTCCAAACAGATATTCATCTGATGAGGAAGTGAGTCCTTGAATAGGCCAACTTGCCTAACTATGGCATCCAAACCCACAGAGAGCTGCTGTAGTGCTTGATGCCCTGGTTGAAATTAAGCCAATCCTTCTCCCCAGATCCAGGCCCTGGACAGATGCCCCATCCTGAGGAAAAAAGGGGATAGGGAGGCATTGGCCATGTAAAGCTATTCTGGGGCTTACACCAGCCAATGGCATCCACTTTCTGATAACATTGTTTTGTGCTCTACGTTTGAGTGGCCAAAACAAAGTGGGTGGAGGACAAGGGTGACTCAACAATACTGCAATACTGTGTTTATTGAAATAAAGATAACGCCCTCTCTCAGAGGGGCTGTCAATGTGGAAGTGGCTCAGAGGGGAAGGGCAGGAAAAACTAGCTGGCAAAGAAAGATCATGTTTCCCTAGTCAAGCATGTTCTAGAAATGTCTCATGAGAAGAACTGTATGTTCAAGTTCATGAAAGAGTGGAAGAGGGGAGGGGACTGACTTGAAGAGGATGTGAGAAAGTGGGGTTCTTGGGTTTAAGTGTTTTCACCCAAAGAAACAGTGCTGGGAGTGGTCTGAGTCTACCCCGTGGTGGGTAGCTGGGCTCCTTCCCTGCACTGAGTGCTCTGGGACTGCATCTCTGATCACTTTCTCTTCAGTGCCACTTCTGTTCCCACTCGGCTGCTGCAGCCATTCGCTGATCAGCAGCAGGATTAGCTGGTCTCATTCTGTTCTGGCCACTGCAGTAGCTGGGGTTACCACGGCCTTTATTCTGAGTTATAGCTTCTGACTAACACCATACTCACAGGAATCTAGGGCCTCCCCCTCCTTCACCCAAGGCAATCTAGCTTAAAATTAAAAGTACTTTCTGCTACCGAATCTATCCTTTGATTTAGACTGCACTTCCTTGTTTCTGCTATTAAGTGAGGAGAACCCCTTTAGAAGTTCAGGCCCATGATTTAATGACAGCCAACATTCATCACTGCCTTACTACGTGCAAGCACTGTGTCAAAGCTCCTTCCACATCAACCAAGGATATCAGTACCATTTATTGGTCCCTGTTTTACAGGTGGGACTGTAGGGCTCAGAGAGATCATGTGAGGGCCCAAAGTCACACACCTACCAAGTGTTGGTACCAGAAATTGCATCGAAGAAGAGTGGCTCTTGGACTTGATCTCTTCAGCTCTGTGCTAGGCAGTGGGTCCTGCCAGAGGCAACCGTGAGAACCTGGGGCTCCCAAATGCACTGCCCTCCCCATTTAGGGCAAGCAGCTCAGCTTTGGTCTCCTCTGTCTTTGCTGGCTGGTTTTGCCCAGTGGGTGGGATTCATAGCGGGGCTGGCTAACTCTGGCACTGCAAATTCTTATAGCAGATATGTGTCACACAATTGGGCACCCATCCAGTGTGACCATACTGCCATCATGAGTCATTTCCAAATATGCACATCTTTTCTCCCCATCTGGATTGTGAGATGTTGATGAACAATGCCTATGCTTTGTTTTTCTCTCGTTAGTCCCAGAGCACATGACATGTTAGCAGGTACTTAGTAATAGGTGGTTTAATACCACTTAACCATGACTAAGGGGACAGAGTAGCCTCCTCTTAAGCGGCAGCCTTCTCATGTGGATAAAACTTGCAATAGTCTGGTATTAACACACTCTCATCTCTGGAGAACAATTGTGTTGCTTTGGCAACTGTCAGGCAGAGGAAAACACCATCCGTAGACTCTAGAACCTGCTTTCTGACAATGTTTCAGAGGCTTGGCCACCTTGTATATTTTTATTGGCCTCTTTACATTGGGCATCCTTGTGCTGTATTATTCCTGAGGTGCTGCTATTCTCAGTGATCTGTTCAAATGCAGAACCAAATGGAGCTCTGAGATTGGTCCTGATTTGCTCAGCAGAGCCTTGGGGTCTGATCTGGACGTTGTCTGTGTTTGGTTTTGCAATGAGTTGATTTGCACATGTGCTTGTTTGAGAAGGAGCACAGGCTGCTCTGCGGGTCAGAGGGGGTAGCTGGTCTGGTGCAGCCTTGGACAGAAGAAGGTCCATGCATGCTTCAGAGTGGTTTTTAATTTTTCTCCCATTTTGACCAACTTAAGACCTTCTTTTCAGCTTGCGTCACCCTTGGCTTACCTTGGGTGAGGAGAAGAAAGAGCCAATTATAGCCATTATAGCCATCTGAGTGCTCTCTGCCTTTTTGGAGCTGAACGCACTGTGGATCTCTTCCATCAGAAAGAATTTTATTGGTTTTTCTTGGATCTGACTTATTTTCTTGGTTATCCTTGGACGAGAAAAGCATAACGGCACTGGCTGTGCTAAGGAACCTTTGTGGCAGGAGAGAGAATGGCATCAAGTGGCAGGCTAGACAACCCTAGTAAGCGATGACCCCATCCCCACGGTGCCTGTCCCAGGCAGAATTTTAAGACTGACAGCTCACCTCTGCCCCTTCCTGCTACCACCCAAGAGAGTATGAAACAGGGAGGGCACCATGGGCAAATGCTCCACCAGTGTACGGCTAGCAAATTGCCTAGAAAGAGAGACTGTTTGGTAAAAACAGTGTATAGTCTCGGATGCAGGCATTCCAAGGGGGACATGTTAAGCAAAGGCTAACTCAGGGACAAGGCCATCATCCTGGGTCTCTTTCCCAGTTAAGATTTATCTGGGCTTCTGGTGTGTACAGTGGATGCACTGAGACCACATGAAAGACGGACCTGTGCTGAGCAAAGAGTGAGCATGCATATTGTCAGAGCAGGCCTGCCATATTCCTTCCTCAGATGCACATACTCTAAAGCAGACAATGAAGATCTGGGGATGGCTTTGTTCAGGGAAGCCCCCTTCACCTGCCTCTGTATTTGGTCACTGCAACTTCCCTGCTTGAAAGGAAAAAGGGAGAGGCACTCAGAGCACTTACTGGCTTGTGTGAGCCCAGAAGGAAAGGCAAGATGAGGGGGATGGAGAGTGGACACATTCTCGCCCGATTTCTATAGCCGAAGGCTGATTCTCTCATCCAAGGATTAGCACTACTGGGATAAGACTAGTAAGTGTAGGGAGAGGATAGATGTTAAAAATATTTGAAGTAATTTATAACTGATATTACTAATTGGATTTGCCCCAGGATCTATTTCCACAAGGGTTCATACTGTGTGAACATAGCTCTGCTAGAATAAGATCTCCCTGTATGTGTGTCAGTGTGCTGGGGCATCAGAGACCGTTAACTGAGCATCAGAGACCAGCGGGCTTACACAACAGAATCTGTTTCATCCCGTTATGAAGGCTGAAAATCTGAGGTCAAGGTGCCAGTGGGCTTGGTTTTTCCTGAGGTCTCTCTCCTTGGCTTGTAGATGGCCTTCTTCTCCCTGTGTCCTCACATGGTCTTCCCTCTGTGCCTGTCTGTGTCCTAATCTCTTCTTCGAAGGACCCCAGTTATAGTGGATGAGGGCCCACCCTCATGCCTTCTTTTACCTTAATGACCTCTTTAAAGACCCTGTCTCTACATGCAGACATATTCTGAGGTACTGGGGGTTAGGACTTCAACACATTCATGTTCAGGGACTCAGTTTAGCCCATAGCACTTCTTATGTGTTTGGTGGTGACACTGATCACCTTTCTGTTACCTGGAACTGCTCTTAGCCTTGTGTGAGCCTCTCTCTGATCCTTGCACTGGATCTAAGGTGACGACTGACATTTAGTTCCCTTGCTATTCAGAGGAGAAAACAGAGGACTTGGGTGGTTTGCCTCCAGCAGCCAGGAAGCAGGGGCTAGCACTTGCCCTGGGCCTGCCGAACCCATGTGCTGGGCCCCTGCAGCCGCTGGAGCAGATGCCTTCTCAAGTTCCTCACTGAAGACTATGTCCCTGAGCAGCTTGGGGAAGGGCGCAATTTCAATTCATTGGAAAGAAAATATTGAGGTGCTCTTTCACATTCATGGCTACTTCCTGTCCCATCCTGGGTGACATGCCTCCATCCCCATGGCCACCCACCAGCCTTCCTGTGTGGGAAGGCACACCTCTGGGTGACACGCTTTACTGCATCTGAGAAACAGGCTACAGGTGAAAGCTAGATGGAAATGGACAGCTGATGCCCAACAGGCCCGATAGCCACAGGTTTGATCGGTCAGGCTTGGAGTCTTTGCCTGGAGCCTTCCTCCTGCCACTCTAACTTCCTTCCCCTGCTGTGACACAGTGGCTGCCTGTGCATAGGATGCCTAGATGCTTGGCTGTGTGTAAGGCCCTGGGCTCATTCCTAATGAGAACTTAAGACTTTGCCATACAATTATCCTGGATTCTTTCAAAGCATTTCCCACTGACTTCTTGAAGTTAAACTGCTTTGTAGTGTTAGTAATTATGTGGCCTTCAATGCTTTGGAGGCTAGGTAAAGATTTTATTTTTCAGTGTCCAGACATGTATTTTTCTCTTACTTTCCTCCCCCTTCCTCTTTATGTTCTCTTTTTCTTCTTTGATCCAAACTGATCAGATCTTCATTGATCTATCACTAATCTATTGCGGGGGCATCTGAGCTTTCAAATTAGTCTCCACTTTCCTCCTGCCATTATATTGGATGATTAGCACCCTTCTTTCCACCTTCATTGTTGCCCTCAGACATATTCATTGCTAGATGCTCCCTTTTTAAGAGGGTGGATAATCTATTTTAATGCAGGGCCAGCCAGCGGCATTGTCGGAGGTGGGGTCCAGGGCTCCCAGAACACTGAGTTCAGAGTAGCTTGCTCTCCTTACCTGCAGGTATCTATCTCTCCAGAGAGCCAAGGAAAACATTTAGGATCACTTAAGGTTCGGGGTTTTATTTTCTTACTAGGGGCCTGGTGTACAACATTCATGCACTGGGGGTACATGGTCCCTCAACCCAACCTGCCCCCTCTCACATACTGGGAGCCCTCAGGGGATGTCCAATTGATGGCTCACCCCTAGCCTGCCCAAGGCTAGGAGGCTTTAGGCCTTGGGCACCTAGCCATCGCCCTGCTCAGCTCAGCCCTGGCTGCCTGCAACCACCCGGCCCCAGGGGCTGGGCGCTCGCTGCCACTTCCACTCGTAGTGCCCTGGGGCTGAGTGCTCCCTGATGCCGCCACCACCACCACCACTGCTGCTTCTGCCACCGCTTCCCCTCACAGCGCCTGGGGGCTGGGCGCTCGCGGCCACCACCACCTTTTCATTTCATCTCCACTCCCAGCCCGGTGCTCATGTCAGTTGGCCCTGCCCTTGCTCCTGATTGGCTGGTAGCATAGCCAATCAGGAGCGAAGGTATGGTCAAATTTGCATGTTTCTCTGTTATTATATAGGATGTTACCTGCTTTGTGATGTCCTTTAACATTCACCTGCTTTCAGAATCCTGCCAGACAAAAACTCTGCATCTTTTCAGAAACTCGGCAGATTAATTTCATTTCAGTTTCTCATCTATTAAGTTCAAACAATGGAACTCTTAATTAAAAATTTGTATGTGGCAAATTCCTTTGAAATTAATTCTACCTATAAATCTCTTGATCATCCCAACTATATATGTGCATAAAGATATAACTGTATTAGGGTCACCTAACCTGATAGATGCTGGATGGATAGTAGTATTTAGAGTTTCATTCTCCTCTTCAGATTTTTCTGAGTTGCTTAATTAAAAATCAAAATTCAAGGCAGTGTGGCTCAGTGTTTGAGCGTTGGCCTAGAACCAGGAGGTCATGTTCGATTCCCGGTCAGGACATATGCCTGGGTTGTGGGCTTGATCCCCAGTAGCGGATGTGCAGGTGGTAGCTGATCCATGATTCTCTCTCATCACTGATGTTTCTATCTCTCTCTCCCTCTCCCTTCCTCTCTGAAATCAATTAAAAATATTTTTAAAAAACCAACAAAACAAAACTAATACATGTAATTGTTCCAAAAAGGAATAAAGTAATTCCAAAATAATCTATACTAATAAAAGGGTAATATGCAAATTGGTCAGGATGCCCTCACAGTAATGACCAAAGAGCAAGCTGCATGGGCAACCAGGCTGGTGGCAGGGGGCAGTGAGGGGCAACTGAATGACCAAACAGCAGGCTGTGTGGAGTGCCCAGGCTAATAGAGGGAGGGCAGTGAAGGGTAACTGGCCAGCAGGAGGGGGGGACAGTAGGGGGCAACCAGGCCAGCAGGGGGGGCTATGAGGGGTGGCCAGGCTGGCGGAGGGGGGCAGTTGGGGACGACCAGGTTGGCAGAGGGGGCAGTTAGGGGCGATCAGGCCAACAGGCAGAGGTGGTTAGGGGTGATCAGGCAGGCAGGGAGGGAAAGTTAGGGGTGATCAGGCAGGCAGGCAGGTGAGCAATTAGGAGTCAGTGGTCCTGGATTGTGAGAGGGATGTCTGACTGCTGGTTTAGCTTGGAATCAGGCCTAAATGGGCAGTCAGATATCCCCCAAAGGGTCCCAGATTGGAAATGGTGCAGGCTAGGCTGAGGGCCACCCCCATGCATGAATTTTGTGCACCTGGCCTCTAGTAACGATATAAGTAAACAAAGATATCCACCCAACAGATATCCTTATCAGAGCTGATAAGCAGGTGAACACTGGACACTGTTGCCAATGGAAGCATGAAAGGTAGAGGGCCAGGGACTGTGCAGCATTGGATTATCTCCTGTTTAGTAAACATTTGTTTGCTTGTGGCTGGATTTTATTTCCACCCACTGGCCTACTTTCCTTCAGGTCCTAAGTTGTTCGCCTGAGCTCCTTTACTCGCCTACTTTATTTCCCCACCCCCTACCAGCTCACATGGGGAGGTTCTACAGGCAAATACCTATTTTTACTGGAATAGCCACCAGTAGAAAAAGTACTTTCTGTCCCCAATTAATGCTTTTTTTTTTTAAGCAAAATGTACCCCTTATCAAACTTCCACTTCAAACCATTGGGAGGAACAAGGGGAAGCTTTTGCCTCACTGCACAAGATAAGGCACTTGCTATATTGTGCAGAAAATTTAATTAGGCAAAGTGAGACAATTGTAACTGGGTCCTGCCCTAAGCAGGAAAGGAAATTAACCTCTGCCTCTCATAGCTGGGGCCCAAGGTCATGCTCAATTGTGTTCTGATCAGGTGGCTATTTCCGAGGCTGGATAGAGCATGTGTCAGTTCATAAACACTTTCTATATGGAGGACAAGTGCTCTTGGCCATTCTCTTCTGCAGCGAATGGTAGGAAAGGGCACATTGCTCACATACCTTTGCCAAATCACAGTTTTTCTGGGAGCAAATCCAAATGCTCCCAACCTTTGGGAGCTGGCCCAAGAAGAGAGATATTCTGAGAACTTGTGCAGCTTCGTTGGGCAATTTCAGAAAGTTGGTTGGGTATGTGTTTGCAATCTTCTCCTGATGAAATTGAGTGACTCAGGAAAAACCATCTGACTAAATCCTGTTGTTATAGCTGATTCTCTGAGCCCCCTTTTGTTACAGGCACCTCTCACAGACACCAGAGAGGTGTTACTGGACAGCCCCAGAGTCAGAAGAAGAGGGCTGTCCCCACCTCGATTCTTGTCATTCTTGTAGGAATGAATTCAAATGGGTGACTCCAGATGATTGCATTGTAATAAAGCCAATTTATTAAAAAGTTAAAGCATGCAAATTCATTAAAGGGCAAGCCCAGCCCATGTGACTCAGTGACTGAGCATTGGCCTATGAAACAGCCAATCACAATTAGATTCCTGGTCAGGGCACATGCCCAAGTGGTGGGCTCGATCCCCAGAAGGGGGCATGCAGGAGACAGCCGATTGATGATTCTCTCTTATCATTGACATTTCTCTCTCTCCCTCTTCCTTTCTCTCAAATATATATATATATATATATATATATATATTTAAAAATAAGTGAGGCAAGCAAATCTATCATCCAGCATAATGTACACATGGGCTTTTAGCTAATCTGAAGAGCAAGCGAGGGAGTTGGAGGTCTAGCTAGCATATATATTCTTTTCTGTCTATAGATTTTTAAATTCCTCTGCTAGATATCCTAGTACAGATTAACTCTGAAAGTCTTTCTCGCTTTCACTTAGTTATGGCTGTCCCAGAATTTATCAGAAGAACCTGCCAGTTAAATCCCAAGGCTGCTAGTCTCTCTGTTTAACAGTGGAGTGAAATAAGATTGCATTCTTCCTTCCCCCTCCTCCCTTCTCTCTGCTGTTTTTCAGGAGTTCCAGGGTGGTTTAAGCTATGCACTCTCTGATTGCATTAAGATTCCTCCTCCTCTCCCTCCAATCTTTGAAGAGACATTAACCATTTGCTCTCAAGTGTCCTTGGCTAGGGGAAGTTAAGGACTTGCTATTTTCAAGCTGCTGCAGGCTGCCAAACTGTTTGGCCTTGTTTAGTTTTGTCTCTGTTTCCCTATTTCTCCTGCCTTGGAATTCTTCTAGATCCTTACTGACCTATAACAGTTTGATGTTAACTTTCCTCAAAGTTCGCTGTCCAGAAGGTATTTACACAAAAACCAATGTCTGCTTTGAAGAAGGTTTTGGTTCTAAGAAAGACCCTTTGAACTTGGCCATTTTGGACAGTTTCTCAGCCATTATAACAGGTGTTTCAAAGATACTTCAAAGAAACATGACAAAGGCTTTGTTCTCTTTCTTGTTTAGGCTTTGTTCTTAATATCCTTTATTCAAGTGTCTAAGTCAGTGTAGTCAAGGAGTGCTGCTCTGCATCCAGCCCTGGAGTAGGCAGCACGTAAAAGAAGGTGGAGATGAAAGGTGATAAAGAAGATGCTCTGTAGTCTAGTTAGGGATGTGAACTTCTTTATCAAAAAGAGGCAGGAAGAAGCCGAAACCGGTTTGGCTCAGTGGATAGAGCATCAGACTGCAGACTGAAAGATCCCGGGTTCGATTCTGGTCAAGGGCATGTACTTTGGCTGCGGGCACATCCCCAGTAGGGGGCATGCAAGAGGCAGCTGATCGGTGTTTCTCTCTCATTGATGTTTCTGACTTTCTACCCCTCTCCCTTCTGCTCTGTGAAAAATCAGTAAGATATATTAAAAAAAAAAAAAAAAAGAGGCAGGAAGAGTCAGAGGCTGGCACTCCAGAACTGTTAGTCAGGGTTCTCCAGAGAAACAGAATCAATTAATAAGAGTAATATGCAAATTTGACCATACCTTCACTACACTACAGCCAATTAGGAGTGGGGGGCAGGGC
This sequence comes from Antrozous pallidus, assembly GCA_027563665.1. Lineage (NCBI taxonomy): Eukaryota > Metazoa > Chordata > Mammalia > Chiroptera > Vespertilionidae > Antrozous > Antrozous pallidus. Next base: position 126,033,817 of record CM050508.1, on the reverse strand, counting down.
CAAGCGGGGAAGGGGAGGGGCCGCCATGGTGCTTGCTTGAGGTGCCCTTAGGGCTTGCGAAGGCAGCACCACGGAGCTGGCTTGGGGTGCCCCTGGGGCTGGGCGGTCACTGCCAGGGCTAAGGCCTAGGCTGGGGGAGTGGGGCCGAGGCATCTGGCAAATGCGGGGTCCCTGAGGCCAGGTGGTCACTGGGCAGTTATCAGTGGCCGGGGCTAAGGCCAGGGCTGGGGGGCTAAGCAGCTGGGGCAGAGCCAGCCATCAGCCCCATTGAGGGAGCAGGTTGGGCTGAGGTATCACCCACCCCCAGGGCACAAATTTCGTGCACCGGGCCCCTAGTGTGTGTGTGTATATGTGTGTGTGTGTGTGTGTGTGTGTGTGTGTGTGTGTATGTGGTATCATTACACAATGCCTTATTTATCTTCTCACTGACTGTTGTCAGGGTTGCATCGTACACACTATTCTATTTCTAGTGCCTCGCCTTGCCTTGCCTTGCCTTGCCTTGCCAGGTTTTGGCAAATCGTAGGTAGAGCACAGATCCCTACCTGTTTTTCCTCTCCCCTTAGTCACTTCCCCCTTTCCTCTCTAGTAACAAAACCATTACCTTTTATCTGGACCTATGGTTGCCAAGAATAAAAGAGGAGCATTATTGTAAGGAGTTAGGTCATGTAATTATGGAAGCTGAGAAATCCCAAGATCTACAGTTGGCAAGTTGGGAGCCCGGGAGAGCCAATGGTATAGTTCCGATCCATGTCCACAGGCCTGAGAACCAGAAGAGCCAAAGAGATGAATTCTAGCCTCAAAGAATTGAGCATATCCCCACCTCAATTCTTATCATGCTTGTAGGAATGAATTCAAATGGGTGACTCCAGATGATTGCATTGTGATTTCTGACTTACTTCTGTTGGGATAGTGCTGGTCTGTGTTATCCCTGAGAACCAGAAGAGCCAATGGGATAAATTCTAGCCTAAAATAGCCAGCAGGCTTGAGACTCAAGAAGTGCTGATATTTTAGTTTGAGTCCAAAAGCAGGAAATGACTGATGTCCCAGCTCAATAATCAGGCCGGAGGAGTTCCCTCCTCTCAGCTTTTTTGTTGTTATTGTTCAGGTTTTTGACCGATTGGATGAGGCCCACTCGCAAAAGGCAGGCCAATCTGCTTTGTCCAGTCTATCCAATGTTACTCTCATCCAGGAACACCCTCCAGGTACACCCCGGATAATGTTTGACCTAACGTCTGGGCATATAAATAACTATCACAGTGGGGTTATCTATCTTAAGGGTGTCCTCCTGTCTTCTTTTCAACAAATAAATCCTAAGCATATGAGTTTAGTTATTATAAACCAGATCCAAATTAAGAATTTCTTTCTCACATAACAGTCCCCCTGAAAGCAGTCTGGCAGCTCCACAGTGTCCAGGATGCAAGACCCTCTGTCTCGTTGCTCCACCATTCCTATGGTCTTGTCCTTGTATATGGTCCTTTATGGCCTGACCCCGTCAGAATTCACACAAGAAGAGGAAAGGAAAATGACACCATGAGAAGTTTATGTATCACTTCCATCACATCCTATTGGCGAGAACTTGGTCACATGGTCACATTTAACTATAAAGGATACTAGGAAATGTAGTTTTAACTCTTGCCAACCAGCTAAAAATAAATGGTTCTGTTACTAAAACCACTGGGGTGAGGGAAGAGACAGCCAGCATTCGATGCTACACCTCTGATTTGCTGAGACCCGTGCTGCACACTGGGATGTGATGTGTCAGATGTGGTCCTGCCAGAGGTCATTGGGGAGATAGGGTACTTGCTATCACATTGTGTAATAAGTTCTAACATGGGGGTAAACACAGGCAGCCAAGCTAGAACAGGACTGTCAAAGAAGCCTTCTCAGTGAATTTCCGTAAATCATTCTAAAGAACAACCCGTATTAGGCCCAATGGATTGAGAGTCCATTTTCTTAAACCTGAATTTCAGCTGGACGTGTATTTTTCCTTCTTTGGCAGTCAAACTGAAATCAGAAGTTGAGTTTCAGATCTTGTATTTAATGGCAAGCAGGGAGATCCAAAATATTCCTGAAAGCATTTATTAAAAACAAGTACAATTCCTTCCCTTTCCTGTTGCTCTCTCTTTCTGTCTTATCCCTCCTTCAGTTTAGGCTTGAGGAGTTCTGCTGTCCTAGTGGGAATGCAGACATCCCTTCTGAGCCTCTTTGCCCTGTATCTGTGGAACTCCTGCAGGCTTTGTGCAAATGTCCTTTAAGGGTTTTAGGGTGGTCATGGGGGGCAGGAGTGGTGTACAGAGAGCTCTTATGTAATGTGGTAAACAGACAGCAAATGGATGTTTCACTTTCCATTAGCCAGAGAGGCATTTTATTTTCACTAGAAATGGGAGCAGACGTGAAAGCAATTAGTGTTAGTGAGTTTACAGTGAGGTCCCTGGAGCCAGCAAAATCCCAGGGCCAGATGTCTGTACTTCACTGGTTCCTTGTTCAAAGAACATTTGTGAGTTATTCCACCCCTGCCCATCCTACCTCCTGCCAAAAAGACCAAAAATATCACAGTTAAGAGAACATAACATTCACTGAATAACAGAGGCAGAAGGTCTGTTCTTTGGAGATCGAGAAGGCTGCCTCAGAAGTTGGGAACAGCAGGAAAAGTGCCCCCAGCATCCTCCTGGCCCCGGGAGCCTGCAGGACACTGATCCCTTGGGGCCAGGGCTTGAGGCAGAGATGATATTAGGGATGGTGAGCTCTCAGCCCACCTTTTACTCTTCTTTGTTCACTTTTTCTTCATTGCTGTCCAATTCCGCCCCTAATACATGTGGAGTAGGATAGATGGGAATAGAAACAGCAGAAATAAAAGCCCCAAATACCCACTCCTCCCCATCTACACTGTTATAATGTGACCTCAATTTTATTCAGTCTCAAGCTTCAAAATGACCACTGTCACTACCATAGCCACCAAAGCTTCAGACTCTGTCACTTCAGTACTTTCCAATGGAGATGTTCTTTCCCTATATACTAGTAACCTCACTCTTTCCTTAAAAATCTTAAATTGCATTGTTTGTCATTGGCTGGCTGTAACTGCACTGTCCAGTTTGGGAGCCACTAGCCACATGTGACTGGTAAGCACTTGAAATGTAGCCATTCCAAATTGATATATACTATAAATGCACATTCAAAGAATGCACTTTCAAAGAAATGCACTTTCAAAGACTTAACTTGAAAGAATAATATAAAATATCTCAATTTCTTATACTGACCATATGTTAATAATATTTTGGATATATCAGGTGTAAAGGAAATGTGTTATTAGATATAATTTTACCTGTTTCTTTTTACTTTTTTCATGTGAGTATTAGAAAATTTTTAATCACACATGTGGCTTGCATTTTTAGCTTACTTCTGTTGGGATAGTGCTAGTCTATGTTACATCTGAAAGTCCTTTAGAGCTATATTTTTGAAGTCATTGAAAATATTTTAAAAGGATTTAAAAAAACCTACTACTGCCCTAGCTGGTTTGGCTCAGTGGATAGAGCATCAGCCTGCAAATTGAATAGTGCTGGGTTCGATTCCAGTCAAGGGCACATGCCTGGGTTGTGGGCTCTGTCCCCAGTAGGGACCGTGCAGGAGGCAGCCAATCAATAATTCTCATCATTGATGTTTCTATCTCTCTCTCCCTTCCTTTCTGAAACACACACACGCACACACACACACACACACACACACATACACATACACACACTAGAAGCCTGGTGCACAAAATTTGTCCACGGCAGTGGGGGGCGGGGTCCCTCTGCCCAGCCTGTACCCTCTCCAATCTGGGACCCCTCGAGAGATATCTGACTGCCTGTTTAGGTCTACTGGGATCAGGCCTAAATGGGCAATCAGACATCCCTCTCACAATCCAGGACTGTTGGCTCCCAACTGCTCGCCTGCCTGCCTTTCTGATTGCCCCTAACTACTCCCCTACTAACCTGATTGATGCCTAACTACTCCCCTACTAACCTGATTGATGCCTAACTGCTCCCCTGCCAGTTGTTTGCCCTCTCCTGCAGGCCTGGTAACCCCCTAACTGCTCTTCCTTGCAGGCCTAGTCCCTTCCATCTGCTCTCCCCTGCAGGCTTGGGTCCCCCCTAACTGCCCTTCCCTAATGGCCATCTTGTGGTGGCCATCTTGTGTCCACATGGGGGCAGAATCTTTGACCACATGAGGGCAACCATCTTGTGTGTTGGAATGATGGTCAATCTGTATATTACTCTTTTATTAGGTAGGATAGAAGCCTGGAGCATGGGTGGGGGCCAGCTGGTTTGCCCTGAAGGATGTCCTGGATCAGAGTGGGGGTTCCCTTGGGGTGTGGGGCAGCCTAAGTGAGGGACCTGTGGTGGTTTGCAGGCTGGACATACCCCCGAGTGACCCAAGTGGAGGCCCTGGTATCTGGGATTTATTTATCTTCTACAATTGAAACTTTGTACCCTTAAACAGAGGCCAAGACAGGCCAGGGCTGCAGAAGCTTGGCTTCCTCCATTGCCGGGTACAACCCTAGCCTCCTGCTCTCTCCAGCTCCATGGCTGCTGCCATTTTTGTTGTGATTTATTTACCTTCTATAATTGAAACTTTGTAGCCTTGAGTGGAGTCCTGGGCCCTCTAGGGTGTGTGGAAAGCTTGGCTTCCTCCATCGCCAGGGAAACCCAAGCCTCCCTCCTGCTTGCTCTATGGCCACAGCCATCTTGGTTGGGGTTAATTTGCATACTTGCTCCTGATTGGCTGGTGGGCGTGGTTCGTAGGTGTAGCAGAGTAATGGTTGGTTTGCATATTACTCTTTCATTGGGATATATATATATATATATATATATATATATATATATAAAACAACTTGGAAAGCCTTTAAGAGAAAAGAAGAGGCTTTCCAACCTTTGTAAGTAGAAAGTTACCAACAAAGAGAACAAAGAGATTTTATATAGTTTGAGATAGAATCCAGAAACTTAATCACCGCCAGGAGCCAGACAGTGATGTAAACAAATGAGGTATGCCTGAGGTTATCTAAGAGAGAATGGTGGGGCTAGTGGTTCTCTGCGATGAGGTACCCTATATAAAGGCATCCAATTTAAAAGTTTAAAATGCTGGCTACTCCATAAGCCATGTCTTCCAATGGAATTTGGTCCAGCGTGCTACCTTCGGAAACTTCAAATCTTTAAAATACTATTTTACACTACAGATCCCATGTAAAGTACCCTTTGCAGACTATTCAAACTAAATTTTGTGAATTGGAATTTCTTTTTTGAATCTTGAAATGACATTATTTTTAATTTTGCCCCCAAGTTTACACATAGGTTCCACTCTGTAGCCTACATTCTTTTTACTAAGAACATGGCTAACCATGAACTCATATTGCCCGAGTTCATTTTCTGAGAGATGCCAAGATAGTATCATCTCATATAGCTCTTGTAACAACCCTGTGAGTTCAATTGTATCTTCGTTTGCATGGAGGCTTAGGGAAAGTACACCATCCGCTTGGCCATAGCAAGAAAGTGGCAGAACTCTCTGTGCCGATAGTGCTCTCACAAACCTGGCGAACATTCCTAAAGCCCCTGGACTTCCTGTAGGAAGTTTGGCGAGCATCAGGCCCACAAAGTAACACAGTACAAGATTGACAAGGGACCTCTGTATGCGCAGGGAAAGCTGCGTTATGGCAGGAAGCAGAGTAGCTAGGGTGGGCAGGCTAAGCCAATTTTCTGCAAAAAGGCTAAAGCCATGAATACTGCTGAGGCCTGAATGGATTGAGGCCAACTGCAGATCTAAGAGAATGCTGGCGATTAAGAGATGTAAGCATTTTGAACTGGGAGCAGATAATTAGAGAAAGGGCCAAGTGATCCAGTTCTAAGTTTCATATTTTGTTTTATTTTGTAACAATAAAATCTTTAGAATATGTTTGTTTCAAAAAAAGAGAAAGATAGTGACAGAACTAAGGTTCAAACCCATGTATTTTGGATGCCCTTGTTGTAATCTGCCAAAACAGTTCTCAAAGTTTTAATTTGTTTTCTTCTAAAAGTTTTATCACTTTAGGTCTTTGATCCATTTTGAGTTAATTTTCACAGGGGCATCAGGCAAAGTTCCAACTTCATTCTTTTGCATTTGGATATCCAGTTGTTCTAGCATCATCACTTGCTGAAAAAAAGTATTCTTTCCCTATTGAATTCTTTTCCCAAGTCTTGGCAGCTTTGTTGGAAATAAATTAACCATCAATGTGAGGACTTATTTCTGAATTCTCAGTTCTATTTCATTGATATATTTGTCTATTCTTGTCTCAATACCACATCATCTTGATTATGGTAGTTTTGTAGTAAGTTTGAAATCACAAAGTGCAAGCCTTCCAACTGTTATCTTTCAACATTGTTTTTGCTATCCTGGGCGCCTTGCATTTCCATATGAATTTTAGGATCAGCTTGCCAATTTGTATGAAAAAGGCAGCTAGAATTTTGATAGGAATTGTGTTGAATCTATAGATCAATTTGTGTAGTGCTGCATTTTTTTTTCCCCACTGACCCCTCTCCAGGCAAATTTGGGAAAACACACAAACATACACAATATTATTTTGTAGCTAAACATGTATAGAGGCAGGATAGTCAATCAAGGCAGGTGGTGAGTCTGACACTCTCCCCCCGCCCAGCAGCCACATCTGGAAACATTTTGGGTTGCCATGGCAGTATAACAGCCTCACTGGTACTGTTATCAGCAAGACAAGGAAACTTTGATCCTTGTTTTCTTGAGGGAAAGATTTCACTCAAGAGACAAAGTGTAGAAAAGCAAGCAAAAATTTATTGACCACAGCAAAAATGTACTTAGGCTGGGCTGCTTTGGCTCACTGGGAAGTCAGAGAAAAGGGGACTTTGGATATAGGTTCAGGGAGTTAGACCAGGATGAGCTGCTGCTGCCCATTGCTCCCCTGGTTGCAAGTCTTATGGGGTCCCTTAGGGGTTAGGGGATGCATGCCTGTGGAGAAGGAGAGGAACGGGGGAAGGGAAAGTGCTGCATCTTAACACTATTAACTCTTCTGGCCCATGAGTACAGGATGTCTTTCTGATATGTAAGTCTTCTCTAATTTCTTTCAGCAACGTTGTTTAGTTTTTAGAATTCAAGTTTCACATTCCTTAAATTTATTTCTAAGTATTTTTCTTTTTTGATGCTGTTATAAATAACTTATTTTCCTAATTTAATTTTCAGTTTATTTTTCTGAAAAATTTAAAGTAGTGTTCACCATTCAAAATATGTAAATGATAGCCTACCCACAGATGCCCAAGCTAGCATCTGTTAGTTTCTTTCTTTCTTCCTCCCTCTCCCTTCTTTCTCAGTCACTGTGCCACTTAGTTGGACCCATAACAATTAGCAGGAATTTTCTGTCCCCATCCACTATACAGCCCAGATTCAGATTCCTTTGATTGTAAAATATCTTCTCATGGTTGGCCTTCTCAAACCAGGATCCAAACAGTCCTTCTCTTAGAACTGGCAATGATATCTTTCAAGTCTCCTGCATTTTCTAATGGCCCCTCTCTTCTCTTTTTCCTGTGTTGAGGCTTTAAATGTATATTATTCAGGCACAGTGCATCTCCAACCTCATACAAGGCTAACATCTACAATTGACAGTCCTCATTCAATGAAGCTCAGATTCCCCCTCACCTCATCCCATCTAATAAAGAGGGGATATGCTAATTGACCATCACTCCATCACAAAGATGGCTGCACCACAGCTGAGGCCAAGTTCCTATAAGGAGCCTTAACACATTGTGTACCACATAGAAACCTCTAAGACATAGGCCAGGGACTGCATTTTTGGGGCAAACGGCACTTTACTTAAATCATCATAACTACAGATCATAATGCACTTTAGGTGTTGTTTTTCAATAATTATAACTTTTTTATTTACACAAACAAACAAACAATTAAGCAATTAAACAATTAAGCAATTAAACAACTAAACAATTAAGCAATTAAACAGTTAAAGTTCCTAGTACTTTTTTAACGTCTGGTACTGCCTAAAGCACTTTCCTCTATGAAGAGAGACCAAACAAAATTTACGTAAGTATCTAGATTTGCTCCTTTTACCATGGGTGGCACAAACTCTGCAGGCTCTTGTAGGAAATTTTTTCTTTTGTAGATTGACCTGCACAGTTTCCACCAATGAGATTGCTTCATTCAATGTGGACAAGACAGTGTGTTGACATCTAAAGTCCATAACAGATGGTGCGTGACAAACGAGAGAGTTCGTGAGCGGTCCTTAACAGATGGTGCGTGAAACACAAGAAAACTTGTGAGCTGTATGAAATGTGTTAACAATCAATCAGCAGGGACCTGAGACTATGCCCTGCCCCGCCCCCATGGAGCTTGACAGGGGACCTCAGGCCGTGTCCCCCACCCAGCAGGGCTTGACAGGGAACCTCAAGCCACAACCCCACCTGGCAGGGTTTAACAAGGGACCTCAAGGTGCACTTCCCGTCCTGGTGCTGGGTTAGGGGACCTCAGGCTGCTTCCCCTGCCCCAGCACCAGGCCGGGAGACCTCAGGCCATGCCCCCCACCATGTGTGGCTTGATGGGGGACCTGAGGCTGTGTCTCCCTCCTGGTTCCAGGCCTGGGGTCTTGAGGCTGCACCCCCCTGCCTGGTAGGGCTTGATGGGGGACCTCAGGCCATGCCCTCCACCCAGCGGGGCTTGACAGGAGATCTCAGGCTGTGTCCCCCACCTGGTGGGGCTTGACAGGAGACCTCAAGGCATGCATCCCTGCCCCATCTGGGGTACCTCAGGCCATGCCCCTGTCCTGGCGCCAGGCCAGAGGACCTGAGGCTATGCCCCCTGTCTGGTGGGGCTTGACAAGGGTGGGACTGGCTGGGTCTGAATCTAGCCCAACTGGGGGGAGGGAGCAGCTGGGTCTGGGTCTCATGCAATTTTGAGTTACATGTGGGTGAGTGGAGACTTGACTTGGGGCCCCTTTTAATGTGCACAAATTTCGTGCACTGGGCTACTAGTTTCATATAAAGGCATTTGGACTATACAGTTATTTCCTCGAGCAGTAGAACCACTGTTCTACACAGATGTGAGATCCTGTTGTTGGCTCTCCTAGCACCTGCTGAGGAGAGAGCATCCTTGTTGAAGATATTGGACAGAACATTGTTGTTTCCTATCCCTACCCCTAATACTTGAGTGTCAATGACTGATTGCTATATGGAGTGACAAAGAGGGCTCTTGGGCATCTCATTTTACTTAATAGAGTGGAGAGCTGTATTCCCTGGGCTCCACAGAAGAGTTTCTCACCATCTCCTGCCCCCTTCTCTCATCCCTGCCCTCCAATCACCAGATGTGCATTTACTCTGTTCTTCCAAGATTCTTCCCTTTCCCCTTCATTTTCAACACTGATCTATTTTAACCCTAATTACAGACTCTTGTCTCACTTCTAGATCAACATGGTACATACCTACCAACACCCACTTTTTGTGGGGTTTTCTTTTTCATTGACAGCACTCAGTTCTGACAAAATGTTGATTCTTTTAAACACTATATGCCGTGGATTATTCCTAATTTATGTTTGTCTGCAATGGGGGGATGAGAGGGAGAAATTTGAAATATTTCCCCATCCAGTATGGCCAGGCACACACCCATGGGCCCAGAAGCCACCTAGGAGCTGGAATAGGGCCTTGACTGTGTGGCTGCCAACCCTTCAAGTGCTGGATGATGGGGAGGTGGGGAGGGTTCTTGAATAATGGGAAGATGCCCGGGAATTTCAGGGTAGCAGCTATTTACCAACTGAGAAACACAGTTTTCCACCCCTAGTGTGATTGATTACCTGGATGGTTGTGTGCTGGCTGGATATTAGTTCAGGGATGGTGTGTATTAGTTCAGGAATGGTGTGTAATAGCTTTTACGGTGTGTAATAGCTTTTACGGTGTTTATTCTAGAGCTCCACCTTCCATAAAGTCTTCACTATATCTCTCAAGTAAATCTACAAATGACAGGTGTTGGCAAGGAAGTTGAGAAAAAGGGAACCTTTGTGTGCTGTTGGTGGGAATGTAGATGGGTGCAGTCACTGTGGAAAAAAGTATGGAGTTTCCTCAGAAAATTAAAAATGGAACTGTCTGTGACCCAGCAATTCCATTTGTAGGTGTACATCTGAAGAAAACCACAACAGTAATTTGAAAAGATAGATGCACCCCTATGTTCATTGCAGTATTATTTACAATATCTAAAATATGGAAGCAACCCAAGTGCTCATCAATAGATGAATGCACAAAAAAGCCATCTTACATGCATACTCGGCCATAAAAGAGAATGAAATTTTACCATCTGAGACAACATGGATGGACCTTGAGGGTATTGTGCTAGGTGAAATAAATCAGACAGAGAAAGACACCATATGATTTCACTTATATATGGAATCTAAAAAATAAAATAAATAAAAAGAAACAGACTCATAGATGTAAGGACAGACTAAGGGTTGCCAGAGAAGAGGCGCTTTGGAGGACTGGGTAAAAAAGGTGAAGGGATTAAGAAGTACAAATGGGCAGTTACAAAATAGTCATGGGAATATAGAGTACACCATAGGGAATATAGTTCAATGTTATTGTAATAACAATATATGTTGCCAGGTGATACCTGGGAAATCACTTTGTAAATTATATAATTGTCTAATCACTGTGTTGTACATCTGTAACTAATATAAAATATATTGAATATGAACTGTAATTGAAAAAAAATAAAGAGGCTTGCAGAAATGACTCAGAATCCCCAACTATCCTTTGAGGAGACTGAACAGGCGAGCCGAGAGTGGCACACTGCTCAACAGTGTTGTGCTCTGCCTCCAGGTCCTGGATCCAGAATGACCCTTTCTGAGTGAAGGAAGCTTTTCATCAAAACTAGTTCTCATGTCCATTATACAGATGAGGGAACTGAGGCCCAGAGAAGTGATTGGCATAATATTCATGTACAAAGTACATGTCATTTTATATAACTTTATGTTATACTAGAGGCCTGATGCACAAAAATTTGTGCAAGACTAGGCCTTCCTTCCCCAGCTGCTGGCAATGGCTTCCCTCTGGCACCCGGGACCCTGGCTAGTTTCCTTCTGGCCCTGGCTTTATCAGGAAGGATGTCCAGAAGATGTCTGGTCTAATTAGCATATTACCCTTTTATTATTATAGATAACACTAGGGATAGGGGGTGTCCTTTAGCCCAGCCTGCATACTCTCCAATCTGGGACCCCTTGAGGGATGACCAGCTGCCCATTTAGGCCCTATCCTGGTAGGATTGGGCTTAAACAGGCAATCGGACATCCTTCTCACAATCCAGGGCTGCTGGCTCCCAACTGCTAGCCTACCTGCCTCCCTGATTGCTCCTAACCACTTCTGCCTGCCAGCCTGATCACCCCCTAACCACTACCCTGCCAGCCTAATTGATGTCTAACTGCTCTCCTGCCAGCCTGTTTACCCCCAACTTCCCTCCTCTGCCAGCCTGGTCACCCCTAACTGCATTCCTCTGCAGGTTTGATCGTCCCCAACTGCCCTCCCTTGCAGGCCTGCTCCATCCCAACAGCCCTCCCCTGCTGGCCATCTTGTGGTGGCCATCTTTGTGTCCACATGGGCAGTCCTCTTGTGTGTTGAAGTGATGGTCAATCTGCTTATTATTCTTTTATTAGATAGGATAGAAGCCTGGTACATGGGTGGGGGCCAGCTGGTTTGCCCTGAAGGGTGTCCCAGATCAGGGTGGGGGTTCCCTTGGGACATGGGGTGGCCTGGGCGAGGGGCCTGTGGTGGTTTGCAGGCTGGCCATGCAACCCCAGCGACCCAAGTGGAGGCCCTGGGATCTGGGATTAATTTATGTTCTACAATTGAAACTTTGTAGCCTGGAGTGAAGCCAAGCCTTCTGCTCGCTCTGTGGTGACAGCCATTTCTGTTTGGGTATATTTAAATTCTATAATTGAAACTTATAGCCTAGAGTGGAGGCCTAGGCGCTAGGGCTGCAGAAACTTGGCTTCCTCCATCGCCCGGGTAACCCTAGCCTCTGCTCTCTCCAGCTCCATGGCTGCCGCCATTTCTGTTGGGATATATCTTCTATAATTGAAACTTTGTAGCATTGAGTGGAGGCCTAGGCCAGCAAAGGCAGGTGGAAAGCTTGGCTCCCTCCATTGTCAGGGAAACCCAAGACTCCCTCCTGCTCTCAGTGGCTGCAGCCATCTTGGTTGGGATTTATTTGCTCCTGATTGGCTGGTGGATCTGGCTTGATTGGAGGTACGGTCAGTTTGCATATTACTCTTTTATTAGAGAGGATTAGGTAATACATCATACATGTTTATATACTATATATGTTACAAATACCATATGATTTCACTTATATGTTATTACATAGCATAATATTTGATAGTATAGTAACTAAAATTATACAGCTAGTCACTTGTTGGCTATGTTAGGGGTTAAATTCAGTTGGGAAGGCTCCAGAATTGGCCCTTTTCACTAAACCAGGCTTCTCACACTTTCTTTCTAAATACTTGCTAAGAACAGAGGAAAGGGAATGTATACTTTGGGAGTCAGAGGGAGTATCTCGCATGTGGTCCATAGTCAGAAATTTCTTCTCATAAAAATTAATGTAATATTTGTATTTGGTTTCAAATGGACCTGTGTTTATTTTAGTATAATGCATATTTAATATAAAAATGTTCACTCCCCCCAATGGTCAAGTCAAAGAACACTCCAGAGAGTTGCCACGTGAGCCAAGTGTCATTCCTGGCTCACCAGCTGAAGGACGCTGCCATCTTCTCAAATCTCCTAAGATTGAATTGGTGCTTGGCCAAATATATTTCTTGTTTCCACCTGCCCTCCTGGTTTGCATTGGCTTGTAGCAAGGAAGCAGACAGAGGCAATGTTTGCCTTGCCAGGAGGTAATGGCCTTCAGGTCTCCCCTGCGGTCCAAATCTGGGATTTTTTGATACAACTTTGGCTCCCACCCCTTCTGGGTATGGCTGAGGCTGTCCCAGAGGGGATATAGGGTCTGGGAGTGAAAGAGGAAGTGAAAGGCCATACAGTGGGGGTGCAGAGAAAGTTCTCACAGCAGGCTTGCTGTCCTCAGGTGGAGGGGCGAGGGCCCTGAAGCCTGACCTCTCCTTTTCCATCCAAGGTTGGCTTCTGTGGGTCCCCACACTGCCTTCACTAAGTGACAGTCGTGGGTGTCCTTGTGTTTCCCTGGGCACTTTCCTCCACCCAGGCCTCTCTGTGGCTCTGCAGATGTGGGTCCTCCAGTGAGCCAGTGCACCTCTGTGCTAGCTGCCATTCGGGGAACTTGACCTCCCTCTGACATGAAGCATCCCAGGCATGTGAATTTCCTGTTGCTGCTGTAACAAATTATCAGTCTTAGTGGTTTAAAAAAATACAGCTTTCCTCTCTTAACTGTTCTGGAGCTGAGAAGTCTGGATTTAAGGTGCTTAGGAGGGTTGCATTCCTTTTAGGAGCTTTAGGGGAGAATCCATTTCCTTTCCTTTTCCAGCTTCTAGATACTACCTTGTCTATATTTGTTGGTGATTTTCTCATGTCACTCCAGCCCGGTGGTCGGCAAACTCATGAGTCAACAGAGCCAAATATCAACAGTACAATGATTGAAATTTCTTTTGAGAGCCAACTTTTTTTAAATTTAAACTTCTTCTAACACCACTTCTTCAAAATAGTTTCACCCAGGCCATGTTATTTTGTGGAAGAGCCACACTCAAGGGGCCAAAGAGCCGCATGAGGCTGACCACAGCTCTAGCCTCTTGCTTACATACCACATCTCCTAACACCCATGCTGATCTCCTGCCTCCTTTTAATCAGGACCCTTTGTTTACATTGGGTCCACCTCGATAATTTGGAATCATCTTCCATTCCTAGATCCTTAACTTAATCACATCTGCAAAGCCCCTTTTGCCATCATATAAGGAATCATTTACCAGTCCTTCGATTAAGATGGTAACATTCAGCTTACCACAGCAGGGACACCAACTGCTGGGAAAGCTACCTGCCCTGTAGGTGACAGTGAGCTGGTGTAGCTCTCAAACACTTAGTGTGGCACTCACTTTGAGAGCTGCATATGAAAGCACATGGGCACTCAGATTTGAATTCAAATCCTGTGACTTCTCACAGGCAAAATGTATTATCTCTGAGCCTCAGTTTCCTCATCTGTAAAATGAAGGCAGTAATCTACCTTTGCAGAGAATATTGAAGCATCTGGTATGTGGCCAGCAAACAGTAGGTACTCAATAAATGATGCCTATAATTATTTGGGGAAATTCTAGTGAGCTACGTAGAGGTAGGACTAATACTGTTCTTCAGCTTAGTTTGCATGTTGGGTGGCTTTATGGGTACTTCTGTGGTTATGAAAACCAAACTAAACATATAAATGCTGTTCCCCAGGCTCCCAAATTCTAAAACTTGCTGCTGCAAATTGGGAAAGGGCAGGCAATGTGCCACATTAGGGCTACATTCCTGCATTCCCCTCTGCCTCCCCTTACTCCGCACTCAGTGGCTGCCTGTTTAGTCCCAAGGTCAGATCTCCCTGGAACGAATGGACCCCAAACTGGACCTGGAATTGCCTCAGCCTCTGGACCAGGGAGACAGAAGCCTGAGGAGCACACTTCCCCCTCCCCCAAGGAAAGCCCCAGCTCTCTTTCCTCATGGCTGAGGACTAACTCCGGGAGCGGGGAAGCGGTTGGGGTTTATGCCAAGGAAGTTTCTCTGAACAGGGAGCTCGTGACGTCTCCCCCTGTGGTGGCTTCTGGGGTCTTTATCTCCAGTGGAAGGGGCTAACACAGATGGGTGAGAACTGGCAGCAGTTACTTCACATAAGTTATCTTTATTCACTTCTCAGGATATTACTGTCCACATTTTCATGATGAGAAAGCTAAGCCCCTGAGAGGTTAACTCCCTTATCTGAGTTTGCATAGCTACTAAGAGGCAGCCCTGGCACCTGTCCAACTTCTAAGCCAACCAGCCTGTGAGACTGCAATATCTGAATTTCTGGACAATCCATCAATCTATTGTATTACAAGAAAGGGAAAACAAGCCTCCCCTATCAGAGGCAAGGCCATGATTGTGTGTTTTATCAGATGATTTATAGGCTCTTTATCGCATCCCCTGCGTCTGCTGGCAGCGGACCAGAGCTGTCATGCTGCTGCTCAGCCCAGTCCTTGTCCAACCTCTCCCTCCCTCCTGACACCTAGGCCCCCATGTCCATCCAAAGGCATTATAAGGGTTATTTTGTCCTTTTTGAATAAAAATTGTAATCTCTTCTATTCGTTTTTGAATTGCTAATGCAGTTGCCCAAATCTAAATTCAACGAGTACAAAAGCAGATATACTGGAAATCCTCTCCTTCAGCCACCCACTTTCCTTCCCAGATGCAACCAATGTTACTGTTAGTGTTCTCTCCAGAGTATTTTACATAAATACAAGCAAGTAAACACTTATGCTCTTCTTTCTATACCATACATCTTATTCTGCATCGTGCCCTTTCTGTTTAATTTTCCATATCATCTATGAAGAGCATTCTTATTTTTATATGAACTATAAAATTTATATAAATCACAAAAAGATTATGTTTAATGACAATTAAAGTAAATCTTTAAAAAACGGGCTCCTAAATGCTAAACATCCAGGCTGATCTGCCTTCTTTTTATAAGGACCTGTGATTGCATCCGGGCCTCCAGGATCAGTTCCCCATCTCTAGATCTTTAACTGAATCACAAATGCTAAGTCCCATTTGTCATCCTGTAAGGGAACTTCAACACAAGTTATTTTGAATCAACATTTTAAAAATCTTGAAACTCAAACACTAGTCTTTATGGAGCCACTCTAATTGGCAAAGATGCAAATGAGCATATAGTTGCACAGCTTTAATTGGATAGGGTATGTGCTAACATGGTTCTCACAACTCTCCAATGAAGTTGATTCTGTTATCATCCCATTTTATAGATAAAGAAACTGAGGCTTGAAAAGGTAAAGTTACTTATCCAAATAATTGGTAGAGCTTTACGATCAGACTCTGTTGTTGGTTTGGCTTCCCTACCTGTGCCAACATTCTCCACTAAAGCTTCATTGGCATCATCAGAAAGTTCCAGCTAAGATTACTGAAATTTAAGTCCATGTCTAATCTTCCTCCTTTAAAGAAACAAAAGACCCCAACATTTATGTCCTTTGTTAAATTAACCCTTTATATCCTTGAAAACCATAATTAAGTATTGTTTTAACTTTCCCTCCTCTGATTTTTTTCTCTTTCCCTTGTTGGGTAGATGTCAACCAATAAAGATTTATTGAAAGTGATCATTGTGGTAGGCCATTATAGGACACCAAGAAGTAGATATGGTTCCTGATTGTTCTAAAGGGTTTCATCATCTGATTAATGATACTAGCATTTATTACGTACTGACTATGCCATGTATTTTGCTAACTAGGGTGTATGCATTACCTCATTTTATCTTCATAACAACCTTTTGAGGCAGATACTATTGTTATTCCTATTCTATAAAAACCAAAAATAAACTGAAGCCCAGAAGGATTTGGGGGAACTTGTTCATAGTTATAGAGCTCACACAGGTGGGTGGGAGCTACAATATTACACATGAAAATATGCCTAAGAATTCCAGATGTTATATAATAAAGTCTCAGGAAGTTATAACTGACTCAGGCAGCAAGTATTAGAAGAGAGATACCTGAGGTTTGGGGTCCCCAGGGAAGATGTCTCGGAGGACATGGGAGTGAAGTAGGACTTTGGAGAGGGTGATGACAAATGAGGAGTAGGGAGGCAGGAGCAAAGGCAGGAGAGTGGGAAAGTGCCCAGGGAGGCTGAACCTGTTGGCACTTGAGGAGTTAGCAGAAGGAAAGTAGAGAATCCCTTTGGAGAGGTAAGCAATGGCCAAGGCATGGAAGTTATCTAGGCATTTGATAACTTCTAAACGGGAGGTGTGTGTGTGTGTGTGTGTGTGTGTGTGTGTGTGTGTGTGTGTGCGCGCGCACGCATGCACGTATATATTTAATGGTAAGATAGACTGAAAAGAGGTGTTAGATATTTTTTAAAGACACAGTATTCACACAGTGTGGACCTTTAGAACATTGTTTGCATATAAGCATTTGGCAGAAGCACCTCTATTTGAATTTTGCAGTGAGTTATTTACATGTCTAGTTGCTGAGATATTTTCTGAGCAGTTTACCATACCTCTTTTATACTCATCACTGTAAAGGTTTGCATGTGATGGAGTGTAGGTAGCATGTGCTCATCAACATGTGAAGTACTTTCATATCCCTACCTTCCATGAATTATAGCTTCTAGAATTGCTAAAGTGCTCTCCTCTTTTGAGGCCATGTGGAGGGGCAGCTTGGCACCATAGGTAGCCCTGAATTAGCATCAGAGCCCCTCTGAGCCCTCATCTCCAGTCTGATCCTACATCCCCAACATAAATGCATATTGGCTATTTAGTTAGCAAGGCACCATATAAAGAATATAAATCATGGGATGTTAAACTTGGAGGAACTCTCTAGATTTTGGTTCCCTCTTCTCCAACATGCTTTCATCTAAAAGGTCAGATAATTCGGGGATCACTCCTTGTTGATTCCTTGGAGATTTAAGTAAATGTTGATGGCTCAAGGAAGTGCTGTATTAGACAAACCATTTCCTTATGGAGAGGTGCTTGCAAATTCAATTTATTGTGCATGTGCCTATGGAGCTGGGCGCTTAAAATAGCTTTTAAAGCCATCAAAACAGACACACACAGACTCATATGAGGCAAGGACAGTCATGAGCACGTCCATTCTCTCCTGGGACTGTGAGGAATGAGATCTAGGCTGGGAATGGGGATGGAACATGGAGTTGAAACCTCTTAACATTTTTAACAAGCACTTTCCAAACGTCTTGGCTTGGCTGGAATCTCCTCGCATCTGACACAGCAGTGAACACGCCAAAACCTGTGATCCTCAGAAGCACATTGGGAGGTGCTGCTTTAGCCCAGTCCCCTCACTTCGCAGGTGAGAAAATGGGTAGTGGCAGAGCTGGGACTGGAATGCAGGAACAGGAGTCACAGAAAGTCTCAATCCTTGTCACCTTCCCCATGTCCATACACACTGAATACTCAACCTATATATACGAATAGAGGTCTGTGTAGAGGTGAATGCTGCCCATGGGAAGCAACCACGGAGAGCAGCAGAATGGGGGTATTTGAGGAGTAGTGTTTGTTTTTTTTGGGGGGGGGGTAAGGGGCTGTTGCTCACTGGTAGGGGGCAGTGGTGGTGGCTGCGGAGAGTGGGGTCTGCCATGTGACACTTCTGCTGACTTGGGATGGTGGGGGACAGCTGTGTCCCCCAAGGAGGATGAGGTTTCTCTGCAGTCAGGGCAGAAGCACCACCTTGAGGTAGCTTTCCCCACCATGACTAGAACTGCTGACTTTCTGGGCATGTGTCCAGTACAAATGCAGTGTATGCGTCTGCCTGTGTTTAAGAAGTGGTTTTGGGGTGAACTGCAGACTCCCTGGGACTTTCAGAGTAATGATTGTTCAGGGCCTGGGAATGAAAGGAGAAAAAAGACCATGAACACCAAAGCTATTGTGTTTGAGAAAGTAAGGGTAATTGCCAAACTCACTGGCCCAAGATAACGGATAAGATAAGGATAAGAAACCTTACAAACTGGTGTTTGAGGGGAAATGGGCAGGAAAACAACTAAGGGAGGGGTGAGCTGCAGAGGCCTGAGTCCTTTTCTGTGGAACAGAGAGGTTACTGAGGAGAGGACAGTTAGTGACTTTATTCTGGTGCATTATTATTTATTGTTAAATTTTTTATTTGTTGTTTTTCTACTCTGAGTGCTTTAACTTTCATCAAGTCCATTCTTTAGGCTTGAAGCCTTTGAAGAGGATTTTGGGGCTGTGCTTTCCATGCCCCTCATCTATACTACTCGATGTAATCCTTACCTCTCCCCTTCCCCAGAAGAAATTGACCTGTATACAAAAGGCACTCAGTTGTTCAGTGAGCTAATTAGAACTATTTGGCCACTTCTACTCATAAAACCTTGATGACTGCTTAACCTTAACGCCCTGAAAGAACAGAAAAACATTCTGTTATTTCCTTTCCTGGCCCAGCAGAAATGCAGGATAGGAGTTTTCTCTAGGTCCCAGTTCCCTATCTTCCTACCCCCAGCTCCAAGCAGCAGTGCATCCATTCCTTGTTGCAAAATTCTTGGCCTTTACAGAACAATCCCACCATTACCACTCGCCAGTTTAAAAAACAGTCCCATGAACATGGTTTCCAATGGCTTTGGGGGAATTGCTGATGTAATCTACAATTTGTTAGAACCCAGTCGCATGGGAACAGATGCCTGGGTGGGTCCTCTCCTGCCAGCCCTGTCCCGAGATACACAGAAGACTGTTGCATGCCTGAGATTAGAATGCCAGCCTCATACTGACACATACCTCCTCTGCTCTCCCCTGGCTGTGGTACAGCTGTTAATAAGCAACCAGTTCATCTAATGCTCTCCTGGTCAGTAGACATAGAAGTAGCCTATAACTCCTGGAGATGTCCAGCTGGGGATCTCCAGGGGCTAGAACTTGAACTCTGAGGCTGCCCACCATCTCTGACCCTCCCCTGCAGGCTGAGAGCCCTGGAGGTAGGGTCAACCTTTGGAGCCTGGAAAGAATGATGGAGATCAAGGACATGAGAATAGATTCAGCAGCTTAAATAGAACAGGATCTCAACTGATGATCAAAGAAGTCTCCTGATTTTAGAGAAGTTTGAAATGATTTATACCTAAATTATATATCCTCATTTGAATTCAAAACCTGTTGGAGAAAGCCCCAAAAGTCTAAAATTCAGGATCAATTCTAAAGAATTGGCATGTAGCCTTATTCAAACTCATAAGACTTTAATAGGGGGAACTTATCTACACTGGCAAGGCAGCTGCTCCCAGTAGCGGCCAGCCAGGAAGAATCCACACCCCTCCAAGGAGAGGGACTCTTTTTTAGGGGGTTAATAGTAAATCCATATGGTGGGTAGTCACATAGGCCACTGGAGAAGACAATGCATTTCTAAGCCAACAGATAACATCAGGCAGTTATCACACTCTATACATGCATTATTCTCCTGTCTGGGGGCATGGCATTTATCTTTGGGTGACATCAGAAAGCCCAGAAAAGTATCTTCATTCTCTAGGGGTAAGAAGGTGCCACACATCTATGGCCCCAGCTGGGACCTGTGAGCTGCAGTGTGCGTCGTCCCCATGTCACTCTCACCTCACTGGGCCTCTGTGGGTCTGCAAGGATTTCTTGTGGCAGGTTCGGTCTTTTTTATGAACTAGGAATACGTACTGAAAAGCATCAACAGCAAACCAAGTACTATGTTGAGGGGAAACTAAAGTATTTACTAGTATAATGGGACTCCTGCTTTTAAAGAACTTGTAATTTATGGATGAGGGAAGGGAGTACACAGAATGTTCTAGAACACAGGTTCCCAAACATTCTCATGGTGCAGTTAGTCTTAGTAATTTTCTCATGGTGCTCCTAGACCAGAAGAAAGGAAAGGGGGAACGAGTGGGTGGCACCAGGCCAGCCATGGCAGGTGCCAATGGGCAGAGGGAAGGGACGGCAATTGGGAACGGCAGAGGGGCAATGGGGAGGCAGGACTGGCCACTCACGGGCCTGTGCCGTCCCCCAATCAGCCTGTTGGTCACCTCCTGCAGAGGAAGGCCAGACTGCAGCTTAGGCCTAAGCAATCAGTCGGACATCCCCTGAGGGATATGAACTGTGAGAGGGTGCAGGCTGAGCTGAGGGACTCCCCCTCCCCCCACCCCTGAGTACATGAATTTTCGTGCACTGGGTCTCCAATGTAGTATAATCCAATATTGAATCTGAACTTCCTCCAACTAGTAGCTCCTGAAGTGCTGATAGATGCTGAATATCACTGTGTTTCCACCAAAATATAAAATAACTGCAGTGCCCTGTGAGTTCCCTGTGGGACTTTGTATGCATCAGGTGCCCAGGCATTCCGCTGGGAACCAAGGTTCTAATGCGAGGAGAATAGAACCTGGTATTCTCCACTGAAGAATACTAGACCCCATTTCTTCTCAAGTGGTCCCTTGACAAGTGATTGCAGAGCAAATCAAAGGTTACATGAACATCTGTGATTACAACTGATTCTTTTGCGACTGTGTTTTACTGCCTTCCAAGCTGCGTTTAGAATGGCAACACCAAGTTCAAGATAAGCCACAGATACAGGGAGCCAGAATATGTGGTCATTTGAATGGGGCCGGACTCTTGCGGGTTTGGCTTCATGGCTGTGACATAAGAATGATAGGGACCTCCCAGGATCTTGGGAGGATTAGAATGTGCAACTGCACTTGACCAGGTGCTTCAATCAAGAGTGTTAGTTCCACTCTTCTTTCTCCTGGGTGGGCATTTAGACTTCAGTTTGCTGGAGTACGACAAGCTTTTCTCAGGAAGAGGGGTTAATTCCAGGAGGGTGAGGGTAAGGTGGAAGGTGGTACCCTGCTAAGGGAAGGGAAAAGCAGCAGCCCCTCTGTAGAAGCCGGCCTCTCTTCTGTGTGGGTCTGAAAGGCTGAAGGAAGAGCTGCTCACTGAGGGTGGAGACCAGTCATACTGCACAGGTGCCCAGCACCCGCCCCAGTGTGGAACAGAGCAAACCACACCTGGCTCTTGTCCTTGTCCATGTGCATCTGGCATGCCTTCAGGGCATCTGCTGAGTCAGAGACATCTGGGCATCTCCCCACAGGCTCTGCCGAGTCCTGTGCAAGTCCCATGAGTGACCAGGTGTTCAGGAGCCTCAGGCCAGATTTGTTCCAGCTCTGGACCCATGCAGAGCCCTCTCCTGGGAGTCCCGAACAGGCCCTTCCCTGCAGGAGCACCCTCAGGATGGGCGGGGAGTCCGTACAGCCCTGCTGTGGCACTTTCCCCAGAACCTGGTGCCTTCAGAGCTTCCACCACCTGTGTGCCAGTCTCCTGGCTTCCTCAGGGCCTCCCAGCATAGTGAGGAGATGACCCTAGCCCATTTCCTCACCTGTGAAATGGGGCTGCTGCCATCTGACCTCATCAAGCAGGCCATGGGCTTTCAACTGGTGTCCAGTTTTCTGGGAGTTCCTACCAATAAGGTTTCTTCCTTGAAAAAGAGTTTGCATTGTTTGCAAATTGTTGTCCCAACAAACAAATAAACAACTTCAGGACTCACATTTCATTTTAACCAGTGCCTGGAGCAGTTGCCAGGGCAGTATGACTGGTCTGCACCCAGCAGTGAGTGGTTCTTCAGCCTTTCAGCCCGGTTTGCTAACGCCTTCACCTTGCTGAGAACAGGCTGTTATCATCTGGTCCCAAGATGAAAAACTGCGCACTGTGCCTTTAAGAGAGAAGGCTAGAGGAGGGAAGAATCCCTGGCTTCCAGGGGAAGCCCGGATTCTGTGTTCAGTGGTGCTTTGTAAGCTCCCTCTCCAGCGCACACAGTTCCCCTGCCCTCTTACACCCCACATCTTGCCCATTCTTGAGGTTCTGAGCTCTGTGACAGGGTCCTCATTCTAGTGATGATGGTAGCACAGATCTGTCAGAATATCAGCTGTAACCAAGGATGAGGTTGGTCCTCAGGAAAGAGAGGTTCTGATTTGCAGTGTCATCACTAGTTGAGCTTCAGGTGTTTACTAGCAGCAGCTGATAAGGTGCTCAGCTAACCGCCCCAGACCACCTTTGCCTCATATTTGCCCGGCCTGGCCTCTTTGTTGCCACTCTATGCAACCAATAATGCCAGCAGAAGTCCCTGCCTGGGGTGTGTGGTGTCCTGAATGGGCACCCCAACCTGTACCTGCAGGCTCTGCGTGTTGTTTTCATTCACCAGACAGCACTGCGGTAGGTTTGGCTTTTTAGGTTGGTTTGTTTATCTTTGTTGCTGTTGCATCTCACAATGACTTTATTCTTCTGATAAGGCTTATGCCTTCCAGCAGACTTTCTATTCATTTCATCTCCTCAGAGAGTCTTACAAAGCCAGCAGGGTCAAGGATCAGCCTTCTTTCACAGATGGATTTTGCACATTGAATTAGTGGCAAAGCCAGACTTAGACCCCATTTCGATTTCAAGTCTTGATACCTTGATGCCTTGCTCTTCCCTCCCTGTCCTCCCCCCCCCCCCCCCCCCCCCCGCTTGTTTTAAACTCTGTAGCTCTGAGAGCTGATGTGAGCAGGTTTTAATTGGATTGTTACTGACTTCTGCAAACACTTCTGAGCACGTTTCATTTGTCAGGACAGTGGCTATATGTCATTTCATCCTCAAATTAGCCTTTGAAAATGTTACTCTGATTGTATAAATAAGTGATCTGCGTTTCCTCCACGTCAGATAGCTTGGGTCACACAGTTCCCAATGCCAGAATCAGAACTTCAGCCCATGTCCCCAAAATTTCCTTTCCAGTGAATGCTGCTATACCTTGGGTTGCTTCATTAAAAGGCACTCAGCGATTCTCAGTGTCCAAATCAGTCCTTTCAGAAAGGGTCCAGAGCTTGTAAACCTTTTGTCCTAGAGAAGCAGTGAATGGCCAACAACAGAAACTACCTGGCTGACTTTAGCAGAATGGAAGTTTTTGAAAGGACATTAGTTCATCAAGAGATGTTAGACAGGCTGGGGAAGTAGACTTGGAAAACAAGAGGAATCAAGGAGGGTTTAGCAGCTGGAATCTCAGTCCATGTCTCACTAGGAAACCCAGCTGATGTAAACAGACCCCTTTGCTTGAGATGGTGCTGACAGTGGGCTGTAGGTGCCACTGTTGGCATCCCTGCACCCCAGCCCTGGAAAATTGGGTGTTGCTATCCCCACTGCCAGCCTGGGTTCTCCACCTTCCTCCTTCCTTGTGTACCAGGCCTAGATGGTATCCCTGGCTGGCCAAACCCAGATGTGTGCCCAGGCCTGCCCTGCAAGGGCTGCTGGGAAATCAAGCCTTTACTGTGGCTTCCACTGTGGGAACAAGCTCTTCCTCTCACCAGAATTCACACAATAGGGAGTTTCCCACACAGAACCAGGAGATTCAGGTGTTGCATAGCCCCAGAAAATTATCAGTCTCCATAACATGCCCCCAAGCCCACACAGACACCTAATTCTAGGTTGCATCTCTGTTTCTCACCATCACCACCTTCCCACCACTCCCCAAGCCTTATCACAGACTTGGTCTAAGTTGTGGAGATGATGTATATGTAAGTGCTTGGGAAGTGGCTTGTTAATAATGACCCTGATCAGGCAGGAGCCCTGGGCCGGGTTGCCTTGATGCCTGTAGTTTGTTTCTTGCTGTTGTCTGGCCACATCAGCAAGAGCCCTGTGCTTTCGCTGTTGGATTGAAGATGGTCTCACAGCTGATTTTCCCCTCTGCTTCTGGCTGGGAGGGGCGGAGGCAGGGGGTCTTCATTGTTTCTTTGTGAGGAAGCATGGAGCATTGGGCTGCTTTCCTTTCCTGGCAGGTTTTGGTCACACCGAGATGTTTATTCTTCTAAGAATCTGCTCTCCTGGGCAGCATGGGGGATGGGGTAGGGGTGGCCCTGCTGTGGTTCTGCTGCTGGCACACTGCTCGCTGGAGGTGAAGCGTCGCCAGTTCCTTTTGTGGAGCCTGCAGATGCGCGGGCAGAAGGCTGGAGCCCATCCATGCAGGACTTCCTTTGTTCATCCGTGGAAACCCAGCCACCACAGTGGCCATTTCCCCAGCCACTCTCCTTCCTGATAAGACTCTTTCAGTTGCCCTTGGTCTATAGCAGCCATAGCTGTGGGGCAACTAGACACTTGCCTTCCAAGGACAACAGCCACTCTGGTTCTCCCACGTGAGGCTCCTCCTACCCACTTCTCTCCAACTCTTCCCCCTTGCAAGCACTAACTAGTCTGCCCTCCCTGCTTTCTGCTCCAAATCACTTCTCAACTCAGGACTGGGGGCCAGTGGGCCGAAATAGTTCGGGGCTTCTTTTAATAACGTGCCTGGTAGTGCTGAGCCCAGTCATTGATCCTGTTCCCTCTCTTCACTTGTAGCAGTTCCCTAGATGGAAAATGGAAAATGTGGGGCTTTGAGATCACAGACCTAAATCTGCAGCAGGACCTGCCACATATCTATGATCTTGAGCAACCATAACCTCTCTTGGCCTCAGTGTCCTGATCCAGACAAATGGGGATAATGGTGCCTCGTACATAGGAAGCCCTGGCGGCAGCTGGTGGATACATTAGTTTCAGCCCTTCCTGGTGCGCTGTTTGTGTCCCTGGAGATGGAGGCTCCCGCCCTGCCCCACCCTGTTCCGATTACCAGGGCCTACAGGGAGCCATGAATTGGGGACACGCTCTCTGTGGTAACAAGGAGACTATTAATAGGTTTTTAAAAGTCTAGACTGCCTCACTGATTCTTTTTGATGGAGTAAAAACTACTGAAAGAACGTAGGAACAAAGGGAGGTTTGAAAGGAATGTCCTCACGAGTTTGAGGCATTTTATTGGCAGGATGCTTGAGAATATTCCTCCTGGCGGGCTTTCTAAAGCTCATGTCCAAATGAGTGGACTGGGCTGGGATCATTTTAAGATAACCTTCTCTGCTCCCCCCGCCATCCCCCATGTCACTCCATTGATTAGTTGTTATATGGCAAAAGGGAGATGACCTGGGTGGACCTAATCTAATCACCGAGCCCTTTAAAGATAAGAGTTTCCTCTAGCTGGTGGCAAAATAGAAAGTCAGAGAGAAAGACTGACTCCCACCTGCTGCTGCCGGCCTGAAGATGGGAGGGCACGTGAGGAATGCAGGTGCCTCTGGAAGCTTGACAGCCAGAGGGGACCTCAGGCCATCAGCCCCAGAGCCCTGAATTCAGCCACCAACATTGTGAACTTAGAAGCACATTCTTTCTCAGAGTGGCATCGTGAAACCCTAAGCGGACACCCAGCAGAGCCCACCTGAACTTCTGATCTAGAAAACTCGGAGATAATAGGTGTTGTTGTGTTAAGCTCCTACATGTGTGCTAGTTGTTACGACAGCAATAGAAAACTGATACAGCCAGGCAATAGGGACTGGTGGGGACTGGAGATGCATGTGTCACTATTCAACTCCAACGCACAGTTGTCATGTGGAGGTTTTGGAGAAAGAAACCCGATGTTTCTGAATCTCCCCATTTTTTAAGAGGCCAAACTTAGAATGTGTGAAGTATCCTGACTTAAAAAACAAAACAAAACAAAACAAAAACCTGCCTTGTAAGTATCCCTGTGATCCCTTCAAGGAAGCATAGCCCCTCTTGAATGGAGAGTTTCCTACCTTTTTCCCCCCTTTGAAGAAGTTGCCTAGTTAAATTCCATTGTCTTTCATACTCTATATACTGTATGCACAATGGGGATGATGTTTTATCCCAAAAGTTGACTTGCAACAGACAGTTCGGTGCTGAGGTTTTTTGTCAGGGACTATGTGGGTTTTTTTTTTTTTTTTTTTTTTTTGGATGTGTGATGAGAATTCACATTCCACTTAGGAAGAGAAAATAGAGATTTTAAAAAAATTTCTCTCCAGCCAATCTGATCACCATTCTAGGCCCCCATCTTTAGGTGGGTAGGTGGGGAATGGAATTATAGTCCGATCTGGTAATCACACCCCACCCAGCATTTACATTTTCTTTAGGTAGCCCATCTCTTTCAGATGACTCTGGTGGCCCAGCTGTTCAGCACTCTGCCCTTTGCACCCATCCACTGCAGAAGGTGGCTGCTCCTATGGGGGAATTGTGGCTTATGTGTCTGGCTATGTTCCCTGGATCCAGGCAGTGTCCTCTAAATCCTGGCTCGCCCAGGTGTGGAATGGTGGTGCAGGCTCGAGAGGGATTATTTTAGGTCACTCCCCCAAATAATGACACTATGGTGTTGTTTAGCTATTTGGGACAAATACAGCCAGACTCAGGTGAGTCCTGACTATTTTTTTCTGCCCCAAGTCCCTAAGCACTGTAATGAGTGCATCCATCCCCAGGCCTCTGTTCTCCCATGGACTCACCACCTCCCTGCCACTCACTCTTGGGTTTCGATGTGCCACCTGCAGGCAGGCTAGGGCTGCCTCAGACCCCCCACCTGGGAAGTTGGCCACTATGCCTCAGACCCCCCACCTGGGAAGTTGGCCACTAGTCTGGAAGGTCTCTGGCTCCCACATGCCTACCTGCTGCTTCTAATCCCCTATTCATGGACTCCCTGGGCTAGACATGGGAGCCTTTCTTGTCTCTCCTGGGGAATGCCCAGGCTGAGAGGAGCTGACTAGTGACTTTCTAACATCAGATTCTCATTCTCAACAAATGGAAGCCATAGTGGTGGAGATGTGTGGGATGTACCAATGAGGAAATAAACAATAAAAAAAATGTTTCTGGACTACTGTCCCTGTTATGGATGTTACGGGCTCCATGACTAGATGGTACTAAGGTGCATGAAACCATCTGAGAACATTTAGCTCCTGACAGATTTCTGTGCAAAAGGAGGGCTGAGCCCACAGGCTTGCATAGCAGGGAAAGCCCATGGAAAGGCTTGGTGGGATAGCGGTAGGTCTTCAAGGGCAGGTTGGCTATAGAAAGCACTCAAATGTTTAATTCAGTTCAGAATCAAGTCTCATCAGATCTGTACGCTGATTTCCTTTCTGTGGTTGTCCCCTCTTTCAGAGCTGGCATCAGGGGCCTTGTAGAAAGAAGCCGAATATGGGTCACCCCGACCCATTTCCAACTCAAGTTTGAAAGGAGAATGGAAATGTAATAAGGCTCCTGAGACTTCTGGCTTTCAGCAGCAGAGCATTAGGCATTCCCACTTCCAGCGCCCCAGTTTCTGAAGCTCCCCACAGTTCCTTACATAGTTCTCCTCAGAGCCTGCCTGTGGGGCCCCGGGAGCAGGCCCTACACAAGTGCACAGGTCCATGTAGCCAGCAGGGATGGTAGCAGATATAAGGGAGATGATTGTCATCTCTGGGTGGTGTATACAAAGAATAGCCTAGCCAGTCTCAGGACCAGGGTGGCCAGAAGGCAACAGGAGTGCAGAAGTTAAGGCCAGGCTTCCTCTGGAAACACGGGTCAGATCCCAGCTGCTCTACTCACTGTGTTGTCTAATTGTGGGCGAGTTTCTTACCTGCTGTGAGGTGGGGACGATATTTGTACTGGCCTCACGGGGTTATATATAGTAAGAAATGAAAGTACATGTAAAATACGCAGCCTCTTCTGGAACAAAGTAAAGTGTTCAAAAAAATGTTCGTTGCTGTTTTAAGTTACGGCCTTGTGGTTGTGAAGAGGTCAGATTCATGGTTTGAGTTGGGAAGTTGTTCATCAGGAAATCCCAGGGGACGAGGAGGAGAGATTTCTCCAAAGGGGCTTTCCTCCCAGTATATATGGAAGGAGACCCAAAGTGCACAGAGTGGGGTTCAGACATGTCATCCTACTCCTGCTGCACTCCTCTTGCATTTTCTAAGCTGAAGGAAAACATGTGCGTTGCGGGGAAGGGAGGAGATACAGAGGGGTGTGGAGGGATAAAAGAAGAGAGGGACCCCAGCTAAGTGGAGTGTTGCAGTGAGTGAGCGAAACTGAGCAAACGCCCTGCATCTCAGGTGCAGCTAAGGAGCTGTTATACATATCCCTGTCCGTTCAGATACTTAGCTCTTTCTTCACTCTAAACTCCAGTTCTGCTTGGTCTGCTTTGAACCATAGAGTCTTTTAAGACTCGAATGAACCTCACTCTCAGAAAATTGAGTATCAGAAAATATACATAGGATTTTTGTAGAAAGTCCAAGTTTAGCAGTTTCTCAGGTCCCAGGGTAAACACCATTCTTTAAATGGGACCCGAAGCTTCTGAATGACAAGTAAACCCTTACACACACTTCAGAGCGCTGCTCAAATGTCACCTCTCCTGCAAAGCTTCCTACCATGCCCACATCAGTGGGGAGCCTTTCCTTTGTGCTCTCATTGCTCTCCCTCTATTAGGTCTCATAATCTATTAGTTCCCATAAGTTATTAACTCTCATAATCACTCATTTCCTCGAGTAGACTGTGAGCTCCTATTCGTCTTTCTTACTCATTTTTTGGTCCAGTGGCCAGTACAGAAATGTTGAAGGAATGGAATATCAATGAAGATAATGAGTTCCCTGCTTGGACTGCAGAAACCACCTTCTCTCCCTCCTGTGTTGGGAGGAAAACTTAGGAAGCCGTATCTGATGGTGCTTCTTGAAGGCGCTGCCAATCTGCCAGGATGGCTGCAAACCCGCCTGCAGGCCAGCATCCATTTTGACTTTCAGCAGATAAAGGACTGTCAACACAAGTAGAATAATCCAGAAGAACTGGTGGGAAGTAGCCGAAACCGGTTTGGCTCAGTGGATAGAGCGTTGGACTGCAGACTGAAGGGTCCCGGGTTCAATTCTGGCGAGGGCATGTACTGTGGCTGC
Organism: Antrozous pallidus; assembly: GCA_027563665.1. Taxonomy (NCBI): domain Eukaryota; kingdom Metazoa; phylum Chordata; class Mammalia; order Chiroptera; family Vespertilionidae; genus Antrozous; species Antrozous pallidus. The sequence goes on along the minus strand of CM050508.1, from coordinate 126,004,409 downwards.
GGGCACATCCCCAGTAGGGGGCATGCAAGAGGCAGCTGATGGATATCTCTCTCTCATCGATGTTTCTGACTTTCTATCTCTCTCCCTTCCACTCTGTAAAAAATAAATAAAGTATATTATTAAAAAAAAAAAAGAACTGGTGGGAAGTAGCATGGGCCTTCTAGATTCCCACCATTGATTAGATAAGGGAGTGTGTTCTTGGAATTGTGTGGCAGAGATGGATGCTTTGAAGTTCCAGGCTGGTTATGCTAAGGATGGGCTCTGGTCTCTAGGTGCCCAGCAGCAGCCATACTCCAGGTACCCAGGCGTAACCTATCTGATCCAGGACAGGGAAGAGCAGCTGCTCTGCAGGGCAGCAGGGAGCATGTCTTTCCCTCGAGGTGTCAATGGGAAGCCCCGTGTCCCGGCTCCTGGGGGGATCTGTTTGGATGGAGCAGTACCCTGGTCTCTGGAAAAGATACACATGGATGCTTGGCCACAGTTTGGAGACCCTGAACCTGGAGGGTGTGAGGGGAGCAGCTGTTTGAGGGGGGCTTTGAAGTCTACTGGTTGGAATGGCCTTCCGATAGCACTAACTCCCCACAAGGGCTGTGGATCTTTGGACTCTGTTACAGAGAACATACTCAGCAGGCTTTGCAGGAAGCCAAATTTCCATTTCCCCTGAGGGATCTCAGGAGTGCAGTGAAGCTCCCTCTGAAATTATTTAATTTGAAAGCTTCTGACAAAGAGCAGGCATTCTGCCTTGTACACTACACTTTGATCCTCCAGAATTTTCCATCCAGCTCACTTTCTCCCCAGGACATAGGTTGAGAAGATTTCCAGTCCCACCAGTGTTCAGGCAGGGACCTCTTGCTTTATTTGCTGATGAGGGGTACTCGTCTTGAAAAATAAATTTGGTTCCAGCCCTGTGGATATAGGCTATGAAGACTTCCCCAGAATTTGCAGGCCTGTGCTGATACGGTCTCTGCCATACCCACAGTCCCACCGTGCAACCTTGACAATGTGACGAGATTCTAAGCCATCCCTTTCTGGGGTCAGGGACAGCCCTTCGGTGGAGTTAGCTGAGTGCAGCATGATGGAGTGAGAGCTCGCACTCTGAGAGGGAAGCAGGGTTGCCGCCATCCTCCAGAGCCCCAAGGGCCCGGAAAATTCCCTCCATCTCTTCACATCATCGTGAGCACCAGTGGGCTTTGCTCAAACTCCAACTGCTCGGGAAATGCCGGGACTTGGCAAGACACAAACCACTTTTTCTCAAGCGTTTAGTATTTTTTTCTGTTTTCCATTTGTAGTGCTTGTTTATTTGGAGTAAAATTGAGTCCATATGGTTCCTGTCCCTTGGCCTGATTCTCCACGGCATGATTTTCTGTAAGACTGTCTGAGGTCCCAGAGTTTTTTTTATCTTTTGTCTTAGGAAGACACAGCATCTTACCACAGAATCTGAAGCCAGACCTAAGGGGAGTGTGTTTTGCATGAGACTCTGAAAGGTACATGGATCCAGGGCTGTAAACGTGGCCCTCACGTGAAACAGCACAGGCTCTCCTTGTAAGGAATGCAGAGTAGAGACCCGGGCTGTGTTTTCCCTCATGGCTTCCCATTAGGAATCAGCCTGGGCTGTGTTAGCAGCAGGCTCATTAAGGGCTCTGCCTCTCCCTGACTGTCTCTCCCTGAGAAACCGAGGCCTCCGCTTTCTGTCTCTGGGGTGGGATATATTTACCTTCACACGGGTATGAGGGAGGGCACACCCATGTGCTTAGGGAGGAGTGCAAGATTTTGCCCTTACTTTTTCCTTTCCAAAGCAAAATGGACAGGGGGTGCTTTTTTCTATGGAGCCTATTCCAGCACTTTCTCTGGGTGTGGCAAGAAAGGCAATGTGGTAAGACATGAAAATCGTGAAGACAACAAAGGCTTAAACTTTCTAGAGTGCTAAACCCAAAGCTCAGGCTGACAGAAGCAACTTGAAGGCAGGTGTTATCTACCTGCTTTCTTTGGGAAAAAAGCAGTGTATATGCAATAGCATCTGACACGCCCAGGCTTGCGGGCTATGCCTAGCCTCTGCCTGGACAATGCAAGTTCCCGTTACCTTGCATGTGATTTTAGGGGTAAGGGAAATGCTCTGCACGACACTAATGCACCCACACACACCTGCATACACACATTTGCATACACACACACCTGCATACATACATGCATGCACACACACACACCTGTATACACATCCCTGCATACACATGCCTGGACACACACTCACCTGCATACACAGTGTCTGATGATTGGAAGCCCACAACTAAAATTGTATTCCCTTAAGTATAAACTTTCAGCTATCAGATGAATAAGGTCTAAGGTGCTAAAAACATGGTGATTGTAGTTCATAACCCTATATTGTATAATTGAAATTGGCTAAGAGGGTAGAAGTTAAATGTTCTCACATGCACACAAAAGATAACTAGGAAGGGTAATGGAAGTGTTAGTAGATGGTGGGAATTCTTTCACAGTATATATGGGTATTATAATGTACATTTTAAATATCTTATAATTTTATGTCAATTATACCTCAATAAAGCTAAAATAAAAACAAGCAAACCATGACAAAAATAGAATTGCATTACTTTCACCTAAGCCCTGTATTCTTATTGAGCCACTGAGAACATTGGGGTTTTGGTAGGGCATATTTTGGTGGGAAAAGGCTGGGAAAGAGAATCTAAGGATCTTGGGGGTTCCAGAGTAGGCTTTGCAGATGTCTCACCAAGAGGTAGGGTTGAGGAAGACTGTCCAGAAGAGAGAAAGTAATCTTTGTTTTACACATCTGTGAAGAGTCTGCTAGCTCTGCATTTTGGATTCCTTTTAAAACTGGAAGAATTATCCTATTTTAAATTATATGTCATAAAGGTTTCAAGAAGTGATCCAACACTTTTCAATGGAGATTCCTGTTCCTGCATGGGCTTGAGGTGTGGGCAAAGTCTTGTAGGTATGTTGGAGATGCATCTTCTGGAGAAACACCATAGCTTTCACCAGGATCATGAAGAGGTCCTGATAAATTGAAGCAGAACTGGCCACATAGTCCGAGCCTCTGGAATAGTCCAGTTCAGGGTCTGTGGCGTTTTCACCAGCTTGCAGGGGCACAGGTGTAGGGACAGGTTTGTTAGCTCTGGGACGTGCCTGCCCATCCGGGCTGTGGAGGGCCCTCCTGCCGTTCCATGAACTCTGCCCTTCAAAGGTCTTCTTGTTTCTTTGGGGCTTACAAAAGAAAAATTGTGTGTTTCTGACCATAAAAGTAGACACTTAGAAAATGTAGAAAAATGTAGTGAAAAAAATCAATCATAATATTACTAATGAATTAATCATTGTAAACATTTTGAGATAGCCCATTCAGGTTTTTTCCTTTTGTCTTTATAAGAGAGAGTTGACATCATAGTATGTCTGTGAATGGAGCACTTTTCACTTGACATTACATCATAATCATCTTTCCTGCCATTAAAAAGTCTTTATAAACATCATTTTCAGTGGCTGCACAATATTACATTGTATGGCTGTGCTACAGTGTACGTATCCATTCTTCTAGCATTGAGCATTTGTATTGTTCTTGGCTTTTTACTTTAATAAATAATGCACGAGAAGCATCTCTGGCAAGAAGCTGTGCTTACATTTTGGATATTTCTTTATGATAGATTCCTAGAAGTCTCTTTTGACTTTTGATGCTACTATAAATTAAGGTGTTGCTGAGACCTATCTATAAAGTGTGGACATCACAAAAGACTGTGGGCAGAGAGGTGGGACCAAGCATCGCTGGGTTCCTGCAAAACACACACCTTGCCTCTAGATGCTGTGGGCTCCCTGTTATCCTTGAGGAACTTAAGGATAGATCCCGCTGTTATCCTTGAGGAACTTACTGTGCAGTGTGAGCCCACAGCATACATAAGTAGCCTCAAGGAAGAGATGCCCATATCTCCAAACCATGGGGGAGCCATGCAAGAGTTCAGAATGGGGCAGAGGTCTGCATGTATGTTCATATTGTATTTTCTGGAGAGAGTCTAGCTTTCATCAGAATCTTTTCCTCTAAAGAGCTGCAAATAATTAATCATCAGATGATCATTTGGTGGGGGGAGTGTGAATTAAATTTCCTAATTAATTTTTTTCTTTTCCTGTTTTATAGTTTTTATAACAGAGCTAAGGTAAACTTTTTTTCATGTGCCATTAATTTGGCTATTGAGTGTAAATAGCAGATGGCAGTCAGGGGTCCTGGTTTTGGGGACCTTGAGGTAGGAAATAAGAGAGGCCATAGCACAGCCTGTACCCAACTGGTCTGAGGCAGATTTGGTCTACCAATGCATTTACATGTAAATCTGCTCCTGCCCACACGAGCCAGTGTTACATGAGCCTAATACCTACAGGATCATATTATTGGGACATTAGGTTATGCAGGTGCATGGCACTTCTGGTTAGCTAAACCAGTGCTTCCTCATCCGACTCTGCTGGAGCTGGTTGCTGAAAGTTAAAGGTGCTTCTTACTTCTCACTCATGGTCATCAGGAAGCCATCAGCTTTCCTTATAAGGAGATGTGGTCGCTGTGCAGGCTTCAGGCCTTTCACTCAGGGCCAGAATGAGATGTGCACATGGAAATTCATAGCCACTGATTGTATTTATTTTCTGCACTCTGTTCTGATCGTGTCTGTGTTTGACTAGTTCTTCCAATGGGAAGAGAGAGCTGTGTTCCAGGTGTCCACAGAACCCTATCTCAGCTCACCTTGTGATGAGATTCCATGGATTTTGCCAAGGCAGGTGCCCACAGTTGGGACAGGCATGGGTGTGTGTGTATCATCATTCCACAGCCCTATGGTATCTCCCGTGTCTGTGTTGAGAGTGTCCGGGTCCCCATTAGAGGGTCTGTGTGCAGAGAATGACAGGACAACAGGGCCCTAACACGGGTAGCACATGCCTTGACCAGAAGCTCCCCACGTCATTTTTTTTAATGTGTTTTTATTGATTTCAGAGAGGAAGGGAGAGGGGGAGAGAGAGAGAAGCATCAATGATGAGAAAGAATCATTGATCGGCTGCCTTCTGTATGCCCCACACTGGGGATCCTACAACGCCGGCATGTGTGCTGACCAGGAATCGAACTATGTGTGACCTCCTGGTTCATAGGTTGACGCTCAACCCTGAGCCATGCTGGCCAGGCTCCCTAAGTCTTTTTACCTAGCTTCCTGGCTTGCTAACAAAATTTGTATAATTCTGTTATTGTTGTGTTATTCTGAGTTCCAGCTGGCTGTTCCTCCAGGTTCGGCTGAGTTGTTTTTCTTCCTTGACTCTTGGCTTCTGCAGAATGAGTCCCTTTTTCCTTCCCTGTTATTCTCCTTCCCTCTAGCCCTGTATTTTCTCTATACCCAGAACCCAGTCTCCTCAAGGGCTTTTGTCCTCCTGCAATTTATGTACTCATTCAAGTCATCACATAAGCCTAGTTCTTCTTGGGCCTCACCTCCTTTGGCCAAAAGCACTACACCTCACTGTGAGACAGATGGCAGTCAGGGAGGAACTGGCCACCGCTCACCCTCACATAATATCTGCTCTTCCCATAAGGAGGGAGAAAACATTCAACTAGCACATCTATGACCACTGCCAGCCCTAATCCATAATGCACAGTAAACAAACAAGGTAACACTCAAAATATAATCCTTTGTTGGTGGCTGTGGGGGAGGCAGCCAAAAGCTTAGGCCTTTGAAGGCTATCATTAAGAAATTCTTCCTCATACTTAATCAGAATGACCTTGGCCTTGATTTAAGCTTATGTATTCTGGTTTTGTCCAGATAGAAAGACCTATTTTTTTCTCTTCATATGATATGTTTAATAATGTATTGGAAATAAAATTTTATTTACATGAAAAATAAAATTAAAGCATTTCTTATGTAAGGTAATTGTAAAACATATGTTATTTGTAAAAAGATTATATTGCATAATTTAATAGAACTCAGGTTTTATATTTAAATATTTTAAATATGTTTTATAAGTAACATATTTGTATATAAAACATTATAAACTTATATACATAAAATATTAAATGAAGTATTTTATATTTTAAACATTTATAAAATATAGGCTATTTAAAAGGTTTCAATAAATCAATATTTAAATCATTGCTGGTGGTTTATACTAAAATTAAGTAAATCAACTTTGCTATATAATAATTGTATATAAAATATTGATATATAGAGAGAATATATTATTTTTGCATAAATAAAAGGTGTTATAATAAAATATTTAGTTGTAATAGGATGTCTGATTCTGTCTGGTTCCCATTGTAAGAATGAACATTTGAGGGCATAGCACCCACTACCTCACTCTGCTCCCTCCGCATCCAGCGCCCTGACCCGCTGTTTTCCCTCCTGTCCGCCCGCAGGCATAGGCAAGAACGTCATCTGCGACCGCACGGCCACGCCGCTGGACGCCTTCCGCATGATGTCGGCCGCCCATTACTACCCCAAGCTCATGAGCATCATGGGCAACGTGCTGCGCTTCCTGCCGTCCTTCGTGCGCATGAAGCAGCTCATCGAGGAGGGCTACGTGGGCGAGCTGCTGGTGTGCGAGGTGCAGGTGCACAGCGGCAGCCTGCTGGGCAAGAAGTACAACTGGAGCTGCGACGACCTGATGGGCGGAGGCGGCCTGCACTCCGTGGGCACCTACATCATCGACCTGCTCACCTTCCTCACTGGCCAGAAGGCCGTCAAGGTCCACGGGCTGCTCAAGACCTTCGTGAAACAGACCGACCACATCAAGGGCATCCGCCAGATCACCAGCGATGACTTCTGCACTTTCCAGATGGTGCTGGAGGGCGGGGTGTGCTGCACCGTCACCCTTAACTTCAACGTGCCCGGAGAGTTCAAGCAGGACGTGACTGTGGTGGGCTCTGCCGGGCGCCTGCTGGCGGTGGGCACGGACCTGTACGGGCAGCGCAATAGCGCCCCGGAGCAGGAGCTGCTGCTGCAGGACTCCACACCAGTCCGCAACTCCTTGCTGCCGGAGAAGGCCTTCAGCGACATCCCCTCGCCCTACCTGCGGGGCACCATCAAGATGATGCAGGCCGTGCGCCAGGCCTTCCAGGACCAGGACGACCGGCGCACGTGGGATGGCCGGCCGCTCACCATGGCTGCCACCTTTGATGACTGCCTGTACGCCCTGTGCGTGGTGGACACCATCAAGAGGTCCAGCCAGACGGGCGAGTGGCAGAACATTGTCATCATGACAGAGGAGCCCGAGCTGAGCCCCGCCTACCTGATCAGCGAGGCCATGCGCCGGAGCAGGATGTCCTTGTACTGTTAGCACAGACTGGGGGCCTATGGGGACTTAGGCCTCTGCGTGGGGCCCAGAGGGAAAGGTGTGGGAGAGAGTAGCCTCCAGGAGTGTGGGGATGGGGAGGTGGAGGGACACTGGGAATAAGTGGCATCTGAGAAGGTGAACTGCAGCCCAGGTGAGGGGCCCCAAACAAGACTGTCAGGATGCTGAGTAAATAGCTGGGGAGTGTTCAGAGGGCCTGCCTTTTCTGAGATCATCCCTGTTGGGCATCTGCATGAGAGGGAGGAGGTTTAGCTGCCCCCGCTGCCCTTTACTGTGAGGAGCAAGGAGGGGTGCCCTTTCCCCTTCACCTCATCCACTCCCCATACCTTGGCCTCCTTTGCAAGCCAAGTGCTCCTGTGAGGTCAAGCTCAGTTGGTGTGGCCTCCCTATTCTGCACCCCACAAAAAAAATCTCACAGGAGAAGGCACATCCTCCCATGTCCACACAAGCCTGTTGGCCTGGGGAAAGGTGGGGGTGCAGTGGGCTACTGCAAAAGTTCAGATTCCAGGAAGCCACTTTAAGTTGTCTGGAGGCAAAAGTACTTGGCAACAAAGTGTACAGCTTTCTTGATTCATTGGTCTTCCTCAGAGGAAGCAAGCGGGAGTGTCTTCCTAATTGGTCCACTGCCCTTCACTTGGCCTGAGGTGGGATAAGGAGTGCCAGGAATGCCAGCAGAGACAGGGTTTCTTTAAGCCAAAATGAGAGAGCAAGAACATACCCTGCTTGGAAACAGATGAGGCAGAGGATAGCATATCCCTTTGAACTTGTCAGCAATGAAAAAACTGCAAGAAGCCATCTTGTAACACTACTTCTGGCAGAGAGTTGAGTGTAAGAGGGATTCCACGCTGAAGTATCGAGGTTGTCCTTTCACCTGGCTCCCCAGCTAAGGCCAAGGAGACAGGAGGCAGTTTGGGCCTGACTGCAAGCTCAGAGCTGCCCTCAAAAAGTGGGGCAGCCGTGGGCCCCAGTGTTGCAGTGGGAGTTCCCCCCAGAAGGGAAAGGGAGTCAGCCCTGGATTTGCTTTGTGTTCCAACACTCATGCCTCCTACAAGCCAGGGAAGGGCTTTTAGGAGTTTCACGCAGCTCTGTGGATGGATGTAAAAGGGAAGTCTTCAGTTCCACTCAAATATAATTCACTTCCCTTAAAAAGAAGTAAAGGCTTTTTTTCTCTAGTTGTGACCTTTGTTTTCATGATTCTAATACCTGAAAAAGAAATGTAATAGGTGTTAAACAAAAGGACAATAAGGAACCTAAGTTTCAATGTTTCTAAAATGGGTTTTAGAGGCTTCTCAGGTGTATCTTCATGTAGGATTGAGAAGCTGATGTTGGAACAACATATTCTTCTAGTCCTTGGTCTCTTGTCACTCTTGTCACCTTCTGCTTACAGAGCTTTTATTGGATATGGCAAACTGCAGGCTCAGCACAGGCAGCCAAATAGAACCACCTGACACACACACATATGGGTTTGTCAATGCTCACTGCCAACAAATGTCATTAAAATCACTCCTAAAAACTCAGAACAAGTCTTGAAAGAAAGGCCATGTCAAATAATTTTGAAAACAGAATTATCCTATTATCTTTGCTTAGTCTTTCATCCCAGCAAGACATTTGTCAAGGTTGGATGTAGAAACCAGGACTTGTTCTCAGCTTACACAACTGAGGCTCAGGCTTCTTTTCATATGACAGGCAGTAGAGCTAGAAGGGAACTTAAGGGGTCGAGAGTTCACTCTGCCAAGGCAGAATCTGAAAACAGTGTCATCAGTTGCAGCCTCCATGCTTCTCCCCGGGTCAATCTGTACAGCCCAGGCTGCCCCTGGGTGCAGTGTGGGTGTACAAGCATCCTGGGGATCGTGGTCATTTTCTAGCTCAGAGGAGCAAGGACTGCCTCCCTGAAAACATCACTCTACTTTGGGGGCCTTACCACAACACAGTAAGGTTAGTCAGCTGAAACTCTACAGGTACCTTCTAGTCCCTGATGCGTTCTCGGACTTCACAATGACGTGTTCAAAACTAGAGATTTGGTAGAATGGAAGTCTCCCAGTAATAATTTGAGCAGAGGGTAATGCCATAGGCTATTTTGATTCAGTTTCTTCCAAATTGCCCTCTGGACAGCTTTTGTGGAAACTGAATGGAACTTTTTTTGTGTGTGTGTGTTTTTTTCCAATTTTTTTTTTTGGGGGGGTGGGTGTCCTAGCTAGCCTGAAAGGCTGTGATTAAGGATGAAGGAAAAGGAAACTAGATGACTCTATGGGCCTCATTTTTCTAAGTCATTTATAATCTAGGGATTTTCCTGGGGTTTAAGTTTCTGTACTTTCCCCAATTACTTGGGAGTTATTTTCCCCTAAATGTCTCTGAGCTCTGCGAAAAATATTCAGTGTCTAAAACAAAAATTCTTTGAGGCTGGGGGATATAGAAAGAATATACTTTTTTAAAAAGCATGAAAAATATTTTAGTAAATATAGTCAAATGTTACCTACTGACATGCATGTAGTAGGTAGATGCAGGAATGAGAGGATGAAAGGACTGAGATAATTTTTTTAATACAAAAATTGGGTTAAACTGCTTCTTTAGTGCTCCTTTTGCTCTTGTCCTACCACCAGCAAAGACCTAATTGCACTATGAAGCTCGTATCTCAAGCTTTCAGCAGAGCTTACCGAAACAAAGCCGAGCACCAAACACCACCCCTGGGGGTGTGGGTACTATCAGCTGACTTTGACCCAGGACAAGTCCCAGCAATAATCCACCTCTTTCCACTTGTTTGGTGTGTTCAAGGAGCTGGTGTAATAGGGGCACCACTTTAGGGTCATCATATTTAGTCCCATCTTTGTGTGGATGCCTCTGCTGCTGGAAGTCTTGGCTCATGCCACTGGTTGCCTCTGCTGGTGTCCCAAATTCCAAATTCTGAGAGGGGGTAGATCAGGGGTTCCTACATGGCATCCACAGTATGTGGACATGCTCTGGGCTTGTTGGGTTCTTTTTGTTTTCCTCTGGAGACAGAGTCCATGGCCACTATCAGCTTCTTCATGACTCTCCCTGTAATGGGAGAGGTGGAACAGGATCCATAGAAACTCCTTAGCTTAACTGGCAGCAAATACCATTGTGTCAGTGTATCTGGACCCTAGCAGTAGTCTTGGCCAACTCCAGCTCATGATGAACTTCTCCCAGAGCCTTTTTCCTCTGCAGAGCCATCAAGTACTTCCTGTTTTCCACCATTTCTTGATATCCATTGTGTGCAGGGATTTTAAGTTCATTATCTCATTTAGTCCACAAAACAGCCCTTTAGTATTGGGGATTGTTACTCTCATTTTACAGGAAGTAATCAAGGCTCTGAAAGGAACAGGAACTTGCCTGAGTCACACAACTATGAAGCAGAGACAGGGTGACCCTGTGGTTTTACTGTCGTCCCTGGCCGCCCGCCAGGCAAGTTTGTGATCGCCGCACTAGGCATAGGGCCACCCCCAGGACTTGTTATTCCTCTGCTCACTGCTGGTGTAAACAAAAAGGGCGCAAGAGTCAAGATGCAGAAGTGCAACGCTTCAGTAGCCTGAGAGCCAGACACTTCAGTGGTCCTCCCGAGGGATCCAGAAGCAGGGACTGTGCTGTGGGGAAGGAAAGGTTGGCAGGCCACCACTTTCCACTGTTAACTAAATGGTCACTCAGACATGGTCCTGGCTATACCTTCAGACTCCAATGAGAGCACTTGAGCCCATCATCTCTTAACGCAGCATGGGGTCGGGGGGAGAGGAGGGAGCTTCATTTGTCCCAGAAGCAGGACTCAGGGCTGACCCCTGAAACCCAGAGTTCCCACCTGCACACTTGCCCGCTAGGGAGAGAATGCCCACTACTGGTAAAGACAAAGCCACAGAGCAGACACAGACAGCTTTCCTTCTGTTGTCCTCCTCCCTGAGCTCTAAAGGGAACTGAAATGGCTTTGATAGTTTTCTAAACATGAGCTCCCCAAAGTCATGGGCTCTGTTCCATAAACTTCAGGATTTTGATGGCCAATAAATGTGGGCAGTGGATGGAGCAGGAATCCTAAGCCAGATCTGTATCTAGGAAAGGGGTGTGTGTGTTGGGGGGGGGTGGTGGAATGGGGATGGGGGGGGGGAAATGTTAGTAGAATTGGCCAAGAACCATACAAATCAGAGATAACTGTTCACATTATAGTCACAGTGGGAAAAATTACACATTTTTTATGAGTACCTTCAAGACATAAACAAGTTTCTAGAAAATGGATTCAGCTGCAGCAACTCAGGGAATACAGTCCATTTGCAGGTCTGAGTTCTAATTGCAACTCTTCCACTAAGTAGCCATGGGACCTCAGACAAGTCATTTCATTTCTCTGAGCCCCCCTCTCCCCACCTGAGAGCTATGAAGGTGCTGTGAGCAGCAGGATGTGACTTAGACAGAAAATGTGGCTTCTAGTCCTGGGTCTACCACTGAAAATCGGTGTGGCCATTACTTAACCTCTGGGGGATAGGAGATAAAGTCCCTTAAGATGCAACTGGACTTGCTTTCACTGAGGATGTCATTAGAATGCTGAATCCCACTCAACCCCCACTACCAAATTAAAGACATTGGAATCAGAAACCTAATTTACAACCACAGGTCAAATTCAACAGCTGTGGCTATGAGACAGAGTGAGAGTTTGGAGGGTGTAAAGGTAAAAATGCAATGCACTGCTAAATTTTGAGTCACAAACAAATGAGCCTCGAAAGCCCACTCCCTAAGAAAAGACATTTTCCTATGTTATACTCAACCACCGGGAGCAAACTCCAAGGCTGTCTGTAATAATTGGCCAATGACATTTTGAAAATCCACAACTCTGGTTTGCTGCATCACCTATAATCAGAATCGACTTAGAAAGTCGATTTTTAAAAGAAGCTGAATATATATGTATGTATATGTATAAAACCAAACTTATGTATAAAAAGTCAAGGCATGTATACTAGATATTTTAAAGAATTATTTATCAAGGGAAAAAGATGTGTGTTATAAAGTAAACAGAGTCTATATTTTCTATATAATGTAGATAGCAAAAATAGCTTATAAATTATAGAAGGTTTTTGTTTTCTTTTTTTGTTATTAAAGAAATAAAAAGGACAAAGAATGCAACTGTTCTTCATGTTTTATTGGTCAAACTACTGTAGGAGGTGGCCTCCCCTCACAGCCCAGGGGCTAATGCCCACTGTTACCTCTGCTAACGTGGAGACATGGTTAGCATCACTCAGTCAGCTGGCACATGCCACTTCACACATGGATGACCTCTTGCTGTCCTCCACAATTTGCATTAATGGGATAAAGGAATGAAAGTAGCAAATAAACATTGAAGAGAAGAACAATTCCAGCTGTTTTTCTGTTTATTAGTGAGACCCAAGTACTCTAGCTCATGAGTTAGTTATGTGGCCAGTCTGTGGAATGTGAAACAAGAAAGGGGTTGGGAACGATAGTGGTGCCTCCAGGGATAGAGTGTGTGTGTGTGATAGAGATAGAGACAGATAGATAGATAGAGAGAGAGAATGCCTACTGTCAAGATAAAGAAGAGGACAACAAATATTTTAGATTGGATAGCAAATTTTAGGATTTCGTATTAATTTACTATCTTAATCTAATACCTCATATCAAGCTCTGAAAGACACTTTCTTTTTTTAATTTATTTTTTTATTTACAATATAACTTATATTTAATAGTAGTACATATGTTTTCCTTCTCCCCCCAATATCCTCCCCCCAGCCTCCCTTACCCCCCAGCACATGTCCCCACCTGCCCCCCTCCCCGCCCCAGTGTCTTTCATTCATTGGTTATGGTCATATGTATGCATACAAGTCCTTCAGTTGATCTCCCCCAGCATCCACCTCCCATCCACTCTAGCCTCCCCCCTGTAGCTTGACAGTCTGTTCAAGGCCACCCTGCCTCTATATTAATCACTCCCCCCTGTTTCTTTTCTTCAAAAATATCTTGCCTCTGCATACTAGAAACAAACGTATAAGAGCAAATAAAATGTTTGAGTGTCAGTTTCAATGTCTAACTGTTCTGAGTCCCAGTTTCAATGTCAAATAGTTCTTCATGTGTACATGTCAGCAATGGTATCCAGATGGTGGACACATCGTGGCAATGCAAGATCCATCCTCCCTGGTATGGTCCTGGGCCGCCTGCAGCCACGCACAGCTGCCGACTGCTAGCATGGCAAGGTGTCGTTAGCGTCCGCCATCTCTGGACCATCCTCATGGCTGGAACAGACCCGTCTGTTCCTCACTGTCGCAGGAACCCACATAGTCTTGGAGTTGTTCTCTGAAAACACACAAACACATTCTCGACCAAAAGTTAACAAAGTGATCCTCTCTGCAAAACAGACTTGGGATTCTTTTTATTTTTGCTTAAATGATTTTCCTTTGGCTTACTTTGACACTATGTGTGTTTTTTCATGGGTGTCCTGCAGTTGGTTTTACAAATGGAATTTACTTTTCTGGAGTAAGAATTTTCTACATGTATTTTACTTATAGGGTATTTTTCCTTACATGATATTACCCCACTGTCCCCCCCCCCCCGCCTTTTTGGTTAATGGGGGCTTTTGGAAATTTTTTCTTGCAGTCTTGGTAATTTTAAATTTTAATTTTTGCACACAAATATTACTGCTTTAGGTTCTTTGGATGTTAGGCAATTTTACAGTGAGATGAACTACTAATAGATATTTTAGTTAATGTTTTAGGAAAAGCTTTTTGTCCAGTACAGTTAGATTTTCTTGAGTATTCACTTATTTCACTTGGCCAATTTAAATTAATCTGAAAACTTGATTACTATTTTACTATCAATTTTAATACTCAAGCAGAAATCTTAGTTTACCCTGTAAATACTTGTGGAAAGGAATATTTGCATTTTTGAGTAGGTCCTCAGCATTCCTGGTAATAAACAGAATTTAGATATAGGGCAGCTATTGCTGGCTGCCACCTGGGTCCCAGTGTGTGTTGTGCGTGGGAGGCGAAGCAGCCGTGGGGGTAGGAGACCTTCCTCAGGAGGGGTGAGAATTCAAGCCCCTGCAAGGTGAAAGACACTTTCTAACAGGCTCAGATTACTATTTAAATGAATACTGCTTGCATTGTTCTAAGCAGTATTCAATGGCAAGCATCTTGAACTGAGCTCAGCCTAATTTCCAATCTGTATGACATGGACAGGCTACCTTTCCTTTCCACCCTGTGCTGTTTTACAGAACACACACAGGTAATTCTTCTGGTCATGCTTTCTCTTCACTTAAAAGTTAAAAATGAGAAAGAATAATGCAAAAGCTGAGATCTTGTTATTCATTCCTTCAGGAGCAGATTCTGATTGCTAATGCATTCAGAACAGCCATCCAGTGAGATAGTAAATTGCAGCCAATTCCTGAGTTCATATGGATTATTGCAATGCACACATAACATTCTCATCTCATGATGCTGTGTAATACACCTTATGATATTGTCATAAATCTAAAAGTAGATCTGAAGAAGGAAGTGAGAGATTGTCAAAGCTGAGATTGCCAAGCTATGGTTGCAGTGGGGCCCAGTCCTCTGCCTGGGAACCAGGCCCTGATGAAGACTCTGCTCCCCAGCACATTTATGTATGTTTTTAATCCAGGAGCCAGTTATTCCTTCATGGATTTGGAATCTCTTTTTGATGTTGGTTTCATGTTAAGCCTGTTTCTTGTTTTGTAAACCAGGGATTATACTGCCTCCTACTAAATCATAGGAGATGATCAGCATTGCTTCCTTGGTCTCTGAAGTGTTGCTTAAAAGAACAGATGCAATGAAGTCATTCAGGTTGTTGTTTACCAGTCAAAGGAAGAAAAATCTTTCTCCTACCCCAGCACAGATAATCTCCTGCTTCGGTTATCTTGGGCATTTGTAGCTCCTGTCATGACAACTCATGGTGATTCAATTTCCAAAAATAAAATTACTGCTATAATTTTTAGGAGAATGAATTACACATAGAGTTGCAGAATTCTGTATAAGTTCACCTCCAAGTAGTGAGCTCCATTTTATTAACCCATATTTACCCTCAGTTTGCCTATGCAGAGCAGATCCCTGTGCCTAATGTTCGTTGGCGGCCCCTACATGCACTCAGCTGCAGCAGTGCCCCCTTGCTGGAAGGCTGGTACACAACAGAAATGGAAAAAGACACCTGCTTACTGACTCTGAGCCAAGTCACAACCAGGTAAATGGCATTACAGCTTACTTGAGCCAAAATCTCTGCAAAAAAGCTGATGCAAAACATTCAAAATCCTTTGCTTTGTTCATTCAAGTTTAGGCTTCCTCTTGAATCCTATCTCTGAATCTGTCTGTAGGTAAATTCCTGTGAGGACTTGAGCTTTTGTAGCATTGCTGGAGTCCAACAACAGTTCTACGAGATGAGCTCACTACATCTAAGTTGGTTTTTGGACTTCCTCTAAAAAACCTAATTATGGGAATACCTTTCTCTCCTTTTTACACAGCTCCTGCTGATTTTATAGAATCTGATTGCCTTGGGTCAATCCAAACTCTCTCTCTCTCTCTTTAGCCATGAGTAAAATTTCTTGTGCAAGTATAGATTAATGTATTTCTTGATCAATTATTTGTATATTGATGGGGCTTAATCCCAGAATTATGGTCTGGGATTTACATATATGTAAGCCCTATTGGTCACCAGTGCCTTGGAAGAACACTTGGGAAGGAGGAAGGAACCCTAGGAGGGCCTTGAGTGGCTGCAGAGCATGTAAGACCATGTCCACAAAGCCCACAAGGTTTCAGGCAGTCCTCATTCTTGAACTCCCCCAGGCCACTAACTAACTCCCAGGGGGTTAAATCAGGCTGAAGTCAGACCAGGGATGCATGAGGCTGACTTGGAGTAATGAATCACTCCAGACTCCTCCAAGTCCAAGACCAAGAAGGTATAGCCAGTGAGACTAAAGGGAGGGAACAAGATGAGATTCCCCACTGTCTTTTCAGTCCTTCTGAGGTTGCTTGTTGGGATGTGGGAGCTAACAGGTAAGCCTGGAGAAGCTAGTCACTCTTCAGTGTGTCAGGCTAAGGGATCTGGACTTGACATTCAACTTCCCACCATGAAGGCAAAGAAAGCTAGCCTGAGAAGCACAGCTGTGTATCATGGGCTGTGGAGTGCTAAAACTACATGCAACACCATGAAAGCAAGAAGGAGAGAAGGGATGGGGATAAAAAAGAGGACCTAGAAGTAAAGGGTGGGGTGGGGGAGGGGGGCAGCAAGAGGACGGAGGGTGGGAGCAAAAGTGATAGTTTATGCCAAGAGTAAATGAGTATAGATGAAGGGGGAAACAGATGAAAAAGTCAGAGCTATGCATTTAAGATGTGGAAGGTTCTGAAGATAAGTAAATGTTACATAAGATATCTGAAATATGGTTCCACTGTGGCTGACAGTCCTATCTGTGTTCTAAGAACAGCTTGTGTGAGGAGGAGATCAGCTGGGAAGGAATGAGGCAGGAATTCTTACTTACGGGAACTTCAAAAAGCCTGTCTGATTCCCTTCTAAAGCTATCGAAGCTATCAAACTGTTTGCATTTGCTAGAAAAGTGTAACTATAAACCATTGTGTTACATGAGCACCTGACCCCAGGGCACCTGGGACCCCATCTTCCTTGTTGTTTTTCTTATTTGCAGTTCCCTTAAACCTGAAGTCCTCAAGGCCATTAGTATATTCCTGGGACCACTGTACAATCTCTTCACTCAGGAATATGAGTTTTAGCCTTTTCTTGCACACACAGAGTCTCTTACTGCTCCTCATCTTTCAGAGGCCCTGTTCTCCAGCCCTCACTGCATCTCCTCCCTCCTCTTTCACCTGAGCCTTTCGGAAGACAATCCCAGGTGGAGCAGGACAGGCCAAAAGGGCTGGTGCTCACCAGCTACAGCTGGCCCTGGCCTCTGCCTCTAGCTGCCATTGGACTTACTGGCTCAGTCCTCAGGTCAATCTGATCTTCCTAGATAACTGAGATGCAGTTCCCCACCCAGCCTCCATCTTCTGCCTCAGGCAGCAGCCTGACATTTAGGGGACACCTACTCTCATTTGCCTCTTTGCCATCCTTCGGAGTCCTCTCATTCTGGGAAATCTGAAAGCAAAATGACGATTTATATTTCTTTATGGAAACAGCTGATCTCCTTTCCACAGGTAGCTGTAACACAGTGTTCGTGGCATGAAAAGTTCTTCCCTAAGCCTGTCAGCGGTGGCAGGCAGCTGGCATCACCACTGACAGCCCTAGTGTGGCTGAGGACAGAATCCTTTTCAGCCCCGGAATGCCTTTCATCCTCCGTGCTGAAAGCTTTGCAGAAATTAGGCCAGAGCCTACGCAACAGTGCAAGCCTGGTCACAAACAACCAGAAAGTCTGGGCAAAAGGCTCTTTGTACTTTCTTGAACCCATGTTTTGGCGTCCTTGACCCAGCTAGAAGGCTTGGAGGAAGTCTTTTCACAGGGACATGCTCAGGTAAGTGAGATCCCCTGGAAGTCAGGCCATACGGTAAGTCTGTAAGGTCTGATGTTCTCCATTGATCCACAGACTCTGGAGGGGCTCAGATCTGAGGGAACAAAAGCTGGTCCGGAGTGCAGCATTATAAAACCCTTGGCCCCAGGCAGGTCTTAACAGTGCCTCCTCCATAGTCTCACAGAGAAGTCCTCGGGAAGTATTGCCTTGGCTACGGCAGACTGAGGGCACCGTCACTTCAGTAACCTGGAAAAGTTTCTGTGTACCCAAATTCTTATCTCCAAATTATATTAAAGAATGGAGATGGGGAGCATTATGCTAAGTAAAATAAGCCAGGCAGAGAAAGATAAATATCACATGATCTCACTCATTTGTGAAATATAATGAACAACATAAACTGATGAACAAAAACAGATCCAGAGACAGAGAAGCATCAATCGGACCATCAAACCTCAGAGGGAAGGTAGGGGAGAGTGTGGGTAAGGAGGAGAGATCAACCAAAGGACTTATATGCATGCATATAAGCCTAATCAATGGACACAGACAACAGGGGGTTGGGGGCACGAATGGGAGGTGAGGGATAATGGGGGAGTAAGGACACATATGTAATACCTTAATAAATAAAGAAACAATTTTAAAAATCACTTATAATCTCAATTTTAAGTCTCAATACCATTGATGTTCAAGAAAGAGAAGGAAGGAAGGAAGGAAGGGAGGGAGGGAGGGAGGGAGGGAGGGAGGGAGGGGGAGAAAGAGAGAGAGAGAGAGAGAGAGAGAGAGAGAGAGAGAGAGAGAGAGAAGAGAAGAAAGAAAGAAAGAAAGAAAGAAAGAAAGAAAGAAAGAAAGAAAGAGAAAATCCTCATTCCCAGCCCAGACCTACCAAATCGGAAATTCTGGGGGCGGCCCAGGATGCCATCTGCATGGGCTGACGCATGCTCACGCTCTATGCTGAGTCTGCCTTCCATCTATCACCCTTTAAGAATCACTGTTCTGGAACAGTGGCTCTCAGCCCTGCATCTTAGAATCACCTGCAGAGTTCACAAACTATGGGGACAGCCTGGCTCCACTCCAGAGGTTCTGATTTCACTCATCCTCCAACGGCCCCATGACAGCTGTTCAGACAACTCTAATGGACCGCCTGGGTTCAAAACCACTCATGCTCTTCTCTGCAGATTTTGGCAGCCTTGTAAGTAACCACCTGTTTGTTCCCACTGCCTCCTTCCAGCACAGAAGTAATTTATTCCTCTGATTCATCATGATCACTCATCAGCCAGAGAGACTACAGGATGCTGTTTCTACCTCCCTGCCCCCTTACTGGCTGCAGGACTTGGAGAAAATTAAGTCCTCTCATCTTTCCATACCTTAGTTACCTCATCTCTAAAACAGAAATTATATTCATAATTATTTCTTTTCAGAGAGAGAGAGAGAGAGAGAGAGAGAGAGAGAGAGAGAGAGAGAGAGAGAGAGAGAGTTGATAGTCTCATGGTGTCTTTTCTGACAGAAAAATAAAACCTTAGATTATCAGAGCTTTTAAAAAGTCAGAACTTGTCTTCAGCATGGAATTGCTTATATATCCTCAAGGATGGTGTGGTTTGTATTCTTACTCTACCCTAAAATGTCCCAGTGGGCACTTGGCAGCCTCTCTCAGTAGAGCACATGTCCATGCTCAGCCTGACTCCTCCATGTTGAAGGACACCCATGACCTCTAACTTCCACCTAGCTACACACCTTTCCTCCTAACTCCTCTTTTGCTTTTCTTCCTGACCCGGAAAAAATTGTACAATAATGAGCCTGTGATGAGTCTTTATGGAGCTCATCCACCCCACCCCACCAATGTACAGACTCCCGTGAGAAAGAAGTCACGGGGGCCAGGAAGGAGGAAGCGAATAGGTTAAGTGATAGTTTTGCATTCCTCTCCCTCCCATCTCCCAACAGTAAGTAATGAGATTAGAAGGCTGAGGAAGGTGGTAATCCGATTTAAGATGATATTGTATCCACCATACCATGTAAACAGCCAAGAAAACCGGTAATGTCTAGGAATCCTTCAGAAAGAAAAACTATAAAAGAAACCCAGGAAGTTGGCCAGAAAACACTGCCAAGTCTTCCCAGCTGTGGCCCAGGTCACCGTGGGGACAATGGTGTTATGTTCCACATCCTGGTGTTCCACCTTCAATTCTTATCCCACTCCCTACTCCCTTTCTTCGACCAGAGAACCCCCTTCCCCAGAGACGGGCAGGAAAAGCCCCTCACAGCCAGGGAGCTGTACAGGCTCCAAACGGGCAGCATGTTCTCAGCTGGAGCTGGGGAGCCTGGAGTGCAGTGAGCCGAGAGTAATTATCTATTGGGTGTTCTGATCCGGATGAGTGCCCTTTCTTCTCTTTCTTCTCTGCTCCCTTGCTGCTGAGACTTGTATTCTGGACCCCAGGTCTGTAGTCCCATCACAGCTCCCAGAAGTCTCTCAGGGAGGCAGGTATGTACATGTATAGACTCTACACATGAATTCCTGGAGTGCCGACAGCCACATGACTAATGGGATTTTTGTGCTGTTTAGATTTTTGGTTGGGTCTTTGTGTTTGTTTTTTTTTTTCTAATTGAGGGGATGTTTTGAGTTCTAACTGCTGTTAAATCCTGATGGACAGAGTCATCTCCAGGACTTCTCCATCCTTCTGCTTTTATAATATGTGTCATGAGACATCTTTTTAAGGCTACTTAGGTGACAAGCTGGCTGTACAAATCTACAATGAATAGAACCTGCCTTGTGGTGAAATAAGCTGGCTTGTATGATTTGAGGGTTCTGGAACTGCTGGAGCCCAGATTTCTCTTTCATCCTATTCATACCTGAAACTTTACCCTACTGGTTAGTGACTTACACACCCTGAAGTACAAACACCCAGGAGAAAGCAGCTTTTTGATTTTGCCTGAATGATACTTATCAGGTCCTTTTCAACATGGTTTCCTTTTGAGAGTTTTTGGGAGTATGAGTGGCAAGAACTTCGTTCATGGAAAGCTGGGCTCTGCTTAGCCAGGGAAGTGTGAGGGTGCCTTCATTCAATCCTCACAACCACCCTAGCTATTGCCATCCCTCTTTTACATATCCCGAACTGAGAAAGGTTAAGGAACTTGCAAAATATAATTCCCTTTTCACCAAATCAGCAATTATTCCTGTGCTACCTCACCATTCAAACGTGCTGTTTCATCTGGGCTTTACTTCCTATGCTACGGCCCATTTCTTTATTTATCTTTGCCACCCAGCTTCTCAGAAGGGCTGCTGATGTGCTCTCCCCAGTTCTCCTAGTCTCTCCTAAATCACTTCAGCCAGGCCTTTGCCCTCACCCATATTGTCAATGTTATCAATGACACCCTCTTTCCCCTGTCAGTTCCTGATCTTATTTTACTTGACCTATCAGCAATATTTGACAGAGCAGATCACTCCTTCCTTGGTACACCTTTTAAATTTGGTTTCCAGGAAAATCTTTTGCTTTTCTTCCTACTTAAGTGGTTATTCCTTTCTGATCTCTTAAGCTAATTCATCCTTTTCTCTTGTCCTTTAAATGTGGGAGTGTCATCTTTTTTTCTCTCCTCTATCTGCCTTGGTGATCTCATGGATCTAAGTTGCCTTTAAATGCTGACAACTCGCCCTAGCTCACTGCTCAGTGGTTAGAACATAGGCCCACAGACTGAAGGGGCACAAACCTCAGTTGTAGGCTCCATCCCTGGCCCGGTCAGGGAGGAAACCAATCTATGTGTCTCACATTTTAAATATATATAAACACTAGGGGCCCGGTGCACAAAATTTGTGCATTGGGGGTGGGTGATTCCTCAGCCCAACCTGCCCCCTCACACATACTGGGAGTCCTCTGGCCGAGGCTTTAGGCCTTGGGCACCCAGCTATCACCCTGCAATGGGGCAGATGGCTGGCTCCATCCCAGCCACCTCCCCCACCTCCAGCCAGGGCCTTAGCCCCAGCCAGCTCCACCCCAGCCAGCTCCACCCCAGCTAGAACAGGCCCTACCCACTCAGGCCCGGGTCACCTTGGACACCCCCCCCCCCAGGCTGCCCCAGGCCCGAGGCACCTCAGCCACAGCCCCCCCCCCCACCCGCCTCATGGGCGGCCTCAGACACCTCCCCAGAATCCCCTGCGGCCCTGGCCACCTTGGACATGCCCCTCTAGCCCCCCACCCCAAGGCCCGGAATGCCTCAGCCATGCCCCACCAATGGCCCGGGCCGCCTCGACCATGCACCCCCCAGCCCAAGCCACTTCGGCCATGCGCCTCCGTGGCCTGGGTCACCTTGGCCATGCCCCCATGCTCCTGATTGGCTGGTGGGCGTGGTGAAGGCATGGTCAAATTTGCATATTACTCATATGCAAATTTGACCTGCCTTTGCCACGCCCACAAGTCATGTCCACCAGCCAATCAGGAGCAGATTATGCAAATAAACCCCAACCAAGATGGCTGCCGCCACTGAGAGCAGGAGGAAGGCTTGGGTTTTCCTGGCAACAGAGGAAGCCAAGCTTTCCGCCTACCAGGCCTCCACTCAATGTTACAAAGTTTCAATTATAAAAGATACAGAAATTGGGGCAGCCACTGAGCTGGAAAAAAGAGAGGCTTGGGTTTCCCTTGCAACAGAGGAAGCCAAGTTTTCAGCCTGCTGTTGCAGGCCTAGGCCTCCACTCTAGGCTACAAAGTTTCAATTATAAAAGATACATAATCTGAAGGCAGCCAGAGCTGGAGAGAGAAGAGACTACAGTTGCTGGGGTTATGGAAGAGGCTAAACTTCTGGAGCCCTAGCCTTGCCCTCCACTCTAGGCTACAAAGTTTCATACAGAAATGGCTGTCCTCATGGAGTGAGCAGAAGGCTTGGCTCCACTCTAGGCTACAAACTTTCAATTGTAGAACATAAATTAATTTCAGATCCCAGGGCCTCTGCTTGGGTTGCTGGGGGGTGTGGATGGCCTGCAAACCACCATAGGCCCCTCGCCCAGGCCACCCCATGCCCTAAGGGAACCCCCACCATGATTCAGGACACCCTTCAGGGCAAACCAGTCAGCCCCCACCCATGCACCAGGCCTCTATCCTATCTAATAAAAGAATAATACACAGATTGACCATCAGCTCGACACACAAGAGGGCTGCCCCCATGTGGTAAAAAATCCTGCCCCCATGTGGACACAAGATGGCCACCACAAGATGGCCAGCAGGGGAGGGCCATTGGGAGGTTCCAGGCCTGCAAGGGAGGGCAGTTGTGGGCCATCAGGCCATGTGGAGAGGGCAGTTGGGAGGGACCAGGCCTGCAAGGGAGGGCAGTTGGGGGCAATCAAGCCTGCAGGGGAGGGCAGTTAGGGGTGACCAGGCCAGCGGGGGCGGGGGGGGGCAGTTGGGGGCAAACAGGCTGGCACGGGAGCAGTTAGACATTAATCAGGCTGGCAGGGTAGTGGTTAGGGGGTGATCAGGCTGACAGGCAGAAGTGGTTAGGGGCAATCAGGGAGGCAGTCAGGTGAGCAGTTTGGAGCCAGCAGTCCTGCATTGTGAGAAGGATGTCCGACTGCCTGTTTAAACCCAATCCCAATCAGGCCTAAATGAGCAGTTGGACACCCCTGGAGGGGTCCCACATTGGAGAGGGTGCAGGCTGGGCTGAGGGTCACACCCCCACTCTCCGTGCATGAATTTTGTGCACCAGGCCTCTAGTATATAAAATAAAGAGCACTATGCAGATTGACCATCACTCCAACACACAAGATGGCTGCCCCCATGAGGTTAAAGATCCTGCCCCCATGTGGACACAACATAGCCACCACAAGATGGCCAGCAAGGGAGAGCATTTTGGAAGGACAAGGCCTGCAAGGGAGGGTAGTTGGGGGTAGTAAAACCTGCAGGGGAGGGCAGTTAGGGGTGGCCAGGCCAGCAGAGGAGGGCAGTTGGGGGCAAACAGGCTGGCAGGGGAGCAATTAGGCATTAACCAGGCTGTCAGGGGAGTGGTTAGGGGTGATCAGGCGAGCAGTTGGGAGCCAGCAGTCTTGGATTGTGAGAGGGATGTCCAAATGCCCATTTAGGCCCAATCCCAGTGGGATCTCAAGGGGTCCCAGATTAGAGAGGGTGCAGGCTGGACTGAGGGACACCTCTACCATGCACAAATTTTGTGCACCAGGCCTCTAGTGTGTATGTGTGTGTGTGTACACACACACACACACACACACACATATTTCAGAGGGAAGGGAGAGGGAGAGAGATAGAGACATCAATGATGAGAGAGAATCATTGATTGGCTGCCTCCTACAACTACCCTACTGGGGATCAAGCCCACAACCCAGGCATATGTCCTTGACCGGAATTGAATTTGAGACCCTTTAGTCTGTAGGTTGATGCTCTATCCACTGAGCCCAACTGGCTAGGGCTCTCTCTCCCTCCCTCCCTCCCTCCCTCCCTCCCTCCCTCCCTCCTTCCCTCCCTGTCTTTCCCCCTCCCTTCCACTCTCTCTAAAAATCAATGGGGGAAAAATGCTGACAAATCCAAAGTTTCTATCTTCTGCCTGGACCTCTCTGCTGAACCCCATCCATCAGTCAGGGCTCAGTCAGGAGCCAGACACTGCACAGTAATTTGATCATGGATAGTTTAATATGATTGTAACAGGGGATTAGAGTACGGAGGATTGGCTAGCAATTAGTAAAGAAAACTCTAAAAATAAGAATAGCAGCTATTGGGAACAGCCACTCCCCTAGGGCTGAGATGCAGCTAGTTGGAGAGAGAATTGCTATAGCGCACAAGATGGTGGAGAAGTCTGCCGAGCAGCTGATCAGTGGGGCTCCTGTTGGGCATTGGGGAAGCTGCCCACTGCTTGGGACAGCACCCTAGAACTTGCTGCAAAGCTGTATGAGAGGGTACTGGGGAAGCCATCCATGAAGAGATATCTCATGCTGCTGGCTGCCAGGTGCCGACTATGCCCATGACTATGAGGACACGGTGCCCACTGCAGGGGCTGGGCCTGCAGACACGATGCCCACTGCAGGGGCTGGGCACTGCAGACACGATGCCCACTGCAGGGGGTGGGCACTGCAGACACAATGCCCACTGCAGGGGCTGGGCACTGCAGACACGATGCCCACTGCAGGGGGTGGGCACTGCAGACACGATGCCCACTGCAGGGGGTGGGCACTGCAGACACGATGCCCACTGCAGGGGCTGGGCCTGCAGACACGGTGCCCACTGCAGACACGATGCCCACTGCAGGGGGTGGGCACTGCAGACACGATGCCCACTGCAGGGGCTGGGCCTGCAGACACGGTGCCCACTGCAGACACGATGCCCACTGCAGGGGGTGGGCACTGCAGACACGATGCCCACTGCAGGGGGTGGGCACTGCAGACACGATGCCCACTGCAGGGGCTGGGCCTGCAGACACGGTGCCCACTGCAGACACGATGCCCACTGCAGGGGGTGGGCACTGCAGACACGATGCCCACTGCAGGGGCTGGGCCTGCAGACACGGTGCCCACTGCAGACACGATGCCCACTGCAGGGGGTGGGCACTGCAGACACAATGCCCACTGCAGGGGCTGGGCACTGCAGACACGATGCCCACTGCAGGGGGTGGGCACTGCAGACACGATGCCCACTGCAGGGGGTGGGCACTCCAGACACGATGCCCACTGCAGGGGGTGGGCACTGCAGACACGATGCCCACTGCAGGGGCTGGGCACTGCAGACACGATGCCCACTGCAGGGGGTGGGCACTGCAGACACGATGCCCACTGCAGGGGGTGGGCACTGCAGACACGATGCCCACTGCAGGGGCTGGGCACTGCAGACACGATGCCCACTGCAGGGGGTGGGCACTGCAGACACGATGCCCACTGCAGGGGGTGGGCACTGCAGACACGATGCCCACTGCAGGGGCTGGGCACTGCAGACACGATGCCCACTGCAGGGGCTGGGCACTGCAGACACGATGCCCACTGCAGGGGCTGGGCCTGCAGACACGATGCCCACTGCAGGGGCTGGGCACTGCAGACACGATGCCCACTGCAGGGGCTGGGCACTGCAGACACGATGCCCACTGCAGGGGGTGGGCACTGCAGACACGATGCCCACTGCAGGGGCTGGGCACTGCAGACACGATGCCCACTGCAGGGGGTGGGCACTGCAGACACAATGCCCACTGCAGGGGGTGGGCACTGCAGACACGATGCCCACTGCAGGGGCTGGGCACTGCAGACACGATGCCCACTGCAGGGGGTGGGCACTGCAGACACGATGCCCACTGCAGGGGGTGGGCACTGCAGACACGATGCCCACTGCAGGGGGTGGGCACTGCAGACACGATGCCCACTGCAGGGGCTGGGCACTGTGGGCACTGCAGGCACGATGCCCACTGCAGGGGCTGGGCACTGTGGGCACTGCAGGCATTGTGCACATTGCAGGCACCTGCCAAGAAGAGTTCACAGGAAGTAGGAAGAGTACCCCTTCCTCCTGCAGTGTCACTTCAGTGCTAGGGCCGAGGAACTCAGTACCATGCCAGAGAGCAAAGTAAAATTATTCACAGGGTCTGGCTCCATTACCACAGAGCTGGTGGTCTTTGGAGCTGAGAGGCAATTAATTAATAAGTGGTACATTCCAGACTTGTGATCAACCGCCAACTTGACATTTCCACTAGGATGTCTGATAGACATCTCAAACTTACCATGTGCAAAACGGGACTCACGTCCCAAAGCTGCCCTCCCCGCACTCTTCCCATCGTCCAGCTGCTCAGGCTCCACACTCCAAGTCTTATTCTTACTCCCTCATATATAGCTGGTGAGGAAAGCCTCTTGGCTCTGCCTTCAAAATAGCTCTGTAATCTGACCACCTGTCACCCTATCACTGTTCCTTTCCCTGTTGCAGTCATCATCATCCTTGTTCTAAACTACAGTGTATTAATAGCAGAGTTGGGGTATGATAAGGCCAACAGGGTCAGGAGATGACTGCCATTGAAGAGACAGGTTGTTAGACTCAGTCCCAAGAGGGGAAGGCACGCCACAGCTGACCCTGCGGGAGGCCACACGGGAAAGCGCCAGGGCCTGTCAGGTCAGGGGGCAAGGGAGAGGAGGACAGCGTGGGCAAGCATCTTTATTGTGGTTTCCGCGGGAAGGACCAGGTAAGGCAGAGCAAGCAGGCGCAGGATCGGTTAGTGTTAACAGTTTCAGTGGGCTCCGGGCATGGGGCCGTCCCTAGCTGTCAGATGCCAGGCCCCGGGATACTCAGGGCTGGGAACAGTGGCCAGCGTGTGAACGCAGTGAGGGAGGTGGCTGAGGTGCAGTCTCTAGATTGGTGGGTATGTATCGGAAAAGCACACCCCCAGAAGGAGGAGTTCTCCTGAGGAGGGGGCAGTGAGGAGAGACAGGAAACACGTGGTGACTCAGGCATATGCGGGATGTCCAGAACGGGGTGTGTAGGGCAGATTTTAAAACATCACATTTACTGAAGCTATAAACGTGGTTAATGCGATCCTGCGCTTGAATTTCTGCAAAGGTTCTGGACAGGTGTCTGGGTCTCTACCCAGGCCCCTCTGAAGTCTGTTGTCCACAAAGTGACAAGTGAGTCAGAGCATGTCAATCCTCTACTCAGAACTGCCCCTTTCCCTATGGTAAGCGATGAGGAATAAATCAGAGGAAGCTTGGTCACTGCATGGATCTCAGGATCCTTTGCTGTATAAAATGTACATGCAAAAGATGCATCCACAATACCTAAGCCAGGTTTCACACAGGATTATTCCACATGCCACCCCTTTTTCATACTCCGTGCTTTTCCTGTCCTCATTACAATGATTTGGCCCAAGGCCAAGAAGCGAAGCGGATCCTGTTTCTTAAGTCTTACCAAGTTTCTCCATCCCTTTTCCCCTGTTCCTTCTCCTCCTCCCATTTCCTCTTCTCCCACCTCCTCCCTCTTCACTATATTTTAATCATGATCATTAGTGGAGCTGTTGGAGGATTTAAGGGGTAGCTCCTCTGTGTTTTAACAGCTATCTTGGATGTTCATTTGCTCTTTAAAAGGAACATATCTAACAGCCTACAGACCTTGACATTGTGTCATGAACTCTACTGCAGTGCTTCTCGAGCAATCTTGCGGCAAAATCCCCAGCTTTTTCTTTTTAAATTCTAATCTGCTGTAGATTTACCTTCTCTCAAATATGAATTACTAGAAAAATGAAATAAAAACAACATACAAGCCCACAGTTATTATTATTAGGTTCAATAGGCATGAAATGACTGTCACACTGTTGTAAGTATCTAATGCTTGCTCTGAATTCCTGTACTTAACTGTTGCAGCTGTGACCAGCACTTCAAGTACTCTGTTCTAACCACAGCATCTTGTTTCTGCCTTACCGAGTTTGGCTTAATAGATCAAAACATCCATAAGTTCTCCATCTTAGCCTAAATCTAAACAAACTAACAAACTCTCCATGCGCCAAAAGGTAACCCTGCACTTATACCTACACACACTCCAATTACAATACCACTTTACAGGGAGGTAACAGAAAGTAATGATTGAGTATGTAGACTCAACATACTCAAGGTGTAGCCACTGGAACCCATTTCCTATTAAATGTGGATGGTAAAATTACTACTTCAAGTTGTTAGGACAATTAAATGGCATAATATATACACGCAGCACTTGGACAGTAGGCACTCAATAAATTTAGTTGTTATTCTTTTTACTTGAGGGAATAGAGATCCCTGTTGCTTTGCTCAGGATTTCCATCTGCAAGAAGATGGATCTGTAGTTTACCTGGCAAGCCAAGGCCAGTCTTCTCTTCCCCAGCATCTGGAAATACCTGCTGTCCCTTGTGGAGGCAGAATCCTGTGTCACTTGGACTGAAGTTCCCTTAGCTTAGTGAGAGGAACATCCCAACCACCTACTTTTGCTGCCCTCTGCTGCTGCCATTACAAATTACACCGAGCTGAGTTTCTACTGCTGGAAGACTGGCAAAAATCTAACCTCAGGTGGAGGTAAATTATCTTTCAGGATGTGATTGGATATCCTAGCTTTTGTTTTTCATGGTGTCTCTAACATCGTAGCTTTGTAGTTTTTAAAATATATTTTATTGATTTTTCACAGAGAGGATAGAAAGTCAGAAACATCCATGAGAGAGAAACATCGATCAGCTGCCTCCTGCACACCCGCTACTGGGAATGTGCCCGCAACCAAGGTACATGCCCTTGACTGGAATCGAACCTGGGACCTTTCAGTCCACAGGCCGATGCACTATCCACTGAGCCAAACCGGTTTCAGCATAGCTTTGCATTTTTAAATGACACACAACCTATAACTGCTCCTGGACATTGCCATCATACGCAGATCTTGGTCTCCTCAAGCTCAGCCTACTTGCAATTGAAAGCAGCAAGTTCTCAAATCTGCTCCATACTTGCTTCCTCCATATCCAAAATGTTCAAACCTGAGGCCCACGTTAGCTGTGACTCTCGTATTCTCTCAGCTGCCCAAATTCTTCTCTTCCTCCCTCTGCAAGGTCTTCCTAGCACCTCCAAAGAGGCCCTCCTGCCTCAAGTCCCTCCCATTACCAGGTCTCTGATCTGAGTCACCTCTCCACTGCCCACACTTGGTCCAAGCTCCTTTAGCCTTCTAAGTGTGACCTTCGCTGCTCTGTAGCCTTATCTCACATGACACCCACACGGCTGCACAGGCCAGCTCCCATTCCATACACACACAGCACTTTCTTAATGGTTTACTGGGTGCTGCTTCTTTTGTCAAAAATACCCTCTTTTCTACAAAAACCCTTTACTTCTCAGCTCAAATGCCGTTTCCTCCACAGTCTTATCTCTCACCACTCCAGGCAACAGTGCCTCCATGTCTCAACATTTCTTAGGTACTTCACAGGTTGCCCTTGTCAAATGCATTGTTACCTGAGTAAATTCCTTTAAGTTTTTTTTTTTTTTCCCGGAGAAAATGTTTTGTTGAATTTCTTGGAATTAAGATAATGATACGATTAAAAACGGGTTTTGGCTTTTTGCTTTTAACCATGATGCAGAACAAGGGCAGATTTCTCTCTCACCTAAAACAACAACAACAAAACTGGAGAAAATCTGTGACACGTGGTTTTCAGGAGACAAAAGACTGATCCCATGAATGGGAAACAAACGAGGCATGCCCAGGACTCCTCCAGCGAGTTTCCACTCCTGGACTCTCTGGGCTGAGGAGAAGGAACTGAGAGACAGGGAGACGGTGGCTGGAGTTCATGGGGCAGAGTATTGGTGAGAACTGCCCAGAGAGTGGACCCAGACACTCAGAGGATCCCCTTCAGGCTCTCAGCAGAGTACTGTCAGTGCATGCAGGACAGGAAACAACCTGAAGCTGGGGAAAGAATTACCCAAAGAACCAGAGAGAACTCTGTCCAATGGGTTGGGGGGGAAATTAGTGCCTTTTCCCACCATCCAGACTGGGAAGCCTCATAGTTCATGGAGCTTCAGGTAGAGTACTCACTCAGAAGGGACTTCCCTAATTAGTGAAGAATAATCAGCCCTGAAATAAACATGTCTCCGGTTCTGCCTAGCAAATCTTAAAAGCAAGACCCAAAAGGATCCTCTCTGCACACACTCGCACACACGCCTCTGGAGCTCTGCCTTTGGCTCTTGCCCTGGGATTCTGCCCGCAGTTCAGATTCTCCCCATAAGGGCCTGGGTCCCCTGGGTTTTGAGTGCAAACCGAACTGGGTTCAGCGCAGCCTGGAGTTTTTGTCTCCTTTCCGCCAGGGCACCCCTGCCAGGCGTTCAGACACCCCGTCCTCTCCGGCTCTGTGCGCCACAAGTCTCCCACCTTACTTAGGCTTTGCAGAGGCTCTGATTATCTGTATGCACTTCAGTGTCCCTCTAGTTTCAGAACAGTCAGCCAGCCTTCCCCTTGTTCTGTAACAATGTCTGCTTTGTCCTTTAGCTGTATTCTCGAAATTGTTGTGCGGGGCAAAAGCCTAGGTGTTTGTTTACCTATGCCGCCATCTTGGTTTCCCAGCCAGCTATCCGTAACACTATTTCTTACATTAAAAAGCTAGAGGCATGGAAGTTATAAAAAAAGACCACACATGAAATTCTAATTTGTGACACACTGCACATTTTAAATATATGCAATTTTATTTTAAAATTATATTTCAACAAAGGTGGAGAAAAACTGATAGAACAAGTAGACAAAATCAGTAAGGATACAGAAAAATTAAATGATAGAATCAGTGTGTACCAAATCCTAACTGATGTGTATCAAATCCTCCCCTGATAACAGCAGGATATACTTTAAGAATACCTGGGACATTTAATAAGATAAACTATTAAACAATCTTCAACAGCTTCAAAAAATTCAAATTATAAGAAGTATATTAACTGACCACAATAAAATTAAATTAAAAATCAAAAACAGGCCCTGGCCGGGGGGCTCAGTGAGTTGGAGCCTCATCCTGTACACAGTTGCTCTTTCCATTCCTGGTCAGTGTAGGTTAGATCCATTATAAGGGTGCGTATGGGAGGCAGCAGATTTATGTTTCTCTCTCACATTGATAATTCTCTTTATCTCTCTCTGTATGCTATCTAATAAAAGAGTGATATGCAAATTGACTGTACTGCTACACCCATAAGCCATGCCCACCAGCCATGCCCACCCGTCAATCGAGTGAATATGCAAATAAACCCAACCAAGATTGGCTGCCGGCCACAGAGAACAGGAGGGAGGCTTGAGTTTCCCTGGCAATGGAAGAAGCCAAGCTTTTGCCTACCCTTGCCTGTGCAGGCCTCCACTCAATGCTACAAAGTTGCAGTTATGGAAGGTAAATCCCAACAGAAATGGCTGCTGCCATGGATGAGCAGAAGGCTTGGCTCTGCTCCAGGCTATAAAGTTTTAATTGTAGAAGAAAAATAAATCCCAGATACCAGGGCCTCCACTTGGGTCACCAGGGGGTGTGGCCAGCCTGCAAATTACCACAAGCCCCTCGCACAGACCGCCCCATGCCTCAAGGGAACCCCGACCCTGATCCAGGACACTCTTCAGGGCAAACCAGCTGGTACCCACCCATGCATCAGGCCTCTATCCTATCTAATAAAAGAGTAATATACAAACTGACCATCACTCTAACACACAAGATGGCTGTCTCCATGTGGTCAAAGATCCTGCCTCCATGTGGACACAATATGGCCACCACAAGATGGCCAGCAGGGAAGGGCAGTTGGGAGGGACCAGGCCTGCAAGGGAGGGCAGTTGGGGGTGATCAAGTCCAGAGGGAAGAGCAGTTAGGGGTGACCAGTACTGCAGGGGAGGGCATTTGGGGGGGGTGACTCAGGCCTGCAGGGGAAGGCAGTTAGGGGCAAACAGGCTGGAAGGGGGGCAATTAGGCAACACTCAGGCTGGCAGGGGGTGATCAGGCTAGCAGGCAGGCGAGCAGTTGGGAGCCAGCAGTCCTGGATTGTGAGAGGGATGTCTGACTGCCCGTTTTGGCCCTATCTTATAGGATCAGGCCTAAACAGGCAGTCGGGATCCCTCAAGGAATCCCAGATTGGAGAGCGTGCAGGTTGGGCTGAGGGACACTCCCCTTCCCCTGTGCATGAATTTCATGCACCATGCCTCTAATAATCAATAAAAACCTATCTTCAGATGAGGATTTAAAAAACAGAAAACAGGATAATCTCTGCAAAATTTCTCAAGTATCTGAAAACTAAATAATCCATTTTTTAAATAACTGATAGGTCAATAAAGGAATCAAAGGGAAATTAGAAAGCATTTTGAACTGAGTGAAAATGAAAACACAACATACTAAAATGTGTGGGATGCTGTTAAAATCATACTTAGGGGGAAATTTATAGTACTAAATGCATATATCAGTAAAGAAAAAAAGTCTGAGTGGTTTCCACTTTATAATCTAAAACAGAACAAAATAAACTATACAAAGCTAAAGAAAGGAATGAATAAAGATCAGAGTAGAAATCAATGAAACAGAAAATAGAAAATAATATAGAAAATCAATGAAATCAAAAGCTGGTTCTTTGAGAAGATTGATTAAATTGATAAACCTCTTGCCAGACTAATTAAGAAAAAAAATCAGATGCAAATTACCAACATTATGAATGAAAGAGGTGACATCAGTGTAGAACATATAACTACAAATCCCCAGTTACTAAAAAGATAGTAAGGGTACATTATAATGAATCTTATGACAATAAATTTAAATGAAATGGAAAAATGTTTTGAATGATTTAGACTATCAAAGCTCAATCAGGAAGAAATAGATACCCTGAATGCCCTTTATCTATTAAGGACATTGCATATATAGTTTAAAACCTTCTCAAAAAGAAAACTCTAGGCCCAAACGGTTTGGTATATTCTACCAAAGATTCACGGAAGAAATAACAACAACTCTACACAGACTGCTCCACAAAACAGACGAGGAGGCAACATTTCCCAACTTGTTCTGTGTCAAAACCAAAAACCAACTTGTTCTGACACTAAAAGCAAACAAAGTCCCTGGCTCGGCTGGTTGGAATGTCATCCCGAGGAGCCAGGGTTGCAGGTTTGGTTCTCCAGTCAGGGCACATACAGCAATCTACCAATGAATGCATGCACAAGTAGAACAACAAATTGGTCTCTCTCTCAAAATCAGTTTTTAAAACCCTAAGTACTTTACAAGTTAAACATTATCCCTCATAAAAATGATGCAAAATTTATAAACAAAATCCTAGTAAATAAAATCCACCAATAAATAAAAACAATCCTAGCTAATAAAAGAGTAATATGCAAATTTGACCATAGCTTCACCACACCCACCAGCCATGCCCACCAGCCACGCCCACCAGCCAAACAGGAGCAATTTACGCAAATAAACCCCAACCAAGATGGCTGCCACCACTGAGAGCAGGCGGGAGGCTTGGGTTTCTCCAGCAACAGAGGAAGCCAAGCTTTCCACCTGCCTTTGCTGGCCTAGGCCTCCACTCAATGGTACAAAGTTTCAATTATAAAAGATACATAATGGGAAGGCAGCCACTGAGCTGGAGAGAGAAGAGGCTAGAGTTGCCGGGGTGATGGAAGAAGCTAAACTTCTGCAGCCCTAGTGCCTAGGCCTCCACTCTAGGCTACAAAGTTTCAAACAGAAATGGCTGTCGCCATTGAGTGAGGAGGCTTGGCTCTGCTCTAGGCTACAAACTTTCAATTGTAGAACATAAATTAATTTCAGATCCCAGGGCCTCTGCTTGGGTCAATGGAGGGTGTGCCTGGCCTGCAAAGCACCATCGCCCCTCACCCAGGCCACCCCATGCCCTAAGGGAACCCCCACCCTGATCCAGGACACCCTCAGGGCAAACCAGCTGGCCCCCACCCATGCACCAGGCCTCTATCCTATCTAATAAAAAAGTAATTCACAAATTGACCATCAGCTCAACACACAAGAGGGCTGCCCCCATGTGGTCAAATATGCTACCCCCATGTGGACACAAGATGGCCGCCACAACATGGCCAGCAGGGGAGGGCCATTGAGTGGTTCCAGGCCTGCAAGGGAGGGCAGTTGTGGGCCATCAGGCCATCAGGAGAGGGCAGTTGGGAGGAACCAGGCCTGCAAGGGAGGGCAGTTGGGAGCAATCAAGCCTGCAGGGGAGGGCAGTTAGGGGTGACCAGGCTGGCAGAGGAGGGAAGTTGGGGACCAACAGACTGGCAGGGGAGCAGCCCGATCCCAATCCGGCCTAAACGGGCAGTTGGACATCCCTCAAGGGGTCCCAGATTGGAGAGGTTGCAGGCTGGGCTGAGGGACACCCTCCCACCCCCCACCTCCCTGTGCACAAATTTTGTGCACCAGGCCTCTAGTATATCATGATTAAGTGAATGCACAAGTTGTTTAACATCTAAAACTCAATCAATGTAATTCACCATATTAATAAAGCACATATGAAAAGCCATGTGATTATCTCTACATATCCAAAAACTCATTTGGCAAACTCCAAAAATCTGTTCCTGATTTTAAAAACAGCTGGCAGAGGTGTGTTTTGCTGTCTCTTTCAGAGATCTGCCACCTGGCGCCCCTCTCTCTTACATGTTCCCTGTTTGATTGCCACCGTGTGTGGAAATTTCTTCACCTATTTTATAATTCTTTCACTGAGGATGGAGTTTTCATTTTGACCTTAAATGCCATCTTGACACTGGAAGGTTCCAAGATTCATGAAAGATATGACATAGGGCCAAGGCCAAGTAATAATATCAGTGGTTAAAGGATTCATTCTTTAATAAATGACTTCATATGCACTAGGCACCTAAGGATCAACCCAGAGGTATCCATACACCAGGGCTGTATTGGAAGTCCATAATCACATCTACAGAGTACACATATTACCAGTTTTGTCCCTTACCTCTAATAGGATATTCCTGTATACAGTTATGCATCCTGAAAAAGGGTCATGAAAACACATTGCTAGTGCCAAATGATGCCGGTATAAAATAGGGTTTATTAGAGGAAAACTTACAGGTAGAAAGTAAATGAGTGCAGGGAAGTTCCCAAGTCTAATTATCCCAAGCTTAGGCCAGACATGCTGATCTAGTGGAGCGCCTGTGCCCTTATTAGCATATATACAGCAATGAGGTCTTGTGAGTTAAAGTAGAGAACTGCTATGACACTAAAGGAAGACCACCCGATCAGAAAGTTGGAGCTTCCAGAGTCCCACGGCTGGTATCTGCTCATTGATTGAGCCAGTTCTCTGCCAAATGACTAAAATGAAGAAAAAAATGAACATCCAGGACCACCCAGATTTCTCTCTCTTTAGATGTCTTTGAGAAATGATTTGATACATCAATTCCCTGAACTTATGTATGTATTTGCCAATCATGCTGTAATGAATTTTTTTTACTATATTAATTTTAGTTACTACAGAAAATGAAGACAGTTGCCTTAGCTATAACCTCACTGGGTCTTCATTTCTTTATCTTTTAAAAAAGGATGGGCAAGATGTTGAGGTTAATGTTATTTGATAATTTCCTATCACAAGTGAATTTAGTAATTGAAAGATGTAATGCCATTCCTAAATATATTCTTCTGTTTCCATATCATGAAATCTAGCTCTCTACACTGCACTTAATGGGATGGCTAACCTTTGAAGCCTTTTCCGACCTTGAGATTTGGTTGACTAGCCATACCATTTCCAAATTTAATAAGAACAACTAACCACTAGAGGGCGCTCAGGTTCCAAGGTAGTAAGGAGTGTCTCAAGCCACAAATGGATAGCTAGTGCATTCACATGAAGTGCACCTGTTGTAACCCACCCACCATTCTTGTGACATGTTTCTGTAAATGCTGACTCTAATATGTAACTTGTAGATGAAGTGCATGTTTGTATAAGCATCCTAGGAACTAACTTCAAAGGATGCAGACTCCAATCTTCAGACATTCCAGCGTTGGGAGATTTCTTGACCTCAACTGTAGGACCAGGATGAAGTAGAGTTGGGATGCCAAAAAATAGGGTGACAAACACCAGACCGTTGCTTGACAAGTTTCGAGGTCCTTATCAGAAGAGGCTCTGTTGGTTTTCTTGTAGAGAATTTTTCAATCCTCCCTTCGCACGTGTTCTCTGTTCCTTCTCCATCCTCATAAAAATCTCTGCCTGCATGGAGATGTTAAGGTGGTCTTTGGGATGAGGGTCCCCATATACTTAAGCTGCCAGCACTTGAATAAGCTCTCTTTCCTTACATCAGTACCTGCCTCTTGAGTCTTGGCTTTGAAGCAACAGGAAGCTGAACCTGGGTTTGGTATCACTGTGACTTTTAAAATTCTTATTTCAATTAAATTTCATGAAAATATTTCATGATTTCAGCTAAGATTATGTCACCCAATTCTGATGTGTTCATGTATTCTGTGTGTGGGGGGGTCGTGTTTCTCCACACCACTGAGCAATTCTCCGATACCAGTTGGGTGTCCTACAATTTAACTCTGCTCTTCTACCAGACAGACCATCAGATTCCACATAGTAAGGGCTCTGTCCTACAAGACTGCTCCCCCACCCTCACTTCAGAATCCAACTACAAGTCCAGGCTGTCACCTGGGCTTCTAAACCACCGGCTATAGATTATAGGTTCCAATAACTTCCTTATGTTTGATTAATTTGGTAAAATGACTCACTGAACTCAGAGAAATATTTTACTTACTAGAGTACCAATAGATTATAAAAGGATATAACTCAGGAACAGCCAGATACAGGTGGGAG
Source organism: Antrozous pallidus (assembly GCA_027563665.1). NCBI lineage: Eukaryota > Metazoa > Chordata > Mammalia > Chiroptera > Vespertilionidae > Antrozous > Antrozous pallidus. The sequence goes on along the minus strand of CM050508.1, from coordinate 125,967,432 downwards.
AGATGCACAGAGCAAGATATGGAGAAAGGGGATTTTTGACCAAAATTGAGGTGAGAGAAGAGGAGGTGTAGCTCTCTGGGGAAACAGCATTTCAGGCAGAGTGAACAAACATCAGACAGGTTGACATAAAAGGAGGCAGAAAATAGAAAGACCGTTTTTTTGCTATGAATGAAATGCAGAGGAAACATTTTTGAAGCGTCACTCTGGCTGCAGTGTTAGGAATAGTCTCCAAGAGACTTATCTTATAGAAACTTCCAAATATTCTATTTATCAGCTCATCAAAAAGCACAGACTACTAAGTCATAAAAAAAGAAATATTACTTTTCGTAACAGCATGAATAGACCTGGAGAGTATTATGCTAAGTGAAATAAGCCAGTGAGAGAAGGACAAGTACCATATTATTTCACTCATATGTCGAATCTAATGAACAAAATAAATTAACAAACAAAATAGGGACAGACTCACAGAGAACAGACTGATAGCTGTCAGATTTGGGGGGAGTTGCAGGGCTGGGTGAAAAAGGTGAAGAAATTAAGCCAAAAAGATAAACCAAAATTCATAGACAGACAACAGTATGGTGATTACTAGAGGGAAAGATGGGTGGGGAAAGGTAGGAGAGGGTAAAGGGAGTATAAATGTTGATGAGAGATTTGACTTGGGTGGTGAACACAGTAAAATACACAGGTGATGTATTATAGAATTATATACCTGAAACTTATACAATTTTATTTACCAATGTCACCTCAATAAATTAAATTTTAAAAAAAGCACAGAGACTTTCAATTAAAGGCAGGCAACTATATTCTGTCACAATTTATCTTACAGCTGTCAATTCAGATATCCTCACTGTGCCAAAAGCTTTGCAAATCTTCCCATTTAGTCTTTTCAGTACCTCTAGGATACTGTCACCACTACTAGCTGTGTTTTAAATGCAAGAAAAAGGAGGTGGTAAAAGTTTGTGACTACTCTGAGGTTTGGATTAAGTACATGGAATTCTTAAAAGCTGTAACTTGACAAGCTCCACTCACACATGTGAAGAAACACAGCCTGAGGCTTAGTGCCCTAGTGCTGAGGAACTAAAGAAGATGACGGTAGGGGAGCTGGGAGGGGTATGATGCTCGATTTCAGCCACCACTTATTTATTTTCGTCTAGCCATTTACACCAGAAACTTGCCAACATGGTAACTGGAATGCTTTCAGTACTGTTGGTTTCTAAGTTTCTCTCCAGAGCCTGGCTTCTGTGTGATCTGTTCTATACCTGTCTGGGCTTTTAAGGAGGCAGCATCCATCACTGAACCAGCTTTTTTCTAGGGGATTCTCTTAAATTTCAATGGTTTAAAAATCCACTCAGGCAGTGCTGTTCAGAGAAATGTTTCAGAACTAGTGCTAGTTGGTGACAAGATAAGCAAAAAAAAAAAAAAGTATTTCTAAACTTTAACAGCCATGTTAAAGAGTAATTTTATGTCTGCTGAAACCAATAAATTTGGGCTTATATTTAGAATATTATTTTTGAACTTCATTATTCATTTAACTTATTTTTATAGTGTTTTACTTGAGAGGCTGAATGTACAGAACTCTGACCCACAGCCTGAAGCAGCAACCTGCCTAAAAAAACCACCTCTTATCTACGATGATCAGCCTGGGAAGGCAGCCTTCAACTTTCAGAAAGCCAGATTGCCAGCTTTAGTACCAACCCAGGAAGCTAAACAGTAACTTCTCTGGCAGGTGACCCCAAATGGCCAGAACAAGATCAGTAACTCACAGCTGCCCTAATTGTTATCCCTGCTTCCAATTTAGAACCAGAGAAAGCCAGACGTGGCTAGCCAATGACATAGGATGCCCTGCTTCTAACAGGTCTCCCTACAGCTTCCCCATGCCCACAGCCTCCACTGTGGCACACCTGAAGCCTTCCCTTCTTCTTTCCTTTCCTTTAAAATACATTTCTATTAATTTCAGAAAGGAAGGGAGAGGGAGATAGAAACATCAATGATGATAGAGAATCATCGATCAGCTGCCTCCTGCGCCCCACACTGGGGATGGGACTCTCAACCCGGACACGTGCCCTGGCGGGGACTGGAACTGTGCCCTCCTCCTGGTCCATAGGTCCAAGCTCAACCACTGAGCCAGGCTGGCTGGGCGCCTTCCCTTCTTTCCACTAGCATCCTCGCCCACTCCTCGGCCAGCCTTTGAGTCCCTGCCAAAATGCAAGTGACGGGATAGCAAACTCTGAATAAAGTGCTTTTGCATTTGGGGTTGGTCTTCATTTATTTCCACATACCATAAAAAAAGAAGGAGAAAAAATAAAGAAAAGCAAAACCAAACGGGTCCTACACCAGACAGCTTAGCTGAGTACCGTCCTGGGGTGCGGCGGTCGCCTTCAGGCAGGGACCTGGAAGGCTAGGGAGGGGGGAGGACCCCGGGCACGCAGCGCTGGGACAGCGAGGACAGGTGGTCGCGAGGTTCTCCGGTTAGGAGTGGGCCCGGGAGCGAGGGGACGCGAGTTTGGCGCGGGGACACTGGCTACACTCGCTCTCTCACGAGTCCGACGCTGTGCAACTCAGAGCCCCCGCGCAGTCTGAGGGCACCTTCTGCGCACGCTCTTCGCGCACGCGCACTCTCGGCGGGCTGCCTGACGTCACGTCCGCCGAGGGCGCTGGCGGCGGCGGCCGCGGCGGGTGGGGACTGTGTCTAGTTCTGCCTGCGCCGGACGCAGATGCCACGCCGTTTCCCTCTGCCCCGCGGGCCCGCTAGTGCCGCCCGGTCCCCCGGCCGGCCCCCGCGTCGCTTGCCTGCCTGCCCGCCCGCCCGCCATCCAGCGCCCCTGGCCTGGTTTCCGCGGCCTCCCCGTACCACTTGGTCTCAACCCGGGTTCCACTGCTGGAGGTGAAGCGCCAGAGAGAGGGGACGGGGGCTTAGGCCAGGTGTTCACTTTCCCGGCAGCTGCACGGTGAGGGCGGGAATGCAATGGGCAGTGTTTCCTCTAAGAGGACGCCTTTGCCGGGGTGCAGCCCGAGACTGGTTTCTGTAGACCAGACACGTATCGCCGTGTAGCTGTTTGGATGCTTCTTTTAAACCCCCAAATTCAATTAGGGTTTTAATGCTTTGGAATTTCGGCCTTAAAAGAACATTTGGTCCCCAAAGCTCGGAACCCTCTAGAATTTCTCGTTTTAAGCGAATCCTAATCTTTCCTGTGATTGCATAGACCTAGCCTATCTTTTTTATAAGGAAGACGTTAGCTGTGTGGAACTCAACCCTCCTGTGTCAGAATTTCTGAAATCTGAGGATTATGTTCTTTTTTTTTTTGCACTTACACTTGAAGCAATTGGGTTGGGCAGTACAATACTTCTATGGAAAATGTATTACATCCACCATATTCTTAGAACAGCAACCTAATTTGACCTTTTCCTGATGACTTGCCATCAGTCCTATGAAGATTATTGTGGAAAGAACCTAAGACTATTAAACTTTTTGAGTTCGGGAGACAGATAATAAGTTGTTATTCTGTCTCCAAGTTTATGTCATCAATTATCAACCATCTACATTCCTGCCCCTCTTCAGGTTTATCATTTAATGCTGTTAAGCTTTATGGGTTTTGAATTTTGATAATTACCTTTGGTAGAATTGCATTTAAAGGAAAACTAGGTAAGGGACTTGCAGCTTTTTACTTTTTATAAAAATGCCCATCTTAGAAAATAGCTAAGCGAAAGAAAATTTTAAATCACATGGAACTCCACTACCTAAAGATAACTAACCATCACTAATATTTCAGAATATAGTCTAATTTTTAAGTGCATAGTTTTATAAAACAAGAACAGAATCATAGTGTCTATGTTTGGTAACACATTTTGTATGACATATTGTCTTCCTATTTCATTAATTTCTTTGAACACGTGGTATGGCTAGATGCTCTCATAAGTAAAATTGGACCCCTAGGCCTTGAGCCTTGTGCCATCTGTTTTAGCGACTCAGGACACTCGTTTTATGTCTTGGTTTTAGGCCAAGGTGCATAGGTGAGGTGGTGGTAGAGCTGTGTGAAAGGAAAGATTTGATATTGAGTCCCATGCAAAGGCAGTTTATTATATAAGATTCATTGGAAAGTTGGAGAAGATCACTGAAAAATTTTAATTCTTCGTTCTTTGTTTTTAAACTCCCTCCCCTCTTCTCCAAGAATGAAACATGACTGACGATTCTCAGAGAAACTTCCGTTCAGTATATTATGAGAAAGTGGGTTTTCGTGGAGTTGAAGAAAAGAAATCATTAGAAATTCTCCTAAAAGATGACCGTTTGGGTGAGTTTATAAGTAAAATTAAGCCTATTACTTCTGTCATCCCAAATGTTCCGAAATAAATGTTACCTGAAGGGGCTTCCAGAGGTATTTGTTACTTGATGTATTTTTTAGTGATAGGATGACCACACAATGGTGTGTGTATGGAGAAGTTATGAGTTTTTCAAGTTTATATTTCTATTGAGACAGAGTTAGAAGTTTTTAAAAGGCCTAAAGTCAATATTTTTTTTCTCATATTAGACCCACATATTTTCTTTTCTCAATTTTCAGAGGTGTCATAGTTTCTGGGTTATTTACAACAACTCTTGCCATGATTTTCCTTTATGGAAATACTGAAACTGTATTATGTATTAACATTTTTGTTTCTTCCAGACCAGTAATAATAAGGTCTGTTCTGTGGTTGACTAAAATAAAATGAACTGAACCATAGTTAAAAATAGTACTTACGTGCATGCAGTGCTTTTAAAGTTTCAAAAACGTTTCCCACCTGATCTTTGATCCTGGCTAGACAGTTTGTGCCTTAAGCATGTCTGGTATTGTCATTCTCATTTGACAAGCAGGGGAATTTAGATCCAGGACCAGCTGAGTGTGCTTTTCAGGAAAATGTGGGATTTGAGGGCTGACTAAGCCACTCACTTGCTGTTAACTCAGCCAAGTGGCTTACCTGCTTTGAGCTTCAGCTATTGTATCTTTAAAACAAGAACTAGTCAACCAGCTTGCAAAGTGAATTAAATGAAATAAATTCTATAAATAGTAACGACTGCTAATGTTATTGTAAATGTAATGATATATGCAAAATGTATTTCCTATGCTGTCTAATTGTTTTTAAATAACTAAAAGCAAAGTTGTTGGAACCTCTTTCTTACAGTACTTTAACTTGTAAACAATGAAATGCACAGAAACTTCTAACTATTGTGTTTTTTCTTCCTTTAGATATTGAGAAACTTTGTACTTTTAGTCAAAGGTTTCCTCTCCCGTCCATGTACCGTGCGTTGGTATGGAAGGTGCTTCTAGGTATGAGACCAAGAGTTGGAAATTTATCTTCAAAAATGTTCGTTTGTCATTGTAACAGTCAGAAAAAGGAAGAGTTACTGAATATTGGGCCCAATCTTAGGAGACTGAGTTCCTGCTCACTATGATTACCTTTAAGGAGGTGGCTTTAGTGGGAAAACATTAAATATTATTCCTGAGTGTCAGTTTATTAATGATAGAAGAGAAAGTAAAGTAATGATAGAAGTGAAAGACAAGGTGTGGGAAGAGCATTGCACTGGGAGAAATAACTGGTCTTGGCTTTGCTGTCAACGGGGAAACCTTGAGAAAGACTTAGCTAGGCCTCATTTTTTGCTAAATTTACTTTTCGGTTTTAGCTCTCAATTTGTCATTCCTGTGATTCCTAGCCATAGATGTATACTCATTAGAAGCCCAAATGAATTCAGTTCCAGTGATGAGGGGTTAAAGAAGGAAAGAGGGCCTTGCTCAGTTTCTGTGGAAAAGTATATCAGGATTCACAAGTGACTGACATTATCCCTTTTAGCCAAGGTCTTTTTAATTGCCAAGTCTGCTGAATATATACCACCCTCCTTTACTTAAAAAATTTTTTTTTGCCCTGGCCTGTGTGGCTCAGTTGGTTACGTGTCCTGTGCACCAGGAGGTTGCAGGTTTGGTTCCTAGCCAGGGCACGCGTATGGGTTGCTGGCTGAATTCTCAGCTCAGGGCTTGTGGGAGGCAAGTGAGCAATGTCACACTCTCACATCAATGTTCCCCCACTCCCCCCACCTCGCTCTGTCTCTCAATCGGTGGGCTATTATTTTAAAAAAAATAAAAAATAGAGTAATCCTAGAATTTCCCTGTGAGTTTAGTATCAGTATCCCGATTTTCCACTTGGGGAAAAAGGATCATGAGGCTAAATAACTAATCTAAGGCCTTATAGCCTATAAGTGGCAAAGCTAGGTTTGGAACTCAGGTACATAGAGCCCATTTGAAGGTAGGATAGATTACAGACCTTGTCTTTCCAAAATGTACTGTATTTTCAGGCCTTGGTAATTCTTAGTCCTAAGTCTGACTACAAAACATTTCACAAAGCACTGCATAATGATTTTTGTTATGCACCTTTGTACTTATATTTCTAGTAGGTCACTGTGTAGTTGAAATCTAGCTATTTTAGTCCACCCCCCCCCCCCCCCCCCCGACCCAGCATTTTTCTTAGTGTTTCCAGTAGTCATCCAAATAAGAATGCTTTTTAGGTGACATCGTAGATATATCTGTTTCTGTTGGGAAATACTGTTATGTCCTGTTAACAATAATGCCAGTGGATTAATGGGAAGGGCACATTTGTACTTTGTGACACTTCCCGAGGGCCAGGCTATCTGGCTTATTCCTCACCTGTGTTTCCCCACCAGTCTTTCTCAGGTAAATTTTTGTTGTTATTTTTGCGGTAGAGGCACTGGAGGTTTAGGGCTGCCACGCTGTGTAAGAGACAGACTGACTCTTCCTACATAGGGTGTGGATTACTCAGGGGCCTTGTCATGCTCACTTCATGATACTGTTGTAGGTAAAAATCAGAAAAAGGTTTTCTAGGACTAGGTCTTAGAAAACAAATGTGAGATTTGACTTGGAACATTGTGCTGCCTCTAGTAGTATGATAAGAATTAATTACAGCTATTTAATCTGAACTGTTTTCATCTAAATTTGGAGGACATTTTAGTGTATTTCTTTGGCTTTTCTGGAAGCCTGGCACAGAGCTCCATAGCTAAGATAAAGATTTATGTCAGGAAAAAGAACATTTAAGCAAGTTTGGTTGTAGCATTAACATAGCATCATGTTAGCTACAGTCCTTAAATCTCTTATCCAACTTTTGTTTCCCAAAATGTTCTTTAGAATACTGGATGTGTGGTGTTTTGTACCAAAGAGTGATCCATAGTTAGGTGTACTTTCTAAGTGCTCTATGTATATAGCTTTTTTATTCATCAAGACAACTGTGTACTTTCTAAGTGCTTTATGTATATAAACTAGAGGCCTGGTGCATGAAGTTCATACACAGAGGAGGGAGTCCCCTCAGCCCAGTCTGCACCCTCCAATCCAGGACCCTCTGGGGATATCCGACTGTCGGACATCCCTCTTACAATCCTGGACTGCTGGTTCCTAATTGCTTACCTACCTGCCTGTCTGGTTGCCCCTAACTGCCCCCACCTTGCCGACCTGATCACCTCTCACTGCCTCTGTGTGGTGGCTTGGTTGCCCCCAACTGCCCCCTTCTGCTGGCTTGGTTGCCCCTAACCGCCCTCCCTGCCAGCCTGGTTACCCCCAACTCCTCCCCCCACCAGCTAGTTGCCCCTCACTGCTCCCCCCTGCCAGCCTAATCATCCCCAAATGCCCTCCCCCCTGCCCACCTGGTTGCTCCCAACTGCACCCCCCCCCACCAGCCTGGTCGCCCCTAACTGACCCCCTGCCAGCCTGGTTGCCTCTCACTGCCTCCCCTGCCAGCCTAGTCACCCCTAACTGCCCCCCTGCTGGCCTGATTATCCCAAACTGACCTCCCCCTTGCTGGCCTGGTCACCCCCAACTGTCTCCCCTGACGGCCTGGTTGCCACTCACAGCCTCCCCGCTAGCCTGGTCATCCCTCACTAACCCCCCTGCTGGCCTGGTCGCCCCACACAGCCTGCTGTTCAGTCCTTAGATCGTCCCTCATTAACCCTTCTGCCAGCCTGGTCTTAGGCAGCCATCTTGTGAGAGTGTGTAAGTCAATTCGCATATTATCTCTTTACTATATTGGATTTTTTATTCATCATGAAAACTGTGTACTTTCTAAGTGCTTTATGTATAGATTTTTTATTAATCACAGTAACTGTTTGAGATGATGATTACATTTTTCTGCTGAAAAAGTGAAGATCAAGTGAGTTGCTGGTTACCCACCAGTTAATTATAGAGCTAGAATTTAAACCCAGGAAGTTTGACTTCATAGTCTGTGTTTCTATATCATTTGGTTAATTGTAATGGGGCTGGAATAAATAAAGTGACATGTTTTTTTTTTAGTAGCAAAATTTAGAGCCTTGAAAATTCATTGTCATCACTTACCAAATCTATTTGACCATGGCACCCTTTTTTCATGAAGACTCTAGGAGCTAGTGTCCTGCAAAGCATGTTTGGTGAAATGTTACCCCTCCCATTGCCCATCCTGACAGGTGAGGAAGGGCTCAGGCTGATGTTCCTCAGAGTCCTGCTGTTAGCCCTGGGGCTAGACCTTCTGTGTTCTTTCCACTCTGTTTTCTCCATGCCATTTGTTTGTAAAAAACCACGTGGTTCATGCTCCAAAACTATCTTTAAGTGAGTTGATAAATATAAAATGGCATCAGAATGTAATGTATGATGGCGTTGTCAGTGCAGATTAGAGATTTCTGTGGTCCTGAAGGTAGAATACATTGTGAGCAAGTTTTAATTGTTAGGGAGAGAAGGATTTGATGGATAATTGGTGGTTCTGACATGAAGGGGCTATATTGTCAGCTAGTGCTGCCATAACAGAATACTACAGTCTGGGTTATTTAAACAACTTATATTCTCATGGTTTTGGAGGCTGGGAAGTCCAAGACCATGGTGCTAGCTGATTTGATTCCTGGTGAAGCCTCACTTCTTGGCTTCCAGTGGCCATCTGTGACATGGAACACCAAGGAGACAGTTTCATGCCATGTCACTGTGTCTTCACATGGCAGAGCATAAGAACACTCTGGTATTTCTTTCTTTTCTTAGAAGGCACCAGCTCTATTGGATTAGGGCTCTACCCTTGTTACCTCATTTAATTTTACCTTCTCATAGGCCCTATTTTCAAATATGGTCATGTTGGGAGTTAAGGCTCTCACATATGAGTTTGAGGGGACACAAGCCAGTCCATAGCATGGGCCAAGTGGGGAAACTGGACGTGGGCCTCCAGGAGCTCAGGGTAGTCCCAGGCTGGCAGCCGTAATTGAATTAAATCATTATAATTGATACAGTTATTATCTTGAATTTAGATGACACACTTATTCAAGGGCTTTATGATGCAATTTCATTTCTCTTTTATATCAATGATACAGTTGCCATTCAAATATTGAGGTTATTTAAAATTCTTTTTTAGTGAGAATTTCTAAAAGAGAATCTATATGGTAAATACTTGTGTGAGCTTGAGTTTAATTTTAATAGGTGGCTCCTTCCAGGATTCTCTTTAGTGGAGGAGGGATTTGGATTGGTGTCTCAATATTTTACCCTTTATTTTCCTGGGTCTCTGTATAGGTATCCTGCCTCCACACCATGAGTCCCATGCCCAGGTGATGATGTATCGTAAGGGGCAGTACTCTGATGTCCTTCATGCCCTGAAAGTCGTTCGCTTTATCAATGATGCCACACCTCAGATTGAAGTCTATCTCCGCATGTATCAGTTGGAATCTGGAAAGTTGCCTCGAAGTCCCTCTTTCCCACTGGTTAGTGATACTTTTGTTAGACACTTAGCTCAACTCCCATCTTGCCAGCTTTTGATTGCATCATGTTTTGCCTTAGATGCTTTCAGTGGCTCCCTTTTGTCTATAGAATAAAAGCTACACATCTTTCCCGGACATTCATCTGACCCTATCTGCCTAATTATTTCAAATACTACATTTTATTTTGAAGAAATTCAAACTTACAGAAAAGTTGAAAGAATACTGTCAAGAATTCCCATAGACACTTTACTCATGTTTCTCAGTCATTTACAATTTTGAACATATGCTTTGTCATTTTTCCTATATATGTATCCACTAGAGGCCCAGTACACGACATTTGTGCACTGGCGGGGAGGGTCCTCCAGCCCAGCCTGGGCCCTTTTGCAGTCCAGGAACCCTTGGGGGATGTTAGACTTGCAACTTAGGCCCACTCCTTATGGAGAGAGGGCCTAAGCCTTCAGTCTGACATCTTCAGCACTGCTGCAGGGGCACAAGAGGCTCCCGCCACTGCTGCTGTGCTCGCCAGCTGTGAGCCCAGCTCAAGGCTTCTGGCTGAGTGGCAATCCCCTTTTGGGAGTGCACTGACCACCAGGGGGCAACTCCTGTGTTGAGCGACTGCCACCTGATGGTCAGTGTGCGTCATAGTAACTGGTCGTTCTGCTGTTTGTTCGATTTGCATATTAGCCTTTTATTATATAGAATATTTTTTCTAAACCATCCCATATAATAAAAGTCTAATATGCAAATTGTCCCTTCAATTGTGAGTTTAACCGGGAGTTCAACCAGGGGGTGGGGCCGGCTGGCCTACCGCCCACGGCCCCTCCAATGGCTGGCCTCCCCCCTGGTCAGCCTCCATCCCCCCACCCCAATCAGGGCGGAGGCCAGCCAGATCCCACCCTTGCATGAATTCGTGCCCTGGATCTCTAGTTTGAGAATAAGGTGCAGAATAAGGTGATATTGCATTACTTCAGATTCCTTCTTAAAGATAACACTGTCCTAGCTCAGTGGTCAGCAAACTCATTAGTCAACAGAGCCAGATATTAACAGTACAACGACTAAAATGTTTTTTGAAAGCCAAAATTTTTAAATTTAAACTTCTTCTAATGCCACTTCTTCAAAATAGACTCACCCAGGCCCCCTGGTTGAACTTCCGGAAGAGCCACACTCAAGCGGCCAAAGAGCCGCAAGTGGCTCACGAACCGCAGTTTGCTGACCACTGCCCTAGCTAACCAAGAAGTTGACATTGATACAACATACATATCTAATCTTCACACTTCATGCACATTTGATCCAATGTTCCAATAATGCCCTTTATTAAAACAAACAATAAAAGTTTTAATTCAGAACCTTTTCAAACTTTCCTATCAAACTTTTACCCACTGATTTTATGATTTGTCGATTTAAAAATTTTCAATGTTTTAGCTATTCATTTAGAAATCATTTTAAACATAGAAAAATGTTGCAAAAATAGTCTAGTGTTCCCATATACCTTCATCTATCTCCTCAAATGTTACATCTCACCTACTGTAGTATAATTATCAAGATCAGAAAATTAGCATTGTGACAACACTGTGAACTACTTGGTGGGCATTACTGACATTGGGCTGATTGTCCCACTGATGTCCTTCTTCTGGCCCTGGATCCAGTCTGGGATCACCCTTTATATTTATTTCTGGGTCTTCTTAGTCCCCTTTAATCTGGGACAGTTCCTCTGTCTTGTACAAAATTTCAGAACCTTGGAATTTTTTAAGAGTACTGGGCAGTAGAGCATTGCTCAGTTTGGGTTTGTCTGCTGTTTCCTCATGATTAAAATCTGGTTTTGCATTTTTGGCAGGAGTATGATACTTAGTACTGTTGCTGCTAACTTTGATCACTTGGTTAAGGTGGTGTCTGCCAGCTTTCTCCAATGTAAAGTTACTATTTTTCCTATTATGATTAATAAGTAACTTCTGGGGAGAAAGTTTCATACTATGTTAATATCCAACCACTAATGATTTTTGCTTGAAACAATTTTTGCTGATTGCCAAATGGTGATTTTCTGACTCCTTTATTCCTTTCTCATTAATAAAGAAGGTTTTCCCCTTTCCCTCATTTATTTATTTATATCAGTATACTTTTATGTCTTTTTGACAAGTCCCTATCATTTTGAGCATTTTCTTGGTTTCTGGTACAAAAAGATATTCCAGGTTCATCTTGTGCTTTCCCTGTGTTGGACCTGGAATCTGACACTCCCACCCCCATAGAGTGTGGTATTTAGAAACCGGGAGTAGGGCACTAGATACACTCATTGTTCCTAGTGTATCATTGCCTCTAGTCTCTCAACAGGTGCAAGGAAATATATGTGTGTACACACACATTCACATACACATTCACACACACGTGTGTATGTATGTATGTATCTCAATATATTGAAAACGCTGAATTCACACTAATACTTCCAAATACAACCCATTATCAAGTTTGTTCTTGCCTTGACCCTTTCTGTCTTGTAAATTCTTCCTCTGACAATTGCAAGTACCCTCAGTATACTTACTTCTTTGCTTATTCCTCTGTAACCAACCCTGCCAGCCATCACTTGGCCCTGACACTCCTCGGCCTCAGCCTCACAGGCTCCAACCTGCTTGGTAAACTTCATCTTTGATAAACTCCTTACTCTAGTTACTTAGACTACTTGTTTGTCTGAAAAGGGAAGAGATGGGGAGGAGGAAGAGTTCAGGCAAAGGCATGATTATAGGTCTTGAGCTTTGGCTATTTTAATGCAATTTGCAATTTATTTTAGGCACTTTAACACTTTTGGGGTGAATTGTTCAAAATAGTGATTTGCCTGCAAGCCGTACCATCTATAAAATGTATTCTGTTCTCTTATTGCAGATTGCAACCTGCCACTATAGTGGTTTGAGCTTTGAATTGTTCTTTCTTTTTTGAAGTTAATGGTTCCCATGGATGCCCGTAGATCACCGTCTTTATTAAGTGTATCAAGAGAATGGCCCTGGAAATAACTGGAACTCTTAACAAGTTTCTTTAAATTTTGCTTATCTTTGGCAAAGTGAAGTTGGTAATACTGCACAAGCTTTTAAAATATATATCAAAGTAGGTTAGATTATTTATTAATTCAAGAATGATAGGTTAATATTATACTATGTTAGTACAGTTTTGGTAATATATTTAAACGTTTTTTTCTTGGATATTAGTTTTTTTGCATGTAATATATTTAAAATTGTTTATCTTGAAAAAAAAAAAGAATGATAAGTTATGGTTGTCACCTCCTCCCTGCTCTGCATGTCCATTCTTCAAGCCCAGACTGCATCTCAGGCAGATGTGCTGTGAGTGTTTGTGTTGGGCTCTATGCCCCGTTTCCCTGATCACCAAGCCCCTCTCAGCCTCATTTTCCTTATCCATTAATGAGAATGTGTGGCAGTGCTTGCCACAGGGCCGGTAGCATGGTCAGTCAGGATATGGGTCCTCTTCCCTGGCCACATTCAGGAGCACAAGCCCTGTGCCCAGTGCACAGTGCTAGTCCAAGAAAGGGACTTCCTCCCTTCTTCCCATTCTCTCTTCCTCTGACAAGCTAGTTAATGTTTAGAAAAATGCATTTTCTGCAATTCTGTTTCTTTACATTTTATAGAATACAAGAGGCCTAGTGCATAAAATTCGTGCACGGGGTGTGGGGTAGTGTGTGCCTCAACTCAGCCTGCACCCTCTCCAATCTGGGACCCCTCGAGGGATATCTGAGTGCCCATTTAGGTCCAATCCAATTGGGATTGAGCCGTCGGACATCCCTCACACAATTCAGGACTCCTGGCTCCCAACTGCTTGCCTTCCTGCCTTCCTGATTGCCTAAAACTGCTTCTGCCAGCCAGCCTGATCACCCCCTAACCACTCCCCTGCCAGCATGACTGATGTCTAACTGCTCCTCTGCCAGCTTGTTTGTTTCCAACTGACCCCACCCCCCATTGGTTTGGTCACCCCTCATGGCCCACCCACTGACCTCGACACCCCACACAGCCTGCTGTTTAGTCGTTTTGTCATCCCTCACTAACATGCCTGTATGCCTGGGTCCCCCTCAACTGCCCTTCCCTGCAGGCTCGGTCACCCCCAACTTGCCTCCTTTGCCAGCCTGGTCACCCCTAACTGCCCTCCCCTGAAGGCTTGATTGCCCCCAACTCCCCGCCCTTGCAGGCCTGGTCCCTCCCAACTGCCCTCCCCTATTGGCCTGATCGCCCACAATTGCCTTCCCTTGTAGGGCCTGGTTGCTCCCAATTGCCCTCCCCTGTTGGCCATCTTGTGGTGGCCATGCTGTGTCCACATGGGGGCAGCCATCTTGTGTGTTGGAGTGATGGTCAATCTGCATATTACTCTTTTATAAGATAGGAATAATTGGTTAAAAGAAGGCCTAAAATGAAGTACTTCTATTAGAATAGGAATTTTGAGTTTTTTTAGAATAGAAAGGCACTTTTAGTTTCTTTTCTAACATTAAAATCACTGAGCTCTTAAATCCTAGATGAAAATGTATTTTCATGTAAGATATGGTATTTGGGAACAAAATTTCAACAGATTTCACTTTTTATAAGATTTCTTTGTTGAAGTTTCCTTGAGGGTTTACTTTTATGTTCTGAGTCTTGACACTGAAGTTTGAGAAATGCCATTCTTCTGAATCCTAACATGCTGACTTGAGGGACATTTTAATGTTTTAGGTGCTTAAAGATAGAATTCTAAAGATCTATATCAGTGGTCAGCCAACGGCAGCTTGTGAGCTACCTGCGGCTCTTTGGCCCCTTGGTGTGGCTCTTCCACAAAATACCACGGCCTGGGTGAGTCTCTTTTGAAGAAGTTGAGTTAGAAGTTTAAGTTTTAAAATTTTGGCTCTCAAAAGAAATTTCGATGGTTGTACTGTTTATATTTGGCTCTGTTCAGTAATAAGTTTGCCAACCACTGGTCTATATGAACACTTTGAAATAAAGAAAATGCTTTTTAGTCCTTTCCAAGCCATTAGTTTTTGGAAATTGCCTTATTGACAAATGTCTCCAGTTATTATGTGTGCTGTGTAGCACATTGTTTTGAAAGAAATGCTCCTCAGCACCGAGAATGTTTTTGAGTGGAGAGAATCAGTACCTTCTGGTGTGCGCTGATGGATGCTTTTGTGGGCAGCCTTGGCATTAGAAGCTGGAAAACCTCGGAGTGCAGCCCAAGCCTGGGCACTTATCACGAGCACGCGTTTCCATAGATTTCTGTGGTCGCTCATTCTCACCTCCTCGTTCCTCTCCTTAGTGAAGGACTGGGTGCTTTTTGGTTCCACGTTGACTTACTTAATGCAGCCTCTTCAAAGTTTAGGGGGTAAATTTTCATTTTTATTGAAGAAATATTTATTCCTCTCTGCTCCCTCCCTCTTGAGATTTATTACTAATCTTTCAGAAGCCAGAAGATGAAGTGTTTCTTGCCATTGCTAAGGCCATGGAAGAGATGGTGGAAGATAGTGTCGACTGTTACTGGATCACCCGATGCTTTGTGAACCAGTTGAACAGCAAGTACCGGGACTCCCTACCCCAGCTGGTGAGGGACGCTTTGGGGCTGTTGGTGGGGAAGAGATGGAAGGGAGGGGGGTGAGCAGTGTTACTGGGAATCTTAGGGAAATACTCTAACCTCTTGGTGCTGCTACAGTTAGAAGTAGACCTTCTCTAGTAGGAATCGGCACGTGTTTTCTATAAAAGGCCAGGTAGTAATGCTTTCCAGATGGTCTCTGTGTCTCTATTGCAGTCATTCAGCTCTGCTGTTGTCACACAGAAGCAGCTGTGGACACCACATAAAGGAAAGGTCATGGCTGGATTTGGCTGCTGCAGGGCATAGTTTGCCACTCCTGCTCTATAGTATTTCTTATGCTGGTCTAGAATCACTGGCTTTATCTAGAATTTTCCCTCTGAATGAGGTAAGGTTTAAGTTTGGCTGCATATAATAGGCAGACCCCAAAACAGAAGCCTTATTGTTTTCTTTCCTATAACTAGAAGTACAGAGGCAAGGTGGTTCAGAGCTGGTACCCCAGCACCACGGTCTCAGAAGGGACCCAGGCTTCTGCCTGTTGCAGCGTGCTCTGGTGCAGCCCTTCCTCTTGGGCTCACCAGGTAGGTTGGATGCTGCAGAGACAGTGCTGACATCGAGGCAGGCAACAAGGGCAAGTCAAAGAAAAAAGCACAGGAACACAAGGGCAAGGCAGTCAGGCCTGTCCTTTTGTAACAGACTTTCCTTCTGCTTGTCACTCAGTGGAGGACAGTGTTGCCCGTCCTTGTCTGCAGCAGAAACTGGGAAATGCTCTTTCATTTAACCGGACACACTGGGACCGCCCATTAACACAGGATTCTGTCTGCTGTACTCTCACTTGGGAATCCAAAGGACCAAATGGCATTTACTTCATTTGCATAAGCCAGTGGGCCTTTGCCATTCTCTCTGTCATTTCTTTCCTTATTTCTCTCATTATAAAAATGAATCTGTCCTTTTTTTTTTTTTTTTTTAATAATTGAGTTGTTTTATTTGAAAGTTCTGTGACTTGGGTTGCAGGGCCTGAGGAGGGCACCTCGGATAAGCCCTGTGGCTCCCTGCTCCAACTGAGTCAGTCAGCAGGGCAGCTGGCTAAGCCTTCAGCTTTGCAGAGCACTGTACAAGAGAGGGTCTTAAATATTTAAATTAAGTAAAGTAAGATTTTTAGAATCTTAAATTTTAATTCATTTAGTTTAATACAATGAAAATAATTTAAGCATGGCATTGGAGCATCTGTAAATATAATGTTGCCTCATTACATCAGAATGTCCAAATTATTCCATGATTTAATTAGCCTTCTTATTGGAGTAAATTCAGTAACATTTTGAAAGGTTCTTTTTAAAAATGCATCTTTTATTTTTGATAACACAAGTAACAGACAAATATATTCTTGAAGTATTAAACAATCCAAACGGCCGAGACCGGTTTGGCTCAGTGGATAGAGCGTCGGACTGCGGACTGAAGAGTTCCGGGTTCGATTACGGCAAGGGCATGTACCTTGGCTGCAGGCACATCCCCAGTAGGGGGCGTGCAAGAGGCAGCTGATTGATGTCTCTCTCTCTCATCGATGTTTCTGACTTTGTATCCCTCTCCCTTCTGCTCTGTAAAAAATCAATAAAATATATTTAAAAAAAAAAAATCCAAACGAATCCTGTGTTCCCATAGATATGTGACCCAGTACCTTCTCATCCTCCATTTTGTAAGAAGCAAACCCTCTTATCAGTTTTATGTGTATTCTTCTACACTATTATATGTACATTAGGATGATGTGTGTGGGTGCATGTGTGCATATACACACATATGATATATATTTTTACATATATAAATATTTGTAAAAACATAAATATTACCCACTGCTCATATAACCCTGCAATTTATTTATTTAAATATGTTTTTATTATTGATTTTTAGCAACAGAGGAAGGGAAAGAGAGAGAGAGAAACATTGATGTGAGAGGGTAATATGTCAGCTGCCTCCTGCATTCCCGCTACTGGGGATCGAGGCCTCAACCCAGGCATGTGGTCTGACGGGTAACTGAACCTGCCATCTCTTGGTGCGTGGGATGATGCTCAGCCAACTCAGCCACATGTGGGCCAAGGCCCTACACTTTTGTTTTCAATTTAATGTTTTGGAGGCTTTTCAAGTTAGTTCAGCTAGATCAGCAGTTTTCAGCCCTGAATTCCTATTAGTGCCATATGGGAGCTTTTAAAATTTTCCTCTATGCAGACCAATTAAGCCAGAATCTCTGGGGGTGGGGCTCCAGAATTGTAATTATTCAAAAGCTCCAGGTGATTCTGAAGTTTGGCTCACTTTGAGAGCTACTCATTTAGAACCAGTGTTTTTGGTGTTTTTTTTTTATGTCCTTGTAGTATTGTTAAGAATTTGCCATGATTTACCATAAGAGATCCAGGCTGACCTTCAGCATGCCCTGTCCATGTTCCTTTTTGTATGTCTGTGCGTATTTCTCTAAGAGGGGTTACCTATAAGGGGAGCGTGCACTTAAGGAGAGACACATTTAAAATTTTAATTGCCAGGTTGCTCACCAGACCAATTTTGCTTCCTCCAAGAGATTATGAGATTTCCTGTTTTCCACTCCATTGACAGTACTTGATAGTATCTATCTCCTAAATTTTTGTTAATCTGATAGTGAAATGGTACCCATTTGAATTTGCATATCTTCATTTTCTTGTGAAGTTGAGCAGCTTTAAATATCTCCTGATCATTTTTATTTATCCACCTTTTTTATTATATTGTTTGGGTCTAACAAACAAGAGTTTATGATAACTCTGGATGTTTATCCTTAATCTGTTACATATGTTGAAAATATTTTCTCTCTATTGTAAAAAGATTTTAAGTTTTGATACAGTTGGATTTGTCAATACTTTTTCTTTCTTTCTTTTTTTTTTTGTATCTTATTTAGGAAGCTCTTTCTAACCTCAAGATTAAAAAAGTTTTGGTTTTTTACTTGCCCTCAGTAAGAAATTTACTTGTGTTTTTTTTTTTTAAATCCAAATGCTGGCATTGTACAAAAAACTTGACAGGTTTATTTATATTGTTATAAAGTTGAACTGCTGAAACTTGTTCACTGAAACATTTGACTTGCTTTAATGCTTTATGTCTCCACATTCATATTATAAGAACTCACACACAGATGAAAGTGGGAAAACTGTCCTGCTTGTACTGGAACCCAAATGTCTGGCACGGGCCCTAAGCATTCAGCAGAGGCTCACTGAGTAGCTGCTAGATGAACAGATGAATGAGTGAGTGGATGAATGGATGGTTGGGTAGATGGGTGGGTGGGTATCTAAGTTTAATATAAATTCCTCCCAGGGTAGTTAAGTCTCTGTTTGGTCAGGTTTTGCCTTCTATTGATGAGGTATGCTTTATTTTCTCCATAAAGTAAAAATTTAGGGTCATAGAAATATTGTAAATAATCTATCATTTGCTAAGTACTAAAATTTCAGGTAATATAAATGTTATCTCCTTCCACTAAAAAAAAAAAAGCATAAAATACATAATTTCTGTTCATCCTCTTCCTTAGAATTAGCAGTAGCACATGATACCCATTTTTCTTCATCCTGCTGTTTTCATTTGATATATACAGGAAATCATGCCATAATGATAGTGTAGAGAAACATTATTCCTTCTCATGGCTGCACATATACTGTATTTTCCGGTGTATAAGACGATTGGAACTGATGATAATAGGAGGAAGATAACAAACAATAGAGAGAGAGCAAGTGCCGGGCAAGTCCTTGGCAAGTTAGCAATGTCCATCATAACTGCAAGCTATGGTATTTTACACCCGGCGTATAAGATGACCCCCGACTTTTGAGAAGATTTTCCTGGGTTAAAAACTAGTCTTATACACCGGAAAATATGGTACATTGTATATATGCTTGTTTATTCAACCCATATTGTATTATTGGTTATTTGGGATGTTTCCTGTCTTTTACTTTGATACAATGTTGTAGATCAGTGGTCAAAAACCGGTGGTCTAGGGACCACTGCTGGTCTGTGAGGTCTGGAAGGTTGGTGACTGCTGTTATAGATAATAGTTTTGTGTGCACATCTTTTCATATATCTGCCAGTATATTTTTGGGATAGATTTCCTAGAAATGGATTAACTGATCAAGGGGTGATGAACATGTGACTTTGCTAGACATAATAATATTCTTCTTCATAAAGCTTACACTCTTTTGCATCCTCATGACTAATGGATGAGAGTGCCTGTTTCCCTCAGCCTTGCCAACATAATATGCCATTCTTGCCAACCTGATAGGTGACAGATAATCCCTCAGTGTAGTTTAGGTTGCATTTCTTTTATTAACAGATTAAGCATCTTTTCATACGGGTAAGAGCCATTTGCATTTTTTTCTATATAATTTGTAGCTTCTTTTCTATTTTTAGAAATACTCTTTATTTAGGGTATTCATCCTTTAAGGTTGTTTGTTAATTTGGGAAAATGCCCACAATATGTTGAATACATAGAGCAAAATGCTGAGTTCTATATTCAGGGTGAGTTCAACCGATAAAAGTGTGTCTGGAATGTATATAGGAAAACAATTGAATGCTGTACTAAATATCACTAGTTATCTTTGTGTAGTGTGATTATAAGTGATCTTTATGTCCTTCTTTATTCTCTTTTGTATTTTCCTTTTTTTGTTTTGTTTTATTAATCCTCATCCAAGGATTATTCTTTCCATTGATCTTTAGAGAGAGTGGAAGGGATGGGGAGAGACAGAAAAAGAGAAACACCAATGTGTGAGACTCACATCAGTTGGTTGCCTCCCCAACAGATCCCAACTGGGGCCTGGGATTGAGCCTGCCCTTGACTGGAATTGAACCCAGGACCCTTCAGTCCACAGGCTGATACTCTACCTGCTGAGGCAAACTGGTTAGGGCTATTCTCTCCTGTATGTTCAAGATTTCTTATAATAAGCATATTATAAATCAGGAAACATACTTTAGAAGAATTTAAGACTAGCTAAAAGATATACATTGACTTATTATCAAGATGTTGATGAATACATTTCAAAATTTCATTTAATTCCAATATATTGAGTACTTACAATGCCAAGTAATGTTCTAGATACTTGAGAACTAGCTATGAGCAAAACAGATACAGCCCCTGCCCTCACTGAGCTTATAGTCTGATAAGGAAAAAGACAATAAATAGTTTTAGACCTTTACTCATCTATATTTTGTTTATTTGTATTGCCTTTTGGAAGAAATTTTCTTTGCTGTGATGCGAATATACAAATGTGTTTGTGTGTGTTTTCACTCATTTCACTTCGTGGAAAAAGCACACCTACATGCCACTGGCAGGACCTATCAAAATTCTAGAATAGAGTTTCAGAGGTGAAAGGCTAGAGTCCTCTGGCAATTTGTACTTAGAGAAAAGCTCCTGGTTAAAGCTCCTGGTTTGGGGAGCAGTGTTTACGGTATTCTTGAGAAACTCTAGGAAATGATAAGTAGGAGAGGTAAGGTAGATAAGTAGAAAAGGTTAGAGATCCTTCTAACAAGAGAGGGGTGAACTGGACCAGATATTAATACCCGGGCCCACTGGGTGAACTGTGCATTCTGTGGGCCAGCTAAACCCAGGGTCAGGATTCCCAGCTGGGTGTGCCCACATCCTGTGGTTATCCCCATCATAGTTTTATTATAATGTGCTCCAGTTGCCTCTTTCCTGGGCTCCATAAGCTCCTCGAAGGCAGGGACATGACCTTAGCTTTTCTTTTATTCCCTGTATGTAGCAGTGTCTGGTTATAATGGACACAGCGGGGTTTTGAGTCACCTCTTCAGCAGAAGCATAGAGATGCAGGTGTTTAGTACAATAAACATTTGCATGCACTTGGTGATAAGGTTGTGCTTTTCCAGATAGGGAGTACAAATGTAGGGTTTAGCCCTTCAGCCCATTTGTAGCCAGTGGACCTTAAATAGAGCAGCATGGGCCAGCGGATGGGCCTGATCTGGGGAGCTGGCTCTGTTAGCCTCTTCATAGAGTTGGCTGCTGCTCAGCCTTATGTGGGAGAGGCTACCAATCCAGGTACTGTGTTTCCCCTGCGGTATTCCTCTGATGACTGAGAGTTTTCACACACATTTTGTTGGGTACAGAGCTCCTCCTCTGGACATTCCTGGTGGCTGAACCTCCTTGGCATGGTGCACAGTGGCATCAGCACATGTGTAGAGGGTGACCCATGGGCCTTTTTCATCTCTAGCTCTTTTTCTAGTCTTCCTAGTTCGTGCTCCCACTTCATTCCCAGTCTATTTCTCTGGTCCTCTCTCTCCTTTCCCCCCTTTTCCTAGAGCAGCCAGGAATATCTAGGGCCTTTCTAAGAACAATCGAATTTTGCTTTGGACTTTTGCCTTAGGTTGTTGAATCTGGTTAGGGCAATTTACATTAGGGTCGACCAGCTAGCTGTTCGCTTGCCTAGGACTGTCCTGGGAAACCCCTCACTCAGTCCAATGGGTAGTGGCTCTAGCTATGCTGACTTGGGAAGCGCTACATCACCAGTGACTTGGATGATTTTGAAATTTTGGTTCCTAGCACTTCCTTGCATTCGTCATGTACATTTTTTCTTCATAGGCTGTTAGAGTGGGTAATGTTACGTCATGGGTAGTGAGTAATCTCTTCCTGTTTCATCACTAGCCAAAAGCTTTTGAACAGTACTTGAATCTGGAGGACAGCAGGCTGCTGAGTCACCTGAAGATGTGTTCTGCAGTGTCCAGACTGCCTTATGATCTCTGGTTCAAGAGGTGTTTCGCAGGGTGCTTGCCCGAATCCAGTTTACAGAGGCAAGTTTTTCTTTCAAATGTACTGAAGCTGGAGTCAGAGAAGAATCCTGGTTCTCATATGATCATCCCTCACAATATAAATTTGCTCTAGAACAACACAGTAATCTAAAGCTAATTTCTCTAGTAGCTAACATAATAACACATGATTCTGTTTGTTATATATGATGATGATGATAATAATAATATAATAATGTAATAAATTTATTAAAACTATTAGAATACTGTATATAATTATAAAAATTGAGGGCCCTCAATAACACAGATGATGTATAATATTTACATCTGAAACCATCACCAGGAGTTTATAATGGCACAGCCTTTTCTTTTCTAGGAGTGTGATGAGTCATAATTAAGAGAAAATATTGGTACTTTTAGTTTCATCATGACATTGTGTAAGTGGCTGAAGACAGTCAAGATTTGTCCCTAAGTTTAATGAAAGCACTAGTTTCAGATATGTCGTTAGGGTTATTTTGGAGGCCTGGCCCTTCCCCTCCACAGTGTTGGTTGCTCTGTAACTGCTAAGAGAGGGAACACAGTGTTACAGGACAATACATACTAATCATAGAGTGCAGTACAAACTTTAAGAGTTGCAGGAATTATCAGAGTAATTATTTTGGAGTTATTGCAGATCAGTAACTAGCTCCTTATGCCAGTGGAGAAGTTGAAGGAATTTGAACCACTGGAAAATGAAATTGAATTTATCTCATGTCATATGCTGCCTTTGTTTTTCCTTAATGTGTTATGATGATATTAGCATTACAAAATATTATGAAAGCTGAGCTTTGCTTTAGGATTCCCTTGCCTCCCTGAAGCCCTCGGTGTGAAGCGTTAGGGGACTGGCGTTGGGCAGATTCCTAGCAGAGCAAATGCTTTCCAGTGACCGTTCCTTGCAAATGACTGATATATTTTGTTGTTTTTTGGTGATTTCATTATGGCTCTTCTGTGAGACTTATACTTAAAAAGGAGTGGTTTGATTTAATTTTGTAATTTGAGATGTCTCGGTAAACAAATTTTAACCTCACCTAATTTGATTGTACATCTCTTCATTTTTTTAGGGTTTGGGATAAAGTTGTAAGTGGATCCTGTAAGATCCTTGTTTTTGTAGCAGTAGAAATTTTATTAACCTTTAAACTAAAAGTAATGGCACTGAACAATTCAGAGAAGATAACAAAGTTCCTGGAAAATGTAAGTATGCTTCATTTTATTTCATTTTGAATCCAGAAAGGAAGTCTGTTTAGCAAGCCGGATTTTCCCATTTATTAAATTATTCAGGGAAATAACACATTATAAGCAACAGATTTCCCCTTGAAACCGTGTAGCTTACAGTTGTTCAGTGGATTATAGTTTGCGTCCTCTGAGCAGCGAGACTGTCCCTGTGACTGTGTGCACTCTGCCCGGTGGGGCTGCTGGGAGGCCTGGGAGGAAAGGGAGAGGTGAGAGCTGTCACTTTAGGATGAGTCATACTCGCTAATGGAAGAGGAGTCCTGGTGTTTGGGGGATTTTGTAAACCCTTTCATTTCTGTTACCATCACTGTTGGAATCCCAGTTGGGTTTGTTAATGTGCTTAAGTATAAATTTAGCGTGTGTTGGGAAAGGTCTAAAGGAATCAGCTTTTCCCTCTGTGTATCTCAGAATACCTTTAACCAGGCAAAAGACAGAAGTGAGGAGGCTTATGCCTGAAGGAATTTCACTGGATCCAAAATCTGTTCTTTTATTTTTATCAGTCAGTGTTACCATTTGAACACTGGTCCGGTAAATGACAAGTACTACATGAATGTGCATTGAATAAATTACGCACATTATAATAATTAGTGGCTAATAGTGCCAGGGCTGTGGTTTTTCATAGATAATTTTATGTAATCCTGAAACAGCCCTATGGAGTGGGCCTACATCTGCCCCATTTTAGGGATAGGATCTGAACCCACGTAGCCCAGGTGCACACAGCTGAATGGGCAGTGTAGGGTTTGAGCCAGGCCGTCTGAGTTCCTAGCATGTCCTCAGGTGGCCTGTGAAACAAAGATCCCAGCAGTAGCCTTTTATGCGATCACTTTCTGGAAACCAGTGAGAACTCCTTTGGAAGTAAGGTTTATGCACAATGAGAGAGAGAGAGAGAAGCTGAAGTTATTAGCACTGAAACCTCACGAAAACTGGTTTGCTTGTTCACAGATTCCTCAGGACAGCTCAGATGCAATTGTGAGCAAGGCCATCGACTTGTGGCACAAACACTGTGGGACCCCAGTACATTCAGCCTGAATGCCATGGACAGCCCGCCGGGCCTGCACTAAATGTTCTTTGTGGGACTGGTCTAAGCCAATTGAAACAGGATTCTTGCTTTGGTGCTCAAAGTGTCATTGCTTTTCCAGTAAAATCATATAATTAAGATGCCTGGGATGCTGTGCTGTGGAGCAGCATCTTTTGGTCACACAGATGCACAAAGGTCCACTCTGAATACGCTTTAGAGGTTGTTGGATTGGAGTTTCTAAGCAGTTCAGTGGAGGCGGGGAGGGGGGTGGTGAGGCGGGTAGGTGCTTTAACAAGCAGTGCATGACCACACCCTGCCCTGCTTCTCCCTAATTAGCACCAAGCCAGTGACCTGCTAAGGTCTATTTCTGGAATAAAGAATAACTTCCTTTTGTTCACAACTCTGAGTTGGCTTTTGTTGATGTAGCACTTGTTTAAATCTAAGCTGACTGCATTCTGAGGCTTCATTTTGCTAAGTAGATTTAAATGAAGGGCTTGCATTTTTTTTTCTCTTTGTCCCGTTTGTAGTGAAACAGATATTGAACAAAATACGTCTAAATTTACCTCCCAAGAGAGAGAATATTTGCTGATATTTTGCTGGCCTCGTGCTTTTCCCTGATGGGTCATTAAGTATTGGGTGAGCTTTGGGGAGCACTGCCACCCAGAATAGGAGTGGGGGGAACAGAAGGTTAGGGTTAATAGCTGATGACCCAGGCCCTGTGGTGCCACATAATGGCAGCTGTGCACTGGACAGTGACAGGCTCAGGGACTGTGTTTAAGACTCATTCAGCTGTCAGACATGCAGGAGCCTGAGCGATAAGCTGGATTCCTCACCCAAAAGAGGAGGGAGACCATGCATTTATGGAGTAATAAATCTGAGCAGTCAGTCTCCTTAATGTGTGAAATAACTGTCAAAAATGAGTTCAGAGCAGCCTGAGTTATTAACCAGTGTGTCTTTATGAATAATAGCATATCTAAGAGTATTTAAGGTGAGTTTTTTTTTAACTTTCATCTGGGGATATGTTTTTATTGATTTGAGAGAGAAAGAGAGAGAGAGAAACATTGATTGCCTCCCGTTCGCACTCCCACTGGGATCATATCTGAAACCCATATATGTGCCCTGACTGGGAATCGAACCCATGACTTTTGGTGTACAGGATGATGCTCCAATCAACTCAGCCACTTGGCTAGGGCCTAAGAGTATTTAATTTTTTAAAGCAGCAATAAAGAAATACACTCAGATTGGGGGACATCTGTAATACTATCAACAATTAAATTAAAAAACAAATATGCCTTCCTAGATATAATACAGATACAATATAAAGCTTACTTACATAGTGTTATTCCGACACTAGAGGCCCAATGCACGAATTCGTGCACCTTGAACTGTGGGCCACAAGGCTGCAGGGGGCACAACAGTGGGTCTTGGCCCATCCTCCATGCTCCTGACTGGCTCTTCCCACTGTTGCCCTTTCCCCCACCGTTGCCCTTTCCCCCACCCCCATCCTGTCTGTCAGCAGCCTCACTCCTGCCGCTGCTACTCTCACATGCTGAGGGTGCTGAGTGATGGGGGCTGGCGCTAGCAGCAGGTGCAAGCAGGGCTGGTGCTGGCAGTGGGTGTGAGCGGGGCCATTGCCAGCAGTGGCTGCGAGAGACGGTTGCTGGCCCCAATCGCTCCTCAGGAACAGGGGGAGGTGGAGAGGCCCTGAAGGGTAATCAGGGCCAGCAGCCGCTGCTCACACTTAATGACAGCGCCAAACATTTGGGGCCGGTGCCGGGTGCCAGCAGTGGGTGTGAGTGGTGGCTCTGGCACTGGCAGCAGGTGTGAGCAGGGTTGGTCCTGGCAGCAGGTGCGAGCGGCAGATGAGACTGCAATGCACTGGAGCAAAGAGTTTTCAGCAACCACCAGTGGCTTGCCCTGTTGACAGTGACCAGTGCCCGCCTTGGTCTGGCATCCTTGCTCACCTGCTCCATCATCCCGCCATGGCTGATGCCTGCCATGTTCCACACACGCCCCCTGATGGTCAGCGCACATCATAGTGACTGGTTGTTTGGTTCCGCTGTTTGGCCTATTTGCATATTAGGGTTATATATATATAGATTACCTTTATATTACAATTAAACTGTAAGGTTCATTTTTAAAAAATACACTTTAAGAAACCCTCTTAAAGCCATTGCTGCCTGCAGTTAATGCTTTCACTTTATTCATTGATTCCTCTGCCGTGAAGAACTTTCAGTCCAGTTAGGAATGTAAGAAAAGAGCACAAGGGAATTCCTTCTCCAGTGTCTGCTCACTGGTGATCTTGGGGGATACGTGAAATTCAGAGAAGTCATAAAGCAATAATCATTTTGTGTCTGTTTAATTTATGCACCAGATATCATTTTTATAAGTAGTAAAATAGAGATTAGAAAGTTAGGTGATGGTAGTGAATCTCTATTATGGAAAAAGGAGAAAAAAAGAATTAGTCATCTCTCAACAAGGGGATAATTTCAAGATTTTTGATCCTGCTTATGCCTAAATGCTGGGAGAAGACCAGCATGTCTGCAGGGAAAGGTGGGAGGCAGGGGAGACTGACATGGGGCTGTTGGTGGGGAGGAAGCTGAAGGGCTGAGTGTGGGTCTGCACACAGGAGGAGGGTCTGGGGGACCTGGAAGAGGGGAGCTCTGCTGTGCTGCTGAGGGGTTGGAGCACGAGCAGCATGTGCCGCCGGTGGGCCCGCACACCTTCGGCAGAGCCTTTCTGGCTACAGGGTGTCAGTGGGAATTGTTTTTTAAGTGAGTCATTCTGAAACCAAGAGAATTTTCTTTATTAGAAAACTAAGCGCTTCACCTCAGGAGGAGGGTTTTTAAAGACACACTGTGAGGACAGTGATAGAATTGTGAGGATTCAATTTCATTTTAATGCCAGAATTCTCTTTAGCTATAAGCTAAGTATTTTGAAAATATTTCTGCCTACTTCCTCTGCTGAGAAGCACAGCTCCTGATAAAATAACCCCCTTATTCCCTTTATGCAAACATTTGGTCAGGATTCTGCAGAATTCCTCTGTTAAAGCCCAGGGTTGCTGTTGTAGCCAAACTTGTGGAGTTCTCCCTCGGAAAACTGAGATTTAACATCATTAAATGTACTTTCTAGTCCTTCCCTTTTACAGTGTTTTCTTCTTAAACTCAGGCGAGAGAATTTCTAAATCTGCTCTGATGGGAGACTGAGGGAGTGTGTATATGTGCACACCTGTGCATGTGTATGTGTTCATGTATGTGTATGTGTGTGCAGCTTCTGCCCAATGACAGAACTGGTAAATTGTATGTACACAGGCTTGTGTATGTGTGAGGCTACTTCAGAAATGAGGTCAGGGTTAATTCACATGAAGTGCCTTTTTTTTTTGTTCATGGAAAGTTTGCCTGAAAATAGTGGGCAACACTGAGCTCACATGGTGTGTAAAAAGCGCTCTGCAGGCCTCCGTCCGCTGCTGCTCTGGGGTGAGAATTGCTAAGAATCCTCCCTTGCTCTGACCAGCTTCTGGCAAGTGTGGGCCATCACCTCCTTACCGTGTCTTGGGGTTTCTTTTTTGTCCCTGGGAAGAATCTGGGGGGAAGTCTGTGGGGATGAAGGTGGCAGCCTCTGCAGGGACTGTGAGGTCTCAAGCAGGAGCCGTGTCCTGAGTTCTTCAGCCAAAGACATCTTTGTGGGGTTGGGAGTTGGGGTGCTGGCAGGGCGTCCATCTCTGCAGCTGCCTCTGGCCCCCGTGGCAGGTAAGGCCTTTGTCTTCAGTGGCTTTGGCAGGGCTAGAGGACATGTTCTCTGCCTGCCTGACGGGAGTGTGGGAATTTTTGTAGCGGAGTTGGTGGCATTCTCTCTGGTGGGTGAAACAAAGGGCTGTTTCTCCTTTAGAGCCTGTGCCAAATGAAACTGCTTGTGGCTCTTGGCAGGAACTGCCTCTGCATCAGCTGTTGCTGCTCCAGAGCAGAGCCAGTTTGAGTAGGAGGGAGGGTTGAAGGGAGGGGGAGTGATGAGAGCCAGAGGAGGCAGGACTTCTCCTGGAGGCCTTGGTGCCCAATGGGTGCCGTCCTTCACTGCTTCCTGCACTTCCTCCCTTGCCAGTGTCTCTCTCTCAGCTGTATCTTATGGAGGTCAAAAATGAAGTGGGCAGTGAGTTGCTCGTGATATTACTGTTCCCCCCTTTACTCCTGGGACTGGTTTTAGTGTAGGGCACCCACAGGGGGAGTGGAGAATGTGACCTGGGAAAGATTCCTTCCAGAAGCTTGTTCTGACTGAGGGGAACTCCAACTAGCAGGTGCTTAGTGTTCAACCCCAAAATCACACCTGAAGTTTAGGCATTACTTAGTGCTTTACCAAGAAA
The DNA here is from genome assembly GCA_027563665.1 of Antrozous pallidus. Taxonomy (NCBI): domain Eukaryota; kingdom Metazoa; phylum Chordata; class Mammalia; order Chiroptera; family Vespertilionidae; genus Antrozous; species Antrozous pallidus. The sequence continues at coordinate 125,938,773 of CM050508.1, read as the reverse complement.
AGTCTCTCTCTCTTTCTCTGTGTGTGTGTGTCTATGTCACACACATACACACACACACACACACACACACACACACACACACGCTGGGGATAACTAGAGCTCTCACTGCTTGTCTCTTCCTAGTGTCGTGCCACCCTCCTTTTCCTGGTTCTTGTTGGTGGCTTTAGCATCTCTTTCCTCCCTCTGGCTGCCTGCTGGACATAGTGCCACGAAGATGTGAGAGGGAGGCAGCAAGGCTGAGGAGAGCTTTGATGATTTGCTTCTAATTGTCAGAAGGCTGCACTGTCCTCTTTTAGCCTGCATCTCCACCTCCCTTTCCTCCCTCTTCTGTTTGGTTCATTTGTTCTTGTATATAGTCTCATTTAATCAGAAATAAATTTGAATGCAGTCCTTGATAGGGGACGGGTACTGGGCTTAATTGCTGACCAACTCGTATGCTAGCTGCTATCATGGAATTTATAACCACTCAGGGAAGACAAATGTTACATTAAACAAGGACATACTTTTGTCCTCTTAGTCTTTCAGTAAAGCACCTTGCAACACAGGGAGAAGGTCACCTGGGCTGGCCCAGAAGCTCCAGGGGAAGGTTACAATACTCGGAGATGTGTGGTTCTTTGTCCCCTGCCCTTACTAATGGAAGAGGTGCCAGAGAGAACCTTGGCTGGAGGATGACGGGGTGGGGCAGGGCCTGAGCCTCTGCCCACTCAGCCTGTGCCTCAGTTTCCCCACTGTCAAGTGGCACCCTCAACGTGCTTCTGAACATCAAATGTGTTTAATGTGAAAGCACTTTCGGCGACCTGGAGCTCCACGGAAGGCTGGCTATTTTAATAGATGGCTTGCCAGGTTGTGGCCAGCGTGGCCCCTGTTGGCATCTGCACTGCACTTCCAGGCCCGGCTCAGCTCGGCTGGCGCTGCATGTCTCCTGTCCATGTCCAAGCGGGACGCGCGTTCGCCTTCCTCTGGCTTCTGTATTGTTTCAGGCCCCTCAAGTAGGGAGAGTTGCGTGGAAGCCTCTCATCTGGTGGTCTTGAACTTGTATTAGCCTTCCCATGTGGTTGCCCTCTAAGGCAGGCTTCTGCAGCCAGAGCCTGTCTCTTTCCTTCCCACATACTCCAAGTTGCCTCATATAGTTTCTCAGGCAGGTTTCCCACCTGAAACCAGGCCCTCCACCCATACTTGCGCACACTGTCATCTCTGTCAGGAACGTCATCTTCCCACAATGGGGCTACATCCTCCCATCTCTAAGATTCAGTTCCAGCACCCCCTCCGGGAAGCCTCCTGGCGCTCTGCCCTTTCCTTGTTTCCTTCCCTGGCACTCTATATCCCTTTCACCACAGTTAATACATTGGTTCAGAGTGACCAATGGAGTTATGTCCCACACTAGCCTGCAAGATCTTTGAGAGTGGAGATCTTGTCTTTCTCTCTCACTCCCTCAGTGCCAAGCACATCCCAGCCTGCCTGGGCTCTCTGTAAATATTAGCTGAATCCATGAATGCCTGGCTCACTGATAAGACTTCTCTGGTGACAAGTAACATAATTGTTCTGGTGCCAGCTTGCTTACAGGAGACTATAGTATAGGATACAAGGGTAAGGCTCAGACCTAAGAGAATGAGGCTGGGATCAGGGACAGAGACTTGGCCCTTGGACCCTCTTCTCTTCTCTTCTCTTCTCTTCTCTTCTCTTCTCTTCTCTTCTCTTCTCTTCTCTTCTCTTCTCTTCTCTTCTCTTCTCTTCTCTTCCCTTCCCTTCCCTTCCCTTCCCTTCCCTTCCCTTCCCTTCCCTTCCCTTCTCTCTCTCTCTCTCTCTCTCTCTCTCTCTCTCTCTCTCTCTCTCATCTATCTATCTATCTATCTATCTATCTATCTATCTATCTATCTCTATCAACTCTAACTCTATCTCTAACTCTAACTCTAACTCTAACTCTAACTCTAACTCTAACTCTCTAACTCTCTAACTCTCTAACTCTCTAACTCTCTAACTCTCTCTCTAACTCTCTAACTCTCTAACTCTCTAACTCTCTAACTCTCTAACTCTCTAACTAACTCTCTAACTCTCTAACTCTAACTCTAACTCTAACTCTAACTCTAACTCTAACTCTAACTCTAACTCTCTAACTCTCTAACTCTCTAACTCTCTAACTCTCTAACTCTCTAACTCTCACTCTCTAACTCTCTAACTCTCTAACTCTAACTCTAACTCTAACTCTAACTCTAACTCTAACTCTAACTCTAACTCTAACTCTAACTCTAACTCTAACTCTAACTCTAACTCTAACTCTAACTCTAACTCTAACTCTAACTCTAACTCTAACTCTAACTCTAACTCTAACTCTAACTAACTCTAACTCACTCTAACTCTAAATCTCTCCAGACCTGGGGACAGAGGCTGTGTCCAGTGTGGGTCATCCATAGCCATGAAGACAGATGGCTCATGCACCAGGAACCCCCGTGTCTGTGGCAGTGTAGGGGTACTGAGTGAGGGGCATAGTCACAGGGTCCAGTGAGAATTGGAAGGACTCTCTCAGAAGCTTTCCACTCCGTTCAACAAGCCCTTGACTGCTCTTTGCCCTGCAAAGGTGCTTCTGCCTTGAACTAAGTCCTTCATCACTTACTCCTGATTTCCTTCAACCAGTCTGAGGGTGGCACACCAGCCCTTTGCGATGGGGGTGGGCAGAGGGGGCATACCCCACTGGCAGTGCCCGGAAACTCTCACATGGCAGCTGTTTCCTTTGGTGAACATTCCACATCAAGTCCAGTTTATTCTGGAAGTCTGCAGAAAGTCGGCTTTGCCCGGCTCCTCCCCTGGCCCAGGATAAGTGGCTGGCTGCAGCTGTGTTTATTGCCTCTGGTTGCTGGGGACGGTGCATGGGTCCCTCAGGGTGTCCAACAACTGGGGCTCTGGAGCAAGTTGGATTCTGGCCAGACCTGGTGACAGTTGGGTGAGCCTGAAGGAGGTCAGGCAGGGTAGCAGCTGCTAAGGCCGACTGATTTAAGACCCCAGGTGGCACACCTGGACCTGAGGAATGTCGGAGCTGAGGAGACCGTGCTGGTCCCTCCCAGCACACAAGTAAGAGTGAGCTTCCTGGGGACCAGGAGTTACACCAGGTTGTGTGGCTAGCCCCGCAGCCTCTAGAACCCTGTCATTCTGGCTTCCTGTCCAGAGTGTACTTCACTTCAAGCTGAAACACTACCCAGGCTGTTCTCTAAGCCTTAAAAACCCTTCACCTGGAAGGGTGGGGGAGGTAAGAGATCAACCAAAGGACTTATAAGCATGCATATGAGCCTAACCAATGGGTACAGACACTAGGGGGGTGAGGGCCTGTGTTGGAGGGTGGAAGGGGCCCGGGAGTGGTCAATGGGTAAAAAAGGAGACCTATGTAATACTTTAAACAAAGAATTTCTAAAAAATTGACAATGATAAAAAATAAATTAAAACTCTTCACCTGGACAAAGCATTGTAATAGTCACGTCACAGACTCTTTAGAGGATGAAGTGCAGAAGGACACATAGAGCCCTTAGCTCAGTGCCTGGCAAGAGCAAGCCCTCAGTGGCCATTAGGGTTACTGCATCACACATGATAATTGCGTGTTCTCAGGGAGAGGCAGCGTGACTTACAGGGTCACCAAGACCGTCTCAGAGGAGTTTGCTTTGGGAGAAGAGGTCTGAAGACATCCAAGGCACATTCCAGGTTCTTAAGTCTTGCATGGGAAAGGGGCTTCTGACACTATAAGGGCACAGGACTCCGGGGCCCTGGTTAAAGTGCAGATCCCATGAGCAGCTCTGGGGGGAGGGGGGTAAGTTCTGCATTTCTCCGTCTTCCTGAGGCTGCCAGTTCTGCGAGGACCTGGGGAATGTAGATTTCACCGAGTACCAGGCTTAGCCCTGATTGCCAAGAAGGAAATATGCCACCAAATACCATCTGCCTGTGTCATCTGACTCCATTTCTAGGCAATGGTAGGGATATTGCTTAAGTTTATAAAACACTCCATCAAAGTCAGAAGATAGTCTCAGTGCCGAGATATGGATGTTCTCTACGAGTTGTTGTCTTCCCCTTCGGTCACTGAAAGTGGTCTCACTATAACCTTATCCCAAGGCCACTCATTACCAAGGATAGCTCTGTGGCAGCTAACCAATCATATGCACCCTCTCCTTCCTTTCTAACCAAACCTAAATGTAATTTAAAGTAGGAATGTATTAGGAAAACTTTACTTCCCAGCCTCTCATGCAAAGAGGGATGGACAATAGGATAAAAGGCAAAGTCATTTGTTAGGACTTCCAGAAAGGTTTTTATTTAAAAACTAGAGGCCCAGTGCACAAAATTCATGGACAGGGGTGTGTCCATCAGCCCAGCCTACACCTGCTCCAATCAGGGACACTTCAAGGAATGTCTGACTGCCCATTTAGGCCCAGGACTGCTGGCTCCCAACTGCTTGTCTCCCTGTCTTCCTGATTGCTCCTAAACACTTCTGCCTGCCAGCCTGATCACCCTCTAACCACTCCCCTGCCAGCCTGGTTGATGACTAACTGCTCCCCTGCCAACCTGATTGCCCCTAACTGCCCTCCCCTGCAGGCTTGGTCACCCCTAACTAGCTCTCCCTTGCAGGCCTGGTCCCCCCAACTGCTCTCCCCTGCAGGCCTGGGTCCCCCTCAACTGCCCTTTCCTACAGGCCTGATTGCCCCCAACTTCCCTCCTCTGCCAGCCTGGTCACCCCTAACTGTTCTTCCCTGCAGGCCTGGTCCCTCCCAACTGCCCTCCTCTGCTGGCCATCTTGTGTTCACAGGGGGGCAGCCATCGTCTGTGTGGGAGTGATGGTCAATTTGCATATTATCTTTTATTGGATAGGATGGTTTTCCCAGCCAGCAGGTAACCTTTCCTCTTCCTGCTTGGAGCACATATTAATGACTGGAACTCCAACAGCCATTGTATGAGGCAACTCTGAGGGTGGAAGCACAAAAGGATAGTGGGGTAGAAAACCAGAGCTGTGGCACATTGATGACGTCACAGCTCATCCCTGCTTAACTACAGACTTCCTTTGCATTAAAAAATAAAATAAAACAAAACACAGTTGTTTCAGCCACCACTTGGGTTCTCTGTTTTGTGAAGCTGGATGAACCCAGTGTTGACTGACAACAGTTAGCAGATGCAGCTTAGCAGGGCAGCCACAGGTTAAATCTGGGTCTAAAACGATCATCCCTCTGAGAGGCTTTTGTGGAATTCCCTAGTCATATGGGGACAAGGGAATGGGTCGAGAGTCAGAACCGTGAGCACTCAGCTTAGCTCTGCCATCCACTAGTAGTGTGATCCTGTTCCTGGTTTCAGTCCCCTCCCCTGTAGGATGGGGATGATGATGAAAGTAGTGCCTGCACTGAGTTGGTGCAGAGCTCATTCTGTAGGTGTTGGGCGGGTGGCTCAGGGAGATGGTGTGAGGACATAAGGACCAGCTGCAGCAGTGACTGGTGCTGAGGTGAGCAGTGAGAGGACATGGAGGGGTGATCTCAGCGCTTTCCTCATGTGCCCAGCACGGTCCCTCCTTGGTGTGCCGGGGGCAGCAGAGCACCGCTGCCTGTTGTAACTAAGAGGGTTGAACTAAGAGCCCATTACTGTTCTGTGAGTGCGATTTTGTTCAAGGGAAGTGGAGTGGGGGAGCACAAGTAGCCTTCTTTTGGGTCTTGAGAAACCCTTTTCGGTATCTTCCCTCCACCAGCTTGTGAGCTCCCAGCTGAGGCCTGGGGGTGGGGATGGGGGCTGTTCAGGCAACATCTCAACTCCTCCCATTGCTTTGCTGCTGAAACTGAAAGACTCTACCCCAGCTCCTTGCACCAGAGCCAGCCACGTGGTGTTCTCTCTCTTCTACTGATTGGCACTTACAGCAAAAGGCTTTCAACCGCAGCAGAATGGTCCACATCTCCTCTGTCCAAATCAGACACCTTCTTTTTGCTTCCAATTTAGGAAAACCATCCTCCAAGCCTACAGCCACCATTTTTATCCTTCCCTCTTCTTCTCCCCAATTAGTTCTGTTTGTCATCTTGCCCTGTTTCAACTCAGGTAGAACCAGCTGGTCCTCGGAGGGCAAATGCCCTGTCTGTACAATGATCTGAAACTACCCAGGGTGTGCTTATCTCTGGTGAGGAGGGGACCTACGATAGGACTGGTGGCTGGGAACCTCTGTTTCCTGTGGGGTTCCATTCTGACCAGCTGTAGATGGCCTGAAAAATGTATGCTTTTCCTTATCATGACCTGTTCCTAGATTTTAAAATTTGATATGATTGAAATAGGTTTCTCCGAGTAGACATGTTATACACAAGTAAGTGTCATTGTTCAGTAAGACTAAATGCAATCAGCACTGTATGTACTTTTTAAAAGTATAACTAAAGTTTTGAATGGAAAAGGGATATGTGTATGTGGGAATATAAGGCAACCAGGCCCTAGTTGGCTTTTCTCAGTGGGTAGAGTATCGGCCTGCATACTGAATGACCCTGGGTTTGATTCTAGTCAAGGACATATGCCTGGGTTATGAGCCTGATCCCCAGTAACAGTGTGCAAGAGGTAACCAATCAATGATTCTCTTTCATTATTGGTGTTTTTTTTCTTTCTTTCCCTTTCTCTCTGAAATCAATAAAAAAATAAGAAACTGGTGGCCCATTGCACGAAATTTGTGTGAGGGGGGTATCCCTCAGTCTGCCCTGCACCCTCTCCAATCTGGGACCCCTCAGGGGATGTCTGACTGCCAGTTTAGGCCCGATCCCACAGGCAGACGGATGTCCCTCTTGCAATCTGGGACCGCTGGCTCCTAACTGCTTACCTGTCTGCATGCCTGATTGTCCCTAATTACTGCCTGATCACCCCTAAATGCCTTCCCCTGCTGGCCTGATCTCCCCCCTTGCCAGCCTGCTCTTTCCCAACTGCTTCCCCCTGCTGGCCTGCTCTCTCACAACTACTTTCCCCTCCTGGCCTGATTGCTCCTAACTGCCTCTGCCTTGGCCGCACCACCATGGCTTTGTCTGGAAGGACGTCCAGAAGTTCTCCCAGTCTAATTAGCATATTACCCTTTTATTAGTATAGATAGATGCTTGATACATGGTGGAGGCTGGCTGGTCTGCTTTGAAGGGGGTTCCAGATCAGAGTAGGGGTCCCTGCTGGGGTATGTGGCTGGCCTGGGTGAGGGGCTGAGGGCTGTTTGCAGACTGGCCATGCCCTCATCAGGGGGGTCTCTGTTGGGGGTGTGGCCAGCCTGGGCAAGGGGCTGAGGGCCATTTGGGGGTGGTTTGCAGGCCGGCCAAGCCCTCTCTGGAAAGTCTCCTGGTCTAATTAGCATATTACTCTTTTATTAGTATAGACTAGAGCCTGGTGCATGAAATTCATGCACGGGGGGTTGGGAGTGTAGAGGGGTGGTGGTGTCCCTCAGCCCGGCCTGCAAAGACGCCAGCATCCTTCACCCCGGCCTCTAGCCAGAGGTTCCTCTCCTCCTTCTGCACAGCCTCTGGGGAGATGCTTGTCCTGGGGCCTCCTCAGGGCCCCGGCACATGACGCCCTGTCAGGTACTTGGGGGCTTGGACTTTCAGGTCTGGCTTCCCTGCCTGACATGGTGCACATTTGCTGCCATGGGAGCAGTGCCTCAGGAGTTGCCCCCTTGGACCGTACTACTTGCAAGTGTGTGGGAGTGTGCCGGCTTCGGTGGCAGTGATTTGATGCCTGTAGTGTGCCTGCCGGATACCCCCCTGCTGCGGGCCATGCTGGTCACGTCTGGACTGTGGGCAGGGGACTGCTGGGCTGTGACTGGGGCTGCAGGTGGAGGAGCCCAGCACCCATAGGGCTCCAGCAGCATCAGGAACTGGAAAGACCCATTTTTCTGGTTCTTCCCCTCCCTCTGCACAGCTGGCCCATTCCCTCTCTCTGCACCCGTGCAGCTGGGCTGGTGAAGCCCGGACAATGCCCTTGAGGTCCCAGCTGGCCTGTTCTCTCCCTCTGTGCGGCCAGCCAGGGCACGGACACTGAGCTCTCTGTCCCAGCCAGCCCTTTCTCTCACTGGCCGCAGCCATCTTGGTTCGGCTTTATTTGCTCTTGATTGGCTGGTGGGCGTGGCTTAATCAGAGGTATGGTCAATTTGCATATTACTCTTTTATTAGATAGGATAGATAAGGCAACCAGGACAAGAGGGTTTACAATGAATGGTGACTCTTCACAGCCTAGCCCCGTGGTCGGCAAACTGTGGGTTGTGAGCCACATGTTGCTCTTTGGCCCCTTGAGTGTGGCTCTTCCACAAAATACCATGGCCTGGGCGAGTCTATTTTGAAGAAGTGGCATTAGAAGTTTAAGTTTAAAAAATTTGGCTTTCAAAAGAAATTTAAATTGTTGTACTGCTGATATTTGGCTAAGTTGACTAATGAGTTTGCTGACCACTGCCCTAGCCTAAGTTCCCTTCCCAAGGCATGTCTGTTAGCCTGCCTCAGAGCGTGGTACTGTGTGTATCTTTCCAGGAAGAATGACGGGGCAGCACAGCAGTTATCCTGCTCATTTTGGGGCTGTTGTGAGAAAGCAGTAAGAAACTGAGGAAAACCTGAGATAGTTAACTGCAGCAAGGGGCTCTTGTTGCTACGGCTGGATGGGTGTTAGCAGCGGGGTGAGGCTGGGCTGGTGCAGGTGATGGTAAGCATTTTAATGCCAGCTAGGAAAAGTGTCCCCTCCACTCCATCAGCAATGCAGCACCGAGTGTGAAGAGGTTAGCCTCTTGCCAGAAGATATTGTTGCTATTTTAACCCCAGGGTCTTTTAAAGACAGCACACTGGAGCTTTTAAAAAAATCCTCATCTGAGGATATATTTCCATTGATTTTAGAGAGAGAGGAAGGGAGAGAGAGGGAGAGAGAGGGAAATAGAGAGAGAGAGAAGCGTTGACCTATTGCCTCTGGTACATACCCCAACAGGGGATAGAACCCACAACCTAAGCTTGTTCCCTGACTGGAAATCGAACTCAAAACCTTTTGGTACACAGGACTATGCTCAACCAGCTGAGACCCCAGCCAAGGCCACACTAGAGCTTTTGTGAGGTTGCCAAGGACTTGACTGGAGCCCTGGTGCCAGGTGAACAGGCCTGGGAGCACACTTGTACGGGCCGCTCCAGGTGGCACTGCGGGCAGGCCCACAGGGATGCTCAGACCCAGCCCTTTACCCTGGTCCAGTCCATGGCGGGGCTTTCTGAGACAGTAAGCTCATCCGATGCGTAAAGCATTTTTACCTGTGTAGCTGAAGAGACAGGTATGGGAGTTGGGGTTGTGGGGAGAAGAACTCTGGAATCAGTCTTGTACAGCCATAGCCTCTCCTGGACCCTAAGATCCCCACCGGACAAGGTGTTCATGACCACAGACATTATCCTGCAGGAGCAACTGAACCACCTAACCTCAGGGATGTGAGGTAGGCCCCGTCCACGATGAGTGAGGAGGAAGGAGCTGGCATCTGGGTGTCCAGCTCAGCCACATGCGCCATCACTGGCTGCCAAGCCTGAAAGGAGAGTAGGTTCAATTCTGCTTTCGCGGTTTCCTCTTCCTGTCTCTCTGCAAATGGGTTCATTAACAAGGGCACTCGCTGTCACCTGGGTGTTGCGCCATGAAAGTATTGGATGACTTGCTATTATGACCGCAGGAGCGTTTTTTTTTTAATTAATGGCACCTACAGGGCAGGGCCCTTTCTTACCAGAAGTAGGATTTAGGACAGGGACTGGCTGAATGCCTACGGTTGATTGACAGATGCTCTTCCTGTCTGGCATGAGCCACAGGCTGTTCTCTCTGCCTTCCCCGAAGCTCTAGGTGGGCCCGTGCCCTGCAGGTGTCTCCTGTGACATTACTTTCCTCGCAGGAAGTCATAAATATTGGCTGACTGTCTCATGACTGTGGGTGGTCCCCACTGCTGCTGGGAGCCCCAGCCTGCCCACGGGAGGGAGGGGGGTGTAATGGGGTTGGTGAGAGAGGGAGGGCTGTGCACAGAGGGGAGGGAGGAGCTGGGTAAAGAAACAGCTTCTGCGACCTGCTGGCTTGGTGAAAGTGGGTCTCATTTGATCTGGTAGTCAGTCTCGGAAACTGATGTGACTGCTTAAGTTGGGCCACTGGGATAACAGGAGAGAAGCTGGGAAGTCTGAACAGAGTGGAGCCTAGCAGGGAGAGGGAGAGCAATGCTTTAGCGTCAAACAGGTCTGGGTTTGGAGGCCACAGGCGTAAAGATTAAGTAAAATCGCGTATGAAAATGGTGTAGCACAGAGCCAGGTGTACTGTCTATTGTGTGGGAGCAGCCAGTGGTGTTTTCAACGGGAACTGAGGGCCCAGAGAGCCAGAGCTAGAAATCAGGGCACAGGCATCAGGCACCACAGGGGACAGCTGATTGTTCATACTATTTGGTCTCTGTTGCACGCGTGAGTGCCCTGGCCTCCCACTGGAGTCTATGGTCCCCTGAGCGAGGCCTCTGTTGGACTCCGTCTGGGGCAGCGTAGGCACTCAGTCCCTGAGGCCCTTTGTCGGACCTGGTTGTTCCTTTGGTGACTGGTACAGCACAGCCCCCCGCAGGGCTCCGGAGCCACACAGTGCAGCCTACCTGGACCGGCGTGCGGGAGGACATGGTTGGGCACCCCACACTGACACCACAGCGCACACTGGAGCTGGGTTTTATGGGAAGGACAGTGGGGGGCACGGCAGACGCCAGGCAGGAGTGTCGTGTGAGCGAATCTGCTTGCTAGAGGACTCAGACAAGCAGATGGGAGAGGTGGCCGCCACAAGCGAGGAGGCACTACTACAGTCATTGGGGTGGAGAGGAGGCCTCAATGAAAGGGCGGTGGAGTGGCTCCCAGAGTGAGAGGAGGTGTCTGTCACGCTTCCAGCTGGAAGTGGAGAGGAGGCAACTTCTGGGTAATGTCTTTTCCCGGAGAAGGGAGGAAGAAGACCCAGGAGGGGCAGAGGGGTGGGGTTTGAAGATATGGAAACAATTGTCTAGGACAATGGTCAGCAAACTGTGGTTTGAGAACCACATGAGGCTCTTTGGCCCCTTGAGTGTGGCTCTTCCACAAAATACCACGTGTGGGCACGCACGCACAGTGTGATTGAAACTTCGTGGCCTATGCCCAGAAGTCGGTTTTTGGCTTTCAGAAGAAATTTCAATCATTGCTCTGTTGACTAATGGATTTGCCGACCACTGGTCTAGAACATACTGAGTTTGAGGTGCCTGTGAGAGACATATATGCAAAGGAAGCATAAGCTCTAACATGTACTAAGGCCTACCTCCATGTCAGACACTGCTAGGCCCCTTATATATATTGTTTCATTTTACCAGCCCTGCAAAATAGGTGTGGTCGTTCCCATTTTACAGATGAGGAAGTTGAGGCAGAGTGAGATTAAGTTGACCAGCCACAATTAGACCCTGGGGGCATGTGGGCTCAGCACCCTCTTCAGCTCTTCACATCTGACAGCTGACTCCTGGGTCAGGAGCTCAGGGCAGAGTCAAGCTGCAGCTGTAGCTACCGTCACCTGAGTCCAGGATTGCTCCCAGGACCCACGGAGAGCCAGCCGGGGACCATCTTTTGATTAATGAGCAGGTGTAAAGACCATGTCTCTGTAGCGCCTCGCTGGGGTGAGGGAGAGGGCAACAGGCTGTGTGTGAGCATCACTGCTGAGGCCCATGAGCCCCTCCAGGGTGCTTTGCTCAGAGGAAGGGACAGGCAGGACGAAGCAGAGTTACCTGGTTGTCTGCAGCTTTAGGACAAGCCCCACAAAGATGTGTGGGAGCAGGCAGGTCTCAGTACCAACCAGCCCCCAAGGAGACCAACCCAGGGCCAGGAGGGGCGCAGGCAGGCACGGCAGACTTGCAGGTGGTCTGGCGAGGAACCCAAACTGTTCTTCGAGAGGCTGCCTTGGCAAGGTTACCCAGAGCTTACTCTTTCCTAAGCACCAAGTCTAGTGTCTTAAAAACTCAGATGAACCCAAATCTTAGAAATAGACATCTAATTCAGTGCCCCCACGTTCCAGACAAGGCCATAGAGGCCCAGAGAAATTCAGTGACTTGGCCAGAGTCGTCCAGTTTGATGTCTTGAGCGGGAGACCACTCTGCCTGAGGATGGTGTAAACAGGTCTGAGGGGGACACCAAGTGCCTCCACCTACCGAGAATGTGCAGCCACTACCTCCCTCTTCTTCCGAAAGGGCTCCCTCCGGATGGAGGCCAGTTTCCTTCCCTCTCGCAAGGCAGGGCCTGTTGGGGGTTCTGCCAAGGCTTTTCTCTCTGGCCCTTTCACTCACCGGGATACCGGCAGCCAAGCTCTGACAGTTACATTTATTAAGTGGGAGCTCTGGAGGTGAGAAGGCAGAGTGAGGAGGAGCCTGGAATAGGAAATCCTGCACACCACACACCCTCCTGCTGAGGCCACGCCTGCCCAGCATCTGGGCCTGGAGCCCATGGGGCTGAGAGCTTGCAGACACTCAGATGCAATGCTGCAGGACGCCCACTTCCCACGGGGGGTGGGTGGGGGAGGGGGGGTAGTTGCTCTTAGCAGACATCACAGAGCATGTGGTCTTCTCCAAGACTGGAGATTCCCAGGCAAAGGAAAATGGCTCCCCTTGGATTGTTCTCCCAACCTCTTCCTGGACTAGGGGCCCCAGCATGCTCTGGGAGCTGGTTAGAAGGACAGACTCTCAGGACCCCACCCTCCACCCCCCAGACCTTACTGCACTTTGACAAGCGCCAGGGTGATTCCCAGCGAGGGTCAGAGAGCAGCGCTGTGCTAGGTTCCTCCTTCCCAGAGCCACACTCCTGTTTGCGAATCAAGGATATGTTACCCAGCAATTTTACCCCCTAAAGTGCAGCCAGCAAGTATTGCAGCCCTTCTTGCTCCCTCAGCCCTTGGCTTTACAGGACAAATACTCAGGCTTCTCAGGGAAGACGTCAGTATTCAAAGAGTAAAATGGTCTGAGGCTCTGGCTTCCAGGCAGTGTCACCCAAAGGCTCCCCCACAAGGAACTGCGGTAACCTAAGGCTGCCTGGTGTCTGATACTATCCAGGTGCCTCTGAGCTACCCAGTTAATGCACATTCTTTACTCCCAGATTATTAAAGGACAATTGGACAGTGCATTCTAGACATTCTTAAAAAAATGTTTGGAAGAAAAAAGTCCTGGCTTATAAATGTTATCTAGACAGTTAATTCATGTGCAACAATCTTCTCTTCCCCAATCACACCAGATGTATGAGGTTGTTCTGTCTCCACAACTCAGGATTTTGCTGATGGGCTGCCCTGCCCTGCCCTGCCCCCACCGCCTTCTGCAGGCAAGCCAAGTAATTTCCGTGGTTCCTGCTGGTAGTTAATACAACACACAGGAGGCAAGAGAAAGGTTTTTTTTAGACTTTTCTTTTTTTGGATTTGTTTTTAAAGAAACTGCATACATCATCAGAGACAAACAATAATTTAAATACCATGCAGTTTCTGTATGTACAAAACCTAGGCCATAGAGATCCAGTTTAACTTGTATTCTATTTACATCGTCTTCCTCATACAGCCGTCATCTGTGGAATTAGAACACGAGCGCGCGCTCCTGTACAAAGACAAACTATGTACAGACACCCTGGGGAGCAACTGGAAAAAGCAACCGGTTTGGGGATCAACAGACAAATGGGAAGAAAAAGTCATTTCATTTAAGGTGACCTTCGCACACTGGCTATGCACAGGGAGAGCGGACATCCACTCATCAAGCACACAGCACGATTTTCATTCAGCAAATATACACATTCGGAGGCGGGAGAAAAATAAACCCAGGGGTTCTCACCACAACTACCGTCACACCGTTTGGTTTCTCTAATCTGACATAAAGGCTAAAGTTTTAAAGGTTTTCCAGGGCTTTGAGGGCCTTTGGGAGGAACACAGCAATTTCGAAAGAGCACGCAGGCTGGGCCGGTCGATGGCACTGTTCTGTGGTAGGCGGGAGGGGAGGTCGGGGCAAGGTGTCATTTTCAGAAGGAAACGTTTTGATCTGAGGAATTTCACACTTTTCCTTTCATGATAAGAGGCCCACTTGGAAATGTATACACAAACTAAACCTTTACTTGAAAGCAGCAGCTTTTTCAGACAAGGATTGTAAACCAGCTAGTGTCAGTTTGTCATTTTGGGAATTAACACACATTTTTCAACTGTCAGAACAATGTGGCAAAAAAGAAATTTGGACAGATTTCTACAAATTTCCTCAAGATTTCAGGAAGGGAAAGGGACAGCAGAGGGGCCATGCTGTGGTCCACGGAGGTTGCTGAGCCACATACAGTGGGTCTGAAGCCACCCACATCTGGGTGGGTGCTTTCACTGGCGTGGAAGGTGCAACCCTGAGTCCTGCAAATGGAAAACGGTGCTCTGCAGGAAGAGAAGGGGAACGGATTCGATTCCTGCCATGCACAGAGCACTTTGGGAGAAACCTGGACTACTGACTGGCAGGTGGGCTGCAGGAAAATTGAGTTGGGCCTCATGTCCCCAGGGAATCAGAAAGGCCCAAGCAGCAAGGCCAGCAGAGAAGCCACTGGCCTTGGCGGGAGGAGTCCAGGTCATGGAGTGAGTTCCCCTAGGACTCACTCCTGGGCCAGAGGAAGGCCTGCCCATCCTGCCAGGGAACTGCCAGTCGCCTGAAGCACAGCAGCTCATTAGAGGAAGCACAGACTCAGCTCTGGGCAAGGCAGGCAGCTTCGCACAGAACACGTGCCCACGGCAGAGAAGTCAAATGAAAGAGCCCTACCTCTTTCGTCACACCACCTGCACATTCAGATGTCAGGAAGCCTTTTGGGAAGATAGTGCTTACAGCCACACATTTCCCTTGAACAGTACTTCTACTCACATCAAGAATTATTAAAATTCAGCAAAGAAGAAAGGCTCTAGTGATGGGCAGTGGCATGTGCCAGGTGCTGTGAGGAAAGCACAGGACAGCTGTACAGCGGCCGGTGGGCACGGCCTGAAGAGCTGAACGCCCCTCCCCCAAGGGCACACGCACAGCCCTAGGTGGTGCTGGCTGCAGGAGCTGCGGGTGCCTGCAGAAGGTAAACGGACTCACTGGTGGGTGCACATCCCAACAGGCACTCCCTTCCCATGCAGGTTGGGGTGGGGACTGGTTAACTCTTTGCTGTGAAGGCCAAGGTAGCATCCTTCTAAATCCTGGGCATGTGTAGTGGAGAGGAACCATCACCTGGAAAGATGTGGTAACTGTAAGACCACGGTGACTGTGGGAGGCCGCGCAGAGCTTTGCAATGGGGACCCTACGAGCTCTGTAAGGAGGGAAAAAGGGGCTGCAATGGGCCTGACAGTTCTCAGGGTTTGGGGCTTGTGCTTCCTCTCACTGCACATGCTACCCTCAGGGCCCCTCAGTCAACAGAGCACTGCTTCCTGTGGTCCCAGGTGAGGGAAGCAGTTAGAGAGCATCAGTCACCCTTGCCAGCATCACGAGGGAGGAAGGGTTTCCCCCTGCAGAAATGTGAATAGGGAAGTACAGCACAAGGCGGGCATGGCTGCTGCCTGCCAATTCTGGCCTATGCCAAACCCACAGAAACCCCTCACAGCAAAAGCAGGCTGGAAGGCCATCACGTGGTTCTAGAGTACCTGTCCGTCAGTGACGGGAAGGCCGGTCCTTTAGGAATGGTTTCTGGACTACGTGTGAGGGCCTGTACTCGGGAGCCATTAACTTCTGAGCCACATGGTCACCAGCCCTGGGGCAGGCAGAGAAAATGAAGACCACCAGCCAAGCAGAGTTCCCACCCCAGCCTTTATGCCCCTCCATGTGGTCCTTATGCTCATACACATGATGCCACAGGCACACCTTAGCAGTGGCTATTTGTGTGCAGATAACCTGTGACATTGGGCTGTTCATTGAGCAGATGACAACTCTCCCCTTCTAACCCAGAGCTTCCTGCGGGCGGGCAGCTCTGTCCCACCTGAAGGGACAGGATGGGTGTGACCATCACCCAGACTCCCCCAGACAAGGGCTCTTCCCTTTGTTCACTGGAAGAAGGGTGGCTGAAGGGAGAGAACAGGTCAACTGAGACAGTGCTCCCTACTCAGCACCCTCCTTCCGAGGGGACCCCGAAACAGAAGCCAAGCTGTATCAGCCAATTAGATCGCTTGCTTCTCAAAGTTATTCCCAGGCCACAACCAGTGCCTCAGCTTTCTTTGGATTTAGGTGACAGGTGCTTTTGAGGAAAGGTCGCTGGAGCCTAAGTGAAGGCGGCACCCGAGGACCAGGGCTGGAAGTCTTCCGAGGCCGCAGGTGCTCTTGGCCTGCTGGGAACGGGCACAGTTCAGGGTCCGTGGTGGTGCCAGCAGCTCTGACCACGGAGCGGTGACCATCCTGTTTCTCAAACAGAATCCTGATTGTGTTTCCTTTCCTTCTCCTTCTTCTTTTAAAAAAGGCAGTTCAGAAGATTTACATCGTGATGGGAAGTGAATAAATACCAGCACTTATGGTTCTTATAAATTTATGTTTTGAAGACAGCATAGCACTCAAGAGGAATTTGACTGTTAAGGTCGGTGAAACCTGGGAAAAGAAAGACATGAATCAAGACCAAGTGGCTGCCCGAGGTGTCCGGTTCCACAGCCCACTTCTTCCGTCCTCAGAGTCCTTGCCTCCGACAGCAGAGGCAGGTCTACATCTCCCTCCCCCAGGGCACACCCCACAGAATCTCTGAGGCCTACCAAATCCACCTTTGGTTTTGGAATCATTTAATTGGAATTCCTACGGGCTAGTCAGATGGCCCTGGTGGCCCGCAGCCCAGACTTAGCAGTGAGGTGGAGACCTCAACCTTGTGTCTGCAAGTCCAGGCACCATTTCTCAGAATGCTCCCCCAAGGGGAGTGTCTAAGAATTGGCAGTTATTCTGTCACTGAGTGAGCCTGCATAAGCTCATTATCTCTCTGTGTTCAGTTCCCCAGCAGCACCACACAAGACCACCTGGGAGAATGACAGGGAATCACAGAAGTGAACTAGGGTTAGTGGTGGTCTGGTCCTTAGCTCTTCAGTTTGAATGCGTTAAAAAGTGGCTTTCAGAAGGTAGCGTTCAGCCCGGGCCTTGAATGCCTCCCACCCCAGTTTCAGTGGCCACAGTGGGAAATGAATGCGAACCTTTATCTTCTTCACGCGCCCACCACACCGCTGGACCGAGAAACAGGTAGGTCATTTGGAAGTAGGTTTTACAACTTGAGAAGGAAAAGCACACCACGATACTGACCTTGTTAGATGTCTACTCAGCTCATGAACTTCCATCTCAGTGCTTTTAAATTCATTCAGCTCCTTCCGAATGGCAGCCTGGAATGGAGAGAAGCCCATGAGTGTGCCGAGGGGGCAGATGGGAAGGAGCTCACTTCTTATTTTATTTCTTTTTTTTTTTTTTCACTTTGACAAAGCCATACAAAATGGAGTTTTCACCGGGAGAAAAAAAACCAATCACTGAGATATCCTTTAGACCTACTATGACTCCCCCTGGGCGTCGACTTCTTTCTCTCTTCACAGACTGTTTCATCTGGCATCCAGAGTGTGCATACCTGCCCACACTCCTGGGCTCCCTAGTACACGCTTAATTGTCCCTGGCCAATGTAGCTCAGTGGTTGAGCATCGACCCAGGAACCAAGAAGCCACTGGTTCGATTCCAGTCAAGGTACATGCCAAGATTTTCGGTGTGAGGGGTGTCCAGGAGGCAGCTGATCGATGATGTTTCTCTGTCATCAATGTTTCTATCTATCTCTCTCCTTTCCTCTCTCTCTCTAAAAAAAAATAAATAAATAAAAACATATTTTTAAAAATAATATGTCAACCTCTCACCTTCCTTAGGTAAACAATCTGAACTCATCACAGCCACTGCAGTGCCTCACAGTAGATACTTCTAGAAGGGGAGGGTCGCCCCCACCCTCCGCCCTTGGATTTATAAACCCTCTGCTCTTTCATGATTCTTGAAGCTGAGGCAGTATTTTTCACCATTACGTGTAGATGGAATGTCTTGAAGAACCTTAATATATTCTGTGATAAACTTGAATGACCTCATCCTTCCAGCACTGCCCACCCACGTGGCTGCAGCCCACCTGGAGGGCTGGGGAACCAGGCACAGAGACAGGTGAGAAGGGTCTGGAACACAGGAATGCCAGGGGCTGAGTTTTAAATGTGTGCCCTTCTGTAGAGCTCTTTCTATCTAAGGTCTGTATTTGCTTTGGTGGGAATGTCAAAGCGCTGAGAGTTGGGGGCTGGAGAAGTCTTTAGGGAGCATCACAGTGGCTCCTCTTGAAAGGAAGCCATGTGAGCGTCTAAAGGCCAGGTAGAAGGAAGGCACCCTGTCCAGTTTCCCATCCCCAGCAGTCTTGGAGGAGCTGGGTCTGCTCCCCACCCAACAGCTCCTCAGAGCTGTAGTCGCCCTTGACACCTGCAGCATCCATACCCTTGGTAAGCAAGGGAACCACAGCCAGTGTGAGCAAAAGAACCAGGGCCAGGCAGGGCCCTCCTCTGTGGACAATACAGACACCGCCGCCTGGGGGGGCAGGCTCTGTCTGGGCCAGTTCCTGGGGCCTCACCGAGTTCCTGCACAGCGAAGAGATGGTGCTGCATTTAAGAGGAGGGCAGAGTTTTCCCCTCAAAAGGATCTGTGGGTTGACCCCATGTGGGAGGCCATTTCCGGGAGGTCTCTGCCTCTGACCTCATCAGTTTCCTTAAAAGCAGCAGCTCCCTTGTCCTTCCCAGCCCTCCAGTTCCTCATGGTGACTGGACTAGAATCACAAACAATGACCAAGCAGAGTTTAATTCTAATACATGGTCTAATGGGCAGGGAAGAATGGCATCATTTGCATCATTGCATTTCTTATAAAACAAAGTCAACTTCAGATTGTTTGTATTCTGCTTTCCTTTCAATGGAAGTTTAGTGCAGAGACATGTTTCGCTGTCTCTGTGGTTGGTGTCTTTGCCAGGACAGTGGCCTCAGCCCCTTTTGGTTGTGAGACACCCCTGTGGGTGCTACAGCCAGTGGCTTTACCCAGAAGGTCAGCTGGGTGCCCACAGGTGCTGTTCTTTTCTCTTGGCACCATCTCCCACACTGCCTTTCCTTCTCCCATAACACATCACAATATTACGTGTCCATCTTGCTCGTTTTCCGGAGCGGTAAGGAATCAATTCAGTGACCACTCCCAATTATCTGGAGCCCTGGTGAAAGGTGGTGGGGACACAGTACTCCCAGCCTGCCCAGCGGGCACTGAGCGCTCCATTCCCGAGACCCTGACCATGGCTTTGCTGTTTGTTTCAATACAGCATCCCAGGCAGCAAGCGAGGAATCCAGTGTAGGGGCGAAACCTGGGTGTGGGCACTTGCCCACCTCTCCTTGCCCCTCTCCTTACTTTGTCGGCAGCGGTGAGGCGGGTCCACGGCTTGTCGGCCCTGCGGTCATAGTCCTGAGCATCAGCCACCTCCACGTAGTCACTGAAGCGGATGAGGATCTTCCTTTCCCGAAGTTCTTCCACTGTGGGCCTCTGGCTAAGCTGCAGGTGGGAGAGGGGGCATGGTCACAAAGAGAAGTTTGGATCACTTGCCCATCCGTGGATTTACAGGTGAGCAAAATGAGGTCCAGAGAGGCCACTATGTATGACGCAGTGGGGCGAGGGGGGAGGGGGGGGAGGCAGGGCTCCCTACTCCTGCACCCAGACTTTTCCAGGAGAGAGAGAGAGAATGTTTTACTGTTCATTGAGCTACATTGTTCCTGAAGCCACCTCCAGGCCTGTGCACAACCTGGCTGTCTCTGGTAACATGGTAGGGTCTTGGTCTCTGCAAGCAGCCTGTTGTGGAGGGATGGGTGTCTGTGGAAGGTTTCCCCATAATTGACTCACTTCTCGCATCAAGGTGACAGGAATCTTACACAAAGGTTTTACCTTATTTTGGATTTGTGAGTCAACATCTGTGTCAAATGTAATGCTCTCTGAAAGATGGGCTAGTGCATCACTTCACACGCAAAAACGTTTCAGACACAAAACTGTGGTCTGCAGGTTGGAGGAGACTCTGGTCCTCAGGAAGGCCAAGTGAAATGAAAGGCCAGCCCACGAAGCAGGGCTAGGCCCAGTTTGTGCCAAGGAAGCCTCAGATGGGCTTTTTGGATCGCTCTGGGGTGAGGGATGGAAACCGTAACAAGAGAACTTAACCATCTCCCGATGTCACCCACCAACACCCCCTTTTGTACTTCAGTCACAGAAGGCTGATGTTTCTACTGCCTCCTCCTGTCCCTGGGCTACTTTCTTCTGGAGCAACACAGCTGCCCTCTCCTTCGGATGCTGTCAATTCACGTTTCACCGATATTATTTAAAAGCAACTTTTCCTCTAGGCCCTGGACTGTATTTAGTATTATTGATGGAAAGTGCAGTCAGATGCAATCCTACCACAATGGCCTACAGAACAACACACACACCAGGGGCTGTTCCACTGACTCATGACGCTGCCCCACACCTTCCTGTTGCTAAACACTCCACTCACTGCCAACAGTCCACAAAGGAAGGCATGCCTAGATGCCTGTCTGGCTGGTACTGAACAGGATGGCGAAGGGTTTACAAGGCTGCAGACAGGACCAAGACAGCCGCAGCTCCCTCCAGGCCAGTGGTGGGAAGACCTGGGGATCAAAGGGTCCTGGGGCCAGAGCAGGGCCCATCTGCCTGGACTATGGAGCTCCCCCTCCAGGTGGTTCTGGTCTGCCTTTGAGCAGCCCTGGTTCTCCTGGGTCAGGACATTTTGGCCTCAGTGCTGGCCCGTCACAGAAAACCAGAGGTCTCCCAGGCTCCAAGGACAGGGCTCTACACGACAGTGGTGGTCCAGCCTGCCTCTACACTGTTAGTGTGGAGCTTTCATACTGTCATTAACATATATAAAGACATTTAACGTTTAACGTTTACCTCATTTACCTCAGATACAGGAGGGTTCCCACTCAAAACCCCCAGTTCATGTTGCTTAGGACTTGCAAGGCTTATCCCAGGGTGCTGGACAAAAGGTATTCTTTCAAAGTGTGCCATGACACCAAAAAGTTGTTAAGCATGGAATTTGTAGTTTATATTTCTGCAAATCATGACCTGGATTTTACTAATAGCCTGTAGATGGCAGAGACTGGTGTGAACAGAAAACCAAGTGTTAGCTCTGAAGGTCAGGGAGCATTTTTCATGCCTGAGTTCCCTGGAAACCTTAGACACAAGCTCTCCAAGTCAGCAGAGGGAGGCCCTGAGGAGGGGACTTCTGCTGGGAGAGTCTCAGGTGTGTGGGCCGACTAGTCAATGGCCCAGGGACTCTGTGTGAGCGTGGGCTCGGGAGATGTCCCTTAGCTTGTGGCTGGTTGTAGCCACTGGGGCATGTGAACCCAGAATGCTCCCTCAGATGCAGAGCTGGTGATCTTGGAGTCAGAGTTGATTTTCTAGAGATAGTGGACTGGAGGAAGAGGTAAGAGCAGGGGTTGACAGTACTATGCTTCAACCTATGGCAGCAATAACATTTGCAACCAAATAATCACAAGAGTAATTGATTGAGACCCATTTTTCAGTATTAATATAACCTGACTCAAGTGGGTTTCCTTCTTTCTTCCCTCTCTTCCTCATTTCTTCCTATCTTTCTGTCCATTTAGCTAGCTAGCATTTTTTTTTGAAGGGGGAGGAAGGCATTTATTAAAAGACAAAACACAATTTTTAGGTATCGATCTGGCTGAAGAAAAGGGCTGGTCTGTGGCTATTAGCATCAGCCAGTGTTTTAGTGTTCTCATGCGTACATTAAAATGGACTAGAACTACAAGCAGGAAATCCTCAGGCTGAGGGAAGTAACTGAACAGCAAACACCAACACTGGCATCTGGTCTTGGGGTGATCAAGGTCCCAAGGAAAGGGAAGGTGCCCAGAGCCTGGAGGTGTGGGTTCTCCACCTGCTGGGAGCTCACATCTCTCTCCAGAAAAAGACATGTGAAAGCTGCTTCTAGTCTCTCCGTTAAAACTGACAAGCCAATCCCCAGGGAAGGACAGGAAACCAGGAGGAGGGAGAGACATTTACCTTCTCTGGGAGACCTGCAAACATGATGGGCTTTCTGAGGTACTGTCCCTGTGCAACCCATCCCCGGGGAAATGGTATGAGAGGAAACCCCCCTCCCTTTTCCCTTGCCAAACGATGCAATTTTTCTCCACAAAACTATATATACTTTTAAAATATGATTTCTTAAATTGATCTTAGAGAGGAAGGGAGAGGAATAGAGATAGAAACATCGATGACAGACATGGATTAGCTGCATCCTGCACGCCCACTGTTGGGGATTGAGCCTGTAACCTGGGCATGTGCCCTGACTGGGAATCAAACAGAGATCTCTTGGTTCATGGGTTGATGCTCAATCATTGAGCAACACCGGCCAGGTTATATACTTCTTTTAAAGAGGTAAGAATTAGATGGTTGTTTAAATATTTACCTATTATTAGTTTTTAGATGCCCTAAAGTTTAAGGAGAATTTTTGGGTGCCAGCAATCAACTCCAATGAACTTTATGAAAACTGGATTTTTTATTTTCTTCTGAATATCTAGACATTTCTGTATCAGAAATGAACCACTTTTTGATACTGTAGCCATTTCAAGGTCACACTTAGAAAAAGCTAACATACGTCCCCTCCCATCATCCTCACTACTCACTCTCAGGACAAAGGGTGCCCTGTGTCCAAAGACTGGATGGTCATAAGGTAAAGAACCATCTGATTCTTTCTCTAAGGATGAAGTGAGCTCACTTAGCTCTTGCTCTAGTTCCCACCAGGAGCATGCCAGCCTGTCACTGGCCTCAGGCTCTTGTGTATCCTACTCCTTTTCTTTGGGGTGGCATTTGGCTCATCGCCAGAAGTCTGCGATGCGCCAAGGGAGAGGAGAGTGTTGAGAAACACGAGTCATCACCTTCATAATTGGTGTGATATTTTAGGATCTTTGAATGTTTTCCTTTGCATAATATTTCTAGGAGAAGCATCCATTAATAAACCTTTTAAAAATTAATTTTAATGGAACTCTTAACTGTCTTTGAATTTTGAGAAACTTGGTCACTGCAGGAGGCTGGCTGACTGAAACCACTCTTGTCTGACAGAGCATACTATTATATCTTGTGTGTCATCAATTAATTAAACTTGCCAACAGCCTCAATAAGAATTTATTATTAAAGAGACCACTCGTGTAGAATTAAACCCATTTGGGTCTACAGTGCATTGCCAAGCCATCTATTTTTGGGGTTAAAAATATATAAAAATTCTAGTTTATAGCTTCTATCTTAAGTGCTTTTCAAACATCTTCAAAAATTTATCAGTACTTTAGGCTTTTTCCTGAGTCAGTACTCCAAATTGATTTAGCATAATCAAGTTAAACTGCTCTTAGTTAATAGGTAAGGAATAGTATCAAGGAGGCAAGGAAAATTCAAATGTTCCGAGTGTCATAGCAAATAATTTATATTCGAACTACTGCTTTTGACTGAGTTTCCAATTGCTTGGTGGCTAATGGTACGCTTTTAAAAATAAAATATTCACTGTCATTGAAAATGTAATGCACTTGACATCAATTTGCTTGGGAGCAGGTGAGTGTCACAAAAATCAAGCAACACGGAATGTCACCAGACAAGACTGAAGGTCACACAGCTGAGCTGACCATGCTCCCATGGAGAGGTCCTGGAGAGAGTCAAGACAGCTGACCACTCTGCCAGGGGAGATTCTCCCCGTGGGCTGGGCAGCTGCAGGCCCCTGAGGCCAGCAGAGGGCACGGGAGCGGACAGCCGCCCTCCCTCTCCTGCCCCAGCGCTCCTGAACTTTCTCACCTTTCGAGTTAGCCTCCTCTTGATCTCTCTTTTCTCTTCTTGTTCCTCTTGTTCGTTCCGAGCTGAAAGAGACATTTAAGATGCTTTCGATTCTGTAGACAGTGTTGCACACAGGGGCATACTATAAGCCTTTGAGGCTCTGGGCCGAGCACCTTACTGTTAGAAGAAGGGAAGAGAAAGCTTACGTTTCCTACCCTGACCTTGCTTCTGCCTCTGGGGACACTTAAATGGGTGGTGAGCAGGCTGACCAGCCTATTTTGTTTCCTTTCTGTGACCTGGGGTTTCCAGTCTCCCAGCAGCATTGCTGAGTGAGAGGTGTAGCCTGTAAGCTGAGGAGGGAGGTCCTGAAAGAGCAGGGTGCTGTCAGCAGTGAGGTAGGGCTCCCTTCTCTGGACAGCACAAGGGCCTCCCTCCACTCAGCCCCAGCCCCACAGTCCCTGCAGGGCTCATTGTGATGTGGCCCGCGGGTCGGTGCACTGTGGGAGTAGAACCCAAGACCGGCCTATAGGGGTGCCTGTCACCTGTGCAGAAACAAGAGGAGGAACGCAACGACCAGCCTGGCTGCACGAAGAGGAATTTCAAAACGCTCACCTTTCGCAAGCCCCGCTTCCATTAATTCTTTGAATCTTCCGAGAAGTCCACTGAGCATGTGTGTGGCCAGAGTGTGGGGCACAACGGCCTGCATTGGGACTTTTAAGGAGTGCCTCAGAGGAGCAGGCCCGGAGCCTGCACGTTGCCAGCTTAATATGTGGGTGACTTGCTCATCAGATGTTTACAAAGCCGCAGCTAAGAGGGTCTGGGAAAGGGAGCAGAGGTTTGCAGGACAGAACCCATGGGCTTATTTCTCCTTTCGAGCTAACAGAACCACCTGGAACACCACTTCCTTCTGGGAGAGGAATGGAAGCATGGCACTAAGTATAATATTGTTTAAAAGCATGAGAGTCAAAGGTCTCTGCTTCTGACCTGCTGGATCTTGAAAAAAATCACTGGTGTTTAATTGTATTTCAGTAATTGAATTAACGTATCGTATCATGCACAGTTGCAATTCAGTCATTTCAATATAGGCAGGTGTTTAACAGAGGGAAACTCCTGGGCTTAGAAGTGAGTCCCACCCTGCCCTCCTGTCAGCCCTGAAGGCAGGCAGCGGCCACAGCCACTCCTCCCGTGGGAGGAACCATGCCATTCAGCACAGAGCTCAGGGGCACCATCCCTGCGGGGATCAGGATGCTGCATGGGGGCAGCACCAAAAATGCCTTGGTTTGCCTTGGACCAAGGTCCCCAAGGTAGCCTGCCCCACAGCGCCCCTTGCCACCCACACAAAAGCTCCTCCCTTTAGATGTAAAGATCTGATCGCCCTCTCAGAGTTCCTATAAAAATGCAAATTTCTTTTGGATAAAAACCCATTAAACTAGTTAGCCATTAAGTATGCACTAACCTTACAGAGATAAATAAGTTGGACGGCAGACAGCGAGGCTCAGAAGAAGGGGAGAGCCCAGACAGCTGCATTTGCAGGTGGCAGGGAGGGAAAGGTCTAGTCTGGGTGGGGGGTGTCAAGTAGGCAGCTAGGGTGCTTGGTTAAAATGTGCAAAGGATGAGAGCCACGAGGGGCTGAGAAAGCACCTAGCCTCCCACTCTGAGTTTGTAAATGAGGGTGGGAAAGCCCAGAGGATGAAGTGGCTGCTCACAGGCTACACGGCCAATTAGACAGACAGCACCACTCTTTTCTCACTAGGGACACTGCCCTAGTGTCTGGCCCTTCTCTTTATTACTGGTCACTGGCCTCAGGCTCTAGTCAGGGCTTCCTCACCCTACAGGCCCCTTTCCAAGCCTTGAGTGGCATTCTGTGACAGAGCAAAGAGCTGTCATCTCCTATGTGCAATTGCTAGGTCCCTCTCAGGGGTGGGGCCCCAAGACCACCTATTAAATCTATACCTTTAGTTCAAAGCCATTTACAAACCCAGGGTAATGTTTTCTCAGGCCAGTGATACCAAGGCAACCCCAATAGGCAACAAGGGGAGAGGCCAGGACAGGCCCATGACATCATCACACCTGCTGTCACCATCAGAGTGTGCTCATTGTGTGCTCAGGTGTGCACAGCGCCTCACTGGCTGCTGACAATGCAAGCGCTGACTACAGGGCTGGCAGGGTGGGGCTGGACACCAGACCCAGACCATGCTTCACTGAATGCCTTCCCTAGCTCCCTTGGAGAGATGGGTCCGCGCATGATTTAAACTCAGAAAATAAGCTTTATTACGATTCGATGGAGGGTCCACTAAAAATTTCTTGTTTCACAATCAGATGGGAAAAAAGAAAATAAAACAAACCCAAGGCAAGGGGCCAGCCCACGATCTCCCAGGGGTCTGGGTTAGCGGGGATGGGTGTGAGGTGAGGGGTGTAGCTGTGGGGTGTGAGCTGTGCCGTCAGAAAGCCAGAGGTGAGCTGGGGATTTGACACCACCTCTTTTCAAAACCCTCACTTTTGCTGGAAGAACTATTTTCTGAAACATGAAGTTTTTAGGTTTGGGTTTAGGAGTCAGTCAGAGGCCCCCAATATAGTCTGGCCCATGTAATAGACTATAGTTCCTTCAGAAGGCAACAGATCCCTGTTAGGCCTGTGCGCGGGGGTGAAGAGGCAGAGGGAAGAGGAAGCGCATCTACCTGATTTGTTATTTTAGGAATAAATAGAAGCTTTTCTCCAATAGAGAGTTTATAATAGATCAGGTGTCAGGTTGGGGCCGAAAGTTCTTTCTTGACCTTGGAAATCATCTGAAAAAGTTCTAACTCTGTTTACAGCATATTAGGCTTTCAAACCTTAGTGGGTGCCCCTTGTTAGAAATATATACATAAATTCCTAGAGCCCTAGGAAGTCTGTGAAGTGCGCTCTAGATTGAGAAAGGCCAGACCTAAATATAGCAGCCACTGAGGAGGGAAGCAGTGGCCCGAGGGCACAGGTGGCAGGCAGGGTGCCAACGGCGGTCACCACACAGATGAGAGCTCTGGAGGGGCTGCCTCCACCCCCAGTCTTTCCCGGGGAAATGAACAGCTCCCCCTCAGTAAACTCTCCCACGCTGACCAGGTCAAAGACTGCAGTGAGCAAGGGGAGAACCGTAAAAGCAAGAACATTTCAGTCTGTTCTATGTGGAAATACTCTCCCACGCAAACAGCTTTCACATGACTGGAGCGTGTGTGAGCACCGGCGCACATGCACAGCTGAGTATTTCTATGAAATTCTAGTTCCCTTTTCTGGAGAGAAATTAGCAGGGGATGTGCGTGTAGGAAGACAGGGTAATGGTTACACTAAGAATGTTTGTTGGCCATCT
This sequence comes from Antrozous pallidus, assembly GCA_027563665.1. Lineage (NCBI taxonomy): Eukaryota > Metazoa > Chordata > Mammalia > Chiroptera > Vespertilionidae > Antrozous > Antrozous pallidus. The sequence continues at coordinate 125,911,653 of CM050508.1, read as the reverse complement.
TGTGAAATGTGTTTGTGAGAGTGGTAGCAATGGCTGAGTAGAATGTGAGCAAAGAGTTTACTGTTTAATTGTTGTACCCATGTCCATGAGATACTTGATTTCTTTTAATATTATATACACATTATGTAATATTAAAATTATATATCTCTACATTTTTAAGCACCAAGTGGGTTCTCTGTACATAGTCAAATATCTCTGTGTCCTAAACCAAACAAGGGGCTGGTTTGTTTTTTCTGTCCACAGCCACAGCAACAGTGAGTGAGTTTTTCTTGAATGAGGGGGCATCAGGCAGATACCCCAGCAGCCAGCTTGTAGGGAGGGGGCAAAGAGAGATGAACACACAGCATTTTTTCTTGGAAATGCTTCCCTAGACTTAAAGTATAGTGTTCAGAGGGAAGAGGGTTTGATCAACAGCAGCCAGATGCACTGGGAAGTCACATTTTCTAGTGCCAGGTTTCAAATGGCCATTTGCCTTATTTTTGCCTTCAATGTATTTGCAATTCTCAAGGCAATTCTGGTTTAAAGGTCACGCTAGCTCCCCTCACAATCCTTGGGTGACCAGTGTTCTCACAACACATTTTCAGCTTCTCTTTGATTCACAGCCCGCCACAGGGAAAGGGTGTCTGGAGTTTCTAAGGAGCCACAGGGACTGGAACCTGCCCTCAGTGGGGAGCTGGCCTTGGCTGTCCTGGCAGGGATGGAGCCTCAGCCGCCACCTTCCCAACCATTTCCACCCAGGCACAAGGGACAGACCTTGCGGCCAGCCACTAAATCGTAACTAAAGCCACCACACAAACATCAGGACTGCCACGGGCATAGTGACTTACGTTTCAAAATGTTCCTCTGCTCCAACTCCTCTGCAGTAGGCCTCTGGCTTAGCCGCCTGCGGAAAAAGTCCAGGAAAAGTTTTTGGACCATATCATATCCTCCGTGGGTCATTAATCTCTCCCCTCGTAGGTACATGAGGCAGAGCCGGTGGCCCAAGTTCCTGTTCCATCCTGGGCTGTGAGGGACTGACTAGACCATAGCCTCAGTTCCTCAATTTCAACCCCAGGACAGGCACCCCACGTCACGGCACCAGCAGACCCTCCCCCTTCCTCCTGCAGGCCCCTCCCAGCCTGCTCCTCCAGTGCCTCAGGCAAGGGACTCCTCTCCACAGAAGTCCCTTTCTTTCCTTGTGGCCTCCACACTTGGGACCTTGGCCTCAGCCTTTCTCTCCAACCCTGAGGCTAGAGTCCACTTCCTGCCATGATTGTGCAGAGCTGTTAGAATATAAAGAGGCCCATGACCCCAGGGAGATGCAAGAAGCTTGTCTGTCTGCAAAGAACAATAGCTGCTCTTCTTCTCATCTCTGCCCATCACTACAGGCCTGTTAGCCCTGGAATGACAACTGAACCGGAACACATGAGCAACATTCCTATTGCCCAGCACATAATTTAACCATACCTAGTGAAACACATCAAGGCCATGAACCCGAGATGATGCAACAGCAAGGGGTGGGGACAGACAGTGGGCAGGCACTTTGTAGTGACCGAGTAGAATTCGCCAGAGAATGGGAAGGGCACCAAAGGGGAGAACTATGTGCTTGTACACCTGTGTAATGTTCCAGGAATAGTCAACACAAACCCAGTGGGCCTCAGCATTCTGAGGCACCGTGTTTTTGAAGCTTTTGGGAATTCTTCAACAGCTCCTCCATTACCTGGATGCATTCTGCATCCTTCATTGGGATGAAGTGTACGGGTAATTGTGGAAGGGGCTGGCGGCTTCTTAAAGTCTTCTTCCAGGGCCTATGGGGTGGAAAGGAGTGCTCTCCTTGCAGTAGAGGTTCCGGTCCCTCCCCAAGTATCTGCAACGAGTGTCTAAAGTGCCAGATCTTCACACTTCATGATCTGGACACCCAGATGTCAGTGTGAATCTTTTAAATTCGATGCTATTGTCACTTGCAGTTCTCTTTATTGAGCTGGGCAAGAAAACAGTTGGCTTGTGATACCCCAACATCAACACCACATGCTGTAGACAGCTAGGAGTGGGCTTCAGGGCCAGAGAAAGAACTTCTGGTCAGCATTCTGGAAACTGCTAGAACGTGTATTCCAAAGTATTTTAAGTTTATTTACAGCTGCATGTTTGGAAATTCACAGTATTGGAGGTTCTAAACTTGGACTCAGCAGTCGTGAAGTCCTTTCTGAACTGGTTCTCATCTGCAGGAGGAGACTGAGATCACACAACTGAGCTAAAGTTGGGTCTGGAATGCGGCCACTGGCTCCGCTGAGAATGAGTTTCCGAGAGGCTCTCAATCTATCTTCCCTAAGAAGACTTGCTTTTTGACAGCAGTGGTTCTCAACCTTCCTAATGCCTCGACCCTTTAATACAGGTCTTCATGTTGTATGACTCCCAAACATACAATTATTTTCCTTGCTGCTTCATAACTGCAATTTTGCTACCGTTATGAATCATAATATAAAGATCTGTGTTTTCTGATGGTCTTAGGTGACCCTGCTAGTGGTTCTCAACCTGCTGTAGAGTCTAAGACCATCGGAAAACACAGATATTAGAAAGGTTGAGAAGCACTGTGTTACAGGGATGCACAGCTACCTGGATGGGGCCTTTCGGTAGCACCCAGGTGTTGAATGAAGCCAGGATCCTGAGACAATGTTTTGAACAAGCCCTCCAGATTCCAGGTAGAGCTTGCTTCTTGGAAGTCAGGCTACTGTTTCGGAGTCTAGGTCAGAAGTGTCTGCAGAATTCTCCCATTGGCCCATGCCAAGCAGCCCATCCATTCCATTTCAGAATCGCTGCCTGGTTCTGTCTGGGTTTCATTTTTCTTATGGGCTATGTTTGCAGGGGACAAGACAACAGTGACTCAACTATAGCCAGAGAAAATTCTGTTATTAACCAGGCAGGCTTTTAGTTAAACACATGTGATTTCTAATGAGGGCCTTTATGTTTCCTTTCTCTTGAAAAGGTCTGAGGACCTCTAGGCTAATTATAGCTATAACATAGCTCCCGAAGGGCACATGCTATAATTAGCTATTTCACTTTGAAATGAGATTTGGTAGGAAAGTGATAATGCGGCATTGTAATGACAAAGCTCTAAACAGCACAGGGGTTAAGAGGTCTGGATTCTAGTTCTAGTCTGCTCTGAGCCTATTTTCCTAGGACAAAACATTGGATCCTGCTGGGTCTGTGCTTTCTTTTTTCTGCAAATAATAAGTAGTAATTTAATAAACTAATGCTGATGTTATGCCTAAAATGTGCAGGCATGGTTCTAAGAACTGTTTGTGTGCTAATTTATTTAAATCTTCATAGCTGACAGATGAACAAAGAAGTCACTAAGCAGGTAAGTTAAATAATTAGTTTTTGGTTTATTAAATACAGTTATATAGTACAATTATACGTTTTTGTTATTTAAACTATAAATATCACGAAATTATGGTGTGTTTTTTTTCATGAAGTGACATACCACCCGAGTTATGCTTGGTTTTTTGGCTAATTTTGACACAACAAGCTCAAAAGGTTGCCCATCACTGCACTATAAACTGCTTTTTAATTTAAAAGTTTTAATTTCAGACCATCCTTTATGGTTACTTTAGGTCTCTTGAGTTTTCAAGACCACCATGGAGACCTTCCCTGAGTTAGTCAGGTTAGCATCTTTCCCCTTTTCATCCACAATCCTAAGCCCCCTTCTCTTGTCATCCTATGTTCTCTCCATTCTCCTGGCTTCAAATATCATCTCCTGCAGAATTGTCATAAATTTCTACAGTAGTAGAAACATCCGCCCAAACATCCGCCCACTGAGCTCAATATATAGCTGCCTATTTGACATCTCCACTCTGATATCACAAAAGCTTTCTGATTCAACGGATCCCAACTCCAACTCATGGTTTTCTTCTACCCTTCCTCAGTTCTCCCCTGAATGTGCTGGCTCCCTCCCAGTGTAGCCCATCTCAATGACTGGCATCACTATTCATACTACTGTGTAAGTTGAGATCTAGGAGATATCCTGTGTACCTTCTCCTTCCCCCTCTGTTCATTTAGGCTACCTCCATAATCTGGCAATGTATCTGCCTTAAAAACATGCTCACCTACCACAATACCTTAACTCACATGTCCATCATCCTCTACCAGGTGTGCAAACAGCCTTCTGAGGCCTCTACTCAAACTGCCTCTTGCCTCCCCCTATCCATTCTCCATATAACGATCAATGTGGTGTCATATAAATCCGAAATGCTCATTCACTTCTCTCCTCACCCACCTTAAAATGTGCACTCTTTGATGGTTTTACATTGCTCCTCAGATAAGGATCAAGATCCTGACCTAGCTGGTTTGGCTCACGGGATAGAGCTTTGGCCTGCAGGCTGAAGGGTCCCAGGTTCAATTCAGGGAACATGCCCAGGTTTCATGCTTGATCCCCAGTGGGAGCATGCAGGAGGCAGCCGATCAATGATTCTCTCTCATCATTGATATTTTTCCCTCTCCCATCCTCTCTGAAATCAATACAAATATATATATATATTTTTTTTTAAGATCAAGATCCTTTTTGGTTCCCGACTGGTGTGACTCAGTGGTTAAGCATTGACCCAGGGACCAAGAGGTCACTGGTTCCATTCCTGGTCAGGGCACATGCTTAGTTTGCATGCCTGAGTTGTGGGCTCAATCCCCAGTGGGGGGGCATGCAAGAGATAGCTGATTGATGATATTCCTCTCTTGTTAATAAAAAAACATTGAAATCTGTAAAGAATTTTAGTGAGTTTATTTTGAGCCAAACTGTCGAACATATGCCGGGAAGCAGAACTCAACGAATTGAGATAATGCTCCGTAGAATGGCGGGTTACAACTGTATTTATGCAGTGCAATAAAAGGAAAGAGACTTAGGTGAGTTACAAGGAATTCATTGGTGATAGATTAAGGAGGTGGGATAAGCAACCCCACTTGGGATTGGATAAAGTAAAATGATGGACACACACTTCGGTGAATGTAGGAACAATTAACATGATAATGAAGGAATTCGTGGCATCCTGGCGGCGCCCACCACACCTGGCTGTGCCCCAGGGGGCTCCAGGAAAAAAAAAAGTTACAATTTACCAGACTTCTCACAGATATGTTATCTTAGAGGCGGGAAGGCAAGTGACTCTAGCTAGCAAAGATCTAAACTGATCTTTGTCAGGGGAAATACTGGTCTATGACATGACTACCCACTATAACCTGTTTGTAGTTAAATATTTAATTGTAAACCATCTTTTGTGGTTATTTTAGGTCTCTGAGTTTGCAGGACCGCCACTCAGTGCTCCCCTGAGCTTGTCGGGCCAGCATGTGTCTCCTTTCCTCCACACTCTCATCGATGTTTTTATCTCTCTATCCCTCTCCCTTCCTCTTTCCTTAAAAATCAATAAAAACATTTTAAAAAAGAAGAAAAAAAAAACCTGTGTGGCCACTTGGCTGGCCCTTGTTCCTCCATTCTTCTTCCCCATACTTCTCTGTAAGCGACCGAATGTGGCCGTGTGTCATCGAAAATGGCTATGCGTGTCAATGCTGACATGCGTGTCATAGGTTCGCCATCATGGTTATAGTGGGTAGTCATGTCGTAGGCCAGTATCTTTTCTGACAAAGATCAACTTTACTGGGCCTGTTGTCTTTTTGCATCTAAGGTAACATATCTATGGAATGTTAGGATAACATGTAGTTTCCCTTTTTCTGGATCTCTCCAGGCACAACAAATGGCACAAGGGCAGCTGCAGAGCACAAATTCCCTGATTAGTTGTCTGATTAATTGTTGACTGTTAACTATCCTATGCCCATCTATGTAAAAGATGTATGTGTCCATCATTTTACTTTTTATCCAATCTCAGAGGTTTCCCCAGTTTGCTTTCTCCCATCTGCCTAATCTATCACTAGTGGATTTCATGTAACCCATTTACAACTCTTCCTTTGTGTAAAACAAGGTGAAAAAAAATAGACCATTCTCTGGAGCATTATCCCAACACATTGAGATTCTGCTTCCCCGCAATTGTCAACAGTCTGGCTCAAATAAACTCACAGAAATTCCTTACAGGTTTAAAAGTTTCTTATGTTAATGGGAAGGAGCCTGATAGAATTCCAATAGTAAATGCTAAGATTACAGAAGACAAACCTGCCAGGAAGTTAGAGGAAAGGCTGTACATGGAAGCAAATAAAAATTAGATTGTCACACCAGGAAGCATAAGTGATGTCCCCTCTTTAAGGAAGCAAAGTGATGGGTGTGGCCAACAGAGTGCCAGTCTGCAAGCCGCTCAAAGATCAGAGAGGCCTGAAAAAAAATGCCCAGTGGGATTAGCACCAGGTAGGTGATTAGCAACCTCAGCTGGAGCTCTTTCAGGGGCTGGTGGGATAGAAACCAGGCTGCAGGGGGTTAAGAACAGAGGCGAAAGGACTCAATAAGTATGGAGGACTCTTCCATGGAGCCTGACTTTGAAGGGGTCCAGAGAGTTGGAATTGAAGGAAGCTGTAGAGAGGTTTATATTTTTTCCTGGGAGAAGACAGAACACATTTAATGAAAAGAATCCAGATAACTTGGTGGTGGTGGTGGTGGTGGTGGTGGTGGTGGTGGTGATTGTGAGGAACTAAATATATACAGAGGGAGAAGTTTGAACTGATAGTGCAGGCACCCTCAGAAGGCAGAGGGCATTGGCACCCAAGGGACAGAAAAGGTCTTACCTTTCACGTGGAGGGCAGACAGCCCTTCACAGTGACAGGAGGAAGGAGGGTGGAAGGTGTTGTATGAAGGTCTGTATACTTGGCTACTGAATTAAGAAAGGAGTTCCCAATTGATGGCACCTTCTTACTCTTTCAAGTTGGAGTATAATAAAGATGACTTACATTAGATGAATATATTACCTTTCCTTGAGAGATGTGTCTTTGAACAGAGCCAAATTCACAGACCAGAGGGAGAAAGCTCTAGGTTCAGGATTCTAATCATCAGAATTTTAGGGGACTGCCCAGGGCTGCCTGCCACCAAGTAGAGCAGCCATTACTGGGCTCCTTGTAAGGTCTACCTGGTGCACAAGTATTGGTTAATAGAAAGCTGAATACCAGCACAATTGCTATGTTAACAAACTGATAACTTTATAATTCCAAGGAGCCCAAAACTCCAAGAATAAAAGTAGAAATGCCTTCTCAATACCCTGTCTCTCTTACCCCCAACTTGCTAATAGATTTAAGTAATTGTATCTGATTTAGGCTAATATTAAATAAAAAAAAATCCTAACTATATAGAGATGACCATTTGTATGCTAGGTGGCAAGGGAAACTTTTTTGGGAATTAAACACTGATATGAAGTGAGTACAACACATTTGTCCCAGACATCATGGCTCAGCGGTCAGAGCACCAGCTTGCACACTGGAGGGTTGTGGGTTTGATTCCCGCTTGTGAGGGGAAGAGGCAACCAATCCATGTCTCTCTCTTACATGAATGTTTCTCTCTCCTCTCTTCTTTCTTTTCTCTCTCTCTCCTCCTCTTTCCTCTCCCCTCCCCCCCTTTCCACTCTCTCTCTCTAAAAATCAATGGAAAAAATATTCTCACTCCTTGGGTGAAGAGTAAAAAAAAATGAATCCAACACATTTCTGTGAAACAAATCCAAAAGTAAACATTTAATGTACTTTCAAGTGATCTATTTAAATAACTTTGCTATTACTTGGTTTATAAGATACCTCTGAGTAGCAAAATTGTTTCCACGGCTCAAATGATTTCTTCTCTACTGTGGACCACAGTTAAATAAATTCTATTTACTGTGAACTGAAAAATCACTGAATTTCCATTTAAATGCCACACGCCATCAATTGCCATATATGAGACTTCAATTTTATTTCAACATTGAAAATGGATCTATCAGTCTTAACAACTATTATCACAACAATAAACAACAAACAAGCAAACAAACAAATAGCACTTCAATTTGGCCTTGGGAAAAGGAGAATGCTAGGGAATGTAGTGGCAAGATGCTTTAAAAATATGCAAAGCTGGGGAGTGCTGTCTTTGTGCATCACAGCATCTCCCCAAGAAGTGACAAAACCCATGCCCTTTTTGCTGGCCCGACTCTTGGGGGCCCCCAAGGATTCGTTCTGCTGTGTGTGCTAATGAGCCTTCTACAGGCTTTAGAACAAGGTCACAGCTTTCATTAGCCTTTACAGCTGCTTACTGTTTTGAGAGCCCTGATTTTAAAGTTTGGATCTCTGAAGCTGTATCTCATTTCAGAAAAAATAAAAGCAGAATTAACTTAGGTTTTCTCCGTTTCAGCTCCAGAGGGAGATCATGCCTTTTCAGACAGATGGAAGAAGAAGATACAAAGGTATCTCATGGAGAATGATAGAAAACAAGGTCTTTTCTCCTCAGACAGGAGACAGGTTTTCCACAGATGCCCTCCATGGGAAATGCAAATGGACATGGGTGTGGGGAGAAGCACTGAATTTTCTCCTCTCCACCTTCTTCAGAACTTTCCTGAGAACTTGTCCATTCTATGAGAACTGGGGCATTTCTCTCTCTCTCTCTCTCTCTCTCTCTCTCTCTCTCTCTCTCTCTCTCTCTCTCTCTGTGTGTGTGTTTCAAGATATATTTTTATTGATTTTAAGAGAGGAAGGGAAAGCGGGGGTGGGGGAGGGAGGGAGGGAGGGAGATAAAAACATCAATGATGAGAGAGAATCACTTGATCAACTGCCTCCTGCACACCCCCTACTGGGGATTAAGACCACAATCTGGGCAAGTTCCTTGATCAGAATTGAACCATGACCTCCCAGTTCATGGGTTGGTGCTCAACCACTGAGCAACACCAGCTGGGCAGAACTGGATCATTTCTGTCTGGCTTTGGTCATCACTACATCACCACTTCATACAGGACCACGGAGAACAATGGGTTCTCATTTGGCAATTACTCATGCTCCTTAGATGATCTCAGCAACAAGCATGACTTTAGGTAGCATTCAGATGCCAGTGACTCCAAAATGTGTACCTCCCATTGTTTTCTGAGTTCCAGACCATCTTTCTAGCTGCTGCCTTTTACTCCTACAGAAAAAAAGAATCCATCTTCTTTTCTCTCCAGATAGTTCTGGATCCCAACCCCAGTGAGCTGCCCAGGCCAGGACACTGGGCATCATCATCATCTGTACTTCCTCCTTGACAGCCAATTAATCAAGTCCAGACCATTTCTCTCATTCTGTCCCATCAGCCAAGAGAGCAGGCTACCAGCATCTCTCCTGGTTGTTGTCCAGCTTGTCCCACTCGGGTCCTCTTTCAGCCCAGAGAGAATGATCTTTCTAAGAGGCAAGTTTGATCATAACACACACTCTGCTTGAAAACTGTGTGTGCCTTCCCAGTGCCTGTAGGAGGGAGTCAAAACACTCAATGTCCTGTAAGAGTCTTCATGATCAGGATGCTTGCCAAGTCTCTCCTCCATCCTGTCCTTCAGACATAAAGGTCCATTCTTGCTTCAATCCAGATTTGCATGCTCTTCCTTATATCTAAACACTAGGGGCCTGGTGAATGAAACAAGCAAACAAACAAATAGCACTGGGGGTGGCTGGTCCCTCAGCCCAACCTGCCCCCTCTCACATACTGGGAGCCCTCAGGGGATGTCCTACTGATGGTTCACCCTCAGCCTGCCCAAGGCCAAAAGCCTATGGCTGAGACTTTCTGTCCTTGGGTAGGAGACCTCAGCCAGAGAACCCCAGCCAGCCATCACCCTGCCATCAGGCCAATCACTGCCTAGCCCCGCCCCCAGACCAGTCCAGCCTGCCCGAGGCTGGGGTGAAAAGGCCTCTTACCAAGGCCTTTTCGCCCCTGGCCTGGGGCACCCAGCGTAGTGATTGCCCTGTGATCTGGGCCGATTGCTGCCTGGCCACGCCCCCAGCCCACCTGGCCCAGCCTGCCATGGGCAGCAAACATCTTGGTTGTGTGTTAATTTGCATATAGCTCCTGATTGGCTTGTGGGCATGGCTTGTTTGGTGTAGTGAAGGTATGTTCAATTTGCATATTACTCTTTTATTGGATCAGATTCTTTCCATTTTCCTTTGTCTGGTTAACTGATGATAATCAGTTAAACTTGCATATTTCCTCTGTAACCAAGCTTTTGGTTAAGGTGCCTCTACATCATGTGCTAGTAGTCCTGCATCCCTTATCCTGGAGCTGCTTATACTTCCCCTACTGTTCACCTCATGCCCTGGACCCTGGGGTTGAAGCTGTGTAAGATGGGACCATTCCTACCCCATTCAGTATCAGGGTCATTTTATGGGCATATAATTTGGGCAGTTGCACAGGGGCCTCTGCTTAGAAGGGCCCTACACTTGGGTTTTAACGCTCTGCTATCATTTTGAAAATTTCCATAGTTTTTCAACCAGAAACCTCTCGTTTACTCACCATGGCATCTGTAAAGCCTAGCACTGAGTTGTAACTGGAGATATTTAACATTTGTGACGTTATTAAATGAATGCTGCCCATGGCCGTCCCTTGTCTTTAACCTTTCCCTCTTTGTAGTCCTTTCCCTAGGGCAAACATGTGTGTTCTCCTTTGACAAACAACGAGAACAAAACAACACCATCCCCCTAACCCTGTGGTCGGCAAACTGCGGCTCGTGAGCCACATGCGGCTCTTTGGCCCCTTAAGTGTGGCTCTTCCACAAAATACCACAGCCTGGCTGAGTCTATTTTGAAGAAGTGGCATTAGAAGTTTAAATTTAAAAAATTTGGCTTCCAAAAAAATTTCAATTTTTGTACTGTTGACATTTGGCTCTGTTGACTAATGAGTTTGCCGACCACTGCCCTAACCCTACCTCCTCCTCCAGTGAACTCCATCTTCTGGCTCTCCTGGCTGCCAAGCTTCTCAAGAGACCCATTGCAATGTGGCTTCTGTCATCACTGTACCACACTGGCTCTCAACTGGGGACGATGTTGCCATCCGCCACTCTGGGGTACGTTTGGTAACATCCAGAGACATACTAGGTTGTCATCATTGTGGAGGATGCTACTGGCATGCAGTAGGTTAGAGGCCACTGATGCTGCCCAATATCCCAGGATGCACAGAACAGCCCCTACAACAAAGAATGGCCTGGTCCAGGGCTTCAGCAGTGCTGAGGGGGAGAAACCTTGCTCTCCTGAACCAGTTCTTGCTAAGGTCATTGGTGAGTTAACTGCTAAATCCTGTGGCCTCTGCGGGAACCCCTATTTTACTTGAACTTTATCATGACACCTTTGAATAATAGCTAATCATTCAACCTTTTTCTTCCCAAGGTTTTCAGAGGCCTCCCATCCTCTTTGCCTACCTCTTTATTTCCTGTTCCTCAGGTTTCATGGATGAAGGAAGCCCCACAGGTGCCCTCATTCAAGATGAATCAAGGGTCAGGCTCTGTATGGATGCCAGGGACTAGGGTGAGTCCACTGCAGATGTGGCCCCCAGACAGACTGGCGCTCCTCTATGAGCCTCAGCCTTTCCACCTCTGCACAGTGGAGAAGGGAATCGATGGCCAGTCTCTCAGACTCCCTAAAACTTTGGTGCCAAGAATGGGCAGAGGAGGAGGATGGGGGAAGGGAAGGCCATAGATAGAGTGTTTCATTTCTCTTCTAAAAGCCTTCAGAGGCTTGATATGGCACTGAGTCAAGTTTAAACGGCCTCCTTACCATGCCCAGAACTGCTGTGTAACATGCTTTATTCACCTTCACTTTTTTATTCACCTTGAGATAAAGATAACCCTGTCATACATACCCATGTATTAGGGAAGCTGCCATGACCCCTTCTGGTTCTACCAGACAGACCTGCAGCTCACCTGCTGTGTTCCCATCTTGATCATGGTCTCATCCATCATGCTGATAATACACATTTACATATTTGAATATCTCCACCAGACTTTGAATGCCCTGAAGGCATAAATGATGCCTTATTTAGCTCTGTGTTTATAGATGTAACATAGGACCTGGCACCAGGAAGAGCTCGAGAGAAGTATGATAGTTAAATAACTGAATATTCTTTAACCTAAGAGTTGTGCCCCTGGGTATGACCAGAACCCAGGGCATGAAGGTGTCCCTGTTTTCAGAGAGGTTCCTCTGGGCAGGCTGAAGAGCAGCTTTGATTTTATACCTCAGTTACTATGCCCTTCTACTTCTTCTCTCTGTAAACCAGGGAGCACAACTCTTAAAATTGTTGCTCCATACCCAACTCCTTCCAGGTATTTTGGTAGGCAACTAGACAGACATGAGCAGAGCAAGGACAATGGGCCAGGCACAGAAGGTCACAAGGGTGGAAAGCCCAAAGTGCTGGGGTTGAGGGATGGGGGACCTCATCCTCAGGATTGCCTTTCTTCCCCAAGCATATTGCTGGTCCTAATGTTTGGACGCCCTGACCTTTTAACCCTAGAGATAACATCTAGGCCTCAGTTGTATTTCAGCTCCAGGCCCAGTTAAGTAAGAAAACCAGCCACAGCTGTACTCAGGACCAGCTGCATTGAATAATGACCCCCTGCCCTGGTGCTAGTCAATCAGTGGAGACCATAACCCAGAAAGGACACACCTGGAAAACTGCTGAATATTCTATTAAGATCTTCCACTGTGGCTTCCCCTAAAATCTCCACCCTGGAAACCTTTAGGTCCAAGTACCCAGAACACTCTCCATCCCAGAGCATGCCTTGCCCTTCCCTTTCCTGACTGCCCTGCCCCCTCTCGGCCCCAGGAACATTACCATTAGCTTCCTCACTTCCAACTCCAAGGGCCCTTCCATTACATCTTCAACTTGTTTCCTAAGCCCATTTCTTGTAGAAATTACTTCTTCTACCTCTGTGATTTCACAAACGTTCTCTTACAGTTTGGGTCCTGGCTTTGAATACTTTCCTTCAATACTGGTTTGGTTTTGACCCCACCAGTCAGACACCTGGTGCTATTCCTGCTGCCTACAACAGCACTCCAGTCAGTAATGTTCAATTCCTTCCCTCATCATTCTCCTCGAGCTGCTAGCACAGAGCCTGGCTATAGCATAGGAAAGAGCTCAGAGGGGACATGAATTGGGATCCAGAGCCCTGCCTCCTGGCCTGCCTCCACCATCAACCAGAAGGTCGCTTGGGTACATTACCTGGCTTTTTCCCTCTCTGCACCCAAGTGTCACCATGTGACAAATGGCCATAGCAGTGCCTGGGAGTGCTGAGAGGACTGACTGAGAACGAGATGTGGGAGACCTTTTTAAAAATAAATATAAAGCATCAAGTATTACTGTTAGTGACTTAAGAAAAGTCTCTTACCTCTAGAGAGGTAAGTGTTTTTGGATTTAATTCCTGGAGGCCATGGCCCCCACATATTACAAAATAACATAATTATAATAAGGCATAATAAGGTATGAGATAAGGTATCATAAGGTAATAACCAGGGAAAACATTGAAGTAATATTGAAATCAGTTTGGGACTGAGTGTTGCTAGGCATCAAAACCATTAAAAAGACCCAATAGTATGAAAACTGAGAGTTTGCATAGTGAATATGTTCAGTGTTGTTAGGGTTATGAGACATAAATCCAATATTAGCAACCAGGAAGATCACACTTTGAAAGAGTACCTGAGTTGCTACAGTATAAATTAAGATAGTTACTGAAGTTAAACAAAGAACTTACTCATTTCAATAAGGCCATCTTTACATGAAGAATCAATTAAAACAAATGTGAAAAGAATGTGATGCCAAAAGATAAGGAATGTAGGAGTTAAGGAAATGTCCACTATTCTAGGTACCACTTTAAAGAGACCAAGGCAATTTGGTCACCTTTTGCTTAATCTGCATGAGTCTTTCCATCCATCCATCCATCCATCCATCCATCCATCCATCCATCCATCCGTCCATACATCCATGCACACATCTGTCCATCTATCTCTCTGTGCATGCATGCATGTATACATCTGTCCAGGTATCCATCAATCCATCCATGTGTGAGTCCATCTATTGTCCAACTATTACATATTAGACTTTGGTCTGGGCCTTCAGAACTAAGTATAAGAACTAATAATACCACCTTTGCCAGTGTGGCTTAGTTGGTTGGAGCGTAATCCCATTTACCAAAAGGTGGCAGATTCAATTTCCAGTCAGGGCATATACCTAGATTTTGTGTCTGTTCCCTGGTTGTGGGGTGTGTGGTAGGCATTCAATCAATGTCTCTCTCTCTCTCTCTCTCTCTCTCTCTCTCTCTCTCTCTCTCTCTCTCTCTCTCTCTCTCTCTCTCTTCCCCTCTGTAGAATCAATTAAAAAAAACAACCACCACTAATAATATTAGCATGAATGACTGCATATGGATGATATAGTAAAGTCTGCCATAAAATATAGTGTTTTATCTTTTGCCATTAGCCTCTAACTAAACATGAACACTAAAATTTAGCTTTTTTTCTTTCCCTCCCTCTCTCTTTCTTTTTCTTCCTTTTCTTTCTTTCTTTCTTTCTTTCTTTTTTTCTTTATTGTTCAGTTTATTAATTACATTGTTTCCCCTTTTTTATCCCCCTATAGCTCCCCTCCACCCTGTACCTATCCCACCCTCCCCCCTCACCTCCCCCACCCCAATGTCCTCTCCCATTGTTGCAAGATTTTTGTCCAATCTCTTGCTGTACTTCCCACAACCCTTTTCTCCCCAAGAATTGTTGGTCCATTCCCTCTCTATGTCCATGTTTCTGTTATATTCACCAGTTTATCTTGTTCATCAGCCTATCAATTCACTTGATTTTTATGTTCATTTGTTGATAGATGTGTATTTGTTGTTCATAATTTATATTTTTACCTTTTTCTTCTTCCTCTTCTTAAAGAATATCTTTCAGCATTTCATATAATCCTGGTTTGGTGGTGATGAACTCCTTTAGCTTTTTCTTATCTGTGAAGCACTTTATCTGATCTTTAATTCTGAATGATAGCTTTGATGGATAGAGTAATCTTGGTTGTAGATTCTTGCTATTCATTATTTTGAATATTTCTTGCCACTCGCGTCTGGCCTGCATCGTTACTGTTGAGAAATCCGCTGACTATCATAGGGGTGCTCCCCTGTAGGTAACCAACTGTTTTTCTCTTGCTGCTTTCAATATTCTCTCTTTATCTTTTGCTCTTGGCATTTTAATTATGATATGTCTTGGTGTGGTCCTCTTTAGATTCCTATATTTTGGGGTTCTGTGTACTTCTTGGGCTTTTAAGTCAGTTTCTTTCACCAGGTGGGGGAAGTTTTCAGTCACTATTTCTTCAAGTAGGTTTTCATTAACTTGATCTCTCTCTTTTTCTGGGACCCCAATAATTCGGATGTTGGCATGTTTGAGATTGTCCCAGAGGCCCCTTACACTACCTTCAATTATCTGAATTTTTTTAATTTCTTGCTTTTCCAGCTGAGTGGATTTTGCTTCTTTGTATTTCAAATCTTTGATTTGGTTCTTGTGGCCCTCTGGACTGCTTTTAGGACTTTGTGTAATATTTTTTATTTCAGTCTGTGTATGCTTGATTTCTAGTTGGTCCTTTTTTTTTATCCGAGAGGGTCTGGTTGGTATCCTCAGAGGTCTTGTTCATTTCCTTGAGGGTCTCATTCATTTCCTTGAGGTTCTCATTCATTTCCTTGTAATTCTCATTCATTTCCTGGTTGGTCTTGTTTATTTCCTGGTAATTCTCATTAAGTTGATCGGCCTTTTCTAGGAGCCTCTTGAAAAGCCTTATAAGCGTGGTTTTGAACTCTATGTCTTGTCTTCTTTTCTCCTCCATTTCTTTCACACCTGATTTCTTTCCATATCTCTGCATGGTGGCTGCTTTATGTGGTAGATATCCTCAAAGGGACAGTGGCTCAGCCTCCCCAGTTACCTGAGGTGGGTACTATTACTGCAATGCTTTATGGGTTGTATTCAGTATTTTTGAATTTAAACCCAGCTTGTTGTTGTTAGCCCTAGGAGGGTTTGACCTCCAGGCCAAATGGCTGTGAAGGGAGACTGTGTTCAGGTTGGATGGGCGGAGTCTCTGAGCTGCACAGGCAGCCTCAGTCCTATGCGGTGCTTGTGCGCGGGTCTCTGTTGGATGGGGATGTCTTCAGACACCTCCAAGAGAAAGCCGCTAGTCTCTTCCCCTTGCCAGACAACTCTGCCTTTCCCCAAATGTGCCTGCACACCAAAAGTCTAGCCCAGGGTTGTAAAATAGATGGTTTCCGGAACCAGGAGACAAGTTTCCAGGGGGCAAGTCACCGCCTCTGGGTTTCTCACAGACTAGGAGCCTCTGCCGTGCCCCGCTTCCAGGGTGTGTCCCCCGGACCTCGGACCTCGCCCGGCACTGGGGAGTCCGTGCAGTGGGACGTCTCTGCCCTCCCCGCTGGCGAAATCCGGCCGGGGTTGCAGCTCCAGCCCCAGCCCGCGCGCGACCAGGACGGCTCCTAACCTGTTTCTGTCTGAAAGGCTGCGCTCCCGCCGCTCCTGAGTCTCAGTGTCCCACCTCTACTCCTATTAGTGGAGTTTTCATTCAGCCAGCTTTCTGGCGATTCTGGGTGCTGTCTGTTCTGCTGTTATGTTGTAGTTCTTAAATCGTTGCGCGGGGCAGAACAATAGGTGTTTACCAATGCCGCCATCTTGGTGTTCCTCTTTCTTTCTTTCTTTCTTTCTTTCTTTCTTTCTTTCTTTCTTTCTTTCTTTCTTTTTCTTTCTCTCTTTCTCTCTTTCTCTTCTTCTCTCTTTCTCTCTTTCTCTCTTTCCTTCTCTCTTTCCTTCTCTTTCTTTCTCTCCTTCCTCCCTCCCTTCCTTCCTTCCTTCCTTCCTTCCTTCCTTCCTTCCTTCCTTCCTTCCTTCCTCCCTCCAATAGATAGCTCTACTGAATTTCTATTGTAAAAATTTACATTTTCCTTAGGAGCACAAAGCATTTGTTAATAACCTTCTGTTAGCCTTCAACAAGTTAATACAATCTGATAAGCAGTCAAGGCCAAAGACTGAAACTGGGTCAGAACCAGTGCATTGGTACTGTCCTAATTCCATGCTTCATAAACACCATTCTTCAGCTATAAATTCACACTTATTCTTGGTCCTTCCCCTGTACCATTTTGTCTATTTTCCTAATCTCTGTCATTTCCATGGTTTCTGAGTGAGTGTTTTCAACCCTGTAGCATATTAGAATAACTTGTATTACCTTTAAAAATACGACTGGCTGGGCCACACTCTTAACCAATTAAATATGACTATAATAGGGCAGAGCTTAGTTACTGATACACATTTTCACCGCTGCCCAGGTAATTTGAATTGAATTCAGGATTGTGAATTCACTCCTTTAATGCAGTGTTTCAATGGGTCCCTGAATCAGCAGCATCACATTATCTGGAAACTCATTATCTATGTAAATTTTTGGACTCCAGACCTATGGAATCAGAAACTCAGGAAGTGAAGCTATCTGTGTTTTTTTTTGTTTGTTTGTTTATTTGTAAATATATTTTTATTGATTTTTAGAGAGAGGGGAAGGGAGAAGAAGAGGGATAGAAATATTAACAATGATTGGGTGCCTCCATCATTCCCCCTACTGGGGATTTGAGCCTGAAACTGGGGCATGTGCCCTGACTGGAATCAAACCATGACCTCCTGGTTCATAGGTTGACACAACCACTGAGCCACACCGGCTGGGCTGTCTGTTGTTTTAACACAGGAGACAGCACACAGGAACCTCCAGGAGATTTGCATGCACATTGAAGTGTGAGAACAAGGACTCTGGATGGTATTACAGAAAGGTGGAGAAGGCTGCTTCCATGGCTGGGTGGGCTATAGTAGAGGCAATAGGTAAGCTTATACAGCATGTGAGGTTTTGAAGGTATTCTGTATATCCTGAAAGGGGTTCTGTCATTAACTTCACTGAAGTTAGGAGAGAAATGAAGCAGGCAAGATATTGGTCTTCCACACAAGAAGTAGATTTATTTTCTATCATATGAAAATGAAAAGATCTGGAAGGAGCTAGGAGCTATAATTTAGGCAAATGGGTATAACATTTATTTAGTATTTATTTTGCTTCATTGTGATTCAAGATATATCTGTTGAGTATTTTCCAGATAAGGTGCCAGGTAGGTTGGAATTGAAAAGATGAATATGATATATGTAATAAAAATTTGTGGAGTTAGAGATGTGTTAGCCTACTGGTCTTGGGGACCTAACAGGTAAGTCTTTCTTGGTTCAGAACTTACCTCCTTTCTTAACCATTGCATCTGAAACTCTCTCACATATCTTTTTTTTAAAAAAAGATTTTTATTGATTTCAGAGAGAAAAGGAGTGGGAAGAAAGAAAGAAACATCAATGATGGGAGAGAATCATTGCTTGGCTGCCCCTGCATGCCCCAGTCCGGGGTCTCAAGCCCACAACTCAGCATGTGCCCTGACTGGGAATTGAACCATGACCTTCTGGTTCATAGGTCAATACTCAACCACAGAGGCATGCCAGCTGGGTTCCCAGATATCTGTAACTTTTTTATGTAGAAAGAGAGACCCAGTCTATTGCTTTCTTGGTTCTAATGGAAGACGTAATTAATAGTAATCTACATGAGTCACATGTAGAAACAGATTCCTCTCACTTGTCAACTCTGGTTTGACAAACACTGTTGGAAGCTCTGTGTTGGAGAGGCTTCTTTAGCCTGTACACATCTTTGTAATTAGTCCTATTGTGAATAACTTTTCCTGAAGTTATCATAATAAGTGAACCCTCTGTTTCCTTAATGGATGGGAAGATCATAATAGGGAAAGTCTTTGATGAAGCTTTTGATGAAGCTATTCAGATGTGAGACACTGAGGAAAACCAGGGGAGAAGGAGACACTTGCTTTAATAGTCACTTAAACATATCAATCTTTCTGATCAAGAGTGACAGATGACATTCTAATTAGCTCATCTTTGTTCATTTTCTCTTTAGAGGTAGAGGATCAAACTGGGTACCAGGTGCCAACCAAGAAAAGTAAGTCAAGAAAAATATTCAGATGACTTACATGCAATAGTCTGTGTCACACCAACAAATAATCTCCAATCTTGGAAAATTATTCCAATTATTTCTGGGAGTCCCCACTTGATTTTTTAACATGTCACCCAAACAAGTCCTGCTGTTATCAAGTGTCACTGGCCATTTCCCCTCTTGTATGCATTGGCCTCTTCAGTGAGGTCTCCTGCCTTCGCTGCTGGAAAAGCCATGTGAGGATACTGGTCACCTTACCGCTAAGTGGTGCTTGCTCCACATGAGGGCACAAATGTCCATGTCAATGAGGCTGACCTCCCACAAGAAAGCAGCCCTTTGGTGGACCCAGGACATGCTCAGAAAACATGCCCACAGCTGTCTGAATCTCAGCAAAAGATCTGATTCAGGCTCATGCAGGAACTTCTGGTATATGTGGGCATCCAGATAGCTTTCCTTAACTTGAGCCTTACCTAGGTATCCCTGTATGTACTATGTGTGCGCTACTTCTTTAAAGAATATTGCTTCTGATGAACACAGGTCGCAGGGCAAGGACAGTGATTCAAATGAAGGGAGAACACTCTGGGGTCACTGCTGAGTGGAGGACAATATCATGGTTATGTGGGTATATACAGCTCAGACAACACAAAGATGTGATAGAGGATATATTTCACTTATTCATCTACACATTCATTCACAAAATATGGTGATTCCAGATTTCCCTGATGCCTTTGCTTTGTGGGTTCTCCATCAACAACATATTCAGTCCTTCATTACTTGCAAGGGAAGGCAAGAGATAGAAAGTAGGAAGTAGGGACCTGGATGTCTCCTCTCCTTCCTGCTTGACACCCTGACACTTCCAGGAGCCTCAGAGTATGGTGTAGCCCATTCCTTTTTTACATTTACTACCAAAGGGCCAGTCTCGCCCTGGGGAGCTTCCCAAGGAGGGTGAGAGGGTGGGAGCTGAGGCAGAGCACCCAGGCAGCGGGCAGCGGGCAAGAATCCCTAGCCTCCTTTGCCCTGCAGTCAACAGGACTACAGCTATTTTCTCCAGCTGCTTCCCAAGGCCCCTACCGCTCTCCTACTTCTGGAAAAAAAAATCACAACTCACATGCAGATGAAACCCCAAGCTGTTTAGAAACCTGGAAACACAAAAACCCCAGAGTCTCAGATGCATGAGTGGAGGGTTTTAGTCAAATTCTTCTGCAAAGCTTTCTGTAGTTTTCTTTTATCAAATGTCTCATGTCCCCTACTGCCTACTGATCCATCACTCTACAATTAAATATAACGCTTCATTTTTAAACCAGCAGCCCTAGAGCCCAAAGGAGTGGTATAGTGTAGTTATTCTCATTAAACCCGATGTGCTTACCCATGCTTGGCAATCTTTCAGAACTACGTTTTTCTCTATATGTGGCATAACAAAAAGAAAAGACTCTCCCACGGAGACCTTTTGGGAGAGGTTTCAGCAGTGTAATGAATTTTGGGAATATCTCACCAATATGGATTTGTATTTTTTGAAACTTTTTGTTAATTTTAAAAAACTCAGGAAACTTGGAGTTCTAAAGTGGGATGGGTTTGTTTGTCCAGGAAAGGACCTGCTCACATAGGAAAGGGAAAGAGGAGCAATGATGGAAATGCCAACTGATACGGGGCTTCAAACAGACTTTAAGCTAATTTTATAGGACTTCTCACTCATTTCTTGGCCTTACCCATCCAACACATTGGGAGATCCCCTGTGAGAAGACACTGTCTCCCCTCAAATATGTTCCCCCAAAAGGACTGTGAATTTATAGCGCAAATCTAATTGAAGATTGTTAGGTCCCTATAGTTTTCTTAAATTTCCTCACATTCTTGTCACAAAAGATACACAGCACACTCATTTATAACACACACACACACACACACACACACACACACACACACACACACCCTCTCCTGCATGTGCAATGTGATGGGTGCAGCCAGAGGGAGTTCAGAGACTATACACACTCCGGCCAACACAGAACACCTCACAGGAGGAGCTGGGGACAGCAGCCTGGGAAGAATCCATTAGCAGTCCTGGGCTGAGACTGAGACGCCCCTCACAGGAAGCACCAGGGCAACCAAGCCTGAGGTGTCAAATGAACACCCAGTGCTGTCCTGAGGGAAAGGGCTGACTGCACAGCAGTCCCCTCAGGATCAGGAGCCACCTCCTCCTCCCAGGAGCGCCTAAGGCTGGCCTCCCAGCTCCGCACAGCTTTCCCAAAAGGTCACTATGAGGCTGAGCTTGTCTGCAAGCAGAATTGTCACACAGCAGACGGGACTCTCAGCCCCTCAGAGCACTGAAAACCACCTTCTCAGCCAGGCCAGTGCTCCCGGGATAAGTCAGGGCCAAGGCCAGGGATGGCCACCACAGCAAAGCATAGGACACTGCTGGCACTCTCTCCTCTTTTAGAAGATAGACACTGCTGACATTGGGAGTGTGGGTATAAAATACATGCTTCTCTTCATGAAGTAAGTGTTGTGTGGAGGCTTTGTCAGTCTCTCATCACCACAATCTGACAGCTGTGTGACAGTCAGCTTAGGTGTCACCAGCACCCCCTGTCCTGAGGTCGAGCTTTGGGGTTAAGCCCATCCTGTGTCCAAGGAGTCACATGTTAGCATTGGACTCTTGTTGCTGCGGTCTCCCTAGCCCATACTTTTCCCAATGGGGCCTGGAGTGCAGCTTCTGCAGGTGAAACAAGAAGACATTCATCACTGTTGTTGGTGTTTATGGCATGTGGCCTTCCTTTCTCCAGGAAAAACATTTCCTTTCTCATGTGCCTGCAGAGCCAGGCCCTTGGAGGCTGCCAATGGCTGAGCTGCACTGCCTGGAATGCCACCTGGTTGTCCCTGAAACAGCTTTCTAGCTCCTCAGGTAACAAGTCAGGTTTAAAACACGGGACTGTGTGCCTGGTATACATGGTAAAGCAACACAGTGCTTCCAATCTGGACTGATAAGAGTAGGTGCAATTGTTTTGATGATTAGGGGAATTAGCACAAAAAACCCTATTTATGTAGATAAACTTAATTGACACCTCTAATGGAGATGCTTTAAGCGTATGCACTTCCTGAGTGACTCCTCTGCCAGTCCTGTGAGCGCAAGGCCACCTTCTCCAACTGTCCTCGGTCTGAACCCTTGACTACACCATTCTTCTTCAGAGGTCTCACAGGAAGTACTGTAGGTTTGATGGCATATGGTCTTGGTCACAGTTAGTCTACTCCACCACTATATGGTAAAAGTAGCTACAGACAATAAATAGTGTCTGTAGCTACTTTTTGTGGTGGCTGTCCCTGTTCCAATAAAGCTTTATTTACACAGGTAGGCAGCAGGCTGGGCATGGTTCTCAGCCTGTAGCTTGCCAGCTCCTGCCACAGAGTGTCATCAGTGCCAGAACACTCTCCTTGAAGTACCAACCATGGCAGTGGAACCACAGAACTGCCACAGCTTACTCAACATGCATTATTTTGGTGCTTCAATGCACAACGAAAGTGGTGATTAATTAATCACATTTTGTGTATTTGTTAACCCCATAAGCAGGATGGAATGTGCTGGGTCCTTCAACATAGTAGGTAAAAAATATGAGCACCAGACAAAGGCCACAAAGAATAATGATGACTGACAACACAAATGCAAGTCTTTAATCATTGTACAGTCTGATTCAGAGACTGTGGGTGGCAATAAAGGAAGGAAGGCCTAACAGCTTAATCTCTTCCTCTTCATCATCATTACAATGAATGAAACTTAGGGAAGCTGTCCTGTCTCTCATTTATGGGCTTTTCTTATTAGTAGCTGGCACACTATATATTTTTTTAATTTAAATCTTTTTGGCGCACTATTTTGATAACTGCTAAGGATTTTTGTTTGTTTGTTTTTTCAAACCAACCCTTCCTATTCTGAATACTAATTCTCCACTCTGGTGTCTGGCCTTCTGTCCTTTGTTTATGCTTTGGCCACATGAGGATTCGTTTTGGTGGCTCTGCAGGGTTTTGCAGCAGCTGTGAGTTGCTTCACACATGGCAGCTAGAAGTATGCTTCTCTTACTAGAATTTATTGCCTCATCTAGTAATTAGCCTTACAAGGATTTACTTAGGGCTCTGCTGTCACCTTCACATGAGGATGACTGACATACAATAAGGAGATCAGAATGTCTCCCTTAAATCAAGTTGGCATGTCCAATAGAAAGTTTGAAAACTTTCATAGAAATGTATGATGTTTTAGAAAATGTTTCATATATTTTATATACCTCAGCATTGTTATTAATAAATTAGTAAACAGATATCCTGTAACATGTGATATAAATCTAAGACAAATTTAAACTAGTTTCTTAGGTAGTCTAAACCTGACATACACTGAGTGGACAGATTATTATGATCTCTGAATGCATAATAATCTGGCCACTCAGTGTATATCCTATATAATAAAAGGCTAATATGCAAATTGTCCCCTCGACCAGGAGTTCCATCAGCAGGCAGGTCAGCCAATCACCCATGTCCCCTCCCCATGGCCAGGCTGGCCTGACCCCACCCACCCACCCATGCATGAATTCATGCACTGGGTCTCTCTCTCTATATATATTAGAGACCCAGTGCATGAATTTACACACACACACACACACACACACACACACACACTGAGTGGCCAGATTATTATGCGTTTAGAGATCATTACAATCTGGCCACTCAGTGTAATAGGCTCTTTTAAAAAAGACTTATTTTATTTTTGCCTAGACAATGTGATGTGAATTTATAGCTCCCTTATGGGAGAAGCCCAGGCATATCCTGGTGGCACTATTTGTTGACCATGAGGTGAGAATCAGATTTCACAGCCTTTGGCTCCAATGGCTCTGTTGGTTAAGGACTGTGAGGAGAGGGGCAATGTGACAGGGAATCAAAATGGAGAGCCAGGCCAGGCAGGGGAAGGGCGCCAAGGATGGGCTGTACTGACAGGGCAGGCTCCAGGCAGAAGATGCCCATTCAACTTCCAGGAATACAAAGGCAGAGCCATGCCATTTACCAAGAGGATGTTGAGGGTGTTCCTTGTGGGAGACAGGGCCTGGACTTCTTGGGGTGAAATGGCAGGAGGCAGATACATTGGTTCAATCATATTTGGGGAGGGCAGCTCCTGCATGGTATCTATCATTCTAATATGCAGGAAGATGCAATTACCTGTCTTAGCATCTTTTAAGAGAGATACGTTATAACATAAAGATGAGCAAAACAAGAGGAAATCCTAACAGTCAAAGGAGGATTGGATTTCAGGTAGGTAAAATGCTTCAACACACTGATTACTGACAGCACCACTATTTATCTGTCTGCCTATTTTTTCCCAAAGGAACTAAGAAGGCTGCTATTAAAGAATTATTGTTTTAATGATTCAAGGGCACAGAACATAAAATTTTCATGATCATACTTCTTAAAATAGAAGCGTATTCACTTATATTTAAAAGGAATTGTTTGAGAATCAGAGAGAAAAGCAATTTTCTAGGCTTTGTATCTCCGGATGATTTTTTCCTGTTTATATCCTGTCTAAAAATGACTACTTAGTTAGCATATATGCAATTTTTGTGGTCATTATAAGAATCTTTGCACTCTAACCAAGAAGAAGGAAAAGAACATAATGGAGATAAATAAAATTAATTACTCTTGTTTAGCATTTTGCAAGAGATTTGAGATATTTTGCCAGTAAACAAAGATGAAAAACAAGTGCATTGGAAATTTTTTATAAACCAGTTGTGCTATTTAAATATTCAGGATGGTGTGCAAGCTCTGTATAGGAGCTGCAGAAAAATCACATTTGAGTAAAAGCCAACTTTGGTGGGTGAGGAAGAAAGAGTACTGCAACCATGGAAATTATCCTGCTAACATCACCACTGAAATACGAACAAAGAAATCTTCTTACATATAAATGATTAGAGCATCATTGATCTAAATCTGAATAACAGAATAGGGCAATTTCAAACTGAGGTTCCAGCTAAAGAATATTCCAAAGCACCTACCTGCTCAGTTTTAGAAATTCCTAATGAAACTTTCTCAGCTGCCATGAACTATTAACTGTGAAGATGGGAAAACATCTCTTGCTTAGACATTTAATTTAAATGCCCTCTGAGCTAAGTGGGATGGAGGAGGAAACAGGCCCATGAAAGAACCATGGGAGAAGTCAAGGTTTACTTTCTCTCGGGCCTTTTGAGTACAAATTTGTTTCTTAAAGATTTAGTTCAAAACTTCTGCTTTAAGTCATTTTTTTTCAGGTGTGAACTGAGAAAATCAACTAAGATATATGACTTGTGCTTTCTAACTAATAACTGACCTGTTCTTCCAGAAGACATGAGTACATCTCACCCTTTTTTGAAGGATATTAATTTCTAGCACTGGATGGGGGCAGGGGACACATTTCAAATCCTAGTGTAGCCAGATAGCTAGTCACTTGGCTAGCAGCTTCATGCCTTTTGGCCTGTTTTCTTATCTATTAAATTAAAGGTTTTAGAGGCAATGGTGGTGAGTATTCATTGAAGCTCTAAAGTGCTTTAATTATATTACATTTTTGTGTCCAGAGGATGCGCTTGTGAAGTGGGTGAAGAGACTCACAAAAATCTCCTTGAAATATAGGCACAAAGCCCATAGTGAGTGAGGGAAGGCGGGGAAGAAACAAGGAGGAATCTCTTAATAAGCCAGTTTGAAAGCATTAGACCAGATTTTGAGGTAGTATTCCATGCAACATTTCCTTTCAACCAAAGTTTAAAAAATATTTGGATCCTTCCTAGGATCGTTTAACTCCCAGGAGTTCATTGCTGTCTGATAAGTTCACAAATGGCTTTGAGAAATCCTTTCATGGATAAAGTATGATGGAAATGAGGTGTCCTCATGACTGTTTGACCTAATGATCAAAAGATTGTAGGAAAGAAAATAATATATTGCAAGAAAGTGCTCTAGACTTAAGAAAGAATAAACTCTGAATCAAATGTTTAGATTATTTAATGTTCTACTTATCTAGAACCCAGTCCCACTTCCATGCATTTGGGAACATTACAAAAATATTTTTATTATTTTCAGACAGGAAGTGAGAGGAGGGAGAGAGCGATCGAAAAATCAATGAGAGAGAATAATTGATCAGCTGCCTCCTGCACACCCCCTACTGAGGATTGAGCCCAGAACCAGGACATATGCCAAATCAGCTAGGGCCATTTGGGAACGTTTTAAGGGGGAAAAAAAGTAGAAAGAAAAATAGTCTACAATAAATTCAAACCAACAAAAGAATGTGCTCCAAAGGGCCTACACTTCCCAACAGAACTTGCCATTGGCATCCCAGACTTAACAATGAGTAGACCTTGACTAATTAGTCTTTATTCTGTTAGAATGATTGTCAGCTACCATCTAAATGGTACCTCATACAGGGTTGTGCACAAAGCAGATTATTAATCAATACATTCCAATAGAATCAATTTGTTGAAGCTGGAGTTCCATGTTCTTCCTTAGTAATTGTTTCCCTGGAAAGCTAACCTTAAACTCATTGAAAACAAACTAATTCAGCTCAAAGCCCACCCTTCTCTTTGGGATCTCCCAGTTGTACTTCAGCTATTTTTTTCCTTTAAAGAGAAGTAAAGTTTATTTTAGGTCTCATTTTTCTCTTATTGGGATTGTTTTAGTTTCCATGAGTTGCTTTACTAAACTGGAACCCAGAAGCAATTCATTCTTTGATGCAGATCATGGGCATGTAGTGTAGTGGCCCAGACACAGACATCCCTGACACTCCAGTGCTTCTCAGATTAACCATGAGTCTCTGCATTCCAATTGCTATGGCTGCTTCCTTTCTCCAGCCAGTTTTTTAAATTTGTATTTATTTATTTTTGACAAATAAAAATTATATTTAAGGTATAAAATATATAAAATGTAGTATATATATATAAACTAGGGGCTTGGTGCATAAAATTCGTGCACTGGGGGTGGGTGGTCCCTCAACCCAACCTGCCCCCTCTCAAATACTGGGAGCCCTTAGGGGATGTCCAACTGATGGCTCACCCCCAGCCTGCCCAAGGCCTAAAGCCTAGCTTTAGGCCTTGGCCACCCAGACATTGCCCTGCTCAGCTCAGCCCCACCTGCTTGCAACCACCTGGCTCTGGGGACTGGGCGCTTGCCGCCACTTCTGCTCACAGCACTCAGGGGCCGAGCACTCTCTGCTGCCACCACCACCGCTGCTGCTGCCACAGTTTCCCCTCACAGCGCCCAGGGGCTGGGCGCTTGCCACTACCACCATTTCATCTCCACCCCCAGGGCCCAGCACTTGTGCCACTTAGCCCCGCCCCCACTCCTGATTGGCTGGTAGCATAGCCAATCAGGAGCAAAGGTATGGTCAAATTTGCATGTTTCTCTTTTATTATATAAGATTGTGAAATTATTACTGCAATCAAACTAACATATCCATCACCTTCCATAGTTACATTGTGTTTGTGTGTATGTGTGGTGAGAACACCTGAGATCTACTTTCTTTGCAAATTTCGAGTATGTAAGACATTAGTAACTATAGTCACCATACTGTACATTAGATCTCCAGAGCTTGTTCATCTTATAACTCTAAGTTTGTATCCTTTGATCAATATCTTACCTTTGGCCCCCACTCCCCAGCCTCTGGTAATTACCATTCTACTTTATTACTATGAGTTTGATTTTTTTAAAGGTTCTACATATAAGTGAGATCATGTGATATTTGTCTTTCTTTGTCTGGCTTATCTCATTTAGCATAATGTCCACCATGTTCATCCATGTTGTTGCAAATGGCAGGATTTCCTTCTATTTTAAAGCTGAATAATATTCCATTGTGTGTGTGTGTGTGTGTGTGTGTGTGTGTGTGTGTGTATATACCACAATTTCTTAGAGGTCTTTTAATCAAGTCTTTTTTATATGTGATGGACCCTTTTATAGGGAGCCATGACTGGCACAACCATCACACCCATGACAAATATGGACTCAGTGGAGCTGTGGCTAAGACACTTTGTGCCCATCAAATACAGTACAACCTAGATATAACAAACTAACCTGGGTGAAGGGGTGTCTGCTAAAGCTGTTATATAATAAAGTAGGTTTTCTGAATGCATATTTTTTTAAATCAACAAATTAGTTTTAACTTATATAGACATGTGTAATTAAAAATGTATGAAAAGCTTAATTTCACAGAAAAAATTTCTATATATGTTACTGTAATTTTAAACTTATACTGAAAAGATCTAATAAATTTGTGCACTTACCAGTCACTGTGAGTTAGCAAATGCACAAGGCTGGGGCAGGGTGGACTCTTGGCCAGCACACATTCAAACTGCTGCAGAAAGTCACCCCACGGGACAAGAGAACCAATGACCTCACAAGATGTGGTGTGATCATGTGCTAATTAATTATTCACCAAACTTTGTTTACAAGCAGTGGCTTTTGGATTTAAATATGTACACTATAATTGCAGATATGTAATATTTACTTATGTTGGTAAAATTACCACAGTGTTTTTTCCAACATATGGCCTATTTGCTAAAATTTGTTAAAAATAACAAAAAATCTGTTAATTTAATTATAAGCAAATCTTGGTTAAAAATATTTTAAAATAACAGGGTGTAATTTTCACATATGATGTATAAACCGGAAATTTTGTCCGTTAAATGCAAAGTCTGTTAAATCAAGGTCCGCCAAGTTGAGGGTCCCTGTACTTAGGTCTTAAACTGATTCTGGTTAATGGATTGTGAACAGGAGTGATGTGTGTGCCTCCTCCACTACCCCTTCCCTTGCTATGGAGTTGTTGGAACCATATTTTCTAGAAGTTTCTAATGGCTATATGCTGGCTAAAGACCATTTGACCCACCTAGTGAAAAACCTTGACTGCCTTAAGTCATTGGAATTTAGGATTTTCCGAGTAGGGCAGCTAGCATTATTTATTATGGCTAATCAGAGTCTAGTGTAATATAGCACTCGAATTCTCAATGAGAATGAGTAGTGTTTGTTATTATCACAATTGGGAGAATTACTCATTTGTGTTCTTGATGACCTGGGGGGGGGGGGGATATTATCTAATAGATATGGAAACGAAGGCTTGATAAGAACCCAGTTAGTAAGTAACAGATGGGACTTTCAATCTACTTCCAGTTTCTAGACCACTGCTCTCAAAAACTTTAGTGTGCATTAGAATCACGCTGTTTAAAAGGCAGGTTTCTGCCCGGCCAGCATGGTTCAGGGTTCAGTATTGACCTATGAACCAGAAGGTCACGGTTGGATTCCCAGTCAGGACACACGCCCGGTTGCAGGCTTGATTCCCAGTGAGGGAGTGTGCAGGAGGCAGCTGATCAATGATTCTCTCTCATCATTAATGTTTCTTTTTCTCTCTCCCTCTCCCTTCCTCTCTGAAATCAATTAAAAAAAAAAAAAAGGCAGATTTCTGGTCCCCTCCTTCAGAGGTTCTAATTCAGTCTGTGTGGGGCCTGAAAACATGCACTTTTAACCAAGTCCCAAGTGATGCTGATGTTACTGACCCAGGGACCACAGCACTGGACCACTTTGCCTCTCACACTGCATCAGGCGTAAAGGAGGGCATTTAGTCCCAAACCTCAGTGTCAAGTGTTACAGCTCTTCCTACTTATTGTGAACAGTGTTACTGAAATGCAATAAAAAGCCCACTTAAGTTCAAGATAGGAGAAAATTTCCTACTCCCTCTTTCTTCCGTGGCTTATCTCTCCCTTGAGCACATTTGCACACCGGAGCCTGAGCCACTAATCTAGGACTCCACTATCTCATACGATCCTTACCCAACCAGGGTAACCTGGGAGGAAAATTCTGTTTAACACAAAAACTAAACAATCAAAACATTTTGCTCAGCATTCTTCCTGGAGTAGGAAAGTCTTAGATTTAGATGTGTTTTTCTTTGCCTCTCATCTCTAATATCATTAGTTCAGTTTCCTCATCTACAAAATGGGATTCCCTATAGCAGCCACCTTGCAGAACTGTAGTGAAGTTCATCAGGTGAGGCACAAGTGGGAGAGCATATTGTCAACAGACAAAGGCTCTAAAGACTAAGATGATGTTATGTCAGTGATCATCTTTAAACAGAGAAAGGCTGATTTTTCTTTTAGCCAAGTGATCCAAGAAACAGGGCCTTTCTTTCTGCCATGTGCTAAGATAAACAACAAACAAGAAGATCATTGCAGATTACTCCAATAATGACCAGGAAAAAAATTACAGGAAAACTAAAAGGCTCTTTTTAATTATTCCAGATCAAGTGGAACCTCATAAAATGTGGCCAGAGAGTAGCCTGGAGGATTTGCCTACTTACTTAGTTTGTAGTTGAGTATGTATACCCTCTCCACCCCCTGCACCTCAATTTGGAAATGCTGTTTGGATAATCAGCCATTTATAAAAGCTATGAAATAGAAAACAAGACTCCCTATCCACCTATGATGGCACTTAAAACACACATGCACACAAAAACCTTTGCAAGTTTTAAACACTGAGATCAATTCTGTTCCTGCTGGGTAAAAAGCAGCTCTTTTGTCCTCCACACTTACCATATCACTGCAAGATGCACCAGGCAGCTGCAAGTCACAAACGCAGAGTGCTGGAAGTGCCTGGCAAGATGTGGCTTTGTTCCCTGAAATCCAGTGTGGGGTTTGCTCACTGTGACTCCTTCCGTATACACACAGTCAGGCTCAGAATCCGTTTTAGTAACAGGATGCCAAGAGCTCAGTCTTTTTTTCTTTTTCACTCCAAGACAAAACTATGCTCAGATACTGAGGGAGGAAGTTCAACCCCCTATAGACACAAGCACCAGGGCTTCATGGGGATGGGCACACAGATTCACAGCTTCCACAAACACAGGCTTTTCAAGGAAGCATTACCATGACAGGAGGCTGTGGCTCACACACATTTCAAACGTAGTTGAATAATGTGTAGGTCAGTATAGGGAGAAAAATGCAAGGCACAGGTCCCTCCATGCCAACAGCAGCATTAGTGTCGAGGACGTACACACCGGGAAGAGTACACACCTGCCTCCTCTTCCTCCTCCTCCTCCTCCTCCTCCTCCTTCTCTTCCTCCTCCTTCTCCTCCTCTTTTTCCACCACTCCAATCTGTACACCTGAGATTCATTTCATCCCCAAAATATACTTTCAGCCACACTCAATCTCACCTTTTGACTAGATAAAATCATCCACCAAGACTCACACTGAGTGACCACATAGGGCACACACAAGGAAGGCACACCTGACATAGATGGGCAAACAGGGAATTCCAGGTTCAGTGGCTTTGCACAAACAAGAGCTGGGTCATCAGTGTTTGGCCTCACACCTGTAAACACATGCATTCAGCAACTCACTCTCCAGGGTTCCTTCAATTCTCACACTGGCTCCCTCACCTCACCATGAGGGAAGTCATCACAGCACATTCAAAAAAGGATGTACAAGTTCCACAGTCATGCATACATTCCTTGCTCTTTTCTATGGCCACATGAAAGGTTCTCAGAAGTCCTTGCTCGTCTCCTCCTGCAGGTACCTGGA
Source organism: Antrozous pallidus (assembly GCA_027563665.1). Taxonomy (NCBI): domain Eukaryota; kingdom Metazoa; phylum Chordata; class Mammalia; order Chiroptera; family Vespertilionidae; genus Antrozous; species Antrozous pallidus. The sequence continues at coordinate 125,880,221 of CM050508.1, read as the reverse complement.
CTCAGTGCTCAGTGTCCTACCAATCACATGCCTCAGGCCATCATCTGGGCTCCCTCTCAAGAGCTCAGTGTTTAATGCATTTCCTAATAGCTGGAAGCTGGGGTGAGAGGGCAAGCAGCTACATATGTCTCTGTAAGGCTCTGAAGTATATCCTGTGGCTGTGGGTCCCTGTGGTGGGCGTAGCTCAGTCTCAAATCCCTTCTACTCATGTGGTTTTGAAGTTTTATTGTACCTCCTCTTGATGGCTTCACTCAAACCTTACTGGGACAGCTTTCTCATCTTTCATTTAGAAAACACACCAAACAATCAATGTGTGGCTGTCCTTAACTTTCTATCAAACAGGTAGTGCTGTGGTCTCGACTCAGAGTCAGCACCTTTCAGAAGATGTCAGCATTTCTAAAGGCTTTTAGAAAGAAAATTCTATTTTGTGCAGCGAGGTTATGGGAGGTGTCAAGGGATCTGAAAGCAATGGAGCTACCTGAACAGCTGGCGTGTTTGTTATGCAAATGCTGTAGGACTCAATAACTACATTCATATTTCACTCAGACTTCACTTGTTCCATACCTTGGTTCTCAGCTTGGAGACTAGTATCCAATTTCAGTTTCGTTTGGGAGATCTCAGGATCCACAGGAAAAGCACACACTCTGAGCCTTCCCATTTAGGCTCTGTGGGTATGAGGATGAGCAGATCCACGTGCCCTCTCTACATTTCTCCCTGAGCACTCTGTGAGGTGATGTGAGTCAAAGTGATGAGGATGAGGAGGATGAAGGGCCAGGTCTACTCCAAACTTCACTCAGGCCTATTCTTTTCCCTTCTTTTTTCAAGTGATTCCGTAAGGCATGCCCAAGGTGCACTAGTCAGTCAAAGTTGGATGGAATTCATAGTGCCTTTGATTGTTATTCCTGTTTTTAGAAAGTGCTTTTGTAGCAGAAGTAATGAACTAGCCTGGGAGAGGCTAGAGCACACTTAGCATAGGTCCTTGGATTTCCGGGGGAGACTCCATTTGCTGCTTTGGAATGAAGCTCTGGGGTGTCAGACTTAGCACCAATTTTCCCAAACTACAAACGGTATGCCAGCTATAGTGAGAAGTCAGCATTACTGTATTTTATTACCTGTGCTAGCAGCATAAAAATGGATTTCAATGTTCTCCGATGATCATTGTATTGCAATTTAAAGCAGCACAAAATTCTTTGTACGTATCATTTTATAACTGCCTGTAGTTTTATAACTACAGTGTGGACACCTTGGGAACATAAAATACATATTCATAATATGCTTCTTCCTAGCATATTAATCATTACTAAATAAGAAGGAATACCCTGTTAGGTTTCATGGGATGATCAGGCCATGACTTGTCCAGCTTCCCATCTTATCCACGCCCCTCCTGCCATTAGAAAGACAGCAGCTTTTTAAGTGATGGCACTGAGCAGTAGAGAAGAGAGAAGGCAGATTTGGTAGGTTTGGTACTCCGCAGAGGAAGGCTGCTTTACATGCCTTACATATAGATTCAAACTATCAGCAATCACCAAGTGCTTTAATCCCAAGTCCATCTGCTTCCCAGACTCATGGGCGGTAAGGAAAAGAAAGCAGTTACATCTATTGATATTTCAACCAACTTCTTCACCCGACCTAATGTGTTCTTCAGCAGAGTGATTTACAAACATTCTGCAAACCATCTGACTAAACCCCTGAAACAAGAGAGAGTTGGAACTCAAGTTCTTTTTAGGAATATAGCATGTTGCTTTAGTAATCAATTCATAACTATGTTCAAATTAATTTAGATACTACAAGATGTTAATTTCAGTTTACCACAGGGGCACACATACACGCATGCACGTTCACATTCACTGTACACATCACACTCTGTCTCATCTCACCTAAGTGTGTATGCACGCACATAAACTTTATACTCTAGAAAGGAAACACTTGGCTTCCAGGTCAGAGGTGAAAACCAAGGGCCCAGGCTGAAGTGCAGTCTGTGGGCTGAATGTAATCCATAAATACATTATGATTATTCTGTACAACGTTTAAAAATTTTGGAATTTTCATTTTAAAAAATCCAGATTTTTCTTCAGAAAGTCTGACAAACTGGCCCTTCATTTCTACAAAACAACAGGGGCTGAAGGTGAATAGTGACAGGCCCCATAGATAAAGGGTGAACTTTTCTCCTCGCCCTAGTTCTCAACACTCCCTATCAACAATCTTAGAACTGCCTGCTTCGCTTATGTTCAACAGATTTTGCCCTGGCATGCATTTGAGGTTGAAGCCCCTGATCTAGGCACATTATACTTCGCCAAAGTTAAATTGTGTCCCCCCAAATTCATATGTGGAAGTCCTAATCCTCAGTACCTCAGAATGTGACCTTGTGTGGAGCGAGGATCTTTACACAAGTAATCAAGGGAAAAACAAGTCATTACGGTGGGCCCTGATCCAATCTGATTGGTATTCTATGAGAAGGGGTCACACACAGTGGAAGAAGTAAGATGAAGGCAGAGACTGGGGTGTTGCATCGACAAGCCAAGGGACACCAACAATGACCAGCAAGCCACCAGCAGCAGGAGAGAGGATGGGACAGATTTCTCCCTCACAGCCTCAGAAGGAACCAGCCCCGACAACACGGTGATCTCAGACTTCCAGCCTTTAGAGCTACAAGACAATACATTTTTGTTTCGTAAGCCATTCAGTCTGTGGTAGTTTGTTATAGCTGCCCTAGAAAACTAAGTAGCTCCAAGTAGCTCAAATAAAGCATTTTCAATCACTGGCTGTGTCTCATCTAGAAAAAGGACACGACAAGGAGAAACATTCTTTCCAAAACCTGGAAAGGTACTGACAAACTTCTGGTGAGTCATGACTGCCAAAAGATGGTAACAGTTCACCTCCGAGTGGGTGGGTGATATCAACAGTGAAGAAATATTTTAGGGGAACAAGTGTGTCAGGGAGGCAGATTATCTGGATCCTCATTTACTCCCGAGCTTAATTTAGATGACATATTCCCACACATATACTTGAAGACATCTTCTGCTTTCTTTTTCTTCCCACGCCTTTTCTCCCTCTGTCTGATTTAAACATTGTAGAGGGTGCTGGAGGCGGCTGAGGGAGAGGAGTACAGCTGGAGAGAAGCTGGGTCTGAACAGCTGACTACTCCCCAACAGCAGGCCTGAGAGCACTGACTGTGGAGTAACCATGAGCTGGTAATGTTTCAGGGTCTTGGTTTCTTTCTTTTAAAATAGGTAGTCCTGCCCTGGCTGGGAAGGGGTAGCTCAGCTGGTTAGAGCCATCTCAATAAGCCAAGGTTGTGGGTTTGCTCCCTGGTCAGGGCACATGCAAGAATCAACCAATGAATGCACGATTAAGTGGAACAACATATCAATATCTGCCTTCTGTCCACCTGTCTGTTTCTCTCCCTCCCTTCCTCTCTATCTCTTAAAAATCAATCAATAACAATTTAAAATAAGTAGTCTTGGTGACTTACAGAGTGATTCACCTTCTGTGATGTTTCAGAAACAAAAGCATTACTTCTTCATGCATCAAACTTCCCTCTAGTATCTGAAACCCCATTCCCAGTGGTCCTGAACTCCATCTTCTGGGGATTTCAATTCTTCAGCCAATCAGTGTTCCAGGCTGGGAAGTGGCAAAGGGCAGAGCCGAGCTGATCAAAGGGTCACCCTGATAGGACAACTGGTCAACTTTGAGAAGCATGTCTCCATGCCTAATTTTTTTTGTTTTTAATCCACACCTCAGGATTATTTTTCCATTGATTTTTTTAGAGAGTGGAAGAGAGAGGGAAAGACAGAGGGAAATATTTATGAGAGAAACACATCGATTGGTTGCCTCCTGCATGCACCCCAACCAGGGTTTGTGCTGGGGAGGAGCCTGCAACCGAGGCATGTGCCTTTGACGAAGTTGAACTCGGGACTTTTCAGTCTGCAGGCCGATTCTCTATTAACTGAGCCAAAATGACTAGGGCTCCAGGTCTAATTTTTAAATGATAACATTTTTAGGGGTGGTGGTAAATGGGATTTCAAATAAATAAAATGGAGTCATGCGGATTAAATATGACTTTGGGGGAATAAAAGGCTTGGTAATGGAAGGGAGCCAGAAGTGGGTGTGCTGGTTAAGATCATAGTTAGATTGACCACTTACTAGGGTTCAGGTTGAAGGGTCCTGAGAAGACACCTAGAGAGAAAGTAGTATGCTCTTGCATTTGGAGGAACTCCGGTAGGGGGAGGAGCTGTCCTGAGATTTCTACACCTCCCATGACTGGAGCTCACTGTAGATGAAAGGACCTGAGAAGGGCTCCTCAGACCCATGGACTTTCAGCATTTTGAGGATTCCATCAATAAAAGTCTAAGCATGTGCCCCTACGTACTCCATGTCTTTATTTAACAGTTATATACAAGCACTCCTGCACTAATATACCATATGAGAGGGAGAATCAACTTAAAAAGAATGATGTAAAATAAACAAAAGCTCTACTATTTTCATCTCCCATACATCTGAGTAGATGATCTTGTTTGTCCCTTGGTTCTCTGCACCTGTCCTAAGTCTGTAAAGCAGGCCCCCCTTATCTGTGAGGGATATTTCTAGACCCCTAGTGGATGCCTGAAACTGCGTGTGGTATTGGGACTTATATACTTACTAGAGGCCTGGTGCATGAAATTCGTGCAAGGGGAGTGGTGTCCCTCAGCACAGCCTGCACCCTTTCCAATCTGGGACCTCTCCAGGGATATCTGACTGCCCGTTTAGGGATTGGGTCTAAACAGGCAGTCAGACATCCTTCTCACAATCCAGGAGAGCTGGCTCCCAACTGCTTGCCTGCCTGCCTTCCTGATTGCCCCTAATCGCTTCTGCCTGCCAGCCTGATTTATGTCTAACTGTTCCCCTGCCAGCCTGTTTGCCCTCAACTTCCCTCCTCTGCTGACTTGGTCACCCCTAATTGCCCTCCCCTGCAGGCTTGATTGTCCCCAACTGCCCTCCCTTGCAGGCCTGGTCTCTCCAACTGCCCTCCACTGCTGGCCTGATCACCCACAACTGCCCTCCCTTGCAGGCCTGGTCCCTTCCAGCTGCCCTCTCCTGCTGGCCATCTTGTGTCCACATAGGGGCAGGATCTTTGACCACATGGGGGCAGCTGTCTCGTGTGCTGGAATGATGGTCAATCTGCATATTTATCTTTTATTAGATAGGATAGAAGCCTGGTGCATTGGTGAGGGTCAGCTGGTTTGCCCTGAAGAGTGTCCCAGATCAGGGTGGGGGTTCCCTTGGGACATGGGGTGGCCTGGGTGAGAGGCCTGTGGTGGTTTGCAGGCTGGCCATGCCCCCCAGCGGCCCAAGTGGAGGCTCTGGTATCTGGGATTTATTTATGTTCTACAATTGAAACTTTGTAGCCTGGAGTGGAGCCAAGCCTTCTGCTTGCTCTGTGGAGACAGCTATTTCTGTTGGGAATTATTATCTTCTATCATTGAAACTTTGTAGCCTTAAGCAGAGGCCTGGGCCCACCAGGGCATGCGGAAAGCTTGGCTTCTTCCATTGCTGGGAAAACCCAAGCCTCCCTTCTACTCTCTCTATGGCTGCAGCCATCTTGGTTGGGGTTAATTTGCATACTTGCTCTGGATTGGCTAGTGGGCATGGCTAGTGGGCATGGCTTGTGAGTGTAGTAGAGTGATGGTTAATTTGCATATTACCCTTTTATTAGACAGGATATTATGTTTATTTTCTCTATATACAAACCTATGATAAAGTTTCATTTACAAATCAGGCATAGTAAAAAATTAACAACAATAACTAATTATAAAATGGAACAAATACTTTATTACATTGTAATAAAAGTTATGTGAATATGGTCTCTCTCTTTCCCAAAATATCTTCTACTATATTTCATGTAAAGGAAGCACTTTATGGCTTCTCTTTGGCATATGTCAATTGCCAGCATCACTACTCTTATGCTTTAGGGCCATTATTAAGTAAAATGACAATTTCTTAAGCATGGCACTGTCCTGCCTCTGTAGTAGATCTGGTAACTAAGGCAGTTACTAAGTGACTAATGGGCGGGGAGTGTATATAGTGTAGGATTCACTAGACAAAGGGATAATTCACCTCCTCATCAGGAGAGGGCAGGGCTGCCTGAGCTTTCATCACGGCATTAGAATGGCATGCAATTTAAGACCTATGAATTGTTTATGTCTGGGATTTTCCATTTAATATTTTCTGACTGTGGTTGACTCTGGATAACTGAAACCAGGAAAAACAGAATTGCGGATAAGGAGGGGCGACTGTATAGGTAAGGACTAGCGTAACCGCACCCAGCTGATCATGTTCATGTCTCACGGGCAGCCCACACTTCTCAAATGGTGGTTGATTGAAATGATTATGATCACAACATCCAGGTGACTTGCTGACTGAGGTGTAGGAGACCTGCCTAAGAGCACCAATGAGAAAACTTTGGAAGAACAATATTTTTGTTTTCTAATGTAGACACTCTGTCTCAAACTTCACATCATTTTACTAGATATTTCTGCTCCCCACTTCCAATGTGGAATTATTCCTTGAGTAATGAATTTTTTAATGCTATTCAAACTGTTGGACTAAAGTTAGGTTTTATATCTTGCTTACACCATGAAGACTACAGATTTAACCACATTTTTCAAGAAGATTTTCAGCACATTTTGTCTACCTCAAATGGTCAAAGAATTTCACAGCCTTGTAGCTTCAGAAATGCAAACTTGACAACAGATCCCCACATTCTTTTAGTTACTTTTTACCATAATGAAGTTCACTTTTTGCAAATACCGATCAGGTGATTTAATTACACCCTCTCAGACTAAGAAATAAAGGCCCACGGAGGGCAAATGACCATGTAGGGAACAGAAGAACCAGAGCTAGAGCCCAGGGTTCTGACCTTGGGCCAGTTCTCTCTCTACTACTATCACCTCTGAGTCTCAGCTCTCCTCTTCAACTGCTTTGGCTTCCAGATAAATGAATAAGTCCCTTGTGTGTGAGTCAGTGACTGCACTTCCTCAAAGAAGACCTCAGGCACAGATTTGGCCTATCCACCTGATTTCCTGAACTCTGTACAACATTGTCAACCTGTGTAACACTCCTGAGTCCTCTCCTTTAGGCCCAATTCATATAATCTGGCTAGAGATGCCCAGGGTCTTGATACAGGAAGTAAGCTCCCTATAAGAAAGAGTGCACAAAGATGAAGTGGACTTAGAGCCAGGATGCAGGACAGCTCAATACCTTGACCTTGGAGTACTCCTTTGGTACTCCTGTCTTTCTCTCCTTCCTCAGCGTATCTTCTCCTCATGACCAGGGTAAGAGAGTTGGAAATGGATGTGTATTATGGTAAACCCACAGTGGAGTTTATGAATTCTAAGCAGTACTGAAATGTTGTTAGAATATGAAGGGTTTGGAGAGAGTAGATTTTTATAAGGATACGGCTTCAAATACAGCAAACTTTCCTAGTGCATGGATGCTCTAATCTCCTTCCACCTCTGCGTTTTGTCACCATCACTGTCAGCCAGTCATGGTTGACTTATGTGGATATGGATTCTGGCAGAAAAAACTGGCAGCTGTCTCTTTTTTGGGGGGTATGTTCTGAGACAACAATGGCCTTTTGGCCAGTTATCTCCAGGTAGAATGGCTCTGCAGTGGGCAAGCCAAATGGCTAGCCACACACATCTGCACCAGCTGCACACACATCTGCTTTCTATATCTCCCATCTTTCTCCACAGAAGATGCCAACTTAGGCAGCCAGATGTGCTGGAATTGCACATCTGCAGAAAAGTCTCCCATTTCCCATATATCTAGAGCTCTGCTTGCACTGCAGCAAAGATGGGGAAATGAGACCTGAGAGCACATGGTGGAACTGAACTTTGAGAAGTGGCGCTGAGGTCAAGGATACGCTCCTTCTTTTTTTCCTGCACTCCTCATCCTCCCACAAAACAGCCCTATTTATATTAGGTATAAAACTGAAGCGCTGGTCAGGAATCAGCCAAGCACTGTATCCACCCACCCCACCCATCTTCAGAGAGAAACATGGCCATCTGCAGCCAAGGAGAGGAGACTTGGGAGGCTAGATCATTGTCTCCAGTTTCCTAATATGCATGTTAAGAGGCATGAAGCTTTGAGTAGCTTCAGAAAAAAAGAGAATAAATCAATGGGTGGGAGTTGCATGAATAGAGAGTCCAGGTCAGTGGAAGGTAGAATGTTTAACAATCAGGATCTGCAACAATGGCATCAGCCCTCCAGAGGGCTGGGAGTAACTATCACCAAGAAATTAAGAGAGATTGGGATGTCAGCTGATAGATGTGCACCATGTTCACTGACCAATCGGGAAGGGGTCTGGGGAGTAGGTAGGTAGACATTTTCATTCCATGATTCTAAAGACTACAGAATTCAAGGACAACTCATCCATCATTGTTAACTATTTTATACAGCTCTTTTCCAGGAGGAAACCAAATTAATTATGGGAAACTGTCCTTAAGTAACAAAATAAATCATGTGGGAAGGAAGAACCCCAGCAGCTCCAATAGATGGCATCTATGCCCCCATAACTCTTTGGGTACCAGTTGCCTCAGTTGTCCTGGTGAGGGTTATAATGAAAGCTACCGATGCGGTTATGGGGAGAAGAAAATATCATAACATATAACTGAGTGTTTACAATGGGCAAAGGACTATTTTAAATGCTTTGCTTATATTGCTTATATCTTACAACTGCACATTTAACAAATACAGAAACATAGGCAGAGAGAATAAGTGAGTTTCTCAAGGCTGCACAGCTAGGAAGACGGGGAGGAGAATGAAACCCAAGAGATGTATACACGTTTCACTCAAACACTTAGCACAGTGCCTGGGACAAAATGGGGCTTGTGATGACTGTTATTATAGAGGCAACACAATATGGTCATTGAAAAAGAGTGTTCTGCAGCCAGTCCATATGACATCATACAGGAAACTTAAGTTCTCTATACCTAGTGTTCGTATCTGTAAAGTGGGCACAAAATGTCTATTCCATAGGGAGCTTTGAAGATTAAGTGATTTAATGCATGTTAAATGTTTAGAAGGATATCTGGCAAATAATCAATGCCCCACAACATAAGCTAATACCATATAAACATGCCCTAGATTACAAATACATCCAGGTGTTTAGCATGTCAATATAGCCCATATGTTCATGTCTGTAATATATACAAAGGGCAATCACTCAAAAGTCACAGCTTAGTGACGAGGCATCATTAATAGCCACTGACATCTTCTGGTTGCACAGTATCAGAGAAAGTGCACATATTAGATTGCTTTGTGCTTAACCAAACTCCAATTGTACACAGGCCCTCAAATCCACCGGACAGTGGCAATTTTTCTACAGGAGGTTCTTGTCTGGGAACCTTGCCTCTCAGGTTCTCCTTTAACCTCAAGTGAATTTCCCAGATTTGAATGAGTGAAGGGGAAGGGACTGAGAAGAAATGGAACATTTTCCATGGACTTTCTGCTGTAAGCTCTCAAAGAGACACCTGGGACTGGTGTGGGGGTGGAGACTGATGTCTTCTACCCAAATCTGCAGTGCTGGTGGTTCTGCTGTCCTACCTGGTGAGCTTGGTGCCGATCTGCTGCCTCAGCTCCAGCCTCTCTTCATCCGTCTGCCTGGGAAGGATGTTCTTTTCTTCTAGCTCTCGCTTGGAGGGCCTGTTGCTGAGTTTGATGGCTAAGGAGTCCTTCCGGCACACCTTCATGGCCAGGGAGCCTGCAGGAGCGGGAAACGAGTTAATAATGCTGACACTCACCTCCCTGGGCTCCCACAGGAACAACTGTGGGTCACAAAGTGGAAGGCAGGAAGACAGTGGCTTCACACCTGAGAGTGGGTAAGGACCCAAAGGACACTTGCACAGAGTTCCTGCAAGCAACTTGTTGTGCACACCTCGCAGTGTTGAGCATGTGAGGAGCACAGGGGAGCCTGTGATTGAATCTTGGCTCTCTAGGGACTGCCTGTATGCAGGTAACACCATAAAGGAGGGGCAGACTGGAGAGTAATGGAAGCAAAGGGCGGGGCAGGGTGGGGGGGGGGGGAGAAAGGACAGGGGCCTTTAGTAACCACAGGGAGCTTCACAGAGGAGGAGGGGCTGGCACCTGCAGGACAAATGAGATGCGCCCAGGCAGCAGGTTGGTGGATGTCTGCATGTGGGAAAGCTCAGAGGTGACAGATAAACCAGGTCATCACAGGAGACAAGAGATCAGTTACTGTAGAGCTGGGGTCATGAAGAAAAATAAAGCTGGGCAGACAGTGAGGTCTCTTTGGAGTGGGAGCGGAAGTGAGTTCATTAAAATAGGCAATATTCTGGGATAGTTTTTCTTTCAATGTAAGGAGTTCTGAGCAGCCAGCCAGAGCAGGGCTGCCTTCCATCTGGAATAAATTTATGGTTCTCAACCAGGGGTGATTTTGTTCCCCGGGGACCACTTGGCAAAGTCTAGAGACACTTTTGATGGTCAAAACTGGGCTTCTGATATCCAGTGGGAAGAGGCCAGGGATGCTATTAAATATCCCACAGTGCACAGGACAACAAAGTCTACTCTGGCCCCAACTGTCACCTGGGCCGAGGCCGAGAAACGCTGTTATAAACCGATCATGTCTCTGGACAGGAAACAGTGCCCAGGGCTGAGCAGCTACTCCTTCCTCCTGGGTCATTTGTGCCTTTGGCCGCCCCTGTGCTCCTCTCCTGAACATCGCACTGATCATGTCATTGCCACAGGACTCCTACCAGCAGCAGGAGAAGACTGGGCAGTAAGTTTGGGGATTCCTCTGGATTTTATTTTGTAGGCTAGTTCTCTCCCTTCCTCACTGGTTTCACAACATGGACTTTGGAATGAGACAATGGTATCAAATCCTAGCACTGCCTCTGAGTAGATGTGAGGTTCTGGGTAGGTCACTGGCCTGACCCTTTTCTTCCCCTCTCTGTAAAATGGGGCAACAGTGTCCACGCCACTGTGTGTTGTAAGATGTAGATAACAGAACGAAAATCTTAGCACGTGACCAGGCATGATATATATTCAGTGAAAAATTGCTATAAGTTCATTTATTAAAAAGTTAACCAAATATCAGTCTCTAATCACTTAACTAAAATGTATTGGTTACTCATGGCCAGAATGACAGATTTTGAACTTTACTTTCTTCATCTCTTCTCTCAGCACGTTTGAGGCCCTAAGTAAGACATTTCAATTCAGGTCTTCTAAATTTTGTTGAGGTCCGCTTAAAGTGAATTTGCTGCATACACAATGGTGAGTCTATCTGAGTATTATGCAGATTCAAATTGAATTATAAGGTTCCTACCCCTTTTTCTGAGGGAGGGGGCTGCATCTCAAGGGAAGCAGTCAAAGCAAGGAAGGGGCATCTAAGTAGCAGGGGGGCAGCATGATGTAATTTTTAGAACTTTGGGGATGTTCAGAGGACATTGACCCTTTCATTTTACTAATGAAAACAATGAGGCCCTAAGAGGTTAATTGAGCTGCCCTGTGACCCAGGGCCAGTTGGCACCAGGCCTCAAGTTAGGACCACAGTGTTGGGCAGCTCATCAGCACTCTTTCTATAAAGGCCCCACCCCATCCCCGTTGAAGAGCTGGATGCACGCACTGGTGTACAATGAGCTGTCGTCATCCTCGTCTTCCTCTTCGTCCTCCTCTTCCCTTGTGTAGAGACAGGAAGAGTCTTCGTAGTCTGATTCATGAGGCACATTTTCTTTATTGTCATCACATTCAATCACAACAGTTGGCACTTGTCTTATTTCTGGAAGGCCCAGAGGTCCTGCTTTTGTGATACCATCACCCGAGTGCAAACCGGAGCTGTGGTAAGAGGTGGGGCAGGGGACTCGCTGCTCAGAGCTGTTCAGAGAGAAGGAGGAGAGAAGACAGTCACTCTTGCTAATGTTTATAAATAGCTCAGAACCTTCTTAAAACTCAGTGGTCAGTTCCTAAGAGAAAAAAGGGTCTCCAGGGCAACTGAAGTCTCATTTCTCATCTGATAGTAAAACATTTGAGGCCAGCAGACCTCTGATGGTGACAGCAGCACGGGGTAGGAGTGGAAATCCTTATTCCCTGTGGATGGATGGTGGTGACACTGGCACAGCAATGAAAATGTCTTTAATAACACTGAGCTATATACTTCAAAATAGTTAAAATTTAATTTTTTTTGGTCCTGTGTAACTATAATTAAAAAAATAAAAACACAAAATTAAAAAATGCATTTCATTCCACAAATATTTCTGGTTAAGAGTCATACCTCCAAGTGGCAAAGGAAAGTTTCTTTGCCACTGACATGTCTCATAGGAGGAGTAAAAGGATTAATTTGGTGGAGAAGCTAGAGATCCAGAGAACAGAGAATGCATGAAGTTCAAGATTCAGGGAAAGAAAAGAGGTGGGACCACAGGGCTGGTGACTCATTCATGAACATCAGGGTGGACATGGTCAAGAATGACCATGAGAAAGTTCTTTCCCCTCAGCAGCCACAAGTACCATAGTCTGTTTGTTGTTGTTGTTGTTGTTGTTGTTGTTGTTATTGTTGTTTTTTGCAGGTCAGTTTTCCATGCAGCAGTGATAATGACATTCTTGATTTTCTCCCTTAAATTGAGCCAACTCAAATAAAATGTATTTTTAATGAAAAATTATTTGCTTCATAAATAGAACCCATATAAGTCCATTGCAGGAAAATTAGGAAATGCGAAACATAAAAAAGTAGTTATTTTTTTAAATAGACTCTAGTTTAGGCTCCCAAAGCAATTTAGAATCCTTTTCATGAGACTCTGAATAAAGCCCAGCAAGAATAGTGGGCCAGAAACACACAGCTGAATTTTATAATTCTTCTTCAGATTAATTGGAAGTGGGATTTATATCTTTTATTTAAGGAATTCCTAAAATGTAGAAAATTCAACACATTTACCATCCAAAAGTTTTTGATATTCAAGTGTGAGGTTATACTATATATCAATGAATTCACATTAAAATATTTTTATACAAAAGAAAAATCTTACTCATGACATGAGAATGCATGATAGTCTCCTTTGAAACTTTCAATTATGCTTTAAATTATTGCTATGTCTAATTTAAATTCAATTAACTTTCTTCCTTCCATTTTTCCTAAGTGCTGTTTTGCTCTTTATATTTTTCACATAACTCTTCAGTGACACAAATGGAAAATCTAGTTAACACGTTATGAGTTATGACATTCAAGGCAATGAATTCAATCAACTAGAAAAAAAGCCCTTCAACTACTAAGATTAAATCAAGTATTTACAAAACTGCAGCATCTTATTAGACACTAGAGGCCTGGTGCACGAAGTTCATGCACTCAGGGGTGGGGTGTCCCTCAGCCCAGCCTGTGCCCTCTTGGACATCCTAAGCCAGCAGTTGGACATCCTTAGCACTGCTGTGGAGGTGGGAGAGGCTCCTGCCACTGCCACTATGCTTGCCAGCTGTGAGCCCAGCTTCTGGCTGAGCTTCGCTCCCCTTGTGAGAGAGCACTGACCACTAGGGAGCAGCTCCTGATATGAGCGCCTGCTACTTGGTGGTCAGTGTGCATCATAGTGACTGGTTGTTCCACCGTTTGGTTGATTTGAATATTAGCCTTTTATTATGTAGGATTAGAGGCCTGGTGCATGAAATTCATGCATGGGGGCGTGGGGTTGTCTCTCAGCCCGGACTGCACCCTCTGCAATCTGGGACCCCTTGAGGGATATCCGACTGCCTGTTTAGACCCGATCCTGGTGGGATTGAGTCTAAACTGGCAGTCGGATATCCTTCTCACAATCCAGGACTGATGGCTCCCAACTGCTCGCCTACCTGGCTTCCTGATTGCCCCTAACTGCTTCTGCCTGCCAACCTGATTGATGTCTAACTGCTCCCCTGTCAGCCTGTTTGCCCCAAACTTCTCTCCTCTGCCAGCCTGGTCACCCCTAACTGCCCGCCCTTCCAAGCCTGGTCCCTCCCAACTGCCCTCCCCTGTTGGCCTGATTGCCCACAACTGCCCTCCCTTGCAGGCTTGATCCCTCCCAACTTCCTTCCTCTGCTGGCCATCTTGTTTGTTGCCATCTTGTGTCCACATGGAGCAGGATTTTTGATCACATGGGGGCAGCCATCTTGTGTGTTGGAGTGATGGTCAATCTGTAAATTACTCTTTTATTAGATAGAATAGAGACCAGGTAAATGGGTGGGGCTAGCTTATTTGCCTTAAAGAGTGTCCTGGATCAGGGTAGGGGTTCTCTTGAGGCATGGGGCGGCCTGGATGAGGGGCCTGTGGTGGTTTGCAGGCCGGCCACACCCCCAGTGGCCCAAGTGGAGGCCCTGGTACCTGGGATTTATTTATGTTCTACAATTGAAACTTTGTAGCCTGGAGTGGAGCCAAGCCTTTTGCTTGCTCTGTGGTGACAGCCGTTTCTGTTTGGGTTTATTTAAATTCTATAATTGAAACTTTTTAGCCTGGAACAGAGGCCTAGGTGCTAGGGCTGCAGAAGCTTGGCTTCCTCCATTGCTGGGGCAACCCTAGCCTTTGCTCTCTCCAGCTCCATGGCTGCTGCCATTTCTGTTGGGATATATGTATGTTCTATAATTGAAACTTTCTCCATTGCCGGGGAAACCCAGGCCTTCCTCCTGCTCTTAGTGGCTGCAGCCCAGCCATCTTGGTTGGGGTTTATTTGCATATTTGCTCCTCTTTTGCTGGTGGGTGTCGTTGATGGGTGTGGCTTCTGGTTGTAGTGAAGGTGTGGTCAATTTGCATAATACTCTTTTATTAGCTAGGGCTAGGGGCCCAGTGCATGAAATTCATGCACTGGGGGGGGGGGGTCCCCCCTCAGCCCAGCCTGCCTTCTCTCACATACTGGGAGCTCCCCATGGGGAGCGGGCCTAAACTACAGTCTGGCCTCTCTTTGTGGGAGGTGACCTGGCTGTTCAGGGAAAGGCACTAGCCCCATCACCCCCCTGCTGCAGCCACTGCCAGTCACGGCAGCCACCAAGGTGTTTTCATCAACATGGACTCTGGTGCCTTCACCATGAAACAAATGACAATTTTCTTTAGGCATTTTCAAGATGTGTCTTTCATAAGATATGACATTTCTTTATTTTTTTTATCCTCACCTGAGGACATGTTTCCATTGACTTTTAGAGAGTATGGAAGAGAAAGGGAAAGACAGAGAGAAACATTAAAGTGAGAGGAACACTTTGATTGGTTACCTCCTGCATGAGCCCTGACCTGGGCCCCAGCAAGGGAGAAACCTGCAACATAGGTATATGCCCTTGATCAGAATCTAACCCAGACCCTGCGGTTGGCAAACGTAGGCATTATCCACTGAGCCAAACTGCCTAGGGCAGGATATGACATTTCTTAGCCCTCCAGCATTGGACCTTAGTTTTCTTCTCCAGGAGTGTGGTGGTAAACCCTAGATTGCTTTTTTGGGTTCTTATACCCAAGTTACTAAGAATATTACCAGTGGCATACAGGGAGCTTAGCCAATGAGTGGCCAGAAAAGGTGTTTGCTCTATACTTCACATCTATCTCCTCTGATCTCCGGCTCCACCCCTGCCAAGGCTGAAAGCTCTGGTCCTGGGTGGAGGACTTCCAGCTTGCTGCCATCACACTGTGATCACCCTGCTCCACTCTTGGCCAAGGCTGCAAGCCTCTGGCCGAGGCTCCGAGGCTCAGGTTCTGGGTGGGGACCCCCAGCTTGCTGCCATCACACTGAAATCACACTGCTCCACCTCCAGCCAAGGCCTCAAGCCTCTGGCAGAGGCTCCAAGGCTCAGGCCCTGAGTGGGGGAATCCCAGCTTGCTGCCATTACACTGAAATCACCATGCTCTGTTCCCAGCCAAGGCCATAAGCCTCTGGCCGAGGCTCTGAGGCTTGGGCCCTGGATCAGGGATCCCCAGCTTGCTGTGATCGCTGGGCTCTGCCCTGGCCAAGGCTAGCAAGGGCAGGCAGAAAGCTTGGCTTCCTCCGTTGCTGGGGTAACCTAAGCCTCCTTCCTACTCTCAGTGGCCACAGCCATTTTGGTTCGGCTTATTTGCATATCGCTCCTGATTGGGTTGTGGGCGTGGCTTGTGGGCATAGCAGAGGCATGGTCAATTTGCATATTACTCTTTTATTAGATAAGATGAGCAGCTAAAGGGGTCCATTTTCCATCTAATTCAATACAAATGGTCACGAGCACAGGAAGGTGAAGAACATGGTAGATGACTCTGGGTGACAAATATAACAGCTGACTGAAAGGTTACTGACTGAGGGCGCTAGTGCACCACCTCACAAGGCACCCTTTTCAGGCAACCACACACACTGCATTCAAATTCTACTTGGCATTCCACACTGGGTATTAAAGGAAGCAGGGACAGAGGAGGCAGAAATGTAATTCCATAGCTTATGCTTTGCCCCACCTGTCTTCTCTTCTCCCTAATCTATAAATTAATTAACAATGGCTCCAACAAAGGCACAGAGCTGGAAATATTAGATCTGAGGGATGAAAAACAGCCAATAGATATTTATGTTTGGTGGGGAAAAGAGTTGGAAACCAGAATGTATGAATTCCTAAGGCAAAGGGTTCCAAAGTGCCTCAAGAGGACTGAGAAAGGAGAAATATTATGCAAAGGAAGACAAAAAACCACAGCCTTACCAGGCAGCTGTGATCAACAGGGCCCTATGGTTTCTCTTCCCTCAAAGACACGAGGGAGTGTGAGTCTGAGTAGAATGGGATTGGAAGGTTGATCCCCCAGGTGCTTAGGCAGGTACTAGGTATCATGTGACCTACTAACTTTGTGAAATAGGTACCAGCCACTGCCTGTGGGGGCTCTATAGACCCAGCTGGGACCCCACGTGGCCAATAAGATCATCTTCCTGAGGTATGACTCTATAGTCTAGAACATGATAGAATGTCTACTTTCTGGCCAGCATGGTTCAGTGGTTGAACATTGACCTATGAACCAGGAGGTCAAGGTTTGATTCCCTCTTATAGCACTTGCCCGGGTTGCAGGCTGATCACCAGTGGGGGCTGGGGGTGTGGAGGAGCCGATCAAAGGATCTCTTTCATCACTAATGTTTCTATCTCTACTTCCCCATAAGGATGAAAAGGGTGCTTTGTGGGAAGCTAGGTGAACACACCAAAACAGTTTTTAAATATTCTATTAATAAATACTCATTGATGGCCAACTCTGAGTGGAAGGAGGACAAACACCCAGATGGGCTTGTCTATCTGGCAACTCTGGATAAGCACAGGAGAGCAAGAAAAAGACAGATGTGAGCAATGGGTTGGCTGAGGAGAAGGTTGGGTGGTTATTGACTTCAGATTCAGGATTTAGGATATAAATCTGACTCAATTTTGCCACTTACTATTGGTCAAATTATCCATGCCCTTATGGAGACTCTCACTTGTTATTTATAGAAATGGCTTTCCAAATGGTTTCAAAACACTCTCAGTTTCAGTCTAGTTTCCACACTTCTGTCAGAGCAACTTTCTACAACTCAGATCTAGTCTCACCGTTAGAACTCTGATTGCCTGTCCTATCTCCAACCACTGCTTCAAGGGTGACAAATGGAAAATCCAATGAACATGTCATGAGCTATACGATTCAAAGCAAGGAACTCAATGTACCCCTTATTACACTTGGCCTCCACCCTGGTTGTGGGCAGGAAGGGGAACATACAGCTGAATGTAAGTTGCTGGAAGCCAATCAGTGTTTTAATAATAGAAAGCTGTGGATAGGAAGTTAGGAGGGTTGGTCAACCTTGATTGCTCTGAGGGGTTGGACCTGGTTACTGGGATGTTGATGGTTGAAGCAGCCCCCACCTGTTATGCCTAAGAAGATCTACTGATTGACTTTTACTGGTGTCTCTGGCCTGGGGGATACAGCTGTATCTTATGATTTTCATCTTAATAAAAGGAGTGGTGAAGCCAGAGTGAGGGGGAGTTCTGCCACTAGAGTTGAACTACCGTCTGGCCCCCATTTTCCAAATTAGTATTTTTCTGAGTATCTTTATTCATTTATATGCGGCCTCCTCCAGAAACCCAAACCCTGAACCGGGGACCCTGAATCGTGTGGGAGGTGAAAAGGGGTTCACACAGTAATTTTTAGCAGTGCGGGTTTTATACACTGGAGTTGCCACTTAGAAAGTGTTGTCTTCTAGTTAAAAGGTCTCACTGCTGAAAAAAAGTAAAAACCCAGAAGCAGTCATGCAATGCCTCGCACAATTTGACGCATATTATGAACCCAGTCTCTGTCCCCGTACAATTTACCCCATGGTCATGCACAGCAATGCATTGCACACTCTTGGCCTGTTGTGTGCTCCCATCCCACCTTCACCCTAATTTCTATTTATCCTTTCTTAACTGGCTCAGGCAACATGTTGCCTCTGTTCCTGGGAGATCCTGCGATAGTGAAAATTGGGAACATCTGTTTGCTATCTTTCCTTCCCCAACCATGCTGCATGTTGTGTTAGGGGCCAGAACCATGTCTAATTCATGTCTGTAACAGATGCCTAGCACCATGCCTGATACAAACTGGACACTCAGTAATTGCTCACTGTTTTTGCTGAATGAAGGAAGTATGGGCCATGATCACTGATACTCAGGTGCAGTTGTAAGTGTTTGACAAATCATTTTTACAAGGTATTAATTAAGAGATCTGTTCTTTCTTTTCAGGGAAGCGTCTGGTGTTGTATTGCATGGCTGTGGATGTCCGTAACTTGGTTGCCACTGTTATCAATGGCTTTAATAATGAAAAAGGCATCCTGATCCAATAGGTGGAAGAACTAAGATAGAGAAGGAAAGGAGGGAGTGAACACAGTGAACATTTATTGAACATGTTGCCTACTGTTCTAGAAGTGTTCACATCCAGCACCTCATTTCATCTTTCTAATAACTCTGCAGGAGAGGTGTCATCTCATTTTATTAAGCAGGAAATAGAGGCTTTAGAGGGGTAACAAACAGGTGCATGAGGACACTGGGAATAAAGATAGAAGAGAATCTGAACCCACTCTGTTTCAATGCATTATATCCCAAAACTGAATTATGCTACTTGTAAGATTGTGTTCTTTGATTCAATACAAACCCTGCTAGTTGTACACATGTAAGATGAAAAGAATGAACAACATGGGTAAAAATGGGCATTATTACTTTTTAAATATTTTAAATCTTGCTAGCCAGGGTAAGTAATAGTGTTCTACCCTACCATGGTCAGGCCATATCTGGGGTACAGAGTTTAAAGGAGTCATCTTAGACACTGGATTATAATGGTCAGGATGGTGAGAGGAGTCACTTGCTGGCATATTGTCATGGCAGAGTTAAGTACATGCCGCAGATGGCCAAATATTTATGATCTGGTTCTTACGGAAAAAGTTATCTGACTCCTGGTCTAAACCAGGTTTCCTAACCCTTGGTCACAGCCACACTCCTTAGTGTGTTTTTGGTTTGTGCCATATCTGATGATTTACATTGTATTTTTAAATCAACACTTAAAAATCTTCAATACTAATTTAGCCTCACCTTAAGCAATAATATATTTGTAATCAAAGGCTTCATATGATAATTATGTATTTATAACTTACAGTTAAATTAAATGACTACTAAAACTTTTATAAAAGGCTGTGCTAAGCTTGCTTTATGTACCACCATTGGTGCGTGCATCACACTTGGGTGAAGTGATGGTCTGGAAACTCTCTGACCTGCAACATGATTGACATTTTGGGTTAGACAATTCTTTGTGGTGGGGGCTGTCCTGTATACTGTAGCATGTTCCCTGCACCCCTGGTCTTTACCCACTGGATGACAGTGGCATCTCCTCTAATGTGACAACAAAAATATCACCAGGAACTACAATGGTTGTGCCATGCATTGCATTTTCAGAGTTGTAGCACAAGGGTCACTTCTAAAGCAGCTTTGGTGCTGATTGCGAGGAATTTGCAGGATTAGTGGATGATGCTAAGTGTCCAGATCTCTGTCTCCTAAGTTCCTGACTTTCTGTGTCTCAGACTCTCACTGTGACTGTACCATTAATTTGATGCCGTCTCCCACTGAGTCAGTTACTTGCAGCCCTGGTCTAGTCCCCGAATGTAAGATCACTAGCCTGACTCCTGAGCGCAACAGCGTGTCGCCTAGATTGGTGATTTACAGAATGATGCTCTGGTGGCTTCAGTCATCACATCTTCCAGAGCACCTGCCAAGCCCTGAGGAGAAGCTGATTCATGTAATCAAGAGATGCTTCACATTGAAAACTCTTTGAAGTCAAGCTTTCACTTTGCCTGGAATTCAAGTGGCTCTCATAGCACATGGGTTATGTTCTGTTCCTCTTCCTGGTGGCTGACCAGGTTCTAAAACCAGAGGTAAATGTAACGCCCCTCATTCTGATCTTGTGGAGCCTTCCTTAACGTGTGCTGGATTGCTGTACCCAATGGTGAAAAAGTTAATGTTTTTAAGTGCTGACACTACAACCTGTATTGATCTATTTAGGTCTCACAACAACCCTTGGAAATGGGGTGCTGTGATTCCCCCCATCTCAGAGAGGAAAAACGAGGCCCATGACCATGGTCACAGCTGGAGGGATGCAGGCCTTACTGAACGGGGCAGCAGGACTACAGCACCTGGTCTCCCACTGATGTCACCCCGCGGAAGCAGCAGTGCTTCAGTGGCCCAGATCTTGCTGTTCTTCCAGAACCTTCCTCCCTCCCCAACCCCGGCACCCAGCCCACTCTCAACTGTTGTCAAACAGGTCTGATCATTCCACTTTTCCAATGAAGATCTTTGAAGGGTCTCACTGTAAAACCGAATGATAAATTTTAATCCTCTTTGGCATGGAGTTGGGGCCTCATTGTCTGACCCCACAATTCCTTTCAGTCTCCTTTGTTACTGTTCTTCACTGACTGCCCAGTCTTTCAGCCACAGAGGGCCACTTCCCACTTTCCAAGCACATTGTGAATGCCCTGCCTCCTCTTGCTGCTCCTCTCATCGCTCTGCCTTAGCCTATTCTCTGAGTTTGGCTGGAAGCATCCTGCCACAATTCAGGGACAGCTCACATGCCATTCCTTTTGAACAGTCTTTTCTAACTTTCCCAACGAAAATCGGCCCTTCTCTGTGCTTCCACATTTCCATTCTCACCTCCATTACAGCACCTGTCACATTATGTTGTAATTATGTGTCTACGCATTTGCTCCCTGCCCCTAGTGACTACGTCTTTCGAAGACAGAGGCTGGTTATTAATTACCTTCATATCCCAGCCCCATTTTGTGCATGTTTTTTGGAACTGATGGAAAAGTCAGCTCAGTATTTGGGCTGAAGTCTCTTGGAATTAGAAGATGTCACATTACATTTCTCATCATTTAATTCACTAAAATAATGATCCCTGTTCCTGAGGATCTTGCTGTTGCAGGGAAAGTATCCTTGTGAAAGAAGAATTAAGGTTTCGAAAATAGTGATCTAGAGTTTTTCCCTAAGAAGATAATCCAAAGAGGTCTATGTAAGGAAGAATGCTCTTGGTCTCAGGACCAGCAGTGTGAGCACAGATGTAACAGAGAGAGCCTAAGGTTATTCTGTTTTCCAATTCTGCGCTCACAGGCTGTCAGGCCCCTTTAGTGAGGACTGTCCAGAGTAAGGCTGCTTTGTAAGGTGAAGTAAAAGAGAACCATAAGGCTTCTTCTTATGTGATATTCTATAATGAATTTAAATAAACATCAAAGACCCCCAAATTATTCCACAGGGAGAAACATGAGCTTCTGTTCCCCCTTTGGTAGCTCCAAATGATGTAATTTTCCTGACAAATATAGCAGGGATGAGCATGCAAAAAACCTAAGGGAATTCATGACACTTACAGACGTTGGACAGCTGCACCGCTGTGGGATATTTCCTTTCTACTCCTCATACCGGGGCTGCATAGCTTAGGAGGAAGGAGCCAGCATCCTGCAAACCACCACAGTAACTAACACGCTTGGTCCCCACGGGGCCTGTCAGAGTGCTTTGTACATGTTCATTATCTCACTCTTCACAGAAACATGCAGGTAGGAACAGTATTGTTACGATCTTGATTGTATGCACCACAAATTCAAAACAACATGAAATATAATAATTATTTGTATAAGGGAAAGCACAGATGCTCACAGAACTCAACTACTCTTTCACTCTGAATTCTGCTGTGAGGAGCCTCGGGTTAAGGCTACTGTGGAATAGAGGTGGGTCTGAATTCTGGGCTGGAGCCATATAGCAGGTTTAGTGTGAGCAGCATGTGGCTGGGGGCAAGTAGGGATGCCGAGAGAATAGGATTCGAGAGAGGAGAGAATAATTATAGAGCTGGCTAGCCCAGCCTTGGATAATGGAGTGTTGTCAATGAGGAAGAGTGCAGTGGGTTTATTGTGGCCACATTAATGATGTGTTTCTTTAGGATAGAAAGACATCACCATTAATGCCTCCTGGTACTGTGCTCTAGTTCTCCTCAATTCCCTGTCCCCACTGTACAAAATGTAACAGTCGCTGGCTTATCATCTATTTCTTCCACTAAAAGGTAACCTCTCAAGAAGGTGGACTTTATTTTGTCCTTTCTGTCTCCCTAGAGGATGCAACAGTCTGAATATCTTCCTTCATGAAAATGATGGAAGAACAGCAAAGAATAAACAGTTGTTTACCTAACACAGGAGGGCTGCTACTTACAGGAGATATACTAAGAATAGAAGACTTCAGAAAGCTTGAGAGTAAATGGCTGTCTTCAACTGGTAAAAAGCATGCATTTCACACTCTCTTCTTCGTTATGTCCCATGACATGCCAGGGAAGTGAGACACTTTCTTCCCTCCCCTCTGTACGGCTCCATCATGAACAACATTTAATAGGTCCCCTTTTTGGAAAATTCAACTTCCTTCTTCAACTTTTCTAAACTGAGTAGGAGACACATAGATTGAAAGAACAAGGGCCCCTCTCAGATCGCCTTTACCCACCCCCAGTTTTCTACATTTGTATAATCACTAGAGGCCCAGTGCATGAAATTCATGCACCCTCTCCAATCTGGGACCCCTCAAGGGCAGTCGGACATCCTTCTCACAATCCAGGACTGCTGGCTCCAAACTGCTCGCCTGCCTGCCTCCCTGATTGCCCCTAACTGCTTCTGCTTGCCAGCCTGATCACCCCCTAACCATTACCCTGCCAGTCTAATTGATGTCTAACTGCTCCTCTGCCAGCCTGTTTGCCCCCAACTTCCCTCCTCTGCCGGCCTAGTCACCCCTAACTGCCCTCCCCTGTAGGCTTGATCGCCCCCAACTGCCCTCCCATGCAGGTCTGGAACCTCCCAATGGCCCTCCCCTGCTGGCCATCTTGTGGTGGCCATCTTGTATCCACATGGGGGCAGGATTTTTGAGCACATGGGGGCAGCCCTCTTGTGTGTTGGAGTGATGGTCAATCTGCAAATTACTCTTTTATTAGATAGGATAGAGGCCTGGTGCATGGGTGGGGACCAGCTGGTTTGCCCTGAAGAGTGTCCCAGATCAGGGTGGGGGTTCCCTTGGGGCATGGGACGGCCTGGGGGAGGAGCCTGTGTAGGTTTGCAGGCAGGCCACACCCCCTAGCAACCTAAGTGGAGGCCCTGGGATTAATTTATGTTCTACAATTGAAACTTTGTAGCCTGGAGTGGAGCCATGCCTTCTGCTGGCTCCATGGCTGCGATATAATTCAAACATTGTAGCCTGGAGTGGAGGTCTAGGTCGGCCAGAGCTGCAGAAGCTTGGCTTCCTCCATCGCCCGGGCAACCCTAGCCTCTGCTCTCTCCAGTTCTGTGGCTGCCACCATTTCTGTTGGGATTATGTATCTTCTATAATTGAAACTTTGTAGCGTGAGTGGAGGCCTAGGCTGGCAATGGCAGGCGGAAAGCTTAGCTTTCTCCATTGCCGGGGAAACCCAAGCCTCCCTCCTGCTCTCAGTGGCTGCAGCCATCTTGGCTGGGGTTTATTTGCATAAATTGCTCCTGATTGGCTGATGGGCATGGCTTGACTGGTGGTACAGTCAATTTGCATATTACTCTTTTATTAGAAAGGATATTGCTAAGCATCTCTGGATTTTAAAAATTAGGAGACTGCCTTATCTTTCCTGTTTATTATGAGTGAGGGACAGGCAGCTTATTTTTAATAATTTATAAAGAAATGAAGGCCAAGACATCTACAACATTTCAAGGTCATTACAACACTCGGTCCCTTTTTCGGGGAGCTTTATAACCCTGGCTTTATCTATATCACTTGGCAACAGCCAGATGCAGAGTAGAGCAGGTGACT
Organism: Antrozous pallidus; assembly: GCA_027563665.1. Classification (NCBI taxonomy): domain Eukaryota; kingdom Metazoa; phylum Chordata; class Mammalia; order Chiroptera; family Vespertilionidae; genus Antrozous; species Antrozous pallidus. Next base: position 125,855,963 of record CM050508.1, on the reverse strand, counting down.
CAAAGTAGAGGGGGATTGCAGGTGATAAAACACCTTTGATACTTTTGTGGAAAATGAGGAGCAGATATTGAAGTTAAAAATCACTGTGCATTTTAAATCCTTAATCTTCACTGAAAACACCTGGAAACCATTTCGCCATCACTTCTAAAGAAAATCATATAATAAAGGAATGTTGCTTTCTAGTTTCTAATTTCAAATGCAACATTGTGAAAATGAAAAAGACATTACTCCCCTCAAAGGAAAGAAAAAAATATATCATATACAAATATGACAAGAAAAATGAAATTAAACTTCAAGAGGACCAGTTTTCGTAATTTAGTTTGCATGAGTTATAAAGGGAGTTTTCAGAGGAGAGAGGGAACAATCAATCGTTTTCTTCTGAGAGACCAAAAATGTGTGAGAAACTATGCTACAAATTTCAGTGCCTGAGCCTGAGGCTGGAAAATGACAGAAATAACATTGCAACCCAAGAAAAGAGCTAATCAGCTTTATTTTAGGGCAGCAGGCACACACTGTGCTCCATCATGCCCTAGGATTAGCCTTCTGAGATAAAAACTCAACATTAGAGCCTTTGTGTTTTGTTGGATTTCTGTCAGCAAGAAACTGTGCCCATCTATATACAGATGGGGTTCTGAGCGTCCTGGAGTAGGGAATGTGTTTTGAGCTTCTTCTTTTTCTAGCAGTGGTAATGAATTCAAATTAATTCATTCACACCCTTTCTCTGTCCTTGCAGGAACGAATGACCCACATTTCTGAAATAAGGCCTGGACTTGGGATATGATGAATAACACAATAAGACATGCAGAGTCTGCCCACTGATCACCCTTCTCTCCCCATCTCTGATGGAGGAGCCACACAGTGGTGGCTCTTTCACAAGACTTCATCCCTAGACTAACATCCTAGACCATGCTTAGTTGGATGGTGGTGCCAGGAGGGCAGTACGTGGGAGTGAGGAGGCTGATGTTTGAGTCCCAGCTGGGCCATTCACTAAGTGTGCGAATGGGTCGCCAGTTCCTCATCAATGACATGGAGAAACCTGTTTGCCCACCACACAGACCACTGTGAGATCAGACGATAATGCTGGTGCTGTTGTGCCTAAATAACACCAATGTGGGTAGTTGCTGTTTTAACAGGGATGTGCTTAGACATTGGCAATAAACCAGTCATTATGGATATTATTTGTTAGTTTATTAAAACACTTCCTTTAACATTTTTATATTTCTGGCCTGCAAAATTTGTCTGGACAATGGTTTGTAAGATCAAAGAATCACTATTTATTCATTGGGCAAGGCAGATTTCAACTGATGTACACATAGGAATCCAGGCATGGATTCTCTCTCTTTTGAAAATACACTTCCTTTTTAATCCTCTTAATTCTTCAAAAGATGTTAATGTTCTATATAGTCTCATTTTCACCTTCTTCCAATCGGTCTGCTCACCAACCTTGCAGGGGATGATCTCTTTTGCTCACAGTGAAAGTACCTTGTACCGAAATCTCATCATAATAGCAGTTAAACGGTAAAACAGTAACTACAGGCAGCCCGCTTACAGATATGTACAGTATATGCTTTAAAATCAAAGAATTGACCTCAAGTAAGAGTCTGATAAAACTCTGACCTTAAAGGGTTAGGGACAAATGTCTAACCAGAATTGCAGATTTTAAAGAGATGGCCATCAACGTGAGAAAAAGGAATCTTTCCCTGAAAACGTACTTCACTTAAAAATGTATGCCATTTGCATGAAAATAAACAACATTCTGAACTTCTTCAAAAATGCCACTTCACAAGCAAGTAACACTCAGGCATTCAGAATTTAGTTCTTGCTAGGACACCAATGCATCCCTGCTTATCATCCTGGGGCACTCTTATTTGCAGGTGGAAATGTCATTAACATAAGCTAGTGCAGTAAATGTCAGACTGTTAGGGCTACAAGAAACCCATCAAATTCAAGACCAAGAATTCATTGTTATATTTCCTGTGACCCTTGAGATCACATGAAAAAAAGTCATTGTTACCATGAAATGTATTAATATTAGGTCTAGAGGCCTGGTGCACAAAATTCATGCATGGGAGGCAGGGGATGTCCCAGAGCCCAGCCTGCACCCTCTCCAATCTGGGACCCCTTGAGGGATGTCCGACTGCCCGTTTAGGCCAGATTCCGGTAGGATTGGGCTTAAATGGGCAGTCAGACATCCTTCTCACAATCCAGGACTGCTGGCTCCAAATTGCTCGCCTGCCTGCCTCCCTGATTGCCCCTAACCACTTCTGCCTGCCAGCCTGATCACCCCCTAACCACTACCCTGCCAGCCTGATTGATGTCTAACTGCTCCCCTGTCAGCCTGTTTGCCCCCAACTTCCCTCCTCTGCCAGCCTGGTCATCCCTAACTGCCTTCCCCTGCAGGCCTGGCCCCTCCCAACTACCGTCCTCTGCTGGCCTGATCACCCACAACTGCCCTCCCTTGCAGGCCTGGAACCTCCCAGCGGCCCTCCCCTGCTGGCCATCTTGTGGTGGCCATCTTGTGTCCACATGGGGTCAGGATCTTTGACCACATGGGGGCAGCCCTCTTGTTTGTTGGAGTGATGGTCAATTTGCAAATCACTCTTTTATTAGATAGGATAGAGGTCTGGTGTATGGGTGGGGGCCAGCTAGTTTGCCCTGAAGAGTGTCCTGAATCAGGGTGGGGGTTCCTGGGACATGGGGTGGCCTGGGTGATGGGCCTGTGGTGGTTCACAGGCCGGCCAGTGGCCCAAGGGAGGCCCTGGGATCTGGGATTAATTTATGTTCTACAATTGAAACTTTGTAGCCTGGAGCAGAGCCAAGCCTTTTGCTTGCTCTGTGGCAACAGCCATTTCTGTTTGGGTTTATTTAAATTCTATAATTGAAACTTTGTAGTCTACAGTGGAGGCCTAGGTGCTAGGGCTGCAGAAGCTTGGCTTCCTCCATCACCTGGGCAACCCTAGCCTCTGCTCTCTCCAGCTCCGAGGCTGCCACCATTTCTGTTGGGATATATCTTCTATAATTGAAACTTTGTAGCATTGAGTGGAGGCCTAGGTTGGCAAGAGCAGGCGGAAAGCTTGGCTTCCTCCATTGTCGGGGAAACCCAAGCTTCCCTCCTGCTCTCAGTGGCCACAGCCATCTTGGTTGGGGTTTATTTGCTCCTGTTTGGCTTGTGGACATGGCTTGATAGAAGGTATGGTCAATTTGCATATTACTCTTTTATTAGATAGGATAATGAATGATTTTCACTCTTTGAAATGCCTAAACTATTTATGAAATAAGAGAATTGTAGAGATTGAAGGAATTTTGGGCTACTGATTTCAATTTTTTCTGTCCAATTTTGAAATTATTATATTCTCAATATTCTTGAAGGTGGTAATTTAATTCTGAGCTAGTAGAACTGATCAACTGAATTAAGAGGGGAATGAAAATCAGTAGCTGATTAGTATTTGAAGCCTAAATTCCTAGATTGATGCCAACTAGATCACAGAGCTTACTGCAGATATTAAAAGTAAATATTGCATAATATTTGAGATGATGAAATGTCACCTTCAAAAAAGATATGAATTATTACTAGAGAGAAAACAAATGAAAACAATCTAATTTGAGGAAACTGATACAAACAAAATCTACAACAAGATAGATTTTCAATATGCCTTTTAGGGGCACTGAAGGCAATTTAAAAAACATATTTGTATTGACTTCAGATAAAAAGGGTGAGGGAGAGATAGAAACACCAATGATGAGAGAGAATCTCTGGTCGGCTGCCTCTTGCACATTCCCTGCTGGGCACAAACCTGCAGCCTGGGCATGTGCCCTGACCCGGAATCGAACCGTTATCTATTGGTTATAGGTTGATGCTCAATTACTGAGCCATGCTGGCTGGGTTGAAGCCAACTTTTGTGTGCTGTATAATTTTGCTCTAAATTATAGGGTACTCCAAAAATGTATATACACTTTAAATATTTATAAAGGCAGTATTTATTTAAATACACTTAATTTTCAAAATAGAGCTATCAGCTGTTAAAATGTGAATACATTTTTTTGGAGACACTATTTTTGGACACTTACTGTCATGCTTTTCAATAAGATGAGTGATTTGAATTAAGTCATTTGTTCTTCACAAACAACTCTAATGAGATTGGTGGTGTTATTAATATTCCTGTTTTAAATACGGGGAATCAAAGGCAAAAGGAAGTAACATCTCTGAGATGGAAACCCTGGCAGTTAGATTCTGGAACTCACGTACTCAGCCATGGTGGTGGGCTGTCTTCATCATGGCCACAATGCCCTGTGATGTTGGATAAATATGGAACTCTCTAAGTTTGCTTCAGCTGGTCTCTAGTTCTCCTCTTCAGCGCTGTTTCATCAAATCTGGTAAGTCACTGTTGTACCTTTCTAACATGTCATTTTTTAGTGTCATCTAGCAGGTTCAGATTAGGATAATGATTAAGAACTTCATACAAATTAGAACATATTTTTAAAAATCTTGTGGTATTTTGGGGGGTTATTGAAAATTGCTAGGAGAAGAGAGAAAATAATTGTTCCCTTCTGTATTAAACTTAATAAGAACAAGAATGAAGTCATGTTGACAGGGAGAATTCTTAGGAAACAAAAAATGGCAACATTACTAGAGATAGTGGCAGTTTCCACACTCAAGTGACAGGTGGCCTGTGACTTTGTTCTGCTCCAAGGTCCTGTCATGACTCCTGGAAGACAATGTGGTTGCTCAGAAAAATCTCCCAGACTTTCTTTTTCTGAAGGGCAACCTTGCTTAAGGTGATATGTGCATTCATGCCCTATGTCCTGGCTAGTCTGTCAGAACAACCTTAGGCCTTGACCTCAGATGAGGGGGAAGGAGACAAAGGAGATAAAAGAGCCTGGGGATTGCCTTGGCTCAACTGCCATGGTCATGCTGTCTTCCTGTCCACCCCCAACTTCCATAATATCACAACACTTCCCCTCCCGCCACCCCGGTTTGTTTGCAAGGATTCATTTTGATAAAGAACCTGCCTTGGTTTAGGTCAACAAACCTACCCATTGATCTACAGTGAACTGAAATGAATAAACAGAAATTAATGAACCAAAGAATACTGGTTCATGTTGGGTAGTGCTTTCAACAGAACCTTTGAAAATGTCATGCTTTAAGTGGGAAAGTATTTAGCAATATCCTCCTAGTATACTGTCCTGACTATCTTTTTTCATTGATTAAAGCTTCCGAGAAATATAAAACTTACTGGGTGTATGGTAGACATGGGGACAGGAAACTACGCTGACCATGAGCTGCCTTTGGGAAAGCAGTTGCACTAGAGTGGGAAGAGTTCTGGATGTGTAGCAGGAAGACCCAGGCTGGAAGGCGTGGCCCTGAGGGACCACTGAGGGCAGTGCTTTCCAATATGTCTATGGGGTGGGCCAGTTTTGTTGGTTGGTTGACTTATTTACGTATTTTAATTTTCAATCCATCACAACTGGATGTTTTTGTAAAATATAATAAATATAAAAAGTTAAATTATTTTTTATTATAATAGTCAACAGACATAACATTAGCCTGTCACATGGTTATAAACATGTGTAAAGGCTGGCTCTTGCCTACCTGGCTGCAGATGGACAACAAGCAGTTTGTGGGTCACTCTTTGAGTAGCTGGCCGTGGGGAACTCAGCCTTCCTTAGTTTCTCCACGTAGTCTCACAAGGTGGTGTGGGATTACATGATAAAAAAGGTGTGTAATCAACTAAAAAGTATCATCCAAATGTTAAATTTTTATTATCATGACAGTAGTTGAAAATGATGACAAGGGGCCAAATACACTTTTTGTTCTTCTGTGAGGGCAGCTATTATTGTGGTGCAATAAAGTTAGCATACTTAGTGGCAGTGACTTGCTTTGGAGCCAACAATTTCCCAAATACAGAATGCTTGGTGAGAGGCAGTTGGGAAACTGCACCAGAAAGCTGCCGAAGTGTCCTTCTTGTCTCTGACTCTCTGCCTGGTGATCACCTGACACCTCATAGCCCCATTTTCCTCCCATAGGGCCCAATTAACAAAGGCCACTAACCTAGGGCAGGAATTAAGGGTCCCAGCTCAGATACACCCTTCCCAGCAGATCACCACTTTCTTCTTATCAGGCCAGGGAACTAGGTCAAGCAACATGCCTTGGAATCATAGTGGGAAATTTTAGGCACTTCCAAATAGTGTTCTACCCTACCATGGTCAGGCCATATCTGGGGCACAGAGTTTAAAGGAGTCATCTTAGACTCCCATACATAAATACATACACACACACTCATGCACTGCTCGCGCTCACTCGCACACATACGCATGCACACACATGCACATGCACATCAGAGCCATTCAGAACTAGCATGAGAGCTCTCCTCAGGTGATGGGGATCAAGGTCTTTGCTGAAGGCCTGCCGTTGGGTTTCTCTTGGCAGATTCCCCAGCAATGCCATTGGAAGCAGATTCCAGTGAAAGAGCGACTGCACCAGTTGCTGAACATTAGAGGTTCACATGCATCTAAGCAGACTGCAGTACTCCGCCTCCTCCACTGGCAAGAACAGGGCACTCTCTACTTTTCCCATCCCTCTGGTTTCCCACTGCCATTCTGCCAGCTCTTGTATTTTCTTATTTTGTATTCAAATAGGCATTTTTAATATCATAAAAGTAATATCTATAAAATAAAAAATTAGGCATTACAGGAAGATATGAAATAGAAAAACAAATAATTTTCTTCCCTACTCCCTGACCTGGGAATAAGTACTATTTAAGATTATGTGTGTAAACGTTCTTTAAAAATCGCTTTTAAAACTGATTTCAGAGATGAAGGGAGAGGGAGGGAGAGCTAGAAATATCAATGATGAAAGAAAATCATTGATCGGTTGCCTCCTACAAGTCCTCTACTGGTGATTGAGCCCACACTCTGGGCATGTGCCCTGACCAGGAATCAAACTGTGACCTCCTGGTTCATAGGTCAACATTCAGTCACTGAGCCACACTGGTTGGGCTATGTGTACATACTTTCAAGAAATGTTAAGGCCTCCCTATAAAAATAAAAGTGTAATTTGCTAATAGGATTGGACAGCCAAATGACCTTCCGGTCGACCTTCCTAACGAAGCCAGCACTGCAAGAGCTGAGGCAAGCCACCTCGGCTACAAGGGCTGGGTCCCTTACACGATTTTGTGGATTGGGCCTCTAGTAGAAATATAATATGTGCTAACATATATGTGATTTTTTCTTTTTGATAAGTGTGATTGTTACATAGTTTGGCAATTGGCCAACATGATTCTTTTTTTCTCCCCATACTTCCCTTGACATTCAGATTTTGGTCTTATTTTACTTTCAAACTTTCTCCCCCAGTGGCCTTCACAGCCCTGTGTCATGATCAAATACCCAGCCTTTCTTCTCCCTTCTCCCCAGTCAAGTCCATCCTCCATCCTCTATCCTCCCCCATTACCTTTCCAGCCTCTGCATGGTCATGGCCAGTGTCTTATTCAGCTCATCTATCATCCTGCAGCTGGAGGGGTGCATGGGGAGGGAGCCGCTGGCAGAGGAGTGGTGCTGGCCAAGGCTGCCATACTGCAGCTGGTGCTGTATCTGTGACGGCAGGACCGTGTGGTGGTGCTGGGTTCCACCCTGCTGGCCGCTCTTCTGGGTTGCGTAGGATGCCAGTGAGAGGTCTGGCCCTCCTACAGGCATACAGATCATCACTTTCTTTGGAGGTAGCGGAGGTGACAGTTTCACTGGCAGACAAGGCAATTTCACAGGGGCGCCAGGATCTGTTGCAGAAGGTGAGAGACAGGTGTGAGTTTTGTGGTAAGAAATCCAGAACACTGCACATGCCTACCTTGGGCTGTGGCCTTTGGGGGCCTTGAGATAAAATGCACCCACTGAAGATGCAGCAGGATGAGAGCTCTCAGCAAACACCTATCATCTCCTTTCTTGCTTAAGGTGTGCTGGCTGCAAGGGCCGTCGGGGACTCAGGCATTAGTGGTACCTGTCACACGGCTGTCAGGCTGTGGATCAACAGCAGCTGTGCACTCTCTGCTCATGGAAACCCATGGAACTTCGAGACCTGATCTAGGATGCCCCATGATGCCTACAACTTGGCCATCATGATGTGAACATATCCTTTCAGTTGGCACTTTCTAACAGGCGAGAGATTGGAAGTCAGCCCTAGGTTCAAGTCCACTAACACCATACCCCTCCACTGGTGATTTTAACGATGCACTCTCCATCCCTTCATCTGGAACCTGGGGATGATCTCTACACCTGGGAAGGTCTGCTTTCACAGAGAGCTCAGGTGCCCCATATGGGAGTGAGCTGTGAGCATGGGGGCTGCACTGGCCCACACTCTCACATGGCACCCACAGTGGGCTGTTCAAACTATAGGGAGGCTCCAAAAGGCACTAGGGGATCCGATGGAACTGGCCCCCACCTAATCCCTGGTTCCATTCCTGGACATCATCTAGCACGGGGGCAGGAGGAGGGGGCGGAAGAGGAGGCATGGCTGAGTTGTTTGGGTTGCAGGATGCATGGCCAGGAGGGCAGCTAGGGAAGAGAGGTGCGCAAGTACAGACCACTTCACACCTGATGCTCATGCCAGGAGTGGTACCGGGCTTGACTCTTGGTCTTTGAGGCCCTAGGTTTTTCTCCAACTCTCTGAGTGCTTTAAGGGTGACAGATTAATTGCCACAGTCCTGCCAAAATGACATACCTAGAGCACAAATCTGACCATATTGCTCCTCAGTTTAAAACCTGCCAGTGACCTAGGACTAAAGTTCAGCTTTGACACATCACTCAAGGCTCCAGCGGTTTCCCTGCTGATCAGTTCATCTCCTCATGTTCACATTTTATCTCCCTGAAGTCCACTCGGTCCCTCCAGTGGGAAATAGCTTGCTTCTCCCAACTTACTTCTGATCAGTATCTCCTACCACATGTACTGCTTTTCTCCCCTGGATTTTACTTATTTGCTCACTCCCAAATTCAGTCTCCATCCCCAGCTCACTCCTACCAGGTGGCCTTTGTCCCTCACATTCTCCCAGGACTGTTGCCGTCCTCCCTGGCTCCCCACGCTCAGTGGCCACCTCTTCTATTTCACAGAGAAACCACGGTGAGCCCCCAAGCCCCTCTTCCCTTTGATCAGGCCTTGTTCTTACCCTGACCTATAGGCATCACCCTCATTCCTGTTTCTACAGGCACCACCCTCACTCTGTTCCTACAAGCATCACCCTCACTCCTGAACCTCTGAGCTCCCCAAATCACCTGGCATTTCCATACCCCTGGGCCTTTGTCCTTTTCCATCAAATTGGAACTTTCCTACTCTCCCTTCAAGATCCAGCTCAAAAATGTCCTCTCCTGAAAAATTTTCCATGATCGTTACATCGCTCCTTCTATCATACATCCACTGGGTCCACTGTGAGCACGTGGATGTCAGTGCTGACAATGTCAGTATGTCACCAGAGCCAGCACTTATGCCAGGCCTATTATGTGCCCAATATTGTTCTGTGCTTTTCATTTCTAACCAATTTAATCCTCACAACAAGCCTGTATTGTTGAGACATTGTTATTATTTCACTTTTACAGACAACGTCACTGCGCTCTAAGACTCCAGACTGAGCCTCCTGTTTACATAGCCAGCCTCTCTGGAGAACAAAGACTGTGAACAATTTGTCATTATATCCTTAGCATCTTGAACAGGTGCCCAGCTCACACAGCAAGAAGCTGAAAACATGTTTACAGAATGAGCTGAAACCATGATGCTCTTGTAAGGGATGAATTCATACCTTCCCAGAAGATAGGCTAGGAGGCAGATATGAATATAAAATGGATCACAGTTCTGGGATCATGCAGCTGTGGATTCCTGGATACTACACTGCTGATTCTACAGTTGAGACACAGAAAAGCCCAGTGATTCCAAGGAGCCCGATGAGATGGCTCCCCTAACACCAAAATGTGAACCAATCATAACCACAAGGCTCCTTCAAGCTCTCCCCGAAGGCTCATCCTGTTCGACCACCACCAATGCACAGGATACAGTGGTGCTAATTCCAAAGTGGTTGAGAGCAGAAACTCACCACCTTTGTCCTGTTCCTGTTACTGAAGAATGCATTCCTGAGGCTCTGAAGTTTTAGCACAAGCCTAGCAAATGCAATGTGCCTGGAAGCATTAAAACTTATGTCAGGGACCCTTAACCCATGATTCCCTCATTTGTGGGTCGAGGTGTCTGTCTAAGGCAGGCAGATGCTCAGGTGCTTGGGCAGGAGAAAGCAGAGCCAGGAGGTGGCATGGAGCTGACTGCCCAGGAGGGCACAGTGATGACATTGAGTTCTGTCCATCTTGTGAAGTTCTAACTTCTTCTGCACCCTCTTCCACAGCATTACTTATCATTCTTCCATAGGAAAGCTTACTTGGTTTTATCATTGAAGAAACAGCCAAGTGTACGCCAGGAATTCTATCAAAACAAAGCAAGGAGGAAATGACTAGTGGGACCAAGTTAGTGGAGATGTTGTTTATTGTCCCAGGAAAGACCAGCTAGGGCCTTAGAGGTCCCTCTCTTCCCCTCTCATGCCTCCATCTTCCTGTTGGTTGTTTCATTACACATGAGCAAAAATTTAAGAGGGATAGACAATGCAATTTTGTCTCAAGCAACAAATACTTAATCAGAAGTTGAGCTTTCCCTAAGTGTTGATTCAATGCACTAGACCCCTCTGTCCTCCTCCTTGCTGGTTTTGGATTTTCCTTATGTGAAATGTATGCATTTGTTAGATTATAAATAAACATATCCCAATACTCCTGTTCAGCAAGGCACTGACATTTCTGTAGTAAGAACCACAGAGTGACATGAATGGACTGGTACTGTGCTGCATGTCACCCACCCTTTCCTTCCAAGATACCAAATTCTTTTTTTAAAAATATATTTTATTGATTTTTCACAGAGAGGAAGAGAGAGGGATAGAAAGTCAGAAACATCGATGGGAGAGAAACATCGATCAGCTGCCTCTTGCACACCTCCAACTGGGGATGCGCCCGCAGCCAAGGTACATGCCCTTGACCGGAATCGAACCTGGGACCTTTCAGTCCGCAGGCCGACGCTCTATCCACTGAGCCAAACCGGTTCGGCCAAGATACCAAATTCTTAGCATAGTTGTGAGGGTGAGACAAGACAATGTGGACTTGCTTTGTGAATGACAAAGCACTAAAGGCATTCACAGTGTGACTTGCAGGGCTCTTGCCACACTTGTGAGAGTTCACCTGGCCTCATGCTTCTCAGCCTGGGGTGTGAAGATGGAAGCCAAGGAAGCAACAGAGAATATAGTGTTTTTGTTATACAGGAAGGGCAAAAGTAGGCTTACACTTGTTCATATGGAAAATAATACAATCATGAATAAATAATAATACAAGGGAAAAACTCTGTATTTCATATACTCACAACTGTAAGCCCACTTTTGCCCACCCTTGAAGGTAAGCAGGGAAAAACCAGGTGAAAGTGAATCAAAGAGGCTCGCAAAGGACCGTCATTGCAGTCTGTCATGTTTGACAGAGAACTGCAGGAAGGGCAACAGGCGGGGCTGTGCAGGTCTCAGTGTGTGCCCAGCATGGCTCCGCATCGGTGCCGAGAGCTAGTGGCAAGGAATGCAGATCTGGAGGTGAGAAAAACCTGGATTCATTAGCTGGGAAAGATAGCTAACCTTTTTTGGGACTTAGGCTTTTTTAGCTCTAAAAATCCAGGGATAAAAATATCTCCTTTACCTTGATAGACCCTCACTGAGTTGCTGCATGATACTTATGGGTTGTCTGAGGCCTCACTCTACCTCTTGTGTTTATAATGACGAAGTGGCTGGCCCTGCTGGGGCACACAGAGCTCCCTGCTTGCTGACTTCGAAATGGATGAGTCCTCTGCAGCCAGACTGATCAAGATGCAGTGTATTCATAAAACTGTCTCTGTTGATGGAGTGGAAGGAGCAAAAACAACCAGTTCCAGAGAACAAGGAAAATAAACCCAAACTGTAAGTGTCAAAGAGCCATAAAACCCAAGGGGGCTGTGTTTCCAAACATGATACTGCTCTGGACAAGGAAAATGAAACCCGCAGATTACTTCTGCAGTTCTCTGGCCAGAGGACTGTAGAATGAGTCTGGGCTAAAGGATCACACCCCCCAGCCTCTCTTCTCACTTAATTAACACCTGCTGCAGAAGCCATCTGTAACTGCTGATGTATCAGATGTACTTGTGAATGGTAGTAGCACTTAGTGTCTTAATGAAAAAAGATGTAAGAATTTCCCAGTTATTTGCTGGTTCCAGCAAGTCAGAATTTCTGGTCTCCTTTCATAGCTACAGACATTCTTCCCAAAGACATAAAGGGCATAAGATGTGAGCTAAGAACCTAAAGAAGAGTCCAGGATCACTCAGACTCTCCTGGCTGCAAGAGAGGCACTCAGTGACTGTCTGGTATGGCTCAGTGGTTGAGCATCAACCTTTGAACCAAGAGCTCACGGTTCCATTCCCGGTCAGGGCACATGCCCGAGTTGCAGGCTAAATCCCTAGTAGGGAACGTGCAGGCAGGAGGCAGCCAATCAATAATTCTCTCTCATAACTGATGTTTCTATCTCTCTCTCCCTCTCTCTTCCTCTCCAAAATCATTAAAAATATATTAGAAAAAGAAAAGAAAGACACGCAGAGGAGCTTCATCAATTTCTCCAGGCCAGCCTAGGGATTCTGCAGCAGTCCTTGGTCAAATGCCTGTGAAGGCAACCTGTGTTGACTGAACCTTTGCAGTGAGAGGGATGGTGTAGTGGGCAACAAGAGTAACAAAGAAGTTGTGTCCCCCTCAACCTGGCTTGCTCTCCCTAGCTTGGTCAGCACACAGGGACTGCAGCAAGTGTTTGATGTTTGTGAGGAATCTGTCCTGACACCTTCCAAACAGGCTCTTAGGGCACATGCAGCACCAGCACCAGCAACTGGCTTTGTGTCAGACCCACTTTCCACAAAGAAACATTTCTGGCCGAAACCGGTTTGGCTCAGTGGATAGAGCATTGGCCTGTGGACTGAAGGGTTCCAGGTTCAATTCCGGTCAAGGGCATGTACCTTGATTGTGGGCACATCCCCAGTAGGGGGTGTGCAGAAGGCAGCTGATTGATGTCTCTCTCTCTTATCGATGTTTGTGACTTTCTATTCCTCTCCCTTCCTCTCTGTAAAAAATCAATAAAATATAAAAAAAGAAGCATTTCTGTTTTTGAACTGAGCCCTCCCAAGACCTGAGAGGATGCCAGATGAGAGAAACATGCTGCATAAGGCGGGTGGGTTGGGCAGTGTGGATGGGGTCCCTCGCCGGCCGAGTCACTGGATCACGTTACCTTTGCAGAGCAAGCAATTAAATTAGATTTTTTTAATTTTAATTTTTAAAAAGATTCCACCATGGGTTTATTTTATTTATTTATTCATATTAAATTGATTGGGGTAACATTGGCCAATATGATCATATAGGTTTCAGGTGTGAGTTTCTATGTTATAAGATCTGTATATTGCATATCACTCAAAGTCAATTCTTCTCCTGTCACCATATATTAGGACCCCCTTTCCTCTCCACCCCCTTCCCTCTGGCAACCACTGTTGCCTGTGTTCACAAGTTTCAGTTTTACATCCCAAACATGGATGAAATCATGTTTCTTAGCTTTTTCTGACTGACTTATTTCACTTAGTATAATATTCTCAAGGTCCATCTATATTTTTGAGATTTCTTTAAAAGTAAAATTACACATAATCGTTGTCAGGAAACTGCCCTCAAAGAGTTAAAATTGTAGATGCCCCTGTAATCATGAGAACAGACATCTGACAGATAAGTATTTTGTTAGAATTTATAAATCACCTATGTAAAAACACATGGTATTAGTTTGTTTCTGCAATAATAACAAATGCTGCTGTCACCAGGGAGACTGAGTGAGGAGAAGCATACCAGGCTTCACACTCATGTGCCTCTGTGGACCCACCCTGCTTCTCATTTCACAGCATCCTCCTCTACCACCCCTACCCATCACATTTTTACTCATTTTAAGGCCTCTCCCAAATACATCCTCCTTTATGACACATTTTTTTATTCTTCCAAAATGACTTGCTCTCTTACCATCTGAATTTCTTTACAGCCATGTTTATACATCTTCATATTAATAGTTTCCTGCAGTTTACAACTCCCTATAACTCCTACAGCTGATGGGGGAATACTTTTTGTGAATGACATCAGGGCTGGCAGAGTGCCTCGCACATGGTGGGCACTCGGAAAGTAGCTTCCATTCAGCCTCGCAGAGGAGAGGAGTGCTGGCACCTGTTACCTGGATGAACCTTGAGGGCATTATGCTGAGTGAAATAAGCCAGTCACAAAAGAACAAATACTGTATAATGCCACTTAGCTGAGGTACCTGGAGTATTCAAATTCATAGAAACAAGAATTAAAATGTTGGTTACCAGGAATTAAAGGGAGAAGAAAGAAAAAGAGAGAAGTTTCATAGGTATAAATTTTTAATTCTGCACAATGAGAAAATTTTGGAAATCTCTTGTATAATAATGTGATTATCCTTAACATTATTGGACTGTACTTAAAACTGGTTTAAAAAAGTGCTAAGTGAATTAAATCTCCAACCTAACAGTGCTACAAAAAAAATTAAAAGGTATTTGCTACAATTTTCACCCTGATCATAGAGGTCAGAGCAAGAGAACACCCTTTTAAAAATGTTTTAATCAACAGTCTGTATATGAACTGAAAAAAGAGTTTCTGCCTTTTGAAGACAGAAGATGAAGACTGTTGTAAGTAAGGAGAAATGGGTATAAAGAGGGAACTCAGGCAAATTTCCCATTCCTTCAAGGCATCAGTTATCATGTGAGTATGAACCTGTGACCACTTCATGAGGCTTCTGGGTTATGAGTCATTAACACTTGAAGTCACAGATGAGGTCCAAGGTCACAATGGGCTAACCATCAGTTTTCTCTCACTGTCAGAGTAGAATATTGGTAGGGAAAGCAAGGAGGGAGGCAAAATTAGTCAGGTGATTTGTAGGGTTGGAGAGGAGGCAGAAAGAGAACAAGGATGGTGGATAGGAATTGGAAAGCAATGGCCAGACAGAATCAGAGAACAACAGAGAAATCAAGTGAAATTACAAATCAGAATGTAACTGTAGAACAGTCCATTGTAGACAATGTCCACAAAATTAGAGACAGTTGAAAACAGGAATATTGGCTTTGGCTTGACAAGCATTAGATAGAGGGTTCTCATTAGACACCTGTAGGGGCTGAAAAATACCACCAGGCATAAATGCCATTTGTCAGTTAAATTTGCAGTTGCAAATAGTTTGTAATGTTGAAACTAGCAATCAACCTAGTTCTGATAATAGAGTAGGTTTCCTTATATTTGAGGTTCTAAAGATAGTGCAAACAAGCCCTCAGCAGGTTCACATTTATGGGAGGACTTGTTTTTAAGGATCAGCAACAGTTTCCTTTTTTTTTTCTTTCTGAAATGCTCCAATGTTATTTGCCCCATTCTTGAATTTTATACACTGTCTCCTTCTAACAAATTCTTTGAAACCAGACCCAACTGTGGTCAGGTCCTCCTCTTTATAATCAAATGCCTTCAGAACATATCTTTTGAAAGACAGGATCATTTTTTGCCTTAAATAGATTAAAAAACACAAAACAAAAACAAACAAACAAAAAATAGTTAACTATAAAGAAAGCAAATGATTTTGACTTTATTTTAAGACTAGGTATCTTGGTAGACATGGTATAAACCAATGGTTATAAGTTAGAGCTCTGGAGTCTGACAATATAGATCCAGCCCATCTCTGCCACCAACAATCTATGTAATCATCATCAAGTCATTTCAATTCTCTAAATTTCATTTTTCTCCACTGGGAAAAGTATAGAATAATGACAATCACACCTACCTCATAAGACTAAATGGTATGTGGTAAAGTTCTCAAAATCTGGTTGTTGCCGTTATTACTACCCAAGTGTGAATGTCAGATTAAAGGCCAGCTACCATGTAGGTTCATCCTTTATTCAAATGGCATGCACGGAGTACACAATTACAAGTCCTTTATACAGAAGGCATGGATTATTTGTGCATTGTCTAACATTTGACTTCTGGAGATAGGATGGCTAGAGAGGTGATGGAGGAAGACTTATAAAGGAAGAAAACAGTGTTTTTGTTTTTGTTTTTGTTTTTTGCCTCAATAATCCTCTATGGTCAGCCAACATTCCATGAAGGATGCATTTTGAGAATCATTTATTTCAGATCATATTCATTATGCAACCAGCTCTGCTGGGCACTGCACTTCCAGAATGGAAGGGACTGCAGTGTCCAACCATTCCTGACCTTTATTACATGTTACTGTGGATGCTGGTGCTGGACAAGATAAGATGGAAAAGGATGACAGTAGGAGAACAAAGCAATAGTTTGGGGGAGCAGGAGGGCTTCTCTGTACCTAGCTCAAGGACAGAGACAATTTGTATGATAAACAGTCTCCAAGTTAATTTACTGATAAAGTGGAAACAGATACCAAAGCAGAGATATTTATGCATCTTTCCCCCTGATCATGTACCTGGGAGTAGCCCAATTCAGGCCAGCATTATACCAGACAATTCACCACTACTACTAAGACTTGGTGTCTTTCAAATTGTGCTTTGTATACTTTCAAAACTGTCAACAGAACAACAGACACTGAGAACACGCTGAAACTCCTAAGTCCCAATTTAGACCTCTAGAATTCTTAGTTTATTAATTCCTTCTGACATGGCCCAGATGTCTCCTGGGTAATTAGTAACAGAACACAGGGTTAGTGTAGCTGCCTCATGGTGATAGGGATTCATTATGAATGATTACTCACAAAATTTAAGCAAGTCTAATTGAGTTTAAACTCCGAGGCACAGCACGGAGATCATAGCCTTCAGGCTTCTGTACCTGTTTCGTCTTCGTTGTATTTAAGAGGCTACCAAGTACACTATGGTAAGGATGACTTTTTATTAATTTGATGTGGAGGAGAGATTTACAGATAATAAAGTACACTCTTCTTGGAAAAGAATGAGAGATGCCAAAGAGATTGGGCTAGTTTACACATTTTCATCCCTCAAATATCAAGATTCCTGAGGATGCCAGGCTACCCAAGATCAAGGCTCAGAGCTGAAGCTATGAATGAATGGAGTGTACCCTCATTAATTAGATAAATTAAAGGGTGTTGCTGACTAGGAAATTCTGTCAATTCTTCTTTAAAATGTCTTATCTAATGTTTTGTTCTCTCTGTTCCCACTGCTATCAGCCAGATGCTTGTTAACTCATATTTCAACAACTGGAATAGCCTCTTAAATAGGCTCAAGCTGTTAGATTTAATTCAACTAGTGATTTTGGAGAACAAGGCACAGGTGTGGCTTCGGTAGCTTCTCTGTCAGGTCTTCCACCTTGCCTTCTTTCTGTTCAGTTTACACAGTGACCCAGGAAACTTTTGTAAAAGCTAGTTTTAATCATAGCACTCTCCTCAGAAACCTCTATAGGCTTTCCACTGCCACAGGAATACAATCTAAAGCCTTACATGCCTTACCCAGTGAAGCCTCGCTCAGTGTATCCCGAGATGGGCCCGCCCTGACTCAGCCACCTGGTCACTGATCTGGATGTTGGCCCTCTGAGTCTTTATCCAGGGTCTTCTTTCCTGGAATGCTCTCCCCTCATCCTCTATAGATGCCCTTCATGCTCTAAAGGTCAGCTCAAGCCTCAGCCTTGTCCAGTAACTTTTCATCACATTGCATACACTGAACTACAAGGATCACTCTTGACGGTAGTCATTTTGCCACCCTATTTTTTAAATATATATTTGACTCTAGGACAACTCAGGTTTGAACTGCGTGGCTCCATTATATGCAGATATTTTCAATAAATAATTGTTGATTCACAGTTGGGAGTCTGTGGATGCGGAGGGCTGACTGCATGCATTGTTCTACGTTAGGGGACTTCAGCATCCTTGGAATTTTGTATCTGCCGGGGTCCTGGAACCAATACCCCCAGAGACTGAAGGACAGCTTAAGTTTTCAGGGAGTCAAAGTTAAATGTGGATTCTCAGCACTCTACAGCACTGTATATATAACTAAGCGATTCTAATTTTAGAAATTAGGAAAGATTTGAACATGCTTATTAGTATAAAGAAAAACACAATGTTGAGGATGTTTACTATTGTGTTTTTCACAAGGAGAAGATTAAAAGCCCATAAGAGGTCAATCAAGTAAATCCTGACCTAGACCAAGCAGCCAACAAAGTCATGTGCATCTTCACTAACATGGGAATCAGCTCACGGTATATCACCGAGTGCACAGAGCAGTGATAGAAGACTGTATAGCAGTGTTTTTAGATAGATAATATATCACAGATAGATAAGATCATAGATTGATAGATACGATCATAGGTAGATAGATAAATCATAGATAGATAGGTAGATAGATCATAGATAGATAATAGATAGACGGACGGGGTGCTCTCTTGGAAAGAGGCTCTCTTCTGAGAGCATTTTCTCTTTGTGGTTTTCTTTGGGGCACTGAATGAAAGTGCTATTAGTGAACTAAATGTTATAGGGGCTTAATCACAAGGAACAGCAATAGCCTGTAATTGTTGGAATCGAGAGAAGTGGAAATCTGCCCCTTTAAACCACAAATGTCTACAGGAATGAATGCATGCACTGAGGGAGGAGTTTGACACACTCCATGTTTAGGTTGGACTCTAATAAACCCAGCACTGCTTGAGTGAATCCCATGATCCTGGAACAACATTCACTGAACTAGGAGTTGGGAAACACAGGATCTAATCGTGGCTCAATAGCAGCCCTGGAAATTTCACTTATTTTCTCCAACCTCAATTTTCTATTATAAAGTTAGTGTATATTCTTCCCAACCCGCTATCCCCATTCCACCTTACAAAAATGTATGGAGATAAATAGAAACGATAAGAATGCTAAAGACGCTGTAAAAAGGCAGTCGATCGGCATCAGGTGGGATTATTATCAAGATTGGAGAAACAACCTTCTGAAATTGTTAGTCTCTGATACACCACAGCCTTGAATCCCAGTGGTATCCGATTCATGTGCTAATGTGCAAGGAAGTGCAATTTACTGGACACCTGATTTAATACCGTGGGTACATCAGTTAAGTAACAATTTAAAAATGAAAAGACAAGAATGATTTTAGAACAACATTCCTAAGCTTACTATTCTTTTAAAAGTATTTCTCACAATACTTTACAGATATTGTCTTTGCTTTTTAAAAATATTTTTTTTTATTGATTTCAGAGGATATAAGAGGGACAGAGATAGAAACATCAATGATGAGAGAAAATCATTGATCAGCTGCCTCCTTCCTGCAAGCTCCCTACTGGGAATGGAGCCTGAAACCCAGGCAACCTGGAATCGAACCCTGACCTCCTGGTTCATAGGTCGAACCACTTAGCCTGTGCTTCTTTATTTATTTTTTCTATTTTTAAGAGGACAGCACAGATGTAAATTTTAATAAAACATATGCTGGCCTTCACATCAATAATTTAAAGACAAAAATTTAAAGCTTTGACAAACTCATCATGAAGGGAACAAGGTGCTACTCTATCTTTGCAAAGATTTTGACATAGATCCTCACTCACCTAGATGGGCAAGTGATCTTGCATTGCTCACATAGATGCCGGTGTACACATTTATAGATACACATGACTGAAGGCTCTTGGCACATGACTGTGGTAGCCACATATTGAATATTTCTTGACACAAAGACACAAACCCAGGCATGACTGCGTGTACCGACACACACACAGAAACACCCACAAGTCTCACAGAGCAGCCTCCCGGAGGAGGTGCACGGGCCTCAGGTGAAAAGGAAGAACAGAGGTTTTCCCTTGAAGGGAAGGGGGGTGGGGTGGGGAGAAGGAGGGGCGGTGCCCCAGAGATGTCTTCACTCACCTGTCAAGTGATTGGCAATCCTGGCTGTGGGTTTGGGAGGCAGGGCGGGGGGCTGCTTGAGGAGGGACAGCTGCTTCACTGGGGTCTCCTCATGGTCTCCAGGGAAAGCAGCAGGTTTTTTGGGGGGCAGTAGCAGGACTGGTTTGGCGGAAGGATCTTGGGACAGGAGGACTGCAGACTCACTGGCAGAGGGACTCTCTTCAGACACTGAGGGGACAACCACAGGACACACAGGAGACATTACACCATTACACAAATGCAGTGCGTGGCGTTGGCGAGCACACAGGACAGAGGCGCGCAGCCACAGGCAGCGCTCCGGCTTCTCCAGGCGGTCACGAGCAGGTGGGCACAGCGGGGAGGCAGAGGCAGGAAAGGGGGAGGGGGAAGGGTCAAGAGGGAGAAAAAGGAAGAAGGCATTTTCTCAAAACGTTGTCACGTCCATCTGGGAGGTTATAATACTGATCCTGTGAGTGCTCTGGAACACCACGATCCAGAGACGCAGGGTGATGGGGTGAAGCGCCTCCTCTGGCCAGAACCAGCACCAAACACCAGCACCTCCCTTGGGGCCCGTCGCCCTTAGCTAGGCAGGGAGAGAGAGAGCGGGTTCTTGGTTTTGCAGGCTGGTTCTCATCCTTGCTCCCAGGTCTGGGACGCCAGGGAATGAAGACAGCCTAGAGTTTGAACCAGGAGGACGGCCTACACATGTGGGGCGGCTGCTCTGGAGCCCCCTGAGCGGCTGCAGCCTCTAGAGGGCGTCCTGCCTTTTACAGGCACCTCTCTGCCCCCGCGGCTCCTATAAATCTCAACCAGGAGAAGGATGCTCCTCAACATCTTTTCGTCTTCCCCCTCCCTCTCTCCCCTTACTGGCCTGAATTATGGTTTTCTTGTTTCGATTTGCCCCATTTCTCTCCCTCCCCCCCTTCCTTTTTTTTTTTTTTTTTTTTTGTTAATCCTCGCATGAGGATATTTTTTCCATTGATTTTTAGGGAGAGTGAAAGAGAGAGGGAAAGACAGAAACACATCGGTTGGTTGCCTCCTGCAACCAGGGCCAGGGTCGGGGAGGAGCCTGCAACTAAGGTACCTGTCCTTGACCGGAATTGCACCTGGGACTCTTTGGTCTGCAGGCCAATGCTGCATCCACTGAGCCAAACTGGCTAGGGCTCGCCCCATTTCTCTTTGCTCTGCCCTGGGCCTGGTTTTTCCTTTTTCCCCATTGGCTCCAGTGAGGAGCTGTCTTGGGCAGAGGCATAGGCCTCCTGGCAGCTGACAGACTGAAACTGTGGCTCCACTGGGATGTCAGACCTCACTATGCCCATCAAAGCCACCTGATCAATGTTACAGGGAAGGGGGAATAAAAACACAATCCACTGCTTCAGCTGGGAAAATCATCCCAGCCTGCGGGACCGGGCATGCAACTCTGCTGCCTGTACTCCTTCTTCCCATCACTGCTACAATAAGAACGCCCGGATATGACTCCTCTCCGCACCCTCTTCCTCTCTGATCTGGGTAGCAGTGTTCCCTGCAGCGACCAACCCTGGCAATAATCCCCCTGAGTGCTCAATGCTTCCCCATCCTCTGGGACACTGTTATCATCAGAGTGGGACACACCTGGTCCCAAAGTGAAGCCCGGGACCTGACTTAGTGAGACACCATCTCTGCCATCCACAGCTCTGCTGAGGAGACTGCGCACCTGTTGTGGGGAAAGGATGTGGCCTCTCTACCCATGCTAGATCTTCCAAGAGGTCCCTTCCCCCACACGTGTCTCCTGACAACAGGACCAGTCCTTACTGGCTTGGGCAGGGTCCCAGGAGGGAATGAGTATTGGCCGCTTAGAGGGCTTTGAATCAGAGAGGGAATAGTAGTTAGATGGCATCATAGTCATCTGTTGACGGGATAGAAGTTAACCAGCAAATTGTAAACAATTTAATGGCCAATGAACACATTGATTGTTACAGTAAATTGGTACAACTTGCTAAATTGATACAACCATTAATTGGTACACTGGGACTAGGAATAAAGGAAATGCCAGGGCAAGCAGACAGGTGAATTAGATAGGTACCATAGAGAAGTGCAGGATTCTTTAGCTTGAGCTTAACAGAAATGAGTGTTAGAAAACAAAGCAATGACATTTTACATACTCAATATTACAAAAACAGGGTATGTCACTTTAAAGGTACTAAAGGTATAAAAATATTTTTAAAATCTAGAATAATAACTGAATATCTTACAATTTTTATACTCAGTCTGTACCGGTTGGTCAGTTCCATTCCTATTTCTAAGATTCTCGTCCAGTCAGGCCAAAGACCCTTAATGCCCCCTGCTGGGGCCTGTGGTGAACTCTACCAGGGCCATTACCTGTCCCATCCATGATGTCTGAAGGTTGGAGCACCTCGTATGAGCAGGGATCTCTGGGCATCGGGACGGGCTCCATTTCGGACAGGGCGGGCAGAGATAGCTGGCTGGCGCTCAGGGACTGTCCGTTTTCCAGGGAGTCCTCCTCATTGGATATGGAGAGCTCCCCATCTGCCAGGGAGAGGAAGTGCTGTTAGACGTCTGCCTCTGGAAGGGTGACAGTTGGGCCTGCTGCCTGAGTTTCCATCTTATCAACATCTGCACTTGTTCTTTGGCTTTTAGGACATTGACTTTATTTTTAGAGATGTGCCATCTACCCATCAGTGCAACAATTTCCAACGATCTTCAGCCAGTTGCTTCTTTTCTCTCCATCTTTCTAACCATAATCCACCATATTTTGTCTCTCCTTATTTTTTTTAATGAAATGAATAAAAATTAATCTTTCTTCGTAGTCTTGAAAAACTGGAAAAACTGAGCAGACTTCAGAGACTGGAAAACCCAGATTAGGAATTCCTACATCAGGGAACAAAGAATTCCATATCACACAACAAGTGCCAGGAGCATGGGACTCCAAGGCCTACAAAAAAACTCATCTTGTCTTCTCTCTACGTCTGCCCAAATCCCCCCTGAAAGGCTCCAGCCGCCAGAATGCGGGCAGTGCCTGAATTCTCAGGAGCTCACCAGTGCTCGTGGGTCCTGTGGGCAGGCAGACTCTGATCTGGTTTAGAGCTCAGCAAAGCAAGGCGGGGGGGGGGGGGGGGGGGGGGGGAGGGGGGCAGCCAGTTAACACCATGGAGAGGATCAACGGCTCCCGCACAGTGGCCATTTGTCAAATCAACCCCCTCCCCGCAGTGTGATTTCATCCTAGCCCAGGGGAGTCCTCCATAACTAGACACTGAAATAAAATTAGATTTTAAAGGGGACTGAAGGCTGTTCTAGTAAAAGGAACAAATACCCAGATACCCAGATGAAAGATTCTTTCCTGATGCTTCGCCGGAACACAGAAATTAGCAAAGCCATTACCTGGCTTAGAACTGGAAGGAAGATGACTCACTTGTAGAAATGAAACAGTGAAATGACTCCAAGGTTAAATCTGGAAATACAGTCCTTTCTCTCTGCCCTTCTCAAGGCTGTAACTTGATTCCACAATGATACATGGTGACAAAGGATCCTCTGCCACCCCCTCCCCCAATTATCTATGACATGTATGTTCAACAGAGTGACCTATACATGAGTAGGCTTTAGATAACATATGGCTCTAGGACATGTGCTTTTTAACCTGAATGTCCTATAAACATAGAGAAAATGTAAAGAAGAGCAAAAAATCATCTGAAACAGAAATATAAAGCACGGTACTTGAAGAGTGTTGTGTGTCTGTTTTCTTCCTTTTCTCATTTAGCCTTTTTATTGCCACAAATGATAGCAGTTGTTATATAACTGACTAGAGGCCCGGTGCATGAAATTTGTGCACGGGGGAGGTCCCCTCAGCTCAGGTTGCACCCTTTCCAATCCAGGATCCCTTGGAGGACATGCCTCTCACAATCCAGGACCTCTGCCTCTTAACTGCTCACCTCCCTGCCTGCCTGATCACCCCTAACTGGCCCCCCTGCCAGGTTGATCAGCCCTAACTGCCTCTGCCTGCCACCTAATCACCCCTAACTACTCCCTCTGCCGGCCTGGTCTCCCCCAGCTGCCTCCTCCACCAACCTGGTCACATACAACTGCACCCTTTGCTGGCCTGGTTGTCCCTAACTGGCCCCCTGCCAGCATGGTTGCCCCTTACTGCCCCCCTGCTGGTTAGGTTGCCCCCAAAACCCCCCTCTGCCGGCCTGGTCACCCCTAACTGTCCTTCCCCGCCAGCCTGGTGGCCCCCAACTGCCCTCCCCCCTTGCTGACTTGGTCACCCCATGCAGCCTGCTGCTCAGTCATTTGGTTGTCCCTCACTAACCCCCCTGCCAGCCTGGTTGCCCCATGCAGCCTAATGTTCAGTTGTTTGGTCATTCCTCACTATCCCCCTCCCCCCTGCCCCCCCTACTAACCTGGTCACCCCATTCGGCCTGTTCGGTTGTCTGTTCGGTGGTTTCGGATGCAATGTCATCCCCTGGCTATATATATATATATATATATATATATATATATATATATATATATATATATTAGCAAGATGATTACTCTTCCTAAGTAATAGGAGGAGCAGACCCAAGGCAAACACCATAGAGAGGACACAGCTGAACTGAGGGTCTGAAGGGTGGGAAAGTGGGAAAGGCTGCAGTACAAGGGTCCCTGCACAGCATCCCATCATGTAAGGTCCCATTCCTTTTAACATGCTTTAATTTCGCATGTTCAAACCGATGCCATGGGAAGGAGCTCTGCTTCAAGTTCCCAGTTGGTAGAATAATGACACAGCTACCATTCAGTTTAATATATCTCTTGGAAACCACTTTGATTTTTGATGTTCCAAGTGTAATAAAAGTCCTGGATAAGATAATCAATGGAGAAGGGGTTTCAGTGCTGTTGCCAAGTTCTGCTTCTTTGGGGCAAAGATGCAGTGGAATGATTGGTGCAGATTTTAACAGTTAGAAATGCCACAGAAGCAACACGGGGAAGAAAGATACAACCGCAGTTGGATTACTTTAGACTCTTTGAGCCTTGGTTTCACCCAGGCTCAATGCCAAAGGCTTTGTTAGTAACAGAGCAGCAATATCACTTATTCCTTTTGTGTCTATTAACCCCTCAAAAAGTTTAGCTCCCTATGCATTAAAAGTACCTATGCTAAGTCTCAAGGCCCATACCACTGTAGAGAAGAAACAATCTTGGGAATTCCAGTCATAATGTATACATATAAATTTCCATTGAAAAAAATAAAAACAGTAGAAAAAAAGAAGAAATAAGACACTGATCATATTGCTACCCTAACAGATACCATTTCTTTTTCAGTACATATTTTTCATAGTTACATTGTTACTATGAATCAAATTTTATATTTTTCTTTACTATTATAGCATTACAACTTGCAGAATTGTCATCTTAATGATTATATTAGATAAATATACAGATGTTTATCCAGCCATCTCCCTATGGTTAGTCACAAAGGGATTCCAAATGTTTCATGCTATTATGAAAAAAAGAAAGTTCTATTGACCATCTTCTTGTATAAAATCTCTTCTGCCATTAGAATTTCCTCCCTTTAGAAGAGATTCCAATAAATGAAATTTATGTGTATTAATAATTTAATGTCTAGTGATACATACCTGGATTTTCTGAAACTTTTTTTCTAAAGGTTTATTTTTCTTTCTATTTACACAATAGCAATGTACAGATCACACTAATTTCTTAGCTTTCAGTTATTTCTTCAACATTAATGTTAATAATCATGTTTTATCTATATATTCATGCATGCATGTATCTACATATGTATATATATCTAGTATAAATAATTAAACCATTCAATATGTACAAAAATTCATTATTAATATCAATCATTGATGACCAAGATTGGTAGTGACAGAAGTGAAAAACATTCTATTTGGGTTCATATAAGATGGGCATAGAACGATGCTATCATTAAGTATATGTTATTTAAAGTTCTTATGGCATTTTTGAACATACACAAAGTGGAAACATTAATGTAATGGACCTTGTATATCCATCTTACAGGCAAGGAGCCAGCGGGGAATTCCTAATGCTTGGTGGTTCCAGGTTTGATGAAGTTGAAGACCATTGAGATTGAAAAAAGAGTAGGGTAGGGTGGAGGTGTAAAATTGTCAGATGCTGACATATCTAACAAGGAAATCAGGTCACAGAGTGGGGAGAGAAGAGAATAGTGATGTGGATCTAAGATACAGAACTGGCCATGATGCTGTGCCAGCCCAATTCTCCTATTCTTGTGCATCGTAACGAATGAAGACGTTGGTAATACCAAATCAAGAATAACAAGGGGAAAGGTGAGAGTGAATTAACTCAATTGATAAACTCCTGTTGCGAGCTTATATTTAACAACATGCATCACACACCAGAAACTGCGAATTCTCACAACAACCTTGTGAGAAAGGCAGGCGTTCTCTCTGAGCTTCTTAGGATACACTTTATGGTTTGTAGAAACTACAGTCCAGCTTGCTTCCTTCAGAGCTCTGGGCTTCACCACACCCTGCCCTGCTCTCTTCTCATAAGCCAGGCAGGCACTGTGCCAAACGCTAAGGAGGAAACAATCATGGCTTGGGGAAGAGAATGGGGCAAGATGTGTGAAAAGATGCAGAAAAGCAGGCACAGAGAGAATTAATGTGAGCCAGCTGGTGTGAGCCGGGAAAATGAAGCCAGATCGAGAAGTCCTGAGAAGTGGGGGGGAAAAAAAACAAAGGGTGAAAGAAGACAGAAGGGATGTGCTCATGTGACATGAAAACCACATATGAGAGGAGGATCGTGTGTTGAATTTTTAAAATATTCTAAAACTACCATTTATGCAAAAGTTGTATTCCAGAAGATTAGCCTAAAAGGATCATATGAATTTTTGTTTGCTTGTTTGCTTGCTAATTGCATCCATCCATAACTGGATCTCACCTTTGTGACTACATTCCAAGTGGTTTTTTAAAATTACTGTTTTGCTATTGTTACTTATTTTACTTTAGGAATACTCTCTAGTTTTAAGCTGACTGACATCAATTTCTAATCAATTAAATTTTCTCAAACCTTAAGGTAACTAAAGTTCTTTGTTTTTATTTTATAAAATAGGTGAATGCCACCATAAAAAACAATGAGCAACTAGAATTCTTTCAGGTTCTTGTGGATACCTATGTAAAAACAGTTTCTACTTTTAAAAAATGGTATAAAAGATGGACTTTTTCTTTTTTTTTTCTGCGTGGGCTCAGGGTTTATGATACTTTGCAAGTTAAGATTAAAAGTATTAATTTTAATTTTGAAAAAAGTATTATAGTATAAACTTAAGCTCACCTGAATCTGATATTTTAAGATATGCTTTATGGTTTATATACAAAAAAACTTATGTTTAAAAGTGTATTTCTAGTTGGACAATAACTCCTTACTTAATAAATAATAGTTGAATGTGACTATAAAGAATTGCTTTATTGAGGGCATGTTCTGGGGGTGGGAACTGCTGGGGAGAGGTCAATGGGGGGAAAAGGAGACTTATGTAATACTTTAAACAATAAAGAATTCAATTTTTAAAAAAAGAATTGCTTTATGTCTACATATTGAGCCATTACTGCAATAAATTTCTCAAAGATAAAAAACTAAAAAGATTTCAAAGCTAGAATTAGTAATATAAATAAATATGTGTTCACATATACATATTTATTTTTCAGGTTGGTTAAAAGAAAAGCAAAATGGATAGTTTAACTTACTCATAAAACTGTTTTGTTTTTAATTTGCAAAATAAAATGCTATAAACCAAATAAGAAGGACCCCAGAATAATAGGGAAATATGAGCTAAACACAGTTAATAAAAGAATAATTATTTCAAGTATGAAGAGTATTTATACAAATAAATAAAAACCAAGTCCCTGTGCCACTTGCCAAATGGATAGCCTTGCTCGGAATGAAACAAATGCAATGAAATGCCCATGTGAGTGATGCAGATACATAAAAATGTGTTTGAAATAATGTCAAGTACAAAAGCAGGAATGGAGGACAATATGTACACAGTTATTATAAAAAGCATAAAAATGAAGTATGCATGCAGGTTGGCAAATTTCTGAAGCAAATCTGGCAAAATATAAGTAATGTTTAATAATTATTAATTTTTTTCTGTAAAAATGCTTGTTTATAAAAAGATAACATGAAATCTGTATGCTGCTTTGTTAACTTAAATGAAAAAAGAATAGTTTTTGTTAGGGGAAATCTTCTCACTCCTTTGATTTCTTGAGGAGGCGTTTCCCTAAGCCCTCCTTATTTTTGCTTAGCTCCCTACCCCCCTCCAGGTACCCCTGTTTCCCCACTGGGTGGAGAGCATCCCAATGCGTGCACTGGGCTGTGCTCTGTATTCCTCCCTGCCACCTGGGCTGGTGGTGACTCAGGAGGCAAACTTGCCCACTTGGGCTGACCCTGAGCTCTAGGCTGGGGGTGGGAGGTTGAGCAAAGAGTTATCAGGCCCATCCATGTCCTCCTCCAGACTAGCCTTTATAAGTAATGAAGGTGATGTCTCCCTACATTTTGATTTCCCACTTGTCTTATCTCTAAATGGTTCACAAACTCAGAGAGGGAAGAAGCTTGCTAATATTGGGCCACTAAAGTCCTTAACAGTCTGGGGACTCACGGGAAGAGAAAGTCCTCCTACCTCAGGCAAAGAGAAATTGAAGGGGCACTGATAGACATGGAAAGGGGGCTGTTATAGACTGTGCTCCCGGGAGGCCTGCCTGCCACTCAGCAGACAGAGGTGAGCACCCTGACTCATTCTCAGGAGAGCTGGGTGGGCACAGGCACAGCAGTTGCAGTGCACAAAGCCAGACCTAGAGCTCTGGAGAGATCTCTTCTTGTTTTTGTCCTCACTAGCTTGCAACGCCTCACTTAACTCCTGGGACATTGGTTTCTGTCCCTTGAAAACAAAGGGACTGTTAGATGAGGCTCAACTTCCTTTCAGATAAAAGCATTATCTGCATGACAGTGGGAAGACAAAGAATAAGGCCCTTTCCCCCAATTATTTGCAAATAACCCTGATAACTGATAAGCTAAAATAGCAAATCATTTTTCATGTAGATTTTCTTTTTATTGTATGACTTACTTTGTCTGGGCAGAATATCTCAAGAACTAGGAAGTACATTGATGGATTTTAGGTTTCTTGTTAGCTAAATGAAGTTTAATCCTATCTAATAAAAGAATAATACGCAGATTGACCATTACTCCAACACACAAGAGGGCTGCCCCCATGTGGTCAAAGATGCTGTCCCCATGTGGACACAAGATGGCCACCACAAGAAGGCCAGCAGGGGAGGATAGTGGGAGGTTCCAGGCCTGCAAGGAAGGGCAGTTGTGGGCCATCAGGCCAGCAGGGGAGGGAAGTTGAGAGGGAGCAGGCCTACAAGGGAGGGCAGTGGGGATGATCAAGCCTGTAGGGGAGGGCAGTTAGGTGTGACCAGGCCTTCAGAGGAGAGAAGTTGGGGGCAAGCAGGCTGGCAAAGGAGCAATTAGACATCAGTTAGGCTCTCAGGGTAGTGGTTAAGGGGTGATCAGGCTGGCAGGCAGAAGCAGGGAGGCAGGCAGGCAAGCAGTTTGGAGCTAGCAGTCCTGGATTGTGAGAAGGATGTCCAACTGCCCGTTTAGGCCTGATCTTACCGGATCAGGCCTAAAGGGGCAGTTGGACATCCCTCGAGGGGTCCCATATTGGACAGGGTGCAGGCTGGGCTGAGGGACCCCTCTCCTACCCCCCATGCATGAATTTTGTGCACCTGGCCTCTAGTATTTTTATAATAAAACTGGTAAGTAAAGTTTTAGTCTAGAGCTAGTAACTTGTGTTCTACATGAAAGGCTTCTATATAAGGTAGAAAGACAGGGGCAAGGAGGAGAGGAGAAGTGGAAGGGATGGGAGTAAATATTTTTGGAGCACTTAAAGCTTCAGTGTCAAGTACTATGCTGGACATTTTATATATAACTAGAGGCCAGGTGCACGAGATTCATGCCTGGAGTGGTGGGGAATCCCTCAGCCTGGCCTGCACTCTCTCCAATCTGGGACCCCTTGGGGGATGTCCAACTGCCTCTCGCAATCCAGGACCTCTTGCTCCTAACTGCTCACCTGGCTACCTGCCTGATCACCCCTAACCCCTTTGCCTGCCTGCCGGATTGCCCCTAACTGCTTCCCTGCTGGCTTGATTGCTCCTAACTACCTCTGCTTCAACCTGCACCCGAGACCCAGGATTCCCTCCTCTGGCCAGATGTAGGCACCCAGGACCGGGGCCAGCTTTGCCTGGGCTGGAGTCACAGCTTCTGGCACCTGGGACTGCGGGATGGGTGGCTTGTCCCTCTCTCAGGTTGCAGGTGCGCGCATAGCTGCTGGCACCCAGAACCAGGGGGCAGGCGGCTTGTCCCTCTCCTGGGCCACAGCCCAGCTGCTGGTGCCTGGGACCATGGGACATGTGGCTTTTCCCTCTTCTAGGCCACAGCCTGGCTGGTCCCCATTCCTCTTTCTGCAGTGTTGAGTGTCTGAGCTGTTATGGTATGACAGTGTGAGGGTGTGATAACCATTTGCATATTAGCTCTTTATTAGACAGGATATCTGTTTTATATATAAACTAGAGGTCTGGTGCACAAAATTCTTGCACAAGGGGCAGAGTTCTGCAGCCTGGTCTGTACCTGCTTGTAATCCAGGACTACTCAGGGGATGTCCGTCTACCAGTTTAGGCCCCATCCCACCTAAACTTGTAGATGGACAGCCCTCTTGCAATCCGGGACTGCTGGATCCTAATTGCAAACCCACCTGCCTTCCTGATCGCCTCTAAACACTCTGCCTACCTGCTTCATCTCCTCTAACCAGTCACCTGCCTGCCTGATCACTAACTGCTCATCCCTAACCACTCACCTGCCTGCATCACCCCTAACCACCTCTCCCTACCTGCCTGATTGCCCCTAAATGCTCATCTGCCTGCCTGATCACCCCTAACCTCCTCTGCCTCGGCCCCTGCTGCCTAGGCTTCATCTAGAATGGCATCCTGAATGACATCTGGGAGATCATTCAGCTATCCGGTCTAATTAGCATATTATGTTTTTATTATTATAGATGTCCAAATCTATATACTCACACATACATATATTTATAACATCACAATGAAATTGGTATCCAAATTATCCTCATTGTATAAATGAAAGTGAACACCCGATGGTTTAAGTAACTTGTGTAGAGTCACATAACTGGCAGTTGGTGAGCTATTTATTATGTGGTAGGAGTATGTATGAGTGTATTTAAAATGATTTATTTTTAATTTTTTGTTACTTAAGGATGGTAAAAGAACAACATAGCAATTCTTTATAATTAAGACATAGTTGTCATAGTTCCGTGATGGTGAACCTATGATAGGCGAGTCAGCAATGACACGCTTAGCCATTTTCGAAGACACGTGGCCGCATGTGGTTGCATACAGAGAAGTATGGGGCTGCATGCCGAGAAGGACCAGACCGTGCAGTAGCCGAGGAAGAAATGTTTGCTGTAGTGTAGACACTCTGTGCCAGAGGACTGTAGGCCAAAACAACAGAACTCCAGCACAAAGCATCTAGTTCTGGGACTTCCGGTTAGGCTGTTAGGGGATCTTTGACCTCACTTGTGGCCGGCAGAGCACGGGGCAGCAGAATGCCATGGAGGATGCATTTCTGGGGGCCCTGTGATCTCCATTACCAGCAACCACATAACCACAGCAATCATCATCCAATCTATTGTTCTGGGGTTTTGTGGATTTCTAATTGACCATCATTACTGAGATAAGTGAGGGGGAGGCTGGGAGAGGTGAGGGCCTGTGCTATGGGTGCCTTTTCTTGCCATTAGAAATAGCAGCAGCCATCTTAATTTATATAGGGAACGCCATTTTGCAGCATAGTGCAGACTGCATTTCACCACTTTTACTGTTGTGCATCCTTATTAACCCCTATTTCTGCTTATTAACTCTGCCCTTTCCAAAAAGACAGTTAGATGTGCCATCTTGTGGTCAGTTAGGCTAGTTAACCCCTAATTGCCTGCATGGCTACCAGGCTATCTATAATTTTATCTTCTGTCACTGCCCCCCTGATGGAGAACCCAAAAAATAAAAAAACTAAGATTAAGTAAAGGAAGCGGTAGTAGTAGTAACCGGCCCGTTCAAGAGACATGGACTGAGATGTATGGCATTATAGAAAAAAATGGCAGATCATTTTGCGTTCTATGTACTGAGACAGTAGTCAGCAGAACGTGGAATATAAATAGACATTTGGAAACTAATCATTCCCAGCTCTTGAAAAAAAAAAAAAAAGAGGATGAAAGAAAGGAATACATTTCCAGGCAACTACACCTTTATAAGAGCCAATATAATTCCAGCCTTAAATTTATAAAAGACTATACAAATTTAACATCTGCAAGTTTGAGCACTGCTCATGCCATAGCTCGGCATGGAAAAGCACTCAATGAGGGAGCATTTATTAAAGAAAATCTCCTAAGATGCGCACCAGTTCTATCTCACGATATGCAGAATAAAGATGCAATTAGTAAGAGAATATCTGAGTTACCACTCAGCAGAAATATCATAAAAGACCGAATAATGAGGCTAAACACAAGTTTAAGTAACTAAATATTTTTCAATCTCTCTTGATGAAACTACTGATGTCACATCATATGCTCAGTTGGCCATTATTGGTTGATATTCTGATGGTCTCACAATGAGAGAAGAGTTTGATAAAGTTAGTATCAGTGCCAACAAGTACATCAAGAAGCAAAATATGTAAGGTTGTTATACAAACATTACGTGACCTAAGCATTGATATCTCTAATGTTGTGTCAGTGATGACAGATGGGGCACCAAACATGATTGGGAAAATGTCGGATTTGTCAAATTGTTTATGGACGCTATTGTATTATCCATCAGGAGGTTTTATGTGCTAAGGCAGGATTCACTGACTTAAACGACTTAATGTCAGTTGTTACAAAAATAGTTAATTTAATAGCTGCTCGCCCCCTTCACAAGTGAGAGTTTTCTACACTTTTATTGGAGGTTGATTCCACCTACAGTGGACTGCTGATGTACAATAATGTATTTCTGGAGGATAAGGATCTGGGAAACTTTTCTCACCTCAATTATGATAAGTGAGTCAACACCCTGATATTTTTTACGGATCTCTCTGTTCATGTTAATGAGCTGAACTTAAAGTTACAAGGTTTTGGCAAAATTATTGACATTATGTTTGGATACATAAAAGCTTTTGAAAGTAAACTTAAAAATTTTGAGTAAGATGTAAAAACTAAAACTTGTAAATATTTTCCTTGAGTAACAAAGTATTTTGAGAGGGTCAGTGCAGCTATACAAAATGAAATGGAATTCTCGCATATAAAGTACCAGCATATTTTAGACTCGTCACTTGATGAGTTCAGTGATAGATTTAATCAATTCAGAAACCTAGAACAGACCATAAGAATAATTAAGTATCCTGATGTAGTAGTTTACAGTAGTTTGGAATTAAATGGCCAATGGATGCAAATTGATGATTTGGAGATGCAACTTGCAGAATTTCAAGATTGCATCTGGGCTCAGGTGTTTGTCAACTTGAGGTCAAAGCTTGAGAATCTGGAAAGGTGCCGCTTGGAGAATCAAGAGGAGTGCCACTAGGAACAGGAAATTTGGAGTGCCTGGAACCAATTACCAGACACTTTTAGCACCCTGAAAAATATAGCAATGGCCTTACTCACAATTTTTCTCTCTGTGTACTTTTGTGAGACCTTATTCTCAGCATTAAATAATATCAAAACCAACAAAAGCAACAGATTGACAGATGAAGTTAGTAGCCCTTGCGTGGGCTTGAAGTGTACAAAATACTAACTTTCAATTGAAGTTTAGCCAATGAAATTCAGCAACAAAAAAGTCACTGATAGGCTGGTTAGTTAAAGAATCCTCTCTCCTCCTCACTTATCTTAGTTCACGGCACCCCACACAAATTACATAATATCAAGACTTAAAGCCGAGACCAGTTTGGCTCAGTGGATAGAGCGTCGGACTGAAGGGTCCCGGGTTCGATTCCGGTCAAGGGCATGTACCTTGGCTGCGGACACATCCCCAGTAGGGGGCATGCAAGAGGCAGCTGATCGATGTCTCTCATCAATGTTTCTGACTTTCTTTCCCTCTCCCTTCCACTCTATAAAAAATCAATAAAATATATTAAAAAAAAAAGATCTACAAAAGAAACTGGCTGGCAGATGAACAAAGAAGTCACTAAGCAGGTAAGTTAAATAATTAGGTTTTGGTTTATTAAACACAGTTATATATTACAATTATAATTTTTGTTATTTAAACTATAAATATCGCAAAATTACGTTTTTTTTTTTCTCAAAGTGACATACCACCCGAGTTATGTTAGGATTTTTGGTGAATTTTGACACATCAAGCTCAAAAGTTTGCTCCTCACTATCATAGTTAAAACTCAAATCCTGTTAGTACTTGCAGAGAAGAAGAATAAATGACATCATGAAATTATGGTGCTTTCATTGTAAATAAATTGTGTAACTAAAGCATCATGTGACAATTTGGGGCTAAAAACATTAGAAGTGTTAGTCTGACTCCATCTTTGTCAGTAAAGCACATGTGCAGACTGTACACATGCACATGTGAAAATTCACACACATTTTAATTTACTAATGATCACCAGTGACTCTACAGTCTGCTTTGAACAATGCAGCGGTTAGGAGCACTGACCCCGTGCAGTTGAAAATCCATGTATAACTTTTGACTCCCCCCAAACTTAACTACTAATAGCCTACTGTTGACTGGAAGCCTTATCGATAATAATCGATTGACACATATTTTGTATGTTATATGTATTATATACTGTATTCTTTCAATAAAGTAAGCTAGAGAAAATGTTAAGAAGATTGTAAGAGAAAATACATGTACAATATTTATTGAACAACAAAATTCATTATAAGTAAACTCATGCAGTTCAAACCCGTGTTGCTCAAGGGTTAATTGTAATGAAAGCAAAATAAAAAAGTGAGGACACCTATGTTAAAGCAAATACTTATCTTTGTGGGTTGTGTATCAAGAGCCTAATGCAAGCATTTGCTGGTTGTTTTGCCCTTTGCTACGAAAGTGCTGTCCAGGCTTTTCCATGTTTTCATGTTAGTTTCCCAGCTATGCTCTGACCAAAAGCACATGTTCCCAAGGATCCAGAGCCGAGAGTCCTTTCAGAGGATGAACCTTTTGGTGGTGCTGGTCCTGATCCCAGTCAGCCGTGAAACAGACTTGACCCATTTCTTTTTAGGAAAAAAATCCATCCTTTGAGCATTACCATTGCTTTGTAACTCATAAAGGTGTCATTTTAGCAACACTACATAGTCATTCCCTCCTTAACAACAGCAACATGCTCTGAGAAATGTGTTCTTGGGCAATTTCAATGATGTTCAAAGATCACAGAGTGCTCAATATAGACTTAGATGGTACAGCTCACTACCCACCAAGGCAGAGCTTATTACTCCTAGCTACAAGTCTATATAGCATGTTTCTGTACTGAATACTGTAGGCAATTATAACACAACCAGTGGCCCAGTGCACAAAATTTGTGCATGGGGGGGTGGTCCCACAGCCCAACATGCCTCCTCTCATATACTGGGAGCCCTTAGAGGATATCCAACTGATGGCTCACCCCTAGCCTGCCCAAGGCCTAAAGCCTCTGGTGAGGCTTTAGGCCTTTGGCACTCAGCCATCTCCCTGCTCAGCTCAGCTCCAGCTGCCTGTGACCACCCAGCCCCAGGGGCTGGGTGCTCACCTCTGATCCCGCGCCCCAGCTGCTTGCCCTGCCCCCCAGCCACCTCCAAGCTTGGGCGGCCTGGGTGCTCCTGTGCTCGCTGCACCCCATGCCCCGGCTGCCTCCAAGCTCAGGCAGCCAGGGCACTGTGGAGCTCACTGCCACTACTGCTTTGTCTCCACCCCTGGGAGCCAGCCCTCATGCCACTCAGCCCCACCCTTGGCCCTACCCCCTGCTCCTGATTGGCTGGTAGCATAGACAATCAGGAGGCAAGGCATGGTCACATTTGCATGTTTCTCTTTTATTAGATAGGATGGTAAGTATTTGGTATCCAAACATAGAAAAGGTGCAGTAAAAATATGGTATAAAATAAACAGCTAGTACACCTGTATGGGGCACTTATGAATGGAGCTGGCAGGACTGGAAGTTGCTCTGAATGAGTCTGTGAGTGACTGGTGAGGGAATGGGAAGGCCTAGGACAGTGGTCGGCAAACTGCAGCTCGTGAGCCGTGGTTTGCCGCTCTGTTGACTAATGAGTTTGCTGACCACTGGCCTAGGACATTACTGTACCCTGTGTAGACTTCATAAACACTGCGCACTTAAGCTACACTAAAATTATAAGAACACAAGTTCAAATCAAGCACAAGAAATAATGATGCAATCAAGAAACATGGTACACACAAGAGGAATGAGGCTGCTGCCGTTATAACATGGCATACTATTTTACAGCAAACTTTCTTTTTATGAGAAGAAAGAATACACGCTAAAATACTAATAAAAAGCATAGTATAGTAAATACAGAAAGCATTAACATACTCATTTATTATCATTACCAAGTAGTATGGATTGTATATAACTGCATTCTACATGGCTGACCCGCAACACCAGACACGTGAGGTATGCGTTGAGCTCCCATGTCACTAGGCAATAGGAAATTTCCAGCTCCATTAGAACCTTATGAAACCACTGCTGTATGTGTGGCGGATAGAAACATCAGTTATGTGACACATGGCTGTATGGAGACCAACAGCAAAGCCATGGCCATGGTTTCGGCAATGGAGCACTCAGTGCCCGCTGGGCCAGTTGTGAGTGCTGCTTCCTCTACACCTTTGCCCAGGGCTCCAGGTAGGGGCAGCGATCACTGAATTGACTCCTCACTGCTCCAGAGAAGGAACAAGATGAACGTATATACTGCACTGCTTTACAGAGGAGGAGAGGCAGCACGGGAGAAAGGTATACAATGTGGTCCATTGTTGACTGAGCGTCTTTAAGTGGCACATAACTGTAAAAGCTTCTGCTATTCCCAGTAACATTTTAAATGTTTGCAATTAAAGCTACTAGCAGTTCTCATAACTCTCTGTACCAAGCAAGAGTTAGCTAAGAAATAATTTATTTAAGGATTTTATTAAATGATTAAAGAGCTTTCAACCTAGAAGTTGGGAATGGCTCCCTGAGGATATTTTCTTCATTTTTCCTGAGTTCAGGGAGTTGGTGTGATTAAACTAAATGATGCTACAGATATTACTTTGTAGTATTTTAAACATATATAGAAAGCAATACTCTTCTATTAGATATTGCTTATTTGCTAATTAATGTATTTAACCCTCAATCAAGTATTAAAGAAGACAAATTTAAAGATATAGTTGCAAAAACAAATATGACTTTTTTTCTCGCGCTTCTGGTGCATTTTCTTTCCCAGTGAGGAAACGTCATTCTGTGTGTGTGTGTGTGTGTGTGTGTGTGTGTGTGTGTGTGTGTGTGTGAGAGAGAGAGAGAGAGAGAGAGAGAGAGAGGGAGAGAGAGAGAGAAAGAGAGAGAGAGAGAAAGAGAGAGAGAGAGAGAGAGAGAGAGAGAGAGAGAGAGAGAGAGAGAGAGAGAGAGAGAGAAAGCGAGAGAGAGAGAGATCTGCACCACTGGATTTAAGGCAGACACTGCAGGGAACCTATACTTTCAGAATCCACAAGTTAGTGAATCTTCCAGTTTATCTTTTATCTCTATTTGCAGCCAGAAGTCTTTGGATTTTTCTGACCAGCTTAGATGCAGGGGCAGTTTTGCAAGAACGATGAGGTTTCTTACTGTCTGATACAGGCATCTTCATGACTCAATCATATTGAACTTCCTACCTTGAAATCTGTGTAAACTATTTAAATCTCAGGATTTAATTGATGTTGTGATACTGTGAATGATTTCATACATGCAATAGGATGGGACAGGTTTCAGTGCTTGGAGAATCACCTGCTTTTTAAATTATTGCTATTGTTCTGGATTTAATATCCTATTTGGATGCTAATAGTCTTCTCCCCTTGTTCAGAGGCTTTTGTCAAATTAAATATGTGAGTAGCAATGACTTCCTAGCATAAAAGTGGCCAAGACATTGCCTGTGCACAACTTGTTTCAGTTGTATTTCCCTGTAGCTATTTCCTGTTAGTTTGTTAGCATTTGCTGCCTTCTACTGAACCACGGTCAACCAACCACTGCTCACGGGGACTCTCACTGCATCTCTAGCCACAAATATCTCACCATGTCAAATTGTGTTGTCTGTCTCCC
Organism: Antrozous pallidus; assembly: GCA_027563665.1. NCBI lineage: Eukaryota > Metazoa > Chordata > Mammalia > Chiroptera > Vespertilionidae > Antrozous > Antrozous pallidus. The sequence goes on along the minus strand of CM050508.1, from coordinate 125,817,689 downwards.
AAAGGTGTTTCTTTCATCTCTCTTGGGTTCAGTTAAGCCTCCTTACCAAATTCACACCAAGCTCATAGGTTCTTACATCATCTATAATGTAAATTTGATGGCTATGACTATAATACTATATAATAAAAGCCTAATATGCTAAGTGTCTGGTCATTGGCTCAACCAATCAAAGCGTAATATGCTAAGGCTGCTCAACTGCTCACTATGACATGTGCTGACCACCAGGGGGCAGACACTCTTCCTACTGGTAGGTTAGCTTGCCACTGTGGCCAGCAGATCAGGACTGAGCGAGATGGGCCAGACATACCATGGGTTCTTCCTGTGGTCCCTCTCCAGCCTCAATTGTGCACCTGGTGTGGTCCCTCAGCCTGGCCTGCACCCTCTTACAATCCACTGTCCCCTTGGGGTATGTCAGAGAGCAGGATTGGGCTTGATCCTGCAGGCCAGGCCAAGGGACCCCACTGGTGCATAAATTCATACACTAGACCTCTAATTTCCAAGTAATAACTCTGGCTCTAAGGTTTGTAGCTGAAAGAGGGTTTACCCTCTTGCTATTCCTGGACATTTTGATATAAAAATGCAACTGGACCAGGGACTGAACATAAAATGAACAAAATGTCCCAGTCTTTCTCCTATGCTGTTATGTACATGATCATGTGACTCTCACAGAATCACACATTGTTGTGCAGTCCATGGGTATATCACACACTAGGAGGACCGGCTGGCTGGTAGCAGATGCCATAGGTAACAGGGCAGCTTGGCCAAGGCTGCAATGCAAGATGTTAGCAATCCCTAATGTCTGGAGTTGGGGCAGGGGAGCGATAGGGGCTGGCCATTTCCAAACACAAGCAGTTCTGCTTCTCCAGCTGAGCTCTAAGAGCATACTCATTAGGCACATACGGCTAAGTTAGCTAAAATTAAACAGCATTTAAAAGTGCAGTTCCTGGAGAGAACCAAGATGGCGGCATAGGTAAGCACCTATTTTGCTGCCCACGCAACAATTCTGAAACTACAACTTAACAACTAAACAAACATCATCCAGAATCACCGGAAAGCTGGCTGAGTGAAAATTCCACAGATAAAAGTAAAGGTGGGACGCGGTGACTCAGGAGGAGCAGTGGTGCGCAGCTTTGAGGTTCGGAGAGTGAGTGAGTGGTGAGGGACGGGTGGCAGGCAGCAAGCCCGGTTGGTTTTCTCCAACAGGGAAGGTAGAGGCCTCCCACAGCACCAACCCCCAGTTCCAGGCGAGCTCCCAGGTCAGGGAAAGGAAGACCCCGGGCGCGGCTGAGGTCTGTGAGTTTGGGGAGCGTGCACGCGTGAATTGGAACACCAGTTCCTGGAGTGCGCAACTGGACAGAGAACGCGTGACTTGCTCACTTGCTCAGAGACCACTGTACTGCTTTGTTTTACAACCCTGAGTGAGTCTTTGGCTGTGCAGACTCATTTGGGGAGAGGCAGAGTTGTCTGGCAACGAGGAGACCAGTGGTGGATTTCCATTAACACCCAACACTGAGACTTGTGAGCCGCATAGCTAAGCTGATGCCACGAGCCCCATAGACGCTGATGCTGCATGCCACGTAGGGCGGAGCTAAGGCTGACACCGTGCGCCCCATAGACGCTGACACTGCGCACCGCATAGGGCAGAGCTAAGGCTGACGCCGCACCGCATAAGGAAGCTGAGCCACTGTCCCTTAGAGGATACCTATCACACACCGCTAAGGGACCAACTCAGGAAAGCAACCACAATGCAGAGAAAAGGAAAGAACTCAGCTGTGAAAGAAATGGAGGAAAAGAGACGACTAGACATAGAGTTTAAAACCACATTAATTAAGTTTATGAAGAGGCTACTAGAAAAGGCCGAGGAACTTAATGAGAACTACAAGGAAATAAACAACACCTACAAGGAAATGAACAACACCTACAAGGATATGAAAAAAGACCAGCTAGAAATTAAGCATACACTGACTGAAACAAAAAATATTATACAAAGACCTAAAAGCAGTCCAGAAGACCGCAAAAACCAAGTCAAGGATTTGAAATACAAAGAAGCAAAATCCACTCAGCCAGAAAAGTAAGAAGCCAAAAGAGTCCAAAAAATTGAAGATAGTATAGGGACCTCTGGGACAATCTCAAGCATACCAACATCAGAGTTATTGGGGTGCCAGAAAAAGAGAGAGAGCAAGATAATGAAAACCTACTAGAAGAAATAGTGACTGAAAACTTCCCCCACCTGGTGAAAGAAATTGACTTGAAAACCCAAGAAGTGCACAGAACCCCAAAATATAGGAATCTAAAGAGGACCACACCAAGACACATCATAATTAAAATGCCAAGAGCAAAAGATAGAGAGAATATTAAAAGCAGCAAGAGAAAAACAGTTAGTTACCTATAATGGAGCACCCATAGGATTGTCAGCGGATTTCTCAACAGAAACTATGCAGGCCGGACGGGAGTGGCAAGAAATATTCAAAATGATGAATAGCAAGAATCTACAACCAAGATTGCTCTATCCAGCAAAGCGGTCATTCAGAATTGAAGATCAGATAAAGTGCTTCGCAGATAAGAAAAAGCTAAAAGAGTTCATCACCGCCAAACCAACACTATATGAAATGCTGAAAGGTATTGTTTAAGAAGAGGAAGAAGAAAAAAGGTAAAAATATACATTATGAACAACAAATACACATCTATCAACAAATGAATCTAAAAATCAAGTGAATTAACAACCTGATGAACAGGATAAAATGGGGAATAGAACAGAATCATGGACATAGAGAGGGAATGGACTGATAATTCTTGGTGAGAAAAAGGATGTGGGAAGTATAGCAAGAGACTGGACAAAAATCATGCAACTATGGGAGAGGACAGTGGGGGGAAGGTAAGGGTAGAGAGTGGGATGGGTACTGGGTGGAGGGGAGCTATTGGGGGAAAATGTAATTAATAAATTGAACAATAAAGAAAAAAAATAAAATAAAAGTGCAGTTCCTCAAGCAGGCTGACCACCTTTGAAGTGCTCAAGCACCCACCTGGCTGGTGGCTGCTGTCCTGGCCAGTACAGGTGACAGCATGTCCGCGACTGCCGAGAATGCCAGTGGACAGCACCGCTCCAGGCAGACGTGGGAATCACACAACGGGCCTAATGCACATGCAAAGGCGAAGCCACTTCTGGAACTGAGAGGTTAAAACACTGCCGCTAAACGGGCCTACATCACCACGAGTGGTCAGTGTAGTGGCTAATATTTCCTTTAAGGAAACCACAATGGTGGGAAGCCTGGGTGTGGGAACAGGTGACATGTGAGCAGCAACACAGGACTACGCAGGTGGGCATGGCCTTCAGAGACATCATAGTGGAATCTCAGATTCCCTGGGCAGAACTGGGGAGAGCCTGGGCTCAGGGGAAGGGGAGGTGGGTTGGGGAAGGCAGGCATCCCTGAGGAGAAGAAGAGGCCAGATGTCTGGGAGATTATTGCTAATATTTACTGAGCACTTACTCCGGCAACAGGCAAAAATCCCAGATTGGGATGTGTCCTTTGATCCTCCAACAGCCCTATGAAAACAAGCTGGGCAGAATGGAATATATCCAGACACTAGGAAGGCCACCTGGTTGGCGGCAGATGCCTATAGTCGAGCACCCTGGGCTGGGGTTAGGGAGAGGAGATTCAGGGGAAGCACGGCCTTGTCGGTGGGCGCCGTCTAGGATCCTGCGGTTAAAGTCCATCAGAAAGCAGGTCCAGAAGGATGAAAAGCTGCCCTGCACTCTGTACAGATAAAAAATGAGGGAGCCAGGACCAGACGCCTGGGCTTGGGGCTCCTCCCGAGAGAATGCTGTCGTCTTATAGATATTCATGTGGGTTAAGGTCCTTCTGACTCACATGAATCCTAGGCAAAAGCATGAAGTCAGGAAAAGTTTTCTAAGCCTGTACAGCTTCCCTTTTATTAGCTACCAGCCTTCCAAAGTTTGGCTTGTTTTCTAGGGACACACGCCAGTGCAGCTCCGTGGCTGGGAAGGACCAAGCATAAGAAGGCTGTGGGCACGTCGGTGGAGCAGGGCTGCCCACGATGCCCAAGGTCCCTTGCCCTGCCTTGAATTCACTGAAGGGGTGCAGAATAGGCCATTGGAAAGGGTGGTATTGGGGTGGATCTTCCAAGGATAAGCTGGCAGCAGGTCTTCTGAGTCGACTGCCCCTACAACACAGGTTTATGGACACAACTGTCAAAGTAGGGCACAAAATGTCTAGTGCTTATCTCCTAAAATCCTGGTCAATGAGAAATGAGAGCAAACCTGAGAGGCTTCTGGGCAAGCTTTTCTCGCTCTTAGAAAGAGATGCCAAGATCCTCCGGATAGTGTGTCTCATGTAATGCCTAATCGACTGCAGCCACCATGTTAGTCTGAGGAGGTGCGGCCTGTGGATGGCTCCCTTAGCCACGGTGATCAGTTAACCAACTCCGGAGCCGTCCTGTCACCGGACTTTATTAGGTGAGATTTGCTCACTGACTCACCCACCCACCCACGCACCCACCCATTCATGCAATAAATATTAAGTAAGTAGTGACAAACGCCAAGCGTTGCTCAAAGCATTTGGAATACTTTAGAGGACAAAAAGCATAAAGATCATTAGTTTACAATTGCTTACTGCTTCAGCCTCCACCAAGGAAGGTTTTTATTGCCTGAAAGCAGAAGCATCTTAACATACATGCTGCTGACTGTATACTGGCTTCGCAGGTAGCTAAAGAGACTACAATTAAGCAGCATGAACATAATCAACAGGTCACTTCTCAGCCCTGGTAGGCGTGTCTGCACTTGACACTTTGGACCTTTCCCCCTCCACCCCCAATCATTGAACCACAGCCTCTTGTATTGGCTTCCGTAATGTTACACATTTCTGGTTTACTTCCCAGTTTGGGGGCACTTTTCAGTCTTGGAGGGTTTTTCTTACTCCACCGACCATTTTTTCATTCCCAGATCATTCAGTGCTGGGTTTCCATGGGGTTTTCTATCAGGGCCACTCATTTTCTCATTCTATATCTTCAGTAGAAATGTCAGTAATGTAGATGACTTCATGATCACTTACACAGGACAATTCCAATCCTGTATCTCCAACCCAGATCTGCCTCTTGAGCTCAGATCTGTGTATTCAGTGGGCTGCCTAGACCAGTGGTCGGCAAACTCATTAGTCAACAGAGCCAAATATCAACAGTACAACGATTGAAATTTCTTTTGAGAGCCAAATTTTTTAAACTTAAACTTCTTCTAATGCCATTTCTTCAAACAGACTCGCCCAGGCCATGGTACTTTGTGGAAGAGCCACACTCAAGGGGCCAAAGAGCCGCATGTGGCTTGCAAGCCGTGGTGTGCCGACCACTGGCCTAGACATTTGGACATAAACCCCATGGGGCCAAACCATCACAATGTTTTATGTCCTATGCTCACTTCTCTTGGGTTCCCAGCTCAGAATGTCCCTGTGCGCCCCAACCAGAGTCTTGCGTATCAGCCATGCCTGAACCCGCTCCGGTACTCGCTATCTAAGCAGTCACAGAGCCCTCTTAATTCCATAATCTATTCTCCAGTGTGTCCTTCCCACCCCCCACAGCCCTGCTGCCCTCCTTCCTGCCGCCTTCCATCACATCAGCTGAATCCCACAACAGTCTGCTAACTCCTCTGACTCATGTCTTGGTTTCCCTCCAAGACCTCCTCCCCATAGGTAGAGTGAGGAGGCTGCAAATATGATCATGTAGAAACCCTCCCATAGCTCCCGGCTGATTTAAGAAAAAGAAATAAACACCTAATAATTTCCCTGCCTGCACCATCTACCCCCATTCACCCTCACCTTCCAGACACACTGGACATCCTTTCTCTTATCCCAGCCTGGTGCCTCCACATGCTGGTCCAGCCACATGTAACATCCCTGCTACCTATCCCATCTTCTCTATGATAAGCCTTCTCATATTTCAGGACTCTTCTAAGACACCACTCCCTGCAGGATGCCTTCTCTCAGTCTCCTGGCATGGGTGGGTGCCGCTCCTGCACCTTCCCCACAGAACTGCTGAGTGCCCGAGCCCATTCTCAGGGCTGTGTGTTCTGTTAGCCAGGAGAGCCTGGCTGTCCCTTCTGGTATTCCTGGCCCCCTGACTGGCGCCTGCAAGATAAGAGTTATTCAAAAATGCAAGAGGTGAATCAATTTACCGGGGAATGCTTGCTCATTGCTCAAAAAATAATTTCATTACTTTTTTTTTTTTTTTGCTTGGGATAGTGACTTTCCGAAAAAACAGGGTTGTTTATGAGAATCTTGGTCACAAGTTCTCTTTATCCTCTTTATTGCTTAAACAATTTGTTGTACCAGATGCTATGCAATGATCACATGTCACTGATGCTAAAAGTAAACCCTCTTCATTTCCTCACCGTTACTTGAAATTACAGCTTTCAGAACATGCCATTTCTAGGTGAGACATCAATAACGGCTGCACATCTGACAAAATAATAGCCTGGTAGAGGTTGTGAAAAGCATTTCCCATAAACTTCTAGGACTTTTAAAAGTTGGTTCATCCTGAAAACCAGATAAAGAATAGGATTTCAGAAGGCTCAATCTGACTACATGGTCTCTTTCAATACAGAGAATTATTTTTATATTAAAAAAATTGTTGACCTTCTAATGTAAACACCAGTCTCTTTTCTTGACTGCCAAGAGCAGAAAATGCAGTCTCTGCATAAAAGAGTTGTCCATTCCAGGAAGCTCCTGTTTGTGTTTATAATTAAAATTAACACTTTCTAAAATGCTGCTCTAACTTGATTAAGGGGGGAAAAAGCATACCTCATTGCACTTCATTATTTGCCGGGAAATGCTATCTCTAATTCCCAGCACCCAGTGGAAACTGAAGTTGCTCATTGGCACAAGTCAGTTCTGTTCTCCGTGCCCCCAATCCTCTCCCCCAGGTCTAGGTGTGACTGCAGCAGAAGCCACAGGTGAGCTTCGTGGCCTCACCTGTATCACTGCAGCTGCCACACGCTCTGAGTCTCACTCCTATCCAGAGGGTGGACGTGTGTGATGTGCAGGCGGTGTCATCTCAGTCACGGTAAAGATGGTCTCCTGTCTCTCTCCCCCGCCCTAACCAGTGGCATATATATTCATGTGCATTATAATACCCACACTATATGAAGTGAGTGACACTGTGATACAACTGAGGTTTCATAGGAAACTAGTGGTCAAACTATAGTACAATTGCCTTTGTTATCCCTAATAGTTTTCAATTACACCATTATGTTTATTCGTAGAAATTATTTGCAATAATCTAATAGTGATGTTTATTAAGATCCTCTGACTACCATTAGGCCACATATTACAAAGATTTTCTGTGTTCCTATAAGTCCCAAATGGAGGACCTGCAGTCTTAGCAGGGTGTTCAGAGTCCACACACACTGGCTCTGCACATCAGGCGGGTCAGAGCCTTGCAGGCTTCAGCTGCTTCATCTTCACGTTGGAACCATCACAGGAGTTAGGCCATGTGACCTCCTGAGATCCTTGTTAAGTCCAAGAAATGCCATTACTATTTTACTCATGGCCAAACAGTTCCCTGTTCTCGAGATTTTTCTCTGTAACACTGAAAGGCCACTATTTGAAAGTAGAGTAAAATTCAGCATCCATATACATAAATAAACAAATGATATAATAGTGTCTATTAAAATAATGGGCAATAAAGTTTCATGAACCATAAAACTGAATAAGCCAGGGGGATGCGCATTCCTAGTGTTCTCGATGTTGCCACATGGGCGAATAAACCACATCACGGGAGTCTGCAAACAGCCACGGGTCTGCTGCATGTGCTGTTCTGTCAATGCACATTTACTGAGCATCAACTCTGTCCCAGGCATTGTCTTCGGCACTTGGACTGCTATATCAGTGAACAAACCAGACAAAGATCCTGCCTGGCCTGGTAGAAGTTTCATTTCAATAAGAAGAGACAGATGAGAAAAAGATGAGCACGATAAACAATTTATAGAGCATGTTTGAAGGTGATAAGAGAAAACAGTAGAGCAGAGACAGAGGACTGAGGGAAGGAGGTGGCAACTTAAAACCTGGCGGTCCTAGGGTAAGCTTCATTGAGAAGGTGACATCTGAGCAAGAACTGAAAAAGAAGTGAACCCTGTGCATGCAGATCTGGGGAAGAAAATTCTGGGAAGAGGGCGAGGCCAATGCCAACCTCTAGGGCTGGAGAGCAGGGATGGAAAGATGCCACAGAGAGACGGTTACCAGGAGGGATGGCCAGAGAGTTTTAGCAACTTAGGGGATGGAGGGCCAGGCGTGGAGGGCTTTGTACTGTCCTGGGAACTTGGAATTTCTCTTAAATGTGGAGCCACTGCAGGTTCTGAGCAGGGATGATGTGCTCTGATTTATGAGAACTGACAGAGGCAAATGCAATACAGAGGTTTTAATTTTAAAGAAACACTGAGTTAAAGAACTAAAGAGCTCATGAATTAGGTTACAATTTGTTTTTGAAGTAGCAGTAGGACCAATGCTGCTGTTTCAGCTACTGACCTTTTTCATTTGAATCACAATAAAAGGGTATTAATTAGAGGAAATAATTTAATATTGCTATTTGCTCTTTCTCTATAATAGAAGTATCAGAGACTAAAGAAAATTAGTAAAATGTATATGAAAACCTTCCTCCTGTCAGAGTCTGGGGTGCACCATCAGGCCCAGAGTCAAGTCCCCACTCACCACATGTGCCTCAAAATCACGTGAGACCCAGACCCAGCCACCACCCCCCCTACATCGGGGTAGATCCAGACCCTGCCAGTCCCACTCTTATCAAGCCACCCAGGGCAAGGTGTGTCCTCAGGTCCCCTGGCCCAGCACCAGGATGGGGGGCGTGGCCTGAGGTTCCCCATCAAGTCCTACCAGGTGGGAGCCACGACCCAAGATCCCCTGTCAAGCCCCACTGGGTAGGAGGCATGGCCTGAGGACCCCCGTCAAGCCCCACCAGGCAGAGGAGCATAGCCTCAAGTCCCCCAGCCCAGCACCAGGAGGGAGACGCAGCCTCAGGTCCCCGTCAATCCTCACTGGCACAGGGGCACAGGCTTAGGTCCCCTGAGAAGCCCCACTGGGTGGGGGGCACAGCCTGAGGTCCCCTGTCAAACCCAGCCAGGCAGGAGGGGCACAGTCTCAGGACCCCTGGCCTGGTGCTGGGGCAAAGGGTATGGTCTTAGGTCCTCCAGCCTGGTGCTGGGGTGGGTGTGCAGCTTGAGGTGCCCTGTCAAGCCCTGCCAGGTGGCAGCACAGCCTGAGGTCCCCTGTCAAGCCCTGGCAGGTGGAGAGAACAGTCTGAGGTCCCCTAACCCAGCAACAGGATGGGAAGCACACCTTGAGGTCCCCTGTCAAGCCCTGCCGGGTTGGGAATATGGCCTGTAGTCCCCTGTCAAGCTGCACCAGGTGGGAGGCACGGCCTGAGGTCCCCCAGCCTGGAGCTGAGGTGGGGGAAGCAGCCTGAAGTACCCTGGCCCAGCACTAGGGCGGGAAGCACACCTTGAGGTGCCCTGTCAAGCCCTGCCAGGTGGGGGGTGTGGCCTGTGGTCCCCTGTCAAGCCCCTCTGTATTGGGAGAGGGTAAAGGCCTCCTGCGCCCCCCTCCCGCACTGTGGCCACCCCCCCTGCCGGCCTCCCATCCAGCTGCCAAGACCACCTCATGCTCTCTGCAAGTAGGTATGTGTAGGGAAGGCTGGGCTAGGATAATTGGGAGGGGGTGATGGGGGGCCAGCATCCTGGGTGAGCTGGGCCTCACAGCCTCTCTGCTTCAGCTCCCAGCACCCCGGACCTAAGGAGTAGTGCTTTCACAGGGGCCTGGCAGGCACTGGTTATGGCGATGCCTTAAATGCAGAAGAAGCCTCCTTTAACTCTGGCTGGAAGTGCACTGGGAACTTATGGTCGGGGGAAGCAGCCCAACATCAGGGCTGAAATAAGACCTTGTGTAGCCTCCTGAGGGGGCAAACCAATAGTAAAAGGCATCTTCGAAACAAAGACATTTGAAAGTACAGTTGATATTAAGGAATTATCTTAACTTTTCAAGGTGTCACAATGGCTGAATATTTACTTATTTTTTAAAGATACTCATCAGAGGGTATTTAAGTGGGAAGCAACTTTTGTGAAAGTATGGTGTTGTCCTGGCCCAGCCCTCTCCACACCACAGACACCTCAAGGACGGAGCCTCTCTCGCTGGCTCACTAGGCCTTCGAAAACACCCTGTGCAGAAGCATGATCCCAGCTTCATTCCCCGCCCCCGCCAGCGTGAAACAAAGCGTTCCCAGCTGGCCCCGGCGCTGGTGCTGACAAGAAGCTCTGTGTGAAGTGCCTGCGTTCCCCACCTGCGTTCCCCGCCTGCACTGGTGTGAAGCGAAGTGTTCCCCACAGGCCTGAGCACTTGAGGTGCTGGCCTGAAGGGAAGTGTTTACTCAAGTCCAGGCAAGCTGTGGCCACGCCCCAGTCACGCCCCCTGCTCCTAATTGGCTGGTAGCATAGCCATTCAGGAGCCAAAGTATGGTCACATTTGCATGTTACTCTTTTATTAGATAGGACTAGGGACCCGGTGCACAAAATTCATGCACTTGGGGGGAACCCCTCAGCCCAGCCTGCCCCCTCTCACATACTGGGAGTCTTCAGGGGATGTCCTACTGATGGCTTAGGCCTGCTCTCCTTTGTGGGAGGCAACCAGGCTGATCAGGGAAAGGCACCAGCTCCATCACCCCACTGCTGCAGCCACTGCCAGTCACCACAGCCACCAAGGAGTTTTCATCAACATGGACTCTGGTCCCTTTACCATGACAAAATGACAATTTTCTTTAGGCATTTTCAAGATGTGTCTTTCATAGGATATGATCTTTCTTTCTTTCTCCTCACCTGAGGATATGTTTCCATTGATTTTTAGACAATGTGGAAGAGGAAGGGAAAGACAGAGAGAAACATCAAAGTGAGAGGAACACTTTGATTGGTTGCCTCCTGCATGAGCCCTTACCTGGGCCCTAGCCAGGGAGAAGCCTGCAACATAGTTACATGCCCTTGATCAGAATCTAACCCAGACCCTGTGGTTGGCAAACCTAGGCATTATCCACTGAGCCAAACCTCCTAGGGCAGGATATGACATTTCTTAGCCCTCCAGTAGTGGACTTTTGTTTCTTGCTCTAGGAGTGTGGTGGAAAAGCTCTAGATCACCTTTTTGGATTCTTATACCCAAGTTACTAAACATATTATCAGTGCCATACAGGGAGCTTAGCCAATGAGTGGTCAGAAAGGTGTTCCTCTATAGTTAACACCTATCTCCTCCAATCTCCAGTTCCACCACTGCCAAGGCTGAAAGCCTCAGGGAATGGGCAGGAGCCCCCGAGTTCCCTCCAATCGCCACCTCTGGTCCTGGGTGGGGGACCCCCAGCTCGCTCCAATCACTCAGCTCTACCCCTAGTCAAGGCCTGCAAAGGCAGGAGGAAAGCTTGGCTTCCTCCATTGTTGGATAAACCCAAGACTCCCTTCTGCTCTCTGTGGCCATAGCCATTTTGGGTTTATTTGCATACTTTCTCCTGATTGGCTGGTGGGTGTGGCTGATGGGCATGGATTGTGGGTATAATGGAGTGATGGTTAATTTGCATATTACTATTTTATTAGATAGGATTCTAGAGGCCCAGTGCATGGATTCATGCACTGGTGGGGTCCCTCAGCCTGGCCTTCGGGATCAGGCTGAAACCAGCTCCCTGACTTCCCTTGAGGGGTCTCAGATTGTGAGACCCCTCCTGCAGGCCCAGCCCCTAGGACCTGGATGCCCACTAGCTCCCTCATCCCTCCTCTCTAGGTCTGGGGTGCAGGTGAACCAGATTCAGGGCAAATAGTGCCCTAGCAGCAACCTAACTCACCGCTAATTCCATGAGGAATTGGGTTCCCTCCTCTACTGGTTGGAGTGTCTTCCCCGGGGTGTTCATTGCACATCATAGCTATTGGGTGAATGGTTGAGCAGTCAGATGGTCGCTTAGGCTTTTATATATATAGACTATATAGAGAGACTATATAGAGGCCCAGTGCACAAAATTTGTACACTGGGGGAGGGGTGTCCCTCAACCCAGCCCGCACCCTATCACAGTCCAGGACCACTTGGGGGATGTCCTCCTGTCAGCTTAGGCCCAATCCCCAGGGAAATCAGGTCTAAGCCAGCAGTCAGACATCCCCCTTGCAGTTCAGGGCTCTTGCAATCTGGGGCTTTTGCAGTCCAGGACCCCTTGGTCCTTACAACCTGCCTTCAGTGGAGGCAGGAAAGGCTCCTGCCACTGCCTCTGAGCTCTCCAGCCATAAGCCCAGCTTCTGGCTGAGTGACACTCCTCGTGTGGGAGCACATTGACCACCAGGGTGCAGCTCCTGCATTGAGCGTCTGCCCCCTGGTAGTCAGTGCACATCATAGCAACCAGTGGTTCTGCTGGTCATTTGGTTGTTTGGTCAATTTGCATATTAGAGTTTTATTATATATGATCATACCAGTAGTTAGGCATCCCCCATCTCTCCTAGGGAGTGAATATGAAGAAAGGAGTTTGGAATGAAGCATGAAGACTTAATGTCTAATGAGAAAGGCTTTGGGGGTTTTGTACAGAAAACAAACCATCATAGAAAAGTGACAAAATTATGGATTGTCTTTCCCTGGAACGCTTACTCAGTCAGAGAAGCTGAGTTTGGGTGTGGCCTTCCTCAGAAGCAGGATAACTGGCTCATCATAGGGATTCCTTGGCCCCAGGAGGCTCTGAGGATTAAAGAAGGTCCTCGGAAACAGTACGACTTCACATTCTGCCTCCAGACCCCTGCCATTAAGCAGGGCAGGAGCGGTGCCTCTTCCTGCTTGTCCCATTTCTTGGTAGCACATTGTGCCTAGAGAAAAGACTCGAGCAGCGCCACTGGGAAGCCAGGGGAACAGATGAGTGAAATGCACCACCAGGGGAATAGGGACTGACTCACTGAAAAGAGATGGAGCCAGAGAGAGGCACTGCAGGTAGAAACACATCTGCCTCTCTGTACTGGAACGCAAGGGAGCCCTGCAGGAGACCTACAACAGCGGGGCAGACAGACTGTGCTGTCAGAACTACAGGATCACCCTCGTTATCAAGATGGATCTTTAAAGCAGATTATTACTGTGCTCTAATAATCTGGCCCAGCGAATAACACCAGCCCTGAATGAGAAGATGTGAAACAGACAATTACAAGATTGGAATCAGCAGCCTGTCATTTCACTTAAAGCCTTAAGTGATGTGTGGCCCTGGGAGAGAAGAGAGAGTGCGACTCAAAATAGTAGAACTCTTAGAAAAAGGGAGTAAAGAATACTTACTATACTGTGTGAACCACTCCACTGATTCGAAGGCAGTAATCCAATAAGCCAAAGACACGCAGTATTCATTGGCAAACACTTGTGGACACATTCACAGAACACTGGAATCGCTGTAACTATTGGCTTTTGAAATATCACATATCTACAGTTATACTTTATAATATTACTCACTTTGATTTCTCCTATTGTGGGAAAGTGGACTGTCACTTAAATCTGTTGGGGAAATTATAGATGCTGTGGACTTCTGACTTGGAAACCCCAGGGTCTGAAAGAGCTTAAGCAATTAAATTCACACCAGCTGTGTGTATTGGAACACCAGCAGGCTCACAAGCAGTACCCACATCATTCCTCGAGCCAGGTCGTTTTTCTTAGCATCCCGGGTTCGATTCTAATGCTGAGAACAAGGGAGCTTGTGTCCCCCGCCTCATATAATGCTGACAGCTTTATCACCGTCTGCTATAGTCTCTTTTCTCTCCAAAACTGCCTGGAGTTTTACAGGTTCAAACCCTAATAAAGTGATGCAGAAAACTGTATCCAACTCTGAGAAACATGCACTCAGATTCCATGCACGCCTTTCCAGCCTACAAAGGGAGGACCAGTCCCCTTACCTTTGTCATAAATTTCCTTCAAGACTCCTCGTTTTATCAGCTCCTCTCTGCTTTGCCTCATTGATATTTTCCTTTCTAGGGCTGCAACAAAATACAAACAGAGAAGCAGTTGTGAATAGGCAACAAAAGTTGAGAGGAATCATATTTTTGAGAGAAATCATATTCCAACATATTGAGATGTAATATATGGGAAAGCTTCTGTAAATTCTACTTTACTAATAAAAAGTTCATGATATAACTAACATTATAATGATACTATGATAAGCATTTTAATCAGACATTTCATTTAATTTTTAAAAGAATCTTCACATTACTTATTAGAAAGGCATTACTATTTAATTTTATTGAATCCTGATGTATGGTTGAGGAAACTGTAGCAGAGAGAAGTTCAACAACCTGTCAGTCACAAGGTCACTGAGAAGAGGAACCAGGATTCAAATCAGAAGCACTACCTCTGACCTCAGTTTAACCTCTGCCTTGCAGCACATTTCCTGAGTGTGGTATTTTTTCATAGCTGGGATTTCTTTCTTTCTTTTCTTCTTTTTTTTTAAAAATATATTTTTATTGATTTTTTACAGAGCGGAAGGGAAAGGGACAGAAAGTCAGAAACATCGATGAGAGAGAGACACCGATCAGCTGCCTCTTGCACGCCCCCCACTGGGGATGTGCCCGCAGCCAAGGTACATGCCCTTGCCAGAATCGAACCCAGGACCTTTCAGTCCGCAGTCTGACGCTCTATCCACTGAGCCAAACCGGTCTCGGCTGGGATTTCTTTCTTAAAGATCTAGTTCATGTAGATCAGGCCTCACTGAGGATTTTTTGCTCCCTAGCTATTACAAAAATGGCACAAAATTATCTCCTAGTGAGCTATCTGGATGGAGAGACAGGGCAGCAGGGCATCTCCGGGGGACAGCCCACCACTGCTGTCCTTTCTACCCTCCAAGTTGGAGCCCCTGAGTGAGGAATGAACTGTTCAATCACCATATGCACCACACGCCCCTCATTGGGATCTACCACTCACCTGAGCCAAAAGCTCCAGCAGGTGGGAGCTGAAGGTGGGGGGGGAGGGGAAGGGATTTCCTCTCAAATCAGTGGGCATGATGGAGGGCAACTGAAGTAGAAAGAGAGCACAGAAGTAGAGCCGTGAGGAGCAGCACTAAAGGCAGCCTGGGACCCAAGGTGGGCTGGGCAGTGAGCAGCCCATAAGAAAACTATTCCAGCAGCTGACGCTGCGGTTTCTGGGTGAACACCCAGTGCCGGGAAGATGGGTGATTTGGGTTGCTGTTGTCATCATTTCAATACACAGTAATTCAGGGGGAAAAGCCAGTTATAAAACAAGGCAACTATTTTATGTACACAAATTCAGATATAGACTAGTCTCTCTCTCCCCTTCCCTCTTATAACACAGTGTAATTTAGTGCAAATAACACCGATAAAAACTAGGAAGCTAGCAAGGGAACAGGGACTGCGATTCTGTCTCAGGTACACACTACACTGGCTGTGACCTTAGGCCACTCTGCGGGTCTCCGATGCACTCAGCCCCAGCTACTCTGATGTAAAAGGCTCAGGTGGGCCTGGACATCCGTATCATAACAGGAAGCCCTCTGGGCTATTCTCAGCCATATCAAAACTGAAAATCACTGATGATATATTTTGGGATATATACTATTTTTAAAAAGTTATGTTCTAACTCTTTCTGTTAAGTTACAATGAATTAAGGGGTACAGGAAGAAAACAGAAATGTCAGATTAGGCTACACTCATATATAGCTTACTGAGAACATAATAATAAAACAGATACATATAGATATATACCCACAGAGGTGAGGACAGGAGGGTTGTACGGGAGGACAAGCATCAGCGGTGGGTTGTAGGGACCCTGGAGCAGTTTTGATTTGGGGATGATGGAGGAGTTTTACAACCCATACCCAAAGGCATGCTACACGGTGGCAGGAGAGCAGAAAGATGTTCTTTATGCAGAAGAGAAAACCAGAGAAGGGAAAGAGAACTGCCTTCAGTTAGGTTACAAAGTCCTGCCTGCTTTAAAAAGACATGTTGCGGCACATTGGGAAAAGAGCAAGGAGGGGAAGAGGGGCGTTAAGCAAGAAGTTTGTTCCCCGGGTCTTGTTAGTGACACAAAGATGCACTTTACCATCCTGTACTGAACCACATATGTTGAACAGATTTCTCTTAAACAGAAAGAGGTTTCCTGGAGGCTTTTCAAAACCACAGAATAAAGCGGATGAACTGGATCCACAGTGCTAAACAGAGTACCTGCAGCAAGAGGGGCAGGACCTGGGCATGGAGTTCTGAGACTGCAAGTATCTGTAGAACACAAATGGCCTCGGGGCACACACTGGGCTGTCAGGACCTCAGCCGTCTCACCGCATTTACTCAGCATCAGGGACCTGCTGCTGATGGGAAAAGCCACTCTGCTAGGTCTGGAGGTGATGGTGACCAAAGGGAGAGTCCCTAATCATAGAATTTACAGTCATCAAATGACGTTACTTAATGTGCGATTACAAGCTGAGATAATGCCCCTTTAAAAAAAAGGACATGGTTCTACCAGAACATATGATAAATAAACTGGAGCATTAGAATAGATTTTTCTGAGGAAGAGACTTCTGAGCTGAGTTTGGAAGAGGAACATATACTATCTCAGAGAATGACCACAAGGGATGGGATTCGGGGAAACTCTCTAGACCTAGTAGGCTGGGCAATGGTTCTGGAGAGCAAGTTCATGTAACTGCAGCCACGAGCCATCAGCACCAGGTGGAGATGATTCAAGAAGGGCAAAGAGACTGAAGCATGCAGGGCCTTATGGACCATGATATTCGAAGGACATTGGGAATAAATGATAATAGCTGAACGATCATATCTGCTTTAGTGAGGAAAATGGGCTGGAATTAGGTCCGCTAGGCAGGAGATGCTGGCAGCTTAGAATAAGATGCTGGTGACGGAGATGGAGCCAAAGGACGCATTCAGGACATCCGAAGGTGGCATTGTTGTCATGACTTAAAGTGAAGGATTCGACATGGGATGTGAAGGAAAGAGAGAGGGGTCAAGGACAACTCCTTTGGTTCCTGACTTGCATAGCTGAATGGATGGTGGTGTCCATTACTAAGGTAGGGGACCCAGGATGAGAATCAAGTTTGGAGAGATGATGAAGCTCAGTCTCAGCCATGCCTAAGAGGAGACATCAAGCATGTGCTAGGGAAATGTAGTTAGATCCTTCATAAGATAAGGATGGGAGTTAAATGAGACTGTGCCATGTGGTACTGACTTTGCTAGACTCTCTCATGTACCAGTGCTTCTTACCTTTTCAATAGAAAGACTCCTAATGGCAAAAGAGTGATGCTGGGCACCAGGGATATGACTGAAGCTGTCTGTCCTAAGAATGTCATTTCTTTAATGCATTGAGTTTTCCCTTAAGAACTAAGGTAGACCTCACATAATGCTCTTATGCAAATAAGAAAATATTCTGTACCCACTACCACAAATTTCTAAGTTTGATTGACATTCTTGGAAGAGATGGATTATTTATTTTTTGGCTTTGTGCATTTCCTAGTTCAGAACCCTTCGCCCAGATCATCTTGAGAAGGGTGGAATGGCATGTAATTTAACGCATTCCACAATACTTACCACAATTCTGTGAAGTATTATTATACCCATTTTACAGATGAAGTACTTGAGGCCCAGAAAAATTACCTTTCTCAGACCCACACAACAGTAAGTGTGTGGCTCTAAGCAAGTTAATGCCTAATCCCTTCAGCCCCCCACAATATCACATTGTTATGAAGATGGCTATAATGTATACTAGAGGCCTGGTGCACCTAATTAGGGGCTATAGTTAGTGAGCCAACTGGCAGGGGGGAAGGATCATGTGAGGTTGGCCTGCTGGCCCCCCTGATCGGGGCCTCAGAGGAGGGGCCACAGGAGTTTGGTTGTGGTAGCCTACTGACACCAAGGGGCAGCTCCTGCATTAAGCATCTGCCCCTGGTGGTCAGTGTGTATCATAGCGACTGGTCAACCAGTCATTCTGGTCATTTGGTCATAACGGTTGCTTAGGCTTTTATATCGTATCTAATAAAAGGGAAATATGCAAATTGACTGTCATTCCAACACACAAGATGATTGCCCCCATGTCAACAATGGCAGCTCCTATGTGGACACAAGATGGCCACCACAAGATGGCTGGTAGAGGAGGATAGTTGGGAGGAATCAGGCCTTCAAGGAAGGGTAGTTGGGAGTGATCAGACCCGCAGGGGAGGGCAGTTGAGGTGACCAGGCCAGCAGAGGAGAGCAATTGGAGGCAACCAGGCCTGCTGGGTGGGGGAGGTTGGGGGCAACCAGGCTGGCAGGGGAGGTCAGTTAGGGGGGTAGGCCTACAGTGAACACCAGTTGGGAGGGACTAGGCCTGCAGGGAAGGGCAGTTGAGGGCAACTAGGCCATCAGGAGAGGATAGTTAGGGGGGACCAGGCCTAAAGGGGAGGGTAGTTGGGGGGTACTGCAGGGGAGTGCAGTTGGGAGGATCAAAACAGCAGGGATGGGCAGTTAGTGGTGACCAAGCCAACAAGGAAGGACAGTTGGGGGCAATCGGGCTGGCAGGGGAGCAGTTAGGTGTTGATCAGACTGGTAGGGGAGTGGTTAGGGGGTGATCAGGCTGGCAGACAGAAGCAGTTAGGGGTAATCAGGCAGGCAGGCAGGTCAGCATTTGGAAGCCAATAGTCCTAGGTTGTGAGAGGGATGTCTGACTGCCCGTTTAGGCCCAATCTCACTACTATTGGGCCTAAATGGGCAGTGAGACATCCCTCGAGGGGTCCCAGATTGGAGAGGGTGCAGGCTGGGC